>JAKTTU010000002.1:0-1304834 GCA_030581595.1 Yamadazyma blattariae | reverse complement strand
AACAACAACAACAACAACAACAACAACCACAACAACAACAACAACAACAACAACAACAACAACAACAACAACAACAACAACAACAACATGGACCACCAATGACTCAAGATGCCCAATTAAATCAACAACAGCAACTACAACAATCATATCAACTAGCACCACCACCACCACAACCTGAGGTTGATCAATTGTCTGAAGCTAACAAAAGAAGAGCATCTCAACAAGAAGTTGAAGAGCAAAATAGTCTTCAAGATAAGAGAATTCAATTACAACAACAACAACTTCAAAGTCTTAATTCTAGAATTAATGGGATGTACAGTTATAATATGCCATATCCAACTCCTGAACAACAAATGATGATAGCACCACCAGGTGATAGATTAGATGCAATCCAAAGAGCCCAACAATATCAAATTCAACAAATTCAAATGTATCAACAACAGTATGGTAATTATACATCACAAGATCCTTCAAAGATGATTCAGCAAGAACCGCAACTGTCATCCTACGCTAGAATGGGTTCTGATATTTACAGTAATTATCCAACATATCAATTCCAACAAGATGGTCATTCACAACAGCAACAGCAAGTACTACCACAGCAAGTTCAAGTACATCCACCACCTCCACAGCAGCAAGTACAATTACCAACACAACAACAACAGCCAGAACAGCAAGAACAACAAAAACCAAGTCAAGTTCAATTTCCAGTTGCCCCACCTTTACCATCAGTTCCTCAAGTAAGTACTGTTGAACAATTCAAACCAGTTGATAACGCAGTCAATGAACCATCGGAATTAATTCAAATATCAACAGATGGTGAAGCTGAACATATGCCAAAGGACCAAACCGAAGTTAATGCTGAAATTGAATTGTTTAAATCGACTTCGACAACCCCAGGTGAGGAAATTGAAAATAAACTGGAAAGATCAGTTACTCCAGGTGAAAAAAGTTTGAAAGCTGATTTTTTAACTGATGATGAAAGTATTATGTCAAGTGATGATGAAGAAAAAAGTGAAAAATCTGACAAGGGTAAAGAAAAGGGTGAAAAATCTGATAAGAAAAATAGGGTTAGAACTCATAAATGTCTTGCAACTGATCCAAGTACTTTAAAACCATGTAATAAATTATTTTATGGTAAGAATGAATTAGTAAGACACCAAGAATTTGTTCATGCAACTCGTAAACGTATTTATAAATGTGTTTATTGTTCACAATATAGTTCTAAAGTCCAAAGTTATCCTAGACATGATTCATTAGCAAGACATATTAGAAGGAAACATCAAGTTAATGGGAAAGAAAATAAGTTAGCTGTTAGTTATGCTAAAAATCATCTTGAAATTATTGAAGATCCAAGTAAATTAACTCATACTCAATTACTCGATATTGCAACTCGTCCATTACCTCATCCACCATTTTTAGATAGTGAATATCATTTAAAAAATAATTATACTGGATTTTTACTGTTTAGTTCTAAAGAAAAACCTAGAGATGATGATGAAGATTATGATAGAAGAGAATTATTTGATTATTATGATAAAAAATATGCAAAAACTGATTATCCCAGATCAATTGATTATAATAAATCTGCTGATTCATCAAAACAATCACGAAAGACTTCAGCACCTGTTTCTCAATCAGAAACTAGAAATAATTCACAATCACTGTCTAAATCAGAAACTCCAACTAATAATTCAGTAACTACTGTATCAGCGTCAGCATCAGAACCAGCACCTGTACCTTCAAAGACTGAACCACCATCAAGTTCTTCAACGTCTGTGCCACCACCAAATCAACAAATTAGTCAACCAGTACCAACACAATCACTTCCACCTCCATCAATCCCAACAATACCAACAGTACCAACAGTACCAACACCGCCGACAGGATCAGGAAATATATCTAGTCAACCTCAAAGTCAACAACAGTCACCACATAATCCAAATGCCCAAATGAATCCTAATATGTCGCAACCTGGTTCTAATACAGGATATTATCCTTATGGTCCATATGGTCAAAATATGGGCCCTCCAATGATGGTTCCATATGGAAATGGTCAACCTTATGTTATGATGCCACCTCAATATATGCCACCAATGCAAGGAATGTACCAATCACCAATTCTTTCATTTGCCAATAATTATTATCCTTATGGTAATAAACAACCACCACCAACTCAATCACAACCATCAATTCCACAATTACCACATACAATGCCATTACCACCTCATTTGCAGCCAGTTCCTCAACTGCAAAATCCTGGTAACAATCAACAACTGCAACAACAACCAGTAAACCAACAACCTCAATCACAATTAAAACCCCCAAATCAAAATGAATCCCACCCCCACCAACGTAAATAGGTATTTAAATAGTTTAACGAATGAAATGAAATTTATCAAACAAAAGTCTCTCTTATTTTTTGTATTTTTCCTGCACTCTTTATCTATCGTGAATTTACCAATTGCAAAATTTAGAAGTGATTGCGAAAACCAAAAATTCTCACGAAAACTTTTACAACCAAAATTTAACAGTTAAATTACAAAATTTGTTAGTTTATAATATATTAAATTAATTGTTTAAATTAGAGTTATTGGAGTAGTAGAGATTATTGGTTGATAAGGAATTGTTCAGAGTTTTATTTAGATTTTAACACTGAATATTTATTGTGATACAGGTGTTGGCAAAAAAATTTATAAAACTTATTGGCTACGAGATACATCTTGAGCCATTCAATCAGATTTTAACAGAAATTTATAAGTTAAAGCCTTTATATCATTTATTGATAATTGTTTTTGTTTGGTGATTTAATTAATAGTTAAGACTAATTTAAAACAGTAAAGATTAAAAGGTTTAGATAAAACCCCCCCTAATTTTTTTTATTTTTTTAAGAGCAGAGAAAAGTGAGTTGGTGTCTCCGTTTTGCAAATTATTGTAAATTAGAGAGAAAATGATGGTGCTGAGTACTGGTAACAACCAGAAAGAGGTCAAAGAGATGCAACCATTACAACCGTCCCCAATATTTGAAGAAAATTTAAAATCTGGTGATGTTAAACACACTATTGATAATACTGTGAATGCTGCGAACGAAATATCTAGTGAAAATGAGGCTGCAAATAATTTACATAAAACCATCTCAAATGATCAACAACAAAAAACCGTTGATAAGATTGATAATTTACAAAACCTGGATACTCATGATAGAAATGAATCAGGTTTAGTAAACGAAGAAGGTTCAAATTTTACTTATTCTGTGGGAAACAATGGTCGTATCACCCCTCCTCCTGATAGTTTTATCAATACATTAACTGATGATGGTAGATTTGAAGTTGAACAAATTATACATTTGTTATCATTAGGTTATCCTAATAATCTTGATCAATATAGTGAACATTTATTTAAAGTTTTATCACTTCTTTATGAAGATGAATATTTAACTCCAATTCAAGCTCGTAGTTTACTGGATAAGTTACTTGAATTATTTAATAATTTACCTTATTTTATTGATTTTAAAGATCCAATTCATTCAAAATTATATTTAATTATTGATAAGAATTTTGATATTTTAATTAAAATTTCAACTTCAAATAAAAATGTTAATTTATCAATTAATGCAATTAGATTTTTAACTAATGTTATTATGAGTTTAAATTATTGGGAAATTTATAATTTATTAACTTGGAAACCAGCAATATATCATTTTTTAAATCTTATTAAATTTAATTTAAATGATTGTTATTTAAAATTTTTAAGTGATTATGCTCAATATAATTATGTTCAATCAAGAGTAATGTATAATAGAGATAATGTTGGTAGAAGATCAACTAAAAGATTAAGAGATATGGTAATTGATGAAGCTGCTAGTACAAATGATAGTCCTACCAAATATAATAAAAGACCAAAAAAGGGACAATCACAAATGGATGATGATGACGATGATGACGATGATGATATTTCTATTTTAAGTAGCAAAAAGTCATCAAACCTTCGTCAAAGTCAATCCTCAAGACTGAGTTTTGATGTTACTAATGATTCAAAATTGTTAGATTCAAATGATGAAAGTAATGATTTAGAACCAAATGTTGTAAATCTATTAGGTACTGACGGTTCTGTTGAATATAAAGCTAGACCTTTAAGTGAAGGATCTAATTTACAAACAATCGAATTATTATTATTATCTGGTAAATCTACTGGTATGGTTGCTAATATTGATCCAGAAAATCCCGAAAGTTATCTTGGACCTGATGGATACTTGGATTCAAATATCACCGATCCATTACCAGCTAAGAGAAGATTATATATTGAATCTAAGGCTGCTAGAAGAATTATTAAAAGAGTAAACTCAAGAATTTCAACTAAATCTTCAAATTATGATCCTGATGTAGTGCATGAATGTCAATTATCATCAGCTGATGAACCAAACAAATTATGTTTAAGAAGATTTTCAAGAAAATATGAATTAATTAGACATCAAGAAACTGTCCATTCTAAAAAGAAAAAATTATTTAAATGTTATGTATGTGTAAAACAAAATCCATCAATTGGACCAAGAATATTTACTAGACATGACACTTTAGCAAAACATATAAGAGTAAATCATAAAATATCTGGTAAAGAAGCTAAATCAGAAGTTTCATTTTCTAAGAAGCATGCAGAAATTGTTGAAGAAGGTGATATAACAGTTCATGTTGGCAGAAGAAAGACTAAAGTTGATTTTGAATTAAGGGCTCATATGGAACGTAAGAGATTAGCTAAAGAAATGGGTATGACTGATGAAGAATTCTTGGAACGTGAAAGTGAAATTCAAATTGATGAAAGTAAATTATTACTTGATCTTGAAGAAGAAGGTGAAATGGAATTGAATATTGATAATTTAGATGATTTAGAAGATGAAGAACCAACTTCAATTTTAAGTCCGGATACTTCTAGATTAGATAGTTCAACAAAATAAAAAGCCAAAAAAAGTATATTTGTTTTCTTTTTTTTTGCAAGAGACAAAGAGACATATCCTGTAAATTATAAAAGTTTTAAAAATTATATATCCTAATATATGTATCAATTTTATTTTTTATATTTTTATCAAATAATATACAGTAAGGAATTTAATCCTCTCTCTAAAAGCTTTCCTCGTATTTGACTTGTTCCAAAACTGCTTTCTTAATTTCTTCATCTTCAATGTTATCTATGAACAGTTTAGGTAATGAACTTAATCCTGTAACTTTATTCCTTATATCCTTATTATCAAATACAGTATCAATTATAATAGATTTTGATTCCTTTTCACTTTCGTATTTAAAAACTTTATGTTTAGTAGGCTGAGTTCCAATAGGTAAGAAATTCAATCCAGTATAAACATCTCTGACACCTCCAAAAGTAATTCCCCTATCTTGTGATAATCTATTATTGAACTCTCTAGCTTGCACAGCTAATTGATATTGCCACGTTGGATCAGTAGAATAATTATGAGTAGCAGCTCCTGAAATATTAGTTGGTTGATTTCCAAAGTTTTGTGCAATTGGTAAATCACCATTATTATTTCTGGTTATATTATACTTATATAAATCATTTGGATCAGCATATTCCCCTTCAACCTCTCCATCATCTCTAGCTTTTTGTTCCCAAAAATCATCAACAACTTTTTTACCATTTTCTAAAACTACAGCTCCAAATTCTCTATATATTGATCTTGCGGTTACTAAATTTACACCCCTACCTTTATATGAAGTAGGAATTAATTGTCTTTCAATTAAATCCATCTTTTCTTCTTGGGTACAAACTTTTTTAAATAAATTTTGATGAGTTTTGAATAATAAATATGAATCTCTAAATCCAACTAATCTAGCAGGTATAGTACTAACCATATATTTTCTTTCACCATTACCTAATACTGTAAAAGTTTTAATTCTGAATTTTCTATCACCAAGTAAGTTACCTTCTGCATCAATTTTCTCCAACCCTTTAGGATCTTCATTTTCAAGAACAACTTCATCATTTTCAATCTTTAATAAGTTACCTTGTTCATCATAAATACCACCATCATCGCTGACAGTCAATTTGGTTTTCTTTCTACCTCTTTTCTTTGGACCTTCTTTTTTAACTTTAACTACTTCTTCAGTTCCTTCTTCTTGATTTTCTTCTCCTTCTTCTTCCTCATCTTCCTCATCTTCTACTTCTTCTTCATTATCATCTTTATCTTCTTCGTCGTCCACTGCATTATCCTTTTCATCGTCATCATCATCATCTTCAATTACTCTCTGTCTCTTTCTTGGAGTATCTTCATATTCATCATCATCTGCTTCAGGTTCAAGATCCAATCCTGATAAATCAGATCTACGACTTGATCTACTTCTCCTTGGAGGAGTAACTGGAGTCTTAGATGGTGAGGCCGGATTTCTACTGCGAGATCTTGGTGGCATATTTAACACTAATATATATACTTGTTTTTCAATCTATCGCGTTGAAAGGTTTTTCTTTTGGATACTCAAAATCAACAACGGTTGTGTTTCGCACAATTAGTTTTGACTGCAAAAAACATCAATAGAGATAAATATCCTAATCTATTGTATCTATTCAATTATATAATTATAACTGTAAGCACTTCCAAATGAGTAACAAACAGCACCACCGTATAAAATCTTATTTCCCACTATAGTATGTCCAATGAAAAGTGGTGGATGATTTTCCCAAATTTCTTTATCAATGGAAACATTATATTTTTCACCATCTTTATAAGATATTATTAAATTATCTTGATTTAACAGTTGATTATAGTTAATACCACCAACAATTATTAATTGGTCATTCTTTATCATTAATTTAGGGTTAACTCTTTCTAATATTGGAGATTCATCAATTATTTCGTATTCAAATTTATCAGTAATATGGAATTTAATAAGTTTATCATTAAATGATGGTAAGAACTTATCGGTCATACCTCCGATTATATATCCTATATTATTTTCAAATATAGCCCCGAAACTCAATAAACTTGCAAAGTTTATCTTGGGGTCATAATTTAAATATCTTGTTTTACCATTCTTATGATTATATTCAAGTAATTGGGTTCCTGACAGTTGACCTCCTATGATTAAAACTTTTTCATCACTTATTTGAACTGTATCATGTCTAGCAACCCCAACTGGAAGATCATCTAGTCTTTCCCATGTGGTTCCATCGAATTTATGAACTTCTTTTAATGAGTATCCAGGTCTAGTTCTCCCACCGATTAATAATGCAGTACCATCAGATAAAGAAGTAAATGTATGACACATTCTAGCAGTTGGTTTAGTTGCAGTATCAATATTTTCAGTACTATTTTTCAAAGTTAAATCAGATCTAGTTTGATCTAAACCTCCATTAACATAAACATCATCGTTGATACCACACGCAGCTGGGAATTTTAGTTCTAAATTAGGTGTTTTATCAAGTTTCAAACTTAATGAACTGTAATTATCTAATGAAAAACTTTTAGAAGGTAATTTATAAACTAAATTATCATCATTCGTTGCATGTACTATAACATAATGTTGACAAAACAATATAAATTCTTCCCATTCATCGAAATCTTCAATTGAGTCCATTTCAACTTTAACTTTGTCATCAATTAATTCATTCCAATTTTCAAACAAATCTCTAATTTCTGCATTTTTATAATATTGTTTAAATCTATTTATTTGATCTTTCTTTTCCGGATACTCTTCTACACATTTCAAAGTACTTCTAAGTTTTTTAAAATGTGCTAACATCTTTTGAGCAAAAGAATCATATCTTCCATTGGGTAAGATTTGTTCCAAAATGATAAAATGGCTATTTGGAACTTTGGACGCTAACTCAATGATTTTATTAGCATCATTATAGTGCATATATGCCAAAGAAACTTCAGCGATGAATATATTAGTTCCATCTTTTAACATGTTTAATTGTTCTTCAAATAATTTATAATTTTTTAAATCACAACCAAGTAATTTATAATTTGGTGCATTGTATAATATTCCCATTTTCTTATCTTCACATTCCGATTCTTTAATTAAATTCAATATTTCTGGAGCATTTTTGATCATTTCAAGTTTATTTTGAACTAATTCTGGGTAATCTATATCATAAAATGTCATATTATCATATTTCATATTTAGCAATTGAAATGGTAATGGATCAAATCCACATCCTAAGTTAATAATATTTACTTTCTTGTCACCAACATTATCAATTATTCTATATATCATTTGCCTTATGGTTTCCATTCTAATCCAATATCCTCTATTAATGGCTGGTGATCTTCTTTTACCCTTTGGTACAAAGTACTTGAACCATTCTCCAGGTGGTGATAATTTCTCATAAATCATTTCAACCGATCTCTTTGAAACAATAGAAGAATTGTTGGTTCCTTGAACTTGAAGGTCGTCATACTTCTTACGCCTTTTATCCTTCTCTATCTTTCGAAGTTCCAGAGGTTTAGGTGCTTTAGGTGGTTCTGGCATCGTTAACTTCTAATTTTTCACCGCGATGAGATGGTTATGATGATAGGAACCAGGTTTAGATCTAAAATCATTGGAGAGTCATTTCTTATATTGTGTTTATTAAAAAATATTCTAGAATCTATTTTACAGTAAATGTTTGAAACAATCTTTTAAACATATTTCAATTTCTGATTTAGGAATGGATTGACATTTAGTTAAATACTTTGATGCGGCAATGGTATATTTCATATCATTAAAACTTTCATTAGAGACTTCATTATTTTCATTATATTTTAAACCATCTCCACATTTGATCCAGATTTTACCATTCAAACCAATAGCTATTTCAAATTTACATTTTTCACTTAATTTCTCTAGGTAAATTGAACTAGAATTGAATAATAATTCATTAGCAAAATTAAGTGTTACATCAAAAATATAACCACTTTCATCCAAAACTCCAAAACCTCCTTCTTTACCAGTAGTTGGATCTATACATTCAATTTCAATATCAATTTCCAGTACATCTTGACTAACTCTAGCATAGACTGCATTACCATTTTTTAAATTTGGTCTATTCTTCTTAGTTGCATTAGGGAATCCCATAAATGATAATAAAACATTGTTAGATCCTTCTTGTAAGGAAACTTTGTAACTTTCACCTAAAGTCCCGTTCACTACACCAACAACAAAATCATTTTGTTTTGGTATATATCTTTTAGTTTTAGATTCTATATAAACTAATTGATTGGTATTCTTTTTATTGACTTTAGCATGAACTATACCGGCACTAGCTGGAATAATTTCTTCTGTTTTAGGATTCTTATATGCACCTGGTCCTAATGTGATCTTTATATCTTTTTCCAAAGGTAAGCTATCACCAGGAAGTATTTTCGATGTCATCATATACCGTTTTTTCACTATTGAGAAGGATTCCAAAATACAAAAAAATAAGAAAAAGGTGCGAGTGTGTGAGATCAGGATTCTGTTTGGGGTGTTTCAAAATACAAAGACAATTGTTTGAATTATGAGTCGGCAGAACGAGTTGGAGAATATCCCTGAAGCAGCAGAGTCCCGAGACGTTACCAATGATAGTTTGAGTGGGGAAGAGGTAGAAGATTCAAGTGATGAATCAGATACAGTACCAGAATTTAATAATAAACGAATTATCTTACAAAGATTCACGATTTACAATTCCAAGACTACAATGTATATTGTTGGTTCTAATTCTAAGGAGAGTTTGTTTAGAATTTTGGAAATTAGTAAGGATGCAAAAGATGAAACAAAACTCACAATCATTGAAGATAAAAGTTATTTTTACACAAGAAAAGATATGGTTGAATTAATAAACGGATTAAATCAAACAATTGAAGGTGGTATAAGTAAAATAGCTCAAGGTTATGGGTTACTTGGTTTAATTAAGTTCACTAAAGGATATTATTTATCAATTATAACCAAATGTAGTCAAGTTGCTATTATTGGAGGTCATTTTATTTATCATATTGATGAAACTAAATTAATACCGTTGAATATAAATTATAAGAGACCCAGTAAGTATACAGATGAAGAAAAATTATTACTGATATTTAAATACCTTGACTTGGGTAAAACATTTTATTTTTCTTATGCTTATGATATAACTAATACATTACAAACAAATTTTGTTAGAAATAAGAAATTAGCTACCAATTATCAAAGGAATGGGGATATAAAATTTAATTCTGATTTATATAATAATTTTGATCGTAATCAACGATTTGTATGGAATAAATTGTTACTTTCACCAATTTTAGAACATAGTGATGTTGCAACTTATGAATGGTTTCAACCTATAATTCATGGGTTTATTGATCAAGCTAATATTTCAATTTATGGTAAGAAATTTTATATCACAATAATAGCAAGAAGATCTAGTCACTTTGCAGGTGCAAGATTCTTGAAAAGGGGTGTTAATTATGATGGACATGTTGCCAATGAAATTGAAACTGAACAAATTGTAACAGATATGTTGGTATCATCGTTTCATGACCCAAAATTTGGATTCTATAATAATCCAAGGTTTACTAGTTTTGTTCAACATAGAGGATCAATCCCATTATATTGGACTCAAGATTTAAATAGATTACCAAAACCACCAATAGAGATTAATTTAAGTGATCCATTTTTCCTGAGTAGTGCCCTTCATTTTAATGATTTATTTCAAAGGTATTCCCTGCCAATTATAATTTTGAATTTAATCAAGACTAAAGAGAAAACTCCAAGAGAGCTGAAATTAAATCAACATTTTATTAACTGTATCAACTATCTTAATCAATTCTTACCTAAAGATAATAAATTACAATTTAACTCATTTGATATGTCAAAACATTCGAAGAAAAATTTAGACGTTATAACTCCTTTACAAAATATTGCTAAAAACTCAATTGATCAGATCGGATTTTTCCATAATGGTACAGATTTAGAGTCAACTAAAATTCAAAAAGGAATCATTAGAACTAATTGTATTGATTGTTTGGATCGTACTAATGCTGCTCAATTTATTATATGTAAAGAAGCTTTAGGTTATCAATTATCTTCATTAGGTTTAATTTCATCTTCCACGAAATTATCATATGATTCAGATTTAATTAATATCTTGACAGAAATTTTCCATGATCATGGGGATACTATTGCTGTTCAATATGGTGGTTCAAATTTAGTTAATACTATGGATTCATATAGAAGAATTAATCAATGGTCTTCACATACTAGAGATATGTTGAATAGTATTAAACGTATTTATTCAAATTCATTTATGGATCTGATTAGACAAGAAGCAATTAATTTATTCTTGGGTAATTATGTTTATGATCCTAAAAAACCTAAATTATGGGAATTACAAAATGATTTTTATTTACATAATATAATATCAGTAGATAATATTAGAAATAAAATTAGTTATATTCATTGGTTTAATAGTAATTATTTGAAAAAAGATCGCTGGAATGTGAAAAAGTTAGCACCTCCTAATACCATTAATAAAAGTTGGAAACCACATGTGTTTGAAAGGTTAAAACCTTTCCCTGATTTTAATGATAATTGGTTTAATGAATGTTATATGCCAAGGAAGTTCCAAAGTTTAACGGATGTATTTATGTTTAATATGAATTCAAATTCTAGATATTTCCCTTCCAATGTTGCCACTAATAAAAATTTTGATTATAGTCCATTCAGATCAAGGAAACACTTTAACGAAGCAATTGACTTGCCTGGTGAAATAAATGGAGATTATGAAGAAGATGAAGATGATGACGACGAAGAAGATGAAGATAACGAAGACATAGTTAATAATCACTTTGCCGAAGATGAATACGAAATTAAGGAAAATGAAAAATATTATCAAGATGAGAAAAGACTTGTTGATAAACATGAAAAGAATAAGAACGATAATTATGACGACAGTTACAGTTATCATTACTTGAATATAACCAACACTAAGAAAATTAGAAGATTATTAACATCTGGTATGGAAAAATTAGGTTATAATCAAGATGTTAATGCTGGTAAGCATAAACGAAACATAAGTTCATCATTCATTAATTCAGAAATTCTTACCGATAGTGATTATGATTCAAATTCTTTGGTACCAACTATTAATGATAATGATAAACAAATCTATTTGAATTTAAATGACTTAAGTTATATTTTTAAAACACCTGCTAAGTTCCCTAGTAATATTCCTAATTTGAATAGTGCAGATATGAATATTTATAAGAAACACACTGATTTAATGGGTGATAGTTTCTTTGATACTGATTATAATAGTAATGCGAAATACTTGGGATTACATGATGGTATAGAGATCGCTCACGATGATTACTTTAGATAGGTGAAAAATGAATTAGGTAAGAGATAAAGATATACGTACAAGTAAATATACATTGGTTTTTTTTAAAAGCATTTGAAGAAAAGAAATAAATACAAAAAAACACTCTAAAAATACAATAACACATAATGTATTCTAAGAAAGGGGACCGAATATACTATCAGTAAAGAAATAATCTTCTTGGAAAACACTTCCAAATCCACTTATGAAATCCAAACCTGGATCTAAAGGTTCAGGATTAATTAAATTACTTACCGCACCAGATGGTGCTTCAGTTACAAATTGACTAGGAACTGATTCATTCAATCTTGAAACATAATGTAACCAAACTCCATCACGTTGAAATAAATGATATCTTTGAATTAATAAATTTTCTTCAGCCAGCTTAGAATGATCGTAAGGAACACAATTTAACCATTGGAAATCATCACTAATTTCAGGTAATTTACAATCAGCTTTTAATTCAGCTACTACACCATTCATCATTTCACATAATTCATGAATTTGTTCCAGTGTAAAAATATAAGCAGCACTTTTACCTTGGCAAAATTCATTAAAAGTTTTTAAATTATCAGTTTCTCTTACACCATAAATAGTTGTTTTTAAAGCTTTCCAAGCTAAATAATAACTTTTTGATAATGAACCAGCGTATCTTAAAGAATTTAATAAAGTGAATTTAACATCAGCTAATAAACCATAAAAATGTTTTGGTTTTTCTTCCGTACCTAAATATAATTTTACAGAATAATTTAAATGAATTATTGCTGTTAAACTATTTAAAGTATACATAAAATAAAATCTTATATAAATTGGATATAAAATTATTTGAAACATTGGATCAAATTTGTAATTTGGATTAGTTAACATTGTTAAAAATGGATTTAATTCAACATAAGATAAATGAAACATCTTTTTATAATATTTAAATGAAAGATTTACATCTGATCTTCTTTCATAAATCAAATAACAAGCAAGATATAATTTCATTAAAAATAATTTTAAACATAAATGAGATTGTAATTCAACTAAATCATTAGTATTTAAACTGGTTGAAGGATCACCTAAAATTTCAATTAAATCTTTTATAGGTCTATAAGTTGAATTAACTAAATTTTCCATATACTCTAAAGTAGAAGTTAAAAAATTTAAATCAACTTGTTCTTGAATGTTCAACAAAACTCTTAAAAGTTCTCTTAGAATTGGTCTAATTATCATAAACTTTGCAGTTGCATAATATAAAGTATTACCACCATTAATATTAATTTCATCTAATTTGACATCAGCGAAAAAGTCACTAATAACTAATCTACCATAAATACCCAGTTCATGAGTTTCTAAATTTAATAATAAAAACCAAATATTTCTTCTATTTGTTTTAGTTAACCAACTTAAATCATCATGAGTATAAATATCAGGATCTCTATTAAGACCTAAAGTAGTTGCACATCTAATTAATGAATGAACATATAAATCAGTTTCCCTTAATGGATCACATTCATCTTGAGCAAAAGCTTTATAAACTTTAGCCATTAAAAAACTTTGTAAACCTTCAAATGGTAATTTACAACCTAAATCAAATTCTTTTAAACATTCATAAGCATAACTAGTTGATTCAATATAAATAGGATTACTTACAAGATTTAAATAATCAACATTTGTTTGATCTTTCATAATATATAAATAAGTAAATCTTAACATAAATAATAATGAACCTAACTTTGCAATATCAGTTTTTTGTTCAATATTTATTGTTACTTTACTTACTTCAGAATCTTTTGAAATTAAAATTCTATTTATATCATCAAAAAATGAAGCTTTATCAAATATTGGGAAAAATGGATAAAATTTTTCAAAAAATACTTCAATATAATTAATTATTATTTCTTTTGGAGGTAAAATATAATTAATTTTTGCCAATATATTTAAATTAGGTGGAATATAACTTGGATGATATAATAATGCAACATCTGAAGCATATAAATTAATATTTTTTTTCATTAAAATTTCATCATTTTTACCATTATGATCAAATTGAGGTATAAAATTATTACCAAAATATGCTTTTGCTTCTAATTCATTTCTTTCAGATAATTGAGCATCATTATCCATTAATGTACCAACACCATTAATAAATTGTTTAGCAAATGATTCTCTTTGAGCTTTCAGTCTATTATAATGCCATATTAAAATATAAGCCACATCCCTTTTTATAATTGGAATATAAGAAATTGGACATGAAAATACAAAAGTATCTTGTAATCTAGTACAAAAAATATCACTTCCTTGACTGAAAAAGAAATCAGTTGTATTATGATCACCATTACAATTATTTTTATCATTTTTATTATGATTATGATTACCATTACCATTACCGTTACCTAAAGCCGCAAGTCCATTATTACTTGATCCAATCCCATTATTATTTATTAACCCATTACTAAAATTACTTGAAAAACTATTACTATGATTATTATTTGTTAAACCACCAATTGAACTATAATCAGTACCTATTGAAACAATACTATTACTATGATTTATTAAATTAGGTGATGAATTATCAGATAATGGAGTTTGACTTGAATAAGATAATGATTGAAGTCCATTATTCTTCAATACATCTTCTAATTCTTTAATTCTTGATTGTAATATTTCAACTTCTTCAGCTTTATCTTCATTAACTTTTATTACTTTAGCAGATTTCCCCTGTTTAGCCAATTCTTTTTCTAATGTTGTATAACAACATAATGATGCGATACCACGATTAGTACAACTATCACAGGGTAGTTTCCTATTACATTTGATTTTTCTATTATGACAATTATCACAAACTAATATAATTCTTTGTCTCTTCTTTGTCATGGTCTTTATCAGGAAGGCGGGCGGGTTTCCTTTTATCTATTAAACTTTATAGCTTTTTTGTGTCTATCTAAACTTTTTTTTTACCCTTTCGCACTTGCTGACTCATGTGGTGCCGTTTGACACCTTTAAATACCTTTTAATGTTTGAAAAATTAAACTATTGTAATTATAATTCAATAGATTTTTACACAATGTTAATAGGGTCTTAATAAGGAGTTATTGGGTGATTAAAGGGAGGGCCTGAGGGAGAGTATATTCAGATCTTGATTAAAAGTTTAATTATGTCATTTATTCATTTTGTATTTACTTGTATCTATATTTACTTGCATCTGTATTTACTTATATCTGTATTTTTATCTATTTGTATGTATTTGTATGTATTTTTATGTATTTGTATGTATTTGTTATCTTTAACGAAAGAATTTTCCATCAGCTTCTCCTTCAGATCTCCAGGTAGCATTAAAATAACCAGAATTTTCTAATTTATATAATCTTATAGCTTCTCGTATATGTTCGGGTTTTAAACTATTTTCATAATCACCTTGATAAGTTAATTTTATATTATTAATTTCTAATTCATTACCATTATTTAATCCATTTATTATTCTTTTTTTACTTTTCTTTTTAATTTCAATATCTTCAATTAATTTTGTTTTAAATTCTTTTTCTTGTATTTCAAATGCTTTAGTTATGATTTCACTTAAAAACAGTTTTGATAACCCTGCTAATATAACTGCTATATTTTGTGGTATTGAATGTCCTAATACGGCATTACAAATTTTCTTAACTCCTGGTTTATTTATGGTTGTTCTTCTATATGCTTCAAATCTATCCATTTGATCTTCGGAAAAATTCATCATCATTAATCTTTTCCTTTCTTCTTCACTTAAATTCTTATCAACTTTTAATGTTTTTAATTTTTTATATTTGGCAATTAATTCTTTATCTTCTTCTTCTCCAAATTCTTCTAAATCTTCTAATGAAATATCAGATAATTCTTGTTCATCATCTGTTATACGTAATTGATCATCTTCTAATGATTGGGGTAAGTTACCGTAAAATACTCTTCCAATTAATTCTTCATCTTCTTCATCTAAGCTGACATCACTTTCATCATCATCATCATCTTTAAGCTGTTCTTGTTCTTTATTTTCCTCAACATCACCATCTTCTTTTTCATCAACATCACCATTATCATTATCAACGTCACCATTATCATTATCATCATCATCATTATCGTTATCAACCACCACTACTTCTTTTGCTTCTTGTTCAACTTCTGGTTCAGGTTCTACTACCTTTGATTTATCATCTATAGTTTCAGAGTCGCCAGTATATTTATCTTCAACTTTGTCTTCATTCATCTCTATAAACTTTTAGAGTGCGCATCAATCAAATTAAATATTTCAATCCAATCTTTATCAATATCATATAGTTTATCAACCACTAATTGAATCAATGATAAATCTATATTTTCTTGTTCTTTACCCTTTGGTGAATCTAATGTTTTTCCATTGACTTGATTCTCATAATTATTGATCATTTTATATAATCTATCAAGTACCTCATATTTTAACTTAGATCTCATACGAATATTGAAATTAGTTTCTGGATGTGATGGTAAGCCAATTAATGGTGGGAGTTGGAATAATAACTCTTCATATAAATTTTCATAACTTGATACTTTTATCCAATTACCCTCAGAATTTGACTCAAACTCTAGATCAGAATTTGAATTTGATTTAGATCCAGATTCAACTTCAAAAGTTGATGATGTTGATGTTTCATTTGATTCTATGTCAAAGTAAAACTTGGACATTGATTCTTGATCCACCTCTTCATTTGTTAAATCTGCATTTGTATATGTAACATTATATTCAATCAAATTAAATGACCTTTCAGTTATAAATTCAGTTATATTCTTTGAAATATCTAACCCATTACCATTCTTTACATATACCTCAATATCAATTTTACCCTTATGTTCATACTCATACATATCAGAATAAACTAAATGATCAACAATAGTTTGAGTTATAAAATACGGTAAATCATTTGCATGAATTTGTTCTAAAGAATAAACAAATACTATACTTGAATCATTAGGACTTAAAATTGCAGCAAGTTCATTAGCTAAATGAAGTTCCACCGAATATTGATCTTCGGGTAATATAACATCCACACCTAATTCTAAACAATCTATTATAGTATAATTAAATTTTGTCTTTGGTATAACTTTATCCAATTGGAATTGCACAGCCGGTACTAAATCAGGGAAATTAAAACCAAAATCACCAAATTTTAAATTGATTGGGATTGGGATTGGTTCCAACAATTGGGATTTGATATGATTGATATCTGAAGTATTAAACAAATTATTAAACCATATTAAAATTAATGGAGCTAGTATTGGTATTAAAAACCACATCGCATCGCAAATTCTAATTCTAATTCTAAAAATCATTTTTGACTTGGTGTGAAATAAACTATAAAATGTCAATCCCTGAAATACCAAATGATATAACGCCCGTA
This sequence comes from Yamadazyma blattariae, assembly GCA_030581595.1. Classification (NCBI taxonomy): domain Eukaryota; kingdom Fungi; phylum Ascomycota; class Pichiomycetes; order Serinales; family Debaryomycetaceae; genus Yamadazyma; species Yamadazyma blattariae. Next base: position 1,287,123 of record JAKTTU010000002.1, on the reverse strand, counting down.
AGTCAAGAACAAGATTTTGTTCATGATGTTTATAATGATATAGCACCACATTTTAGTAAAACAAGGTATAAACCATGGCCAATAGTTGAAAAATTCTTAAATGATCAAAAAGATTATAGTATAGGTATTGATGTTGGATGTGGTAACGGTAAATATTTATCAGTTAATCCAAATTTATTTATTATTGGTACCGATAGAAGTGAAGGATTAATTGAATGTGCACATGGTTTAAATAAAGATTATAATTTAGGTATTGCTGATGGTTTAAATTTACCTCATCCAAATAATAAATTTGATTTTGCAATATCAATTGCTGTTATTCATCATTTTTCAACTCCAGAAAGAAGAACTGATGCTATAAAGCATATTTTAAGTAAAGTTAAATCGGGTGGTAAAGTTTTAATTTATTGTTGGGCTTTAGAACAAGAAACTTCAAGAAGAGGTTATAAAGAAGGTGATGATCAAGATATTTTAGTCCCTTGGGTATTACAAGATAAAACCAAAAAGGCCCCAAAACAACCTAAAAGAAGAAGACGTCAGAATCAAAATCAAAATTATATTCAAAATCAAAATCAAAGTCAAAGTCAAGAACAAGAACAAACACAATCGGAAGAACCAGAAGAGGTAAAGGAAGAACCTCAAAAGGAACCAGTTACTAAATACAGATACTACCATTTATACAAAAAGGGAGAACTTCCAGCTAGTGCAGAAGACGCAGGTGGGAAAGTGGTTGAAGAAGGGTATGAACGTGATAATTGGTGGGTAATCATTGAAAAACCTTAGATTAGATATATATATATTATCTTCTTGTATCATCAGAGAGAAAAAAACTATCATTCGCATTCTCTACTATATGTTATCACCAGCCCAAAAGCAAGATAAGATCACACGTAGTACAGATCTAGATGCACTTAGTTGCAGATGGAATTGTGTCGAGAAGGGGTATTTTGAAGATAATCAAGTTAAGAAAATCATTAATTCATATCTGAAATATTTGCAATATTGTGAAGGGTATACTAATTTATCAAGTGGTAGAACTTACAGATCAATATTTGATAAAAAATTCCCTATTATTAATAGAGGTACTTATTTACGTACTACTAGTATTAGTAAAATCATTAAACAATATATTTCGAGTTTGGGAGAATGTCAAATTATTTCAATGGGGGGTGGGAGTGATACTAGAGTTTTCGAACTTGTTAATGATGATGTTACATATATTGAATTAGATTTTAAAGAAACGGTTAAAATTAAGAAATTAACAATTATTAATGACGCCGAATTAAGTAATAAGGTTGGATATTTAGGTGAAAAACAAGAAATTGGGAGTAAATCTGATTTTGAAAAATTTGATGGTGATTTACATACAAAAAATTATCATTTAATTGGGATTGATTTAAGAAACTTATGTGAATATCAAGATTCAAAAATATCATCATTTATTGATTTTAATAAACCAACTTTAGTATTAAGTGAATGTGTATTATGTTATCTTAGTCCAATTGAAAATGAAAAAATTTTAAAATATTGGAATGATAAATTATCAAAATTAAGTATATTAATTTATGAACCAATATCATTAAATGATTCATTTGGGAAAAAAATGATTGAAAATTTAGAGAAAAGAGGTATTAATTTATTAACTGTTAATGAATATCCTACTTTAGAATCTAAATTAGATTTCTTGAAAAAAATAGGTTTTAGTAATATTAGAGTTACTGATATTTCAAGTATTGGTGGTTATGAAAATAAAGAATTATGTTGGATTGATGATTTAGAACGTAAAAGAATTGATAAATTAGAATTAATTGATGAAATTGAAGAAATACGATTACTTCTTTTACATTATTCTTTAGTTTATGGTGAAAAGGGTATTAGTTTTAAAATGAAAGAAAATTGGAAACTTACAGAGTGAAAGATTTATTGTAGTATAGTTTGTAATATAAATTCAACAGAGAAAAAAACCTCTACAAATTCTCTATAAACTATATATAGAGACTGGCAGATTTAGAAGTGAAAATAAAATGGTCTGTATATTACAATTGGCCCAATGGTGGCATTTTCCATTTTAATCCATATAAATCATAAATACAAGCACGATCGTTATCAGGACCAACAATCAGATTTACATTATTTGAATGACTATAAGAATCAATTACATTTGCAGAATTAAAATTTTCATTCTCTCCCTTTTTCCAATCAATTTCAAAATCTCCAAATCTATTAACGAATTGTCTTCTTTGGTAAACTGTATGAAACTTGAAAAATCTTCTTATAAATGAACGATTGTAATAAAAATCTGCATATTTCATCAATTGTTGTTCTTTGTCTCTTGGATCTTCTATTTGTTGTTGTTCATCATCTTCATGTTCATGTTCATTAGGCAAAGGATCAGTAATATAACTATTATCATATTCAAGATCCCAAGGATCACCTCTACCATATTTTTTACCTGGTTTAATAATTGATGTATCATCAACTTTACCACCATTTTGAATATGAGTCAAAGCTTTATAAAAATTTTTGAGTGGGATATTAATAAAATATCTATAATCAGTTTCCCTAACTGAATAATATAATAAATCATATTCATTAAATAATGTTGTTGGTTGAGCAACATCAATAAAATAAATTCTAAAACCAGATTTCAAATAAAGTCCAATTTCTTCCATTACTAATTCAACCTTGACTAATTTTGGATGATAATTATTTGTACTTAATTCTTCTACATTATTCCTGATAATTGGACTTGAACTAAATACGGTATTATTAGTATTAAGGGAAGCAAGAGATGCATTTGATATTATAGTTGGTAAACTTGCAGTTCTTGAAGGATTATCATTTAAACTAGTTATTGAATTTCTTGAATTGAAACCATTTAAATTAGTATATGAATTCAAATTAGTGAATGAATTTAATGCATTTAAGTTATTATTTGAAGTATTTGTTATTCCATGATGAAGTCCAGCACCTAGATTATTATTATTATTATTGTTATTGTGTGTGTTATTATTTGTATTATTATTATTGTTATTATTACTTGTATTGTTATTAAAGTTATTAAAGTTATGATTATTAAAATTGCTGTTAAAATTAAAATCATTAGATGAAGTTCTTGCTCTTTGAGCTAAGTTACTTAAGTTGGGACGATTACGAGGAACATTAATTAAATCATCAAATTCATGTTCTTCTTCAATATCATCATCTTCACCGAACCTGGTACCATTACCATTACCATTGTTATTGTTGTTGTTGTTATTGCCATTATTATTATTATTGTTATTATTACCATTATGATTAACTGGAGTTGGACTTTGAGGAACAGGTTGAAATTTTGGAGGAGTAGGTTCAGGAATTGTAAATTCACCTAATCTAAGTAAACAAAATTGTTTCTTGGGCAAAATATCATTAATATTAGTTGGAGGATAATAAGTTTGAGTAATTTCTTCATTATTATCATTTTCATATTTTACTTCAAATTTGGTAGTACCTAAACCACTACCATGTTTAACAACTAAACCAATATTTAAATTATAAGTCCCAGGACTTAACCATAAATTTTTCGAATAAGAAAGTAAATAAGTTCTATTAATTTCAACAAAATGATTGAAAACATAATTAGTAGGTTGATCAATTTTATAATCAGAATATTCTGCAAATAATCTACGATTTTTCAAAACTGAATAAATATATTTCCATGAATCTTTAATATATTCAACATTTAAACTATTTTCACCATTTAAACTATTTTCACCATTTAAACTATTTTCACCATTTAAATTCATTTGGCCATTACCAATATTTTGGGAAGAAATAGGATGATTAATATCAATATCAATATTAATTAAACCTAAACGACGTTTAATAATATTTCTAGCATCAAATCGGAAAACATCCAAAGTTTTAATATAAGTTTTCAACCAGGGCAATACTTTAATTAAAACATTAATAATATCATTACCAAAAGTTTCAATTATTTTTTTATAATATAAATCATTATATAACATATAAAAATGACTATTAATTAATTTTAATGAGCTATTAGGTACCAACCTCAACAATTCAACTTGGATTTCAATTGGTAATTTACTTAACATATCCCCTCCTCCTTCTCTAGTTATCTATAATTCAGGGTGTTTTCCAATGTTGTGGTTGAATTTCCCTTAAAACACAATCGCAAAAAGATCTCAATCTGATGCTGGGACAAACTGACAAACTCTGTGAGAAACTGGGGTTAGACAAAATGAATGATTTGCTGGTCATGTGACATAGCAAATAAAGTTAAAACTAAAACATCAACAAAACATTAACTAAAACCTAAGTAAAACAACCTATGTAGAAGTAATTGGACAGTATAGAGTATGGGCAAATGCTGTAAACTTAAATCACCTAAATTACCTTAAACATTTAAATCTCAGTTAAACACCATTTAAAGGTTAAATACCATTTAAATACCATTTAAAGTTAAATAGCAGTTAAAGTTAAATAGCAGTAGAACATTAGAAAGGGTACTGAGATGACTTAGAGAACAAGAAAGGAGTAACAGTAACGTATGATGATTATATAATGGTTATATAATGGATATATCATAATACCAACTCACTATACTAACGGTTAATGGTCAATTGGCTTATAATGTTGAGAGTTCCCCAGATTTTCCCCTAAAACTTGCTGTTGTTGGTCTATTCAACGCAATTGAGTTAAACTAACCCAGTTTTGTAGTTTATTGCTGTTACTATCATTCTCTATGTTGAATGTGTACTTGATCTGAATCCTATAACTACCAGTCTGATTAGTGGAGAACTGCCCCATAGTGTAGAACTCCCCCATAGTTAAGTCTAATCGTTAAGTCTAAGTCCATTGACCTGCTTCCAGAAGATTCTGAGTGCGAATGGGTGGGAATGAGAAAAATTAACACGGTGAGAAAGTTTTCCCAAAACTAACCATCATCTTTGCAAATTCAAATTAAACAATTCAATTAAAAGATGTCAGCACCAACCGTTTTATGGGCTCAACGTTCAAGTAAATCAGAACTTTCCAAGAATATTATCTATTTAACCATTCAAGTTGTTGATGTTAAAAATACTAAAATTAATTTAACTTCCAATAAATTGGAATTTTCAGCGGAACAACAAGATGGCGATAAAAAATATAAATTAGATTTAGAATTATTTGATGAAATTGATCCTGATGAAAGTAAAACTAATTTAGATTCAGGGAATCATATTTATTTATTATTAAGGAAAAAACAATCAAAAGATGAATATTGGCCAAGATTAACTAAAGAAAAAGTTAAATTACATTATATTAAAACTGATTTTGATAAATGGGTTGATGAAGATGAACAAGATGAAAAAGAACCTGAAGATGATCAATTCGCTGGTATGGGTGGAATGCCAGGTGGTATGGGTGGTGGTATGCCAGGTATGCCAGGAATGGGTGGAATGCCAGGAATGGAAGGATTAGGTGGTATGGGTGGTATGCCAGGTATGGAAGGATTAGGTGGTATGGGTGGTATGCCAGGTATGCCAGGTATGGGAGGCGCTGGTGGTGCTGGTGGTTTAGATTTTGCTTCAATGATGCAACAAATGGGTGGCATGGGAGGTGCCGGTGGAGATTTTGATATTTCTAAATTAGCAAGTCAATTAGGTCAAGCTGGTGCTGGTGCTGAAGCTGCTGAAGGTGAAGAAGGCGCTGAAGGTGAAGAAGGTGAAGTTGAAGGTGAAGTTGGTGAAGCTACTGAATCTAAATAAACTAATTAAGTCCATTTGTCTAGTATATATTTCACTGGCACTTGGTGTAATTCATTCAAATTAGTATTATTATTATTATTTTGTATTAATGTTGTTTGATCATCTAATTCTTGATGCAATTCTTGGAAAGTTTTGAAATCTGAATTTTGTAAATCTGAATTTAGTGAATCTGAATTTAATTGATTAAAATTTGGTATTGATTTATGTACTTGACTATCGTATATATGAGTATTTAATTTCAGTAATAAAAATAACAAGTAATTCAAGGTATGACCACCAACTAAATTATCATCTATCATTCCAACCACCACTATAACTCTATCCTCATCTATCCCACTAATTAACCAATTTTCAAATTCTGATAAATCATTAAATAACGATAATGTAATTGAACTTAAAAAATTTATCCTTTGCATCCCCAAACCATCATCCATATCATTCGGTGTGATTACAGTGGTGTAATATTCAGGATTGAAGATTATTATATCAGTAGTATCAGGTGGTAAATTCTGTACAACGTGATTAAAATCACACACGGTATGGATCATATCTGTATCATTTGAGACAGAATTTTCGCGTTACACTAAGTGGTGTCTAGTGTATGGTAATTCTTTCTGAAAAAGAAAACGACTGACCAAAGCATGGTATCATTTAGTGCTTGAATAGATGTGAATAGATGTAACACGCTAGTTAAATACTAGATCATTTAAATATTGTGTTTAAAATGAGATTTCTTAGGTTATCCTTAGTTTTCATCTCTCATTGGGGCCAGACGTACAATCGTTCTGTTGACTCTCTAACTTCCAGAAGTCTTGATAGTAGTACATCAACCCCATAATATGTACGTCATCTCTGTAGTCTATCCCAATCGACACCGTTAGGGTCCAAGTTGGGTGGTTTTAGTTTGGTTTTACAGTGGTTTCCCAGGTAGTTCAATCTGAAAAGTTTTCAGTGCGAGAAAAAAATTTTTCAACCAACTATGATGAATAGATTTGTTAAACAAGTTGGTGGGTCAAATATCAGAGTTAGATTACCTATAAGGTACTACTCTAATATTGCCAACACTAACGCTAACGCTAATACCAACACCAGTGAATCCAGTGCAAATAGTTCTGAACTTGAAGATATGATTACGACGAGAGAAAAATCTATTGCTGAAGCTATGGAAAGAGAAGAACAAGAACAAAAAAAGTTAAAAGAATTATTAGAATTTAAATATCAATCCAAAGAATTAATTAGTAAATTAAATAAGATCCCCAGTGAATTAATTCATGAAAGATTAAATAATTTACAAAATCAATTAAGTAAATTAGATTCTGGTAAAGTTAAACAATTAGATGAAGAATTAACTGATTATATGATAAATCATTTAAAATTACCAAATCATGAAGTAAGTGATCGTCCATGGCATGAAATTAAGAATGTGAAAAGACTTATAAATCCATTAGACAACAATAATAACAATAATAATAATGATAATACTAATAGTAATGACAATGGGAATAATAGTAGTTATAAAATCACATCAAATTCAATATTAAATAAACATCCATATTTAAAACCAACATCCGATTATCATCCATTTTCCGAACAAGAATTATACCTTAGACAACTTAATCATTCACGTCAATCAGGAAATTTAGGATCAAAAATTAAAAATATTTATAATATTAAAAAACTGATTGTTAAACCAATTAATTTAAATGAAATTACACTATCAAAATTAATGGCTGCCGGATGTCATTTAGGACATTCTAAATCAAATTGGAGACCATCAACTCAACCATTTATTTATGGTGAATATGATGGGATTCATTTAATTGATTTAAATGAAACTATTTCAGCTTTAAAAAGATCAATTAAAATTATTAAAGGTGTTGCTTCTAAAGGTGGTATAATTCTTTATGTTGGTACCACTAAAAATGAAGAAATTAATAGATCATTACAAGAAGCAGCTAAAAGATCAAATGGTTATTATATTTCTAAAAAATGGATTGCTGGAACTATTACTAATTTTACTCAAGTTATTTCCAAATCAGAAGATAAAAGATTAGAAATTGATATGTTGGATTTACCAACTGGTCGTAATTTAAATCCAATTGAATCAAAACAATTAATTAAACCGGATTTAGTAGTTATTTTAAATCCAGTGGAAAATAGAAATTGTATTGAAGAATGTTTAAAATCAAGAATCCCAACTATTGGATTATGTGACACTGATATGGAACCATCATTAATGACTTATCCAATTCCTTGTAATGATGATTCAATTCGTTCAATCACTTTAATGTTAGGATTATTATCAAAAGCTGCTAATGAAGGTATATCAGAAAGAATTTCTGATGTTAAATTGTATAAAGGAAGATTGTAAATAGATATATATAAATAATTCATAAATACATCTAATAATTCATAAATACATCTAATAATTCATAAATACTTTTTTCTTTTCTTCTTTTGGTTCTTCTTCTTCTTCATATCCATCACCATCAACTCCTTGTTCACCTTCATGATTCCCATGTTTAATACCCCTTTTATAAATGGCTTCAAATTCTTTATACAGCAAATTGACATTTTGTTTCTTCAAAGACAATCCCTTAGCTTTAATCTCTTTTAAAAATTTTTCACGATGAAGATTTTGTTGTTTAATATATTCTTTAGCAGCATCACTTTCAATATCCGGCACTAAATTTTCAACATCTAATTTAAACCCAAATTTTTTATCATTATCATTATTACTTTCATATCCACTTTCATAACCGCTACCACTACCACCACCATTATCATTCCCATTTCCATACCCACTTTCATACCCATTATCGAACCCATTGTCATACCCATTCTCATCGGTACTGTATCTGTCGTCACTGGGGCCGCCATACCCACTCACTTGACCTGTTTGCTGGTACCAATCTTCATTTTCACCATCATTATCACCATCATTATTATTATCATTATAATTATCATTATCGTTATCATTAATTTCATTATTCCCATTACTGTAGTCATCCTCAATTGCTTGGTCTAAGTCATCTTCAAGGATCCACTCGGAGTTGTCGATGATGTATTTTCTTATGAATTTATGACCTCTAAATGACAGTTGATGGAAGTCAAGTAGGTCCTTTGATGTTACTATCATCGCGAATTATAGATATTTTGTGATCCTGAGAATAAGTAGCTATCAAGATTTTTAGATTTTCAGATTTTTCAGATTTTAAAAAATGTGAATACTGTGAATTTGTGAATGTGAAAAGGTAGAGTAGAGTGGGATAAGTATTAAGTATTAAATTAAACATTATATGTCATAAGCATTTCTGCTTGAAAATTTTAAATTTTGATTTTTTAGTATTTTTTATCGACCGAGTTGATCAATCAGTTAATTTAAACGAATGTGGAAGTTAGGTGAGTTTATTGCTCCTTTTTACCATCGTCTTCATCTTCATCTTCATCTTCATCATCACTTCTTTCATCTTTTGCACCTCCACCAATGGCAATTCTATAAGCTATTCTAATAATTAAAAATAACCAAAATAAATTAACAATTTGTAATGCCCCAATTAAGAAAAACACAATAGGTTGACTAATATAACATTTATATTGTTGAGTTACCCAATTCAATTCCCATTCCCCGACAGTTTTAAATTCAGTTAATACTGACCATAAAATTTTAAGATTTACATAGTGACGGAGGTATACCCAAACAAAAATGAATAATATGAAGAAGGGGACTTCGATAGGTGATTGCAAATAATTGAAAGTTTTCGATAAACCTAAGAAAACATCTGAGATATCCATAGTGACGAAAATTTCAATCCCCATCCAAGTGAAATGGAATCTATAGGAACACCAAATTAATGCGATGGTGATTATATGATGTAAAACAAATTCATAATGATCTTTACGTGGTTTTTCAACTTGTAAAATTAAGATAATGAATTGTTGTAACCAATAGGAGGCTTGTCCTAAATAAAAGATTTTGAAAAGTAAATCATGAGTCTTGTGAGGGTAAGTAATATATAATTCAGTAGTTTTGAAAAACCAAATTGGTAATCTTGACATGATATAAAGACCTAAGACACCGGATGTACCAAAATATAAAATGGCATAACATTGTTCCATAAATCTTTTAATTCTATTTTCTTTAGTAATGTTGAAAAATGTAGCTAATGGTCTAAATATAACACACATTGAAAATTCTCTAACAAATGTGAAAAAAATAGCATAATAAGCAACAAAATAAAAATCATTTTCACCTTTACCATATTGATCAGTACCTTCAATGTGATAAGAAGGTATAATACATCTAGCTAAAAATTGATTAATATTACCATTTGGATCAGAAATTAAATAAATTCCAATAGTAATAATCAAAATCATTAATGGTTCAATCCAGGTTTGTCTATAAACTAATTCTCGATAATTAACCCAAAATTTTTTGGCTAATTGTTGATCATTTGTAACTTTTTCAGTTAATATAGCCATTCTTTCATTGGATTTTTTACGTTGATGAGTTGTTGTATTCATAGTTGATAAACTTGGTGGAGTATCACCTAATTCAAATTTTCCAATGGAAGAACCTCTACGACGGGACATCTGTTAAAAAATGTTAAAAATTGATAAAAAAAAGTATTAAAAAAGTATTGAAAAGTTTTGGGAAGTATTAAAAAGTATTGGAAAGTGTCAAAGAAACTGGGACAGGTGAAAAATATAAACCGTTTCGAATTTTTGTTTATGAATTGTTGGTGCGATGCGAATAGGAGAAAATCAAGTAGTGTTTAAAGCTAAAATTAAAAACAATAGTGGAAGTTTAAGTAAAACACCTCTTAATAGGAGTAATAGGAGTAATAGGAGTAACCTAATAATAAACCAATAGTATATAATGATATATAAAGAATTAAATATAGATGTTGTGAAAAATTTAAATGGTAAATAAGAAAATGAAGGATGTTTTTTAAAGTTTGCCAAAAACGCAATTTTGCAACCATCTAAAGTTAAAATAGAGTATGATTTATTAACAGAAGAGTAATTAGAAGAGTAATTAACAAAACAATAATTAATAGAAGAGTATTAACAGACGAGTATTAACAGACGAGTATTAACAGAGTATTAACAGAAGAGTAACAGAAGAGTAACAGACGAGTAACAGAAGAGTAGGGAAGGGTAAAGAGTTAAGGGACTAGGAATAACAATAGGATCGTAATTACTGAGAATATAAGAATCGTTACATGTAATTACGGTTAAAATGGGATTGCTGGCTATAGTATGGGTGTGCCGATGTCACTACCCGTCTAAATAAACAATAAAGAAAGCTCTAAAGTCCTGGGTCAGCCCACCAGTCTAATTCTCACCAATTCTCACTAATCCTCACTAAGTCCTCACCAAGTCTAAGTCTAAGTCTCGCTAATTCTCACTAATTCTCACTAAGTCTCAGTGGAAAGTCATTGACTCTGCCACCAATAATCCTCACTTTAATTCCTATTTATTCCTAAAGTTTCCTCGGGAGAATTATTAGGTTGCTGTCAAAAAACCACCGACCATTTGTTGGGTGACGATGTTAATAGAAATAATACTCCAATCCATCATTAATCAAACATACTAAAATTCAAAACTAACCTGGGGTCCCCCTATTTAACTGTATCTCTAATAATAATTTGGTTGATGTATAAATAAAGGTAAATCTCTGTGGTTCTCTTATCTTCTCCATTTTTTAGGTCATGGATAAAAGGATGTTGACTTATCGTGTGATCTCTCAAAAATAAAAACTATAAATTGAATTATCTATCACTTATTTTCTGCCCTGTTTATTTCTATTAAATACTGTTTATTTCTGTTAAATACTGTTTATTTCTGTTTTAAATAGTCCAATTTCATTAGTTAGTAGTCAGTTTTAGTTATGTGTCAAGGATCAATTTGTAGTATTTGCCATCATAAATCATGGAGTGGATGTGGTAATCATATTGCTACCGTAATGGATAATACTCCAAAAGAAAATTGGTGTACTTGTGAACATGTTGATGATACTAGTGATTTAAATTATCCTCCAAGAGCCAGTACCGGTTTTGCTAAAAAGACAACTCCATAATAACTCCATAAAGTTTATAACTCCATAAATTTATAATCAGTTTATAAAATGTGAATAAGAATACATTTAAATGCAGAATAAAAGATGATAAATACCCTAAGGTAATTATGTTTGTATAGTAATAAATAACTCAATTGATATCATCTCTATTGAGTTATAATAGAAATTAATAGAAAGAAACCTAATATGTTACTTTTGTCTCATGAAATTCTCTAAACCCATTAAAAAACCAGTTACATTATGTAATATAAATATAATATATATAATATATATAATTTCTATATTTCTATATTTCTATATAAATTATGGATATGTGATTTTCCCCATCGATTCTAAATAAATGACTCCCTGTCAATTGATCTCCGTCCCACTAAAATCTCCCACTAAAATCCCTCTAAATTACGGTCTTACCCTCTCCCTAAATACTGTCACTAAATTTCTGTCACTAAATTTTCCTGTCACTAAATTTTACTACCACCGACCCACCTCCATTGTCGCGCCAATTTCCTGCCACTGTTACTACCACTGCTACTACCACTGCTGCTACCATTTTGTACCTTCTGCCCTCACTTGGTCACTCATTCCCTTTCATGCTCTCCCTTTCATGTTCTCCCTCTGTGTTACAAAAATTCTCATGGATTAACACTCACACGATTTACCCCATATTTCAATGTTCAGCCCTTTCTGAATTAGGAATAATTTGCATTTTTAGCAGGATTTTATTATACCGGTAGGATTTAGATACAACATAGATATAATATAAGATAGGTATAACATAGATATAAGACAATACAGATATAACACAGATATAGAGTATCAGGGTATCAGTGTAGTAGTACAGTAGAGTATCATTGCAGTAGTGTCTTGGAAATAAGTTAACTAGCAATCAACGTTATTTGGTTTAGGAATTATCGCCATTTGGTTTCTCCAACAACCTCAGTTTTGTTTTCGCGGGAGTCATTTGAAAATTTAACCAAATTTCTACCAGAACAGTTTAAACTATAGACATAATAGAATACTGGATTTATTAAGAATATAAGAAGACTTTCTAATATGAATTTGAATCATCCTGATTTTTTAAATGAATTTAAATTACCTCCAAATTCAAATCTATCATTTAATAGTAATAATAGTACCAATTCTGGTAATGACAAAATGAGTTCAACTGATACCAACAACAACAACAACAACAACAACAACAACAACAACAACAGCAATAGTAATAGCAATAGTAATAGTAATAATAATAGCAATAGCAATAACAATAGTAATGGTAATAGCAATAACAATAACAATGGTAATGGTAGTAAAAGTGGCTTCAATGATATATTCAATAAATTATCATCAGAAAAATCTCCAACTTATCAGCCATTAACTTCACCGTTAGTTAATCCATTTTCACCAACCATGGCCCCATATCAAAATTATAATAATTATTATAATAATAATAGTTTTAATTTACCATTAGAATTACAAGGAGGAATTGGTAACATTTCTTCAAGAAGACCTTCTTACGCCGCTGAATCATTTACTAGAGATCCTTTTAATCAAGATTATCAACATCACCATCATCAAGATAACAATAACAGCACCAATAATAACGGTAGTAATAACAATAATGTGAATGGTAATGGTAATGGAAACAATGGTGGTAACAATATGTTAAATCAAGTTAATCAAAAATTAAATTTATTTCAATATGCAACTTCAAATAATTACATGAATAATATGAATCAATTTACTGATAGTTTTGCAAATTTTAATTTAAATTCAAATTTTAATGATTTTCAAAGTAGAAGACCAAGTCAATTAGTTGATTTCCAAAATTTTCAACCCGATAATAATATTGGGAATTATTATGGAATGAATGTTTCTCAACCAATTGGTAATGGTCAACCAGTTAGTGGTGGATCAAATGATTCGGGAAGTGTATTAGCTACTGGCGCAGGTGTAGGTGCCAATACAGGTGCCAATACAAGTTCTGGTGGTGTTGTAACTGGTGCTGCCACTGGTACTGCTGCTGGGGACGACGGAGTTCAACTTGAAAATGGATTAATCTTCAAAGATCACCTTATTATGGCCTCCCCAGAATTAAAAAAATTATTCACTAAAACAACAAATTATTTCCAAGATATCAACTTAACTAATGAAATTTTAAAATCAATTGAAGAATTATTAAAAAATCCAATAATAATTAAATTAATTACATTTATTAAAAATTTAAATAATTTAAATTTTAATCATAAAATTTTATGTTTAGTAATTAATAAGAATGGGAAATTTGATTTATTATCTTATCCTAATAATTCTAATTTATTTTTAAATATTGGTGATTTAGTTATTGTTGATGGTGATAGAGGTAAAGATTTAGTTATGATTTGTAAACCAATTGTTGATTTAAATTTTGCAATATTATTTAACTTTTTGAAAAAACTTGAACATTTGAAATCTTTGAAGATTGATGATGAATTGAGTCATAATAATAACAATCATAATAATAACAATCATAATAATAACAATAACAGTGGTAATGGTAATGGTAGTGGCAGCGGTGACAATAACAATACAAATTTGAATGCTTCATATATCATCAATAATTCCAATCAAGATAACGAATTCATAATTTCATTACCTACAAAACAAGTATTAAGATTTGCCACCCCTAAGGAAATTAATAAAATTAGTGGAAAATTTTTAGAAGAAAAGAAAGCATTTTTAACATGTTATAATAAAATAAAAGAACTAAATTTACAAAATAATTTAAGATTAATTAATGTTGAATACCAACTGGATTTTAAAAAATTAATCTTTTATTATTTTGCAAATTTTAAACGTATAGATTTTAGATCATTAATTAAAGAACTTTTCAAAATTTATAAAACCAGAATTTGGCTTTGTGCAATTTTACCATTTGACAATCCAAATTCGATCAACAATTTCAATAATTTAAATTTAATTGAAAATAATATACCACTGGAATATAATTTATCCAATGATCAAATTTTAAAATTTTCAATTAATGAATTTGAAAATTTAAATATTAATAATTATTTCCATTCAATTAATTTAAAAAATTTAATTAATTTAGTTAATATTGATTTAAATGGTTATTTTTACGGTTTTAATAGTACTGGTACTAAATAGATTTATAGACGTCCTCCCTATCCCCCCTCTCACCTCCGTCTCTTTCTCTATCTCCACCGAATTGAAACAAAGTATGGCAGTAATTGATTTAAATGAGTTAAAAGAACAAGATATATATAAAGAAAGTAAATTATTTGTCGAATTGTACATTAAATTATTCAGAAAAAACCAATAATATTTTTAAAACTTTTTTGGTGGTTAAAAGATTTTATCATTCATGTAATTTCAATATTTATCTTTTGTGGTATTTTAGGTGATTTAGTAGTATTGGGGTTCATGCATTATTATCGGGGAAAGGTAGATTATGAATTAATTTCAAACAAATTAGTGTTTAAGTTAATTGGTAAATTTTGGTTATTCTTGATAGATACTTTGATAGATCATTTGGTTATTCTTGATAGATACTTTGATAGATCATTTCGTAATGCTTGATAATTCATAAAGAGCATTAAGTTCTATCATCCTTTTTTCTTCTGATTCTTGAGTAAACTTCACTCCAATATATTCACTAGGACAGGGACTTTTACTTTTCCTACGCATGTTCATCTTTGGAATATCTCGTCAGTAGACTTATCAAGACAGGTAGAGAGAAGAGGAAGAAGAGAGAGAGAGGGAGAGAGAAGAAGAAGGAATAAATAATATACATAAAACTATAGACTAAAGTTCATCTTTAAATTCAGGAGCTAATAAATCTCTTTTCTTTTCTAAATATTCTCTTTTTCTTTTTTCTCTTTCAGTTTCACTACCACCATAATTTTCTGCCATTTCTTTTGTAACCCCATCACTAATTAAACTTTTCCAATTTCTTAAAGGAGCAAAAGCACCCTTCTGTTGAGTATAATCTTGTAAGAAACCTTGTAATTGTTGTTGACTATCAGCTACAAATGGACCATAATGGAAAGTTGGTTGATCTAAGATTTTACCACCAACTAATAAAAATTCAATATCTTCATCATTACTAATTGGATTTGCACCTTTAATATGATCACCATCAACTTTGAAAAATGCATTATCATATTCATTAATAGTTGTACCATCAGATAATTTTAATCCATGACCTTTCATAACATAAAGGAAAACATTAAAATCTTCAGGGAATTCTTGTTTAAAAATAGCACCTGGTTTTAAATTATAAGTATAATAATGGAATGGAGTATCTAATAAATCTCTATTAGCTTCTAAACCATAAGCTTTACCACTAACAACTTGAACAGTTAATTTACCATCTTGATCAGTAGTTTCTTCAATTTCATAAGCTCTTAAATCGGTATAACTTGGTTTACCTTGTCTTTTTTCAATAGGTGAATCAACCCATAATTGCATACCTTCAGGATCTTCTCCACTTTTTAATCCAACTGGCATTTCAGCATGAACAATACCTGATCTTGCTGACATAAATTGCATATCACCTTCAAAAAGAACTCCTTTACTATCACCACCTCTAAAATCTTCATGCATAACAGCACCCTTTTTAACCAATGTAACCGTATTAATAGCCGTATGAGGATGAGCTTCAAATCCAGTACCTGGACCAACATAAAATTGATCTAACATTAAAAATGGTGAAAATTTATACATTCCTGGAACTCCAATTGATCTTCTAACAATTGCACCAACTCCTTCACTTTTTTTAATTGCATGAACTACTTTGGAAACAGTTCTTGCGGCATTCATTGGATCTTCTGTCATTAATATAAGTTGTAATAAAAATGAAAAACTAATTAAATATCTGATTAAATTAATTTTTGAAATATAAAATTCTTTTTTTTTTTTTTTGATATCTCTCTACTTGAGGAGGATAAATGGTTTATTTATAGTGTGGGAATTTAACAAAGTCTAAACACCAACTACTAATAGTATTTGTAAAATCAATGACTTCAGAATTGTATAGTAATATCCAGAACTAACCAGAAGCTTTTAGTACTAATATTGTTATTAATTTCTAGTAAAATCACTAATTATCGTTTTAGTCAGGTGGACGGTTTAGTAAAAATCATATTACTAAAAATCAATGCGCACGACTTAATTTGTAATGTTTGAATAATCGAGCGGCTTATCTCATCGCTAGTTTAGCCATTTTACTGACAGTGAAAGAAACCATAAAAATATAAGAAACCATAAAAATATAAGAAAATATACCGTGTTTCATTTCAAGATACTCAAACAGGTATAAAGGGAAGGAAGGAATGAAGAAAGAAGGAATGAAGAAAGAAGGAAAGAAGAAAGAAGGAAAGAAAGGGTAAGTCATTATTCATTAATCTTTTTTAAAATCTAAAATTTTATTAAATTCATCAACACTAACATTGGATCCATTATCTAAATTATAAATGTCCAGATCATCATTAATGGTACTTAAAACATTACTTTTAACGTCGTTAACAAATGACCATATACTTGATGATACATTATGTAACATATCTCTTTCTCTTTCTTTATCATTATCATTTTTAATACTTGATTCATCGTGTCTAGGATAGTTTGAAATAAGTTCGTCAATATTTATATTATCATTAATTGATGATGATTTATTTTTCAATGGTGAATTGGAACTACTTATTGATTTAAATGATGAAATTTCATTTTCATCATTTTCTATATCATCTTTTTCTAAAGTTATATCTCTACTTGTATCAGTTAATGTCTTATCAGGTTCTTGTCTTTTATATTGATCTTTACTTTTATTTTGGCGAGGTATACGATTCTTATCATTATCATTAGGATTTGAATTAAGATTAGGATTTGGACTTGTTTGTATTAGCGATTTTTCAAATTCATTTTGTAACATGGTATCAAATTGTTGTATAAGATTCAATGGTTTAGATAAACTTGACCAAATACCTTTATCTTTTACACTATAATTTGACAGGTTTAAATTTCTATTAGCTTCATCTTGTGGATTACTATCAGATCTATGTCTACCATTGCTATTCATTTCAGTATATAAAGATTTTTGAATCAATTCTCGTAGTTTGTGTAATTCTTTTTCATTTTGATGTAATTTATTATTTAAATTACTTATTATATCTTTAATTTCAACTATACTCATCTCTTTTAATGCTAATAATCTTAATTGTTGTTGAAAATCCATTTGAACAATTTCTTCCATTGGTGGCAATTCAAAATCGTACTTTAATCCTTTTTTCCCATCTACAGATTCAATATTATTATTATTATTATTACTGCTATTATTATTATTATGAGGATTATCATCATATTCAAAATCATGTTTACTTAAATTTAACTTTAAGTCCCGTGGATCATATTCATCTACTGGGGGCAATGTCGAACTTCTTGATCTTTGAGGAGTAATGGAATCATTTGAAATCGGTGAAACTGCTAAATTTAATCCTATACCTTTTGATTTTATTGATCCTGATCTACTAATCGCTCCTCCTCCTTTCTTTAAATTAATTGATTTAAATTCCTTATTTGGCGAAGGAGTCTTTTCTTCTCTAAATCGTTGGTAGGTGGTATTATTCATACCATTCATACTATTGGTGTGGTTATTGGTCTGATTGTTCTGCTGAGTTGAACCATTTTGAATCAAATTCAGATTTTGAATGTGATTGTTATTCATTATCAACAGAGATTTGAAACGGTCGCGATATTTTGAAATCACAAGATCACAATAAAGGATCAGATTACAGATTGAAGCAGATTACAGATTGAAAGTAAAGAGATTGAAAGTAAAGAGATTGAAAGTAAAGAGATTGAAAGTAAAGAGGTTTAAACGGTAAGACGTATAAGGTATAAAGGTTAACGATGGAATTATATAAGGATGAAAAAGTACAAAATTCAATTAAAAAATGGATGAAATGGGTCATTGCATTATTAGTGTTACGTAGAAAAGATCCAATATTATGGTCAAGTTTTTTATCATTAAACCCAATTTTTAAAAAAATTATATCAAATACAAGATTAAAGACTCCTGATGTTGCCAAATTATCAAATTTAATTAGTTCTACAATATTATATTCAGCAATTAATCGAAACAATAGTTTCCCAAGTGATTATGGAATTATTTATATTTGGTCAAGTTATATTTCTGAACTTAATCCTCCTTCACATTCACAAATTTTAGTATCTAAAACTTCACGTTATTTTAAAATTAATTATTATAATTCATCAATTTTACGTAATCTTTATAATAATAAACATTATATTATTTTCCCCATAATGTTTGCTCAAATATTATCAAATTATTTAACACCAACAAGATTTAAATTAAATCAAAGATATTTATCATCAATGATTAAATCAAGAATTTTAAATCCAATTTGGATTAATTTTGAATTAAGTTATAAGAAAAATAATTTAAATTGGGTTGGATTAATTAAAAGTTATATTATTCATAATTTAATTTTTTTAATAATTTATGGTGGATTAAATTTTAAAAGAAAAATTGTTGATCATTATTATGAATTAAAACATAAAATTTATAATGCTAATAATTTAAAAGATTTTAAAAGTATTATAATTAATTATTTAATTTTTATTAGTCACAAGGCAAATTCAATTACAAATTTTATTTATTTACCAAATTTAATTTCAATCTTTTTAATTTCTTTAACTTCACCATTTATTAAAGTACTTGATAATTCAAATTCAAAAAAATTTAGGAAAAATTATTTTAAAGCTTATATTAAACTTATTGGTTTCATATCAGGATTTATTACATTATTTGCTAATTCAATGGATTTAATTCCTGATTATGGTTATACATTAACTAATTATGATGAAGATGAAATGAATATTCATGAAACTACTAATATAAGAAGAATTAATGATGGATTTTTCAATGCTCTTAATTTATATTTAATTAAACTTTTAATTTTACAAAAATGGAGAATTATAAAAGAAAATCATCCAGTTTTTAAATTTATTAAAATTAGAACTTGGAATGTTTATGAAAATATTATTTTTTGTTATGGTATTTTTAAATTAATGAATTTAAATGATTTTTTGAAAACTACCAATGGTAAAGATTATGGATTGAAAAATAATTCATTAGTTAAATCAATTGATAGAATTATGTAAACTCTAGGTAAATTAGTAATATACAGAGTAAGAGAAATAATTGTAATGATAATAATATACATTTTTGTTTGTAAGTATTTCTAATAACCACCAGCACCTGGAGCCTTTTCTTTACCCTTTAATTTTGTTAACAAACCTTTAAATCTAGTTTTATCTCTTTCACCACCATCACCAATTTCACTAGTTAATTCATTAACTCTATCCCATAATGTACCTCTTGATAAGAAACCATCCCTTTTTGATAAAAATTCTTCTTCTTCTTTTAAAATATCTTTACTATGAGATTCTTTTTTATTATTATAATTATCATAAAAATCATCAATTGTTTGTTGAGCTTTACTAATTACGTCAGTTTTCTTCTTTTCATTAATTTTTTCACGTTCACTAATTTCTAAATCTCTACGTTCTTTCCATTCATTTAAATGTTTTGATTCTCCTTCAAATTGATTAATTGAAGAACCATTACCATTACCATTGACTTCACCAGTTTTAAAATCTTCAAAATCTTCATCTTCATCTTGATTATTAGATTCAATTGGTTCCGGTTCTCCATCAACTTCAGGAAATTGCTCTTTAAAGTCATTTATTTCATCATCACTACCTTGCAAGATTTCATTATCTTGATCTGTTTTGAATTCATCTCCAACCAATTCCTTTTCTCTTGATAAGAAATCGGAATCTTCATTTGGTAAACTTTCTCCAACAGTATCTAATTCAGGAAATTTATCAGCCATTCTTGGATATTTATAGTGCGTTGATTTAGAGATTTCAGATCGTTGACATTGAGATTTTGAGAACCTGATCAAAAAATGTTTCCTAGCCGACATTTCCACATATGTCGTGCCACACAAATATAGGGAACAAGTGAACAAGTGGTTAAAACTAAATGAATTTATATAGATTATATTTACTATTTCTATAATCCCAAATCATATATACGAAGAGAAGAATCAGCACTACCACATGCAAGTAACTTACCACCAAAATTTAATACTGATACTTTTTCACCAGGTGAAATAACTTTATCCATTTTACAAATTTCTTTAAATTCATTAGTTATTTCCATAATTATAATTTCTCCATTTTCCATACCAACAGCTATAATGGCTTTACCATCTATAAGTTCACCGTAACTTGCCACTGAGGTAACAATACCTGGCATTTTAATTGAATTTAATTCTTTAGCTTCAGTTTCTCCTTCTACTAATTCCCATAATTTTAACAGTTTATCTCTTGATCCAGTAACATATTTATAACCAAATGGCGTTGGTAACCAACATGAATCCCAAATAATTCTTGTATGTGCTTTAGGGTTTTGTGCAATTAATCTAAAGTCTCCTTCTGATTCATTAATTATTTCCCATACAATGGTTTGTCTATCTCTAGAAACAGATAAAAGATATTTACCATCTGGTGAAAATTCAAGATGAGTAATAGTTAAACTATGACCA
Source organism: Yamadazyma blattariae (assembly GCA_030581595.1). NCBI lineage: Eukaryota > Fungi > Ascomycota > Pichiomycetes > Serinales > Debaryomycetaceae > Yamadazyma > Yamadazyma blattariae. The sequence continues at coordinate 1,265,656 of JAKTTU010000002.1, read as the reverse complement.
GGTAATGTTTGTGAACATTGTTGGAAATCTTTTTCAATCATAAATAATCTTATCATACCATGTTTTTCAGTATTACATTTACATGAAGTAGCAATGATTTTACCATTTGGCGATACTACACAATTTGTAACTTCATAACCATGTCCATATAATTTTTCAAGTTCAGGAAATAATGTAAATCTTTGTAAATGATCTTCTAATGGAGGTCCAACTAAATCTTCAAAAATATCTTTAGGATTAGCTGATTTGCCTTCTTCATTAGCTTCATCATCTTCATTAGCATCACCAGCTTCAAGTTGATCTTTAGCAGATTTATTGGATAATCCTAACACTGGTAATGCGGCTATATCAGGTAATTCATTATCATTATTAACTTCTCCACCAATTTTAATTCCAACATTTTTTTCTAAAAGTTGTTTAATTGATTTAGTCATTTCGAAAACTCTAAGAATTTTTTCATCACCAGCTGAAACGAATTTGGTTTCACTAATATTATCTAGACACATCATATCATACCCATGAATTTGTGGTCTAGCAAATTCATGCCAAGTGTTATCAGTGTTATTATTATTACTAGGATTATTATTTTTCCAAGGGGCAATTAATCTAGTGGTTTGATCTAATGAAGTTGCCATTAAATAATCATCATTTTTACTCCATACAATATCAGTAATTTCTTTGGTTGGTCCACTAACAGATAATACTGATTCCCAACTTCTATTATCATTAACTTGACTTTTAAATTTCCTAATAGAACCTGTTTTACCATTAGTTAAAATATATTGATTATCACCATCAATATACCAATTAACTGACCAAAATCCACCGGACGATCCAGTTGCTGTTGATGCACCTTTAATTGATAATTCACCAATTCTACTTACACAAATCCAGATACCTGATTCAAAATCCATTTCCCAAATCATCAATGCAGTATCTGCACTAGACGAAAGTAATTGTAATTTACTAGATGAGCTATCATCGGTATTATTATTATTATTATTATTTGGTTGCCAACTTAATCCAGTAATCCAATCATCATGACCAACAATTAATGCTTCAAAGCTAAAAGCTAGTTTAGTTTCACCAATTTTAAATTTATATTGTTTGTTAGATAATAAAATTAATTTACTACTATCTTCATCGGAATTATCAATTTTATCATTAATCCTTAATCTCCATAATCTAATATATCTATCTTGAGCTCCACTAGCTAATAAATAATCATCTTCAGATTCTTTAATGATAGTTAAACATTTAATCCAATCTTCATGACCAGTTAAAATTGCAGAATTCTTTAAATTCTTTAATTCGCTATTTTCAATTTCAAATGTATAAATATATAAATTTGATAATGTTCCTCCAACTGCTAATACAAATTGATTTGATTTGATTTCTTGTAAAACTAAACTTAATGGATAAAAACCTGGTTTGATGTTAAAACTAGTTAATTTGATCCATTCATTATTCTTATTATTCTTATTCTTATTATTGTTATTCTTATTATTGTCTAATTTCCAAATTATAATTTCTCCATCTGATGCTCCAGTTATAAAAAAATTATCTAGAACTGTTATACAACAAACTGAAGCTTTATGTTCATTAAAAGTCTCTATTAATTCAAATGAACTACCATCTGATGTTTGCCAAATACAAATACTATGATCTTCACTTCCACTAATTAAATAGTTACTATTTGGTATAAATCTGACACAAGTAACTTCTCCAGTATGTGATTTTAAAGTTCTATAAACTCCTTTGATTTCATTTGGTTTCCATAATGCTATATTGTTTTTAGCGGCATAGGCACACAATGTAAGATTGTCACTATAATCTATACCAAATGGTTGTTTATTAGATCCCACCAATGTAGATTTTTCACTAATATTTAAACTCATGGTTGTCTCTGCTAAAGTTTTTTTGATGAGATGCGATTCAAAAGTTTCAAATTCGAGATTCTGAAACAGTCTCAAGAAAATGGTTTCAGCGTACGTAGATTTGACAAACTGTTTTGAACGTCATATCCCATTAAGGATTGATGGGACATAAATAACAGTCAGTAGATTCAATAGAAATATATGAAAAAAAAAACACATCACAATATACAAGATCCAATTTGGGTGATTTCAATTCGGATTACTAACAATTAATTTAGGGTAATATTGAATGTAGATGCTAATCCAGAATCTATTACACAATTTCATGATGAATTATCAAATGAATTACCAAATTTAAAAGGTAATTGGAACTTTAGTTTTAAGATTTTTAGAAACAATCATTATTCTATCCCTCCTGATCAAGTTGATAAATTAGAAGTATCAAAGGAAATTAAATTTTTACATACATTATCACCATCATATCTTAGAGATTCTTGTATAAGTTTAATTAACAAAAGAACTTCAGGAGTTTTCACAAATTTAATTCATGAAGAAGTAGATACTACTTTAAATTCAAATTTACTTACTATCCCTGATGATCATTTACACAATGGAGCAACTACTGGTTTAAATGATTCTTTTGATATATTTATTAATCAAAAACTACAGAGTTTATGGACATTAAGACAAAATGTCAGAGGTGATGGTGGTCAAATATATGAATTAGAAAATGGGAATTTAGTAGTTAAAACTTCAAATGTTTTCTTACATGGTATTTTTAAAGGTTTATTAATTGAAATTATTGTTGATGATCATGTTGTTGAAAGTAAAGATTACAATTATTTAAAATCATTATTTGAAAAGATTATTTCAACCTATAAAATACCAACTGGGAAATTATGTTATGATTTATTAGACTCCAAGAAATTTGATAAATATGGAGATTTGTGTTTACAATATTCTGAAATTTTGAATTTTTAAACCAGAAGAAAGCTAAAAGAAAGAAGATGCAAAACTGAAAAAAAGAAGGATATACCTCCTACTCATTCTTAAAATTAAGTCAACTCTTATAACACAATAAACAAGTTCTTGGATGGAAATTGGTAGATCGAAAATTGGTAAATCGTTTAAAGTATGGACTAAAATGTATAGTAGACATTTGATCTCATCTCTCATCGCATTTTTTAAATTTTTCTAACAACTTGGATATCTACAATATGGTTAAAAAATTAAAAAATAAATCTAAACAACAGAAGAATTATCTTCGTAGGAAAGAAGAAGAAGAATTAAAGGAATTAGAAAAGAAAGTTGAAGAATATGATATATTACAAGAAACTAAAATATTTCATTTCAATCAATTACCACTTTCATCAAATACTTTAAAAGGAATTACAGAAGCACCATTTACAAAATTAACTGATATTCAAAAAAAATCTATACCAGCTGCATTAAAAGGTCAAGATATATTAGCCACTGCTAAGACAGGTTCAGGTAAAACGTTATCGTTTTTAATACCAGTGTTAGAAATATTATTAAGAAATAAAATTACTGAATTTGATGGTTTAGCAGCATTAATAGTTTCACCAACAAGAGAATTAGCAGTTCAAATTTTTGAAGTATTAACTAAAATTGGTAAATATAATCAATTTTCTGCTGGTTTAGTTACTGGTGGTAAAGATGTTAAATATGAAAAGGAAAGAGTTTCAAGAATGAATATTTTAGTTGGTACACCAGGTAGAATTTCACAACATTTAAATGAAGCAGTTGGTATGGAAACTTCAAATTTACAAGTATTAGTTTTAGATGAAGCTGATAGGTGTTTAGATATGGGTTTTAAATCACAAATTGATAATATTATGGGTCATTTACCACCAACTAGACAAACTTTATTATTTTCTGCCACTCAAAATGAAAATGTTAGAGATTTAGCAAGATTATCATTAACCAATCCAACTAGAATTGGAGTTTCATCTGATTCTGATATTTCGGCAACACCTGAATCATTAGAACAATTTTATATTAAAGTTCAATTAAATGAAAAATTAGATGTCTTGTGGTCGTTTATTAAATCACATTTAAACAGTAAAATATTAGTATTTTTTTCATCATCAAAACAAGTTCAATATGCGTATGAAACGTTTAGAAAACTACAACCAGGGGTATCACTTCTAAAATTATATGGACGTCATAAACAAACTTCAAGATTAGAAACTACTGTTAAATTTTCTCAAGCTAAAAGTGCTTGTCTTTTTGCAACTGATATCGTTGCAAGAGGTCTTGATTTCCCTGCGATTGATTGGATTATACAAGTTGATTGTCCTGAAGATGTAGCTACTTACATTCATAGAGTTGGTAGAACTGCAAGGTTAGGTGAAAAGGGTAGATCATTATTAATGTTATTACCATCAGAAGAAGAAGGATTCTTAAAGAGATTATCAACTAAAAAAGTTGAAGTTAAATTTATGAATATAAAACAAAAATCTAAAAAGACAATTAGACCACAATTACAATCATTATGTTTTAAAGATCCAATGTTAAAGAATTTAGGTCAAAGAGCATTTATTTCATATTTTAGATCAGTTTATATTCAGAAGGATAAAGATATTTTTAAAGTTGAAGAATTACCAACTGAAGCTTATGCAGCATCTTTAGGATTACCAGGAGCTCCAAAAATTAAAATTAAAGGTGGTCAATCAAATAAAGAAAAGAAAAACCAATCAAGAAAATTAACTTCATTAGGTAAAACTAATGAAGATGGCGAAATTATAGATGATAATAGTAATAATGACAAAAAAGTTAGAACTAAATATGATAGAATGTTTGAAAGAAAAAATCAAACTGTTTTATCTGATCATTATTTAAATATGACTGGTAATAAGAAAAAGGCAAATGAAAATGATTCTGATAATGAAGAAGATGATTTTATGGTTATTAAACGTAAAGATCATATTTTAGTTGATGAAGATTTACCAGATTTAAATGCCCCAGTTTCTAAAAGACAAGCTAAAAAGGCACTTTCTAAAAAGGCAAGTATTGCAGGAAAGGGTAATCCGACTAAATTAGTATTTGATGACGAGGGTGAAGCACATCCAATATATGAATTAGAAGATGAAGAAGATTTCAAAAAAGCTGGTGATTCTAAACAACAAAAGGAAAATTTCGTTAATAAGGAAACTGAACTTATGAGTACTGCTGATGTTCAAGATAAAGTAACTGCTAAAGAGAAGAGAGATGAAAGAAAGAGAAGAAGGAAAGAAATGGAAAGATTAGCTAATGAAGAAGACAGTGACTTTGGTGAAGAAGCTGGTGAAGGTGAAGGTGAACCAGTATATACATTAGGATCACCAGATTCTGATGATGATGTAGATCTCGAAAGAGATATGCAATATTCTGATAATAATGATGATTATGACGATGAAGAACCAAAAGCTAAAAAACCTAAATGGTTTGAAATTGATGGAAAGAATGATAGAAAACCAGTGCATAATGATGAATTTATTGAAATTGATGAACCAGAGACTTTAGACGATTTGGAAGCATTAAGTAGAAGATTAATTAATAATTAGTATATGTACATGATTTAAACGAAAAAAATCAAACTTTTGAAACTTCTTATCTATCTCTAATTTTTATTTTATTAACTTTTGATAAGCAATCAGTTCAGTTTCTTCAAAAGAAATTTCTGAAAATTTCTAATAATTTTTTTACTAAAACCAAATAATTTCTCTTCAGATTCAGATTCAATTAACACTTCATATCTGTAACAATATTTGGAACTCTTTAACTAATTAAAAGTTTTGCTATTTCATATTGATTAATGAGAAGTAAAATATAGTATTCTAAGATTCCAGGTTGACTACTAATTTCAATATCAAAACAGGAATATAAACAGTTATTAAGAAATATTCAAATCACCAATGATCTTGATTTAGCAATATCGAGTGGCATAACTGACTGAATTGGCTCAATTTGTTCTTGATCTATTGGATCTTGATTCATCGCCGCTGACGAACTTGACTGCAAAAAAAATGAAAATTTGAGTGAGAGAGAAAAGAACTTCAAGACTTCAAGACGTACACAAAACTAAAAATTCAATTTATGTGTATGTATATTCTATATTATTGGAGTGGCAATAAATTTACCATTAACTTCACCTAAATTACGCATTTCACCTTTATTTTTAATTTTTTCATCATCTTCATCTTCGTCATCAATAACCATTTCATCTGAAGGTTCGGATTTAATAACTTCTGGAGTTTCAGTTTCATCTAACATATTCAAAAGCACTAATTCTTGTAAGAAATTAGTATCAACCCCAGCTGTCAAATCTAAATTAATATTTGAACCTAAATTGATTGTAACTCTACCAGATTTATGTATGTTTAAGTTACCAATTTGACCATTTAAATTAGTAACATTTGATGCAAAATTATTTAATTCACTAGCAGCAGCAGCGACAGCAGTTGATCTTGAATTTGGAGTGTTAGCAGTGGCAACTGATGATTGTTCCGGTTGTTTGTTAAGTCTTTTAGGACTCTTGGAAACACTATTGGTACGAGTCTTTTTAACTTCATAAGCTGGTAAAATCTTAGGTAATTGAACTAAAGTAAATTTCCCACTATTTGATATATCATTAAAATCTTCAGTCATCATTTTATTAATTTTAATATAATCATTATTTAATTTTGCCAGTTCTTCGATATCTAGTAAATCAACAGGTTGAGAAATTCTCAGTTCTAAATTTGCTTTAGTTGATAAAATTTGTTGTAATTCAGTCTCTATAGTTTCACTTTTAACAGATGATTCTTTTACAAATATGGAATGTTCTTCATCTTTACCTTCTTCCTTCACTGGAGTTTCTTCTTTATTATTATTGTTATTATTATCTTCCTTAATTCTTTTATCTACTTTATCATTATCAATTCTTGATGGTCTTACAGGGAACAATATAGTTTCAGTATCATCGAATTTATAATCTTTGTTCATATCAATTTTAGTTAAATCATTATCTTCATCATCTGAATCACTACTTGATGAACTAGGTTTATCCTTTAATTTTAAATTTTGTAAGAATTCAGGACTTGGACAAACTGATGATCCTCCAAAAGTTTTTGAATTTGAAATTGATCCCATTCCTGTTGACACTGTTCCATCAGATAACAACCCTGATGATAAAACATGAGTACCAGCATAATTATTATGTCTACCACCTCTACCTCTAGTTGATTTTTGTCCACGATTTGGTTTTGGATGACTTGATAATGATGAAGTTGGTTCAGTTTTAACTTTAACTTTATCTCTTTCTTCCTTAGACTTTCTTTCCACCACTTTTGGTTTGAATTTTAAAGATGGTTTAGAATTTGTCTTTTTAGTTAATGAATCTAATCTATTTGACATAATGTAGGTATAACGATTTTTTGACTTTTCTCACTTTGATTAGATGAGGTAAATTTTTTTGAGAAGAGCATTTTCACAAAAAAACTTAAGTATGGCTAAATCAAGGACTAAGAGAAGATCTGAACCTGTTTTACCTGAAGGTGATGAGGTAGATGACTTCCATAGTAACCAAGAAAAGATTCTTTTAGATCAAGCAGGTGTTTATGGTAAAGAAGATGATTATGAGGATGATGAAGATGAAGAAGTTTTAAAAGTAAATGAAGATGAGGATGGAGATGAGGATGAGGATGATGAAGAAGATGATATGGATAGTGATGATTTTGAAGAAGGTGACGAAGATGACGAAGAAGAAATTGAAGGATGGGGTGGTAGAAAGAATTATTATGGAGGAGATGATGTAGAAGATGCAGAATCAATAAAGCAAATGACTGAAGAAGCATTAAGACAACAGAAAAAGAATTTACAAGAATTAGGTATGGAAGATTATATTGATGATGATATGATGGATGATTGGAATAGTAAAGCCAAAAATTATGATGATGAAAGTACTAAGAAATTAATTATCAATGAAGATTTAGAATTAGATAAATTGGATAAATCTGAAAAATTGGAATTATTAAAATCATCATTCCCAGAATTTTTACCACTTTTAAAAGAATTAAACGATTTACAAATTAAATTGACTAAATTAGGTGATGATGAAGTATCCGAATTGAAAAAAATTTCATTAAATGCATATTTAAGTGCAATTGCATCATATTTTTCGATATTTATTGATCAAATTAAGAATAATGAACCATTTTCAAGTATGAAAGATCATCCAGTTATGGCTAGTATACTTACCACCAGACAAATATGGAAAGAAGCGGAAGTGTTGACTAATGAAGAAGAAGAATTTGTTGATGCTGAAGAAGGGGGAGAAGAAATTGATATTGATGGAGAAGAAGAAGAAGAAATTGATATGGAAGATGGAGAAGAAATAGAGTCCGAAGAAGAAGACTCAGAAGAAAGATCAGAAGCTTCAGAAGAATCAGAAGAATCAGAAGAAGAAGATCCAGAAAATATTAATATAGATATTACTAAAAAACGTACAATTAAACAATCTAAACCAATAGATAATTTAACAGAATCAATTACAATGGATGAAATTGATAAAGAAGAAAAACAAAGAAAGAAAAAATCATTACGTTTCTATACTTCTAAAATTGATCAATCACAACTTAAAAATGATGAAAAAAATTCAGGAGATTTAGATTTACCATATAAGGAAAGATATTTTGAACGTAAACAAAGATTATTAGAAGAAGCAAGAAAGAGAGGATTAGAAAAAAATGAAACAAATGAATTAGATAATGAAGATATTAATGATTATGAATCAAACATGATTAATGATATTAATGATAATGAATATTATAATCAATTAAAGAATTCTAAACAAAATAATAAAATTTCCAAAAAAATAGCTCATAAAGAAGCAGTTAAATTAGCAAAATTAGGTAAATTAGAAGAATCCAAAGAATTAATTGATAATAATGGTAAAAGAGCATTAAATTTCCAAATTATGAAAAATAAAGGTTTAACAGCTAAAAAACGTAAAGAAGTTAGAAATGCCAGAGTTAAAAAGAGAAAGAAGCATGAAAAAGCTCAAAAGAAATTAAAATCAGTTAGACAAGTTTATGAAAGTAATAAAGGTCCTTATGAAGGTGAAAAGACCGGTATTAAAAAGGGATTATCAAAATCTGTTAAATTGGTATAGAATAATTCAAATGTGTATAGTATATTAATGCAAATGCAACAGCAAGACAAATCTCATTTTTCACTCTAGATCTGCTTTCTGTCTTCTGTCTCATTTGAAAAGGCTGAAAAGTTGAAAAGTTGAAAAGTTGAGAAGTTGAGAAATCTTTACAAGAATCAACTTTAAATATTTCATTTGGTTGTGGGATAGTTTAACAGGATGACGAACGAAGAAGTAAAGAAAAAGAATATAACAGCCGATGATTTATACAGAAGATCCACCCAATTTAACATCTGGTCCTACACTCAAGAAAAATTAGATGAAATAAGAGAAACTACAAATGAGAATGGTAGAATATTAGCTATTAAAAAATTTAATAATACATATGAAAAGATTAAACTGGAAGAACGTGAAATTTTCACAAATTATAAAGAAGAATTGGAACCAGGTAAATTAATCGATTTAATCACCCTTGAAGAAGAAATTAAATATTTGAATTTTTATGCAAAAAATATTTTAGAAGCAGCAAAATATTTTAAAATGTCAACTCAAGTTAAATCAACTGCTCTTTCATTTTTCAAAAAATTTTACTTGCTGAATTCAGTTATGCAATTTCATCCAAAATATATACTTTATACGTGTTTATTTTTAGCAGCCAAATCAGAAAACTATTTTATTTCAATTGAAACTTTTTGTAAAGGTTTACAAAAAACTGAACCAAAAGATATTTTAGATTTGGAATTTATTGTTTTACAATCATTAAAATTTACATTATTAGTTCATCATCCATTTAGACCCCTCTATGGGTTTTTCCTAGATTTTCAACAAGTATTGCTAAATAATAATAATAATAATAATAATAATAATAATAATAATAATAATAATAATGGTGGTAAATCAGAATTTAATATCGATCAAATTGGTGAATTATATGATAAACTGAAAATTTGGTTAAATGATTTTGCATTGCTTTCTGATGTTTCATTCTTATTCACACCTCCACAAATTGCATTATCAGCAATGTATGATGTTAATCCTAAAATTACTGAAAAATATCTTTCAATAAAATTTAATAGAGATAAAAAATTATCAATAATAAATGAAGAAGATAATAATGATGAACCAATAATAAGTGATTATGATAGAATTTTAAATACTATTCAGAAATGTATAAATAGTGGTAAAAAATTAATTGAATCAACAAGAGAAGAAAGTATGAAAATTGATAAAAAATGTTTTTTTGCAATTAATCCTGATAAATTAATTAATAAAAAAGTTAAAAAATTAAAACAAGAAAAATCTGAAACCCCCCAATAATAACTAGATTTTTACAACAAGAGAAGGAGAGTTGATTTAATTTGTAATTGTAATTTTATAGAGAATATGTATTTTAATATATACACGAGATATGAATTCTTATTATGGATATAGTAATGTTTGTGTTTTATGTGACTTTTTACTTTTTTGCTTATCTACTAAAAGCAATATCATCAATTCTTAAAATTGATTTAACACATTCAGCAGCTAAAGAAATAGCACTAGTAGAAACTAAAACAGGTTGTAAAATACTATCATCTAAAGTATTAGTTGTACCAGATCTTCTAACTGAAATACCAGCATTTTTTTCACCTAATTGATGTTTATTTTTTAATTCAGTAATTACATCAATTGGATTTAAACCAGCATTTTCAGCTAAAGTAATTGGAATAATTTCCATTGCTTGACTAAACTCTTGATATACAAATTGTTCAACACCTGATAATTTTGAAGATTCATTCATTAAAATTCTTGAAACTTCAATTTCACCAGCACCACCACCAGCAATTAAAGCTTTTTCTTTAACTAAACATCTTATAACACATAAAGCATCATGGATTGAACGTTCAGTTTCATCTAAAATTAATTGATTAGCACCTCTAATTAACATTGAAACAGTTGAATTTAATGATGATGAAATACCAGTAATTTTAACAATTTTGGAACCAGAATCTTCAATTTCTTCAATTAAATCTGCTGAACCTAATTTATCTTCAGAAAAATTATCAATATCAGCAATTGGTTTACAACCAATTGATTTTGATAAAAATTCAATTTCATCCCTTTCAATATCTTTAATTACTAAAATATTTAATTTTGATAAAAAATGTAAAGCTAAATCATTTACAGCATCTCTTAAAATTGATTTTTGAATTAATAATACATTACATTTGGATTTTTTAATTTTTTTACAAATATTTAATAAATAACTTCTTTCTTCTTTTAAAATTTTATCCATTTGTCTATAATCATTAACAACAATATTATTTTCCATATCAGGTTTTGGTGGACTTAATTGAAATTGAATTAATCCAATTTTAGCCTTTTCCATTCTTATTGGACCTCCTGCATTTTTTAAAATATTTTGATTTAATACAATCCCATTAATTAATTCAGTTTCATCAATTGTACTACCTAATTTTTTTATTAATCTGATATTATTTAAATCGACATTTTCTTTAAAACCATGAACTACAATTTCATCATCATTATTATCAATTAATTGTTCATTGGTTTTTTTCTTTTCATCTTCAATATTATTATTACTTTCATTATTATTATCTTTATGATTAATTACTTTTAAAACACTTTCAACAGCTAATGGAGCTAATAAATTTGAATGTTGTGAAACAATTTTTGAACTTAATGATGTAGTAGCAGCTTTAATTAAAGTATTTTTATCAGATAATTCAATTTTATTTGACATATCTAATAAAATTTCACAACTTCTTTTAGCAGCTCTGGTAAAACTCTCACCAATTAATGATGGATGAATACCTTTATTTAATAATTTATCAGCAGCATTTAATAATGATCCAGTAAGAATTGCTACCGAAGTAGTACCATCTCCAGCTTCAACATCTTGAGCAGCACTAACATCAACCAAAATTCTAGCAGCAGGATGTAAAATTGCCATATGTTTTAAAATTGTTGCTCCATCGTTAGAAACTATAATTTCTCCTGTCTTAGTTTTAATCATTTTATCCATACCTTTTGGACCTAATGAAGTTCTAATGGCATCAGCAACTGCTTTGGCTGCTTGGATGTTAGCTCTTCTTACTTCAGCTGGTTTTTCTTTATCTTTGAAACGTTCATTTGAAATTACTTTTGACATCTTTTCCTGTTGATGGCCCAAATTAACTTCAGTTTTGTCAAGTTCTTTGAAATATTAAAATTTTTCGCGATTGAGATCAAAAAGAGGTTCTTAGAATACTCAAATTGTCACATCAAAATCTCACATAATAAAATTTGAGAAGAGATTGCAAGCAACAAACTACAGACAACAAACTACAGACAACAGACTACAGACTACAGACAACAGACTACAAGCAACAGACTACAAGTAACAGACTACAAGCAACAGACTATAAGTAACAGACAGTGTGTGATGACTAGAGATTATGCAATATTAGGAGAGATAAAATCTACTAAAGCAGACGTTATAAATTGTAGTTTTTCAAACTGGTATAAGCTTTTCAAAACCCATTGCTACCCTGCTAAAATTATTCCTTTAAGTGATGAATTTATACGATACTTAAGTAGTGATAGTATAAAATTACCAAATAGTCATGTTGCAAATACTGAAGATATGGAAATTGAAGAAGTCTACAGCAGTGACAGTGACAGTAATGGTGGTGAAGAAGGTGATGATGGAGATGACTGGGATACAGAAGAAAAATCCAATCCAACAATTGATTTCATAGAGAATGAAAAAATTTTAAAAATTTTTGAAAAATATAAATTTTTAACCCCTAAATTAAACTGGAGTTCACCTAAAGATGCAAGTTGGATTATTGCTGATAATTCCATTAGATGTAAGAATTTAAATGATATTTATTTATTATTAAAATCATCTGATCATATTACTCATGATTTAGATAATCCTTTTGAAGAATGTGAAGAACAATTAGATTCAGAACAGTCAGATTCAGAACAACCAGATTCAGAACAGTCAGGATCACAAGGTAATATTGATTTCCAATATGAATTAATTTTAAAGAAATGGGTAGATATTAATCCTGCTTTAGAATTTAGAATTTTTATTAAAAATGGTATAATTATAGGTAAATCACAAAAAGATTTAAATTACTATGACTATTTACAAAATCTTTGTCAGGAAGAAAAATTTAACGAAAAGATAAATGATTTCATCAATACTATCATCATTCCTACGTTCCCCAATAATAATTTCATTATTGATATTTACTTCCCTAAACCTTATGATAGAATTTTCATCATTGATTTTAACCCTTTGAATAGAATTTCTGATTCATTATTATTTACTTGGATGGAATTAATTAATGATAAAGAAGATGGTATTAGATTAATTGAACTGAATAATATTTCAAGATTTAAAACTAAATCTTATAGTGAAAGTCAAGTTCCAATTGATGTAATTCATGCATCTGGTGATCCCGGTGCGTTAGTTGAATTGGCAAAGGAATGGGGCAATAAATCATAATAAATCATAAGCATTAGTGATTCAGATCATTAGTGAGTATAGAATATCTCAGTATATAGACAGTGTAATAGGTTAAATAATATGGGTTAATAATTTCAAGATTATCTCTAACTAATTCGTCAATATTCTAGTCTACCATTTAACTTGAACTAGTATAACTTGCATAGCTTGTAAAACTGGGATAACTGGTATAACTTTTATAAGTGGTATAACTTGAATAACTTGTATAACTAGTATAACTAGTATAACTACTAACGAGTGTAAAATGGAAAAGTTTCGCAATTGGAAAGTTAACCGTTTTCCCCCACTTAATGCCCCTATAAAACTGGAAAACTTCCCATTTTTTTCACAATCAATTGAAGTATCAAGAATTATTGAAGTTGGTACAATTGGTGGATCAAGTGATAAATAGATCAAGTGATAAAGAGATCAAGAGATAAAGAATTTGATAATAGATAGAGAAATATACACAATGGAGACAATTGAAATTACTAAAAATGATATTTTTTTAAATGATTACAGAGGTAGATTAACTGAAGGAATTAGTTATAATGAAGAAAACAATAGTATATTATGGGTAGATATTAGATTAGGTGAACTTCATAGAGTTTTACTTGAAGAGAACAAACATGAAGTAATCACTACTGAAGAAGGAGAAAGTATTGGTACTATGGGATTTACTAAAGATGTTGATATTTATATGGTAGGATTAAAAGAAGGTATTGGTAAAGCAAATTTTAAAACTTTGACTATTGAATATTTAAAAAAATATGAACCAGTTAATGGGAAATTAAGAAGTAATGATGGTAAAGTTGATCCTTGGGGGAATTTAATTATTGGTACAATGTATGATTTCCCATTTGAAGATGATTTAAAAAATGAAGGTACATTATATAGAATTGATAACGATTTAAGTAAAAAATTTGAAATTTTAGTTACTGATTGTTATGTTCCAAATGGTTTAGGATTCAACTCCCAACAGGATAAATTTTATTGGGTTGATCTGGTAACTGGGATTGTGTTTTTATTCGATTATGATACCAAAACTCATAAATTCTCCAACAGACGTGAATTTTTAAATATTAAAACAGTTTTGACAAATTATTTACAAGTTGATGGTGTACCAGATGGTATGTTTATTGATAATAATGAAAATATGTGGGTTGCAACATTTGGAGGATCATCAGTTTTAAAATTTAATTTAAAAGGTGAATTATTATCAATTTATAAATTACCTGCTAAAAATATTACTTGTATGACATTAGGTGGTGGGTATTTATGGATTAATACATGCCTTGAAGGTTCAACTGATTTATCAATTAAATCTGAATTAATTACAACTGGTGATTTAGGTGGTTATTTATTTAGAATTAAATGTGAAGGTGAAGAACCTCAATATAAATTTAATTTAAAATAGATATTAGGATTATATTATTCCAATATTATTCTAATATCATTCCAATATTATTCTAATATCATTCCATCACTATGTGGTTATTGTGTAGTTAGTTTAACTTTCAGTTAATTCAATAAATCTTGAAATTAATTTTTCAATTAATTCATTCTCTTGAATACCATTTTTTCTAAAATCATTAATTTTAATCTCCAATAAATCTTTATCGGTTAAATTAAGTGATTTATTAAATTTAATTATTGAACTTAAGTGAATTTGTACAGATTTTTCATTTAATAAATTTTGAATAATATTATCATTTAGTATTTTATCGAATCCCTCATCTCTCTGAGGTTCTTCTTTCCCTTCCACAGCTTGATTCACTGATTTTTCTTTCTCTTGTAATTGTGATTGTGGTTCCGATTGTGGTTCCGGGGGTTGTAATGTTTGATCTAATGTCTGATGCTCAGATGATTTAAAACATTTGATTGAACAATAATGATTTAAACATTTGGGACATTTATATTTACTTTCATTATCACAGAATTTACACTTCATCTTGTGAGACAAAATTAAGTCTCAAAATTAAGTCCAGACAAAAGTCCCATACAAAAGTCTCAACTTCTCATACAACTTCTCATACAACTTCTCATACATACAAAAGCTAATTGTACCATTTGAAAAGTCACAATGATAAATTTCAATTGGTTCCTGTTATTGATTTAGTAAGAGAGTGATAATGATCTACAAGTAACCTAATCACCCATTTTTTCCAAGTAAGTAGTTAATTAGTAGTTAATTGAAGTACCTGTGCCCTGATTAGGAACTAGAAATTTTAGGAACTAGAAGTAAAACGTACAACCAAAAGTTTAAAATAGAGAAATCAAAAGTTTGATAGGTACATGATTCAATTACGAACTTTGATAGAGGATTCGATCTCTGACAACAAAAACATCTGATAATAAACAGCTTCACAAAATCTTTTACAATAAGATCCCTTACCAAATTCATTACAATAAAATTCATTACAATAAAGTTCATTACAATATAATTCATTACAATATAATTGCTATTAGATAATCCACTAATGAAGATCAATCACTGGGAAGGAGAAAACGGGCTATTAAATTATAAGCTAAACCAAAAAACTAAATTAAAAAGCAATTGCAGAATGTGGTAAAAAAAAATATAATTGAAAATTATCAAGGCTGATTAAGGGGACCTAGAACAAGTTGAGTTTCCATTAATTCCTTAATCTAAGTCATTAAGTCACTCCTTATTGAAAAAAAATAAAATAAAATTCTGTATCATTTTCTGTATCATTTCTATTTCATTGTAAATTACTACAATTTTGTCATGTTGTCATTTATTATTATTAAGATTTTCAAAGTTAATTGAATTGGTAAGATTTACAATTTGATAAAATAAATACAATTTTTAGAAATGGAATTCAATGATTTACAAATTATAGTTTTTGAATGTAAGATTATGTAGTTATGTAAAATATTATCAAATATTACTATAGCTGTAGTATACAACAGACTATAATAGGAATAGTAGCGGTGAATAGTAGTGGTGAATAGTAGTGGTGACTAGTACTACTGATAGTACTGAGAATAATAGATAGTGAATAGTATAGGTGGTATGAGGTGAGGGAGACTAGAACATCTTTTATTGCATATGTACAAAACACATTATTAGTTTATAGGTTAATTATTTCTTTATTCCATGTAAATCAAACTAAGAATATCATAAGAAAAAAATAACTAAACCAGTTAAAACAAAAAGAAAGAAAAGAAAAACCAGTTGAAAGAAAAAAGAATGAAAAGAACAGGAATGAAAAGAAAAAAGAGTTAAAGAAAAAGAGAAAATCTAACGAAAGTTCGTTTGGGATTTACAATTTATGAAAAAGGGTTATTAATCTACATAATAATAACCTTGTTAAACTAAGTTGGAATAATAAAGTTTGTTATTTAAGATTTTATAATTAAAATTATAATTTCTAGTTTTTCAAAGAAAATTAGTCTGCTGTACATCAATCATAAGTGAGGTTATTGACATCATTAAATCTTTATTGAGATGACTGGAATTTACCTAAAATAACAAAATAACAAAATAACATAGTTAAATAGTTAAATAGTTAATTTTACTCAAACACTTAAATTTTATTGAACACCTTTATAGAATAAGGTGAATTCGTTAATAACCTAGGAAGGGTTGGAATAAGGATGAAATGGGAATTATAAAAAATATTTTTTTTAGAAGGATTTACAATTATAATTATTTTTTTGCATGAAATATGTTCATTTCTTTAAAAAAAAAAAGAATATTAAAAAAAAAAAATATTAAAAATGGTTGTAAAATTCATATAATTCAAGGTTATGTAATAGTGTATACTAGTAAGTGATAAATGGATTTAGAATTTATTATGTAATTACATTATCTCTCACTATACTGTAAGATTTTTTAACCCCATGAGAATGAGACGTAAAGTCTCACAAGCCCAAGACATTTGTCAATCGAGCATTGCATTTTGAAGATTTTTAGGTAAAAGATTACCTGTAGATTAAGAGTTTATATTAACAAATTACTATGAAACATGAAATTATATTGATTACACTTTAACAATGTCATATTTAACACAATATAAGATTTCATTTTTCATATTTCAGATTTCATATTTCATGAATAATAATATTATGGTATTATTATAGATATTATTATTATCAATATCACAAAGAATTTCATACTATTTTAAACACGGAAATTTAAAATGGAAGTTAAAACCTGTAATTGGAAAATACCAATCATGAAACGTATAATAAAGTATTATAAAAAGTATAATTTGTGAAAATTTTTACAATAAAAAATTTTCTTAATTATGTACAATACAAAAATTTTCTTAATTTCAAAATAACACCTTCAGAATTACCTATAATTTGAAAATATTAGCAAATAATAATAATATTATTAGAAAATAACACCCTTTCAAAAATAAGAATTAGAACTAGAATTATTTTCATTTTCTTCAGTTTTAACCAGCTAATTTCAAATGTCTGAGAATTTACAATTTCGGGAACGGGATATTATATAATATCCTTATAGCAAGTAAGAACATTAAGATAACATTAAGTGTTAATAACATTAAGAGCTAATAATATTAAGTGTTAATAACATTAAGTTTTAATAATACTAAAAGCTAATAATACTAAGATCTAATCGTGTAACATGAAATAGTTAAAACAATATTCTCTTAGTTTGGAATAATTATATTATAATCAATAGAATAGTATAATTGAAACGATTTGTAGTAATTAGCATTTGATTGTTAAATTATTAAAATAATAAACTAAACTAATTCTATTGTTTAATTAAATTCTTAGAACAATTCTATTTAACAATTTAACCAAAACAATTGTATTGTTAAATCTAAAATTTCGTTCCAAATGCAACTGGAAAAAATCTAACCAGAAAAATCGCAAGAGAATGAGACAAATTTTAAGGATGAGAGACCAAACAAGGCAGGAGACACAAATAACACGGGAGACACTTAAGAGACACAAAGAGACATCAACCGACACTGTTAAATTAACCTTTTATGTTGTTTTTTTTTTTACAATTTGACAATTTAAGGTTACTTTCTATTATTATGTTTTTTCATTTCCAAATTAAGATTTACACCATTGCCTTTCTCATTCTCTTTATTTTTTTCCCATTATTATTTCATTATTTTTTCCACCATTATTTCTTTATTATTTCACCAGTTTTCATTATTATTTTCTATTATTTCTATTATTATTTTAAGCTATTTACATTATTTTTTAATTATTCTTTTTTATTTTCTTAGAAAATGGCAATGTTAAATTTTGAAAATGGCTGTAAGGGCAATATAAACATTTGAACACCTAATCAATTTGAGATTTGAGATTTGAGAGAATAGGGGCATAACCACTGAAACTGTTATTACTTACTACCATCATTCTTATCAATGACCATTCTTATCAATGACCATTACTTTCAATTGCCATTAACTTTCTATTGCCATTAACTTTCTATTGCCATTATTATCTATTACTATTATTATCTATTACTATTATTAATATTTCTTTTGTAAATTTATAAAATATTTTTACGATTTTTAATCTGTTAATGCATTAAATGTTAAAAAGATTATAACCAAAACAGAACCGAAATTTCACAAATTAAAACAATAACGGATTTAAATAATTTTTTAGATCTTTCTTTTTTTTTATTGCCTACCAAGTCACTAAATTAAGTAGTAGTAGTAGTGGTATCATTATGTATCATTGTTTGATTATGTTATTATGTGATTATTTTTATTTTTATTTTTATTTTTACTTTTAATTTTATTTTTTTGGTGCATTTTCTATTCTGGTGTTATTTTTGGTGTCAGTTAAACTTCTATCTGAAATTATATAATTAAACTTTTTAGTTGAGAATTTTGTGAAAAGGAGTAACAGGTACGATTACGATTATGTAATCAGTGGCCAAGGTTAAAGAACTTACAATAAAACTTACAGCTATAGAACTTACAGTGTAGAACTATAAAACTTACAGCTATAGAACTTATAGTTAGAGTTATAGAGTTATAGAGTTATAGACTTACAGAAAGTCGTAATTCGTTATTCATTAAATTCTAAATGTGGAATACTCATTATTCATATCGAACATGTTATTCATATCAAAATTCATGTTATTCATGTTTATGTTTAAGTTTATGTCATTCATGTTCATGTTATTAAAGTAATTCATATTATTCGTAGCATTGAAGTTGCTAATGTTATTCATATTCGTATTGTAGTTAATATTGTGGTTCAAACAAGTATAATTATCGGTCTCTTTTGAATTCATTAATGGACTATCAATTGGAGTAATTGGTTGAATTAATGGTGAATTAATTGGAGTCTCTTCATAATCAATAAATTTTTTAAATATAACCCAGTTTGAATTATTAATCATTAAAACCTGCCAGAAACTTTTATCAAAATTTAAAAATTTATAATCTAATTTATAGTCAATACAATCCAAGAAAAAGATTTCAAATTGTTTTAAATTTTTCAAATTAAGTTTTAAATCTGTTAAATTAATTAATTCTAACCAAGTTTTAAACGTATAATTTGAATCATTATAAATCTTATTAGATAATATAATTGAAATAATGATTAATTTCGATATTATAAAGTTATCAAACTTAGTTATTTTATTTTGAGTAATCTTATATTGTAAGTAAAGTGATATGATTAAATTATCAATTGTAAGATTTGAAATTTTAATTAATTTATGTAAGGCATCACATTCATTTATGAATTGGAATTTATCAATTCCAAATATTTTAAAACTTAAATCTAAAAAGGTCGATATGTAATTATCAATTTCCATCTCCATCCTCTCTTTCCTTTTTATTTTCTCTCTTTTGTAAATTCTCTCTGTTGTCTATTAAGGTATATTATATTAAAGTATATATTAAAGAATTAAGTATATTGAAGTATATTGAAATGTGTTGAGATGTATTGAAATGGGTAATTGTTGAGTGATGTTATGAGGTATCTGAGATACTAATGCAAAATAAATAAATTAAAAGTAAAAATAAATGAAATGAAAAAAATGCTATAATTAAAAATATAAAGACTTAGGGATCTTCATATATAAATAGCTAATTACAATAAAGAAATAACTTTTGCTTAAAAAAAAAATAAAATGCTTTGATGGAAAGGACTTAAGTTTATCTCATATGCATGATGCATAACGGGTTAAAATCGAGACAAAAAAAAGTAATTTGAATTTGGCGGTTGCGGGCACCGGGGCGTCACGATAAAAGTTAATTTTGTTTGAGAAATTCACAATTCAAATTTTTTGTCACTTCTTTTCACCATTTTCGTCAAGTACCCAAAACTTAATTTTAACAATTTCTTAAGAAATGACACAAAAAAAATTTTCACTGTATATTGGGTTAAAAAAAGGGAATTCTTGTTACTATTGTTAATTATGTAAGAAACCCCGTTACATAATCACTTATGTAAGAGGATAAACTATAAGAAAAAGTTAATTATTCATTTCAAGTTTAATTATTATTTTATTTTTTAACTTTGAAGAAAATGGAATTGAAACTTTATTTTTAACAGTTTGTAACATATATAAGCTTTTATGTACCTGTGTAACTTTTGGTTATGGAATATAGAATTATAGTTACAGTTATTAAGTTAACAAGCATTATAAAGTTAACAGGCATTATAAAGTTAACAGGCATTATAAAGTTAACAAGAATTACCTAGTTAACAGAGTTTATAATGTTGGGTACTTAATTCTATTGTTTTAATGAGCTGTTCAACTTAGCAATGCAATGTACAACCTTCTAATTGCGGTAATTTAAAGGGTTAATTTTTATCTTTACATAATATTAAAATCAACCATTGATTTTTTAACCTTTTAGATTTTGACAATTCTTTTTAAATATAGTTTCAAGTGTTTCTTATTTCTTCTAAATTTAGTTTTAGCGATGTTAGTATAGGTTTACCTATTCGTTTATTCGTTCGCATTGAAATTAAGATGATTTATACTGTGTTATTATACTGTGTTACTAAGAGATTGTGTTACGAGATTGCATTAAGAGACTGTATTAAGAGACTGTATTAAGAGACTGTGTTAACCGATTGGATTGAGAATTAGTACTTAGTAGTCTTTATGCTAATGGCAATAGAAATGTTGTAAATTAAACTTAATTATTTTTTGCAACCAAAACTTTATATTTGAAATTTCTTAATTTTATCTCTCTTAAATTTACCTTCTTAAATTTCTCCCTTTGAATGATCTAAAAAGAAATAAATCATAAAAGTTATGTTAAAGATTAAGGTACATAGTTCGGATATTACTAAATAATTAGAAATTTTGATCCCTATAACATTCCATTTCAATCTATAAAGGTATCTCTAGACTCCATCCCATTCTATTCCCTTCTCCCTTCTATTCCCATTATTATTTCATACTCTATTTCATATTTCACACTCTATTTCATATTTCACACTTTACTACATATTTGACACTCTATTTCGTATTTCACAATCTATTTCATATTTCAATTTCATAATATTTTAGTGTCTTGTATATTCCACATATTCTCATTTCATGTTCTCAGTAAGTCAAGATTACAACTTTTCGTACATTCTCAAGGAAAAAAAGAAAATATATTAATGAGTTGTCAATTAATTTTAAGGGGTGGAAAACTACCAATCAAGTAACTTAGTAACTGTAATAATATTAAATTATCTGAATTATTTAGCAAATAATTCTCTTTTACCAACATTCCATTTATTGCATATACTCACTTACATAAAAAATTATTAATATTTTCGTTTGTTATTACCTTTTTTCTCTACTGAACTTATGAGGCCCTTAAACCTTTTTACCCTTAAAAACCTTTATACACTTAAACATTTATACATTTATACATTTATATACTTAAATTTATTCAATTAAACTTATTCAATTATACAATCATTCAATTATTCAATGTAAATATATTTCAAATACTTGTTTCTCTTATTAAAGTTTACTTGCTGTGAGCAATCGCATCACAGCCATCTTGCATCATCACTTTAAAATCAGTTGCAAAAAATCAACAAGATTCAAATATTACTACCACTACAAAAATTAAAACTAGAACTAAAAATATAGAATTATAGAACAAAAATAATAGATAGCTAGAGAGTTGACAATGTTAAAATTTAAAATTATTCATTATTATCTTATCCCATTAATTTGTCTTGTCGTTTGGTGGGGAATGTTAATTGCACTTTTATCAGCTTGGTCAATTCAAGGTAAACCACAATATAAATGGATAACAGTTTACCAAAGTCCAATTTATATATCAGATATTGGTGCAACTAATTTACAACCACTTTTCATTTCATGTGTTGGCTTTCAGGCAATATTTTTCATTGGTACTTTAGTTATGGAATATTTTCTTAGACGTTATAAAAAATTACAACCTTATGTATCTACTAAACAACCAAAATTTGCAATTTTAAGTATTATATTCTCAGTTATTTCACAATTAGGTATACTATTTGTTTCAATTTTTAAAACTACCAAGTACCATAAAGTCCATCTTTCCATGGTGGCAGTATTTATAGTTTTTGCATTCTTCACTTGTCTTTTCAATTTTTTGAATTCTTTCATCTTCGGTAACTACCCTCAAAGATTGAGTCCTTTGCATGAAAAGGTTATATTTGGTAAACATAGATGGTGTAACGTTTACATGGTTTCATTTTTCTTAAAATTATTGTGGTTAATTGGAGCTGTTATATTTGCAGTATTGTTTGGTTGGTATATGACAGATTCTAAAGATTCAAAATCAGCCATTTTTGAATGGACAATATCATTTTGGTATGGATTATTATTGGTTTTTTGGTCATTGGACTTATTCCCTTCTGCGGTAAAACATTATGAAATTCGTCATCCTGATGAATTCCCAGAAAAACAATTAGATAATGTTCATTTAGACCCTTCAAATCCAAATGATTTATCAAAATTAGAACAAAGAAGTATAAGTACTTATGGTAGTCCAATTATGGAAAATTTTAGAGAATAAACCTCACCTAGAACTTTATTTTGTTTATAGAATTTTATTGTATTATTTTCGTATATTAAATATAAATCAGACCCACTGATTATAAAACTTTTTAACATATCCATCAACAATTTCAAATTATCAATCATCTTCACTCTTTACTTATACTTCTTTACTTCTTTGCTTTTTTACTTCTTTGCTTCGTCACTTTTCCATCATTCTTGTTTAATCTTGCACTCTCTTGGGTTCTTCACCTGTTCACACCCTATAGTTTTTCAGTTTAAAAAAATAATCTAATTAATTCTAATATAGCACCACCACAAATTAAAAATAATAATACCCCCATCCACATTTTGGAAATTGGATAATTAACATTTTCAGTTTCTTTAAATTGTCCAGTCCTTTTTAATTGATTAGTTTTACTAAATTTTTTATTTGCAAGTCTTTGCTTTGGAGTTTGAACGGCCTAAAAAAAAGAAGTTAGTAACTATTTCATTCTTTCTTTGTGAAGTATTACAGTCTTACTTATGACTTACACCTTAAGATGGTGGTCATTAGGGTCGAAGTAATATGTTGTTGTTTTCCACTTACCATTGTACGTGTTAAAATTTTCAGCGCGGTTTATCAAAGACATATTGATCTCATGAGACAATTTTAGAGTCGTATAATTACTTTTAGTAACTGATAAGTTTTTGAATGTATAACATAAATGTATAACGTGAATGTATACATACAGCTATTAGTACAGCTATTAGTACAGCTATTAGTAGAGGATGCATCTAAGATGAATGTAGTAGCATATGATGGGTTTGGTTTTAAGAGTTTTTTTCACCATTCTTGTACTGGTACTTTGCAACCATTGAGTAGACAGAATGCGATACTAGATAGTAGGAGATAGAAGAATAATTAACAATTTATATTTATCTAATTTACATGCACCAAAACCAAATCAAATGAACATTGTGACTTGATTTAACTTAATAACTAATTTAATAACTAATTTAATATTTGAATGAACTATGACTTTATGAACTTAAATGAAGTAGACTTAAATCTTAGGGAAGAATAGATCAAAATTTAAGTGATTTACTTCTTTTGGAAGCTTTTCTCTTTTTATAATTTTGGTTTCTTGAATCTCTCCAACCACTAGTACTAACTTTCTTAATATCTTTCTTATCATCATCATTAATGGTTTTATCATCGTCATTATCATTATTTTCATTTTCATCATCAATCATTGAATTTTCATCTGTTTTAGTTTGTTTTTCATTTAATTTTTCAGAAATCCTTGATTTTCTTGCATCTTCAATTTTTTGAAATATTTCTTTCCTCTTTATTGATTTTGATCTTAATTTTGATTTTGATCTAAGTGATTTTCCCATTGCGATGAGGTTAATTTAGAGAAAAGTTTTTCTGTGAGAGTGAAAAATTCTGTAGATACTGCGTTAGCTAGTGCGATAAAAATTTCAAACCTGGGATTTTATTTATATAGACGTTTTGCTTTGTATTGTAGGCTAATTTTTGGAATGGAAGTAATCATTACTGATAATTTATCGTATTGATTAGAAGTTGGATTTTTTTAGGATCTAGAGATATTTTGAATGAAATTGATTTATCAGTAGTAAATTGACAATTTTAAGGATTTGTTTATACATTTACTTCTGAATAGATAATTAAAGTTGTTCATTGGTTTAGTTGAAAGGGGAATTCAGAGCATTAGTATATGCTTATATTTACTTGATCTGTCATCTAGAATTTCATATTAGATAAAGACAATGTAGATGTTTCAACTGATGTAAAATAATAAATCACTTTGACTGAAACTTTTCAACTGATCTTATTCATAAATACCTCTTAATTGCACACTGAAGACATAAGGGTCTATTGACTTTTTGTCTACAATTGTACAACGATCTAAAGATTAACAATATATAAGCTAAGAGTAAATAAAAGAAGTGGAAGGGAAAAGGAAAAATAGTAACAAAAAGGGGGTAAAGGGAGAGTGAAACAGGGTGAAAAAGGGGATAATATCATGGAAATATATTAACAACTATTTATAATTATATTCAAAGAGAAAATAATTAAATTTAATTATCAGCTAATAAAGCTTCTCTCTTTTCATTAATTCTTTGTTGTCTTCTTTCACGAGCAGCTTTATTTCTTAATCTTCTTGCTTCAGATTCATCTTTTAATGATTTTTCTCTTAAATCTTCAGCTTTAGCTTGAATAATGTGTTCAACTAAAGATCTTTTATGTTTAAAAGTGTTACCTTTAGCAGATTTATATAATTTATGATATAAATGTTTATCAATTTTACCAGCATCTCTATATTTTGATAATAATTTTCTTAAAACTCTTAATCTTCTCATCCATAAAACTTGACTTGACATTCTAGCATCTCTGGTACCTTTTCTTTTACCGTAACCCATATGTCTACCATTAGCTTTTGATTCTTTTAAATCTCTAGCTCTTGATCTTGAATGAACAACAGTTGGTTTTTTAACAATAGTACCATTTCTGTATAATTTTCTAATAGCTTGTCTTGAATTAGCATTGGCAATTTCACTAGTTTCATTTGGATCTAACCAAATCTTTCTTTTACCAACTCCAACAACACTTGCTGCTAATCTTTTTTGAGTTCTTAAATTAGCCATTCTTTAATATTTAATTAGATGAGAAAAAAATTTTTTGAGGTGAAAATGGTCCTTGTGAGGGTAAAGAAAAAATTTAAGAAAATTCATCATTGAATGTCGGGACCAAAATAATGCGGTGTCGTCAACGAATATTACTCATTTGCGTGACTGTTTCGCGGCGACATCGTGCCCGCAAAGATCGCACGTGCGTAATTGCATTAACCCTAATCTATTTTTAAGTAAATATATATACATTAAACTAGGAATATACTTAGATAGTTTAGATTAGATTAATGATTTTAGGGGATCAGTTGTTATTGATGATATAGATATTATCTTCTAACTGTGATGATTCAGTTGCTAGGTATGTAAATTTTAAGAGTAATAGTTTGATAAGTAATATAAGTACTAGGGGACTTAAACTTATATACTGGTAGATTTAAAGAAAGAGGAACAGCTATATAGAATTAGACAGAGGTAAAGATAGGTAGAGGAATATGAGAGAAGAACAGAGGATATTGTGTACAGAGCACGTAAATTAAAGCCTATGACCAGGAACTAAACAAAAGATTAACGTTAAAATAGCAGTTAATAATAAAATTAAAAAACTTACCCATAAACTTCTTTTAAATAATAATTTAAAAATAAAAGGTTCATTTATCTTTATTAATTTATTTGAATCGAAAGATTGAGAACGTTTAAACCAAACTAAAATTGGATCAATAAGATAAATTGACAGAATTATACAATAAAACCCAATTAAAAATGGAACTAAAACTGGTATACGAATTGGTTTTGAATAATTTAAAAAAATTAATGTATACCCTATCCATAACCCAATAAATAAAAATATAAGACCGATAATGATTCTAACAAAGTTTGAATTTAAATTTTTGATAGCTATGAAATTTAAGAAATTTGGTAAATGTTCATTTTCAATTTTGGCAAAAATATATGATTTAACATTATTGAAAATATCAGGATCATCTCTACCATCAATTTCAATTGATTTTAAAATTTGATTATTTAAATTTACTGGTAAATTTAAATTTTTTTCAGAATCTTCAACAAAATAAGTTAATAGTAAATTATTTGTTGATTCTTTTAAATTATTTCTTGTTATAAAACTTGAATTTGAGCTTAATTGAGGTGAATCTTTAACTAATTTTTCTAATAATGAAGGATTTATTGAACCTCTATTTTGAGTCTGTTGGAAAGTATTTTGTGGTGGTGTAGAATTCGGATCAGTTGGGAATGGAGGTTCATGAATATGAGTATCATTTAAGATTTGACTTTCATCATCAAGTAATTTAGATTGAGATGAAATTCTTTTATTATCAATTGATGAAAATCCTGAAGGTGGTCTAATATCACCATATTTACTTTCTCTTTCATTTGGATTAGGAGATTTTGTAGGATTTGAATTTAAATTTGAATTAGGGTTCTCTTGTTCATATTGATTTATTAAATCAGCTAATTTTGGATCATTTACATTTAAATCACCTCTTAAAAATTGAGATAATCTATTACTATCATTATCTTGTAAAATATCATCATTTATAATCATATCTAATAATACACTTGAACTAAGACTTTTATGATTTTCCATTAAATTTGAATTTCTAATTGAATTTCTTAAATTTGAATTTTTAATTAATGAATTTCTTAAACCTTTAACATAATATTTACATAAATTTAAATGATTAACTAAATCAAACCAAAAATCCAAATATTCAATTTTATTTTCAATTTCTTTCATAAATTTATAAAATGTGAATAAATCAACCGGCAGTTTGGTTTTATTCGATAAGATTTCCCCTAATGTAGGTAATCTATTTAACGTTATATGTTGATTTGTTTGATTCAAATTATTTAAATTATTTAAATAATTGGAATTGGGATAATCTGTTTGATATTTTTCATCCATCTTGTTACTATCCTTTACTATCCTTTATTTCTTTACTATATATTGTTATTTATTATTAATTACTATCCTTGGGTATTTATTAAATTATTATGTGCTGAAGTGTGTTGGGTATTAAAATTAAAGAAGAAATGAAGAATGCTGTTGTGATGGTGTATTTAGATATACTTCAAAAACAAAAATGAGAAATTGAGAATTGAGACACTTTTATAATTTATCCATTTTAAGGTTTTTTGTAAATAATCGTCAAATCGATACAATACTCTGATCTCCATACATTGAATGATCTGCCCCAATTGAGTCACTACCCAAAGTTATTTGGCCCTGTATTACTTGGCCAGCCTTGACAATGCAGTACCCTGTGTCGCAACAGTGTTTTTGCGATTGTTTTAAGGGCGAACTAGGTGATGATTTAATAATAGATTGTTTACTCTTGAGATAAGGACACTTGGTCTCAGAAAAATACCAAATTATTATTTTCACCACATTTATCACAAGATCCACCTTAGGTTATTAGACGACTTAGGTTAGTGTAATTGTAGTCTATTGTGATCCCAAAGGTATTTTATTGTACAATGGTCTTCCATTGGTCTTTACTACTCTCTTACTGACTCTAGTGCTATTTAATGATTCTTGGGATTTTCATAAATATTATTATGAAACACTCAGAGACATTTACCAAACCATATATTTAGAGAGGAATATAATACACATAACTTGAAATGTTGGAACTACAAATCTTTTAAAATATTATCATCATATTCATATTTTAAATCATTAATTTGTGATGGGGTAATATCATTATCTAATAATGAATTTCGTATCTCAAATTCACTTTTTATAGGTTTATGAATATGACCTGAATTTTTTAATTTTTGAAATGATGGTGATCTTGGTCTTTGTAATTGTTTCCGATGATTACTAACTGATCCTGATATAGAATTGGAATTAGAATTAGAATTATTATGTTGATGGTTATGATTATGTTGATTATGAAGTTGTGAATCAAATGTTGATGCTGGAGAAATTGTTGATGGTGAAAATTTATCATGCAACAGCGTATTAGAAGAATTATTTTGATTGAAAACATCTCTATTATCAAATAATGAAGCAGGTCTAATATCAAAATTCCCAGATCCATGTAATCCAGGATTATTACCATTATTACCACTAATATTATTAATATTAACATTATTCCCAATATTATTACCACCAGTATTGGAAATATTTTGTGAATTTGAATTTTGTAATGTTAAATTTTGTGATGATAAACCAGGTGATAAACCTGGTGAATTAACATTAACTGAATAAATTGAATTCAGATCACTTTCAAAATCACTTAAATCATTACTTATACCATCATTTAATGCTGCGGAATTAGCTAATACAAATCCTCCAGTTGAATAACCTGATAATTGAAATTGATTTAAGTTAATATTTTCATCTAATAAATAATCATCATCTAAGTTGAGATCGTTAGGATTAGGTTGAGATTTAGATTGTATTGATTGGGATTGCAGATGAGATTGGGATTGCAGTTGTTGATACTCATCGATTGAATTAGTATTTGATAAATCATTTGAATCTAAACTAAGTTTATGATTTGCAAATTTTTTCA
The DNA here is from genome assembly GCA_030581595.1 of Yamadazyma blattariae. Taxonomy (NCBI): domain Eukaryota; kingdom Fungi; phylum Ascomycota; class Pichiomycetes; order Serinales; family Debaryomycetaceae; genus Yamadazyma; species Yamadazyma blattariae. The sequence continues at coordinate 1,235,994 of JAKTTU010000002.1, read as the reverse complement.
GTGCCAGATCCATATCATTATCAGTATAATTAGCAGCTATTATTGCCCCACCTTCCCATTCAATTGGTAAATTTTTCAATAAACCTTCATTATTAATTAAATAATTAATAACTTTATTAATTGGAATTATATCATCATCATCATCATTTCCACCATCATTACTATTACCATTACCATTACCAGTATTATTATGATCATCATTATCTTCATTAGTTTCAATTACTAAATCATTTAAAAATCTTAAATGAGGTCTTGATAATTGAATCATTTTTTCAAAAGATTTAGTTAATAAATCTAATCTGGTCTCTAATAATTCTACATAACCACTAGGATAATTTTTTTCTTTAATCTTTTTCTTTTCGGTGAAAACACAAATTTTATTATCTTGAATACATTTATTACAAGGTTTTTTACCATCACATTTTGTCTTTTTAATTCTACATGAATCACAAGCTTTACCAACTCTTTTCTTTTTTTGAATTTTTGGATGATGATCATCTGGTGATGATGGGATATTATACATTTTAGTTCCTCCTTTTTCCAACTACTTTATTTTTCCAAATATTTTATTTTCCAAGTATTTAATTTTCTTACTTGTTATGTAATTGATACAAGTTCTAATATGAATATTATGAATAATTTCTATGAGGTATATAATTGTTTATATATACCTAGTTTTAATGAATATATTGGGTAATTAACTAATTTATTACTGGTTGTTAAAAAATGCTGTGGGATGTTTCGCACTATTTGCAACTCTAGAACTTCTCACTCGATCTATAAATATCTATTACTACTATTACAACTATTATTACAACAACAGCCCTTTCTATCTTTTACTTGCACTATTTACCTATACCTATATCTATACCTATACTTATACATATATATATATATACGACTTGTAGGTGTGGGTGTGGGTGTAGTTTCTTTTGTTAGATATCGGTTACTATTAAACCGGGTAATTTAACCAAAAGGCTGTAGATTCGGGTCAGTAAAAGTTAAATGGATTAAACGGTTAATTTACTACCCCAAATTGGTTTAAATCAACTATCACTGAGCTAGGGATATATGACTTAAATTGTCTGTCTGTTTTGAATAACCGGTTTTTCAAACTATTTTAAAATATTGTTCCGTTATCCATTCAATGACATAATTCTTGAATGAGATATCTTTTCAATGAGATAAGTATTTGAATGAGATAAGTATCATTTGAATGAGGAATTATGTTGCTAGAAAATTGGTAGTAATATTGATAATCTACTTGATTTCACTCTAATTGTATATTCTTGTATTACATATTGTATGTTATATGTTATATATTATGTTATATATTTCTTATTTAGTGATTTCTTATTTAGTGATTTCTTATTTAGGGTTGTAAATTGTGGTTTAATTCCTTTTATTGATTCGTTTGCGATTAACCTAATAAAACGATTATCTAATCTTATCGGGGAGAAAAGTGAGACAAATTGTATTTAAACCTTTAACTCTGCCAACAACACTTCACTTTATATTGGGATAGTTATTACACCAATTTGAAAGTTTTAGGTCAATTTAAAAGTTTTAGGTCAATTTAAAAGTTTTAGGTCAATTTGATAGGTTAAAGATGATGAAATTAAATAATGGTAATTTAATTCCTTCAATTGGTTTAGGTACTTATAATATTAATTATAATATTGAAAATTTAATTTATCAAGCATGTAAAATTGGTTATAAACATTTTGATACTGCAGTATTATATGATAATGAATTAGAAATTGTTAATGGTTTAAAAAAATTTATTAATGAAGGTAATTCAAGATCTGAAATTTTTTATACAACTAAATTATGGACTTCTCAATCAAGATCAACCAATATTAATAATCATTATGAAATTACTAGAAATGAAATAATTGAATGTTTAGATAAGGCAAAAGATTTACAATATATTGATTTATTATTAATTCATTCACCATTGGCTGGTAAAGATTGTAGAAAAATTACTTGGGAAGTAATGGAAGAATTTGTCTTATCTGGTAAAATTAAAAATATTGGAGTTTCAAATTATGGTATTGGTCATTTAACTGAATTATTAGATTATTGTAAAATAAAACCAGTTATTAATCAAATTGAAATTAGTCCTTGGATAATGAGATCTGAAATTGTTGAATTTTGTAATAATAATGATATTATTGTTGAAGCTTATGCTCCATTAACTCATGGTTATAAATTACGTAATCCTCCAATAGAATTAAAAAATTTAATGGATAAATATAATAAAGATTCGGCACAAATTTTAATTAAATGGTCTTTATCAAAAGGTTTATTACCTTTACCAAAAACTAAAACAATTGAAAGATTATCAACTAATTTAAATATTGATGATTTTGAATTATCTAATGATGATATTGAATCTTTAGATCATCCGGATGCTTATGAACCAACGGATTGGGATTGTGTAGATGCTCCGTAAACAACCCATCAACCACTCATCAACCATTAATCAACCACCCAACCATAAACAAATCAACCTACCATTTTTCCATTATATATGAGAACCCGTAAATACATACTTTTTTCTCTTTAATAGAGTTTCTACAGTACCTCTAAATTCATAAACATCCAGGCACGAAGAAAAAAACCGTTATTTTTGATAGGTCCGGAATTCAGTTATCCATTACCAGACTTTCTTTTTAATAAGCAATAATTGGAAATATTCCCATCATACCACATTAATAAACAATGTTTTAACATAATTACTAAGTGACATGACCAAATTTTGAACCTTAACTCAGACGCACTATTCAAGAATTTCTTTTAATGCCGCAACGGTAGGAACTGAAAAAAATTAGGTCGATAGTGCGGCGGTAGTATTAAGTCGAAGGACTTTTGATAATTTGTTAGCTTTTATTACTCAATTTTTGCACCCAATGAGTATTTTCACCCACTTCTATGGGTCACTATGATCCATTCCTATTGGACCATATTAGAAATCAGAAGCAAATTTCATCAGGTTATTTTGGTTGAGAAAAAGTATTTAAGGAGGTGTAAAATCGTTTATTTCTACTCTTCACTAAATATTTTCACAAATAAAAAGTACAAAGTTTTAATTAACAAAATTTTAATTAACAAAGTTTTATAGATACAAAGTTTTATAGATAAAAAATGGTTACTACTGTTGGTATTAATGGATTCGGTAGAATTGGTAGATTAGTTTTAAGAGTTGCATTAACTAGAGAAGATCTTGAAGTTGTAGCAATTAATGACCCTTTCATTGCACCAGATTATGCTGCTTATATGTTTAAATATGATTCAACTCATCGTAAATACACTGGTGATATCACATCCGATGATAAGCATTTAATTGTTGATGGTAAAAAAATTAAAGTTTTCCAAGAAATGGATCCAATTAATATTCCTTGGGGTGAAGTTGGTGTAGATTATGTTATCGAGTCAACTGGTGTTTTCACTAAATTGGAAGGTGCTCAAAAACATATTGATGGTGGTGCTAAAAAAGTTATTATTACTGCTCCATCAGCTGATGCTCCAATGTTTGTCACTGGTGTTAATGAAGATAAATACACTTCCGATATTAATATTATTTCAAATGCTTCATGTACAACTAATGCATTAGCGGTTGTTGCTAAAGTAATTAATGATAAATTTGGTATTAAAGATGGTTTAATGACTACTGTTCATTCAACTACTGCAAGTCAAAAAACTGTTGATGGTCCATCTCATAAAGATTGGAGAGGTGGTAGAACTGCATCAACTAATCTTATCCCATCATCAACTGGGGCTGCTAAAGCCGTTGGTAAAGTTATCCCTGATTTAAATGGTCATTTAACAGGTATGTCAATTAGAGTTCCAACCACAGATGTTTCAGTTGTTGATTTAACAATTAATTTAAAAAATTCAGTTACTTATGAAGAAATCTGTGCAGTTGTTAAAAACGCTGCTGAGGGTCCATTAAAAGGTGTTATGGGTTACACTGAAGATGCAGTAGTTTCAACTGATTTCTTAGGTTCATCTTATTCTGCTATATTTGATGCAAAGGCAGGTATTTTATTGTCTCCAACTTTTGTTAAATTGATTGCTTGGTATGATAATGAATTTGGTTATTCAACTAGAGTTGTTGATTTATTACAACATATCGCAAGTGTTTCAAAATAGAGTTGCCAAAAACTTCCACACTACAGTGTTTTTTTTTACTTAATGTGTAGTTTTGAAATTAAATGTTTTGTTTAAATTAAATCTCTCTGATCTTTTAATTCTCTTCGTTGTTTAAATTCTCGTGGTATTCATACTACTTTAAACTTTTAAATAACCTGATTTTTATTTATCATATGCCCGGTCCATATGCCCGAGTTTGAATTCCTAGAATCCCCAGGGTATAGTTAACACCCTAATTATCATCAGAATCAATAACCCATATAATATAAATACTTTCTTTATCAAAGCAAACTAATAATTTGGAGTTTTTTTTAAAGTTGCATTGAAGAAATTCAGGTGATGCATGTATTCCCACACTATCAGAAATTTTCCAGTCGGACTTTTGCCCGTGAGAAGCCAAAAAGTCAAAAATCGAAATCTCTAATTGACGCAATCGAATGTGAACTCATAAGAGCATAGAATTCAAGCAGATCAATTAAAGTCCCGGATTAAAACTCCCTCTAATTTTACCCCATACTTTGTAAGATATAGTAAACATATAGTAGATATTACTAACAAATCAAGTTAAAATTTAAAAGTAACTGAATTAAATAAGAGAGTTAAACCAAAGAAATGGTGGAACTTTTGCATATCTGATGTAAAAAAACGATCAATAATAGTGAACTACGGTAAACTATGGTGAACTATGGTGAATTATGGTTAACAATAATGAAGAGTAGTACCATCGTGGTAAATTATAGTACCATCAGCCGTGGTACCTAGTTGTATGGAAAACTAAAGAATCGCAATAGAGGGTGAGATAAAAAAAAATTTAACTATGGTAGTGCGTTGTTACAATAGTTAATGGATAGCTTCCACCCGGTTGGACAAAAATTATATTTAAACCCCCAATTATCCCATTGAGCGAAAAGTTAATTAATTATTTATTAAAATTGAAATTTTAAATTAAATTAAATATAAAGAAAAATAAATTAAAAAATGGCTATTACTGTTGGTATTAATGGATTCGGTAGAATTGGTAGATTAGTTTTAAGAGTTGCTTTATCAAGAAAAGATATTCAAGTTGTTGCAATTAATGATCCTTTTATTGCCCCAGATTATGCTTCATATATGTTTAAATATGATTCAACTCATGGTTCATATAAAGGTGAAGTTTCATCAGATGGTGAATATTTAGTTATTGATGGTCATAAAATTAAAGTTTTCCAAGAAAGAGATCCAGCTTCAATTCCATGGGGTAAATCTGGTGTTGATTTTGTTATTGAATCAACTGGTGTTTTCACTAAATTAGAAGGTGCTCAAAAACATATTGATGGTGGTGCTAAAAAAGTTATTATTACTGCTCCATCAGCTGATGCTCCAATGTTTGTTGTTGGTGTTAATGAAGATAAATATACTTCCGATTTAAAAATTGTTTCAAATGCTTCATGTACTACCAATTGTTTAGCTCCATTAGCTAAAATTGTTAATGATAAATTTGGTATTGAAGAAGGTTTAATGACTACTGTTCATTCAATTACTGCTACTCAAAAAACTGTTGATGGTCCATCTCATAAAGATTGGAGAGGTGGTAGAACTGCTTCAGGTAATATTATCCCATCATCAACTGGTGCTGCTAAAGCTGTTGGTAAAGTTATTCCAGAATTAAATGGTAAATTAACTGGTATGTCATTAAGAGTTCCAACCACTGATGTTTCAGTTGTTGATTTAACTGTTAGATTAAAAACTCCAACTACTTATGAAGAAATTGCTAAAGCTATTAAAGAAGCTTCAACTGGTTCATTAAAAGGTGTTATGGGTTATACTGAAGATGCTGTTGTTTCAACTGATTTCTTAGGTTCTCAATATTCATCTATCTTTGATGAAAAAGCTGGTATCTTATTATCCCCAACTTTTGTTAAATTAATCTCATGGTACGATAATGAATTCGGTTACTCAACCAGAGTTGTCGATTTATTAGAACATGTTGCTAAAACTAATTAACTAGATTCGTCAAAATTATAAATTTAATTGTTGATTTTCTTCAAAAAAATAAAAGACAGTTCACAATTAGTTTATAATTGACCATTCATATAGTGCGTTCTAATTTCCACTTTATTTTTTTCATCATTCTTTTCCCTTTTTCCTTATTCTCTTCTTTTTTTTTTGCACGCTTAACTTACTCTATTCCTTCTAAAGTATCCTATATTTCTTAATTGAGTTGTCAATGGTTCAATTGGGTGAATAATTAGTTGATCCATATTGGGGGTATAGTTACCTTCCAAACAAGAAATCATCTCATTCTTGGTAATTTTTCAGTTTCGCGACTTTTCATGTTTTTAAGTTGATTTCAGTAATAATAAAAAAGAATAACATGGACTTAAACTTATCAAATAAACTATTTTATACCTATAAGATCTCCCATTCACCAACACTAGATAAAGAAGAATTAACCAGTATCATTACAAATTATTTTTTTCTTAATGGTAAAATTAATCAAGACGAAATTGATATTTATGAATCAATTAATATTAAAATTAGAAGATTTAATAATGATTTGAAAATTGTTATTGTTTCGATTGAATCAAAGTATAAAAGTATTTGCCTGGATATGGTATTTTTAAGTCGATCAAATGTATTGGATCTGGTGAATAATATTAATGAAAGTAATGACAATAACAATAATGATAATAGTGATGAAAATAGTGAAAATGAAAATAATGATAATGATAATGATAATGATGATAATAATGATAATGATAATGATAATGATAATAACGAAATTAGAGACCTTGGGGATGGTTTCACCATAATCCTTATATCTTCGTCATACCCAAGCATATTCACTCAATTAATAGATCAAAGTTCAGAATCATTTATAAAACCATCAACTTTTTCAATTTTAAAAACGGTAAATAATTTATTTAATACTGTTAATATCAAACGGGTAGGAAATTTGGAACTAGTTTATGAACCAATGGAAACCCCTCATATTAATCATATTGCTATAAATATCCCATTAGCTGATGTAGATCATTTACATCAACAAACTATTGATGTGAATGGTACTAAAGATATTAGTATGGATTCAAGTTTAAATATTAATAATAACGCTAATTCAGATAGAGATATTGAAAATTCATTAGTGGTGGATACTAATAGCAAATTTATGAATAATGTTAATCGATTTATGTATAATAGTACAAAAATTAACTTTAAAAATTTAAAATTAATTAAATTTTTATCTAATGGATTTTATTTTGGTCCTGGTAAGTTAAAAATTTCAAATTATGATGAATTAGAAATTTTAAAGAGTGTTTATTATGGTTCAATCGATTTATCTAACATTGAAATTATACATTAATAATATTTGATAAAGGTTATACCTTGATTTATGAGCCTAGCACGATAATCAAAACCTCAGTTAATTAGTTTAGAAAGTTATTTGAAAAGGGTGAAGATGAAATTAAAATTGATGCAATGAAAAGAATTTTAATTACAATTTTAAATGGTGATCTAATGCCAGATTTATTAAGGCATATTATTAGATTTATCATGCTATCAAAAAATAAAGATATAAGATATGATTGAAAAATGGGGGTTTTTTAAGGTTTTGCACCCAGTGGGTTGGATTGGTTGAATATACGATATATACACGACATCACTATAACTTTAAGAAAACTTAAAAAATCTTGCTCATACTTAAACTATGCACTCTATACCTTGTTCAAAATATCGACATTTAACTATAAACTAGAGTAGTTTAGAAAGAATGTTGGTGTTTTTACTGACACCCTCCTTCTTATTTACTCTGGCCTAATTTTATTTTCTCAAAATATCAACATCGCGTTCTTAACACGTACAACAACCCTCAAAAAAAAATATTCAAACTTTTCAAATTATGTCCAGTGTTGATTCTACTTTAAGTAGTAGGACAAGATCAAAAGTTCCAAAAGCTCCTACACCCGATGAAGTTCAAGAAGAGATTGAGATAGATTTAACTCAAGCAAAATTAGATCAACGTTCTGATGCTGAACAATTTAAAAAATCAATGGATCAATTTGAATCATGGTTTGCACCATTATTTTTCACATTATTATCATTTGCTGTTAGATTATATAAAATTTCAGTCAATAATCATGTTGTTTGGGATGAAGCTCATTTTGGTAAATTTGGTTCATATTATCTTCGTCATGAATTTTATCATGATGTTCATCCACCATTAGGTAAAATGTTAATTGGATTTTCAGGTTTTTTAGCTGGTTATAATGGTTCATGGGATTTCCCATCAGGTGAACAATATCCTGATTATATTGATTATTCTAAAATGAGAGTTTTCAATGCAACTTTTTCAAGTTTATGTGTTCCATTAGCTTATTTTACTTTTAAAGAAATTGGTTTTACAAATTTAACAACTTGGTTATTTACTTTAATGGTTTGTCTTGAATTATCTTATGTTACTTTAGGTAAATTTATTTTATTAGATTCAATGTTATTATTTTTCACAATTTCAACCGTTTTTTGTTTAGTTCGTTTTAATAATTATAATAAAATTAATAATAAAAATTTTACAAGAAAATGGTGGAAATGGTTATTTTTAACTGGTATTTCAATTGGTTGTGTTTGTTCAGTTAAAATGGTTGGTTTATTTGTTACTACATTAGTTGGTATTTATACTATTACAGATTTATGGAATAAATTTGGTGATTATAAAATTTCAAGATCAAAATATTTTTATCATTGGATTGCAAGAATTATTGCTCTTATAATTATTCCAATTTCAATTTTCTTATTATGTTTTAAAGTTCATTTTGATTTACTTTATAAATCTGGTACTGGTGATGCGAATATGTCATCATTATTTCAAGCTAATTTAGTTGGTTCAGATGTTGGTGGTGGTCCAAGAGATGTTACAATTGGTCATTCAGTTGTTACTTTAAAAAATCAAGGTTTAACTGGTGGTTTATTACATTCTCATGTTCAAACTTTCCCTGAAGGTTCAAAACAACAACAAGTTACAACTTATAGTCATAAAGATGCAAATAATAATTGGGTTTTCCAAAGAGCTAGAGGTTTACCATTTTATGATGCTAAAACTAATCAAGAATTAGAATTTGTTACTGATGGTATGAAAGTTAGATTAGTTCATCCAATGACTGGTCGTAATTTACATACTCATAATGTCCAAGCTCCAATTTCAAAGTCTCTTTATGAAGTTGCTGGTTATGGTAATTTAACAATTGGTGATCTGAAAGATAATTGGATTGTTGAAATTATGGAACAAACTGGTAATGAAGATCCTTCTCATCTTCATCCATTATCTTCAAGTTTTAGATTGAAAAGTCCAACAATGAATTGTTATCTTGGTGTTCCAGGTAATTCATTACCTGCTTGGGGTTTTAGACAAGGTGAAGTTGCTTGTTTTAAAGATCCATTTAAGAAAGATAAACGTACTTGGTGGAATATTGAAAATAATGTTAATGAATTATTACCTCCACCTCCAGAAGGTTTTAAATTACCAAAGACTAGATTCCTTAGAGATTTTATTCAATTAAATTTAGCAATGATGGCAACTAATAATGCTTTAGTTCCTGATAAAGAAAAACAAGATGATTTAGCTAGTAGTGCATGGCAATGGCCAACTTTAAATGCTGGTATAAGATTATGTTCTTGGGCCAATGATAGAACTAAATATTTCCTTATTGGTTCCCCAGCTACTACTTGGACTTCATCATTTGGTGTTATAGTTTTCGCTTTCCTTACCCTTTATTATCTTGCTCGTTATCAAAGACAGATTAAAGATTTTACTCTTCCTGCTGAAGCTCAAAAATTTTTCATGGGTGGTATTTATCCAATGTTTGGTTGGGGTCTTCATTACATGCCATTTTTAATTATGGGTCGTGTTACTTATGTTCATCATTATTTACCTGCTTTATATTTTGCTATGATGGTTTTCTGTTTTGAAGTTGAACATTTTACTTTACCATTAAGAAATTCAAATAATAAAGTTTATAATTTATTATATTCAATTATTTATGTTAGTTTATTTACTTTAGTTATTGGTTGTTTCTGGCATTGGAGATGGATTTCATTTGGTATGGATGGTCAAAAATCTGATTGGGCTTATTTAGATTTATTACCATCTTGGAGAATTAACAATGAAAACAATCAATAGTCACACATATTGTAAAGAACTGAAATAAAAAATAAAAATAAAATGAATATATATATACAATATACAATATCTTATATAATTTATGACTATGACTATTTACTTATAATTATCTATCTATTTACAACTGTTCTTGATCTTTGGCAAATTTTTCAAAATCAAAATCAAATGAACTACCACAGCCACATGATGATGAAGTATATGGTGAATCAATAACTTTAAATTGACTACCAATTAATTCTTTAACATAATCTAATTTTGATTTTTGTAAAATTTTTAAAGATTCTTCATCGATTATTATCCTAGCCTTTTCATCTAATCCTGATCTTTCAAAAACTAAAAGTTCTGAATTTTCTGCAAGTTCTTCAGTTGTTGTAGTAAGTTTAATATCATATTGGAAACCATGACATCCTCCACTTTCAACTTTTATTAAAATCCCTGAATCAGGTTTGTTTTCTTCATTAGCTATATGCGTAAGCTTATCACATGCCTTGTCCGTTATTCCCATAGTCATCTTAGTAGTTCCATTAACTAATTTAGTCTTACTAAATACATCATCACCAATTTTAAAACTTGTAATTTTATTTGCTCTTAAAGTTGGTTCTGCACTATAATTTCTTATTGGTGACCAAACTGCTGGTATTATTATATTAGTTAAAGGTACTTGTCTAAATGATGACAGTAAAAATGATGATGATCTGTACACTGTTCTAATATTAAGTATTGGTTTAAAATTCATTACTTGTGATTAGTGATAAAAAGATATATTAATCAGTGCGCAATCTGACTTAAAGGTTATTTATGAGAGGTTAGAATTGATTGGTGATAATCTATTGGCCCATTACGTAGACTTACAACTTGTTGATGATATTGATGATATTGAATCATTTTAATTACCTTTGTGTACCTATTTTAAACTTATTTGATGTTTTTCTATTTATTTCTGATTTTTTCTATTTTTTTTTCTATTTTTTTGGACTTTTCTAAAATTTGCAAAATTTGCAGCAATTATGAAACATATAGAATATGATAGAAATTTTTACAAAAAAAAATATAGAAATCGAAATAAGTATATAAATGTTTATAGGACAACTAACTATAATTTGTTAATATCTTCAATTGCTTTTGTTGCAAAATATTTAACATCAATATCTTCATCTTTTGCTAAATTTTGTAAATTATTTAAAATTTCATTAATTAATGATTTATCATTATTTTTATCATTAGTATTATTAATTAAAGTATTTGCAATAATTTTAAAAGAATTAGCAGTATTAAATCTAATATTTGGAACTGAATCTTTTGTTAAATCAACTATAAATGGTAAAATTTTTTCAACAATAATTTTTTTATCTAAAACTGGAATTAATTCATTTATTGTAAATAAACATGTTATTCTTATAATAAAACTTGCAAAATCAATATTAATTTCATCATCATTATCTTCATGAATCGTATCATCAGCTGTATCATTAGTATTTGTAGTATTAGTATTAGTTGTATTTGTTGTAGTATTATTTGGATTATTATTAGTTTTTGTTTTAATAGAAATTAATTTATCAATTATAAATTTATCAGCCCAATTTGAACCTAAAATTTCAGTAATTTTTTTTAAATTTTTAACTGAAGCTTCTCTAATTGCATAAACTGGATCCCATAACCAACTTAAACATAATGATAATAATTCTTTATTAAAAAATTCTTCACCTAATTGGTCAGCTAATTTTGGAATATATTCAATAATTGCTAATCTAACTCTCCATTTTGAATCTTGAGCTAATTCAGTAATTGCAGGTAATAAATTAGTTGATAATAAATTAATACCAATAGTTTCATTAACAATTGATAAATTTGAAATTATATTTAATCTAACATCAGGAAATTCATCTTTTAACATATTTAAAAAAATTGGTAATAATTTATCAATTGTTTGTTGTTTAGTTAAAATTGATGATAATTCAGTAATATTAATTGCTAATGAACTTCTAACATTTTCTTGAGGATCTTGACTTAATTCATTAACAATTGGTAAAATTTTATTTAAAATAAATGGTTTTAAATCATTAAAATTATTTAATAATTTACAAAAATCTGGTAATTGTTTTGCAATTGCTTTTCTAACTTCACCTTCATTATCTTTCATTAATGAAATAAATGGATCAATTAATTTATTTAAATCTTGTTCTTCATCAATAAAATTAATTGCAATTTTATTAAATCTATCAGCTGCAGTATATCTAACTCTCCAACTTTCATCATTAATTAATTTTAAAGAATTAATTAAAAAATCAGAATTATAACTTTTATCACTAATTTTTTGAAAATATTCTAAAATTGAAATTAAAACATCAATACTTAAAAATTTAACAGAATCTTGATCATCATTAATTAAACTTTGAAACATTGAACTAATTATTTCCCAATCATTATTAGTAATTTGATTAATATCATCTTTTGAAGTTGATAAAGTAAATTCAGTTAATTTATTTATAATAATCGGTAAATTAGTTGCTGCACTTCTTCTAACCATTGGTCCATCATCAGTAATTAATCCAAGATAAATTTTTAATAATTCTAATCTTGTTTTAACATCAACTTTAATAATAACCAGTTTATATAATCCACAACTTGCAATTCTTTTAGAAAACCAATTACCTTGACTTAATTCTTGAATTACAGGTAAAATAATTGAAATTAATTCATCATTTGTTAATTGTAATGCAATTTTATTAACTGATTCAATTGCTTTATCTCTAACAATTGGTTCTTCAATTGGTAATAAATATAATAAAATTTGAATTAATGGTTTACTATTTTCATGACCTCCAACTAATGGTAAAAAATCTCCTAATTTTGTTGCTAAAACTGCAAAAACTTCTTCTTCATCATCTTGAGCAACATCATCTAAAAATGGTAATAATTCATTAATGGTTCTTTCTGGTCCTAACGCTAAAGCTATAGTATCTACTTTTTTCATGGCTTCAACCCTATTACTAACATCATCATGTTTTAATTCATCCATTAATAATGCTAATGGGTACAAATCATCTTGAAAGTTTTCCATTTGGGATCCTTTTAGCTTTTGTTGAGAATTTCGACAACAGGTGCGGATCCACGACTGATATCAAAAAAGAGAGAAGCATCACCAATTTTTTAGTAATCAATTGATTAACTAGTTTAACTAGTTTAAACTAGGTTTAACGAGTAATTGATATGATTTATATTAACAACATCATATAATTATCATATTAAACCGTTTTTTTGCCATTGATTTACTATAAAATTGACGTATAATTAGTAAAAACACTTAATTTAACCCTAAATTAACTGGGGGAAAGTGGAAATATACTATCAAGTATGGTAATAATAACTCCAGATGATTTAATGAAGTTAAATCAATATATTTGGAAGCGATTACGGATCATTTACCCATTCCTGGATTAAAGTTACAGCCAACCCACGATGGATCGCGAAGGCTGCAAAAATTAATTAATTTTTCCCTAATACCACTCTCAACAGCAAACAAACGTCAAAAGTCAATTCTGATTCAAGGACATTGCAAGGAAATATCAAGGATTTGTATTGTATTGAAAGGTGATTTTGTTAAGTAATTGAAAGGAGAGAATTCAAGATTTTTACAATGACAGTTCCAGATATATTTGATGTTTATGCTGGTACTTTAGATGCAGATAGTAAAGAGAAATATGAAAAATTAGCTAAAGAAATGATATATAACTCATCTCATTGGCAATTTGAAGTTATTGATGGAATTTTTAAACAATCAGGTACCGTTGATCCATTAAAATTTGATTATATGGAAGAAGATTTTGGTAGAATATTAAGTTGGGAAGAAATTTTTAGTAAATTAAAAGAATTAAATGAAAATTCGGAATCAAATGAATGTTATAAAATATTATTTTTAGCTAGACATGGTCAAGGTTGGCATAATGTATGTAATTCTAAATATGGTCAAGAAGAATGGGATGAAAAATGGTGTAATCTTAATACTGATGGAGAAATTGTTTGGGGACCTGATCCCAAATTAACTCCAATTGGGATCAAACAAGCAAAGGGGAATAATGAATGCTGGAAATTACAAATTTCTCAAGGTTGTAAAATACCAACTAAATGGTTTTGTTCTCCAATGAGTAGATCCATTGATACTTTAATTAATACTTGGGATAATTTAGTTGATTTAAAACAATGTAAACCATTAATTATGGAAAACCTTAGAGAAACTACTGGAGTTTTAAGTGATATGAGATTAAGTAGAGTTGGTATTAAAAAAAAATATGGTCCAGTAGGTTTTGAAATTGAATCAAATTTTCCGGAGAATGATTTGTCATATACCGAACCATATGAGAGTATATCACATCATCTGATTAGAATAAACAAAAGTTTACAATATATTTTTGATAATCATGATGATGAAATCATTAATATTACTAGCCACTCAGGTAGTATTAGATCACAATTATTAGTTTTAAATCATAGACCATTTGCAATTGGAACTGGAGGTATGATACCAGTTTTTGTAAAAGCCACTAAAGTGGAAAAATAGATTTTAATAGAATAGAATAGAATAATATGGAGAATTTTTATATACGTGTTGAATTATACCTTAGCCTATTTAAGGATTATACTAATCAAAGTAGTATTCTCTTAGGTTGTCATCAAAATTTATTCTTGTTCCAAATTTATTCTTGTTCCCCCAATGTATTATTAATTCGGGCACTCATTTTGAATATTTTAGTAATACCTTAGTCTGCCGCACTTGGATAATGAATAATTTAAAATCATTTAAAAAGTGACTTAAATTCTTAAAGTTAATTTTCTTTTCTTTCCCTCTAGTAAACTAGAAGACTAGAACACTAGAAGATCAGAAGTCTTGAATCATGTCAATGATTAATCAATATGATGCCAAAGCTGGTTCATTGAAAAATGAAACAAGGGAAAAATATCAAGATTTACTTACTCAATATCAATCAAATTGTGAGATGTATTGGGATTTTGAAATTGTACCAGATTTTTTTAAACAATCTCAAGAAGGAACTGATCCTGCAGCATTTAATTATTTAATGGAAGATTTTGGTAAAATTTTAAGCTGGGAAGAAACTTTTGATAAATTAAGTGAATTGAATAGGAATTCTCAACCTAATGAATCTTATAAAATTATGTTCTTAGCTAGACATGGCCAAGGTTATCATAATTTAGCTAACATCATTTACGGACAAGAAGAATGGGATAATAAATGGTCTAGATTAA
This sequence comes from Yamadazyma blattariae, assembly GCA_030581595.1. Lineage (NCBI taxonomy): Eukaryota > Fungi > Ascomycota > Pichiomycetes > Serinales > Debaryomycetaceae > Yamadazyma > Yamadazyma blattariae. Next base: position 1,220,423 of record JAKTTU010000002.1, on the reverse strand, counting down.
ATGGTGATGGGAATATGGTATGGGGGCCAGATCCTGATTTAACGGAATTAGGTATTCAACAAGCTGATGATAATAGAGTTGTATGGAGAAGACAATTAGATAAAGGTTGTAAATTACCAACAAAATGGTTTAGTTCACCATTTACTAGATCAGTTGATACATTAATTTATACTTGGAGAACAATTATTGATACTCAAAAGGTTAAACCATTAATCAAAGAAAATTTGAGAGAGAAAATGGGTCTTAATACTTGTGATCATAGATCTGATAGAACAACCATTGCTGGAAAATACGAACCTCATGGATTTATAATAGAAGATGGATTCCCTGAGGGTGATATTTATTGTACAGCTGATACTAGAGAAACAACTGAACAACATGCAATTAGAGCTAATAAAGCATTTCAAGATATTTTTAATAATCATGATGATGAAATAATTAGTATTACAAGTCATTCAGGAACTATTAGAGTACAATTATTAGTTTTAAATCATCGTCAATTTGCAATTGGAACTGGAGGTATGATTCCAGTCTTTGTAAAAGGTACTAAAAAAGTTAATAAGAATTTTAAAAAAAAAGAATTTTAAAAAAAATAACTAGGTAAAAAAAAGATAGATAAAATAGATAAAATTATAAATAAAATTATAAAATTGAACTCTTTCTCTAAGAAATTATTATCATTTAGGGAAATAATTGCCAATTATAAACTCTATCCTGAATACCAAAGAAAAATATGCAACGTTGCATTAAAACGTTCTACGTTATTTTGAGATTTCGATTTCGGACTGTAAATTATGTAAATATTTACAGAAAAAAGATTCCACTCACGTTCACTCGCAAAATAAAAGTAGATCAACCATGAGTGTTCCTGATGAATTTGATGCTCATGCTGGTGCATTAAGTAATGATAGTAAGATTAATTATGAAAAATTATTAAAAGAATTTGAATCAGGACTTTCAAGTTACTGGAAATTTGAAATTGTTCCAGAATTTTTTAAACAATCTGATAAATCTACTGATGCTTCAAAATTTAATTATTTAACTGAAGATTTTGGACGTATTCATAGTTGGCAAGAAACTTTTGAAAAATTAACTGAATTAAATAAAAATACTAATGATGATATTGTTTATAAAGTATTTTTTTTAGCTAGACATGGTCAAGGTTATCATAATTTAGCTAATGCAGTTTATGGACAAAAAGAATGGGATGAAAAATGGTCTAAATTAAATGGTGATGGTAAAATTGTTTGGGCCCCAGATCCAGAATTAACTGAATTAGGTATTGAACAAGCAAAAGATAATGCAGCAGTTTGGGAACAACAATTATCCAAAGGTTGTAAATTACCTACAAAATGGTTTAGTTCACCATTTACTAGATCAGTTGATACATTAATTAATACTTGGGAAAAAATTATTGATTTACAAAAAATTAAACCATTAATTAAAGAAGATTTTAGAGAAACTACGGGTGTTCATACTTGTGATAAAAGATCAACTAGATCAATTATTGCTAAAAAATATGAACCAAAAGGTTTTGAAATTGAAGAAGGTTTTGAAGAAGAAGATATTTATTTCAAAGATGATTATAGAGAAACTATCGAAGAACAATCTATTAGACTTAATAGATCATTTCAATTTATTTTTAATAATTATGACGATGAAGTAATTAGTATTACTAGTCATTCTGGTAGTATTAGATCACAATTATTAGTTTTAAATCATAGACCATTTGCAATTGGAACTGGAGGTATGATACCAGTTTTTGTAAAAGGTACTAAAGTAACCAAGTAGATTTAATTTAAATTAGATTTTTAACTAGATTTTTGATTTTAGATTTTAGATTTTAGATTTTAGAATAGATATTTACATACAATTTTTTTTCCTACTACTCTTTCTGCATTAAGGATCAGAGAAGAGATTAAAAACTAAAACGGAGATTAACAATTTTAAATAAAATTTCCCAACGGTTTAATACTCTGCAGCATGCATTCTGAAACTTTATATTTCCACCATAGATTTACACTTTTCCATGATTGTTTTTCTACTCTTCTAGTCTTCCAAAATCTCAATTTGTATAGTGAGATGAATGAATCGGCCCCCCGAGAGTCTAAGTTTGAGAACTACGACACTGGCGACAAAGGCGACACGCATCGCTTAAAATCTCAAAAAAAGAAATAAGCTTAAACCTTATGGACAAGGGCTACATAACCAAGGTAAAATTTTGGCAAAAATAGAAAGTTGATAAAGTAAAGAAGTCTAAATAGGTGAGAAGCCAAGCCTCAGGATGAATATTAAGAAAAAATGTGGGACAATCAACAGACTCTTACGAGGGGAGGTGGTTAGTTAACTGATAGTAGATAGATAGAAGGGCAGATAAGACAGAGAGAAGGAAAGGCTAAACAAATGCAAGAAGTTTATGAAGCAGGGGAATGAGATGATTAAATTAACTTAAACAGACAATAAGTGTAAACTATGCAACATTATGTAGGAAACAGGCTTTAAAAAATAATAACCAAATGAAGAGAAAATAATTGTTTCCCATCGTTATGTAACATATTTTTCAGGCAGAATTCTGGTCAAAAAATGACAAAATAAAAAATATAAAAAATAAGCTACATGTATTCAATTCGTAAAAAAACCAACTAAAAGCAATATATTGCAAAGTTTTTAATAATTTGATAAGATTGAAAATATTTATTTAATTTTATTGGTCTAAAGGATATTTTAACTCTCTTATTCTTTCATAATAACAAACAAACAAACAGAAGTAGAATTAGTTGTGGCTGATTGTACCAATTTAGGAATTTTCTCACACGACTTTTAATTCTGGTGATAGTTGAGAAACCTCAATTGAGTATTCTGTCACACGATAGATTACTGATTTTTGATACATGAATGGAATTCAGGTATATTAACTAGATATTTTTTTTTTTACAAAGGCATACCGGTACGAACGAGAGAACTACGAACTTTCAGTTATTGGAAACTTATAGCTTTCTTTTAATACATTTATTTTATTTTTTTGCCCATTGGAGTCAAACTGTTAGGAGTAGCGGATATTTTACATAAAAACGTTGAACTTGGATTTTGCTAAAAGAAATTTGATCAGCAGTACGATTACGTTATAACTGTTGGAAAATAAATCGCCATTAGATCTTTAACTACATATTCTTGAAATTTTCAAAAGATAGAAAAAGTAGCTTATTCCCCCCAACTTATACAATAAGAAATACAAGAATAAATATCTAATTTAGTAATAAGTGGATTGTTTACATTTAATAATAGGAAGTGGAATCTTTTTAAAAGTTTGTATAGTTTGGTTATTGTATTTTTTAGTCTTTCTTTAATTTTGTAAATAATACATTAGAGTTTAAAGTTTTAGTTTACAGAAAAGTCTAAAAAAAGATAAACTATCAGAAAAGTATTAGAGTAGATAACTGATTGGAAGTTTAAAAAACAGTGGTGAGTTGGTAATTTCTGATTCGTTGTTAGAAGTAAGAAGAAAGAAACGAAACAACATAATTTATTGAAGCTTGAAGTTACCAATACTAAGATTTAAAGTTTTTATCTTGAAGGGCATCAAGTATTAACGATTAAATCGGAAATTAGGTGATTAAACAGAGGCAGGACAAAGACCAGTAAAAAAAAAAAAACAGCTGGTTATATATATATTAGTGACATCTCCGACTTTTAAGTGGATTTGTTTTTTAGTTAATTCGCTTAGTGAACAAAGGAATTTTTATTCATAACTCCTTATTACATTTTGTATAAACTTAATTTTTTCTTTCTGGTTTCTATCAAGGGGGAGAAGTTAAGCACTGGGGACAAAGATATAAATTCAAGACAATTCGCAGTAAAGGAAAAAGTCATTTTCTAAATTTTGCAATTTTTTTGAAACAGTAAGCGGTTAATAACAACAAAAGTACAATTTAAAACGTACGGTTTATTACAACAGATAAATAGTAAGTAATAGTTTGGTTTATTAAAGATTTTTACCTTTAATTTTATATGAAATTTGGTAAAAATTTTCAGGATTTATCAATCCCTGAATGGAAAAATTATAATTTAGATTATAATGAATTGAAAGAAATTATTAAAGAATTAAATTCAACAAATTCTGTTGATTTAAAGAGTTTATATAAATGTTTTGTTGAAAACTTTAATAATATAAATTTATTTATATTTACAAAATATGGTGAAATAAGTAAAAAATCTGAATTTTTACAGAATAATTTTGAAACAATTTCTAATGATTTTATTATAAAATCTAATAATAATAGTTCTACTGGTAGTACTTTGGGTGGTAATAATAAAGAGAATTTTGTGAATTCTGGGAATTCACAAAATTTAAATGTAACAGAAGAAAATTTAGTTATAAGGCAGATTAAATTAGAAATACTTCTTTCAAATTTAATTGATTTATCAATAAATTTGAAAAAATTATCAAAATTTATTTTAATTCAAAAAATTGCAGTTAAAAAAATTTTTAAGAAATTTTTAAAACATTATTTTGATAAAGAACGTAGTCAATATTTAATTATTAAATTAAAATTAAAATTAAATAAAGATCCAAATAGTTTTGTAAATTTTAATTTACTTGATTTAACAATGAAATTAACAAATTTAATTAATTTAGTTAAATTCGAATTAAAAAATTTTGATTCAAATAATTCTTCAAATAACAATTCACCTGATAATTATTTATCATTAAATTCAAATTTAAATAATAATAATAATAATATTCATTCAATGAATTCAATTAATTCATTAAAATTATCAGAAAATTTATTATTTGATTTAGACTGTATAGTTAAGAAAAATTTTAGTTTAAAATTTTTAATTCCTGATGATTTATCAAATTTAAATGAAATTTTATTAAATTTTAATATTTATTTTAATTTTAAATCAATTATTTCCAAAAATGAAAATTTTCAATCCACAATTTTTTTACAAAATGATAATAATTTAAGATCTCCTCCATCATTTATAATAACCGAAAATAATTTTGATTTTTCTTTAGTTATTTGTTACATTGGTGGATTAAGAAAATTTAGTTATTGTTGTTTACCAAATAATATAGTTGAAATTTTATTAAAATATTTAAATAATTTAGATGATTTAAATTTGAAAAAGGAATTAAAACAGTTTTTCCATAATACAAAAATTAATTCTTTAACAAAATTAACAGTTGAATCAATTTTAAATAATTTATTAAAACCAAAATTTAAAATTTTTTATAATTGTCATAAATATCATTTAGATAAACATGAAGAAAATAATAGTGGTAATAGTACTAATGGTGAAAGAAAAGGTGGATTAAATGATTTAAACTCTAATATTCAAGAAGAAGATTATTTAATAAGTTTATATTCTGATATTTCCAGTACTAATAATGAAAAATATTTATACAATCTTGATTTTACTGAATGCTTAAGAATTTATAACGAAAAGAGAAATGGCAAACAACAAAATAATAATAATGAAGAAGAAGATGAAGAAGAAGTAGTAGAAGAATTTGATAATTTCCCATTTAATATACTTTATTTATTTTCAAATGATTCAAATTTATTTAATTTTGAAAAAAATTTATATACTGAAATTAATGAAGAATTATTAACATCAAAATATTCAAGTAATTTATTGAATAGATTACCTGAAAAAATTCAAAAATTAGTTAAAAATAATAATTCAATGAATTTATTTAAAAATTTAGAAATGTATGATTATGGATTATCTTGTTATTTTAATATTATGCCAGATGATATTAATAATCATTATTCAAAATTATTAAGTTTAAATTTATTTAAAAGTTTTGAAAATAAAGAAATTTTTAATAATGAATTAATTTATCAAAATTCAATTGTTAAATTAAATGAAGATAAAAAATTAAAAAATCAAATTAGTTTAAATGATTTAGAAAGACAAAAACAATTACAACAACAACAAGAAAAAATTAATAATAATCAACAACTTCAATATCTTAATAAAAATTTTAATAATTATCAAACTTCAAAAATTTTATTTGATCAAGAATCATTAGCTAATAATTTAAAAGAAATTGAAAAGGATAGGGAAGAAAATGGTAATGGTAATAAAAAGAGACCAAGACTTTCAAAACATGATTCAATTGCAACATTATCATCATTTAATTTATCAATTTTTACTGATAAAACTCCTAGTAATAATGGTAATAATCAAGATTTTGATCAATTTATTGATTCAGAAGATAATGAAAGTTTAAAATTATTTTGGAAAGATAGTGATAATAATGATAATTTTTTTACCAGGTATAATAATCAATATAATAATAATCAATATAATAATTATTTAGTTGGTGAAAATGGTGAAGAGTTGCCATTATTAATTAAAGATTCAAATATTAATAATTTTATTAATAATTTAATTAATTTAAAATCAAAAATTAAAACTAATAGTAATACAATTAAATCAAATAATAATTCAAATTTATCAGATCATTATTCAGTTAATTCAAACGATAGTTCAAATTTTGATTTATTAAATTATTATAATGAATATAATAGATTTATTTCCCTTTTTTATTTTGTGCTTAATTTTATTTCATTATTTATTAGTGGTGTTGAATTAGGTATTATTTTCAGTATAATTGAAATTAATAAAAGTAGTCAATCAAAATTATTTTTATTAAATAATTTATGGTTACTTTTTGTTTTAATTATTGGTACATTAATTTCATTGATTTCATCAATTTTATCAATTAATTTAATTTTTAAAAGGATTTCAAAACCTCCATTTTGGCATTATATTTTCATTCTTTTAGGTTTAGGTCTAGTTGTTATTTGTACTTTATTCATATTCATTGTTGCATTGATGTGAAATCACATTTGTTTTAACGTATTTATATACTTGTGGTGAATATTCAGAATTTATTTCCATTACTCAGGATTGAGAGACCTTTTCCATACTTAACAATCCATAATTTGACATGTCACAATTTAACATTCAAACACATTCAATTTTTTACATTTTTTGACAGTCACATTTTCACATTTTAACATATTAACATATTAACATGTTAATATTTCATATAGAGGAATTTCCCAATTTAATTGTAATTTAGTTCCACGGTTTAGGGTTGTAATATATACATACACATAGTTAATTCTCTGTAATTCCTTTGTAATTAAAATCCACGTTGCTTTAATTAATCATTTTATTAATATTTAAGGTGACTTAATTAACACAGAATTTTCCTCTCCTGAATTTCATCTTTCATTCTCCGATTGGTAATTCCATGAAGTTCAATGATTGTTGATGATCGTTGGTATTATAGGTTGCATGGTTGAAGGTAGTAATAACACAGGTAGTAATAACACACACTCACACTAGTCAATTAGTCTTTTTTTCTGAGTTTTGAATGAGTTGTGGAAATTATAATTGTCCAAGATTAAAATTATAGTTTGATTAAGATTGCTTCCCATCAATCAATGGTTCTTAATTTATACACAATAACAATAAAAGGTAGAATATTAGATGGGTAATACTAGTGTTAATAAACACGTTTAGACTTAATATGCTCAGCCTAAGTATTCGGAAAATTAGAGTTTTGGTCTTTTTTCATTGGGGTTTTAAAATTGGATGGTTAGAAGGGAGATCTTCTATTCTAATACTTCTATATACACTTTTTCTCCAATTGATTTATGTTCAACGTTATTAAATTTAATTCCTAATTCACTACCACCTCCAAATTGGTTAAACTCTTTTTGTTCAATATCATCATTATTATATTTTTCTTCAATTTTACTACATTCAAATTCAATATTAAATTTATTACCTTCATTATTTGAATTTTGTTGTTGTGGTTGTTCAGTTGTTGAACTACTTTTCTTATATTCTAATTTATCCTTGGGTGTTAACATAAATATTTCAATGGTATCACCCTTTTTAATTTTTGCACTTGGACTTAATACTATAGTATTAGCTTTTGCTCCCCATCCACCACCTCCAGCAATAACTTGGTATCTATTTAATTCATTTATTTTAACATAAACTTCAGTATCTTTTGATCCAATACTCATCAATTTTTCATTATTTTCTAAGAATTTTGCTGCTGATTCTCCATTAATTTTCTTTATTAAATTTCCTATACTTTCAGTTATAACCATTGGTTCGGAAATTCTAACCCATTTATCAATAATTTTACCATTAATATTTAATGGGATAGTAATCTCTAATTCAGTTAATAATTTATCATTATTATTAATCTTATTTAAAGTTTCAGCTTCTTTATCAAGATAAAATAATGTAACTATTTGATTCATACTAAATATAGTATTAGCCATTGGAATTTCAATCAGTTGGGACTTATTATTATTACCATTATTTGTTACTTGATTTTTACCAAAATTTATTTTAAAATTACTTTCTATAATTTTCCAATTTTTATTAGCTACTGTAACAATATTAACACCATCACTTTCTTTAATACTATTATCTTCTTTCCATTCAATTGCTTTATTAATTACAACCTTATCATCTAACCATAATTCCAGAACTCCATGAAGTTCAGATTTAACAGTATCAACACCAGCAACAATAACTTGTAAACCTTGATCGTAAAAATTAATAGCTTGTGGTATCACTTTAGGTAATAAACTTGGGGTTGATAAAATTACCACTGATTTATGAATTTTTTTACCATTAGGATTCGACGGTATGGACAATAGTGGATTATAAGTAACTTGTGACTTATAAATTGGTGCAAATGACTTTGCTGATGTTGTGAAATATCGCTTCATGTAATGAGGTTTTTGAGTTTTTATCAGATCTCTATAAAAAAATTGAGATGAGTGAGATTTTTCATATTTATTCTACTTGATCTATATTTCTCTTTTTATCATCTTTTTTATCATCCTCTATAACTTCATTTCCGTCATTATTTGGTTTATCATTTGATTCTTCATCTTTAACTTCATGTTCTTCATGGTTAACTTCGTTTTTATATTTTTCAAAAATTTCAGGTAATTCAATTTCATAACCTTTTCCAAGTACTTCCTTTAATACTGGACCCCAAATTCTTTCTTCTTGTTTAAAATCATCATATTTGAAAACATTTTTACCTATTTCCCAATTACTTTGTTTTAATCTTTTCAATTCAACCATATATGCACTACTTTCTAACGATCTACCAATGTCACTAATTAAACTTCTTATATAAGTACCACTTGAAACATCAGAAATAAAATGAATTAATGGTAATTTTTCAGGTAATTCACCATTTTCATTTTCTATTGGTCTTGGTTTACCTACTGTTTTACTTGCTTCATCTTTGGCTTCTTCACATTTTGATAAATATTGATTCAGGAAATAAAGTGGTGAATCATTTAATGTTGGATTATTAAATAATAAAGTTTCTTTAGGAACACCATTTTCATCTAATTGACTTTCTAATTTTACAAATTCATGATCAGTAGATAATAAATCATCTTGTATAACTTTAATATCATCAACTTTAACTTCTCTTGTTTTAATTGCATATGGTAATGGTTTACCCTCTCTTGCATAATCATATAAAGGTTTACCATTCATTTTTAAAGCCAGGAAAATTGGTGGAGTTTGTTTTAAATCACCAATAAATTTTAAAACACTATTATTAACTAAATCTTTAGTTATATGATTAATTTCATTTTTAGTTAAAATTTCACCTTCTGAATCACCTGTTGTAGTTGAAATACCTAATAATGCTTTAGTTTCATAAGTTTTGGTACATTCACCTAAATAATATTGTAATTTCTTGGTACCTTGACCAATACCAATAACTAATACACCACTAGCTAATGGATCTAATGTACCACCATGACCGATTTTAACTTTAACAGAATTTGCCCTTTTTTCAATTTTTGCTTTAGACCATGATTTATCAGTTGATAAATTTTTAATAATTTTTTCTTTTGCTTCAATTAAATCATTTTCAAATACTTTGGATTTAGTGAAAATATATTGTAAATCACCAATAAATTTAGAACTTGTTATACCACTTGGTTTTTCAATTGCAAATATACCGTTCATTAGTTTAAGTTTCATACAAAAAGAGAAAAACAAGATGAGATGCGAAGTGTAACTATAATAATGTAAAAACTATATAGGTTTAGGAATTTGAATGTCAAACTAAAAACAATTGTTAGTATATGGAAGTGAAGTAAGTTAACCATCATCACTATGATGTGGGGAATTGAATATAATATACGTACAGAAGTGAAACCAGTTCTGGATGGAGAAATAAATTTAATTTCATTATTGTCATTAATGGTGTTAATATACTTATCAAGAGCTATTAATTTTTTTTTAGAATAATTACCAATTAATGATCCTATAGTACGTGAATATAATGTTCCTGTTAGTATATCAATAATAGATTCTAATCCATTAATACTAAATGGATCAAATGCTTCATATAATAATTTATTTACTTGATTAATAATTATTTTAAAATTTTCAGGTGAAATATATTGTGCTAATGGAGTAATTGAAGTTTCACCAAATACTTGACCTCTATAAATTCCTATTGGATTAAAGTTATCATTATCATTAGAAATCGATGCTGGTTCACAACCTGGCCAATAATCTGAAAATTGTGGTATTAAATCAGGGTATGGATTAGTAAAAGCTCTTGGAATACGAATTATTCTTGTACTTGCAAACAAGGAAGATTCACGATCAACATGAGTGTTGATAAAATGATTAACCACTATCAGTGATTCTGGTTCTTGTAGGGGTTCTTGTAAATTTGGTTCTGGTGTTTCTGATTGTAATGTTCCTGATTGTAATGTTCCTGAATGTGGTTGAGAAGACTGGTCCTTTAATTCTTTAAGTTCCAGTGATGATGGATTTCCCTGTTGCAAATGCTTGTAAGGGGTGTAATTCTTAGTTAAATATTCATGATAATTAAAGAACTTCAATTGTTCGTCATTAACACCATATTTAGTATTGGGATCATTCATAAAGACCGATCTCTCTTTATCGTTATGTCTCGGTAATGTTGTCTCACTATTTTTAGTGTATTGGTACAATCTCAATTCGCTGCGCAGACTATAAAGAGAAAAGTTTTTCAAATTTTTCACTTCAAATTTCCACTAAATTTTCACTAAATTTCCACTAAATTTCCACTTTTAAGTACTATGACTTATCTCACCACTATATACTGTGGACAGTGTGCATCGGAGGTGTGATAAGCAACTATAAGTGGGAATCTGCAAAGTGAATTGAGAAACGAAGGAAAAAGGAAGAAGAAGAAGAAGAAGATTATGCTATTATGCTATTATGGGATTTATTACCTAGATACTTGTCTAAAGATCTTACATGATGATAACGAGTCCTAGAGACTCCATTATAACCCAGCTCAATTGATATCTGTTAATGATAAGAAAACGTATCTGACACAAGATCTTTAGGTAAGTAACTAGTTATTGAATCCAAAATAGTTCTCTAAATTCTTTTAAATCCATTTTTGTTTTCCATTCTTTCGTTGAATATAACTGTACTTAACTGTTGTTGAGATAAACAACTCTCCTAATAACTCTCAGCACCTTCGTCAAAGTATTCACCTTTTCAATAATATCATATCACCAGATTATAGAGAGAACCTTATAGGTTCAACATCGCGAGTAAAAATTTTCCAGTATGATTCCAGTAAGACAAGTATTGAAAACTGCCAGTAGGAATATTAGACCAGTGATATTGGCTAGGTATAACAGTACTACTAATACCATTCAACCTAATACCACACAACCTAATACTACACAACAACAAAATACCACCACTGGAACTGAATTTAAAAATACTCCAATACAAAATCAGAATCAAAATGACAAATTAGGTGAACAAGTTAAAAAGACTAAAACTCCTGCACAATTTAAAGCTGAAAGAGAAGCTGCAAATGCTAATGATCCATTCCCAAATGGAGGATATGTTAGTAGAGCTTATAATAGAAAACATAAAGAAATTGTAAATCAAATTAGTCAAACTATAGATAGTGGAGATATGACTGAAAGTATTGAAATTTTTGAAGAAGGTATTTCATTTTTAAAAGAAATTATGATTAATGAAGGTTTATCAAAAAATTTAGTTGAAGAAGAATTTATTAGATTTGGGGCACAAATTTTAATTAAATTATATGAATTAAAACAATTTGATGAAGCAGAAATGTTTTTTAATTTATTAATTAAATTTGAAGTTTCACATAGTTATCATTTTTATCTTTCAATGATTGAACAATTAAAATTAAATAATGATGATAAATATGAAAAAATTTTAAATATTTGGGTTAATTGGTTAGAAACTAATGGTACTAGATATTGTTTCCCATTTTTAGATAAAGTTAATTATAAATTTAGAATGTTTGGAGATTTAGCTTATTTTGCATATTGTCAAGGATCAGCTCAAGGTAAATATGTATATAATTCTAATGATATTTTATCATTATTAAAATATGATCATGAACCATCAACTTATCAAGTTAAATTATCAGTTTCAGAATTACCAAATATTTCAACTGAAGAAATGACAAATTTTATTAAGATTGGTGCTGATATACAATCATTTGATGGTAATAGTAATCTTATGGTTAAACAAATTCAAGAATTAACTTTCTATAGACAACCAAGAAAATTATGGGAACTTTGGAATGAACTTAAAATTAAAAGTCAAGATGCTACAAAAGGGAATAAAATTTCAAGAGGAACAATGCTTAGATTTATGAGTTCATTTTATCAATTAGAACATTTTGAAAAAGTTTTCGAAATTTTTGGAGATCTAATTAATAACACTTCAGGTAAAACCATCAAATTAGATGAATGGGACATTATGATTAAAGCATTAGGTCATACAAATTATGTTAAAGATTTAGATGAAAATAAAAAAGTGGAAGTTAGAAAGAATTTAAAATCAATTTTATTAACTATGATTCAAATGAATCCAGAATTTAAAATGACACCACATATGTTAAATGTTTTAATTGGTAGTTTTGCAAATTTAAATGATTTTAAAGAAATTGAATCATTAAGAAAACAATATAATGATATACCATTACTTAATTTTGGTAAAAATAAAATTTTATTAGGTTTAAATTTAAATAATGAAATTGAAAAAAGTGAAAACTTATTAAAAGAATATTTAGAAACTGATAAAACTTTTAAACCAACTACAGGTGTAATGAATAGTTATTTAAATCATTATATTAAATTACAAAATTATGATATTGTTCATAAATTATTAGAGTTTATGAAAGACAAGAAAATTCCTGAAGATACTGCAACTTTAACAATTATGATTAGCACTTATGCCAGAACTCGTCATAGTCAAGGTGAAAGAATTAGATTTAGTGAAGTTAATAAATTAATTGAAGATTGCAATGTTAAAATGAATATTAAAACTTATGCAACCATTGTAGCATCACTTATTAAAGATGGTAATGATGTTAAAGTTGCTAGAAAATTATATGAACAACTCACTAAAAACTCACAATCTAATCAAGGTAATCATGAACTTGCCGTTGTTATGATTAATGGTGAATTAGATCACGGTTCAATCTATGAAGCAGAAAAATTATTTAAAGAATATACTGAAGTTTCTGGTCCAAATTCAAGATTGTTAAATACCATGATAGTTAAATTATTAAATATTAATCAATCATTAGCAATGCATTATTATAAGTTTTTTAATACCCCAGGCTTTAAACAAAATTTTTATACCTATTATTTTCTTTTAAATCATTTTAGAAGAAAGCATGATGATGAAATGTTACAAAAATTTTTAGATGAGTTAAGTAAATCAAATTTAACTCATTATGGTACTAAATTACCTGAATTAATTGACACTTTAAGTCAAAATCGTAAATTAAAAATTCCTGCTAATATACAAAAAGTTTTAGATCAAGAACCTGTTCAATATAATGGTTAAGCAGAGTTGTTTATAACAAAAGCAACAAAGTACGATTTATTGAAAAAAGCAAAAAGCAAAAAGAAAGAAGCAAGATAAAAAAGAGAAGAAAGACACAATAGACATGTAAATAGTCATTTTTATTCATTAATAAATAGTTATATATACTGCCCTCTTTTTGGATATGTACAAGATTTTTTTTTCAAACTTTCCAAGCCCAGTTTATTATTTCATATTTGTTGTATTTGTTATATTTTACCATTTTGTTGTTTATTTTTTAATTCCCATTTGGTTTATCGCCCATTGCCTTTGTATATAAAGGTTCATACCAACGAATAAAACGATCATAAGCATTACCAGGGCCATCTAAAGCCGGTCTAGTATCCAAAACAAATGAAGGCATACCAGTTTCTTCATCATCCGGAGCAGAATAATAATCAATTATATATCTTATTTGTTCCCAACCTTGATCTTTACCCTTTGATCTTAAAACCGTCCAATCATGTCTATCAAATGGAGGTTGGGAATTAAAAGTATTTGGGAAAACTTTTGATAAATATAAATACATAGTTGCTCTTGGACTTAAATCATTTGGTCTACCAGTAAATTTTTCTAATCTTGGTTCAATTTTTGTTTCTTTAGTATATTTATTTTCCCAATTTAAAATTTCTTGCCAAGCACCTTCATTTAAAAAATTATGAATTTCAACCATTGATTCAACTGCATCTTCTGGTATACCATCACCTTTACCCTTTCTTAACATCGCATTTAACATTTGTTGTGGTGATGGATATTCCCAAACACCTTCATCATTAGTTTCACCTTTTGGAATGGTGGAAAACACTCTTTCGGTACTTAATTTGATTTTTTGACCTGGGGCCATATCGTTACTTAATGCTGGCATGTTATTCAATGGATTTAATAAATTATTATTATTATTTTCATTTAGCGGACTATTTTTACCATAATTAACGGGACATTTGGCAATTGAGTCTGATGAAGCTCTAGTTTTAGTTGATGGTTTAACCGGACAACTTGCATTTGACATTTTAGTATGATCAACTGGACATTTTGAAATATCTTGTGAATTTAAATTTGATACTTTACTATTAGTATTATTATCAGCCCAAAACCAACCCATCTTGATAATAGAAAACTTTTTCTTCACTTTTCTTTTACTTTCGCGATGATTTCATCACTTGCGATAAGAAAAATTGAAACCTCATAGTATCTTAATTGAAATCTGTGTGGGAAACTAAAAGATGAAGCTTTGCAATGACACATGATCCTTTACATTGGGTTAAAATGGGAATAATAGGAATTTACAGAGTGAAACATAAATAAATAAAAAAGAAGATTTTGATAACTGAAATCTAAAATTTATTATCATTTTTTTCAATGTTGGTTTTTCCAGTTAGTTTCAATGTTCAAATATCTTACTATGGCAACTTGTTGAGTGTGTCTCAATGATTCAAATCAGTGCCCAGTTCAAAGTCCAAAGTTGAACACAAACCATTTACCACATCACCCACCACACCCACCACAACACTAAAATGGTAAAATAAAGTTTAAACCTGAAATATACCATAATAGTGAAATTAAAATTAAAAAATTTTTTTTTCTATAACGGATCGAATAATAAGGTTGACAAGAAGTTATAACGCAATTAAATCATTTTCTAATACACCTATAATCATCCATCCACCTTCTTCTTTTTTTATCTTTTGCACGATCGCTACCGATCAATTGAAGTAAAAATAAACTTAAGATTAATCCTGAAATTTAGCAAGAAATTGTAATGATCAGGAGTTATTGTAAAGTAAAAAAACCAAAAACCAAAAAGCAAACTATAAACTCTAAAGGATAATCATTTGATTTTTCTTAGATTGACTTGAAAAAAGACTAGATCTATAAGTTTTATTATTTGTTCAATTTGTCTGAAACTCGTAATAACTCTATTGAAAACTACTAAAGCCTTTAAGCAAGAAAAAAAGGTATAATGTAAGAAAGAAAGAGAGACACTATGGGTTAAAAGACATAGACATTATATGGATTAACAATTACTTTATATAAGAATTATAGGGATTAAAATCATCGGATACTGACTTTTTTAAAAAAGTGAAAAACTCAAATTTTATATCAGAATAAGGTCAAAATGGTCCAAAGCAAAAATGTCGCTATTTTTTGTGAAAAGTGCTGGATCCTTAAATACCTGTTTTAAATGGACAAAAATAAGTTGATAATAATGGAATAAATTACAATCTTAAAAAAAGGTAATAAAGGTTGAATTTTTTAACAATTAAGGTAAAATAAATTTAAAATATCACCAAATAAGGGTAATAAGAGGGAGACATTGGTAAAAAAAAATTTAAATAGAACAAAATGAATAAATTAAATTAAAATTAACCAAAATTGCACAATTTTAGTTAAATGATAGAAAAAGATAAAAAAAGTCGAAAATTATATCAGTTAGAGAAAACTGAAAACCTAGAAGCAAAAAAAAAAAATACTTCTTTGGGTAATTATAATTGAATATAATTAGGGAAATACTCTATTTTCTTTTATCAATTTAAATTTATTTTCTTCTTCTTATTTATTAAAGAATAAGAAAATAGCAAAAGTTAAAAGGTGGAGAGTTGCAAATGTGATTAGATCAACGATTATTTTATCTCTAAATATTTTCTAGAATAAATCCAGAATTAAATCTATACAACAATTTTTTATAGATCAAGATTATTCATCCCACAAGGCAAATTAAAAGGTCCAAAAGTTCATAAGACTTTATGATATTTTTATAATTTAATCCTCTTATCAAAAGGGGTTCAAATATAGGGACTGGAAATAGGGATGAAATGAAAAATATATTGAAAATAAATTAATTTCGAATGGCAATTCAAGTTGTTTAATTCTAATTCAATTTTAAACTACTGGTAACCTCACTAAAGTACGTGTAAATGGATAAGGCGAGATTTATAGGAGATGTGGGAATATCCACTGAGAGAGAGACAGAAATTATAGAGAGAGAAAAAATAATTTTGATGGAGTGTACCAATGAAAAATCTAGATAGTACTGTGAATTAAATAACTAAGAAATAAGGGTGTGGAATTGAATTTTGTATCCGAAATTAAGTGGAATGATATGCAACAATTAACTCACCCACAGTTTAAAATTGTTAGACAATATTAATAATAAGTTATTTGTAAATAAATAAATACCTTTGGATTATCTAAACAATCATATTTTTTATCTCTAATATTTTTAATTGTTTAAATAACTTTAGAACAAGAAACCTTAAAAAGGGAAGAGAGAAATGTGAAAAGTGAAGGAGAGTGGGAGACAAAATTCGATAGGCTGAGTTTACTTACCAAAAATATTTGTATTGTACTTGAGTATTTGCGACAGAGGGACAAAATATACATTGTTACACTATTAGGGGCAAAATCAGAAATAGATAAAAGAGTAGAAAAATAAAAATAGTGTAAGAAAAAGGAAAGAAAAAGAGGAAAAGAATAAAGGGAAGGAAGAACCCAGATTAAAGAGGGTAAAAAGGAAATTGAAATTGGATATAGTCAAAAAAAGGGAAGGTCTCTTAAAAATTTCTTTTATCTTGACAATAAATATTAGTCCACCGATGTGACAACTATGGTGTCATTAATCTTAAAGTTATTATTTTTTTTTTTTTAATAATAATAGTACTCTGATAAACTTTCTGGTAATAGCAAGAAGATGACATACTTTATAGTAAATTGGCAAAAACTTAAACGAAGTTACTGGAAGGGAAATCGATAATTCATCGATAATTCAAGAAAACGCAACACACAATCGGTTGAACAAAAAAAATATCATCACAGAGAAATAACAAAATATCAGGGAATAATAATTAATCAGGTTAAAGTTGGCTTTAATAAAAAAATTAGGCAAATTTTGGTACATCAGCGATATGAGGTTTATGAAAAATGGAACAACCTTTCCAATTCTCTCATTATGAGAAAATCAGGAAGATTTACTTTAACTTTTCAATTTCAGGATAATTTAAATCCATAATTATTTTTTTCCTTTTCAAACTCATTATCAATTTCATATTATCTAGGGGGACATATGGGAGGGGGATATAAAATAACCATTAAAAAATAAAATATAATGAAAATAACATAATAGATTATAAATTACAGTACTAAAACAGTGGGAAATAGTAAGAAAAGTTAATAATCATATTTTAACTCCATTTAAAAAATAATTTTTCACTTATCCTTTTATTTCTTTTAAAAATATTATTTAATGGATTTATCTTACTTGCTCTGTAATTTTACTTACCACCAAAACGATAAACAAAGATTCATCTCTCCAGTTGGTTGAATTCTCCAAAGTAAATTGAAAAAATAAATGAATATATTTTTTTCCACTTTCAATTGTCTTAGCGTAGGTAGTTTTTTTTTTACTAGCAAAGGCTTTAAAAAATTAAAATCAATTTTAATTTTATCTTGCTATTATTTTCTATTCTTGGTATTATTGAATACAATAACATATATAATAAGAGTAAAGGGTAAAGGGTAAAGGGTAATAATGATATTATTAATCATTATATCATTATTTATTTGGTTAAGTAAATTAGCAAACAACTATACTCGTCTAATTCAACAAAGGAGACCAATTTAAAGGGGTACTTTTTCGAGACATTGGGAATCGACACTTTGAGTTAAAAACTGAGAGACAATTTTTGTGTGAGAGAGACAAAAATTCAGTTTTTTTTCCAGTTAGTCGCAACAACCCCAACTTTCTCATCGGGACCCTCTTTTTTGATTGGCTCAGAGAAAATCTCAAATTAAACTGGACAAAAAAAAAATTTTTTAGTACCGTTGGCAAAATTGGGAAAAGAGTTAATCATTGAAACCTAAGAGATGATTGACTTACCCCCATTGTTAAAGACAAAAACCCAAAAATCTCTAAAATAAATACTGCCAAAAATCTTAAGTTTTAAAAAAGTTAAACTAAATTCTTTAACTCAAAATATTGTGTCTAGCAAATCATCCAAAATATACGAGGATGGAATTATCAATAGGCACCCTCTTGTATACAGGAGAGAACGTCAACGTTTATTGTTACGACCAATTTATCAAGCGGCGGAAAAACATGATTTAAGTAATCATGCATAAAGTCGATGGATTACCATAAAAAACTTTTAGTTATTTTAATTAGTGATTCCTAATCTCGCAATTCTACTTTTTTCCTACCCACCGTTACCATTAATATTACATTCTATATATCCTATTTACTAACCATATCTGTTGCTTTGTTATTGGAATTTTTTTATTGGGGGTCTATATCAGCCTAAGACTATTATAATGTTCACCTAAGCCAAAATTGTGTTTATAAAATGCAATTGATAAAGAATTATTTTCACCATCTTCATTAAAAATTAATTTATTAGCTCCAACTAAATAAACTATAATTGGACAATTAAAAATTTTCAGAAATGATAAAATTTCAATATCTGACCCCCACATTGTAGTATTAATTAATTTTTCACAATAATTATCAATATCAATAATTTCATCTTTTTCTACAAGGTAAGGAATAAAATCATTTGGATTTGATTTAATATATTCTGATGCTTTAACTCTTAATTCATTTATGGTGAAACTTTTATCATGATGTAATTTTAATTGATCAATAATTGAATTAAATAAACAATTACCATCAGCTGCAACTTCAAAAACTTTTAAATTATTTAATGATAATAATTGATTCATTGTATCGATTTCAATTTGTCTATAATCTGTCATACCTTCAGTTTCTTTCATTGCTTCTTCTTTCATTTGTTGAATTTTAGCATCTCTTTTAGCTAGTCTTTCTTTATTTCTATTTCTTTTCTTACTCCCAGTAACAACAGGACTACTTTCAACATTTTCAGATTTCACGTCATCAATTTTAAGTTCTTTAAAACCATCAACAGTTTTATCTTCACCAGTTTTATCTTCATCAACTTTATCTTCACCAGCTTTATCAGATTCTTCAACATCATTAAATTGACTTATCTCTAACTTATGTTTTTCATCTAATTCATTTTCTAAATCTTTAATAGTATTCTGAATTTCCTTTTTATTTTTTTTATTTATTGTTTTTTTCAAACCTGTTATTTTACCTTGTAATTGTTTCCTTTCAAGTTTATGCTTAATCACTAATTCATCCATTGAGGCAATATAAAGAAAATTTTTCTTTCTCAATCTCTCACTCTCTGTCGTGGTAATTTCTCACTGTAAGTTAATGCGAACCATTAGGCAGCTCCGAAAGGAGCGTAAAAGGAGATAGGTGAGACAGGTGGAAGAGAATAAGAAAAAATTGGGGAAGAGGCAGAAAAGGAAAGGCAATTTGTAAGGAGTTTCAAAAATTTAAAGATTGCAAACAATAGAAAAGTTGATGGATGATGATGAAGATCATTGGAGGCAATTAAAAATATTTTTTGTTTTGTGTGTTTTTAAGAAAAGAATAAGACAAATAATAAGACTTCAGTATTATGTGCATAATTGTTAAGTACCAATTTTAGAATTAACAAATTTTTTTTTCTGGCAATGGGGGCAGAACAATGCCAATATATATTGGTACATACAATTGACAAGTGAAAAGGTGACCAATAGAAAGGACAAGTAATCTACTTTTGAAAGGAAAGAAAACTTTAATACCATATTAGTTACTAGAATAGATCAGAGTTGGCATTAAGATTAGGATTAGTTGGACGAAAAGGAGAAGGTATTAAGTATGGAACTGAGATTTTCTAGATGGTGCCGAATATGAGCAGGAAAAAAAAGTATCCGGGAAGTTTAAGACATTATTAAGGGATGAAAAAATAAAATCTAGTATCGACGAAAACCAAAAAATAAAATTAGAAATTTAAAGTAAAAGTGAAATTGGTTTATGAAAATTGATCTCCTTTTGATGTCTAAAAGAGCAAATTGAATGTCTTGATAGCACTTGAAAATGTATAAAATAAAATAATTGATCAATTTGATTAGAAAAAAGTCATTGGGGGAAGAAAAAGTTTTAAACAAAAAAGAAAAATTGACAGATAAGAGGACAGACAGAAATAGAAACAGATCAAATTCTTAAAAATAAATTGAAAATTGACAAAATTGACAAAATTGTAAGAAACTAGTTGAGTCAATTAAGAAGATAAAAATAGTTAAGAGGATAAAAATAATTTTAACTACTATAACAAGAAAAACTAATTAACCCTAAAACCTTCTACGAAACACTCTGTTAAGTTTTATTCTCAATAACTATTATTGATAATTAAACTTCTATTATATCATTAACTCCTTTATTATAACCTTATACGCAGATTTTTTTTCTATTTCAATTAATAATTTTACTTACTTCGTCTAATAATCACACGATTTAAGGTGGTCATTTTCAGAAAATAGCGTAATAGGATAAAAAAGAAAGTGAGTTGAGGTTGTGTGAGAGAGAAGTGAATGAGGGAGCCAGCGACATTTGATTTGAAATAGTTCTGAAAAGAGAGGTTTTTCACCAGTGGTTTTTTGGTTTAAAAATATATATCTGTTTTAAGTTATTCGACTATAAAATTGTAGTTTTCTATTTAAGGGCAATTTACAAAATACAAAATGTCGTTAACTGCCGTAAGGAGTTGGTTGCAATAAAAAAAGGTTTTGGACCAAAACCTTTTTTAGTTCAATATACAATTTTTTTAGTTCATTACCAAAAATTCCCTTTATAAATCAACAATTGATCCCACTTTTCAAAAAATTAATTTTTTTTTGGTCTTAAAAGAAAAAAATTATCCCTATTGGAAAATCCTTTTTTTTAATTTGAATTTGTTGTTGTTTTTTTTTTTTATTTGAATTTTAATTTTTTTGCTTTCCTTTCATTTCTCTATGTTAAATTAGATTTTAAGAATTCATTCTACACACATATATTCAGCACATTCATATTCAT
The DNA here is from genome assembly GCA_030581595.1 of Yamadazyma blattariae. Taxonomy (NCBI): domain Eukaryota; kingdom Fungi; phylum Ascomycota; class Pichiomycetes; order Serinales; family Debaryomycetaceae; genus Yamadazyma; species Yamadazyma blattariae. The sequence goes on along the minus strand of JAKTTU010000002.1, from coordinate 1,198,558 downwards.
ACATTTTTAACATAATCACAACAAAAAAATAAAAATTCATATATATATAACCATAGATATATTCCAATTCATTTTTAATAGTTATTTAACAGTTTAATTTTTACCACATTTTTTTGGCTTTTTATCACATATTTACACTACTAGTTTAACCACTACTAGAAGAAACAGAAAAATTACATCTCAGAGAAAAAAATTTCTTAGGGTAAAAATTCAATAACTATATACTTTCATAAAACAACAATTATCAATTATCAGATATCAATTATAATATAAGAATATTGTTATTTCAACAAGGGATTATTTTCATATAGTTTTTATTGTCATTAAATTTTTCACATATTTTTTCACCCACATTTTTTTCATTGCATTCATTCATTTCTTTAACATAAATTCATTCGTTTGAAATTATCTTTTTTTTGCATAAGACAATATAAAACTAAAAACACAAGACATAAACGAAGCATATCCATTTTATATTCATTTGAGTCATTTTTCATAAATTCTACTTTAGATCAACTTCATTTTTTTGATCAACTTCATATTTTTGATCAACTTCATTTTTTCCACATATTGATCTAGTTTTTCGAGATTTCATCAGATAAGGTTATACACAGTTCAGACTTATTTATAAACTCAATTACACATTCAATTACACAAGACTTTTTTTACACTTATAAATAGATAATAAGAATAGATTAGATAAATAAGAATAGATTAGAATAAAAAAGAATAGATTACAATAAGTCAAGATGAATTCACCAGATTATTTCCATCAAATTAGAATAAGTAATTCATCATTTAAAGCATCAAATTTTAATTTACAAATGATGGAATTTAAAAATCATAATTTAATTATTGATGAATATCAAATTGATATTTTAAATCATTTAATTAATTTAGAAATCAATACATTACCAAATTTATCATTAATTCAACAACAACCAGAAATTAATCTTAAAATGAGACCATTATTATTAGATTTTTTAATGGATGTAATTAATAAATTAAATTTTAGTAAATCAACATTCCCATCAACTGTAAATTTAATTGATAGATATTGTAGTACTAGAATTGTTAAAAAACAACATTATCAATTATTAGGATTAACATGTTTATGGATTAGTTGTAAAAATTTAGATTCTAAATATAAAATACCAAATTTAAATGATTTAAGTAAAATGTGTTGTAATTGTTATGATAAAAAATTATTTTTAGAGATGGAAAATCATTTATTAAAATCTTTAAATTGGAATATTTCAATTCCAACTTTTGATTCATTTATTGATTTATATTTAAATTATTTTAATAAGAATTTATTAATTAAAAAAACTAATTCTATTGGTGGTACCAATTTTAATGGTAATAATAGTAATTTATTAAATGATTTAAAAATTTTATCAATTTATATTTGTGAATTAATTCAATTTTATCCAAATATTTATTTTAATTATAATACTTCATTAATAAGTTTAACAAGTTTTTTAATTTCAATTAAAATATTAAATTTATCAATTAATATAAATGATTTTTTAAATGGTCTAAATAACAATATTCAATTTGAATCTGATTTAGAATTATCAAATGCTTTAGCAGAATCGGAACATCATAATAATAATCTTCATCAACATCATAATATTACTAGTAAATCTAGTGAATTTTTCACATTTTCTAAAATTTCAAATTTATCTAAATTGTTAATTAAAATTTTAAAATGTCCACCACCATCATTAAAATTAAAATATTTTAATGAATCAAGTAAAAATATAAAATTAATGGAAAAATTAATTAATTTTACAAATTTTTCAAATGAACCAGTTACTCCAAAAACTTATAAACATTTACCACCAACTCCTGTCTCAAATAATATTTCACCAAAATATAAAATTTCAATTGATACTGATTCAATTGATTTATCAACTACTCCAAATACCAACCCTGTTGGTGGATCCAATAATATTACCAATATTGGTAAAGGTAGTGGTAACTTGAATTATTTAAAACATAAAGATCATTTACCTTCACCAAATTCACCAGTTTTCACAATTCATCCTCCATTAATGTTACCAAACAGAAAACGTTCTTATCAAAGTAACGAAAAAGATTTTAAACCATCCAAATCACAAGAAAGAGATCAAATTAATAATAATAATAATGTAAATAACAATGATAGTAATGAAAGAGAAAAACCTGATTTAAAAAGGTGTAAATCAGTTCCTTTAATGTTTAAAAATACCTAGAGTTTAGATATATAAAAAGAATTGAAAAAATTATAAAAGAGATAAAAACTCATAATAAATACATTAACGTCTTCGATTAAGTCTATAATTAAGTCTCGATGTAATCTCTATACAATTCTCCACTGTAAATCTTCTATATAATTTTCCACTATAATTTCTACCATTAATTTTTCAGTATTTCCCTCTTTACAATTTGAATTTCATAATTCATTCCCAATCCCAATCCCCAGTGAAAAATTCATAATTGCTAAACTGTTACTCCTATTTTTGTCCTATTTTTGTCCTAATTTTGTCCTATTTTTGTCATAAAATAATTTTTGTTCATCTTACACTCCTTAATACCTGCTTTCAGTAACAACTTCATAACCACATTATAATTAACTTTGTTCTCAAACGACCTTAAGGGGGAGAAGAGAGAGACAAAAAATGAGAAGGTGCCAATGGAAGAAGAAGAAAAAAGTCTTTAATAGGAGTTTTATCACAATACACTTAAATGTGTTTTAGCCTCTTAGTTTTTAACCATACCATTATTGTTAAATTTATTATTAATTAGTCATTGGCCAAGACGTTAAAGTCTTTTTGAAGCTTTAAAACTCTTGTAAATCCATCCCGTTTACTAATGAATACGTTAGGTTGTGCTTTAACGAAGTTTCTTATTTACGATATCTCAGTCTTTGTCTATGTCTTCCTATTAGCTCAAATTTGTCCCATTCCTCAGTTCCTTAGAGTGTCTGTCAAATTCTATACCTGTATCAGTGTCTTTATCAGTGTCTTTATCAGTGTCTGTACCTTTCTCTGTCTCTATAAAAAAATGCCTAAATAATAATGTCCTGATACACAAAAGAGAGGGAAAAAGACGTTTGCCAAATAGTTATACAAAATTAAAATTGAAAAGTCTTCTGAATTTTTTAGTTTTATATTTTAAATGGGCTCATTATGTACAATCCACTATCAACAATATTAGGAATCATGTCTTCTAGAATTAGAAAATTACTTACCTGTTATTAATTACCTGTTATTAATTAATTTCAAGTTATAGTTATTGTCATAGTTATGGTTTACGAAGAGAATTGAAAATAAAAAAGAGGGCAATTAGTTACATAAGTTTTTCACTAAAAAACGTCTATAAAAAGAAATTATAATTGATTCTTGATTTAGTACAGAAATGTACAATTTGATCTGTTAAACGGTACTAAAACCTGTTAAATTAGAATATCCCAATGAAAGTGTTTTTAAAAATCCCATTTGCAAAAATTCAAATGAAAATTACTAGAGAAGAGGTACAGACATTTTCTTTCGTTGCCTATTATAATGTTTAATTGTGGAAATATATAAATATATGTTTCATATAATTACTTAAGATTATATGCATCTTTGTGTTATTTAAATCGCAGAAAAAAAAGATAAAAATTTAGTTTACACAAACAACATGGGTATTGATGGTACTGGTGAAAGCACTCAAGAATTAGAACCAACTTTTGATTCTGAAGAATTATACAATATATTTAATTTTAAAAAAAATATTGAAGGTAAATTTTATACCAAAAAGTTTACTTATTTAAATTACAAAGACTTTGGATTTTGTAATTACATGGGTTTTTGTAAACAATTGTTTAGTTTACAGCCTTTTCCTTTACAATCTGATAAAGATTTTTATAAACTGGCAGAATCATTGATATTAAGATTACATGATTCAAATTTTGATGTATCATTCATTTCAATATTAAATATGGTACTACAATTACCGTATTATCATATCATTAGTAATGGTACTCGAGTATCCACTTCACAAGCTAGCGATGGTGGTATTAATAGAACATTAATTCCAATTATTAAATTGGTTTTCACTGGATCAGTTGGTGTTGATAAAATGATTAATGAATTAAATAATTTACAGGAGTTTCCTGAAGATAAATCTTCATTGCTGTTTCTAAAACTTCAAGCTTTTAATTTGTTCAAATCAATTTTCACTAATGTAAATGAAATTGGACGGGAATTGGAGGTTCTATCTGAAGTAGATGTAGTTTCTCATGTTGAATGTGTTTTGAATTATGTTATTGGATACATGAGCAAATGGCAAAAAGATCAAATTAATTTAGGATTAGGCAGACCAATAACTGCTGCAAATGTCCAATTTGTTCCTCAAGCTCCACAATACCCCGTACCTAAAACAGGATCTCGTCCTTCCACTGCCACATCAATATCAACAACCAGTACTACAAGTGAAGATTATGGTTCAATACCAAGTCGTCCTGGTTCTTCAAATAAGCGAGCAAAGCGGTTATTGAATTTATGTCATGTCAAACCAGATATTGCCATTCAAGTTGAAGATAAATTGATTATCAGTGTTGAAGTAAAAAAACCTGCACTTTTCAAAAATTTTGAAGTACCGGATTTAAAAGAATTTTTCAATCAAGCAGATGCACCAGATGCAGCAGGTGGTGATGGTAGGGCTGATGAGGTTAAAGAATCAAAATTCAAATTTAAAGAATGTTTAAAGCAACTAACCATTCAGATGATAATGGGATCAACTACATACGGTATACTTACCGATGGGTATTTATTCTTTTTAATTCAAATTGACACTGAATCTGTGGCTAAAGGTGATTTTACTTCTAAACCTGATGATTATGAATTACCATTAATAATTACTCCTACATCACCTTATTGCAATAATCCTCCATTACTATTAAGTTTATATTGGTTTATATTAAAAGCCATTGATGATGGTGGTAAAAGTTTTGATAGGATTAAACATAAGTTAGGTAATTTCAAAGTGAGGTTGACAAATTCGAAGAAAGAAAATTTTCTAGATGAAGATTTTGGTGAAGGAGATAATGGTGGCGAAGGAGATAATGGTGGTGAAGGAGATAATGGTGGTGAAGGTGGTATTGAAAAATCAGATCAACTACAGTTATACCAAAATCCAGTTGTTGAAGAAAGATTGTCACTTCAAGCAGAATTAAATTCCATCATTGTTAAATGGGAAGATAATCCAATTGTTTTACAGAGAGCATCAATTGGTAAATGCTATATCGTTTCAGTCATTCCAACATTTCTTGGTAATTACATTAAAGAAGATTTTGATATGGAAAAGGATGTTATTATGAAGATATATGATTTAGATGGTGCAATTAAAGAAGGTTGGATAGGACAAGATGAGTTGGACATGGATGCTACTGGTGCTTATGAAATTTATAATAGTTATGATAAGGAAAGAAAAGTTATTGATAAATTGAAAGGTATTCCTGGTTTCAACTTAATTTATTATGACCAAATTTTCACTGAAGCTAGGTATTGGCAAGGATGGGGAGAGTTGATTAAAGGAGATTGTATCCTAATGAAATGGTTCCAAAATAAGTTTGTCAAAAGTCCTGAAGTCTATGAGAAAGCCAAAATTCAATTAGAATTAATGCATAATGCTGGCGTAGCTATTGAGCAGTTTAAGGAAGATAGTATTTGGTATGATGGTGAAAATGTTTATTTTACTGATTTTGAAGAATGGGGTCAGTATAGGGAAGGTAGTAACTTGGATAAAAAATTATTGGATGAGTATTTCAATGTTTAAATAGGTAAATAAAATGTTATATTCTTTTGTTATACGTTCCAGTTCTACTGTACAATTTGATCTATTAAACGGTACTAAACACCTGCTAAATTAGAATACCCCAATGGAAGTGCTTTTAAAAAGCCCATTTGCAAAAATTCAAATGAAAATTTACTAGGGAAGAGGTACAGACACCTTGTTTCTTTGCCGTAATATTAAATTTTCGCTTATGTGATGCAGATTAACTTACACCGCAGAAATTGAATCAATGGATGTCATAAATATAGTGAGAAGAATATAGTGAGACAGACTCTGCGCAGAAAAACTTTTTATAGTGAGTGCAGGGACAGTGCTGAGAGAGTGTTACTTAGTGTTACTGAGAGTTACTGATAGTTACTGAGTTCAGTATGAAAAGAACTAAATTTGAAAATATTGAAACTATTGAATTAAAAAATTATAATAATATAACGTTTTTTAATGAATTTATTAAATTACGTAAACCAGTGAAATTAATTAATTCAATTGATTCTTATTTAAATATTAAAGATTTTGAAATTGATAATTTAATTGAATTCTTAGGATTTAATAATAGAGATGAAGGTGAAGAAGAAGATGGTGATGATAAACTTTTAATTGAACAGAAAATCAATGGTGGGTTTGGAAGTGGTAATAAAAGGGTTAAAATGACCTTAAAGGATTTTATTAAAGAGTTGAAAAATGGTAATGATGAATATTATCTTACAACTCAATATGAAGAACACGATCAAGATCAAGCAGATGATGATGAAGATGATGAAGAAGAAGATGACGAAGATGACGAAGATGACGATAAAGACGACTACGATTTAGATAAAGAATTCTCAAATGATTTAAAACCAGAATCAGAACCAGACTCAGCTGCAAAAAATGAAGAAGATTCAGACTCAGATTTCGATTTCGATAATTTAAAAGATGATTACGAAGAAGATCCACAAGATGAAGAAGCAGATGAAGAACCAGGACATATAAAAGAGATTTTCCAACCACCATTAACTAACATATACAATAAAATACCGGTTAGACCACCATTTTTTGAAACTTTAGTACCACAACAAATTAACCTTTGGATGGGACTTTCCAAACCACACCAACGGGAAATACCTATTGATAATGACCAAGCAGGAAATGAAGAAAGTACAAGTTTGGGTAAACATATCCCGATAGGTACATCATCTGGATTACATCATGATCATTCAGATAATTTGTATATCTTAATTAGTGGATGTAAAAGATTTACTATATTTCCACCCAATGATGCATATAATTTATATACTATTGGTAAAATATTTAAAATTTATAGTAATGGAGTGATTGATTATGAAATTAATGATGATGCACCAAATTGGCAAAAAATTAATGATGATGGTAGTATTGAAATTGAAAATGAAGAGAATGAGATGATTTCAAAAGTTGGTAAATTCTTAGAATTAGATCCACTGAAGGATCCACCAAATTTTAGTAAAATTCCTCCAATTTTATTACATTTAAATGAACTATCATCCAAAGAAATGAATAAATTGATTAATTTCACTAAAAGGAATTTCCCAAAATTGTTATCTTTAAACAATCATAAAATTTGGTTGAAAAAAGGTGATATGTTATATTTGCCTGCTGGTTGGTTTCATGAAGTACTGTCATTTGGTTCTGATCCAAATGAGACTAATAATAACACTAATACAGAAGATATCGATAATATTCATATAGCATTAAATTATTGGTTTGCACCACCAAATAATTTAGAATTTGGAAAACCATATAAATCATCATATTGGATTGATCATTTTAATAGTCTTAAAACTGATTAACAAAGTCAAACTGGTTAACATAAAATCTTATATAGATGATTAACATTTTTGTAAATAGGATAATAATTTGTAAATAGGTTAATAATGTAAATAGGGAAAGGTAATGTAGGGTTTATTAACTTCTATTATTAATTTACCTCTATTAGCACGTGACGCGGGCTCTAACCCTAAGGGGTGGTAAAACTAACAGTTTTTACCAAGGGAGTATTCAAAAAGTAGTATAACAAATTTTAAAAAAACCTATATTAAGGATAAGTTTTAAGTATAAATTTTAGGAATAAGTTTTAGGTATAAGTTAAGTAAAAGTTTTAGATATAAGTTTTAGTAGTAGCAATAGTCAGTTGGAGCTCTCTCCTCACATTTTTCGCAACTGATTAGTGGCTAGTGTGAAAAAGTAAAATCCAGATTTGTAGGAAAAAGTGATTACTACGATTTACAAAAACAGGAGGTAATAAACTGGGTACCTCTCTCTCTTATACATATACCTCTGACATAACTGCCAATGCTATAAGATAAACCACAGTTAAAATAGGTATAACGACCAAAGGTAATAGTTTAAAAAAGATTAAGTAATTTTCATCACGAACTGAAAAATCTCACAAAAAGTCTCAAATGAGGTCTCAGAAAAATTTTCAATTAATTTTTTTTCAAATTAACAAGAAAAATCTTAAATAACAGAAAAGTAGTAGAAGTGTATGTAACAACTTATTGCAACAATCAAATGGTATCCAGTACGGCAACAGCGCTGATATATGTATCATTTGTAAATCAACAAGAAAAATGAGTTCTAAAAGTGAAAGTGCAAAGGTAAAACCCATCATCCCTTGTGGGTTTTTTTTATCTAATGAGAATAACAACAAGTTTATCCGATTAAGGGGGTTTAGACGCCAGGGTCCTAAGAGGAAATTAAATAGGCAATGGGCCTTTCAATTGCCTATCATATACATGGTCAACATGGTTCAACGTGCAAGAGTAATCAATTGTCAAACAACAAGAGAATATAGTTATATAAACAGTTTGTTAAAATGTCATGTATATCAAATAGCGTTTATCGCTGTGTGTCCCAATGTTTATAATGTCTCATGAGATTAAATAGGGGTGAGAAAAATCTGGCAACAACCTTGGGCCCCGCACGACCTGAAAAAATAATTCAAATTAGGACTCATGTTTCTTGTCTATTCTACATCAGATTTCTAAGGATATCTAAATCAGGAACCACAAAAGAAACTTTTGATTAATCATAATTATTTTAATTAATCATAATTATTTTGAATAATCATAATTATTTCCATTAATCATCATCATTGATTGATAATTTTGATTGAAGGGTTTCTTGATACTAATATTTTTTTTTAGTCCTATACTTTCTTTTATTTTATTTATTATTTGGTATAAGGAACTTTATTCTTTCTTTCTTGTTATACAACAAATTACTTTAATTTCCCAACCTAAACCAAAGGAAGCTTTTATTTTAAAACTTTACAGCTTTTGATTTTTATAAGATTTAATTATCATTATAAATTTAGGTATAACTTTAGGTTCAAAGAAATTAGGTATAACATTAGTTACAAAGAAATTTTATCAACCATTTTATATATACTGTATTATTTTGTATGAATTATTAGAACAATTTTGAAATTTTCAATTAATAATATACATAGAGTTTTTAAAAGTTATAGTAATATAGTATTTTAAAAGGTTTCAATTAATAATTAATAATAATTTTATAAATATGGCATTAGCTGATAGAAGACCACTTGATTTCCCAGTTACTTCACCAACAACTGCTTCACCTTCATTTCAACCAAAAAATTTAGATAGTACTGGTACTATTTATAATGGAATTATTGGTGATGATGAATTACTTATTAATGAAGAATTAGGTAATCTTGATGTTAATGATTCAATAATTAATAATGGTAAAAAGGGGGTTAAAGGTAAAAAGAATTATAAAAGTCGTAAGAGTTCTCAAGATATTAATATTGATGATAGTGATAATATCGAAATTGATCAAGATCAAGATGATCAAGATGATCAAGACGAGGGTCAAGAACAAGATGATGACGAATCAATTAATTCAACTCCTTTAAGTCCAATTGATGATTTAACTCCAACTTCAAGAAGTATTAGTCCAGATTCTTTAATGAATTCTGATCAAAAATTTATTTCTGGTAGTTCAAGAAGTTCAACTCCAAATGGATCTGGATCAGGATCTGGATCTATTTATAAAAATCAAAATCAATCAAATTCTTTATCAAATAATTTAAATCTTGGTAATGTTAATCAATTAAATGGTAATGGTATTGGTAATAATCAAATTAACTCAATTAATGGTCCAGTTAATTCAGGATCATCTAATTCTGCTAATTCTGCTAATGGTAATGCAAATTCCAATGGTGGTAATGGTTCTGGTGCTGGTGGTTCTGTTAAGAAACCAAAAAATACTTCAAGAGTTCCAATTGCAACTGGTATTTCAACAACTATCCCAGTTACTGGTGAAAAACCTAAACCAAGTCAAAAAGATGATCCATCATTAGAAGATGATGTGTTATTTGCGATATTTTTAATTTTATTTGAAAAAGATTCTGAAGGTAAAGGTATGACAGTTAAACAAATTTGTGATATTTTAATTGATCGTCATCCAGAAATGGCAAATTTATCAACCAAGACATCAAATTTAGTTTCAGCAAAATTAAATGCTTATGTTAAAAGAGTTGAAAAAGGTGATTCATCATTAAAATATGCATTATCAAGAGATTGGGCTGATGCTTCACCAAAAAGAATGGTTTATGTTTATAGAGGTCTTTTAACTGAAGATTTTCATATTCATGTTAAAAATATGATGGAAAATCAAAAATTACAAGAAAAGAAAAATAATCAATTTTCAAATAATTTAAGTTCACTGAACTTAGGAAATCAAAATGGAAATAGTAATTCAAATTCCAATTCAAATGGTAATGGATTAAATTCCAATGGTTTAAATTTAAGTAAAAATAATAATAATTTAAATGGTAACAATAATAATAATTTTGATGATGATTCTTTTGAAGCTGGTAAACAAGCAAGTTTAAAACCTAGAAGACAAACTATGTTTGATTTAGGTATTAATCGTAATAGTTTTTTATCATCATCAATTGAAAAATCAAATTTATTTGTTCCTTATAATTCTGCTCCTGTTACTGCTTCTTTAAAAGATAAATTTTTAAAGAAAGATTCTGAATCTGATAAAAAATCAAATGATCAAATTAACCAAGGTAATGGCGATAATGGTAATGATAATGGCAATAATGATGATGAAGATGGTGGTAATCACAATGACGATGGAGATCACGAAGATGGAGATCATGACGACGATCATGATGTTGTAGATGGAGTTAAAAAATCAATTTTTGAAGATTTTGAAGTTTTCAATGATAATGCAAATGATTATATTGAAACTTTGAAAAAAAATGGTAAACGTTCAAAGTCAATGTCATTCCTTAATAATAAAAAACATAAAATTTTAACTGCTGCCGCTGCTGCTCCAAGAGCTCCTAAAACTCCTTGTAGTCATAGCCCAAATGCTGCCGCTGCCGCTGCTGCTCTTCATGCCGCTGCTATTAAATCAATTAATTGTGAATTTTATCATGATGTTGTTAAATCTAATAATCATCATAATATGAAATGGTTAAATGTAATTAGATCAGGATTTTTATCTCAAGATATTGGCAATCCTGAAGATATTAGTTTATCTGATTTAGATAAATATTTTTAAATTGAAAAGTTAAAATTAGTTTTTCAAAACTATTTTTTAAAAGAAGGAAAAGTAATCTTTAAGGTTTGATCTTTGAATGTAATCATTCTTTGATTCTAATCTTAAGAATAAAATGAAAAAAAATAAAATGGCAGATATTGATTAAATAGTAAATTAACTAGTATTTTTACTGTGTGTTATATATGTGTATATTAAAAAAAATATTCGGCTCCCCCTTACATATTAATTTCTTCTCTATAAAACTCTTCTCTATATCTCTAAAATTCTTTAAGTGATTATGAAAATTCTGTTTATTCTCACGAGTGGTTAAAATAAAACTCCTTTTGACAAATATCCTTAGAAATCAGAGGTAGGATCAGAGAAAATAAGCTGCAGGTAACCGTAGAGAAGGTAAACTCTTAGAGATATCATTAGTAAACTCCTCAAGGGTAAATTAATCTATATACTTTTTCTATAATACAATCTTCTACTTTTGTGCCTTTCTTATGTTAAATAATATTTTGGACCATCTCCACCTTCAGGTACTTCCCAATTGATATCTTGAGTAGGAACTTTAATATCACAAGTTTTACAATGTATACAATTTTGAGAATTAATTTTAAATTCCATTCCCGTTGGCTCTTCCTTATTCTCGATATACTCATACACTCCAGCTGGACAAAATCTTTGTTCGATCCCTTGGAAATCAGGGTAGCTTCGTTCTGTGTGTTTACGATGGTCTCTGCCGGGGATCACAAGATGACATTGTTCATCGTCATCATGGTAAGTACCGGTTCTTGACACCGAAGTGAGTAAATCGAAAGTGATTTCCCCATCTGGTTTAGGATAATCAATTGGTTTGAAATTTCTTGCTGGGAGAGTGGTTTCATAATCATTGTGATTGTATGTTAAAGTCCATGGTTCTTTACCTTTAGTGATTAATGTCGTTAATCCTGAATGAATGAGTCCTCCAAGTATACCGAATTTTGAATTGAAAGATGGTCTAACATTTCTAATTTCGTGAAGTTCATCGTAAATCCAAGAATTTTCAATATTTTTTTGATATTGAGTTAAATCTATTGGGCTAAATATTTCTCCCTCAACTTCTCCTTCAGTATCTTCCTCCATTGACTCTTCCACAGTTTTATAATTTTTCAAAATTTCAAACACTGATTCAGCGGCAATCATACCAGATTTCATAGCAGTATGAGATCCCTTAATTTTAGGAACATTCATAAATCCTGCAGATGCACCAATTATTAGTCCTCCAGGGAACAGTAATTTTGGAATCAGTTGTAAGCCACCTTCATTTAAAGTTCTTGCCCCATAACTTAAACATTTCCCACCTTGTAAAATATTCTTATATAATGGATGATTCTTCATCTTTTGAAATTCCTGGTAGGGGGAAATATATGGATTTTTATAGTCTAAACCAATAACTAATCCTACGGAGACTTTGTTATCGCCCATATGGTACATGAATCCACCACCATAACTATTGGAATCATTGATTAATGGGTACCCCATTGAATGGATTACTGCACCAGAATCGAAATTTTCAGGTAAGACTTCCCAAATTTCTTTAATCCCTAAACCGTAAGTCTGATTATTTGAATCTGACCTTAAATCGAATTTTTTAATGATTTTTTTAGATAATGATCCATGACAACCTTCACTTAATATAGTGAATCTTGAATGGAATTCCATCCCTCTTTCGAATGAATCCTTTGGTAAACCTTGTTTATTTATCCCCATATCTTTAGTTGCAACACCAATAACTTCATTGGCATCATTATAAATTATTTCATTAACTGATATACCAGGGTACAATTCAATTCCTAATTCTTCAGCTTTTTCAGCTAAATATTGAGTAACGGAACTTAATGAAACTATGAAATTTTTGTCCTTATTTAATAATTGAGGTGGTTCCGGCAATGAATAAGCTGATTGTGATGTTAAAAATTTCATAGAATCACTAGTTACTTTAGTAATTAAATCTTTTGGTAACGATATCCCTTCATCATTAATATCATCAGGGAATAATTCATTGATTGCTTTAGGTTCAATTACAGCCCCACTAACAATATGATTACCAAAATCACCAGATTTCTCTAATAATATAATTCTTAAATTCCCAGAACCTTGAGATAAATCTAATTGTTTTAATTTAATTGCAGTTGATAAACCAGCAACTCCACCACCAACAATACAAACATCAACATAATCGATATCTCGTTCACTATTTAAGATTTCATTGTATTCTGAATTTGAATTTTCATTTTGTAGTTTAGAAGTAGTTTGGAAATTTCTAATTTGGTTATTATAACTATAACTATGATTTATATGAAATTTTAAACTATGATTTATGTGTAAATTCCTAACATTAGTTATAAATGGTTTGATTGTTCGACTCTTAACTAATCGACTATTCACCAATCGACTATTCATTAGTCTATTTGAAAACTTAAACATCTTAAAGAACGGTGGAATCTGTAAAGGAATCTGTAAAACTAATTATGGTGATTCAAGAAGTGAAAAATTTCTGATGAGTCAAATGCGCAACGAATCAAAAATAATTTATTTCAAATGTACCGTTGTGTGATTACCATTAGAATTATTCTCTTAGATGGTATCAACATTAGACGATATTGTAAGTATGGCAACCTGTACGACATAGCATTATACTAGCTTTTTTGGAATTAGTGAAAATGTTGGTAATATAGAGTACTCTCTCGCCATACTAAAATTCTGTTGTTTCTCAAGCTGTTCCTCTAGATAACGGTTTGATCCAAAATGAGTAAAATTTACGAATTGGACCTATGTCAAATTTACATCAAGTATACTTTTAGCATAAGAACAACAACAAGATTAAGATACAGTGTAATAAGATAATTAAGATAAGTGCAATAGATAGTAATAGCATATATTCAATCATTATAGTTCTAAAATAGGAGATTACGGTGTATGTTTATAAAAGTCTCATATGCCACCAAACAATAAGATTATGTTATTTACCTATTTACCTATTTACATATTGGATGGACAGTATGGTTGTTTATTTATAGAATTGTATATGCTTATCTATATTTTTAAAACTTTAAATTGACGTATTTAAGATTCTAATAGTTTATAACCAGATATGAGATATGAGATATGAGGCTCTAGAATGAGTGGAGTGAGATGGTTTATAAATAGTTTTAAACTTATATTCAAGTATGGAAGTAATTACACCAATGTTTAACCCATGTTTAACCCATGTTTAACCAATGTTTAACTTATGTTTAACCATTCTTATATATCGTACCAAACGGCATAAAAGAAACTGTATATAATGAAATAATATTATTAATTCCGAGATATCCTCAATTAAGTTAGGCTAATCACTGTTAGACCTATTTAAATATTCCATTATTTTTTTGGGTTAATTATGGGGGGAGGGGGTTGTATTTAATGATTTTCTTCCAATGATGTTACTATTTTAATTATTATTATTATTATTTTCAACCGATGGTTATATTCTCTTGTGTCTTGTGGTGATGGGTTATTTCAACATAATTCATCTCCTTTTTTATAGGTATTTCATCCGCTGTTTCTCACATAAAAGCCATTGAGGTAATCGTAAAAGTAATTAAAACTTCTATTAGTTGAATGAATGTAATTAAGTACAACAGTAAAAGAGTAATAGAGTACAACAGCATAGTACTAGAGTATAGTACTAGAGTATTGTAATAGAGTATAGTAATAGACTTTAAGTAATAGAATTTACGTCAAGTATCATTAAAACTGTCAAATATAATCTCTCCACTAATCATGTTTTTCAATGTAAATGTAACGAATAATGTAATGAACAATTATTAAGAAATGTTAAACGTTAAATTACATCATTTTAAGATTACAATTAAATGCTTATTTTACGGGTATTAATATTTGAAATACCCCGAATTATAATTATTATTATTAATTTCTAAAATTAGCTTATTTAATATTATGTAACAACGAAAATGAAAATTTTCTTTCATTATTCCATATTTTAAACCATTTGCGTCCGTAAAATAAAAGACGAGTTGAACCCATCTTTTTTGCCAAAAAAAAAAAATAATTTTTTCCCAACCACTTCTAGTTTAGTAAAAGATTAATTAGTCAAATTTAGGCATTTTTTTTTGGGTTTATAAGTTTAGCTTTTAATGATGAATAGTTTAATTCCAATAATCTTAAGTTTAATCTCAATTGTTAATTGTTTTAATATTACAATTCAAACTCAACTTGAAAAAGATTCAAGTAATGACATTAATGGATTATTATTAACTCCTTATCATGAAGGTGCTGGTATAAATTATGGATTTGCATCAGATATTGGTGCTGATTATATTTATACTCCAAATAATCATAGTTTATTCGTCAAAGAACCTGCTTTTAATGGTGTTTTATTTACTTATTTTTTTGTTGATACTGAAGATCAAGCAGTTGGTGATAATAATGCAAATGGTAATTCTCAAGGTAATGTTGTTCAAATTTCAACTATTGGATTTTCTGAAGTTGAAATTGATAAAGATAATTTAATTAGAGTTAGAGGTTCAAATGCTTTTTTCGCATGTAAAAATATTCCTGAATTAGGTGGTTATGCTTATTCTTCTACAGCGTACGCAATTACTTTTTACCCATTTGGTAATCCTCCTTCTGGTTGTATTTATGTTAAATTAGTAGCTGATTTACCTACTATGGGCGAATTTGCTGATGATAATGTTAGTGATTCTTATTCTTTAGAGAGTACTGCGTTTGGTGCTCCAACTAATGCTGCTGCTGAGGTTTCTTCATTACCTTCATCAACTGCCGATGCTTCATCAACTGTTGATGCTTCATCTTCAGCTGCTCCATCTTCAGTTGCTCCATCATCAAGCGACCCTCCATTATTATCATCATCATCATCATCATCATCATCACCATCATCAAGTACTGATAGTTCATCATCATCATCAACTTCATCATCTGCATCTAAATCATCATCTGATGTTAGTCAAGATGGTGCTGGCTCAATTAATTCAGTTAGTTTATTAAGTTTATTAGCTATTTTCTTATCATTTTAATCCATTATTTAATTTTATCGTTTGAGTTTAATTTTAATCCCTTTTACTTTCATCATTTTAATTTTTATATCATTGCTTTATTTTTTTAATTTTTATATCATTGCTTTATTTTTTAATTTTTATATCATTGTTTTAATATCTTGTTTTCAATCCTAATATGTTTTTATATAATCTAATAAGATAATCAAAAGTAAAAATCTCTCTATCTCAACGGGTGAACTAGTTTCGGATGAATGATATCAAGACTAAATGTCACTATCATCTCTTCATTCTTTTTCTTCTTTTTACATTTTTACATTTTGTACAGTTGATTAGAATATGCATCATGTACTATAGTAGTACGGCTTATATTCTAATAAAGAAATCCGTTGAAAAAGAAAACAGGCATATTATCACACACACCACTAAGAAAAAGAGAGAATTACAAGCGGCTCAAAAGTGTCAAAAATTTTTTTCTCAAAAGTCGTGAAGGTGGTGACATCCAGGAATTGTGGAGGATTTATGGATTATATATCCATTTTATGAGTTAAAGAGGAGTAAGAAAAAAAAAATAGGGGGGTCAATTAGTAAGTACAAGGATAGAGCAGAATTGATAGAAAGATTTATTTCACTATAAATGAGTTTTACTTCAGTTGATATCATCAACAAAAGTTTTCCATTCAGTAGGATCACAAGTTCTAGTAATACCATATTTTTCAGATAATTTATTTAAAATTTCAAAATCTTCTGAAGGTAAATCAATAGTTTTTAAATTTGAAATAACTCTTTTTGGATTAACAGATTTTGGTAAAACTATAGTATCTCTTTGAACAGCCCATGAAATTAAAACTTGAGCTGGTTCAATATTCAATTTTTCAGCAATTTTTAAAACTTCTTCGTTCTTGAAAAGTGGTGAATCTGATGATCCTAATGGTGAATAAGCTTCTGGATAAATCTTATGATCTTTTAAATAACTAATTAATTTATCTTGTGGTAATAATGGATGTAATTCAATTTGATTAACAGCTGGAACAACAGTAATTTCTTTATCATTTAAAATTTTTTCTAATTTTGGGATAGTAAAATTTGAAACACCAATTGATTTAACTTTATTAGTGGTTTTCAAGATTTTTTCTAAATCTTTATAGGTTTGAAGGTAACTACCTTCACTATATAAATATTCACTTGGCCAATGCATTAAATATAAATCAATATATTCTAAACCTAATTTTTTCAATGAAGTATTTAATGCACCTTCAACATCTTTATGATCAGAATTCCATAATTTAGTAGTAACAAAAATTTCTTCTCTTGGGACTCCAGAATCTTTGATACCTCTACCTACTTCATCTTCATTACCATAAGCTGCAGCAGTATCAATATGTCTATAACCATTTTGTAAAGCAGTTTTAACTGCTGTATAAGCTGCACCTTCTTCACTCGCTCTCCAAGTACCTAAACCAACAATTGGCATTTTAATACCGTTGTTAAGGGTAACAGTTTTAGTAGTTTCTTTTAATGACATTGTACAAATCTATGTTAATTCTATTTTAATTCTATTTTAATTCAATTCAAATTCTAATTGAGTTTATGTTTTTTAGGGGGAAGTTGAAGTTTAAATAGTTTTTTTTTTAGCAATTGCTGGAAAAATAGTGGACATTTTTCCCATCCAAGATTCCTTTATATAATGCCCAGTTAGAACTTGATTTTATTGTGAGAGATAACTATAATAATTTCTGTGGAAAAATGTCTTATAGTGTAAAAATCAAAATATTATTAATCACATCTTAGACTCTGTCAAGAGAAGTTAAACCCACTTATTAATCAACGCTCCTTTGATAAGTTATGCATTTTTGGCAGGACTTTTTTGGCAGGTCTATAGACTAGTTGGTGGTGAATAATTGATGGGTCATATATCTCTTATGGTGTGTTTTATAGAGAATTGGTAATCAATTTAACTGCAGTTTATTGTGGATTAAGCTGGAAAAATAGGGAAATTCGATACGAAAAAATAGTGAACCCAAGTGGATGGATAGTGGATGGTTGAAATGCAAAATAATTCCGATGTGATTAAAACGGTAAATATATTGCGTTTTATGACAAATATACAGTGGGAAGAGTAAAATTGAAAGTGTACGAGTAATTTCTATAAATATTTATTTCTAATTAATTATTTTTTTCTCTCCTGTAATCTATTGTTAATCTATTGTTAATCTATTGAATCTATTGAATATATTGTAATCTATTATAATCTCTTGTTAATTTCTTGTTAATCTCTTGTTAATTTCTTGTTAATCTCTTGTTAATTTCTGGTTAATCTCTTGTTAATCTCTTGATCTTAATTTTTTAATATCGTCACTATCAGACATACTATGATTTAAAATTTCATCAACTGTACCATCACCAGAATTTGAATTAGTTTCAAATGCTATTTCATTATCCTCATTGTCATTATCGTCATCATTAATTTGATCTTGATCTTGATCATTTTCATTTCGATCATTTTGATTTCGATTATTTTGATTTTGATCAATTTGATTTTGATTCTTATTATCTAATCTCTCCAGATCATTAACTTTATCTTCACCATAATGAACCCACTTCCTCATGAAATTAACCAATATTTGTGCCGTGAAAACTTGTTCAGCTTGATATAATACCAAAGGAACTAATAATATACCTAATTTTGGATTATCTGAACCATATTGTGAAGAAATTAATGATACCCCCAATGCAGCAGTTTTAGCTGGCCCACATAACATAACGGCAACAGTATCTTTTTTATTATAATAAAATGGCCTGAATATTTTGTAAGTAATTTTATATACTTTTGATGAATTTTCATTTGGCAATTCAGGGAATAAAGATAATAAAAATGGAGGTCTTGAATAAAAAAATGATAGTACCGTGAAAAATAAGTAAATTGCAATATTGAAAAAACAAATATAAATAATTGATGCATGACTTACCTTTTCGAATGCATTTTGGGCAAATGCTGTGGAAAATGATTGCCACATAATTAAAATCAACATAAATGATCCAACTTTATTCATTTTAAAAGTTGTTAAAAACCATTTAACTTGTTTAGGCACTAAATTTTGAACAACTTGTCCAACAAATAATGGTACGAAAACTGATAATCCTAATTGTTTCATTACATTCCCATATAATTCAGTTAATGAAATATCTGGACCTCCAACTTGATGAGTTGGATTACCAAATGCCCAATCTCCACGTAAATACATTTGAACTAATAATGGAGTGATAAATGCCCCCAAGATATTACCAATGAAAACTTCACATAATGTTAAAATATCATTACCATGAGCTTGCTTGGTCATAACCACATTTGATGATACTGTGGTAGGACATGAATGAGTAACAATCATCCCCACTAATAAATAATTATCAATGGTTTCACCATGATTTGCTTTTTTAACAGCATTAGCAAAACCAAAAATTATTGAACTAGTAATTAAAAATGACATTGATAAAACTGTAAAATGAGCTCTCCAATTTAACATATTTTTAGTTAAATCTTTGGTTGACATTGATAATCCACTAACTAAAAAAATTAACCCTACAGCTCCATAACTAATTACATATTGAGCTTTTAATGTACCATGCAGTTTACCAAAATTTGGGAAAAAATAAGCAAGCATAATAAATATACCTAAAAATATGAAAAACCATTGTGCTAATGCAAATTCCCAAATCCAATTTAAAATTTTAAACCATCGTTTCTGTTTTATTGAGTCCGGTATCATCACAAATCAAACTACTACTAGTTAATATCCTTTGATACTTGTCTTGAATTGTTTTTCAAAATATATGGAAAAGATTTTTTTTTTGTAGGATTTAATCAGTTTAAATCGCAAAACAAGATGATTTTGGGTTCCGATTTTTTCTGTTCAAGTGCGATAATGTTAACGGGTACCGAAACGACAAATAAACCCACAATTTTAAAATTTTATAAAATCTGTTAGAAGGTGTCATAGTTAACTTAAACCGTTGGAAAGTAATAATTTGTTAAAGCATTAGCAATGGTTAGTCGGTTAATTATTTTTAAGTTGTGGGATAATCTGGAGGGAACTTACTCTTTACATTACTTTTTACTTTTTTTCCTCTATTACCCTCTCTATACCCTCTCTATACCCTGAGGTCATTACAAATTGTGATACATGATTTGTATAAGGAAAAAAAAAAGTTATAATTATGACTTACTACCTTGTTATGGCAGTATAATACAACGATCTCTAACTGATAGAGCTTAAACCAAATAGGTTGATAGGGTGGTGATAAGTCATGTTAACCTTTAAATTTAGAGAAGTTGAGAATGGTTGCAAAATGCAGGTACAATAAAAAGAAATAATCCCAAAATCCCAAAACTCCTAAAATCACCAAAAAACACTTTTTCAAACAACTGGATTTATCACCCCATCCTAGAAACAAACTTCAAATGATCTTAGGCAACTTAAGTTAGATAATTACATGTCATTAAGATTGACGAAAAAAAAGAATTCATTAGGTTTCCTAATTAGGCATAACGTAAACACATCTATAATAAAGTCTCAAAATGAAAATAAAAAGTGATTGTATCCAAAAAAAACATTAGATCAGACTTTATTTGCTTCATTCGAATAGATCATCAGTTAACAGATAGTGACAATAGATAATATCATTTAAGACAGCGAAAAGACATAAAATAAGTAAAGATAAAAGTAAAGGTAAAATAAGTAAAGGTAACATAGGAAAGGTATTTTATGATGATTGAAAATTATAAAGAAATTAATTTTGTTAGCAATTTTTGGGATGAAAAAGATTTAGGATATGATAAAATAGTTAAAAGGATTAAAAATTCAATCATAACACAACAAGAATTATTAAGTTATTATAATGAACGGATCCTTATTGAGAAAGAATATAGTAAAAAACTTGAAAAATTAAATTTATCATCCTTAGGTAGTAGTGAAACTGGAATTTTGAAAAAATCATTAGATAAATTAAATTTTGAAAATAATGAAATAGTTAAATCCAATAATAAATTTATTAAATCAATTAATCAAATTAATTTTGATAAACTAAATAATTTTTATCAAATTTATAATAAACGTACCAAAAAAATTTTAAATCATATGAATAAATTAGTTGATAAAAAGAAAGATATTTTAAAAGATCTTGAAATTACCAAAATAACATTTAAAGATACTTGTTCATCAATTAAATCCTTAAGTTTAACAATTCAAACTACTTGGGGTAAAGAATTGGAAAAAAATGAAAAAAAATTATTGAAATTAAATCAATTAGTTAATAATTATGAAAAAAATTATAAAATTTCTTTAGATAATTATAGTAAGATCAATGAAATTTTTAAAAGAGACTGGTTAATTAGTTTAAAAGAAATTTACCAATTAGAAATTGAAAGGATTCAATTAATTAAAATCAATTGTTTTAATTTTTGTAATAATATTGCAACTTTAGCAGTTGATATTGATAAGTCAATTGATTTTGCAAGAAATTATTTTGCTAAAATTTCACCTCCTCAAGATATTCAAGATTTTTCAAATAATTATGGTACTGGTAATAAAATCTTTAATGATTATAAATTTATTGATTTTATGAAAGGTTTAGATGATGAAAATGATTCAAATTATGAATTAGCAGATTTTGAAAACCCTGAATTTAATCATTTGTTAGCTAGGTCTTATAGTACTTACAGTCATACAACTCAAGTATCACAAACATCACAACCATCACCACAACAGAGTTCACCACAACAAAGTTCACCACAACAAAGTTCACCACAACACAGTTCACCCCACCAATCACCATCATATGGCTCACCAAATCGTTCCCCAAATAATAATGCCAGATCCAATTCAGTTCAATCATCGCCCAAAAGGAAACCAATTGAATCATTTGCCAAACAATTACCGCCACTTCAATTACCAAAACCAGAAGATACCAAATCATCATATAGCTATAATAATCAAAGTCCAGATGAGAAAGATATTTTTTCCATTAAATCTAAATTCACAAATTCTAATAGTTCATCAAATTATTCAAATCCTACAAATTATTCATCATCAAGCGAAAAAAATTGGTCAAGTCCAAGACGTAAAAATCAATTAAATGAAGTTCAAGAAAAGATTAATTTAAAATCTAAAGATTTACCAAATTTAAATCAATCATTGAATGGTAATAATAATGGTAATGGTAAATATAGATCAAGTTCAGATAGTCCAAGTAAAATGCCAGCAATGAAAGATTTTTCAATTGATTTTATTGCTAAAGCTTTAGAAGATTTAAATAAAGGTGGTAACGGTGATGTTGATCAATATAGAAGATCAGTGAGATTAGCCAAACAACAAGAACAAGATCATCAAGAAGAAGAAGATTCATTTTTTAAATCAAAAACTGCAGGTAATAGTCCTTATAAGTTTGATGATCATGATGAAATACCCAAACGTTATGACACTATAAATTTTAAATCTCCGAAGACTCATACCACATTAGAAGGATCTCCAACTAAGAGTAGACCAAAATCAATGTATGATTCATTTGACCCTGGTAGAATTGTTCAACAAAGTCATCAACAACAAAGTCATCAACAACAAAATAAATACCACAACCCACATCAAAATCAACAACAACCCAGAAGAACATTACTGAAAGCACCATCAAAATCATATACTAATTTATATTCAATGATAAATCGTATAACACCAATAAATAAAAAACCATATTTAACAAAGGCAATTGCTAAATATAATTATAAACCACAACATCAAGGAGAATTATTGTTCCGTAAAAATTGGCAAATTTATGTTATTCATAAACAAGAAGATAATTGGTATTTATGTGAATTAGGAAATAATTGTGAAGATTACAGTGGTAAAATTGGTTTAGTACCAGGTAATTATATAATTGAAGGAGATGAAGTATTTTAACCCGTACTTAGGTGATTAAATCAGGTTTATCTTGGGTTATTTTATTAGCTTATCTCATAGGAATCATCATATATTAGCTTATAGTATTGTATTAGTAAGATTAGAGTAGTAATATAAAAATTGTATATTCAAATGATTTTATAATGAAATGATTTTATAATGAAATAATTGTGTATTGAAATAATTGTGTATTGAAATAATTGTTTTTATAGTGAAATGATTGTATAGTGAAGTGTGACCAATTGCAATGTATCAACTTTCTTTTTTGGTTGCAAAATTGACAGCCTCAATAACGCAAGCGAAACTGATGAGAAGATTACAATCTCCGTTCGGATAATTGCATCTGATAAAACTACAGCAAAACCTCACAAAAAATAAAAATTTTTATTTTTAAAACTACCTTTTATACCGTTTTTTACAGCACAAAAACAATATATATCTATATATTGGGGTTAAGGATATGACTATTTTAGATGATCCAGTAGGTCCTAGAACACCAGAAACTCCATATAGTATTAATAATTTGCCACCATTAATTATTGGAGGTGCAGTATTTAATTATCAATATACAGATACACCAGAAAATACGCCGATCTATGAAATATTAGATTTAGCATTTAATAGTGGATTAATTGCAATTGATACATCACCATATTATGGACCAAGTGAAGAATTAATTGGAGAAAATTTACAAAAATTACATAATGATGGTAAATGGACGAGAGATAATTATTTTATTTGTACTAAAGCTGGTAGAGTTAAATTAAATGAATTTGATTATTCACCAAATTCAATTAATTTACTGATTCATAGATCATTAAAAAGATTACATACTGAATATTTGGATTTAGTTTATTTACATGATATTGAATTTGTTTCTGAAGATGAAATTTTTGAAGCTTTAAAAGAATTAAAAAAATTAAAACAACAAGGTATAATTAAAAATATTGGTATTAGTGGTTATCCAGTTGAATTTTTATATAAAATTTGTTTCAAATCTCAACAAGATTTTGAAATTGGTTCATTAGATGCTATATTATCTTATTCAAATGGTTGTATTCAAAATACTTTATTATTTGAATATTATGAAAAATTTTTAAATTGTGGTGTTAAAAAAATTATGAATGGTTCAATTTTAAGTATGTCATTATTAAGATCTGCTAAAACTCATTCATTCCATCCTGCTTCACCAGAATTAAAACTGTCAATTGATGAAATTGCTCAATATTTATTATCTAATTATGATGAAGAATTAGCTGATTTATCAACTAGATTTGCATTTAATAAATGGTTATTTAGTAACAGTAAAAATGATAAAAATATTAAAAACATTGAAAATATTAGAAATGTTGAAAATGTTAGAAATTCAGGTGAATGGAATAAAAAAGTTAGTGTAGTTTTAGGTCTTTCAAATATTTATGAATTAAAAGCTGCTTTAACTAATTTTTGGAGAGTTAAATTAAATGTTGATAATATTAATAATGATGATGAAATTAAATTTACTAAAGTTAAAAGTTTATTAGGTGATCATTATAATGAAACTTGGGAAAGTGGTATTGAACATTAAAACACTAAAAGAGAAAGACACTCGAGGAAAGATTTAAATAGAACCGTCAGAGGTAAATTCACAGGTAAATTCAAGGGGACAGTAATAGAATAGGGAATAGAATAATAGGGAATAACCTCTGATAAATATGATACTTTATAATAATATATGATTGATATGGATAAAAAATATCACCAATCTCTAATGTTTGCTGGGTGTCTGATTCTTCAACTATTAGGTTACTCTAGTGGAAAAAAAAGCGAGCATTTAATTCATAAATATTTGAAACACCTAAAACTTGAAATCAACAAGCAAAAGAATGTCCAAGAGAAGTTTAGATGAAGATGTTGTTATCCCGTTAGATAACAAAAAGCAAGTTACAATTCGTAAATTTAATAATATAAAGTTGGTAGACATTAGAGAATTTTACATTGATAAATCAACCCAAGAGAAGAAACCTGGTAAGAAGGGAATATCATTAACTGAAGAAGTTTGGCAAAAATTAATTGATAATAAAGATATTATACAAGATGCATTAGATGAATTGAGTGGTGGTAGCAATAAAAAATCCAAAGTTGACAAAAATGATGGTAAAGAAGAAGAAGAAGAAGTTAAAAAGAGTAAGAAAAATCCACCAAAATCTGAAGAATTTGTTGAATCCGAAGAGGAATAAATCACTTAACTTATCCAAACTGCACTAGGTAATGGAGTTTTCATTTAAGCGGTCTTTCATGATTTTACATAATTTTGCTTTTCTATAAAATAAATAACTTTACTAGTTACCAATAACTACTTTCTTTGATGGATAAAAATAGAAATTAAGGTGTTTATTCAAAATTTAAATTCAACAAGGTTGTCAACAGTTGACCACCAATTCTAAAATTAGACACTATCCTCTAACTCTAATACAATATCACTGAAATCTTAATTGTTTATCAGTGTTTCACATGATATGAGAGTTATCTTTTGGTTACTAAAAGCCACCAAATTCTAAAAAAAAAACGCTCAAATTAACAACATTCAGCCTACAAGTTATGCCTACAAGTTATGCCTACAAGGGATGCTACTATGGAGTTGAAATTATAGTTTAAAGTACTCCTAATTAGCTTTTGGTTTCTCCTTGCTGATAATAGCAAAACGGTATTCAGTTAAAGTTTCCTTGCAGCAATAATAAAAATCATGGAGATCGTTATCAGCAGGGAAAATTTTATACCGCGAAACCACAGCATAAAGGGCTCTGAAAACTTTGTAAGGCAAGACAATTTTTTTCACACCGTAAGCTTCAAATAGGTTGTCTATAGATTGATAAGTGTTTTGTTCAAGTTGGAGATCAGTAGTTAGTGGGACTTGTGAAAAGTAATTTTGGTAATGGGTAAAAACAAGAAGGGGTATGATGATTCCTCATCAAATGAAGGTTCATCAACTTCAAGAGAACATATTAGTGCATATATTGATCATCGTAATTTAAATGATTTAGCTCATATTCATTCATCACCAGCTAGAACTAACAGAAGAAAGAATTCAAGTTTCAGTTTCCATAATTTGAAAAGAAATAATAGTAATACCAGTGGTAATGGAGGTATAAATGGTACAAATGGTATAAATGGTATAAGAGATGATAATACCAATATTGGTAATCATAATCTTGGTCATAGTAATCATGTAAATCATATTCATAATCAGGGGAATAGGAATAGTATTAATGAACAAATACCATTAACTAATCATAATTTAAGAAATTTTAATTCTACCCAAGAATCAATTCTGCCAAGATCAATTGAAAGAACAGTTGCAATTGATATGGATAGATATACAAAAGATCAAAGTAATTTAATGTCTAATTACGAACAAGCTCATGGATATAGTTCATCTGCCAGTAGAAATCATGATTCAAGTATAGGAATTGGAATAGGTGGTGGTGGTGGAACTCTGATTCATGATTATGAAATTAATGAAAATGGTAGTTTTAATTCATTAGAATTTGGAGAATCTAATCCATCAAGTGATCATAGTTCAGATTCAACATCATTAGATGATGTTTGTTTCCCGGAATATTATGATGAATATCACGGTAATGCTAATGTTTGGCCTGATTTAAAAATTTTACAAGAATTTATTAATGAAGAAATTGAAGAATTAAATGGTGAAATTTATAATGATAGTAGTAATACTAGTATTGGTGGTCATGGTCATGGTAACAAGAATCTGGATCATGTTAATTTCCGTTACCCGATTGAAAATTTAAGTCGAAAGAAAGTTAATGAAATTGATAGTATTTCAACATCACCAAATTCAATTCAAGTAACACCAACCCCAATTCAACCATGGGATAAACCAGATTTGAAAACCAGTAATAGCTTTAATCCATTATTACAAAAACGGAAACATGTTCATGCAGATTATAGATTCACATATTTTAGAGAAGATTTAAATAATACTATTCATTCACCAAGTTTAAGTGGATTATTAAGTGATAATACAAGAATTAAAGAAACTAATGCAAATAAATTAGATAAAAAATGGAGAGATCGTGAAATTTTAGATAATGATAATGATTATGAAGTTGAAGAAATTAATTTATTAAGTTTATTTCAACCAAATTATTATTCAAATTTAGATAATATTAGTAGTAATGGAATTAAATCACCCAATGGTGAAAATTATTCATCAAGAGGAGTTACACCAAAACCAGAATCTAATTTAACTAGACCAAGCTCATCAAGTAATGATGAAAAGGAAAAATCATCATCACAATTGAAAAATATCTTAACTAAACAAATTACTGATACTCCTAAAACGGGTACAATCAATGAAGAATCAATTGAATTTGAAAATAATGAACAACATTTACAACAACAAACACAACCCATTAGTCCCTTTTGGTTAGACGTTTTAAATCCAACAGAGGAAGAGATGAAAGTCTTATCTAAAACTTTTGGTATTCATCCATTAACAACCGAAGATATTTTCTTGGGTGAAGCAAGAGAGAAAGTTGAATTATTTAAATCATATTATTTTATTTGTTTTACATCATTTGATATTGTTTATGAAAGAAGGAAACAATTAAAAAGGGAACATGAAAGGAAATTAAATAAATTGCAAGATCTTCAAGAATCTGAATCAGGTATTTGGTCAAAAATCCTGTCATTTTTTAAATCAAATAATAATGATAATTCTGGTAATTATACTGCTTTAAGTAATAGTAATATAGGTGGTAGTGGTGGTAAAAGTAATAAAACTAAATCATCAAGTACATCAATGAAATCAACTGGTAAGAAAATAAGAGAAGGTGAATTAAGTCCACTTTCAATGTATATGATTGTTTTTAAACATGCAGTAATTACATTTCATTTTAGTGCCACACCACATCCAATTAATGTTAGAAGAAGAGCAAGAATGTTGAAAGATTATCTTACCGTTACATCAGATTGGATTTCATATGCATTAATTGATGATATTACTGATTCTTTTGCCCCCATGATTGAAAGTATTGAAGAAGAAGTTAATTCTATTGAGGAGGCAATTCTTCGTATGCATGCAGGTGATAATGATCTGGATCTGGATGAAGAAGATCTGTATCTGGAAGATGAAGAAAAATCAGGTAATCATTATAATAATCATAACCATAATCAACCAAATATTTTTTATAAAAGATCAAGATCAAAAAGTACAGTTGATAAAAATGGGTATGAATTATTAGATAATAATTTAAAAAAATTTGATAAATTTAATCCAGGAAGAAGAAATTCAGTTATTTCATCATCAAAATCCAAAACATCAAAATCATCACTGAAAATATTAGGTTGGAAACGTAAAGGTGATATGTTACGTAGAATTGGTGAATGTAGGAAAAGGGTTATGTCAGTACTTAGATTATTAGGTTCTAAAGCAGATGTTATTAAAGGTTTTAGTAAAAGATTAAATGAAAGTGATTTGCATGATATTAAAAATAGTGGTATACCACAATCAAAACAAGAAATTACAATGTATTTAGGTGATATTCAAGATCATATAATTACAATGGTTCAATCATTAAATCATTATGAAAAATTATTGGCTAGATTCCATTCAAATTATTTAGCTCAAATTAATATTGATATGACAAAAGTTAATAATGACACTAATGATGTTTTAGGTAAAATTACAATTTTAGGTACTATAGTATTACCAATTAATGTTGTAACTGGATTATGGGGGATGAATGTAATTGTACCAGGACAATTCCATGATGGATTAGTTTGGTTTTTTTCAATTGTTGGTGCAATGATTGCATTTTCTATATTTGCTTATAATTACGCTAAAAGAGTTTACGGACTTTAACCATACCAATTTAACCAATTTAACCAATATTTAATTTTTAATATATAATTATTCTATTTTGTAACTTCTATTTCATCCTATTGTGAATTCTCACTTTTTGCAACTAAATTTCAGTGCGCAGTAGCAAACTTTCGATATTGATCCTGATCAATTAGCAAACAGATATAATAAGAAACCATCGATAAGAAATCATCAATTAACAAGAACAAAGTAATCAATCATGAGTATTCAAATGTCGTTAGTATTCGTCACTTTATGTGTTGAGATGGGTATACTTTTCATGATGGTATTACCATTACCACATATAATTCGTAGAAAATATATTCAAATGGTTGATATTTTACAACACAATCAAAATTTTAAAGTTGGAGTAATTTTTTTCACAATTGTTTTAGGTATGCAATTTGCAGATTGTGTTAATAGATTAAATAAATTAGATTATTTAAAATCACCTTATTTTACAACTTCAAATATGTCAGGTAATACCATGTTAACTAATGATCAATTAGCATCAAAATTTTATAGTCAAAGAAATTTATATTTAAGTGGAGCTGTATTATATTTAGAATTAGCAATTTTTACAGTTACTACAATTTTAAAAAAATTGGTTTTGAAAGAAGATAAATTAAGATCAATTAACGTTGAAGAAAAGTTTGCAAATGAAGATGAAGAAATTAGTAAATATAATCAATTAATTAAATTAAAAGAAACTGATATTACAACAATGAAGAAACAAATTGAAGGTTTACAAAAATCATATGATGATTTAACCCCATCAAGTAAAATTAGTAAGTCAGATTAAAAAAAAGCACCAACCTACTATGATATATAATTTACCTACTGTAACAAGAAGATATTTTTTAACGTCACCCTTTTCTTTTAAAGAAATCTGTAATACAGAATTTGAAAAAGAATTGTAACGAGAATGAATTGTGTTAATGTTAGTCAATGTAATGCAACTAAAAGGTAAAAGTTTAGTTAAGTATTAACCGTATAGAATTGCCCTTTTGGGGTGGTAGATTCTCAATTGAGATATTGGTACACTTTTTCTTTCAACCATAGTTTATAGCTATAACATTATTTTCATCCCATCTGCCCTCTACCTTACACTTTAGCTTTACCTTTAGCTTTACCTTTCACTTTCACCTTCATTCTTATGTTACTCCCCCGGTAGTGTCCTAGTGGTCTTTTACAGTTAACGCATGGTAAACTGGTAAAGCTTATTTTTGTAACAGTTGCAAAAGCGAAAAAGGCAAAAGAATTGTAACCAGCGACATAGACCAATGAGGGTGAAATCATGCATCGAATAGTGCCTGCGTTGGTACACACCAAAACAGCAAATTTATTAAAAGTCTAAGTATCTTAATAAAACGTTAATATGAAGGTTAATATGAATGACCTTCAATGAGATGAGGAGCGAGATGAATTATGGAGATGAATTATGGAGATGAATTATGGAGAAGACCAGAGAGTAGGCTTAGATTGGAGAGATTTACAATGCAAATTGGTGGATCCTTTTCCTGTTGTATGATTTCTTATTGGAGGAAGGAGTTTAGTACATCAGTTTAAGGTTTGGTGGGTTGTGAAAAAGGTTCAAAATATAAAATAAAATAAAGTTTGTTTTGTTTTATATTTTTAAGCATGGGAGATTAAAAGTGTAATACCATTACGCATATTTTGGATGTAAGGACCCCTTGAATTTCAAGATGGAACTTTAATTTGTTTAAATCCTACCAATTGTTTATACTGTAGTAATTGTTTTACCACTAAAGTCTGGTAAAGTAAATTATCTAGTTATTATTTGGTAAAGAGTAATAATTTTAATAATACATTATACTACACTTTTATCTATAGACATCTATCATAAAATACAATTGTGACTGAAAGAATTCAAAATCGTTATTGAAGGATTCAAATCCCATTGAGATAATAATCTCTTTTTAATCTCTTTTTAATTTATTTTTAATCTGTTTTTATTCTCTTTTTATTCTGTTTTTATTTTGTTTTTCATATTTATCTTTTTAATCTTTTTATTCCTTTTTATCTTCCTTTTCATCTCTTGGTTTTGCCACAGCGTAAGGATATTGATACATTTGATTATTATATTGATATCCATTATAATAATATTGATTAGGGTAGTATTGTTGATATCCGTAATTTGGATTACTTGAATTTGGAGCAACTGGTGTTTGATTTTGAATTGGCATTGGTTGTTGTTGAGTTGATAATGGTTGTTGTTGTTGTTGTGGAGGCTGTTGATGAGGTTGAACTTGTTGTTGCTGGATTTGTTGTTGTTGTTGGGGTTGTTGTTGATGTTGGGGTTGTTGTTGATGATGATGTTGTTGTGGAATTTGTTGTGGTTGTTGTTGAGGTTGTTGTTGAACCTGTTGAGGTTGTTGTTGTTGCTGTTGTTGCTGTTGAACAGGTTGAGGAGGTTGAATTTGAAGTGGAGGTTGAGGAGGTAATTGATTATTTTGATCATAATTTTTACTTGGACTTATACCAGTTTGAATAACTCTTTTAATATCTCTAACGAAAAGTGGATATAATAAATCAACAATCCCTTCTCTTTGAGCCATTGCTAAAGCTCTTTCAAATGGTATCCAAACTCCTTTTAAATGCATCAGACCAATTTTAACAACATGTCTGACTTTTTCCAGTTTTAAAATCCCGTCTCTTCTACCTCTAGTCATTTGTGCAACATTTAATAATTTTGTACCATTAATCATATTATTATCAGCTCTACGTACAACTGATACATTATTAGCATCAACTTGATAGCATAAAGTTTCTTCATCTTCCCACATTGTAGTGGTAACTCTTGGTCTTATACCTGGTGGTTGATATTGTCCTACATTAGAATTTGATTGAAGACTTAATTCATTTCCTAAATTACGGAATTGTCCTCCTCCATTACTTGATTGTGTTGAATTAGCACTTGTAGTTACATTATTACTAGCATTAGTATTATTATTATTAGTAGTAGAATTACTGCTATTGTTAATTGTTGTAGTTGCTGATGATGGTGCTGATGTAATAGGTGCTATAGCTTGCGCTTGGTTTGGTTGAGGTATCAGTTGAGGATGTGACGGTTGAGTTATTTGTTGTTGTTGTTGTTGAATTTGTTGTTGATGTTGATGTTGTTGAATTTGTTGTGGTTGTTGGTGTTGTTGAATTGGTTGTGGTTGGGTAGACAATGGTTGTTGAGGTTGAACAGCAGAATTTGGTTGTTGAGTTTGTTGACCTTGTTGTTGATTTTGTCCTTGTTGACTTGGTTGTTGGTAATAATAAGGATAATTAGAATTATAATATTGATAAGGATAATTTGAATTATAATATTGGTAACCTACCCCACCAACCATTTGAACACCAGATTGAGGATTTGGAGGTTGTGAAATTGGTTGAGTTTGAGATTGGGATTGTGCTTGTTGAGCTTGTGATTGACCTTGACCTCCTTGTTGTCCTTGTGGTTGTTGAGGTTGAGGTTGTTGTTGGTTTTGTTGTTGTTGTTGGTTTTGGGGTTGAGATTGAGGTTGACCTTGTTGATCATAATAACGATAAGGATAAACATGATGAGGTAAATTTAAAGAAGGAATGGAATGATTAGGAGATTGATGATAAACTTTGTAGTCAGGAGCATTTGCATTGGCTTGAGATTGTTGAATTTGTTGTTGTGGTTGAATTTGTTGTTGTTGAACTTGTTGTTGTTGAATTGGATTTGAATTTGAATTAGTACCGGTAACAGAACCAATACCGGGGATATTAATCCCAGAACCGTTGCCAGTAGGATTATCTAAATTTGACATTGTGGAATGAATAAACAATTATAAACTGATAAATTTAAACCTTTGAAACTTTCTTTGAAACTTTCAAACTTTGAAACTTTGAAAAATTTAAAAATGTCAATTGATGGGGTTTTGTTTATCTCTACAACTGAAATTGAATATTACCTTGTTGCCGTTTAGGATTAGGATTTATATATAAAACAAAATTTAGCAAACTTTCTTTGTGAAGTCTATTTTAGTGAAAACAAAAAATCTAAATAAAAAAATAAAAAAAATTAGTGGTTGGGGTTATTAGTTAACAATTGGTAACGTTGATAGTAAATTGATAATATTGAAAATAAGTGATTATAACTGATAATTGATAATTGATAATTGACAATTGCTAATATTATAACAAACTACTTGCTAATAACTGATTCTACTTATTTATTAAAAAGAAAACTTATGAGTTCTTTGTGGTGTTGGAAAGAAAGGAAAAGAAAAAGTTTTTTGTTTTCAATCGTAAAACCTGTTCAGTTTTTATCGTTGAGAAAATTTTTAAAAATTCCAGTTATCACGGCAGTATTAATTTTTCCAGGTTAGCAGGTTAAAATGTTTATCTCTTACTATAGTCATATACAGTATAGAGAGCCAATAGACATAGAGAGTCATAGACATATATATAGCCATAGTATAGATAGTGTAGTATTTAGTATAGATAGTATTTAGTATAGCCATAGTATAGCCATAGTTGTAAGTATCTGGTGTTTTCTCTTCCCCCTCGATGTACATTGCATATTCAACATGTACACCAAGTTAACTAAAAGCAGTAAAAATAAACTTAATAAATTGGACATTATTTGTTATTATCATAATATTATGATGATAGTATTATGATAGTGTTATGATAGTGTTATGATAGCTAGACTATCAGAATAATTACAACTTGATATACACTTAGCCATAATTATCTTAAACTATATATCTTAATGTTATGATATATTGTTCATTGTTATTAAATTTAAAAGAGTCAAAAATAGGAGATATAGTAATTCATAACCTGAAATAATCAATGCATAAATTGATAGTTCATACGTTATAGGAATGACACGGTATTGACAGTTTTGACAGTATTGCCAGTACTGAAAGTACTAAGAGACAGTGAGAGACCGTGAGTATGACTGAGAGACAGTGAGTATGACTGAGAGATAGTGATGATACAAGGGTAACAATAACAATATTTTTGTTTTAAAATTGGTTTGTAAAAAAATCCCGATAATTTTGCATTAAAATGTACATGTGTTAAAATGGACTACCACACAACACACAACTGGAATTATTTTTTTAGGATTGTTACAGGTTACCATGTATTTAGCTGTAAGAGACTCGAATTGGGTAATTTGCATGCTGCCTTGTGGATAATGGGATAACCAGACATGCGACATCGAGCGACACAAATAGTGCTCGCGACACAGTGCTCGCGATACCAATACATGGTGCTCGAGACATAAACAACGGGACATAAATACTAGACACTATAATACTCTATTCTATTTACATCTATTTACAACAATTACCATGGTCATTACTATTACACATTACATTTGTAAGTGTAGCTACTTGTAATTTGCAGTTATTTGTAAGTGTAGCTACTTGTAATTTGTAGTTATTTGTAATTTGTAGTTTGTAATTGTAGTTACTTGTAATTGTAATTACTTAGGTAAATCACCCCTAAAATGATCTTTGACAATTACTCCCTGTTTCCAACTATTATATAAACCTTGAATATTTTCTGGCATAACTCTACCATACCACCAATTATTGGGATAAATAATTAAATTCCCAGCAAATGAATGTCCACCAATATGACTAACAATACCAACTTTATCATTGGTGGGGTGTTTAATTTTATTTAATTCATTAACTAAATATGGGGCAATTTGACCACATCTTTCATCTCTATTACCATGTCCACAAATAAGGAATAAATTTTCATTTATTTTACTTTCAATGAAATTTGAATTATCTATTTGAATATCAATTGATTTAGTAAATTGATTTTTCTGATGATTTAATTCTTGTGATAATTCTTTTATCAGTTTAAATGGATTAAATATTGATGATTGATTTAAAATACTTTCTTTATCTAATAAATATTTTATAATAAATTCTTTTAAATGATATTTATTAAATTCAATTTTTAAATTATCAGGATATAAATAAAAAATTTCATTATCTTTATCATATCTCTCATCTACATAATTATTATTATCAAAACATAAAAAACTATTTAAAATTGATAATCTCCAATTATTTTCTTTAGTAATTTCATTGATTTGTTGAAAGATATTAAAATCATTATATTTACTTGGTATATCTTCAATGGTTAAATTTTTATTAATATAAAGTAAATGTTTTTTAGGTAATATTTTTGTCAGATTTAAATTATCTTTACTAATTGGTTTCGTGAAATTTATATTACAATATGTACATCCAGTGTTTTTCAATGGTTTAGGACATTTGTCAATGATCTTACTACTCATGTTCTTACCACTCATCCACTTATTCTGTCACTCACTTTCTCACTCTCACTCAATCAATCGATTCACCAGCTTGCTTACTTTACCACTCTATTTCACTGTATCTGATCTTTGTTTAATCTTTCTTTATATAAAATTAACTATGGAAATTAACCCTATACAAAATTACCTATGTAGAGTATTCACTGTAAGATTCACTGCGAAAAATAGACGGAGTTTTTCCCTTATTTTCTCACCACTCCAGTGCAATGTCGCTCGGGTTTGTTGCAGTTTAACCCTAGGATTACCTAATAAATCTATTATTGTTAATCTAATTTACTTGGTATTTCTTAATCTGTTAACTTTTAATCTGTTAACTTTTAGTTAATCTGTTAACTATTACTTAATCTGTTAACAATCTATGGGTTGATTCTTCGTTTTTGTGGGTTTTAAATCCATTATTTACTTGTTGCCATTTGTCAATCCCCTATTAACCCACTTTAATCAAAATTAATTGCTCTATTTTATGTAAATATTACGTAAAATTAATCTTGAATTCAAGGATCTTGCATTGCGTTATATATAAATTATCCTCAATAACTATTAAATCTGAAGTGAATAACAAAGTATCTAGAGATGTGCAATTATAGAGATATGATGGTGTTGCGTATTTTCGATTAAGTCCCACTGGAAATCTGATTTTACCCGTTAAATCTGAGATTTAATTCCATTGACTAATACAGTAATAATCAACAACCTAAACAACGAAACAGCTAAACAACTAAATAGCTAACCTGCTAAACATCTAAATAACAACTAAATAACAACTAAATAACAAATGTAAATAACAACTAAATAACAAATGTTAAATAATTATCTTTAATGAATGTAAATAGTAATATTTAAAGATTTGTTAGCTGCGGAATCCATTTCATTCTCGGTTTCCAAACCTCGCATTACACAATCACACATAATGTACAAATTTTCGAATATATTTCTATTTCTATAAACTGTGGTGTGTCTCACCTTAACGATTTTCTTATATTTCTTTTGTTGGTTTTCGTGAAGTTTTCATGTTTCCATTGACTGATGTGTGTGATTTCGCAGTGGTTAAAACTTGGTTTTCTTTAATTCTTTATGCATACAGTGGTTTAATTTCCCAGTTTTTATTAATTGAATCCCAATTACAAATTTTTCTTAAAATTGTTTTAACTAATATTATATTACTTGAATCTTTAACATCAATTTTATTTTTTAATTTAATTAAAATTTCACTAGATTTTAATGGTTTATCTCCGAAAATTTCAATTATTGATTTGATTAATTCACTTTGATTTTTACTATCACCATTCTTATTATTACTGTTACTGTTACTGTTACTATTGTTATTACTATTACTATCACTACTGGATTCAGTAGTATTGTTATTTTTTTTTAACAGTTTAATTATATTTTTGGAAGACAATTCTCTATTCTTATTTGATTTATATTTTCCCGCACTACCAAATTTACCAGTCCATGTTGGTACACCTATTTTATTCCTTCTAGTTAATTTTCTACTTTCATTTAATGCATTTAAACTTTCAGTAACAATTTTATTAACTTCTTTATCAACTATTGGTTGTTGGAATATTTCATCATGTTTTAAACTACTATGTAATGAACTACTGAAAATCCCATCCATTAATTCTTTTTCTTCTCCTCCTCTATTACTTCCTCCTTCACTTCGTCCTCCTTCACCATCTTTATCATTCTTGGTTGGTTCTTCATCACCTTCAAAATTATCTAATTTACTAACTCCCATAATTTTGGCTACTTCCATAAAATCATCATTATTTTTATGATTTCTTCTCTTTTTGTTACCTCTATAAACAGATTCTTTACTTTCAAACATAACTCCAGTTTCTGTACCTTCTTCATCTTGATCTCCTAAACTAAATAAATCATATAAATCATTCATTTTGAAAAACTTCCTTTGTTTAGGATCTTTTAAAATTTTATTAGTTAAAAAAGTTTTAAAAATTTGTCTATGATATATTTTTTCTTCAATTGATCCAGCAATCATCAATCTATAAATTACAATATCTTTCTTTTGTCCTAATCTCCATGCTCTTTCACGAGCTTGCATATCAGTTGATGGATTCCAATCTGGATCATAAATTATAATTCTATCAGCTCCAGTTAAATTAACTCCTAAACCTCCAACTTTGGTAGTTAATAAAAAAATTTTAATCTCAGGGTCATTATTAAATTGATCAACTAATCCTTGTCTTTTAGAAATTGATGTTGTACCATCCATTCTTAAATAATTTAATCTACCTAATTCATCAGATCTATTTAAATTAATTTTATTTAAAAAAATTTCTAAAATATTTAACATTTGTCTAGTTTGACAAAAAATTAATATTTTATGATTATTGGTACCCCAAATATCAATTAATTTACCAACAACTTCTAATTTACCCGATCTTTTACTATTCCCATAATCAAACGATTTATTATTTTGATATAATAAATCTGGATGGTTACAAATTTTACGTAATACATCAACTCCCATTAACATATTTCTTTTACCCTTTAAGATAGCATTTAAATCTTCACTTTTTAAAAACAGTTCATATAAATCTTGTTGATATTGTGTAAGTTTAACAAATAATACCATTTCTTCCTTTTTTGGTAAATCTTTAGCAACATCATTTTTCAATCTTCTTAATAAATATGGTGAAATTAAATCTCTTAAAATAGTTGCACATTTAAAACTTGTTTGAACTTGTAAATTTGATGCATTTGAATACCCTCCCATTTTAATTGGTATAGCAAATTGATTTTCAAATATTGGTAAAGTACCTAATCTACCAGGGAATATAAAATCAAATAATGACCATAATTCGATTAAATTATTTTGAATTGGTGTACCACTCAAAATTAATCTATTGACTGTACGAATTTGTTTACATAATAATGAAATATCCAGATTTGGATTACGGATTTTATGTCCTTCATCAAGTATACAATACCCCCATTGTTTAGGTAATAAATATTCCAGATAAACTCGTAGTCCCACGTAAGTGGTAATTAATACATGTCCATCTTTGAAAACTTTATCAACTATACTTTTAGCATTTATTTTATTATTATTTTTAAAAACTGTATTGCTTGCATTATTATTATTAATATCACTCATTAAAAATTCTTCCATTTTATCTTCACTAACTTTTTTACCCATCCCAGTTCCAATACTATGTAATATTACACATCTTAATGGTGGCCACCATTTATGAAATTCATTTGCCCATTGATTTAATACTGTTGCTGGTACAACAACAATAACTGGTTTAGTTAATAATTTTGAATAATGTAATCCAGCAATAAATGTAATTATTTGGATAGTTTTACCTAATCCCATTTCGTCACCTAATATTCCACCAGTTTTCTGATTATATAATTCCCATAACCATTGAACACAAGTCTTTTGATAATCGAATAATGAAGGATAAATATCACCAGGAATTTTAAATGAATTATCTAATTTAGAATCATCTAATGTTGGATGAGGTTTAAATTGTTCTAATTCTTCAGGGTTTGGATCAAGATTTCGAAGTGATGATCTCTTTTTAGTCCATTGATTCAATCTTCTTTGATAAATTTCTTCATCTCCATCATCTAAATTACGTTCTTCTTCTACCTCTTCTTGTTCTTCTGCCTCTTCCTCTTCTATATCATCTTCTAGCACATAATCATCTTTAAATTCAGTTTCTTCGTTAGCTTGATATTCTTCATCCTTATCATCTTTATCGTCCTGAAAATTATCATCTTCTACATTCTCATTAACCACCTCCATTTTACCTGGTTTAAACCCCGGTTGTCTTAAATTTACATGACTAACTTGAGTAATTTCGTTTTCAAATGAAGTTTCATTACCAAAAGCTGTAATCTTACCTGTTCTTATTAAATAATCTTTTTCACTTTCATCAGGTAATCTATCATTACCGCTTTCTAATTCCGGATCATTTAAAAGTTTATTACTTTCATTCAATCTTTCATCAATTTCTTGTAAATCTGTTTTTAAAGGTATTAATTCGTTTTCATTAATCCAATCAATATCATTCTTAATCAGCTTACGTTCACTTATCTTGGTTCTATTATGTGATAATTTATCTTCTAAAATTTTTAATTTTTTCCTAATTTTAGTTAATTCTTCAAGCGTTTTCTCTTTCCTTTTCTGCTCCAATTCTAAATCTTTCTCAATTATTGCTTTATTGGCCTTCTTGGTAATTTTCATCGCCAAATCATTTTGATTAACTGCTTTAATCCCTAATGATTCTAACTCACTCATGATCTAAGGTCTTTATCAGGAACTAATGCGCGATGAGAAATACCACAGAGAGGAATTTGGTTGCAAAAAGTTTGGCTAACCGAAAGAAACAAGAAAATAGCAGAATCGCTGTACCAACAATGTTTATATATCCATCCATTTACTTATAGAACACTTGCTTGATCATACCAATGATTTTATTGCAATAATCAGGTTATTGGGTCATTGAACTTAATTCTTCTAGTGATAATTTATAAATTTCCTTATCATCATTATTAATCCAATCACCTTGTTGTTCAATTTTTTCAATTTCTTTACGTCTATTAATTTGTTTCATTATACTATTAAACCATTTTAATTCACCTTTACCAAAAACAAAATTATAAACATTACCAAAATTCCCAGCTCTAGCAGTTCTACCTGATCTATGAATATATTCTCTTGAAGAATTTGGTATATCATAATTAACAACATCTTTAATTGTTAATATATCAACCCCTCTAGCTATTAAATCTGTCACTATCAAAATATTAATTTTACCAATTTCAAAATTTTTCAAAATTTTACTACGACTAGATGATGAATTATTTGTTGAATTTAAATATTCAATTACTAAATGATCTTGTGTTGAGGTTGGGTTTGGGTTTAACTTTTGATAAATAATCGATAATAATTTTGATAAACGAATTGATGATTCATTAGATTTTGTGAAAATTAATATATTTGATAATTTATTGTTTTCAATTAAAAATTTAATTAATATTAATGGTTTAAAAGAATTTTTAGCAGTACCCAAATGAATTAAATTTTCATTTAATTTCAGTGGCACAGTAAACATTTCATTAACTAATTGTTTTTCTTCATTAATTATAACTAATCTTGGTTTAAAAAAATTTAATAATGATAATTTACCAGCATCAGTAGTTAAAGTAGCTGAAAATATAAGTTTTTGAACTCTTTGATTAAAATGGGTATATGATTGTTTTTGATATTGAGATTGTTGATGTGTTTCTATATTCTTAATTAATATATCACACCAATTTTGAAACAGTTGATTTAATAATCTATCAGCTTCATCAACTACTAACCATTTTAAATTTTTTAAATTGATATCTCCATTAATTAAATGTTCAACCAATCTACCTGGGGTACTAACAATTATATCTGGTACATTATTAATTATTTTAAAAGTTTCTTCTTTCATCCCAATATCATTTTTAAGACTCATTACATATAGATTTGTCCCCTTACATAAATTGTTTAATGTTTGTTTAACTTGATTAATTAATGGTTTGGTAGGTACTAATATAATTGCTCTAGTTCTTGGTACTACACGATCAATTAGACTTTCCACTATTGGTATACAATATGATAATGTTTTACCTGATCCAGTTGATGCATTCACTAATAAATCTCCATTTGATTCAGGTTTTAATTTATTTTCTTTAATATCTTGTAATAAAATATTTAATACTGTAATTTGAACTGAAAAGGCATCTTTGAATCCACCAGTTTCAAGATTTTTCATAGTATTGGCTGAAATAGTAAATTCATTAAATGGTTTAGTAATTTCAGGATTTGAATAAATTGGTTCAGCTAACCAATTTAAATTCATATTTTCATCTTTGAATAATTTTTTATCCCTTGGTAATTCAGGTTGTGGAATTGGTCCAATTTCTTTTAATTCGGTAATTGGTTTAGTATCTGGTTTAGAATCTGGTTGAGATTTCATAGTTTTCTGTAATTTATTGAAAATACCTTGATGTTTAGAATCAAATGGTCGTATTTCGTCTTCCAAACGATCTTCGTTTAAATCGGCATCATTATTATTAGTTGTAGTATCATTAACATCATTATCAACTTCCATTGCATCTTCTTTATCACCGTCGTCGTCATCATCATTATTTTCAATAATTTCATTTACTTCATCTACCTCATCTATCTCATCACTCTCACTTTCGCTACTTGATTCAGATTCTGATGAACTGTCAGATTCTGAATCTGAATCCGATTCTGATTCTGCTTCAACACTGTCACTCCCATCTACTTCATTCTCACTCTCTTCAACGTCACTATCACTTAATTTCCTCTTACGTGTGAATTCTTCAGGATCAAACCTTTGAGCGAACATACTTAATTGGTTTTAACCGTTTTCTCACTCAGATAAATTTTCTCAAAAGCGCACCAAACTGATTTTCATTAAAAATTTTCAATGATACCAACCATCAGTTTACTCGCTAGATCTTCATGGAAGGGACCAAACTTAGTCCCACTTCCAATAGGTCATGCCATCAAGACCGGACAGCCAATAAGAACCAACGCCAGAAGTTGCACCATCATCCCACAATTTGTTGGTTTAAAATTTCAAGTTCATAATGGTAAAGAATACGTCCAATTGGAAATAACTGATGAAATGGTAGGAAATAAATTAGGTGAATTTGTACCAACTAGAAAGAAGTTTACTTATAAATTCTCCAAGAATTAGAAGAATTAAAAGAATTAAAAGAATTAAAAGAATTAGAAAAATTGAAAAGGATTATGCCTTGTAGGTTTTTCTTTGGTAATGGTAATGTACAATTTTTAGAGTATCTTGTAAATATAATAGTAATACACATTTTTTTTTGCAAATTTTCATGTTTCATTCTAAATTAGTCTATATCGTTTCTATTTATTTTTTTTATTTGTTCATTTGCATGTTCATGTTCATGTTCATTCTTTAATCTTTCATTTCTATACTTTTTTCATTTTATAATTTTCTGTTATGCCTTTACTTTTCACTTTACCTATCATCACCTTTCCTAAAAGAATCTTCCATTCTTTGTTGTCTTAATTCACCAGTTCTATCCTTTACATTCCATTTCCCCCATCCATTTAATCTAATTACTAAACAAGTAGCATTATCATCACCTCCAATATATTCAACAAATTTTATAACTTCTTCACTACATAATTGTGGAGTAACGGTTGAACCTTTCATATTAAAAGTATTCATTATTATATCAGCAACTTCTTGATCAGTAACTTCATTGGTTACACCATCACTACATAGTACTAAAAAACTTTCATCACCACCCATACCACCAACAGTATAATCTTTAATTTCTTGAGGAGTTAATTTTTGTTGAATTGTTTCAGAATCTCCAATTATAAATTGGGAAATATCAGGTTCTGATGTAACTCCCATATTTTTATAATTTACATCACCAAAAGCTCTAGTATTAGCTAATGAAATAAATCTTTCTTCACCAAATGAATCGGTCATAAAAAAATTTGCAGCATATTTTCTTAATCTTGAAGCTTCCATTGGATTAGAAGGATGATGATCTATAGTTAATGCATGAGCTTCACCATTTTTATCAACTATAATAGCTTTTGTATCACCAACATGACTAATTGTTAATTTTGAAATTGTTTTCCTATTAAAATAATAATTTTCATAAACTGGTTTAAA
Organism: Yamadazyma blattariae; assembly: GCA_030581595.1. NCBI lineage: Eukaryota > Fungi > Ascomycota > Pichiomycetes > Serinales > Debaryomycetaceae > Yamadazyma > Yamadazyma blattariae. Next base: position 1,155,269 of record JAKTTU010000002.1, on the reverse strand, counting down.
TTTTTTAGGATCAGCAAATATTGTATTAATTAATATTGAAGTACAAGTTGAACCAGATTTTTCACCAGTTTCAAAAAAATTATAATCACAATCTAAAAAACTTAAAGGGATTCTTATATTTAAATCATCTTTAATATTAATTGATTTTAATTCTAATTGATGATTGGAATTAACCATTTTAACAAAATTATCTTTCCTATGCCTATACCATCTTTTCCAATAACCACCAATATTATCAGTATATTTTTTAATTAATTCATCCCGAAATTCTTCATCTAAATTAATATTTTCAATTTCTTCACTTAAATGATTCATTAAATATTTAGAACATTGATCTCCTCCATGACCATCGAAAATATTAAAATTAAAATATGTTTCATTATTAATTGTTAATACATTTGCACTATATTTATCTTCATTATACATTCTATTAACTCGGGAAGAGAAATGTCCAAGATGTGATGGACTTTTAAGTAATGGTACTTTTAATTTCCCTATTTTACTTGGGTTTTTCATCCCCTTGGCCACCTCCATTGGTGTGAACGTTACTGAGGTGGATAACCATCGTAACATTGAAGTTGTGAATGGCCTGCCATTCACTGATCGATGTATATAATGCATTCAGCTGATATTTTATTTTTTCAATAGATGCTCGCTTTAGATTAACCTGATGAAGCCATGGAGGGAAAACGAGATGCGTGAGATTGGAAAACCTCACCAGTGCGAAAACTATCAGAAAACCTGGAGTCATGAATGAATTTGAAGATTTAGATAAAGCATTGGAATCAGTTAATCAACAAGTGTTTGATGATGAAAGTGTGGTGGAAGATAATTTGGTAGAAATTGATGATGGTGATAATCAAAGGGAAGAATATGATGATACTCAAATTTCAAATTATAATACTTCTTTCAATTTACTTAATTCATATGATAAACCAGATTTAAGAAATTTAAAATATGTTACCATAACTGATCATTTAAATTGTCCTATTTGTCAACAACCGTTTATCAAACCATTAACTACGTTATGTGGTCATACTTTTTGTAAAGATTGTATTTATGAATGTTTTAAAATGACTAGACAATCAAATGAAGATAATATTGGGTTATGTCCATTAGATCGTACCCCGATTGATGATAATAATCAAGATGATTTATTCCCTGCTCCAATCTTAATTAATAATTTAGTAGATGATTTAAAAGTATTTTGTTTAAATAATGAAAGAGGTTGTAAATGGACTGGGTGTAGATGGGAAGTTGATCATCATGTATTGAGTGATTGCTTGTACACTGGAGTACATTGTAATGGTTTAAGAAATGGTGGTAAATGTGAGTTATTAGTGGAGAGAAGGTACCTTGAGACGGAAGGAGATGATAATTTGAAACATGAAATACAGGAAGGTGAAAGTGATGAAATTAATGATGAAAATGATACTGACAGTGATGATGATAACGATAATGATGAAGAAGCAAAACATGAAGAAATTGAAAATAAATGTGTTCATAAATACTTTCAATGTAAGTATTGTGTGGCTCAAGTTAGTAAAATATCTGAACAAGATCATTTATCAAAAGAATGTTTATTTAACTATCAAACATGTGAATTATGTTCTAATGATATGATACCATTGAAAAGTCTTGAAACTCATAAACAATATTGTTCTAAACTGATTAAGTTTATTTGTCCAGCTAATGAAATAGGATGCAAATTTATTGGTAATAATGAACCGTCATTAGAAAATCATATTTCTAATAATTGTCAATTATATAATTTTTTACCATTTTATCAAAGTACTAATAATAAAATTGAAAAATTAACTGATGATAATAATTTCTTACAACGACAAATAAATAAAATTTTAAGTCTGATAATTCAAGGTAAAATTACAAATTTAGGGTATAATGAACCAATTGAAGAAATTAGTAAATTTAAAAATTTTAATGAATCTGACCAAGATAAATTAATTTATTTAAATTATGAATTAGAAAGATTAAAATACCAAGTTGATGAAAAAATAATACCATTTGTAAATAAACAAAATGGTGAAAGGGAACCAATTTTAAATAATTTAGTTAATGACAATTTTATGATGAAAGATGATTTAAATTTACAAAGAATGTTAATTAATAGTTTAAGAAAACAAATTCAATTTATTTTATTTAAAAATCATAGACCTTCATTTAATGGTTTAAATAATTTAAGTAATATGAATAATCTAAATCCAGTTTTCGATGATGAATTATCAGATTCTGACGAGAGGTTGAATTTGAAACTATGAGTAGAACAGAAGAAGTCAACAAATTCTTTTTTTAAAATAATTCTATAATGTATTTCTAATAAACGATTTTATGATATAAGTGTGATGTTTTTCTCTTTTTTTTACTGTTTTTTTTTTTAGTTTTTACCATAATTTAAGTAATCCATCCCAATCACCATTTGCTCTTCTATTCCAATATGACTTATCCCCTTTAATGTAAGTCCAATCACCGGAATCAAGATACTGTTTATCACCATTATGATGGAAAAACAAAGGTTCATGTTTTTTCTTTTCAATTTCATTTTGTTTTCTTCTAGTTCTTTGATCTTCTTCTAATAAATTTTTTAATTCTTCAGCTTTACCAATTTCAACATTTAAATAAGCTTTTAAATCAGGTCTTAATCTTGAATCAGTTGGTGCTAATTTCCCATTTTCAATTTCTGTTATATTTACTAATTCACTTGCAAATTTAGTAAAACCAAATCTTTTCTTAGCATTTGGAACTAATTCACCACATTCCCAAATTAATTTTTCTGTAGTATTAGTTTTTAATGTTAATGATTCAGTCCATTTACCAAACACTGAATAAGTTAATTGTTTCTTATGATTAAATGCATTAATAGTTAATTCTTCTGATCTACCACTGAACATACCACCTTTAGCAAATTCAACGACTGCCTTATCACCATTAGTTGATTTAATTGTCATTGATCCAACTGGTTCACTATATTTTTCACCCGCAATAATATTCTTTAACATTGATGTTGGCTGAGTCCAAGTATAAGTTTCACCGGTTGATTTGATTGTTAATTTAAAGTTACCTTTATTAATAATTTCTGCAGTTTTACCCCAAAATTTTTGTGATGGAGATAAACTAAAATTTAATGTCCAATCTTGTGATTCAACAAATGTTGCAAAAACTGGTGGTCTATGACAAACTTTTTCACTAATTAATCTAATATTTTTATCTTCTCTAACTAATTCAAATGTTTCACCCAATAATGGATTAAATGGTTTTCTAACGTTTCTTTCCCTTTCTCTAACTGATGATAATCCAGAAACTGCAAATGCTGCAATTCTCAAGATTTTTTCACCTGAGTTATTAAAATCTTGAATTTCTAAAGCATTATCAATCAAATCACAATATTCAATAAATTCTGCATATTTTTGTAAAATTGTAACTGGTTCATTCATATCAACTGGCATTGAAATTGATGTTAAATCTTTACCAACATTTTTACGGAAAAATGATAAAATTGAAGTTGGTGGATGATTCCATTCAGGAATAGTCATTGGTCTTTTAACTGGTTCAAGTGGTAATGGATACAAATTAGAATCATAATCATCAATATCAAGTTTTTTAGAAATACTTGGTTGTTGTAAATCTTCTTCCATATCAGTTGCACTACTATACGAAACACTTTCTTTTATTATTGATAATTCAGAATCATTCTTTCGTGCAGAATCCTCCTCATCACTTTCTGATGTTGAATTATCATCTTCAAACACATCTTCATAATCATCTTCATCAGCATCAGGTAATTCAACAACTGCATTACTATCAAAATATTCATTTGCATCATAAAATTCATTATTTGAAAATATTGAAAATGCATCACGATTATTACTTGGCAATTTTGAAATTACTTCTTCAAGATCATTAGTTATCGATTCTAATTCTTTCTTAGTTTGAGATTCATTAGTTGATTCAAGTAATTTACTTAATTTGAAGCTAATTGCATTTAAATCATCATTAATTGAAGTTCCTAAATTAAGATTATTACTTAAAGTTTTTGAAAGTGCAGTATTATCATCATAATTAATATCTTTAAATTTAACTTCATCATTTTTAAAGTGTGATTTTTTAATAGAATTAATTGTTTCAATCCAAATATCAAAATCTTCTTTATTTAAAGCTTTTAAATCCCAAATTTCCATTCCTGAATCAATAATAATTTCTAATCTTTTAACATTGGCACTAATAATTGATTGAGTTATTGGCATTTGACCTCTTAATTTATTATCATTTACTCTAAAATATGATAATGTACCATATTTTAAATTTAAAACAAAATATCTTTTAACGAAACCTTGTAACTTCTTTCTTCTTTTCTTTAATAAAATACTTTGTAATAGTTCACCATTTTTAGGTCTTAATATTGAACTTTTACGATGAAGGGATTTATTATTATTATTACCATTTTCTGATGCTAATGTGCCATTAATTGAATTAAATGAAGTATCATTTATAGTGGTTTGAATAATAACTTTTGGTTCCTTTTCAATTATTTTAGTACTAAATAGAATTTTTTTACCAATTGTTTTAGAAAATGAATTATCAAAGATAAATGCATAAACTCCAGCTTTTGGTACTTCTAATTTCCCACGAACTAATTCATTTGAAATGAGTTTATTATAATTTTTAATCAATGTTAAATCACCATTATTAATATTTGATGTTAATGTAGCTGATCTTGATTTAGTTTTATAAAATGATTCAGTAATTTTATTAACTGATACAACAGAATTTGATCTATTTCTTGGTTGTAAAGAATTAACACTAGTTGATGAATTATTATTGTTATTTAAAAGTGTACCAATATTTAATCTATCTTCTGATGCAACTATATCACCACCACCACCACTACCACCATTATTAACTGTAGTTGAGCCTCCTCCTACTATGGAGCCACTGGTTGAACTACCACCTGCATTAACAAAAACATTTGGAGAATTGGATCCATTGGAATTATTACCACCATTTGTAAAATTTTCATCAAACACTTCTTGTTTCTTATAAATTCCAAAATTTATTGATTTCTTTAATGGTTTAACTTGCCAATCAATAATACAATTATCTGGGACTGTGACCCATTTAATCAAAAAATCTTTAGAATGAACTTCTAAAGTTTCCATCTTGTTAATTTTATCCAAACTAAATAGTTCTTATTAAACTTTCCAATTGGATCTAGCTTAAAATTATTATAATTGTTGAAATTATACCAGTCCTTTGTGGAGAGATCGTGGGCGCGCGACAGTGTGAAATTTTTATTTTGGCACCAGCTTATGATTTTTTGCAACTAAATATCACATTCAGTATTTTCGGAGGTACCAACAAAAAGAATAAAATTTCAAAGAATGGGTATTGTAAGGGTATTGTAAGGGTATTGTAAGGGTATTGTTTTAATGTTTTAACTTCATAGTATCTGACATGGAAAGATTCTATAACTGCAAAGGAAGAATGAAGAAGAGGAGGGGGGAGAGAAAGAGTGTTCATATTAAACATTCGTATTTGCTTTAGTTGTTCCCTTTGTAAAAACTTATATTAAATCTAAAAAATCTTTCCCTATTAACATTATGCTAAGATATCTTTAACTCTAGTCTTCATCTATATGTTTGACATGATAAACATGATTTTCACCACCATAAACGATAATTTTACCTCTTTCTTCATCTTCAACTTCATTTAATTGATCTTGATCTACTGTATATAAATTAGTATGATGATTTCTATTAATTAATTGATCACCTTCAAGATTAAATCTTGGTGGCTTATGAATTGGTTCTCTTCTGGTAGGTAATAACGGTGATGAAAAATTTGAATGTGGTCTTGTAGTATTTAATATTGGAGATAAAACAGGTGACAAAATTTCATCATTTCTAATTGCTTCATCTAATGTTCTATCAATACTTTGTTCAATTAATTCTAATTCAGTTTCAGTATTAATATTAATTAATATAACTGATGTTAAAATACTTATAATTCCTAATGAATAAACAACTGCATTTTTAGAACTACCACTTTTATTACCATTAGTCAAATATAATACCATAAAATCAATAAATATAGTTAATGGAATTGATGAAGTTAATGATAATGAAGTAATTAATGGACTAGTTAATAATGAAGCTAATATTGTGGCAAAATCTGAAATATATGAAAATACACCATTAATTAAAATCAGAATTAAAATGGTATTATTTGGAGGAGGGAATTGGAAAGTTTCAAATTCATAAATATGTGCTAAATATAAAACAATTGGAGTTAATAACATTGTAATTAATCCAACAAATCCAAATAATCTTGTTTCATTAGTTCTTCTATTAGCATTACCTAATTTAACTTTCATAATAATAAGATAAAATGCATACATTAAAGCTCCACATAATGTTAATGCGTTACCTAATTTTGGATTTTTTGGAATAAATTTATTGTCATTATCACTAACTGATTTTGATTCACTAAAATTAACAAGCAAAACACCTGCAAAACTAACTAATGTACAAACAATTTTTTTTAATGTGAAACTATCAGTATTTAAAAACCATCCAATAAATAATGTAAAAATTGATGTTGTTGATGATAAAACTGTTTGGTTTGAAGCTGACGTATATTTCAAACCATTTAATGCACATATGTTATATAATAAATAAATAATTGCAACTTGAAATGCTAACATAAATATTTCAAGTTTATTTAATTTAGTTGGTAAATTAATAAATTTTTCCTTTGGCTTTGTTTTTCTTTCCTTTTTCTTAAAAATTTTTTTAATATCAGGTACTAAATTCAATGTAAAACATGAACCAGTGATACATGCAAACATAATAGGTTTTTGATAACTATCATCTTTTAAAACTGCATTAACTAATTCTAAACCAATGATCCAAGTTAACACTGCAACCACAATTAAAATTATACCAATTCTAAAATTTTTTGCTTCTCTTTCATGAATAATTTCAACCACTTGGGAAGCTTCCCCTGCTAGTTGGAAATCTACTTCATCTTCATCACCTCTAAAGATAGGAGACCTTATATTTGATATGTTTGATGTAGGAGATGCAATCATTAAATTGGTTTCAAGAGAGAGTTCTCGCGCTTTATCTAGTAGTCAACCATATCGCATGGAAACTCCTAATTAGGAATATTTGCAGCCAAAAATTCCATAGAAGGTTTAAAGAAATGAAGAAGTTTTCCTTTTTTCTTCCTTTACATGAAATCATAAAAATAAACCGTATATATATATATATATGCATACCTATTTATGAATATTTATAAATAATCTAGAACTACATTTTGTTTTTGTTTTCACTTTAATAACTTAATAAATTAATAAAAATTATAAGTTGCAGCTAATCTCTTATCTAAATGTTGTCTTGCAGTTATAATTTCTTTTGCATCATTTGCACCTCTACCTTTAATATCTTTAGTAAGAGGACTTGGAACTGGTTCTAATTTAGTTTCATCATTTGGATGACTAAAATAAACGATCGAATAACGATCTTGACCAGTCTCTTGAACTTTAGCAGGGAATTTAACTCTATGAATAGTTGATTTTAATAATCCTGCAGTCCAATAACTTAATTGATCAGCGATATTAACAATAATTGGAGGAGCTTTACCTGGGAATTTTGATTCATTATTACCTACAAATGGAACTGCTTCCCAAGATTTTGAAATTGGTGAATGTATTTCTAAACCTTCTTGATTTTCTTGTTGAAATAAAAGAGTAACTGATCCATAATCAGTATGGGCACCAGCACGTATAACTGATTCAGGATCAACTTTCTTTTGACCTGGATAATGTAATAATCTAAAGGTGGTACCACTTGGTAAATCTGGTTTATATTTATCTTCAAACCAATCTTCACCTTTAATATTAGCTTCATCTTCAATTTTTAAACCAATAGCTAATAATCTTAAAATTCTTGAATTTAATTTAGCTAATTTAGTAATTGCATTTTTAATAATTGCTTCTCTTTCTGGATTTTCTTTAAACCAATTTGGATAATCTTTAACAGTCTCACCATTTAATAAATTTAATTGTGCAAAATTCATTGCTTCCTTTGGATCTCCTTTTTTCTGTAATTTTGGATCTAAATTTTCTCCATTATAATTGGTATACCCATGATTAGTTTGATCAATTAAGTATTGGGTTTTATAACTTTCAGGTAATTCAAAAAATTCTTTACTTAAATTAAATAATGCATCAACTTCCTCTTGTTTAAAATCATGTCCTTCAATGAATAAAAATCCTTGAGTATGAGCAGCTTGAAAAATTTCATCACCGGTTTCTTGATTGATATTAGTGACATCAACTATCTTTAAAGGATTACCTGCCATCTTTATATTTGTTCTTTTATATTTGTGCTTTTATATTTGTTGTTTTGTTTAACTGTCTTCTATTTCTTAGTTTCAATGAAATCTAATTGAATATCTGATTTAACTTAATTCTGTCTCACTTAAATACTGATAAGAACCTAACGGTCTCCGATTCTCAAAATTTTGAGAAACCGGTGCACTTCTGCACCAAAATGGAAATTTGGTGCATCGGAGGTAAAAGTGATTACTCTTGGTGTTTCTTAACAAAGTAATTGGTTGAATTCAAGCACCAAATTAATCTAATGATTGAGTAATGTTTAATTAAACAAGAGTCAAAAAGTTATATGAGGTTCTATACATTGCTAGAAATCAGTTTCATCTCATCTTGATCTCATCTTCTTCTCATCTTCATCTTCATGTCATCCTAGTAATTTTTGGTTTCCTCTGTTGGAGGCAGAAACTTATAGCATAGACCATAGCAGATCATCTTCAGACGTGGTGACTAGAGTAGGATGGGACAATTCTACTTATAATCTTTACTCAGTTTATAGTGTTTTCTTTCTTCCAGCCCACAATGAGATTATCGTTTCTAGATGATTGAAGATTTAGAATGACTATGGTTTCATAATACATGGCTGACTTCAAGGGAAGGTATCTATCCTAAGATACATATCCTAAGATACATATCCTAAGATACATGCTACTGACTTAGATCGAAAATCTGAGACGCGATTTTTCAAAAATATCAAAGACTTCAATATGACAGACAAAATACAATTCGATCCATCAGCTCCACAATTAGTTGCTAATATCGTTCCATGTCAGATACATCATTCAGGTGAAGCTAAAACCAGTGACTATTTCACTCCTTCTAAATACACTGAAGATTCAACACATATAAGTTATTTTAGAGGTTGCAAATTTATGGGTAAAGAAGTTGATATTTCGAAATATGATGGTTATTTAATTAATAAATCTGAAAGTTTAGCTCCAGGTGATGAAGATCCTGAAGATTATAAAATAGTTAATACTTATAATACCATTGGTAAATTTAATGATTTAATAGTTTATGGACATGATAGATTACCAAGTCTGACAAGTAAGTACCTTTTAATGAAAGAATTTGAAAACATAAGCAATGTAATTCATCAAGATGATTAAGAGTTTGAGGATCAAGAGTTTAAGTTACTTCCTGTTAGATTATTTGTTTCTACCACATTTTTTGGGTTAGTTTAGTAAAGTTTGTTGATCGTAAGGTGTTTATATAGTTAATGTATGATAGAATGCGAAGAAGAAAATCTATGAGTCTATTCATTGATTCAGATAATGAAGATGATTTGAAAAGAACTTATTTACCAGACTCTGATTCTGAAGATCTTGAAATAGAGAGTGGACAATATCATAGGGATGATAAACGTATTAAGTTACTGATGGATACAGAAGAAGACCTTCTGTTAAGTGATTTAAGTGAATCTGATCTTGAATGGGAAGATGTTCCATTAGAATCATTAGAATCATTAAAATCATTAGAACCATTAGAATCATCATCATCACGATCAATTACAACTGACACTAATACCAAAGCAGCTGATTCATTCCAGATTCAAATTGGTGATAATAAAGAGAGAATGAGGAAGATACTAGAGACTAAAAGAAGAAAGTTAACAATACATAATCTTGGTTTAGTATCGTATATGCTCCATGCTCAATACAGGAATCGATTAATGAATAACAAGAAAGTTCAGAAGGTTTTGAAGAAGCTAGTACCTGAAGATATAATTAGTAGAGTTAAGAAGTTGAGGAAATCAATTAAACAAGATTCGAAAGATAGTGATGTTCAATTAATTTATATTATAAAATATTTGATTAAATGGTTTAGGCTTAATTTTGAAATTTCTGGTAATGGATTAAGGGTACTTGGATATGTACCACCTAATAAAGATATTAATGATTATTATGTTAAGCCAATTCCGAAATTTAAAAATTTAAAAGAATTTATACATATTTTGAAAAAATTTAAACATAATAGAGATTTTGGTGCACAAGTATTCACAGGGATACTACGATCATTAGGTTTTGAAGCAAGGTTAGTATTTTCATTACCAGTATTAGATGCTAAAAGTAAAAATGTTCAACCTAAATTAGATAAAGAGAAATTGAAAAGAAATCATGATTTTGATTTACTTTATCCTTACTTTTGGACTGAATTAATTAATCCAATTGATGAATCTGAATTATTAGTAATCGAAACTTGTAGTTTCCACGATGATAACAAAAGACTTACTAGAGTTAATCGATATAATCATAATTTATCTAATTTTGTTACCAATTTTTATCCTATAAAAGATCAATTTAATATTATGACAATGAATTATGTAATCAGTTTAGATAATAATAATTATTGTATTGATGTTAGTTCAAGATATATGAAAAATATATGTTATAGATGGTTTAGTAAAATAGATTTAAGAACTGAATCGGGTAAATCATTACTTTTATATTTATCTATTATCCGAATTATAAATAATTCTGTAGATGATAAAAAAATAAATAATAAAGAATTAGATAGTTTAAGATATTTAGGATTACATAATTATGAAATACCTAAAACCAAATCAGGTATTAAAAGAAATCCAAATTTCACAAATTTTGAAAGTTTAAGGTATGATGAAATTCTTGATTTGAAATCCAAACCAATATCAAAGATAAATATTGATAATAAACTTACGAAAATTTATTTTAGAAATTCAGTTATAGTTGGTAAATCTCAACAACAGTGGAAATTTTTAGGTAGATCAATTAAACCTGAAGAAGAAAAGAATTATATAAAAACTACTAAAACATTAGTATCTAGGAATCAAAAAAAATTGATACAACATCAAAGTAATCAAAATAACCATAACATCACCAGTAATTTGTTCACGTCACCTTCAAATGAAATAACACTTTATGCGTTTAATCAAACGTGCCCCTATATAAAATTAGAAATCCATAATGGGGAATTACCGAAGAACCAATATGGAAATATTGAAATTTATAGAGATTCAATGATACCTAATGGTTGTGAATGGATTAAAATACCAAATATTGAAAAAATATTGAAAAACACTAGAAATTCAAAATTAATTAAATTCACCCCGGTAGTTATTGGGTTTAAATTTAATAAATTAGGTTATGCCATTCCTAATAAATTAGGAGTAATAATATTAAAACAAGATTTACCATTAGTTAAGATTCAATGGGAGAATTATACAAAAACTCAATTGGTTGCCAAACAAAGGGCAAGACAATTTAACGCATTACTTAATTGGTTTAAAATGTTAAAATCCCTTAAAATGAAAAAGCGTCTTTCAAAATATGATCAACCAACCCCCCCTTGATAATTTTTTATGTGTGTTTTATTAACTAAAAATATGTCATAATCTGCTTGTAAACTTGTAAATAGTACTTGTAAATAGTGCTTGTAAAGACTGCTTGTAAAGTCCGCTTATAAACACTGCTTGTAAACACTACTTGTAAAGACTTCCTGGGTGTATACTTTCTTAATGTAACATTCTCGGAAAAGGAATTTACTATACCCCGTTTGTCTCTTTTCCTCCTCTTTAAAACAATTTGAACAATTTAGGGGGTTCAACAAACAAAGGACATCTCAACGATATTTTTAGAATTCGTTTGTTTCAATTGGAAACATCTTTTAAAAGGTGTCCCACCCTATCATTAACGGTGGTACAATCACAGTGTATAGTTTCAAAAGCTTAACCGTTATTTCATCGCGAGCCATTGCGTCTCAAGCCCATGTGTTGCATTTGAGTTTAGGCTGCAAAAAAATATTATCAAACCCTGCATGGCTCAAAACTTCGTTTTGACGATAACAGATTTCAACTCTGTAAACGCATTTATATCAATATTTCAATATCCTAAAAAAAAAAACCAAAACAATGATTGGCAGACTACATTGTATATCCATTGTTTATACATTGTTTATACATTTTTAAAGTTAATTATTTGCCTGAATTAGGTTTAACAGCCTCTTTTACGACCCCCGGTTGTTATATTATACTTTTTTGTACCAATTAAAAAACGGATAAACAACAGCACTCTACTGGAAAATGTTGTTAATTTAAGAAAAATTCTGGAAAGGGATTTAAAATGTCAAGATTCTCCAGGATTTGGCAGATCTGATAGTCTCTTTTGTTAAAATAGTGACATTTAAAGGGAAAAATTAATGAAGTTTGTTGTTGTTTTATTAGCTCAAGCAGTATTATCGATAGCTGGTGGTTCTCCCAGTGGTGGTTACGCTCCAGGTAAAATTGATTGTCCAAATAAAGATATTCTTAGAGATGCTGTTGGGTTAAGTCAAGATGAACAAGATTGGATTAATTCTAGAAATCCAGTAACTAAATCGAAAATCACTGATTTCTTGAAGAATTCAGATATTGATATTGATGTCGATAGTTTAATGTCACAATTAGATACGATTAAAATTGGAATAGCTTTCAGTGGTGGTGGATATAGAGCTATGCTTAATGGGGCCGGTCAAATGTTAGCCCTTGATGATAGATTTGAAAATTCAACTAAATTTGGTTTAGGTGGATTATTACAAGCTTCAACTTATTTATCAGGATTATCTGGTGGTTCATGGTTAGTTGGATCAGTTGTTTTAAATAATTATACCAGCATTTGGGATATTGTAAATGATAGAAAAATTTGGGATTTAGAAGGTTCTTTACTTGATCCTGGTGGTTGGAATTTACTTGAAACTGTTGCTGATTTTACTAAAATATCGGCTGATTTACTGTCAAAATTATTTGCTGGATTCCCATTATCTATTACTGATCTTTGGGGTAGAGCTTTAAGTTATCAATTTTTCAATACTTATAACGATGGTGGTTCATCTGTATTATGGTCGGATATAAGAGATATTTCAGATTTTAGTAATCATCAAATGCCATTCCCTGTTATTTCTGCCAATGGTAGGAAACCAGGTACAATTATTATTAATGTAAATTCAACTAATGTTGAAATAAATCCGTTCGAAATAGGTACTTGGGATCCTTCTATTTATCAATTCACTGATATTAAATATCTTGGTACTGACTTAGTGGATGGTAAACCTAAAGATGGCAAATGTATCGGTGGTTTTGATAACGTTGGTTATTCAGTTGGTACTTCATCATCATTATTCAATGAAATTCTTGTTGAAGTAGAAGGAGTTGGAACTAATTTACCACAATTAGTTTCTGCTGTGCTTAATCCAATTTTTAATCTTATAAATAGTGTTGATTTGGGAGTACCAGTAGATATTGCATTGTATAAACCAAATCCATATTATGAAACTGATGAAGGTATAAGCCAATCTGTTTCCAAATCTGATACTTTATATTTATGTGATGGTGGTTTAGATGGCCAAAATATCCCATTACAGCCATTAATTCAAAAGGAACGTGAAGTTGATGTTGTTTTCGCTTATGATAATTCTGCCGATTCTGGTGCTAATTGGCCTCAAGGTATGGCAATGGTCGCCACTTATGAAAGACAATTTGCTCCTCAAGGTAATGGTACTGCATTCCCATATGTACCAGATATTAATTCATTTGTTAATCTTAATTTAACTTCAAGACCTGCATTCTTTGGTTGTGATGCTAAGAATTTAACTACGTTAGACTCTGAAGATAATTATGTACCACCATTAATTGTCTATACTGCTAATAGACCTTTTAGTACTTGGTCAAATACATCCACTTACCAATTAGCTTATAGTGATGAACAAAAAAGACAAATTATTCAAAATGGGTTCGAAGTAGCATCAAGATTAAATCTGACATTAGATGCTGATTGGAAAACTTGTGTTTCTTGTGCTATTGTTAGAAGAAGTGAAGAAAGATTAGGTATTGAACAATCCCAAAAATGTCAAGAGTGTTTCCAAAATTATTGTTGGAATGGGGATATTGATGCTACCACACCAGGTGATAATTTTACTAATGAAGGTTCAACTAAAGGTTCAGGAGATTTAGATTTTTAAAAACTGGGATAAGTTTAATTAGAAAAAGTTAGTTCTTCAGTTCTTTTTGTATGGTGTTTTTGCTGTTTTATGTATATTAATATTTCTCTATTCTCTATTATTTTTCTATTTTCTCTTTGTTCTCTATTTACAATCAGGTGGTGCATCTGTAACTTTAAGTACCAGTAATAAACTGAAAAAACTAAAAGAAATTGAAGCCCCTGGGGTAACCATACCTTCAACACCTTCTTCTACCATTCTATCAATTTCCTCTTGGGATACATTTAAATTATCGGATGGTAACCAAACATTAGGCAAATCATATTTGAAACTTGGGTGTAAATATAACATTTGAAAATTCAGAATGAAATTTGGATTTCTACTAATTGAAATTGAGCTTCTATTTTTTTCATCATCTAAATCTTCGGTTTTATGCTTTTCATGAATTATTGGTAAATAATGGAAGTATTTTGAGTACCTTTTATATATTGTTAAATTGCCAAAAATTGTAATCATTAAAATAAATGACATTACCCAACCATGACCTCTTAATATAAAATCATCATTTTCATTTTTCAGTAAGAAAAAAATGCCAATTAAACAACATTCAAGACAATAAATTCCTGAATAAAGATGAAGTAATGCTGATGAATATAATCTACCATGAGTATCAGATTCATTTATATGACTATAAATATATCTTAAAGAATATTTATAATATAATAATACTAAAAATAATATGAAAATAATGAAAATAGAAATTAATGGACTAATAATTGTATACGTTAATCCAATTGATGCATAAACTGAATATATGGGGTAAATTGTGCCCCATTTAATTTTTAATAAATTTGTTAGTCTATGAAATTTCATTCTGGGTGTAACATCCATAAATTTATAATAAGTATTACGTAAAATTAATTGATCAATTCTTAAAAAATTATTACCACAAAATGCTAAGGCTTTAACAGCTATAAATTGGAAGAAAAATATTGCAGCTTTAGGTAAATTAGTAGCTAACATGATTGGGATTGAAGTGGGTTGATCTACTATTTGTTTAAAAATAACAGTTATACTTGACAGAATGGTAACAACTAAAAATTGTTGAATAAATAAAAATCCAAAGTACCATCTTTGTAAATCTAATTCAACTTCTGAACCAGTTAATTTCCCCTTATAGCAAGTTAAAAATCTAAAAATTACCATCATTGATTCGGTTAATATTGAAAGTAATACTGATGGTAAAATACTTGAAATTGATTCTCTTGCTTCTTCAGGTAAACTATAAATCCATTTTAAAAATGGCAATAATTTAACTAACAATGGAATTTGTGAAATAAGACCAATAAATGAAACTGGTATGACATAAGAAATAATTAAAATAATACAAATAGTGGTAACTGCATATCTTTGAATAATTGAAACCATTATATTTTTTTTAGTTAAATTTGACCACATTATATCTCTTGGATGTACCTCTACAATAGTTTTATCCATGAAACCTTGACTTTCAGATAATAAACATTGATGAGCAGTATAAGCACCAATTTGATTATTAAATTGAATGAAAACCGAATTATATTTTGATAATGAACCTGAACTTAATTTAATTTTTTCTCTTTCAATTGATAATTTGGCTTGTTTTAATTTTTTAATTGACCAAGTAATTTGATCAACTCTCTTCTCTAATGCTAAAATTCTGAAAAATCCATTTATTCTAAATCTAAAACTTAAATTAGTATAGGGAATTTTAATTTTTAAATGAATTGGTGGATAGAAAAATGGTTTACAATGACTTTTAGTAAATTTTTCTTTACGGTATAATTCATTATGAGTTCTATGATACAATTTAATAAGGCTAATTTCACCTAATTCTAAATATTTTATTGCTTCATTTGCTCTTTCAACATTAATATTGGTTCTTTTATAATCATCTACAAACCAAATACTTCTGACTCCACCGGGGATAACAGAAAATGTTTGAGTTAAAGATTCTAAATCTAATAATGAATTGGGGACATTATCAATTAATAAAGTTCTTGATACTATTGAATTTTTATGTTTTGTAGATAATAAATAACTTTGTCTAATTTTTGTTACACTTTCCATTTCATAAATTATTAACCAATGAAACACGGCTATAGTAACTAAACTCATAATAAAATGGGCATTTAAATAATGAACTTTTGAAGATGAAATATTTGATAAACTCCATTTATCTAAACCTGATGCGGCAAATTGAAAATTACTACCACTAGCGTTTATAGGAATTAAAATTGCCATATTCAATGATCCAACAACAATGAAAAATAATAATAATACATTAATGAATCTAATGAAAAAATAAGCATCAAGTCCTAATGATAAATAATAATGAATACTATATGATAAAGTTGGATAAATCCAATTAATAAAACCTTTTGGTAATGGATCAATTCTTTCATTAATTGGTACACAATAACATCTAGGTTGATATAATGATTTAAAAATATTTCTGAAGAAGCAGAACATAGTTAATTGAATGGTACATAAAGTTAATGAAGTGAAAATAGTTTTCAATAATAATGATAATTCAGTACCTGATGATGAATGAGCTACTCCAGTTTGTGTAGTATTTAAAAATTGATAAAATGCTTGAGAATCAAAGATGGCCATATAACTATGGGTTAACTCTGTATAATCCAAGTCCTGTTCCAGTAAGATGGTCAGCATTGGGATCAATAATTGGGAATAGTTGGGAAAAAAGGGAAAAAGTTGAAATAAAAATCAAGTTAACCGCTGGTTGCAAAAATCGCAGATTTTAAAAAATTCTGAGTAAGTGGAAAAAATAGAATTTATATTTACAAGTAATATTACACAAAAATAAAAAACTGCTTCGTTCTTACATTCTAAGTTTTTTACATTCTAATTTTTTTCCTTTCTAAATGCTACTTCTTCTGGTAATCTAAATGATACACAGAACATTGGTTTAGTTGGTGCAACTTTTCTAACTAAATGGAAATTGCATTCTTCAAAAGGGATATCAAATTCAATTAATTTAACTATTTTCTGGTGAATTCTCTTATGTAATTGTTCCATGGTAGGCTCAGGTTGTTCGCTGGGGGAGAATTTTTCAAAGCAATGACAATTGATTACAGGTAATTTAAAATCTGGTAAAATTTTAACAATTTTTTCAATTTCTGGATCATTATATAAACCAATAAATTCATCTAAAAAACTTAAAGCAGAATCAGGTAAATTCATTACATAATTTGAAAAATATTTAGGGACTTGATAATTTTTAATGTCATATTCCACTGGTTGATTTTCCAGACGTTTCCTCTTTTTGATTTGTTTTTTCTCTTGTATTGAACCAACAGAATTTGACCAATCCATTAATAATTTTGGAGATTGTTTTATAAATTCTCTACCATCTAAATTGAAACTTTTAGTAAATGGTCTAGTTTTATTATTATCAATATTAATATCAAGATATTTAAAAGATTCAGGATTTAAATCATTACCTAAAGTGAATACTTTACTTTTAGCTGCTGGTACAACAAATGGTCCAACTCCAGCGAAAACATCACCTACAGCACCAGTATCATTTTTAAAAATACTTATTAATCTTTCATGTTCAGTATTTAAACGAGAATTCCAATAAACTTTACTAAAATCAAATTGAAATTTACAACCACTTTCACTTTGTTCAACTAATAAATCATCTTTACCAGCTAAAACTTTCATTTGAAATGTTCTAAATTTTGAACCTATAGAATCTAATTTATCAACTACAGTTTCAACTTTTGAATTTTTATCTAATATAACTTGACCAATTAAATTACCATATGGTTTAAATTCATCTCTTAAATTAATATGAGCAACATGACCAGCTTGAGCAAAACCTGATGGTATTTCATCTAATAAATCTTCTGGCAAAACTGCTCTTAAAATATCATCAGCTTTCCAAAAATCATAAGTTAATTTAAATTTATATAATTGTGGTTTTAAATTATGTTCTTTCATAAATCTTTCACCATTTTCACTTAATTCATTTGATAAATCATTTATATTACTAATTTTTTCATTTAATAATATCCCCTTTTCATTACCAACGGTCACTATATGTTTAACAGAAGGTAAATATAATACATCTTTTTTACATTCTTTAACAAAATTACCTAATTTTGATGGATCAGGGAAGATTAAAACTACTAAATCTACATCTTTTGTGAAAAATGAACGATCTAATTCTTTCATTGAGCGATTTATTGGTGGTCCAAATCTAGTCATCATGAATTCACGTCTTTCTAATTTAGTTTGGGAATGGAATTTCTTAGTGGAAATATTTTGAAATGGTAGTTTAAATGATTTAGGTCTCAATAACCTTAGCATTGACTAACTTGAAAGTAGTTTTTGAAAAAAAAAAGTGCGGTACATAAAATTCGATGAGCATTTAGTTTGAAAGAGTTAAAGAGAAGATGGAAGTAGCAGATATAATAAGTATAAGTAAACCAAGTAAGTTAGATGATGACCTTGATTCCGATATAGATATGTCCGATGGAGAACAGGAAAATGGTGGTAATAATAATAATGCAGATTCAATTGTAACACCAGGAGAATTAGTTACAGATGATCCAGTTTGGATGAAAGGTCATGGTACCTATTTTTTGAAAGATAATACATATTCATCAGTTGCAGGGAACGTTAGTAGAGTTAATAGATTATTAAGTGTAATACCGTTAAGAGGGAAATATCAACCCGAAACTGGGGATCATGTAGTTGGTAGAATCACTGAAGTTGGTAATAAAAGATGGAAAGTTGATATTGGAGGTAAACAAGATGCAGTTTTAATGTTAGGATCAGTTAATTTACCAGGAGGTGTATTAAGAAGAAAATCAGAAAGTGATGAATTACAAATGAGGAATTTTTTAAAGGAAGGAGATTTATTAAATGCTGAAGTTCAAAGTGTTTTCAATAATGGCTCAGCATCATTACATACAAGATCATTAAAATATGGTAAATTAAGAAATGGGATATTTCTTAAAATTCCATCAAGTTTAATTATTAAATCCAAAAACCATTCTCATGATTTACCAGGAGATGTCAGTGTAATTTTAGGAGTAAATGGATATATTTGGTTAAATAAAACTAATAGAAATTTAAATTCAACATCAGCTTCAAATAATAAATTACAATCAACTGTTGATTCTAAAGGTACTTATAATCCAGGACAAGGATCAATATCAATAACTAGATTAGAAGAAGAAAGTTCATGGGAAATCTATAGTGATAAAAATGATAAAATTTTAAATACTGTTAAAGATAATATAACGAGATATTATAATGTTATAAAGGCTTTAAGTTTTGGAGAATTAGGTATTACTGATCAAAGAATTATAATGGGGTATCAAGCAAGTCTTCAATTTGCTAATGCTGGGAAATTAATTGAAAAGGAAGCAATGGAAACAATTTGTCAAGATATAATTACTAATGAAAAAATGAGAGGTACTATGTAGTTGGTACTGTCTAGAGGTAAATAAATAGATGTAGATGTATATATAATAAATTAAAAAAAAATTGATAACTTGAATTTTGTGTTTTTTTATTTTTACTTTTCGGAAATTTTTTGCATTTTTATTAACAGAATGGTTCTTGACCGACTAGTTCTTGACCTTTCTTATATTATTTTATATTATTATTAAAATGAATTGGTTGCCACTAGGGTTACTGAATTTTTTTTGATAAATAGTATCTCAAATACACTGTATGACAAATACCTAAAACAACAATAACAACAACTATACTTACCGAAGACAAAGTATGAACACTAAAGATATCTTCATTTGCATCTCTTAATTGAGATTCTTGTTGTATGATATTTTTTAGAAGTAATTCTGAATTTTCTAAATTTTCAACCACGTTACTTAATTCATTTTCAATTACATGAATTTCATTTTCGAAATCCTTTTCGTTCATATTTTTCAATCTGTGATCATCACCAGAAATAAATTTATTGAAATATTTGGAATATAAATTATAATCCGTTGATTTCATTAATGAAATATCTCTTAAATGAACATCTAATTCAATTTCTTTAATTTGAGGTTTAAATGACCATGATTTATCACTATATAAATTATCAAAACAAACATAAATCCGATTTTTACCCTTATCGATATTCAATAAAGCATTTAATTTTTCAGGATTCTCCTTAGTGCCAAAATTTGAAATTTTATCAACTATATTTGATCTGGTGGTTTTCTGATCAATTAATGGATCATTTAAATTTTTTAAAATTAATGTTATCTCTTCTGATAAATCTTCTTGAAATCTTAATAAATTATCTTCAGAATCAAAAATTTTTAAATTTAATGATTGAGATTCAGATTTTTCTCCTGAATTCACTTTAATCATAATTAAATCATTATTAGTAGTTGAATAACTTATACAATGTTTTAAATTTTTTAGACTTGAGTATTTGGATTTATCACCTTTTAATGCTGGATCAATAAACATCCCAATTCCACTCACTGGATTGAAAATGGTGAACCAGTAGATGATTATCGGTATTAGCGTGTTTGAAAATTTCATATTATATCTTTTTATCAGGTTCTCTCTTTCTCCTAAGCTTTTTTTTTTTTGGATTTTTACAGTTTTATAATTAAAACGAATGGAATGATATGAATTTCATATAAATAATAAATGCAATATGGGGAGTACCTGTTTATATTCCTTTTACCTTCTCTCTTCCTTTGTAATAAAATTCGCTTGAAAAAAAAAAAAAGGGTTCGTGTTATTGTCTTTGCAATTTCAATCTCTGAATAATAATTATCTTCAAGATGATTATCTACCACCAGAAACCTAAATATGATACTTACCAACACAAAATCAACCAACTAAATTTGTCTTATGTGGGAAAAATATTTGAAATTTTTGCAAAAGGGTAACGTAAGTTGATGGGATTTTTCCTGAAATCAAAATATTATTACCAGTAATACTATTCGTTTCTACAGGGGGACGGAGGAAAACTGAGGTTGGGGGAAGGACGGGATGGATATATACTTGGATTGATAGGACCAACTAACTTAATATGAATTGCCAATTAATTTAAAATTATATAAATTTATGGGGTTTGTTTTATACCAATTAACTTCCTTTTGATCTGATTAAGAAAGTTTTTAGTTTTTGTTGAGACTCTTTACGTTTCTCACTGAAATTTAAAAGTCTCGTGCACCTAGATCCTTTTTTGGTTAAAGGTTATTTTTGTAACCCTGGTCCACAACACTTCGATAGAATTAAGGGATTAGGCATAATAGAGAATAATAGACAATAATAAGTTAAAGTTACGAGGTTGATAATTACTATGATGTGTTGGAGTTCGTCACTTAATTTCAGCAAGTTGGTTGGATTGTCGGGAATTATAAGATTTATCCTCCCTGCATTAAGCAATGCAATAAAAAGGCTGAAGTGAAAAAATAAAGTAAAATAAAGATTTGTGTAAGAATGTTTTAAAATTAGAGTAAAATTTTAGAAATTTTAGAAATCTTAGAAGGGGATCCAAGGGCCATTATTATATACTATATAAGGTATATATATATAAGTAAGATTATTATTGAGAGTTAGAGTAACAGCAAGGGTAATTCAGTAAACTATAACAATATTCTATTAGATAATTAATCTAAAAAGCTTTTGATAAAGGAGAAATAACATCTTTACCTTTATAAAATTCAATAGTTTTATTAGCTCTTTCAACAACACCATCAACGGTAAATTCTAAATATTTATAAACATCAGATGCTTTACCAGAAGCACCAAATCTTGATAAACCAAATTGTTCATGAGAATATTGAGACCAACCAAATGGACTTAATACTTCAACGGATAAAATTGGTACACCATCAGGTAATACTGATAATTTATATTCACTTGATTGTTTATTAAAAGTTAAGAAATCTGGGATTGAAACAACTGAAACTTTTTTACCTGATTCACCTAATTTTTTGGCACTATTAACAGCTAATTCAACTTCTGAACCAGTGGCAGCAATAATTAAATCTGGGTTAGAACCAGCATCAACTAAAGTATAACCACCTTTAGAAGCTTTTTCAATTGATGAACCTTCTAATTGTGGTAAATTTTGTCTTGATAAAGCTAAAATATGAGGAGTTGAAGTAGAAGTAATTGCTGATGCATAAGCGGCACTAACTTCATTACCATCAGCTGGTCTCCAAACTGATATATTTGGAACAGCTCTAAAATGAGCAACAGTTTCAATAGGTTGATGGGTTGGACCATCTTCACCTAAACCAATTGAATCATGAGTGGCAACCCAAATAACTGGATGACCAGATAATGCAGATAATCTAACTGCACCAGCGGCATAAGAAACAAAATTTAAGAAAGTACCACCATAAGCTTTGAAATTGGCACCAAAAGCATCAATACCATTCATAATAGCACCCATACCATGTTCTCTAACACCATATCTAATATATCTACCACTAAAATCACCTAATTTAGTTGATGGAGGTTGGAAATCAACTGAACCTGAAGCTTTAGTTAAATTAGATGGAGTTAAATCAGCTGAACCACCAATTAATTCTGGTAAGACAGGATATAAAGCACTTAAAACACCTTCAGATAATTTTCTTGTAGCAACAGCTTTATCGGATGGAGTGAAAGTAGGTAAAGCCTTTTCCCAACCTGAAGGTAATTTACCATCAATTCTTCTTTGAATTTCTTCACCTAATTCAGGATATTTAGATTTATAAGTTGATAAAGTTTCATTCCATTTTTTTTCAATTTCAACTGATTCTGAAACATGTTTTTGATAATAATCTAAAACATCTTTTGGAACGGCGAAAAATTCTTCAGGGTTAAAACCAAATGAAGATTTTAATTGTTTAATATCATCAGCTTTTAATGGAGCACCATGAACTGAATGAGAACCAGCAGCTAATGAACCATAACCAATGGTAGTATGAACTCTAACTAAAGTTGGTTTATCAGTTGATTTTTTAGCTTCTTCAATGGCTTTAGCAATAGCTTGTAAATCAGTATTACCATCTTCAACTTCTAAAATATTCCAACCATAAGCTTTATATCTACCAACAACATCTTCAGTAAACGCAACTTCAGTTGAACCATCAATTGAAATTTTATTATCATCCCAAAAGGCAATTAAATTATTTAATTGTAAATGACCAGCTAAAGAACAAGCTTCACCTGAAACACCTTCCATAAGACAACCATCACCAAGGAAACAATAAGTATAATTATCAGAAATAGTTAAATCTGGTTTATTATAAGTTGAAGCAAATTGTTTTTGAGCAATAGCTAAACCAACCGCATTACAAATACCTTGACCTAAAGGTCCAGTGGTAACTTCAACACCAGGACAATGACCTCTTTCAGGATGACCAGGAGTTTTTGAATTTAAAGATCTAAACCCTTTAATATCATCAATTGAATAATCATAACCATATAAATATAACATTGAATATAATAAAGCACAAGCATGACCATTACTTAAAACAAATCTATCTCTATTTAACCAATTTGGATTTTTTGGATTAAATTTCATATTTTGGAAAACAACATGAGCTAATGGAGCTAAACCTAATGGAGCACCTGGATGACCAGAATTACCAGCATTAACCATATCAACGGCTAAAGTTCTGATAGTGGAAACAGATAATTGATCAATTGACATCTTTAATTTTAATATATCTTTAATTTTAATATATCTTTATTAATTGTATATTTTTCCAATTCTTTTTTCCAAGTTAATGACAAATTAAACAAAAAAAAAAAGTTGTTGAAAAATTTCAATGGAAGAAGGAAAAAAAAATTGGGGGTTGGGATTCGAGGTTTAATTTATATCAATGCACATCAACACGACATTAAATAATTATCGGCAGTTTGACAAAATTATATATATCTTAACCCATTTTTACTTAGAAATTATAAAAGCACATGGTATGTCAGTAGAAAGGATATAGCAGTAAGGAACCAAAGAACTAGAGCACTAAAGACCTAATAAAGTAAAGACCAAAGAAATAAAGAAGTATCATTAGAGTGAGTATCAATTGAGTGTCAATTTGGGGTTGGATGGAAATTCGCTATTGAGATCAGAGAGTTTAACGTGTTCTACATTTTTTTGGGTGGAGGGATATTATGGTGGGAACTATTTGGCCGCAACCCCAACATGGGTGTACTGCGTTAGTAATTTATCAACTCAGTAGGAGAGATCACCACACCAGAGTATCTACAGTATTTATAGTTTGATTGCATTTCAATTGAAAGGATTGGCCTTGAATTAACATTAAAAGAATTAGTATTAAAAGAATTAACATTGAAAGAGCATTGAAACAATTAACATTGAAAAAGCATTGAAAACTAAATGATATAAATGGCATCATTTCAAATGATAGATGTATTAACTATATATTACTATATTCTTAATAATAAATGTCGTAGATTACTTTTTCCTCTTACTGTTATTAGATAAAATTGGACCAAAGTACACCGGTGAGGGACAATGTTAAAAATTGTTGGAGCAAAGGCAGAAAAATTTTCAATTAGCGAGACAGTGAGACTGTTCGTAGGACGGTTCGTGGGACTGTTACTGAGACTCTTAGTGAGACTGTTAGTGGGACCTTGGTGGGACAGTGGGATTCTTGGTGACTTAGTAAGGGGATTATTAGTATTTAATAATATGCTTTTACCCGATTGTTTTTTACTAATTTATTATTGATTATTGATTATTTATTGATGATTGATTATTGATCAATGATTATTGATTATTGATCAATGATTATTGATTATTGGTTATTGATTATAGTTTTCAATTACTTATTTATTATACAGTATCTTATGTTGTTGTTTTATTTTCTTTTCTCTATTCTTTGATTGAGATCACAGTGATCGCAGATCGGAGTACTTGACCGAATTTTCTTTTTCTTTTCCTCCTCACACAAAATAGTGAGATTGTACAGAAACCTGTAATATGTTATAGTGTTATAGAGACTGATTATTGATTAATATTTATTTCCTTTCCCTTTATTATACACGCAATACTTCTTCTTTTTATATCTCCATCATCACCTTGTTTATCACCTTGTTTATCACTTTGTTCATCACTTTGTTTATCACTTTGTTTTACCAATTGGATTATCATTTTGTTGATGTTTATATAATTTTACTGCCCCCACCTTTTATGGATCCTCAAATGGACTTTTCTCTCCACTAGTTTGACTTTCCCTTTTATCAATTTCAACATCTAATACAAATGATCCATCATTTATACTATCAGTTTCTTTAACAGGTTTACCCAAATCAATTAAATCAATTGGTATTTCTTTAATTTTATTTTGATTTTGATTTTGACTTTGATTTTTATTTTGATTTTGATTCTCATTAACTTCTTTTATTTTTGCTTGATTTCTTCTAATACTGGTAGCTCTTTGAATTTCTCCAATATCCGAATCAACATCCAGATCTTCATCTTCTAATATACTACTATCTTGAATATTATTAATTGTTACCGTACTTAATGTACTATCATTTAATTGATGAGTTGTGGTATTAATACTACCCTTTTTACTATCATTAAATCCTTCATCATCATCACTTAATTCTTCATAATATTCTTCGTCTTCATCTTCTTCATCTATTTTATCTACACTAACTAATCTTGGGTGGGCTTTTATTGCTGTCATAGTACTTTTACCTTCTCCTGAACTGGAACCAGCACCTGATCCATTTCCACTTCCATTTCCATTTCCACTTCCACTTCCATTTCCATTTCCATTTCCATTTCCATCTTGTTCTTCCAGTTCATGTTCATCATCTTCATTTATATCCATATTATTATTTGGTTGATAATTAGCTCTCATTATATCACCAATAATTGATGCATTTTCAATAGTATTTAAATCTGAAAATATTGAATCAGTTTCATATGAATAAATTGATTTAGTATTATTTTTTGTTGGTCTAACAGTAACTCCAGGAATATAAGCAATTGGTAAAATATTTGATGCATTGGTTGTAGAAATAGTAGTTGCAATTGAATTTCTATTACTTGAATTTGGATTTAAATATGGTGAATTAATTGTTGTACCATTCATATTATTCATATTATTATTACCATAAGTAAGATTAGAATTATTAATTAATCGTTTATTCTTTAATTGTCTTTTCCCAATTGGTTTACCTCTAATTTGTCCATTATTTCTTCTACCTCCAACTTTTTGTGGTCTAGTAAATGATTCATATGATGATAATCTTTTATTAGTATTTAAATTTGATCCAGAATTATTTCTTCTATTTCCTGGTCTAATGGCACCGGCAGCACCACCATTACTGCTACTGCCACCAGCAGTTGCATTTGCGGTACCGGTACCAGAGCCCGATCCATTACCTGAAATATTATTTGAACCAGAACCATTACCATCATCATTAAAACTAATATTTTGACTTGAATGATCATTAATTTCTCCACTATCATTACTAAAACTACCCTTATCTTCACCTTCCATTTCTAAGTCACTCATTGGGATATCATCATCATAATCTAAACTTGGATGTTTCTTCCTCCAAATTAAAAAATAATATAATAATCCTGCTACAATTAATGCTACTACACCACCAACTACACCACCAACTATAGCACCAACTGGGGTACTGGTACCATCAATTACACTGGTTTTCTCACAATAATATTCAGCACATTGATTACATGTTGGACTTCTTAATAATTTTTCATACCCTTTACCACAAGTTGGTCCATTTGGAGTAGTTGAGGGACATATAACACAACCATTAGCATCAGTTGCCGTAGCTGACAGTTCAGCTCTTTCTATCATTTCAACATGATCCGTATACTTCACGGTCTTACTCATCTTAGCAAAATACAAAAAAGTCAACCAATTTGAATCAGTTGTTTTCAAAATTTAAAAGGTGGAAAAAGTTGAAAAAGTTGAAAAAGTTAGAAAAGTTTTTTAATTTAAAAAATCGGTTACTGCCTTAGATTTGAGATTTGAGAAATCACACTTTCAATTCCCACTCCTTCTGAAATTTTTTTATCCCCTTCGCGACTTCACACGCACGGAGATTTTGGATTTTCTTTTTATCATTTTGATCTGAAACAAATATGAAACATTTCAATTAATGGCATTTTAAAGATGCTACATGTACCTTTAGATGTAGCGGTATACAGAATTATATAGAATCATGTAGAATTATATAGAATTAAAGAATTGTACAGAATTAGATAGAGTATAAAGGGTATAAAGAGTATAAAGTATAAAGAGGAAAGGCTATTAAGTTTATTAATATCTTTTATAAAATTACATTCATTATCATTCAAAATTTTTATATAAATCCTGAAAAATTATCAATTGATGAATCGGTTAATTCAATTTCTTTCCTTCTAATTAACCAAGTCTTTTCATAATCAAAATATTTATAATCATTAGTTTTATCATCTTTTAAAATCCATTGATTTAAATCAATATTATATAACCAGTTTCTATTTACTAATTCTTTACAACTATTATATTTTGAGTAATTATCTCCATAATAAAAACAATAAAATAATGTATCATTATCGAACTTCTTAAATAAATTTTGAGAATTTAATTCATACATTGGTTCTTGTGGGTAATCAATTGATGATGGATGAACATTAATTGGATTATACTCTCTTGGTTTTTCAGAGTCGAAAGAATCAGGACAATCAAATAATGACTTATCTAATTTTTCACTGATCAATGAGTAATTCATTGGATTGGTTAATCTTTGAGTTAATTGTGAAAGTCTAGGTATACTATCAATAAATGTTTCAGTTTCAGTTGGGATTGAAATTGATACTGGCGAGGCAGTTGATGATTTAATACCTCCATTACCACCATTAATACCATTTACAACTACATTATTGTTATTATTGGAAAGTCCTGGTGGGGGTGTATTAAGTGCTGCATTGGCCATTGATGGAGTAGTAACATTAGATGTTGAACCATTACGTGAAATTATTGCTTGAGCAGCAGTAGTAGTTCCCACAGCTGCCGCAACTGCAGCAGCAGCAGCAGGAGTAACACTTGGTGTATTGATTGAAGAACTACCACTGGCAGCAGCAGTAGTGGAATTATTTGAAGCAATGGTAGCTGGAGAATTTTCAGAAATAAACCCACTAACAGCTTCAGCAATTGTTGTACCACTAGCATAAGCATTTGGAATTTCAACTTTAGCAGGAGTAAATTTTTTCTTTCTTTCCTCTTTTTCCCTTTCAATCTTTTCCCTTTCAGTTTTTTCCTTCTCAGCTTTTGCCTTTTCAAGTTTCTCCTTTTCAAGTTTCTCCTTTTCAAGTTTCTCCTTTTCAAGGTTTTCCTTTTCAAGGTTTTCCTTTTCAAGTTTTTCCTTTTCAGCTTGTTCTCTTTCAGCTTGCTCTTTAGCTTCTTGCTCTTCCTTCTCTTTATTCAAAGTACCTTGAACCACATGATCTTCAGTTAAATTTAAAACATCATAAAAATCATCATAAACACCTTCTTCATCCTCTTGATTATTATCAACATAAAATTCTAAATCTTCTTTAATTTCATCAATATCTTCAGGTTTAATTTCTTCATTTTCTAAACACCTTAAAACTTTTTCTAATTGAGTTAAATGGAAATTATTTCTTTCAATCTTTGCTTTAGAATCTTCAATTTGATTTGTTAAACTATAACTATTTGAACCTTTTGCCTTTTTCAATTGTGTTGTAAAATGATGTACATCTGATTCCAAAAGTTCATTTTGACCAGCAAGTTGATCTCTAATATCACTAATATAATTAACTGATTCCTCCTTTTTCTCTTCATTAGCATCACCAAATCTAGGTAATTTCTTTTTACTACTTAATTCTAAACCTTCATTTGAAAATTGTTTTATTTTCGAAATTTTTTCTAAATCTTTAAATCTATCCATAGCATTTTCAATCTTACCACGATTTTCTTGTAATAATTTTTTATCTAGTTTAATTGAACTATCACTTAACCATTGTTTTAATTGATCTCTTAATCTTTGTAATTTTTTAATTTCTTTCTTTAAATCTGCTTCAAATTTATCTCTTTGAGTACTTAATTCAGTAGTTAATGCCTTTTCATAAACATCATCAAAAAGGGTTAATCCTTCTGCTATTTTTTTATTTGTTTTATCAAATTCTTGTTGTAGTTTACGATTACTCATGATTGTGTTATTAAATCTAGGAGATTGTCTTTGATTTTGTTAAAAATTTTCGACTGCGAGCAAAATAGTGTGAGACTTTAATCTATTAGGTATCTACATACTCTACTATACTATACTCTACTATACTCTACATACGCTACTTTATTCCACTACAATTCCTTCAAATACTATACTGGTACCAGTATATGGCACCAGCACCAAGATCAACAGCTATCGTTAGTTTAAACTTCTGTTTCTAAGAAAACATCAGTGAAATGATCTAATTGTTTAAAATTATATTCAAATGCTTTAATACTACTATAATAAGGATCAACAACAATAGTATCTAAATCATCATCAGTTTTCCAATTCCCAAATAATTTGATAATGGTTTTAGCATCTTTTGGTTTCATTCTAGTTAAAGCCATTAAATGACCTTCATCCATAGCTAATATATAATCAAATTTATAATAATCATCAAGTCCGATTTGTTGAGCTCCATGATGAATTGGCACATTATGTTTATGACATGTACGAACTGATCTATGATCTGGGGAATCTCCTACATGAAATGCACTAATTCCAAATGAATCAATGATTTTAAATTTTGATTCTAAATTTGATTGCTTGACTTTATATTTAAAAAGTGCTTCAGCCATTGGTGAACGGCAACTGAATCGTTAGTACGTCTTCCCTCCCCCTAAAAAAGAAAGAATTGGTTCATATGCAACCCCCAAGTCAGCCAGTCTTCTGTGGAGGCCAACAAATTTGGGGGTTGTTTAAGGTGTTTTACATACATATTACCAGTACATACAAAAGCTACTGATATCATTAGTATCGCGAATCGAAAAGTTTTTTTCATTTCATCTTTGCAAAGAATGGTTGAAAACAATATTGAATCAATTGCTAATTGTTTAGAAAATTCATTATTACCACAATATGCTAAACAAGCAGAACAAGAATTGAAGAATATCGAAGATCAACCAGAATTTTCTATTAATTTATTAAAACTTATTCTGTCAAATGCATCAAATGCTATTAGATTATCTGCAGTTATTTTTTTAAAAAATCTTATTCGTAGAAAATGGGTTAATGAAAATGGTGAATATTTATTACCAATGGAAGATGTTGGATATTTAAAAATTGAAATCTTAAATGTTATGGTATCATTACCAAATAATTTACAAATTCAAATTGGTGAATGTATATCAATTATTGCAGAACTGGATTTCCCTCATAATTGGAATAATTTAATTGATGATTTAATTTCAAAATTTAGTGAAATTGATTTTAAAACTAATAAATCTATATTATTAGTTAGTCATTCAATATTTAAAAAATGGAGACCATTATTTAGAAGTGATGAATTATTTTTAGAAATTAAAATGGTTTTAGATAAATTTGCTAAACCTTTTTTAATGTTATTAACTAAAGTTGATGAATTAATTTCAAATTATAATGATCAAGATTTAAATCAATTAAATATCTATTTTGAAAATTTATTATTATTAATTCAAATTTATTATGATTTAAATTGTCAAGATATACCAGAATTTTTTGAAGATAATATGATGGATGGTATGAAAATTATGCATAAATATCTTTTATATGAAAATTCCAAAATTACAAATATAAATTCAGATGATGAAGTTGATAATTTAATTAAAATTAAAACTTCAATTGTTGAATTAGTTAATTTATATTTAACTAGATATGCTGATGTTTTTGAACCATTAATTGAAAATTTCATTACTACAATATGGGAATTAATTACAAATTTTATTACTAAACAAATTAAATTTGATCTTTTAATTGTTAAATGTTTACAATTTTTAACATCAATTATTAAAATTTCAAAATATTCTAAATTTTTCAGTAATGAACAAAGTTTAGAAGAAATTTTAAATAAAATTATATTACCAAATATTTTAATTAGAGATAGTGATTTAGAAATGTTTGAAGATGAACCAATTAATTATGTTAGATTTGATTTAGAAGGTAGTGAATTTGATTCAAGAAGAAAATCGGCAACAGATTTTTTAAGAGAATTAAAAGATGTTAATAATGAAATTTTAACTTCAATTGTTATGAAATATGTTGAAAAATTTTTAAATGATTCTAAAATAAATAATAATTCAAATTGGCAAAATAAAGATTTAGCCATCTATTTATTTAGTTCATTAGCCTCGAAGGGGACAATTACAAATATTGGTGTAACTTCAACTAATGTATTAGTTGATGTTGTTAAATTTTTTAGTGAAAATATTGCAAGTGATTTATCAATTGAAAATTCAAATCAACATCCCATTTTAATTATGGATTCAATTAAATATATTTTAAATTTTAGAAATCAATTAACTAAAGAACAATTATTATCAATTATGCCAATTTTAGTTAATCATTTAAAAAATTCAAATCCTGTAATTTATACATATTCATCAATTACCATTGAAAAATTATTAGGAATGACAAATTTTAGTGCAAATCATGAATTAGTTTTTAATAAATATGATTTACAACCATTTTTAAATGATTTATTAACTAATATTTTTAAATTAATTGATCCATCAATTGAATCAAGACCAGAAAAATTATCAGAAAATGAATTTTTAGTTAAATTAGTTATGAGAATTTTAGATACCTCCAAGGATGGAGTCCCCAAAAATTTTAGAATTATAATTTTCAATCAGTTTATTTCAATTATTCAAATAATTTTTAAAAATCCATCAAACCCCAAATTTAATCATTATATTTTTGAAACTTTTGGTTTAGTTATAAAATATTCTGAACCTCAAGAA
This sequence comes from Yamadazyma blattariae, assembly GCA_030581595.1. Lineage (NCBI taxonomy): Eukaryota > Fungi > Ascomycota > Pichiomycetes > Serinales > Debaryomycetaceae > Yamadazyma > Yamadazyma blattariae. The sequence goes on along the minus strand of JAKTTU010000002.1, from coordinate 1,122,923 downwards.
ATTCCTGAATTAATTAATTTAATTTTCCCAACTTTAAGAGCTTTATTAGATGATGTTCAAGATTTCATTCCTTATTCTTTCCAAATTTTAGCTTATCTTTTAGAAAAATTACCTCATTCTTCATCACCTTCATTACCTGCAGAATTTAAATCTTTAATTAAACTTATAATGTCACCAGAATTATGGCAATATAAAGGTAATATTCCAGGTATAACAAGATTATTAATTGCAATAATTAAATTTGATTCAAAAATTTTCAGTGTTAATGATGAATCAATGACTCCACTTTTAGGTATTTTCCAAAAACTTATTGCTTCAAAATTAAATGAAATTTTTGGTTTTGAGTTACTTGAAGTTATCTTGTTAAATTTTGATTTATCAATTTTAGAGAAATATTTAAAAACCATTGCAGTGTTATTATTAACTAGATTGAAAAGTTCACGTACTGAAAAATTTTTGAAAAGATTTATTGTTTTCATTTTTTCAATTTGTTCATTAACAACAACAACAGCTAACACCAATTCAAATAATTTAAATAGCAATTTTATAATTAATTTAATTAATTTACCTCAAGCAGGAGTTTTCGATGGATTATTAACTAATTTAATTTTACCAAATTTATTAAATTTTGCAAATTTAAGAGATAAGAAAATTATTTTAATTGGATTACTGGAACTTGTTAATTCACTGATTTCTCCAAATTTGAAAACAATAGTTATTGAACAAATAATTAAAAATTTAGATAATTTCCAATCAGTTAATAAATCAATGAATAACACTAATGATGTCAATTTACCATTAAATGAACTTGATTTAGATAGTGGCTCATTTGGTGCAAATTTTTCTAAATTATCAACAATTAATCCTGAACCATTTGATCCATTAAGTGAAATAAAGAATAATGATTATAATCAAATTAAATTTTCGGTAATGAATAATGTTAAAAAAGTTGATGGTAATGTTTTAAATCAATTACCACAAGATATTCAAGCTAAATTACAAGAATTAGCTTAAGATTTTAGAGGGAATATTTTTTAAACAAAAAAAACAAAATAGAACAGAAACGTATTTGTAAAGTGAAATACAGTGAAATAAGGGTTTAAAGAACACGTCTGTTTAAAATTAAAAGTACATAATATACATAAAAAAATTAATTATTTTTTTTTCTTTGTTTGTTTTCTTATTTGTTATTTTCTCTGGTTTATTCTTGTCTGGGGTTTTTTCTTTCTTCTCTCTTTGTTTATTCTAGTTTGAATCTATATTACTTTAATTGTTTCGTTATCTCATTCAGCTTCAGTAGTAATTGGTTCTTGTGCAGTTTTATCTTCCAATTCTTTTAATTTATCTAATCTTTCCTTTTCAGCAATTTCAGCAGCTGTTAAAAATCTACCACCTTGACCTCTTGGTCTTCTCATTGCATGTTTATGTCTTGATTCATGTAAATATGGTTTACGAGTTCTAGCTATTTTCAAAGTTTCTTCTAATTTTGCTCTCGCTATACGTCTTTTCAATATACGATGATATTGTTTAGCATTAACATAAAATGGCTGTTCTCCTTCTTCTTCACCAGTTGTTTGTTGCTGTGATTGTTGAGGTTGCTGGTTAACCTGTCCTTGAACACTGTGGCCTTGCGGCTCCTGTTGGGATTGTTGATGTTGTTGTGGATGTTGTTGCTGTTGTTGTTGATGTTGTTGAAGCTGATGTGAAGGGTGACTCATAGAGTTTTCATCCTTTATATGAGGAGATCCATTAGCTGATTCATGATGAGCCGACAGATTACCATTTGATTGATTTTGTTGTTGATGATCCCCCAGATAATTATCAATTGAATTAATATGATTTATCCTATTAATTGACCCCATATTATTCATGTCATTCATCATATCATTATTCATTCCCACGGGGATATTATTATTATTATTATTACTATTATTGTTCATTGGTAGTTGGTTTATGGATCCATTTGGTAAATTCCCATTATTTATACCCATATTCATATTAATTGAACCATTATAATAATTCTCATCTTGATTATATTGATATTCACCATTTATAGTATTTGGAGTATCTTCGCCCAGTCCATTTTCTTGATTATAATAATTATTCCCTACATTAACCGCATCTCCATAATAATTCTCATTAACTCCTAAAGATGTCATTTTTATATTTATTTAGGGGATTTAATCTTGTTCACTGTTGTGTTGTTTTACCTGTTTGTTATTAACTTGTGCTCCCTGAAAATTTTTTTTCGAACTTTTCCGTATGCGGTAGGTACTCACCTTTACCGGTTTCGCGAAAATAGTTTTTACTACAACGGTGGTACTAGAGATGGTGGTAACTCTGGCACCGCTGGTGGTGCGACGAAAGTGCGCAATTCCTGTATCGACCTAAAATTTTTCTGTTCTTAACCCCAGGTCTTAACTGCATACGTTTTTGTGTTTTTCAGTGTCTCAGATTGCCTTTATCTTAAAGATCAATTTTCAATTGTTTCATTGAAATTGTACGGTGGAGTGTTATGTGGTACTAGCTATAGGTAGAATGACAGTAACAGCAAATAATCTACATTATTTAGTTAAATTAGGGGGATTCTGACTTTTCTTGTGGTGGTTGGGTTTAAATAGGTGCATGAGGTATCATTCTTGGTACAGGAACAAATGATATATGTTAGAAAGACGGTTAAAATTAATTTTATATATAATCATTATATTTGTATTTGAAGATGCTAACTATATCTATTCACCAATGCTTCAAAGGCGAAACCTGTGATTTTATCTATTTTAATAAACTTATATACTTTGAGTAGATTTATTTTCATGCAATTTCAATATTTTTTTGCAAGTCCAATATTCAATCCCTTTAGAGACAATGAACCCGACTCATCATGACACCGCAACAACTGAATATTAACAATTTGAGTACTTACTAATTACCAAGATAAAACTATTATCCTTGAGAATCCAGCAACTTCTGAATGTTTCGAAAATGAATTCATTAATCATCTACAATATCCTGTTGTAGTGCTATTCTTTCCAAGAAACTTTTCTTATCATTAAAGTTGACATATTCATTAATATCCACATCCTCAACATTAGCTAGATCATACTCCTGTACTGTTCCTACGCCAAAATCATAGGTACTTAAATCCTTAAATGATACATCGGTATCAGTTTCGTTTTCCTTGTTATGCCTTATACTATCATGAACCTTATGTGAATCGATTTCCAATCTTTCATTTGTTGGACTTGTTATTAGAACTTTTGGAGTATTTGATTGATCATTTAATATTTTAGCTGGTTTTGTTCGGCTAACTTCTTTTAAATCATTATTTTCCATTTCCTTACCCACTGCTAATGGCTCAATTAATTTTTCACTAGAATCATTCAACTTATTCAGTATACTATCTTCAACTTTAAAACTTTTATTATATTTCTTTGAATCTTTATGTTTTAATTCATCGTCACCAAAATATTTTACATTACTCATATGTTCATGCAACTCTTTTGTCTTTTCTCTCCAATTACATGTTAATCCCTTTTTCTGACAATTTTCACAAACTGGGAACAGTAATTCATCACATTTTTTCTTACGTTTTCTACATGTTAAACAACCATTACTTGATCTGTTCCTCCTATCTCCCATGATGACTCAATTTGGTAATATTTTTTTCTAACCGCGCTGAGTTGCAAAAAAAAAGATTTCAAATCGAGCAAAATATTTGTGATCATGTTAAGCGTGGATCGATTCGTAAATATGAAGTTACAAAGCTGTACAGTTATATGATAGTTATTAATTCCTAAATCATTGTTTTATTCCATCACCTATTAGTTTGACCTTCATAATTGATCTTGAATAACATATAAAAAGCTTTGAAATATTATGACTTTGAGGTATAAAATTAAAATTTAAAAAAATTTATTTATTTTGTTTGTATGTTATCAACATACAAGCAAAATTTGAAAATAACTAACTATCTTCTTTCAAAGAAAAACGATTAACTAGTTAGGAGTAAATTTATTGCTAAAAGTAGACATTATTCACTAAAAAATAGTTGTCACTCTGAGACTTTAGGTCGGATGAAATTTGTTGATAGGCACCTAAGTAATATTGACATTTCAAAGTCTTGCATAACAATTCAAGAAATTTCTAGTACCCAAGCCCTAAGTGTCCAATGTCTAGACCGTCTAAGAAGAAATCTATGGAATTTCTAAAACTCAGCACTATATTACACTTTATATATTAGCTTTTCACTGAACCTTGGGATACTCCATTGATTTTCTCTTGATAATTGTAGTTCTGAATTTAAAATTTTTCAAGTTTATCATAGAAGGCAAAATGAGTTGGAATTCTTTGTTTAAAAGTTTGAAAAAATTGCCATAACCTTCAACAATCAACATTGTGGAATTAGCCAAGAGTTCAAAAACTTCTCTTGTGGTATCTTGGACGCTGGTACGATTATATTGTGTCCTTTGCAGCAGCTGACTATTATTTAAACTTGTCCAATTTATATAAGACCTCTAATGCTTAAACTGTATTTCGTCTATCATTTCATTCTAAGTGGCGTGCTGAAACATTTTAAATAGTGTTTATGTCATAACACACCGAGAATTTGAAATTACAATTTATGAAGAAGCTGTGAAAAGCATATTTCGAAAACTGTTAATCACCACATAATGACTGATTGTAAGAAGTTACGATTTGGGTTAAGTATGGTATCTAGATCTAGTTGAAGTTATATCAATCTCCTTTAATAATTCATCGGTGCAGTCATGAAATATATCGTTTATAGTTAAACATAATCTCCATCTCTTCCCCAGATTGTATGATAGGTCTAAATTGAAAAATAAGATCATTCCGATTGCAACTATCATCGCCCATGACGTATAAATTTTTATCTTCTACCAGATCAGCATTAGTTACTGATACTGGTGATTAACCTGTATAAATAGAATTGATCCACATAATCCACATAAACTAGTATTAACCACTCTATACTTCTGTAACATTCAAAGACCAATAAACTTTTACCTCAATCATCGTTCCAATCGTGCTTTAATTGAAATCAATTGGAAATATCATTATTATTATTAGTGCAGCCGCAAGCAATAATCAAAACCCCGAATATTGACCCTATCAGAAGTAATACAATTCAAGAACTCATTGGATTAAGAGTTAAATGAGGAATCTATGATGAAGCAAATGGTTAATTGATAAATTTTAATAAGTTAAATAAAACCATTTCATAATCAAATTGAAGTAATAAAAAAACAAATATAGTGATTAAGATATATCTACAAGGCGGTCTTCACCAGATGTCGTTCTAGAATTTTCTTCACCAATATTGTTATTTATATTGGAATAGATAATCAATGAAGCATAACAAGCGTTGACGTAACATCTATAATGTTATGCAATGTCAATTATACCTTTTTGGATTATAGTTGACTGCTTATGTCAACCAATTTCAGGAATATTTTCTAAACCTATAAAAATGAACCAAAAAATAAAAAGAATTGGATCAGCAAAAGTCGTTGGAGTATAAAGTACCCTCAAAATCCGCAGAAAAGTGAAAAATTATTGAAAAATAACAGCCTGAGTGAAGTTGAAAAAGAGAAATTGTTGAACTAATTTTTGCATTTGAACTTAAAATAACTGGTTAAAGGAATCAATAAATATCTATTACAGTAAAGAATTAATTATATCTTAAACATTTAAGGAATACTATTTTTTTTTTACTAATAACCAACAAGCAAAATAACTGAAATAATTAGAAAAAGACATTTACTGAACGAAGAACTTGAAATCGATATGAGTGAAATTGAAAAATCTGAAAAATCAACTATTGAAGATAGAATTTACATTGGTAATGTAGATTTTAAAGCAGGTGAAGATGATTTAAAGAATTTTTTTGAAGGTTTAACTGTTATTGATGTTGATATTCCAAGTAAAACTTTAAAATTGGGTAAAAAAACTATTGAAAAACATTTGGGTTTTGCCTTTATTCAATTTAAAACTAAAGAACAAGCTGATGAAGCAATTGAAAAATTTAATGGTAAAGAATTTATGAATCGTAAGATTTATGTTAAAAAAGCGGTTCCACCACCAACTGAAGAAGAAAAAGCTAAAAAGAATGAATTATTTAAAGCTAAAAAAGCTGAACAAGCAGAAAAAGCAAAAGCTAAAGCAAAGGCAAAATTAGAAGCTAAAAAGAAAGCTAAAATTGATGCCAAACAATCTGAAAAAGTTGAAAATAAGGAAGAATCATCAAAATCATCATCATCATCAAAAGATTCAACTAAAGCTCCTGTACTGGCTGAAAAATCAAGTGAAGAAAAAGTACCAGAAGGTAAACCTTCTAAAGATACTATATTTATTACTAATCTTGATTATAAAGTTAATTATAAAGTTTTAAATACTTTATTCCAAGATTTAAAACCAAAATGGATTCATGTTCCAACTAGACAAGTATCAAGTTATATTATTAAAAAGAATAAAATGATGGGTAGACCAATATTTAATAAAGGTATCGCATTTGTTAAATTTAATAATGAAGAAAGCCAATTAAAAGCTGTTAAAGAATTTAATGGTAAAGAAATTAATGGTAGAGAAATTATTGTTGATATTGCAGTTGATGCAAGAATTCCAAAAGATGAAAATGTTGTAGAAGAAGAAAACGCTTAATCGTTATAAATTTTTATTTTTTATTTTTTTATTTTTAGTTTTTTTTTTATTTCTTATAACTATGAAATGTATGTTTTAATTAATTAATATATAATTGTTATTTGATCCAAACCCAATTCTCTGTTATGGTTTCCTTTTCTTTTAATTACTTAAAATTGGACTTAATTTTTCTCATCACGTGAGTACCATCTACCCCAGGATGCATATTAAACTTTATATACGATAAGGAGGAAAAGAAAGCTAATCTAAAGTAACCATTATCGACTATGTTTGGTGTGGTGATGGGGCACACAGAGAAGGTATTTGATCTCGCAGTTCAGATATGTTTTAGAAAAGGACCCTTCCCTGAAACTGTTACTTCTTAAGCATCACGTGGCGAGATCAAACTTTACAAGTAGTTAAATTGACATGTAGGCCACATTAGGCTGTTTATAAAAATTTAAACAAGTATTGAGTTCAAATTTATTAAGTTCATAAATTTTGTTAATTGAACTCGATAGAATTGGTGAATCCTTATCACAAATTTAACTACATGTAAATTTAACTACAATGATTTATTGAGGACTATGTTAATAGGAAAAATATCATTGATTACCTATTCTTCTGTATCTATTCCATTTCTGGTCCGTTGATACAGCAAGTGTTATTCTAATTGTACTCAAAGTTATGTTATTTATTGGTTTCAAGTATTTGTTTAATTTCGGTTTCCTATTTTAATCTTATAGGTTAGATACGACATATGGATTATTAGGCCCTCGCGCAGGTGTATAATAATCAATGGATCTTAATTATGCAGTTAATTATTATTATTAATTTAATAACCACAGGCATCAAGTTTTAATTGATTAGTTTGTAATTCACCTTCACATTGTTTAAGGTTGAACTCATAATACAAATATTAACGATGCCTATAGTCATTTACATGCACAATGGTTCAGTTTCCATACTTCTGACTAGAAACAAAATATTCGTAGAGAGACAGTAATACAATATGAGGACAAAACTCTTCAGTAACCCGTGTTACCAACATAGGTAATGTCATAATTAAAACGTTAGGAAATATTCATATATATATACTTATATTCATTTATTTATCTATTGAGTTTCTATATTAAAACTAACCATTGGGAAATTTATTTCATTAATTACATTACAATTATAACCAAAATTATTTAGTATACCTCTTAAAATACCATTGATAAAATTAATATAATAATTTAAATAATTATTAAATTGTAAACTATTTGAATTTAAATTATTAAATAACTTAAAATTATTATCCATTAAAATGAAAGTACCTCTATTATTAGTTTTTAAATTATTAATTTGTTTTTGAAATAAAAATTTCCAAAAATCTTTACAAATAAATTTCATTATATCAAGTAAATTAACTTTTGAATCAACTTTAGTAAATGATTCATTTATATTAAATAATAATAATTCATTAAATTTATTACCTAATTTAAAACCTAATAATTCTAATTTTATATTAATTTGATTATCTGTTAAATTTTGAGATTTAGATGATTCAATCGTGGAAGGGATTAATTCAATTAGAAGTAATCTAAATAATGATTCATTCAATTCCATCTTAATTTACTCTATCTTTATCTAAAAGTCAATATAAATTCTCACTGTCTCACTGTCTTACTCTCTGACAGTCTGGCAGTCTCACTGAATTTATTGCCAGCTAGACTTCCTAATGCGGCAGTCTCGCACAGACTGCACCAGACTACATACTTTTGGTCTGACCCTCACTTTTATGGTGGATACACGCTTTTGGGTGTCTGGGTCATGGGGTCACGAATTAATTGTTACACGCATAACTTATGACACATAAGTGTTGGAGAAAACACGACCCTATTTGCCCCCCTATTTTTGCGACAGACTGCATTGTACTGCGACGTGCATAGTTTACTGCGCAACCGGCAGTTTATACTATCACGGCTCTTTTTTGCAAAAATATTGAATTTGAATGAAAATGTGTGAAATAGATTGAATAGTTAATATCAGTTAATTCTTGATATGACTTTAATTTTATAAAGCTAAATCAACAAAATACTAGTGAGTAAAGGTAGGGTTTAATTAATTAAATGTAACTGTCAAAAAAAAAAAAAAAAAAGAAAAAATTCCATATTAATTATTGTTTCCTAAGTAGAATAATACCCATATTCAATATCAATTATTAGACTATAAATCAATAAATTATAAACTTAATGGCAATTTAATGCAATTTTAATGCAATTTGCATCAATTTTAATCCAATTGAAACCAATCTAATTTGTACATAACTAAATATGATTGTATAGAATTCAATAACGTTGTTAAACTTATCACATTAAAAATAATTTCCCATGTAATCTTCAGATCAAAATTAACCATTGGAATTTGAATTTTTTCTACCTTGCGAACCTGTCTTGCATTATTTTTTTTGGGTTTGTGTCGTTCCTAAATTCTTCAAAACTTTTCCAATTCGCACCAATTCGCATTTTCGCACTTTTTTCGTGAGAAAACAAAAAACCAGAAAAATTAACCAGCCATAAATAATCATCTGTCACAAGGATAAAACAACATTGTGAATTTTATCATAAATTATAATTAATTAGTTCCTATAAAATTCAACTAATAGTTCCCGTCAAGCAGCCTTTAAATTAGAGTGTTGATATCATTACCGTCCTGGGAATTTTAACTTCGAAATTTGTTTTAAATATAACCAAGACCTCGCGCTTTTTTTTTGTAAGTAACAGAAGGGTTTTTAATTTTTTTTATTAATCAAGGAGTATTGGAGTTCATTTCAAAACTAGTTTTGGTGTTGTACATTAATTAACATCCTGGGGAGGATTGTGTTCTGTGTGATAGTTTACATTTTTTATTTTATTTTTTTTTTTGCATTTTGCATTTTTAACAAAGTTTTTACAGAGTTTTAACAGAGTTTGTCAAAAAACTTTAACATAAGAGAACAGAGACCACAAAGAGACAGAATAAGAACAGCCGCCTTTAAAACAACATAGCAATAACGGAAACGATGACTGATAATTATATACTGTTAACTAGTCCCAACTTACCAAATGGTAATTCATTCCAACCAGGTCATGGATCTAGTCAAAATTTCAATCAATCACATGGTTTAAATAACAATTTAAATGGTAATTTGAATGGTAATTTGAATGGTAATATGAATGGTAATTTAAATGGCTCCATACATTTGCCATCAAATAATTCTAATAGTCATGCACCAAATCAATCAACTTCTGCACCTCAGCCATTAACGATAAATTCAAATCTTCAAAGTTTAACAAATTTAAATCATTCTAATTCAAATACTTCAAATTCAAATAATTCAAATTCGAATTCTGCATCATCTTCAGGTCCAAACTCTGGTCATTCATCAAGTTTTGAAAATAAATTAAGTAGTAATCTGGTTCCTTCATCATCCTCATCTCATCAAAATACCATTACTCCGAATTCAGCAAATTCACTTCAAAACAATAGTAATAATTCAAGTAATAATTCAAATATAATATCACAATCAAGTAGTAATTTACCACCACCACATTTAACTAATACAGTAACTGAAAAGGAGTCAATTAATCAAAATAATTCAAGACCATTTATTTTAAAAATATCAAATTTACCAAAAGATTTAACCACTAGAGAATCAACATTAATTTTTTCCTTAGTTATTGATGATATTTTAAAAATTGAATTAAAAAATGATTTAGAAAATCCAATTATTTTAGCATTTTTTAAAAATTTTAATACTTGTTTAACAACTTTTAAATTATTAAATAATAAATATTTATTTAATGAATTACCAATAATTGTTGAAATTGATGATTATAATGAATTAAATAACGTTAACAATTTTTCAAATACTGTCATTTTACCATCTTCCACTAATAATACCAATACTAATAATAATAATAATAATAGCAGCACAAACACTAATAATAACAGTAATAATAATAATAATAGCAACAGTAATAATGGTTCAATTAGTGGTCCTACAGGATCAGCACCAGTAAACAGTGGATCAATTTCAGGTGTTTCTAATCCAAATAGATCGAGATTCATCTTCAATGATCCATTCAATAATGATTTAGATTTAAATATGAATAATCTTAATTTAGGTAATTTAAATTTATCATCAAATTCAAATAATTTTAATTGGCAGGAATCATCCCAACCGCAGACTCCATCAAATAATTTAAATTTTGATTGGCAAAACAATCCAAATTCAAATTCAAATCAAAATCCTAATCAAAATCCTAATGTTAATGCTAATCAGCAGCCAAATTCCGGTACCCAATCAAACGATGGTAAAAATAATAGAAGAACATCATCAGCATTTTTCCAATCAAATTTTTCAAATAATTTATTGAATAATTCATTTTTAAATAATTACCCATTAATGAGTAATAATAATCAACCACCATCTCAACAAGCGCCTCCATCACAGCAACAGCAACAGCAACAACATCAAGTTCAACCCCAACAACCACAACTGGCACCAGCATCTTCAGGTCAATCTCAACAGCAACAACCACCTTCTCAACTGCAACAGCAGCAGCAGCAGCAACAACAACAACAAGGACCTATTCAGCAAATACCTGGAAACGTTAATCCAATGGGCACTCAACAATCTAATACATCGTCAGATTCTCAAGATAGTGGATCTACCGTTACTAGTCCAATTGAACAATCATCAAATTTAGGACGTAAAGATGTACCAGATTTATCATTATTAGCTAGAGTTCCACCACCTGCTAATCCGGCTGATCAAAATCCTCCATGTAATACCCTTTATGTTGGAAATTTACCACCTGATGCAACTGAACAAGAATTACGGAATTTATTTAGTCCTCAAAAAGGTTTCAGAAGGTTATCATTTAGAACTAAAACCACTAATTCATCAAATTCAACTCATGGACCAATGTGTTTTGTTGAATTTGAAGATGTTGCTCACGCAACTAAAGCATTAGCTGATTTATATGGTAGAATTTTACCAAGATCAACAAATTCGAATAGTAAAGGAGGAATTAGATTATCATTTTCGAAGAATCCTTTAGGTGTTAGAGGTCCACAAAGAAGATCAAGTAGTAATCAGGTTAATAACAATAATGGATTTGGATATAATAATTATCATGTTAAACAATAAACCATTTCCCACTTTAACCATTTTTTTTAATCACTAATTAGTTTTAGTTAGTTTATTTTTGTATCCTATTAAGATTTATCATTTTCATTTTTAATAATATTTTTTCATGTTATCATTATCAAATTAAAAATTTAATTTAGTTCCATTTACTTTACGTAAATGAACAGTAAAATAAAGAAAGAACAAGACAGCAAAACTTTGTTGGTAATTTAAATTTTTAAATTTTTTTAATTTGTTTACCCATTCCATGGTCATTTGTTTCATTAGTTTAATTCATCATCATCAGATTTATTGTATTTTTATTTTAGCATCCTGGTGAAATCATATGTAGTTTAGTGTAATTTAGATGGATATATATCTGTATTATTGTATTAAGGAAAATCTTTTTATTCTCTCTTGGATATTAGTTCGAAAATAAAAGCTAGTTATAGAAAAGTGATCTGGTGATTTAGATTAGAATAGAAAGTACATATATTAAAATTGTATATAATTGGGCCAGCCAATCATGAAAAACGGCAATTATAAGCTAACATGATCCGATCAAAGAAACTAGAATAATCCAAAAGAAAACGAAAACGAAAATAATAAAAAATAAGTATAAAAATTGGGAAAAATAATTATGATTTAAATATGAATTAATTCATCATAATCATTGTAAAAACTATTTTGATTATCAGATTCATAATAATCTATATAATGTAGATTTTCGTGGAAACTATCAAATTTCTGAAAACCATCATCAAAATTTGATGATAGTGATGATGGATAATAATCAGTTGGTAATTTTAAGGAATTGGAACTAGAAGGTAATGTTACATGATTGTTATTTGCATTTGAATTTGAATTTGGTGAAGTTGCAGTGGTTGGTGAAGTGGTTGTTGAAGTTTCTGAATTACCAGCAGTTTCAATTTCCATACTATACTCATCAGTTTGATCAGAAAAACTATAATTATCATTTTCAGTTCTAATAGTGGTTTCAATAGGTTTGGTATTAATTGGAATTGGTTTAAGACTTCTAATTTTGGAAATTGTTTCATCTATTTTAACTTTTTGCTTAGGCTGTTCAATTTTATCCTTTTCAACTTTTTCAACGTTATCTTTATCATTTTCAACTTTTACAACCATTTCAATGTTGTTTTCAACTTTCTTTTCAATATGTTCATCTTTCTTTGGAACTGCTAATTCAATTGATTTAGTTAAAGGTTCACCTAATACCTTATCAGCATCAACATTCATACCATCAATCTCTTCAATTCTATTAACTTTATTAACTTTAAGCTTCTTAGCATCGGTTTTAATTAATTTTTTAATTTGAGTTGCCTTTAATTCTTTACCATCACCAGTAACTGCAAGAACTAAATCTTGACTAATATCTTTTTCAACTTTAACTGTGGGTAATTTTGCAATTTTCTTCTTAATCATTTTCTTTTTAGGTTTTTTAATATTCCTTTTATCATTTTTTATACTATAGCTCCTATCTTCAGGATCAGAAATATCATCAAATTCCAGTTCATTTTTTTCCATTTTAATTTTGGTAATTGAATTATTTGGTTTTTTAACTCTTGATGAATCTCCCTTTTTAACTAATTTTCTAGATTTGGGGACATTTGCACCGATATAATTAGTAACAAATGATTTTGAGTGAGTTTGCTTCTCATTGTCACTATCAAAATCATAATAATTTTCAATCTCAGTTTCGTTAGGACCAGTACCAATACTAGTACCAACCTCACAATCAGAATCAATTTTATTACTTTCCAAGCTAATAACTTCTTTAATGGTAAACCCTAAATTAAAAATATTATGATTAATATCTTCAAACCCAATAGTTCTAATAATTAAATCTTTAACTCCACTAACAGGTAATAAAGCAAAATTACCTCTAAATTTTTCAGGTAAATTTAATTCATTAAATAATTCCAGATTTTCAAAAATACCAAAATTTAAAATCCATCTTTCATAAAGGGCAAGATAAAAAATTTCATAAATTAAAGGATTAATATAAGCCATATTAATAGTAATATTACTTTTTAAATATTGAATATTAATCAGTTGTTTTAATTGTAATAAATTAGTTGAATCAAATCTAATAATGGCAATCAATAAATCGATTCTTTGATCTTTAGTTAAATGATCTGGTTCAACATGACGGATATGTTTGGGCCACCAATCTGGAATTTTAGGCGATTTATAAGGGAATTTAGCTTGTTTTTGAGGACAAATTATTCTAATCCAATCTTTGGCTATTGTTTTACAAACAATTTGAGTGGTAGCTAAAAATAAGTCTTTGTATTGATTGATAATTAATTTTTCGCTAGTTTTGGTATCTTGAATTTTTAAATAGTAAATATTTTTAATGAATGGTTTAATATCTAAAAATAATGATTCGGTAATTTCAGTATTATTAATAACATCTTTGATTAATTTTAATTGATTTTTAGAAAGATCAATAGTTGAATCAAATTCATATTTATTTAAATTTTGAATAATTTTAATTGTTTGAATCATCTGAAAATGAAGTGAACTTGAACTTAAACTTAAACTTGAACTTTGAACTTGAATTTGAATTTGATAGTTAAAATTGAAAGTGAAAGGTGAAAATTGGGAGATTGACCTTATGAAAAATTGACCAGCAATTGAAAATGACCTTAAAGAATACTCCCTAAATTGACCTAAAGATAAAACTATAACAACAACCTAAAATTAGCCAAATATGATCCAGACTATGAGAAATAACAACCCCAATACAAATTAACCGTACTTCAAACAATAAATCCTCTAAAAAAACTCTAAAATAACCAAACAAATTAGATAATCGAATCTCTTACCACTATATAATTGTTCTTAATATGAAATTAATATTCAATTGAAAAAAAATGTTATTTTAATGTTATTTTGTGGGATAATTTATCTGTTTTATAATTGCAACAAAATCTGAAACAAAATCTGTAACAAAATCTGTAACAAAATCTGAAACAAAATCTGAAACAAATTGACGAGACCACCAGAAAAACAAAACCAAAATCCAAAAATTAACTGAGTATCAAGGACCGTAATAATGGCAACTATGAACCACAGATTTTTTGGAGAGAAAAAGACAGAAAAATAATAAGTAGATAACAAGTAGGAAATCCAGGGTAATTTATAGTTTCCAACCTAACAATGTTAATCGACCCATGGCCAAACCTTTCCCAATTGAAAATCCAATCAAGTGGAAATTGTAAAAATTCCAAAACCCTAGCAACTCTCAGTATTTTCTATATACAATTTCTCATTTTGCACCACCATCAGGATTGTTAGTTAAATTAGTGATTATAGTGAGAAAACTCTTATATTTGCTACTAGCTGTAAAATTGTAGAAAACAATTCTACATACACTAACGTATATCAGACACTATACTATATACTACACCATATACCATATACTATACCATATACTATATATACACTATACACTCTATCGATTTCAAGTGTTAATAATTGTGAATTGTAAATTCCAAACTTCATATAGTAACAACACGAATTTGAGAATTTATAAACTTTCATGCAGCTTTGTTATCTTGAAATAAGTGAGATTGCAAGACACAAGTGGTGGGTTAAATAAGGATCGCCTTAGCATTGATATGTTACCTCCTATACTAATTAGATTAATATGCTACCTCCTATAATAATTAGATTAATATGTTACCTCCTATTATTTAGCAACTTTCTTTTTCGTTCATCCTTTCGTCTTTCCATTTGAAATGTGGGTGAATTCAAAGGAGAAAGGGTTTAAAAGGGAGATTGAAAGGAAAGGGTTTTAGGGTTCAAAGAAGTTTAATACGAAAATTCTTATGTATTAATACTTAAATTAACAATCTAGATGTAGTATTTCCTCTTTGGTTAATTTAAGCATTTGTTGGTAAACATTTGATTTAGTGATTGAACTTGCTTTATATGTATTATCTTTCTATTCTATTTCTAATTATGTTTAAGGTGTTGAAAATCTATGGCATTAATATTTCGTTTTCTATCATGTATTGATATTGTATTTGATTTCTTCTTATTTTCTTCTCTTCTCTTCTTATATCTAAATCGGTAGTTTTACAGTTACACTGCTTACTTTATTAAATCATAAAATGAAATGGATTCACGTTTAATCTTTTCATTTTTAATTATTGGAATATTTAAATATTTATAAATTTCTATAGTTTCTTTATCATTAGCATCTTTAGCATCATTAGCATCATTAATATCATTAAGCTCATTAATCTCATTAATTTCATTATCATCATCATTCTCTATATCATTTCCACTGGTCAAAAAATTTATATAAATTTTTAAAAATTCTTTAAAATCATTTAAATTCAGTAACAAATCATCATTATCATAAATTAAATTCGACAATATCTTAATTCTATTATAATTATCCCATCCAATTGGTATACTTAAATAATTATCATCATTACCATCAATACCATCATTGTCTTCTAATATAGGATTTAAAATTTCATTTTGTTTTAAAATTTTAAAAATTTGGGATTTACTAATTATAAATGAACCTCCATGAATTAATGATATAAATCTAAGAATTTGTTGTAATTTAATTGATTCAATTGTTGTTAAATTACTATAATTCTTAATATTAATTATAATTCTCATATCTAATGGATAATTACAACTGAAATCAAAGTCATCTTCATTATCATCATTATCCCCATTATTATATTTATTCTTACCAATCTTGAAACCTTTCTTAACGTTCTGTTTCTTATCATTATTACTAAATGAATATAAAAACTTAATAATTTTTAAAAACAGTTTATAATTCTTAAAATTAATTATTATTATTGGATCTTTATCAATTAATTCAATGAGTAGTTTTGGGAAAATGTTAATTCCATCAATATAATAGATCATATATTCCAGTTGAACTTCATAGTCAATCAGGTACCGTTCATTCAGTAATACTATTATAATTTGTTTATTAGTTTCTGGTATTTTAAAGACTGACATCTTTTTTCTAGTTACTCTTCCTATTTACTCTTCCTATTTACTCTTTCACTAGTTACTCTTTCACTATTTACTCTTTCACTAGTTACTCTTTCACTATTTACTCTTTCACTTCACTATTTTAACTTATTGATGCGCACTGTTTACCGTAAGTAGTGTCAGAAAAATAGTGAGAAACTTGGAAACTTGAACATCACCATGTCAAAGGAAGATGAAGTAATTGATGGTATGAATGATGAATTAGTCAATGATATCTACAACGCCAAATCAACCGTCCATGCCGAAGACGCAATTGATTATGAGGATGAAGATGAATTAGCCGATGAAGAATTTGAATTTCATCAACAATTATCAATAAATAATCAATCTGAAGATGAACTACGATTACAACAACAAGCTGATGATGATTTTGATAATTTGTTCGCTGATGATGATGGTCAACAAGCCGATGGTGGTGTTGACGGCAGTAATGCTGGTGATGAGGGGGCCGCTGATGGTGATAATCCTTTGCTTCAAGGACACCTTGATTTAAATAATCTCAATGATAATGATGACATGAATTTAGATGAAATGTATGGTGATGATCATCATCAACAACAACAACAACATAATCAACAACAAAAAGTTCACGAACCTAACACTACTAAGAAAAGGAAAATTCAACAGGAGGAATTAAGTAATAAACGAGCCAAATTATCTAAAATATTAAAAATTTTAGAAACTAGACAAATTAAGAGGAATTTAAAATATCATTACCCTGATTTCAACCCTTTTAAACCATTCAATAATCATAAATTATTTTTACCGGAACCCAAATATTATTCTTATCAAATCCCCCCGATCGTAAATAAACCAAAATCATTAATTCCTAAAATTTCATTAGAGATAGATATTGATCAGAAGAAATTTTTTAAAACTGCTAAGACCCCTTTGAATCAAGCATCTAATACGCTCACTAATTCAAATATTACCATGATAAATGATTATGATTTGAAAATTATTGATCAAATTCGTCAATTTGGAAGTATAAAAATAAAAGAGAATTTACCATTACCGTATTTTAAAAATTTTGGTCAAGAAGATAAGTTTAAAAAATTTGATAAGGAGTTGATTTTAGCTCTGGCTGATTGGGATGATGACCAAATTATCAATGGTGGTAGTGGTGACACCCAGAATGGATCAAGACTGCACCTTGGCGATTTTAGCGATTTCCAAAATGGTGATGATGGTGATAAAAGTGGTGGTGAAGATGATGATGACTATGAAGATGAAAGTATTTTTAACGGTATATTAGACACTGGTAAGATTAAACTTGATCTTAATGATCCAAATTTATTATTTGAAAAATCTAAACCTATTTCCAAAACTAACAATAATTCACTAATCCCAATTACTGATAAACTACTTATGTCAAAATTTAATTTCTCAAATGATAAACAATATGAAATTTTTAAGTCAAATTATAATGTTAAAGTTAGATCCCAAATTAGTAATTTAAATATTGAACATTCCGTACCTGCGTTAAGGTTACAAAATCCTTTTTATAAAGTTAAACTAACTAAGACTGAATCAAGGAATTTCCATAGACCAAAGTTTAACCCGAAGATTGGACTCACCGTTAATTTCTCCAAAATTAAATTTAGGAAACGTAAGAAGGATAAAGGTAAAACCACTAGAGAGATCTTCAAAAGAACAAATGATTTAACCATTGGTGATAATTCAATTTTCATCGGTATGGAATACGCTGAAGAGTACCCCATGATATTATCAAATTATGGGATGGGTTCAAAATTAATTAATTATTATCGTAGGACAAGACCTGATGACAATTCTCGTCCTAAAAATAATATTGGTGAAACTCATGTCTTAGGTGTAGAAGATAGGTCACCATTTTGGAATTATGGTCATGTTGAAAAGGGTTCAATTGTTCCAACTTTATATAATAATATGATTAGAGCTCCAATTTTTAAACAAGATACTAAACTGACGGATTTTGTTTTGATTCGTTCTCAAGGTGGTGGTCAACAACCTTCAGGTTCAAGTAGTAGTTCCAGTCATGCTAAATATTATTTAAAAAAGTTGGACCACATGTTTAATGTTGGACATATTTTCCCTAGTGTTGAAGTTCCAGCACCACAGAGTAGAAAAGTTACTAATACCTCAAAAAATAGATTAAAAATGATTGTTTATAGAACCATGAATAAAAATGGTAAACCAAGAATTTCAGTTAAAGATATATCACATTATTTCCCAGATCAAAATGATATGCAAAATCGTCAAAGATTAAAAGAATTTATGGAATATCAAAGACTGGGTGAAGATCAAGGGTTTTGGAAAATTAAAGTCGGCGAAATTGTACCTGATGAAGAAAATATTAGAACTATGATCACTCCTGAAGATGTTACTTTATTAGATACTATGCAATCAAGTCAACAACATTTAAATGATTTAAATATATTATTAAGTGAAGAACAAGAAAAGAAAAAGCAAAAAATTAATGAGTTAGGTGGACCTGCTGCTGCTGCCGCAGCGGCTGCTGCTAGTAGTAGCAGTACTGTAAATAGAGAGAAAGAAACTGATGAAGAAGCAAGAGAACGTAGGAAAAGGGAAAAAATGATAGAAATGGAGGAAAGTATTGATGAACAATTAACTAGTTGGAGTTTATCAAGAAACTTCGTGTTGTCTAATCAAACTAAATCAATGTTACAATTAAGTGGAGAAGGTGATCCAACTGGTATAGGAATTGGATTTTCATTTCTAAAAACAACCCTGAAAACTGCATTTATACCATTTTTCCCACCTCCTAAGGAAAATGTACCAAAACTGAGTCAAGCAGCTTATCAACAAAGATTATATGATAATGAAGTTTCAAGAATTTGGAATATTCAAAATAAATCATTAAGTAATAATATTAAAAATTTAAATCAAGTTTATTCCAAGTATAAACCAATTAATCATAATAATTATTTATATAAAAAATATGAAGAATCAAATACTGATTTAACTAAAAATGGTGGTAAAATTTTAAGAATTAATAGAAGATTTAAAGATCAAAATGGTATAGTTCAAAGAAAAATTGAAATTATTAAAGATCCAAGAATAATTAAAGCTTATTTAAAACGTAAAAAGGAAATGGAAGATAATTTAATTAAATCTGCTAATTTAGAAGATATTGTCCCAACTGATGATGCACAATTAAATGAATTACGTAGAAAAGCTTTACAAAAAAGACTTGCAAATGCTGAGAGACAAATTAAACAACATAAACCTAAAAGATCAATTTCTTCAACTTCAGTTCCAGCATCAACTTCTGCTTCTTCACCAAGTAAAATTGAAGAGATTAATGATTTTAATCCTTTAGATCCTTCCCTCATTTCATCATCATCAAATTCTGGTAATGGTAATAGCAATAGTAATGGTAATGGTTCACTGAAAAAAGTTGGTAAAGGTAATTCTACCGTAAGAAGATGTACTAATTGTGGAGCAGTTGGCCATATAAAGACAAATAAATCATGCCCATTGTTTAATCAAACTCAAGGTGGCACTATAGATTTAGCAGGATAAAAATAAAATTATAATTAATTGGGAATATTAATTAATATACGTAAGAAAATATTTTCTATTTTGCATTAACGCCTATACTACATCATGCAGCCTCTTATAAATTTCAGTTAAATGCGTTTACAGGTTGTTCCTGAAACATTTGGTTCTGCCCCCCTGTATCCAATTAAATAGAAAACCGTTATTTTGAAAATCGTTAGTTTAATCTTAATTATGCATTATGCCGTTGTATTATAATTTTGAAACTAAAAAGTTTAAATTAAACTATTGAATAATAACAAAGACTAAACAAATATAACGACATTAAAGTTGGCTTAGTTATGTGATTGTTACACGGCAACTCATCTTAAAAAATTTTATAACCTTTATAAGAAAGTGATAGCTTTATTGCCTCGCTAACAATTACAACTGGCTAAAAATCATAAATGCGGCTGTATGAAAATGGCGAGAAATAGCGAAAAAAAAATATTTTATTTATGAAATGGTATAATTATAATTTTTCCGGTTTTATAATCCTTTTTTTTTAAAAGTACAGTTTAATGAGCTAATGAGCTAAAAGTGATAAATTTCCAAAAATATCTATTAAAATTTAACACAACAAAGAAAATCTCTAACATAAAAATCTATAAATTCTATAATAGAAAGGTTTTGAAGAAATATATTGTCTTTCTTCAGCTAAATCTTGTTTTAAAAATTCAAGATCAACTTCTCTTCTACCAACATCAAGATCCATATCATCTAATTTAACGTATAATGAATTCCAAGTACGATAATAAGTCTTGTGAACAATCCACATTACAAAAATTAATGGTAATGATAAACAGTATTGAAAGAATGCTTCAGCATTTGGTGAACCATCAGTTGGACTAATTGAAATATATAATTCACACGCAATAAGGAATAATAAAATTGCCATACCAATATAAGAACCAATTATACCAGTTGGAGCAGGGAAAATTAATTCTTCAGTTGATCTTAATCTTTTATTCATTGCCATTCTAAATCTTACATGAGTTAAACATATTGCAAACCATGTAAAAAATGAAGATAATGAACAAACTGAAAAAAGCCAAGTGAAAATTGTTGATTCATTTTCATTAATTACTAAAAATCCTAATAATCCAAAAGTATTAGTAATTAAAATTGCCATTAATGGTCTACCTCTTTTATCAATATAACCAAAAATTTCAGGGATTAACTTTTGTGCAGCTAATGATGCAATAGTTCTTGAACATCCATAAATCGAAGCAGTACCAACGGAAACAACTGCAATTAAAATTACAACATTCATTATATCTGGTAAAACTTTAATACCAGCATTATTAATTGCAATAACAAATGGTGATGCACTAATATCTTCATCATTATTACCACTTAATAATCTTGGATCAGTAAATGGAACTAAACAACCAATAATAACTGAACTTAAGAAATAAAATATAAAAATTCTCCAAAAAACTTGTTTAATTGCTCTTGGTAAAGCTTTTCTAGTATTTTCAGTTTCAGCAGCACTTAAACAAACAAGTTCAATACCACCTAAACCAAATGCTGAACTAATAATCGATTGACAGAAACCTTTAAAACCCATATTAAATGAACCTGGATTATTCCAATACTTACCACCGATATAACCTTCATCACCAACACCACAAATGATACAAACACCTAATATAATGAAACCAACGATTGCAATAACTTTAATAAATGATAAGGTAAATTCGGCTTCACCATATCCTTTAACACCAAACATATTAATACTAACAATAATTACATAAAAGACTGCAACCCAAACGGCGGGACTTACCGAGGTATTCCAATATTGAATTGTCATTGCACAAGCAATTAATTCTGATGGGAATGAAACTAACCAAGAACAAGCATATAATATACCTAAAACAAACCCCCAAGAAGGATCAATAAATCTTGAGAAATAAGCAGTAAAAGCACCAGAAACTGGGAATTGACATGATAATTCACCTAAAGCATTCATAACTAAATAAATAGCTAAACCAACAACAGTATAACCTAACAATAAATTCCCTGGACCAAAACTTAAAGCATAACCATTACCAATAAATAAACCAGTTCCAATAGCACCACCCAAAGCAATCATCTGAATATGTCTTGCCTTTAATCTTCTAGTTAATGGATGTTTAGCAGTTGCGTAAATTGATTTTTCTAAATCTGTCATGTTTGAAGTATCAAATTCTTCATCATCTAAATCAACTCTTTTAAACCCATCAATAAATTTACTAAATGGATTAGTTGGTTCATTATTATTATCATTATTAAGATAAATTTCACTAGCCGAAGCCCTACCTTCAGAATGTGAATATTCATTTATACCATCTGTCTTTTCTTTCAAATTAGGGTTATTCATTTTAAAATATTATTTTGTGATATTAAAAAGAACACAAAAGCAAGGGGAAATTAAAAAATAAAATTTGAATTAAAGAATGCAAAGAAAATTATATGATATTTATCAAAAGTTTTAGGGTATTAAGCTAATGTTGAAAAGTGAAAATAATTTCCAAAATTTAACTATTTTTTTGAAGGCAGTTAAAAACTGTGGTTACAATTCAAGGATAGGCTCTTCCTTTTGGGTGTTAAAAATGCACGACTTTGTCGCAAGTATTGTTCCTCATCGCTTTAAAATCGTTAAATTGGTTTCCTTTACCGATTTTTGACAGTTGCAAAACAAATTTTTTACAAAGTAATGTTGCAATTCTACATGACGAGATTTTTTATTATGTTGGGAGGGGTGCTGCTTTTAGTTTAAGTTTAATTAGTTTATTAGTTTCTTTTTGGGGTAGAAAATTTCTTAAGTTTTAATGAATTTTAAATTTTAAAACTGTCAAATTTTTGCTCAAAATTGTCTTATGTAATCCTTTAAGTCTTAAGAAAGGAGTTAATGTGGCTAATAACCTCTAATTAATTGCATTTTTCTTAAACAATAAAGTCTTTTACAAAGAGATGCCAATGCTCTTGCTATTAGTTGTCTTGTTTTAGTGTAAGAAAATTAGCGTAAAAAGAACTCCAGTGATTATTTGGTGTATCTCACCTGCAGATTCTCACTATCACTTCGGATAAACTATGTAAGGCTGGTTACTCCAAATTCTAATATTAAGCCCATATAGATATTTCAGGAGAGAATTTAAAAGAATGGAGACTCCTATAAAATAAGTTGTAACTAGAAGTTCCTAGATTTTATCCCTATAATTTGCAACTGTTAGGACACAAAGCTATCTCTTTCTATATAAAGACAAAAACTCTAAAACTTTTCAATTTTAGGTAAACTAAAGAGATGCAGGAACCTTTCACGCGACATGCGTTTTTTGATGCAAAAAATTAAAGCGAAAAATGCAAAATGAAAAATTTAGTGGAAAAAAAGGTGATGTGGTAATTAGAAGGAAACGATGTGGTTAGTTTACAGTAGTTGTTAACGATCTATGTGATAATTAGTAATTCATTTATATGAAATTTCAGTTTTTTTGTTGTAAGTATACTCTAGTTGTAAAATGTAACTAACATCTAAATGTGATTAACATCTAAATGTGACTAACATCCTGGAAAATGAGTTAACTTTAATTAACTTTACTTTAATAAATATAAAACAATATGAAGTTAACCATAGATAGAAATACAAAAAGACTTAATGAAGAGAACAAAAAGAATTTCGAAATAATATTTATTCATTAACATAAACTAGAATTCATTATAAAATAATTTTTCTAGTATCTCTTGGTTCCATTATTTTCACATCAGCATATTTTGGATCAGCTTCAACGTATATCTTTCTTAATCTTGAATTATTATAATAATATTTATGCATACAATAAACTGCTGTACCATAACCAACTGCTGCAACTGCTACTGCTCTTAATGGGGTAACTTTTAACATTGTAAAACTTGAATAACTTTTTTGTTGTGGTTATAACTTTTGAATAACTGCTTAATAAACTTTTATAAAATCTTATTAGATTGATAGAGACAGAGAGATTTTTAATAGTTTAAATATTTTCAATTTTGAACTATTAAATTTTAATCGTCAGATATTTATGGTGTTATTTTCCAAAGTGGTGTTATCAGAATCATGAGATTTTAGGAAAAAATGAGATTACTTTTCTCTTCGCACCTGACCTGAGATTGATCTGATTTTGTGTTAAATGTTGTTTACCTGTTATTATGATACGATACTAAAGGACATAGTGTAAGTTTTCCTTTTTTTGTATATTAAAATCACTTTTAAAATTACTATTAAAATTATTATTAAAATTATTATTAAAATTATTTATAAAATTACTATTAAAGTTATTTATATAATAACTTTTTAATACATTCTAAATCCATCATTTGTAAAAATTGGTAAAAATTGACCTAAAATTAACATTGGTATATCAAAAATATCTCTTTTAACCGTCCAAACTGAACAAAATTCAATAAATTCACCATTTGATTTTTTTAATTTTAATTTTGTTATAATTGTTGAAAGTAAATTACCAACAGCAATTGATTTAAATAATTTAAAATAATTTATAATTGATTCATCATCATGCATTAATTCCATTATAAAAGTTCTTTTACTTAAAATTTCATTCATATTTAAATTTAATAAACTAATTAATTCTTTTGAAATTGAAACAATTTCTCCTGTACGTCTCCAAATTATTGTTGGACTACTATTTAAATTACTTAATTTTTCAAAATCTAATAATGATCTTTGAAATGTCATTTCTAAAAATTGTAAATCCCATGGTTTATATAAATTTTTATGAGCTGAAATGAAAGTTGGTCTATAACTTGCAATTAATCTAAGAATTGTAAGAAAATTTGATCTTTTAATTTGTTTTTCTTCTTCTGATAAATTTTTACCTGAAAATCTTTTTTTTAAAAAATATGTTAATGAATGATATGAATTTGGATAATTAAAATCAATAACATTATTAATATAAATATCTTTAACATTTTTATACATTTGATGACTTAAAAGTGGACTTAAATAAATATTTGTCCCCAGTGGACTATTAAAATGACTTGTAAATTCATTAACTTTTTCATTATCTTCATTTTCATTATTTGAAACATTAATTCTACCTCCTCCTTCTAAATATCCTTGACTCGTTAATCCTTCATCAACTCCTAATCCTAATCCTAATCTTTGATTATCTAAATCTTCTTCATTTTCATTTACTCCAAATGAAATAAATGGTCTTGATTGAAGTTGTCTATCATCATTATCATCTCTATTCCCATTCCCACTCCCACTTAAATTATTATTATGAATAAATGGTTGTGGTGTAACACTCGGCGATGTTGGTTTAGAATTTGTAATTATATCACCTAACATTTTATATTCTTGATCTAAATAATTTGAATCAAATAAATTTTCAATTGGAAATTCTTGTGATATTGATGGTTTAATATCTGTAAATAATTTATTTAGTACTTCATCAGTTGTTTCAGTAAATGTTGATTCTGATTTTATTGGGATATTATTATTATTACCAGTTCCATTACCATTACCATTACCATCACCATTACCATCACTGCTAACTACACTTTCTGATCCATCATTACCTGATTTACGTAAATATTTTGCTCTTTTCCTTTCAATATCTCTACATTCATCACTTATACCTCGTTTAACACAATTTCTACATGGTCTTTCTTGAGAACATTGCAAATGTTTTCGATGACAGAAAACACATGCTCTTGATGTTGGTTTCCTATTCCTTCTTTGTTCTTCTGTTAATTTCTTAGTCATAGGTATACTTCTACTTCTATTTATTGTATGTGGTTAAAAGGATTGAAATATTCGTTTATATTGACACCTCTTTTCGGTCTTTTCTCTCTTGCAGTAATTTTTTCCTGATTTTTTGTCTGGGGTACCCGGTGCGTCAAGGAATCACGATTTTGGAATTGAGATGATTCCCTAAATCACCGGGTTTCTCAGGAGAGTCACGTGCATCGTGCATAGGTGATATTTTTGCATTTGCTATTTGAAGAAAAATCTGTCACAAAAACTTGGATGTTTCATATACAATGAACATAACTGGTTTAAAAATATAAATAAACAAGTCAAGGCGATTCATAAATGATTGTCCAATCAGAATCTGTAAGGGCCCCAAGATGTAAGATGTTTGAATTTAACGGTTTATTGTTTAAGGGAGCTGGCTGCGATGTAAATAACAATCTCAAAATAAAGTCTAGAGACTGAGAGAGAGATGTTATTAGAGATTGGATTCATGATTATTTTACTTTAGATTCCTTATTCTTCCTCTATAATCCATAGGTATATATCACTATGTGTAGGGTGTACTAGATCGGGGGGTGATTATTAAGAATAATGGGATTCCAGATGACCACCCATTTGGTGAAACTCCTGGATGAAAATTTGTTGTACTAATTTGGAAGTTTTCTGATCATTTTGGGTTTTTCCTCAACGCAACAATAATTGTTACAAAAACTTAACAATAAAAACCTCTTTCCACAGGTTCTTAACTATGTTCAGCTAT
Source organism: Yamadazyma blattariae (assembly GCA_030581595.1). Taxonomy (NCBI): domain Eukaryota; kingdom Fungi; phylum Ascomycota; class Pichiomycetes; order Serinales; family Debaryomycetaceae; genus Yamadazyma; species Yamadazyma blattariae. The sequence goes on along the minus strand of JAKTTU010000002.1, from coordinate 1,096,019 downwards.
ATAAATACTTTGAATTACCTTTTGAAAATTAAACTATTTTTCATATCTTAATTATAATCTTAACTTTATCTAAGTAAAGGGAAAAGAAAAAGTAAGAAGAAAAGATGAAATTTATAATATTTTTAATAACGTTAGTTATAAGTAAAACTATCTTATTAACTAATGATGATGGATGGACATCAACTGATATTCGTACCTTATACAGAAATTTAGTTCGTTCAAATCATGATGTTATAATGGTTGCACCAGTTGTTCAACGATCTGGATTTGCAGGTCAATTTATGGTACCTGAATCTAATAAACTTCAACAAGATGGAGAATTTGGTTATGTTAAATCGGGGGCACCAGCATGGGATTGGGATCGTCAAACTAATGATACTAATGTTTGGTATTTTAATGGTACTCCAAGTTCAGTTATTGCTTTTGCTTTTGAATATTTATTACCAAATAAGTTCCCAAATGTTACAATTGATTTAGTTGTTGGTGGTACAAATGAAGGACCAAATTTATCACCTGGGTTTTATACTGCTAGTGGTACAAACGCAGCATGTTATAGTGCAATTTATAGAGGATATCCAGCTATTTCATTTTCTGGTTATGCTTATCAATATAATAATTCATTTTTCAAAGATTCAATGGATGATGATAAATTAAATCCTGCAAATATTTATGCTTCAAATGCAATTGATTTAATTGATCTAGTATTAGATAAAGGTTTACCACAATTAACTGGATTAAATGTTAATTTCCCTGCTGCTGGTCATTTAAATGACAATTGTACTGAACCAGTTTGGCAAAAGACAAGATTATTAGATGGTACAATTTTCAGTCAAAATTTAAAATATGATGATGATTCAAATGAATTTAGTGTTACTTATGGTGAGTTTAAAGACATTGAAACTGAATGTAAAAATGGTGATAGTGTTTGTAATTTACCTGGTGAATATAATTTATATAATTTACAAAATTGTACTACCACCATATCAGTTTTCACTGTAGATAATACCATTGATAGTGCTACTAATGATAAAGTTTTCGGTTATATAGATGAGTTATTTTAATAAAAGTCTCTAAAGTATGAATCCCTGAATCCCTCTTAGTCTCCCTACAAAAGTGTTTTGTCTCTTTAAATTGACTCAGAGTCTCATTAAGTCTCATTGAGTCTCATTTAGTCTCATTGAGTCTCATTAAGTCTCATGCTTGAAGAGAGAAAAAAATCTCGCACTCCATCGATAATTATTAATAATGTTTAGTTCATTTGCTAGAATTACAAGAACTTTACCATTAAGAGCTAACAATAATAGAATCTATACCAGATTCATTTCAACTGAAATCTCAAGTGCTATTCAAAAAGCTGTTGATGCTTCCAAAGTAGTTCTTTTCATGAAGGGAACACCAGAATTCCCACAATGTGGATTTTCAAGAGCTACAATTCAAATATTAGGTCAACAAGGAGTTGATCCTGAAAAATTTGCAGCTTATAATGTTTTAGAAGATCAAGAATTAAGAGATGGAATTAAAGAGTTCAGTAATTGGCCTACTATCCCACAATTATATGTGAATAAAGAATTTATTGGAGGTTGCGATATTATTATGCAAATGGCAAAAACTGGTGAATTAGCTGAATTATTAGAATCAAATGATTGTTTAGTACCAGAAGAAGAAGAAACTGAAGTTAATATTAAACCAGCTAATAGAGATTAACTTATGTACATAGAGAAAAAAAAAGAAGAAATAAAAAATAAGATTTAAGATTTAAGATTTAAGATTTAAGAAATATATATAAAGAGTAGGAGTTTCTGTTGCCCATATAAAATTATTTATACACCCTATAATACAAGTAAAAAAAACCTATTAACCGTTGCTAGTTTATCTAGCTAATTTATATTATTATGATATGATATGCTAAATTTTTTTTTTAATATTATTTTAATCTCTTCTTAAAGTACTTTTCCGTCTTAATATTAAATTTGAATCATTCATATTTAATTGAAATTTATCATTTGAAACAATTGAAGATTGACGAGTATCAATTTCATGAGTTTCAAAAGAATCTTCTATATCACTACTATCATTTTCATTTGAACTGTTAAGACTTAATTTATGTAAATTTTTAATTACATCTTTATCTTCAGACTCTAAAATATTATAAATATTAAAAATATTTGAATTTGAGAATGAAACATTTGATAAATCTGTCATTGCAGGATTATTAAAAACTGATTTAATTGCATTTGCTCTTGGACTCATTAAATCATTATGGTAATTACCAGTATTACCAAGAATATTATTATTAGTTTTAGGAATTGGAGTTGGTTTATTTAATTTATTTAAACCTTCTTTAAAACTTCTAAATTCTTCATCAGGATGATGACCTAATTGTTTAAAAGTTGAATTTGAGTTACTTGAACGTACTTCTCTTGATTTACTTGGATGTAAAGATTTATTAGAATTTGGATAAAATGGTGAAGATTGATCACTTAATGGATCATCTGAATCTAATGAATTTACATCATCAATAAATTCTGAATGTTCAACATGTTGATGTGGATGTTGGTGAATTTGATGAATTTGGTGAATTTGTTGGTGATTATTATTAAAACTGCTAAGACTACTATCTAATGAATGATCGATATTTTCAATATGTTGAGTCATATCGGGATCAGTTGGACTTTTCAATTTTAAATGTAAATCCGGATGAATATTATCATATTCAGGAGGTGGAGGATCAGAAGTTTCATCATCATATTCTTCTTGAAATAAACTTTGAGGATTACTTGAATTAAAATTTGAATTTGAATTGTTATTTGAATTAAGATTTGATAAATTATTTATTGTTTCATTTTTGATAATTTCATTACTTTTATTTTCAATTTCATTGTCATTTTGATTTTCGTAACGAGAATTTACATTAAAATAATCATTTGAAAATTTTTCATTTTTAACCCATGGATGATTATAAATTTCATCAATGGTAATTCTATTTTCAGGATTAATAATTAACATTTTAGAAATAAGATCTTTTGCTTCAATACTAATTTCATCCCACCAAGGTGTTAAAAATGAATAATTACCATTTAAAATTTTCATTGTTAATTTATTTTGATCATCATCATAGAATGGAGGGAATCCACATAATATAGTATAAAGGAAACATCCAAGGGACCAGATATCAACTGATTTAGAATAATAATTTTGTTTATCTAAATCTTGATTTACAGTAATAACTTCAGGGGCAGTATAACCAGCTGTACCACAAGGAGTTTTTAAATTGTGATGATGATTACTAAAATTTGAAGAAGAAGAAGATTTGGTAAATTTTGGAGTTTGTAATTTTTTAGCTAAACCAAAATCACCTAATTTTATTATACCAATGCCACCACCACCAATTTTGTTAGTGAAAATTCCTTCATCTAATTTATTTTGATCATCTGAATGTCTTAAACTTTTAGCGAAAACTTCAGGAGAATTTGGTAAAATTGGGATTTTATCAAAGAATAAATTTTCAGGTTTAATATCTCTATGAACAATATTATTTTGATGTAAATAATTAATTGAATCTAATAATTGAATGAATATATGATTTGATAAAATTTCACTAAAATAAGTAAATTCAATAATTTTATTAAAAATTTCACCACCATTACAATATTCTAATATAAGATAACAATAATCTTTAAAATTATAATAATTTATTAATTTAAGTATATTAGGATGATCTAAAGTTTCCATAATATTAATTTCATTGGTAATATTATTTAATTGTTTATTATTTAAATGAGATTTATCAATAATTTTAATTGCATAAAAATTGTTATCATTAGTATTTAAACATTTATAAACTAATGAAAATGCTCCTTCACCTAATTTATCTAAAAGCTTATATTGTTTGGGTAAATTTGGGTATTTATCTTTCTTGAATATTCCCATAGTTGTTTCCAATAGTTGTTTCTCAATACTTGTGTCTCACTAGTTGTTTCTCAATAGTTTGTCAAATGCTTGTTTCCGAGCGCTGTAAAATATATAAATCTTAACTGCTTATGATCTGGCTATCCCTTGAATTGTTTGAATATTTGAATAGTTCTTGAAAGGTTCTTGAAAGGTTCTTGAAAAGTTCTTTATCTGTTTGGAAAGTCTTGGGATAAGTTTTGAAATTGAAATTTTTGTTATTTTTTGTGTAGTATTTTTATGGTTTTCTCATTTTCTTTCAATCCCCTCAAAATATGACGTAACCTAACATAATTCTCAGATTAAAATTTAGATTCTCTTTAAAGGGTAATTTTGTATCACTTCCCACCAGGTAACAGAAATCTTCTAGTACCCGCATTAGCCCCTAAGTCTTACCACCATCTGGTCCTAAATTACTACCACCAATATTACTACCTGCAATATTATTACCATTCATATTACCATTCATATTACCATTCATATTCATTCATATTATATTTTTTAAATCAAGTTAAATTTATATTACTTACCTAATCTATTCATTGTTTAATTCCCATTTATTCCAACCGAAAAAAACCAAATTCCATCTGTTAGTGATTGTTGTCACGTGACTATAATAAATATTTGGAAAATTCATTAAATTTGAAAATCCAGACTGGGGGACATATGAGACACAACATTCTTCCCCAAAGGTTAAAGGTTAAAGGTTATTTTTTAAAGTTAAAGTTGTTTTAAACGGAGTTCAGAAATTGATAACAGCAACATATAATGTTTTAGATACAAATACACAATGTTTTAGATACCTAATTAAATACACAATGTTTTAGATACCTAATAAATACCTAATTAAATACCTAATTAAATACCTAATTAGATACCTAATTTAAATACCTAATGTTTTACGATTATTATGGACAGAAGTTGCTACTTTAAGTAATAACATTTAGTGGGACTTAGACCCTCTATTAATTATTAGTTCTTGTTATCAGTTGAAGCCTTTAGTGATCTGTAGAATGGGCTATGTGAGAACATAACATACCCAGTGCGCTTCTATCACTTCATTGACTTCATTGACCATTGACTTCATTGACTTGAACGTGTAATGATTTAACTTTCAATGCATGGTGCAACCTTATGCACCGAAAGCAAATCCCCAGTTTTATGCAATTCCCACATCATAATTACTAACCGTCTTCAAGTATTAAGGTCATGAAACCTTGCACCTTGCTTTATTTGACTAAAGTTGTGTACTTTACTTGTCTATTCATGTTTTCTTCTAGTGTTTCTTTGTTACTTTGAAATAATGGCCCTTGTACTGTTTTTTTTTTCACCAACTGTGGTATTCTTCTGCTTAATCTTGAATTGAAATTTCTGTAATAGCTTCTTTCCTTGTAGGGAAGCCATTAACACCAGGAGCTACACCAAGACTATTCCAAAGTCAGTTTGGGGCTACTAAATCCATAATTTGGCTGTTTTCAGGTTCCTTAATCACTTCAAAAGTATGAGAATTTATAATTTTAATAAGTCGATTGTATTTTCTGCTAGTATACGCTTGTGCTATTGATCTTGCGATATTAATATATGTAATCCTGAGTGATAACATACCACCTTCTTATCGTAAGGTTATCCTAATTGATCTTCTTTTAGTGGCTTTTTCTTCTATATCATCACGTGACGTTTCTTTGTCACCCTCAGTTGATTCAATTAACCTGGGGTAATCAATTCTCAAACTTCAACAGACATAACAGATAAAGAGAGATATGAAAGCAGTTACTTATCAAGGGCCATATAATTTTAAAGTGAAAGAAGTTCCTAAACCAACAATTGAATCACCTGATGATGTGATATTAAAAATATCATATTCAGGAATTTGTGGAACTGACTTACATACTTATAGAGGTGATTTAACATTACCACAAGATCAAATTATTGGACATGAATTTGTTGGTAAAATTGAAAGTAAAGGATCAAATATTAAAAAATTTGAAATTGGTGATGAAGTAGTTAGTACTTTTACAATTCAATGTGGTAAATGTTATTATTGTGAAAATGGATTTTCTAGTCAATGTGATTCAACTAATACTTTTGGTAAAATTGGATTACCAGGTGGTCAAGCAGAATATATTAAAGTCCCTAACGCTGAAAATGTTTTAATTAAATGTAAAAATGATCCAATTTACGTATTAATGGCAGATATTTTTATAACTGGATATTTTGGAGTTAAAAAAATATTAAATCATTTAGGTCATAATAATCAAAAAGGTTTACCAATTCGTAAAATTGAAAATTTAAAAGTTTTACAAATTGGTTTGGGACCAGTTGGATTATGTGCATTAACAATTTTAAAATATTATGGGTTTAATGTAACTGCAGTTGATAATGTTCCATCAAGATTAGAATCGGCTAAAAAATTAGGTGCAACCGTAATAAATTTTGATAATGAAAGTGTCCCCAAGGAAGAATTTGAGTTTGTTTTAGAAGCAGTAGGTAATTCCAGTGCTTTAAAAACTGGGTTTGATGCAATTAAACGTGATGGATTATTAGTTGTTGTTGGAATGAGTCATGGTCCTTTACCATTTGATGGTTTACAATGTTATATTAAAAATATTAATTTATCATTTGGTAGATGTCATGCATCGTCACTTTTCCCTGAATCTTTAGAGTTATTTGAAATTTTGAAAAGTAAATTTGAAAATTTTGTTGATTGTATGATCCCAATTGAAAAAGCTGAACAAGGTTATGAAATGTTTGATAAACATAAAGTTAATAAAGTAGTTATTGATTTTACTAAATAGAGTTATATAGTGAATAAGAAAAACAATCGATATATAATTAACTATTAAAATCACTTAGTATGAACTGGTGGTGGACCTTCAGGCGCTGAAAAAGCACCAGAAGATGGCCCATAACTACCACTTGAAGGACCATAAGAACCTGATCCTCCTTGGTTATTTTGTTCACTTGATGGATATAATGGTGGAGGATCTCCATAAGCTTGACCTCCTTGTCCTTGACCTTGACTTTCATAACTTTGTCCATACCCTTGATTTTGGTAATATTGACCAGTTTGTTGTTGATACTGTTGAGGAGTTTGTTGAGGTGGTAAACCTTGATTATAATTTTGATTTTGATTTTGATTACCACCAAAACCAAACCAACTTGGTTTGTTACCACCACCATTATAATATTGTTGATTACCAGAAACCACAGTTCTTCTTTTTCTTCTTCTTATAAATAAGAAAAATAAAAGGGCAAGGATAACGGGGATGGCAATCAACCAAATTAACCAATATCTATTATGGCTATAATTATTATAATAAACATATCTTTTATCAAAATTTACAATCATGATGATATTTAATTGTGAAATTTCTCGTTTCGCAACCCTTTTAAAGTTGCGACCAGCCGTCCATAAGAGATCCTTCTTTGCAGTTGGTTCTTACAATTAAAACAGAGAGTTGAGTTGAGAGGGTGTAGAAGAACTGGTACATAATGGTATAATCAAGTGATATCGAGTTATCAACTACCAATTGACAATTATTATTTCAAGTTTTCCATCTTAATGTTCCATGGTTAAATGAGGTGGAACTATCACGTGAGGCTTTTTCCTTTTTCTTAACCAATAATTCTTGGTATTAAATTTTAAAAATGGGTTTAACCGTCTCAGACAAGTCATAGATGTCTAAAAATATTCTAATTATTGAACATGTTTCTGATTGGGGTTATATATTACATTGTATATGACAATGGTTGGTTTAAAGTTCAAGTTCCATTTACTTTCATTTATCCTGCGATAAGCAGTATAATCATCAGATGTTTCCGGTACTGTTGATGGACGGGGATGTTCCAATTAGGATATACCGTTTAAATGACATATACCATTTAAATTACAGCTGTATATTATATCATACACTTTGTAGTTAATGGTTTTGTAACTAATGAACACTTTAGTGGTGGTGCTAGTAGCGGATATTTGAAACTTAGATACAAACTAATCCATTTTAATTTCTCTTGTAACCTTCTGAAACGAAAGTCTACTGAATTCCTTCTTCATTAAGAAAGTAATAACTATAATGGTAATAGTTACAACTCTAGTAGATTTGGTACTATGTTATCCCAAATAATTCCCTTTACTCCAGAAATCACAACCCAATATCCTATCTTTATCCGATTTAGTCAATCTACATGATTCATTATCGTCGGAATCCCAATGCCTAAACAAGGTTATTGTCTCGCTTCAACTAGTTGAACGTTGTCGGGAGTTGAATGTTGTCTACCTCTGAAAATAAAGTTAGCTAATATTTAAGTCCATTTAAAGTGTATAAATGGTAAAGTTAAGTGTACAACAAAAGTGGTAAGACCTTCTAGCGGGTCCGGATAGCTGAGGTGGTAATTGAATAACTAAAGAGATCAGATATAGCTTACGATATTATCTTAGTCTTAGTGTTAAGAAACAACTTTATAATACATCAAAGTCGGAGACCAAAATAAATCGATTATAGTCATGACAAAACACCCCTTCCTGCCATTTAACTCTATCAAACTTTGTACAGTCATTTTATGGTTAATTCGTATTTCTGCTGGTGTCTAATCTACTTAATTAAAAAAATTGCACGTCTTCATAGATTCATCAGATTTACAGCCGCATATTTGATAATGGTTTATTTCTAAGGTACCTTTACTATAAACATTATTAATGAATATTGTAGTAGTATATAGTTATATTCAATGATATTACCAAGTTTTAGAGAAACTTTTATGAATAATATAAAATAGTTTCGAAAAATTTGAGTAGTTAATGGTGATTAATCTTTAATTTTCTAGAACTCCCATACATTTAATTGGATGAAAATTATCATAGTCGTACTTCATCACTTTCTGGTAAATCTGAACCTCTTAACTAAACTTTTTATTTATTATATCTGGTTAATCAGTCGAACACAACTGATAATGATTAGCAGAGCCGCATTTTCTAATTCAAATTAACTCAAAGGAAAAACTGGGAAATTAATCTAATAATGAATAAACCTTGTACTGTTGTTTTAAAAGATTCAATTCAGATAAGATAATTACCAAGTCTCCCTTAAAAAAAAAAAAAATTTTTTTCGAATCATTTTCATCCTCAATTTTACGGGGTTGGTTGCATATCTGATAAGCTGGGAAAAAAAATTTGCATTGGCTTATTTACTGATAAATAGCCAATGAGGATGAAATAGAAGATGTGGCATATTGTGATGAGAGCGTAAAAGAAAATGTTCAAGATGTTTGAATTTGTCGTGTTGAAAAACGTCCCAGTTGCCATGTATTGTTTAGATGTTATTCTCGAGGAAATCAAGTTACACTGCCTTATTAACTTTTTAGAATTTAATAATTTGTGAAAAGATATTTCCACTATAAAATTAAACTTTTAGTTTAGAGCGGAAATAATTGGTCTTAAAGGGAATGCAGTGAAAGACATTTTCTTTATGTTTGACACCTCTTTGATACTTGATACTTGATACTTGACCCCACTACCTCTTGAGTTGGAGCCAGTTGACACCTCATACCTTAACAATTTGACTTCTTATATGAATCAATAATTGACTTGGTCTGAATCACTAGTTATCTTCCAGAGTGAAGCACAACTGTTTGACTTCTTCTGACTCTAAAATATTCTTCTTGGTACCTTTCGTGTGTACCTTCATTAATTTGTTTTTTAACTTTGCTAAAAACTCCTTTGTTGGAGTCAAGATCTTAAGATTAGATAAGATAAATGAAATCAATAGGATATTTTAACTCTAACCATTCTAGGTTTATTTAGAGGAAGGGTTTCTTTGTTGGAATATTTCCAAATTGGGATGTTACCATCAGTATGTGGTTTGCGCTTTATCAACAAAATATATTCAAAAGAAAATGCTTTTGTCCACCCACTCAAAAATAAAGAAAAAAAACTGGTGGGCCAATTGTGTGGGAAATTTTTAGCTTAATAGCATTGCATTGACACAGGATTTTCACTGTCAAAACATATTTTTTCTTTTCGTTTTTTTTTTGTTACTTTTGACTCTTTTGATCAAGTAGTAATTTCAGTTCATTATCTATTTGAGATATGTTATTTTAAAAACGTCTTGTGGTGGTGGGCACCATCAATATAGTTTTAAAATTCTTATCATAAAGTTTGATAAGATGGCGTGCTTTAATACAAATCCGTAGTGATGGTTGCATAATTCCCGATTACACAAGTTGCTCTAATCGGGTAATGCTATCTCGCGCTATCAGAGTAAATTCCACCTCTTCACTATCTTTTGTCATAGGCTGCAAAAACCTTAAAAGGTTTCGACAGTAACCACAAAAAAAAAATTAGAATTTTAAATTAATTAATTCTGAGTTTTTTCCTTTAACTGTCTATATTTTATCTGTGCGTTTGAATATTGAAGCAAAATGGCTGATGAAAAATTAATGAACTCCGGTAGTCCAAGTATCTCAAATGAAAAAGAGAAAAATAAAATTGCGACTGTTGTAACTGAAATTGAAAGCTTAGGTAAAGATCATATTACATACCATGGTAAAGAGATTAAATTAGATGAAGGTGATGAAATCATGAGACTTGGTTTAGCCCAAGGTGATGAAGATGTTGAATACACTGAAGAACAAGATAGAAAATTAAGATTAAAAATTGACTTACACTTAATGCCAATTATGGTTACCCTTTATGCTTTGCAGTTTTTAGATAAGTTAAGTAACTCATTTGCTTCCATTCTTGGTCTTCGTGAAGCTTTGAACATGAAAGGTACTCAATATTCTTGGGTTGGTTCGACTTTTTATATCGCTTATTTATTTGCTGAATTTCCTGTTTCATTCTTATTACAAAAGTTCCCTGTTGCTAAGACATTAGGTGTCTTCGTTGTCATTTGGGGTGCTATCTTGGCCCTTCATGCTGTTCCAAATTATGCTGGTTTTATCGCTTTAAGAGCACTTTTAGGTGCATTTGAAAGTGGAATCACTCCAGGTTTTTCAATGATAGTCAAACAGTACTATAAAAAGGATGAAACCTACTTTAGATCAGCAATTTTTTTCTCCGGTAACGGGTTGGGGTTCGTGATTGGCTCTGCAGCTATAGCATATAACTTAGCTAATAACGCCGACCTGTACAGTATTCCAGCATGGAAGCTTGTTTTCATAATTTCTGGTTGTTTGACTTGTGCATTTGGATTTGTGATGTTTTTTTTCTTGCCAGACTCACCAGCAACTGCCTGGTTTTTGACTGATGAAGAGAAGAGAATGGTTGTTGCCAGAATCAAACTGAACCAACAAGGGTTTGGTAATAAACATATTAAAAAAGAGCAAATTAAAGAAGCTTTATTAGACTATAGAAGTTGGCTCGTTTTTTTACTGACTTTAATTGGTAATATCCCAAATGGTGGTGTGACTAACTTTGGTTCTATCCTTATGAATGAAACTTTAGGCTATACAGTTAAAGACTCACTTTTATATCAATCAATTGGTGGGGCTGTTGAATTTTTTGGTCTCATTCTCATTGCTTCTTTTAGTGTTTATGTTTATAAATCAAGATTTTTCTGGGCATTTGTAGGTCAAGCTTTTGCTGTTACTGGTATGATTATGTTATGTTATGCTGAGGATAAGAAGGCTAGATTTGCTGGTTATAATTTACAATTCCTTGCGCCATTAAGTTTTATTGTTATGTTGCTGACAGTTCAATCAAATGTGTTAGGTTCAACCAAACAATCAACTGTTTTCATTATGTTATTAGTTGGGTACTGTGTAGGTAACTTGATTGGTCTGCAAACCTTCCTTTCAAGTGAAGCTCCAACGTACCCTACTGCTTTAAAAACTATTGTTGGTTGTGCAGTTATCTCAATTGTTATATTATGGGCATTATGGTTCTCATATTATTATGAAAATAAACAAAGAGATAAAAAGGGTGAGGTTATGGAAGTTGAAAATATTGAATTTTTGGATCTTACTGATAAGCAAAATATTAATTTCCGTTATTCTTTTTAAGTTTTTTTATATAGTGAAAATTTTAGTTCCTTTTTGTTCTCATAAAATGCGGCTCTAATTACGAATTCAAGTGGGGCAGAATCTTTCTAACTAACCTCAAACTTCATGACAGAATATAAGAAAAGAGCATATTCCTGTAATTATAAGTAAGAAGTGTTATATTTAAATTTCCAATAAAGGTATTAGAAGTCAAACTATTTGAAAATTGTCTTTTCTTATGTATTTCATGAGGTTCTACCTTATTTTTCCTACGCTGCCAAAAACTTTTGTGAATTCCACTGAATATAAAAAACTACTAATATTTACAGAAACTCAAAAAAAGGGGAATAAAAACATTAAAAAAAAATTTCTATTGAAGAATGAGACTATATTACACTATTTACACTTTAAAACTTGTTGGTTTTATCAAATTTTCAATCATATCAATTGCACCTTGAGGATTTCTTTTATTATATACAAATAATCCTTGTAATTGAGCAGTGCTAACATTTGATAAACCTAATTCTTTATATTTATTTAAAAATTTTTCACACATTTCATTATCATTATCATAAAATTTTAAAAACATTCTTTCAACTTGATAAATTGTTGCATTATCTATTAATACTTTAAAATCAACTCTACCTGGCCTTAATAATGCATTATCTAATTTTTCTGGATGATTAGTAGTCATGAACGTAATACATTCTTCTGCACTAGCCACACCATCTAATGCATTTAATAAACCTGAAAATGTTACACCGGAAACATAACCTTGATCATCAGATTGTTCACGTTTATTGAAAGCAGCATCAACATCTTCTAATAATAATATAGATCTATCAGGTATATGATTCATTAAATGATTTAATCTATCATCTGTCATATTTTTTTCACTTAAATTTAATAAACAAATATTATAATCTAATTCACCAGCAATTGCTTGAATAAAAGAAGTTTTACCACTACCTGGAGGTCCATATAACAAATAACCTCTTCTATAAGGTATACCTCTATTATGATACCATTGACCACTATTTAAAAAATCTCTAACATCATTCATAATTAATTTATCTAAACCTTTATCTAAAATAACTGATCCTAATACTCTTTTTTGTCTTGGTTGACCAAATGGTCTCCATTCTGGACCCCATGATGTATAAACAACAGTTTTACCTTCTCTAATTTTTAATGCCATTTGTTTTGCTTCATCTAATAATTCATAAAATAAATTTCTATCTCTATATAATGTTGTTAATGTAACAGTTTCAAAAGGTGAACCATTTGTCATATCTAATAATTTCCCTGATCTTTCACGATTAACTAACATAAATGCTCCTTTATATCTTAATAAATGTTTACCAGGTCCTGGTACCAAAGAAAATTTTGTAGTAGCTGAACCATTTGAATGTTGAATAAAATTAGTTTCAACTGATAAATGACGAGATGATCTTTTCTTATATTGTGACATCCATTCCAAAAACCATAAATAAGATTTATCCTTTGAAGGAATTTCTAAATCCACAAGTAATTGACGATATATAAAACCTGATGATTTCATTACACCTTGTCTAGCTAATGCTAAACCGGTACCTAATAACATTAACCCACCACCAGCAGCAAAATAAGGATTATTCAATATCACTTCATTAAATGCCAGTGACGCCATACTAGTGATAGAACCATCACTACCGTTCTTAATCTTTTCTATATCTATAGTAGGTGCTTGTGACATGTAAAATGAATGGGAGAACTTTGCTAGTAGTTAAGAATTTTTCAATTTACAAAATTTTTTTAATGTTTTCGCGATTCGTTTTGGGATTTTAACATTTTCTTTTAGTGCGGTTTGGAGACAGAGAGAGATCACATTTTTGTGAAAAGAGAGGGCAAAGGTAGATAATATGGAATCTAACACAAATAATCCATTCCTGAATCAGAATTATCTGATGGATACTGATCATTCATATACAGCCATTGAGAATATTGATCAATATCCTTATAAAACATTAAATAGAATTTTAGATGATATAAAATGGTCAATTCCTTATAGTAATTATTGTGATAATAAAAGTTTATTAAATCTGAAACCAATTGATTATAGTAAAGGATTATCAAAATTAGTTTCATCTAAAGCGGTTAAAAGTGATATGTTAATTTTGAATGAAAGACTTGAATTTTGTCAAAATGTTGAAAAAATTCAAGTTAATGATAATAATGAAAATCAAACAATAACTAATTTTAAAGGTTTAATTAATATAAATCATAAAACAATTTATCATTTTAGAATTGAAATGTTAGAGAATAAATCACCATTTTTTGAAGGTAAAAATTATGGAGCTAAATATGAATATCATTTAATTACTAAAGATAATTTAACAAAAGATGATTTAAAACAATTTAATAATGATGAAGAAGGAATATTAATTGATGAAGCATTTTTCATGACAAATAATTCTGATAGTGATCATATTTTACGTATATGTATAATTGATAAAGAATTTGGTGATGGAGATAAGAAATTATTTATAGATAGTCAAGAATTAGAATTAGCATTAAAATCAGATTCAGAGGAATCATCAGCATCATCAACAGATTCTGAATTGAAAGTACAATCAATTGAATTATCAACTATTAAACGATTATTTTCAATTTTCAAACATCAAATATTACAAGATGTTGAAACAATAGCCATTGATTCAATTAAACCATTAAATATTGATTATTTAAAAAAATTAGGTTTTACAATCAATGAAGAAGATAGAAATAATTTAATTCCACCAAAATTAACTAATAATTTAAAAGAATCATATAAAAGAAAACTTTTAGAATTAATTTTAATGGCAAAATTACTTAAAAAAATTCCTAATAATGAATTCAATAGAAGTTTTGCATTTAGTAATAATTTATCAGTTATTTATGGTACATTAGCCGAATATGATAAAGATTCTAGTATTGCTTTAGGTCAATATAATGATACAAATGAATTACCATTTTATATAAATTTAAGTTGTACTGTTTATTTTTATGATGCATTAATTATCAAGTGTTTTGAAAATACTTGTAAATCAGATCCATCAAATAAAATATTTTATATTGATGATTTTAAATACATTATAGATCAAAAATCAAGTGGTGTGACTAGATTGAAAACATATTATGATAATTTATATAGAGTTGGAAAATTTTATGGTTTTAATGATTATATTACAGCTTTAAAAAGATTAGAAATTGATATAAATAATCAAACTGATAAAGATTTATTAAATTATGAAGATGATCTTATTATGTCCATTTATAAATTAAAAATTGAACAAGATTTTAAAAATTATGGATATTTTAATTCTTGTTTGGAAGTTATCGCCAATGTTAAGAATTCAACAACTTTAATTAATTTTTTAAAAAATGAAATATTACCAATTACCTTAGCTCAACAAGAACTTGGTATTGAAGAAATAACCGAAGATGATGTTGTAATAACTGCATTTGAATTTAAATTAAATGATATTGCTTTAGAGCCAAATAATGCTGAAGATTTAAGACTTTTAAAAACAAGTTTACTTTCATTAGCAATTAACCGTAAAAGTAATATACTAATGAATTATATTGAAACTAAGTTTCCTGATTTATTAGGTGATTATAATCAAGTATTACCGATTAATGATTGTTTTGATATATTATCAATTGATAAAAATTCGAATGATTTTCAAATTATAACAAATTTTAATAATAAATTTCATCAAGAAGATATTAGAATTTTAAGACAAGTTTTAAGATCAATTAATAATTTTAAAAAATCAAAAATATTAAACTATTTTATTAAAACTGGTAAAATTGATTCTTCATTATTACCTGTTGATGAATTTCCTGCAGGTTTAGCAAATATTGGTAATACTTGTTATCTTAATTCATTACTTCAGTATTATTTTTCAATTAAACCAATTAGAGATATGGTTTTAAAATTTAATGAACATGAAATTATGAATCAAGAACGTAAAATTGGTGGTAGAAAGGTTGATGATATGGAATTACAAAGATCAAATCAATTTATTTATCATTTACAAAAACTTTTCCAAGAAATGATCGAAACTGAAAGACGTTATGTTTTACCAACTAAAGATTTAGCATTTTTATCATTTTTACCTGCATCTCAACCAGTTAATTTTTTAACTAATGAAGAAATTGAATCAAATAATTTAGTAGATTCTGATGGAAGAGCAAGTAATCCAATAGTTATTGATTCTGATAATGAAAATAATAGTAATAATAATAGTAATGATGATATTGAAATGATAGAAGAAGAAACTAAATCAATTGAAGAAATTACCGATCCTTTTGGAGATCATAATAGGGTAGTTAAAATTAAATCAAAGGAAGTTAAGACTAAAGGTCCTGATTCAATAGATGACGATATTAATGAAATTAAAGATATCGAAGTGAAATTAGAAATTAATGATACAGATGATGAAAAACCGGTACCTGGTGAGGTAAAGGAAGAGGAAAAGATAGAAGAAGAGAAAACCGAAGCAACAAAGGATTCACAAGCAATGGAGGATGTACAAGAAGAAATAAAAGAAGAAGTTAAAAAAGAAGAACTGAGGGAAGAAAAGGAAGAACAAAATGATGAAGTACAAGAAAGTTCAAGTAGTGTTACAACCCCTGAAGAAATTGAACAACTGAAAATACTAACCATTAATACTAAAGATATGGAAACTACAATTAATTTAGGAGGTCAACAAGATGTTACTGAATGTATTGAAAATGTTAATTTTCAAATTGAAACAGCATTAGAACCAATTGATATTGAAAATGATGGTGAACAATATGATTTGATTAAACAATTATTTTATGGTAAAATTAAACAAACTATTACACCGTTGGATGGACCAAATAAAGAATTAAGAAGTTCAATTGAAAGATTTTCAAGTCTTATTATTAATGTCAGTGATCATCCGAAAGATATTTATGATGCATTAGATAATTATTTTAATGCTGATATTGTTAAATTGGAAGAAGGTACAGTTAAAAAGACTTCAACAATTAATAAATTACCAGAAATTTTACAATTTCAAGTTCAAAGAGTATTATTTGATAGAGAAAGATTAATTGCATATAAATCAATTGAACCAATACCATTTTATGATAAAATTTATGTTGATAGATTTTTAGATACTGAAGACGAAGAAATTTTAAACAAAAGAGAAGAAGTTTTTAATTGGAAGAATGAAATTAAAACATTCGAAATTGAAAAAAATGAAATTTTAAAAATTAATGAAACTTCAAAATTATCAATAATTGATTCATTAATTACAACTAAAAAATATTTAGAATCAATTAAAATTGAGGATTATGAAATTAGTGATAATACAATTAATTATATTACTAATAAAATTGATGAATTAAAGGGTAAAGTTAATACAATTAATGAAAATATTGAAACTTTAACAAATAAAATTTCAAATCAATTTAATGATTATAAAAAAGTTGGATATACTATATTTGCAATTTTTATTCATCGTGGTGAAGCAAGTTTTGGTCATTATTGGATTTATATTAAAGATCCACATAATAAAGATATTTATAGAAAATATAATGATGATAATGTTACTGAAGTACCAAGTTCAGAAATTTTTAAATTTGATAAAGATAATACTGCAACTCCATATTATATTGCATATGTTAAAGACGATATTGAATTAAATTATGTTGAACCATTAAAAAGGGTTATTAAAAGTTAAGTATATATATAATTTTAAAATATATAATATTATATTTTATATTTATAAATGAATGAATTCTAGAATCGGTTACTATGTCTGCTTAATACCTTAAATCATCTTAATACCTCTTATCGCAATAATAGAGATTAAGAATGCGACAGTGCGGCAGCAGTCATCAGTGGAAATAAAAAAGTTTCGAGACGACAAGAGAGACAGTGTGGGAAGCGCAGTTTTAAATTAAAAAGTTCCATTTAAGACCTTATACAACTTTGTAAAATATAATGAAATTAAATTGGCTTGTTGTTTTAGGGTTTAGTTCATTAGTAATAGGTATCAATCCTGATACTTCATTGAATATTGATACTGGTAATATCAATAAAAATGGTAAATCAATTGAAGAAGATATTAAAATTGATAATACTCAACAATTTGAGCAAGCATTTAATAGAATTAAAAAGGGGTCAATTATAAATGATATATTTATGATTAAACCAGGGTTTAATAAACCATCTAAACCTGGCGGTGATGAAGATAAATGCCCACCATGTTTTAATTGTAATTTACCAAATTTTGAATGTACACAATTTAGTTCATGTAATACATTTACAGGATTTTGTGAATGTAGAGATGGTTATGGGGGTAATGATTGTCTGGAGCCATTATGTGGTTCATTAAGTGATGGTAATAAGAATAGACCTAAAAGAAAAGAACTGGAACCAATGTGTAAATGTAAACCTGGTTGGGATGGTATAAATTGTAATATGTGTGTTGAAGATGATGTTTGTGATGCCTTTATGCCAGAAGGTTTAACAGGTACTTGTTATAAAGGTGGTATTGCAGTCAATAAATTCCATCAAATGTGTGATGTTACCAATAAGAAAATTATTTCAATTTTAGATGGTAAAAAACCACAAGTTACATTTAGTTGTAATAAGACATCTGAATCATGTGATTTTCAATTTTGGATTGACCAAAAGGAATCATTTTATTGTGATTTAAATAGTTGTAAATTTGAATATGATTTAAAGAAAAATACAACTCATTATAATTGTGATAGTGTAATGTGTAAATGTTTACCTGATAGAATGCTTTGTGGAGAAGCTGGACTGATTGATATTTCTGATTTTTTAACTGAAACAATTAAAGGCCCAGGAGATTTTAGTTGTGATTTAAATGATAAAAATTGTCAATTTTCTGAACCAAGTATGAATGAATTAATTTCTTCAGTTTTTGGTGATCCTTATATTACATTAAATTGTAAAAGTGGTGAATGTATTCATAAAAGTGAAATTCCTGGTTATGATTTACCTGATACTAATAGATTAACTTGGGGTAATTTACTATTAATTATTTTAGTTGCATTAATTTGTTGTTTTATAGTTGGTGCATCATTATATAATATTAGTCAAAGTGCATTATTTAAATCTGGTAAAGGAGGATTACAAGGTAATTTCCCATCATTAGACGGTGAAATGAATGCATTAAATGAAAATTTTACTCCGACTATATTATCATTTGAAAATATTTCTTATTCAATTAATGATAGAAAAATTCTTAATAATATTAACGGAATTGTCAAACCAAAAGAATGTTTAGCAATTATGGGAGGTTCAGGAGCTGGTAAAACTACGTTATTAGATATTTTAGCTCATAAAAATAAAGATGGTAAAATTTCTGGAAATATTTATGTTAATGGTAATAAATTAGATGAACATCATTTTAAAAAAATTGTTGGATTTGTTGATCAAGAAGATCAATTAATTCCAACATTAACTGTTTATGAAACTGTTTTAAATAGTGCATTATTAAGATTACCTAGAACTATGAGTTTATTAGCTAAAGAAACTAGAGTTATTGAAGTATTAAATGAATTAAGAATATTAAATATTAAAGATCGTATAATTGGATCAGATTTTCAAAGAGGTATCAGTGGAGGTGAAAAACGTAGAGTTTCAATTGCTTGTGAAATGGTTACTTCACCATCAATATTATTTTTAGATGAACCAACATCAGGTTTAGATGCTTATAATGCTCGTAATGTAATTGATTGTCTTGTTAAACTTTCAAGAGATTTTAATAGAACAATAATTTTTACAATTCATCAACCAAGAAGTAATATTGTTTCACTTTTTGATAAATTATTATTATTGAGTGAAGGAGATTTAATTTATTCTGGCGATATGATTAAATGTAATGATTTTTTCAGTAAAAATGGTTATACTATCCCATTAGGTTATAATATAGCTGATTATATTATTGATATTACCGTTGATCATAAGAAATTAATTAAAGTTAAAACTAGTGGAAATGATTTAGAAAATGGAGAAAATTTAAATGATGAAGAAATTGATTTACACAATAGATTTTTGAAGAGTACAAATAGTGCTAGTGGTGATAATAATGACATTGATGTTACTAGTGAATGGGCTCATTTAGCAGTTCATCGTGATGAATATAATAATTATAATAAAGTTGATACAAATGAAGAAGAAACGGTTATTCAAGTTGAAAATAAATTACCAAAAATTTTTAAAGAAAGTTTCATTTCAATTGAATTAATTGAAGAAATTAAGAATCTTGTTGATAATCCAATTAAATTTGAAATTAATGAACAATATAAAAAGGCAAATTTTTTAACACAAATTGCAATTTTATCTTCAAGAACATTTAAAAATTTATATAGAAATCCAAAATTATTATTAACTCATTATTTATTAAGTTTAATTATGGGAGGATTTTGTGGATATATTTATTATGATGTTAAAAATGATATTAGTGGATTCCAAAATCGTCTTGGATTATTTTTCTTTTTACTTTCATTATTTGGATTTTCATCATTAACTGGATTACATACATTTTCAAGTGAAAGGATTATTTTTATAAGGGAAAGAGCAAATAATTATTATAATCCATTTAGTTATTATGTTACTAAAATCTTATGTGATATTTTGCCATTAAGAGTTTTACCACCAGTTATACTTATTTCAATTGCATATCCATTAATTGGTCTTACCATGGAAAATAATGCATTTTTGAAAACTATTGGAATCTTAATTCTTTTCAATGTTGCAGTATCAATTGAAATTTTAATTGTTGGTATACTTATACGTGATCCTGGTACAAGTACAATGGTGGGAGTATTAATTCTTTTATTTTCAATATTATTTGCTGGGTTATTCATTAATTCTGATGAAATTAGTGGACAAATTAAATGGTTAGAATGGATTTCATTATTTCATTATGCTTATGAATCTTTAACAATTAATGAAGTTAAAGATTTAATTTTAAAAGAGAAAAAATATGGTTTAAGTATTGAAGTACCTGGTGCAGTTATTTTAAGTTCATTTGGTTTTACCGTTTCAGCATTTTGGCATGATATTGTAATGTTAGGTGTTTGGTTATCAATATTTACCATTGCTGGATATATATTCTTACACTTTTTTGCTATTGAAAGACGTTAACCCACATATAATACAAAATTAAATTAAAAAATCACAAAATGATGGTATCAAAAATGATGGTATCAAAAATGATGGTGTCAAAAATGATAAATTAAAAAATGATAAATTAAAAAATGATATATATTAATTAGATATGAATAAAATTAATTAGATTTTACTTTAAACTCTAGTCATTTCCTTACTTTTTACTTACTTTTTTATATCCGATCGTTTCTAACATTGTACCCTATCCTTACATATTTAAGGTATCTCACCTAAACTCTCGTTAGACCAAAAAATTCCTAATTGAGATCGTCTCATTCAAAATGGAAATAAATTTCTGCGGAGTGCGAAAATTAATATTGACAATTTCCTAATTAGGCATAGTAATTAGGATGCAAATCCATCTTTATAAATATCATAGTCCCACGTCAAAAATCCCAATTCTAAAAAATATTTTCTACAAAGTAAATAGATACCCAAAAACACAAAGTAATTAGAGTAATAGATAAATCTATCATGAAATTATCAATTTTATTATACTTAATAGCATTATCTGAATCACAAGTTATTCCAAATCAAATTCCTAATCAAAGAAGAGATATAATTTCCGAAATTTTAGGACCATGGGTTGATCCGATTACCACTGGTACTGATGCCAATAATAACAATAATAATGGTGCTCCAACATTTACTACTCCAACCACTGTTGCTGCTCAAACTAACGGTAATACTCAATCAGTAATTGTACCAACTTTCACAACTCCAACTGGTAGATCAAGTCCAAGTTCAACCTCTGGTGGATTCTTAGCTGCACTTTTGGCTCCTGCTACCACTAATACTCCTTCTACTACATCAACTAGTTCCAAAACACAAACTACCTCAACTAGTTCAACAAGTCAATACCCATCAAATTTATTAGCTTTCTTATCTAAAACTGAACTGAGTGAAGAAAGTAGTAACACTAAAGAAAGTGATAATGAATCCAGTTCTAGTCCATCAAGTGAATTACCATCAAATTTATTAGCTTATTTAACTAAATCACATTCAGAATCTAGTGAACCAAAAGCAACCTCTTCAACTAGTTCAAAAACTTCAAAATCAAATTCAACAAATACTGAAAATAGTGAATTTACTGATTTACTTCAGTACCTTACTGGATCTGCTACTTTTTACCCATCTAATTTAGTTGCTTACATCAGTACCAGAACTGGTGGTGAAAGTGGTAATGGTAACGATAATGGTGGATCTGGAAGTCAAACTGTTGCTGCTCAACAAACTGTAGTTACTGGATCAATTAGTTTTGTTGCTACTGCTTCTGATACTATCGAAAGCTCAAGTGAAGGTGGTGCAGTTAGATTATATGGAACCGTCTTTGGATCACTTGCTATTGTTTTAATGTCAATAATTTAAGCAGGTAACAGAGTTTTATACCAAGAGATTTTGATAAAAAAATGTACATTAGTAAATACATAAAATAATATAAAAGATTCTTTTTGAGGTTATTTTTAAACATTTAAATCTGAATCTCTAATAGTACTAGCAGTACCTAAAATCTCAGTAGCTGAATTAATAACTAAATCATGATTCATCATTCCAATACCAAGACCAATACTTGGATCTAAATCTAAATCTAAATCTGAATCTAATTTTGGTGAAACATTGCTATTGAATTCATTAATATAAAAAGGTGAACCATCCATTTGGAACATTGGAGGTGAAACAGCCAAGTTTGATAATTGGTTATAAGATGATTCTCCATTTGGTGAAAAGGGAGTAATTGGAGTAATTGGGGAAATTGGAGTTTTAGCATCATCATTTTTAGGAGTTTGAGGCCCATAATAACTACTACCGTCAGATTCTGACTCTTCAACAAATAATGGTGGAACTTGAATTGGTAAAGGTTGAATTGGTGAAGGTTGAATTGGTGAAGGTTGATCCATATTTAAATCACTTAATTGTTCAGTAACTTCTTTCAATTTAGGATCATCAATAACAATATGGAATTTCCCCATACCTAAAATATTTTCATAATAATTACCATCATTAAAAATTAATTTATAATGATTACTACCAAATTTAACTAATTTAATTTTTTCACCACTAGCAGTTTTAATAATAGCAAATTCTAATCTAGGACTAAAAGATCCGGCAAATTTAATAATTTTAAATGGTTCAAAGATTACAAATTTATATCTGGGGGATAAATAACTTTTATAATCCACTGGCTTTAAAAAATTTGGAGTTGATAAATTTGTTAAAAAAGTTTTTGATTCAATTAATTTAATATAATTATTAAATATTTCAATGTCAGATGGTGATAATCTAGCACGTCTAGTTGGTTTTTTCATAATAGCCTTTCTTTCTCTTCTCTAATTGTATTATTTTTCAATATATTTTTTTTATAATTTTTCAGGTATATTTATTTGATTTTGTTTTACTGATATTTTTTATTTGTAAACTGGCTGCAAAAACAATTTTGCGAGGTTATGATATTTTCACATTTGTAACTACATAGAACTCTACAATTACACTTGCTCGATAGTACACCCCAGCTAATACACATACCTATTTATGGGCTCGCCTCGTAAGGTAGTTCCTTATACCCCAGTGACCACTATCAATACAATTAATTCTAGTAGTTATCTTGGCCGGTACTATAAAAAGCAGCACTTACTTGTACTCTAAACGCTACTTCACCCAAGATGTTTAAATTCTTACCATTTATAACGTCACCACTCGCTTCATATATCAATATTTTCCACAACCATGGGTCCACTAGCGGATGAAAATAGTAATCATGGATGGTTAGAAAGTTCATATAGTTATTTCTCTTACAGTTGTTATGGTGATGGGAATAGAGTTATGTGTGGAAATATTAATGTTCACGTTGGATTTATTATTTCCACTGCATCAGAGGCTGTAGAAGATGACTATGATCACGATCCTGAAGATGGCCATGATCATGAAGAGAATGTTAGTGTTAGTATTATTAGTGATAGTTCCAGTGGTACTGGTTTCAGTTCAAGTAAGGAAGTCACAGTGCCAGTTCTAGTTCTAGTGTTAGTCCCAGCCAGTGACTCAACTTCTGTCACCAATACCGAATCATCACTATTTAAATTTATTGAGATTTTTAGAATTATATATTAAAAATTAAATCCGATCATAATCATAACGATGCAAAACAATCAACTCTAGACAAACTCAACTCTACTGACTTCTATCACCGAATAATCTTTTACTGCTTAATCAAATTCAGAAATAAAAGTAACTTCACAATATCCGATACCATGATTTTTTTCTTCACCATCGACAGAAATTTCAAAATCTTCACAATATTGATAAATATATGGTTTAGTACCAGCGACTCCACTAACGATATTTTTAACAAATTGAGGAATTTCCGCCATAACATCAACTCTTTCAACTAAATTATTTAAATCACCAGTTACCTCAGCATGAAATTTAGTTGGTTCAGTTTCATCATGATTGAAAATAATTGATTTAGGAACAGGCCAACCAACTTCATCAATGGTAGAATCTTTATGAATTACTTCATTATTAATTGAAGCACATAAAATTTTATCTTGAGAACAAACAATCCCAATATTAACTTTAGTATTAGCGTAAGATCTTGGGGTTGTAAATTCCATTTGAACTGCAGAATATTTATCAGATTGGAAATTTAAGAAATTCCAAGCTTTAGCAGCATGATGAGGTTTCATTCCTTGTAAAGCCATTACAAACATTGTATAACCTTCAATTTCAAAAATTTCACCATCACCATTTTTAATAGTTCCAACCACGGTACATCTTGGCCAAAAAGCATGTCTCATTGACCCCCAAGGATTTTCAATATCTTCACCATAAAAAGTTTGACCATTTTTACCAAATATAACCCCTGGAGTTAATCTTGATACGGTTAATTCGACAATAGAATTATCATTAACTGAACTTTTTAAAATATATTGATTATTATCAATTAATTCAATTGATAAATCTTTAGCATAAAAATTTGAACCTTTAATTTCAAAATCTTCTAAATGAGTGGAAGTCCAAATATTTTTTGATTCATCATTGGAATTTTTATAATTATAAAATCTAAAGGTAAATTGAGCTGTTGTATGAATTCCCATAACATTTGAATGAATTACTTGAGCAAAACCAACGTAACCAGTTTTTAAACAAGTAAAATAAAAAGTTTGAGTTTCAACATTAGTATAATTTGGTCCTAACCAACTAAAATCAGTTGATTCAGTTTCACGATAAATTGACTCACCTTTTGCAATATTAGTAACAGGATGAATTGCTTCTGGTCCATATTCTGGTTCAGCAGTACCTGCCACGGCAGAAATTCCTGATTGAACCCACTTTAACATTGATGGCAAACTTCTTTCTTTTTTTCTTTCCTTAATTACCTTTGCTTTACTTACCTTTGCTTTACTATCTTCTGTACTTTAAGTGCTACTCTCTGTTTCAATGAAATCTGGAGTGGTCAACAATAAATAAGAAGTAATGGAAAACTAATAAAGAACTAAGAACTAATAGAAAACTAATAAAATGCGTGAGAAAAGGAAGAGGTTGTTTTGGTTGGAAACTACAGCAAATGTCGCACACACGACAAATGTCACAATAGCTAAAAAATGTCACTAATACGTAAAGGTCGTCCTCCGACACCAAAACAACACCAAAACAACCACCCACGACATATATACGACATATCGACGTCACGAGAGGGTTTGGTGAGGTTAACTACCACCCGTAGGATTGCAAAAAGCTGTCACATGAACATTCACGTGACGCTTACATAACCACCGAATAGGTGATTATGTTACGTAATCTGAATTTATAATCGTTGTAAAATGGAATTATTAGTTTAAATACCAATTTAGATATAAGAAAAGTTCTACACCAGTAATGGAATTCCTACTATATCTATGGGTATCTTAATCAATATCTTAATCAATATCTTAACCAGTCTGTTAATGAGACGTTTGTGTGATTGAAATCTTCTTATGTTGGGATGGGTTTACCTAGTGAGGAAACAGACAATTACCGTGTCTCATTGTAAAATTAAAGTTATAAATAGTTAAATTGTAACAACATAGTTAATCTGTTAAGTCAATTAATACTTTGTTAATAGTTAACTAATTAGTTACCACGTAGTTAATCACTGAGCTAATACTTAGTACTAATCAGTAGTTTATTAAGTTAAGTTAAGTTGGTTAAAGTTTAGTGGAGAATGTATTAAAATAAGGTTAACACACTACAAAATAATATAATTCGCTAAAGTCTTCAAACTCCTGATTTAGTTTTTTTTTTCTCTTCCTACTAATCCACCAATTTGCAAAAGTTTTCATCATTTTTTCATATATCAACTAATATTGAATCAGACTTATAACCAACCAATAACAGTCAAAGTAACTATTCAAAGGAATTAGGGCAAAGTTCATTTTTAGCATTTTATTCAATTCTACAAACCGTTTTTTTTTTTTTTTATCACCATTTTTATCACCAAAGTAGCTCACAGACGTTTTGAATATAATCCTCTGTGATACTTTTTTATGTCCATTTTAAATTCATTATAATTTCATTATAATTTCATTATAATTTCATTGTAAATTCATTGTAAATACATATTCATTGATATTTTTAACATGGAATCACCCAAGGTATTCAAATTAAATAGTGTTAATAAAACACAAATATTTTCAATTAAATTAAATAATGAAATACTAGAAATTTTGAAAAATTGTAATAATAATGAAAAACCTAAAATTTTAGTTAAAAATGGTGAAATTTTTATTAAAGTTGGTAAATTGGTATTCAATTCAATTAAATCTAATGAATTTCTTAATTTAAATATTTATAGTAAAAATCAGAACCACCAGCAACAACAGGAATCCCTGGATAATGATAATGGTGAGTATAATTTTGAAGGTACGGTAAAGACGAAATTGACAATTACTAATGAGGGACAAAGTCCAACTAAAACACAACCACCAACTCAAACTCCAGTGCTGACTCAAACACAAATTAAGAAGACTCTTATAGAAAAAGAAAAAGAGAAAGAGAAAGAAAAAGAAGACCTTGGATCAGGAAATCCAATACCAAATTCTCAAGATTATAAATTTAAACTAACTGACCCTGACGAAACTATCAAACAAAAATTTCTTTCATTCCTATCACTTGGACCAACTAACATTCACGAAATTAAAAAATTAAATAAAGATTATAATTTCACTCAACTTGTTGATTTATATTGTAATGATTTTATCAATAAACAATTTTTCAATGATTCGGAAATTTATTCAAATGGGTTGAAGTTTCTGAATAGTTATAATTTAATCTTAAAGGATAAAATACTTAAAGATTTAAGACCAAATAATTGGAGTTGGGTAATTGAAAAAATTTTAATTTTCCAGAATATTCATAATTGTTTAAGTAGATTAGGTTATTCTTCTAGTCATCCATTAAGAAAAAGAATTTATGAAACTGATGAAGACAAGTCAAGAGATAGTGAAAATGAGAGTAAATTAGGTGGTGGATTATTAATTTCAAAGAAAAAATCACCACCAGTAGGCATAAATCATAGTAATAGTATAAATAGTACAAATACTACCAATAGCATAAACAACAATAGCATTAACACAAGCATAAATAACAGTCATAATAATACCGAAACTCCAAATTTAAAAAGGAAAAGAGGTTCAGAATCAGATTATACATCACCATCATCCATTGAAGATTTTTTCATTGATGATAATTTAATCGAAAATCTAAAGAAAAAATTTGATATTAATTACAAACAATATAAAGAAATTTATAATTATCTATTAAAGAATTATCAAAATTCCAATTTAAATTCAAATTCAAATCAAAATAGTGGAAATAATAATAATGGAAATATTAATAAATTAACAAAATTATATGATTTACATTTATATTGTAAAGAATTGAAAAATCAATTAATCAAATTAAGTAAAGAGAAAAGGAGAAGGAAATAATCTATATACATTAATCTTTAGTCTCATGTATATATTCTTTATATTCTTTATTCACAATACCTATATATACATCTTTACACCTTATCAATCAATCTTGGTGTCTCTCTATCAGTCTCTCTTTCTCTGTCTCTCTCTGTCTCTCTCTGTCTGTCTCTGTCTATCAACTGATGTCTTGTATCTATGTCGCGCCCGTTTCAAACGAATGTCGTATCCAATGTACGATAACAAATTCGTAGCTAGAATTACCGCACACGACCCCATTCTAGAATTACTCGATGATAAGACTATTATCAATAGTACAACTTAAACTAATCCTAATACTTATATACCAGTAACACTAATAACATTAATAACACTAACAACACTAACAACACGTGATAATAATTTAACGTTAGTCATTTTAACCTATTTAGATTCAGGTAAGATTAAAGTTTTAACTGTGGTGGTCGTGGGCGTGCCAATTCCTAGAATTCATTTTTGGTGTGTGAATTCGCAAATTTACTCATAAGAGATAAGATCACACACTTTTAAATTTTTTACTAAACTCCAACGTATCTGTTAAAGTACTGGTACACTAAAGAAGATAAATAACAAACGTAATACTTTACGTACCTGAATCTTTATATTAACTGGTTTTTTTTTTTTTTGCAAGCTTTGCTGTAGTCGGTTTCCCTGTCTATATATACCATTTAGGAGATAGATAAAGAATTCACCTGATAGATAATTTTCCCATAGCTTCCTAATTTTTTATAAAATTTCAAACTTTAGTACATTTTAGTATATTTTCAGTGTTGAAGTGGTTTATTTTGTCGTATATAAAGTGTTGGGCAAAATGAATAATAATGAATTAATTGATTTTAATGATTTTGCTATTGAATTTGTTGATTATAATCAATTTGATAAAATTCAATCACGTCAAAGACATAGTAGTTATCAAGATCAAATTTCAAATCAAAATCAAAATATAAATCAAAATCAAAATATAAATCCAAATTTAAGTGCAAATGCAATTATAAATTCAAATATAAGTGCAAATACTAATTTCCAAGCTGGTCCATTTCAATATAATCCTAATCTTAATGTTCCTAATGGTCCCAATATTCCCAATATCAATCCAAATGTGACTCACACAATTAATCCTGAAGATATGAGCTCAGCTGATCCAAATTACATTTATAAGAAAAAATTAAGTCATTCTTCAAGTTTTAGTCTACCTGATAAACTCAATTTATTATCCTTAAACTTAAATAATTATTCATCAAATAGTTCAAAATCACCAACACCAGAATTTTTACAATATAAATATTTAGAAGAAGAGATTGAACAACAGAATGGCAGAAATATTATTGGCAATGGTAATGATAAAAAAATAACCAGTACTATTAATCCGCAAGAATTAATGAGTAAAGATGATTATTTTTTACCATCATCAATTTCATCACCAAATTTAATCAATGTTAAAAGTTTCAATCAACAAATTATCAGTCCAGTTTCCAGTACAAATACTTCCCCCGGCAAGGAAAAACTCAAAGATAAGAATAATATGACAAATAAAAGGGACACCAAAGATGGTAAGAAATTAAAAGAGGTTAAAGAAGGTAAAAGAGAGGAAATTTATAGATTAGATGGTAAAAAAAGGTCAATGTCAAGTACTATACCAAGAACAAGAATTAATCTCAATATGAATAATGAATGTGTTGATGCTATCAATTCATGGATTAATGATTCAAATGAATTAAACCCCACTGGAATTTTTAGAAGAAATTCTTCACCTTCAAATATACCAAAAATTTTACCATTTTCAAATATTGATAAACGTAAAAGAAGAAAATCTCATGAGAATCCAATTCCAATACTTAGTAAAAGTGAAATTAAAAGTGAAATAATTGGTAATGTTGGTAATGAGATTAAGGAAATTAAAGGAGAGGTGGGTGAAATTAATGGTAATGATAATGGTAATGTTATTGGTAATGGTGTTGGTATTAGTAATGGTGTTGGTATTGGTAATGGTAATGGTAATGGTAATGGTATTGGTATTGGTATTGGTAATGATAATGGTAATGGTATGGATGATAAAATGGACGAAATTAATAATATAATTAGAACTAAAGTTATCGATGGAGAAGAAATCAATAAAATTGAAGTAGTTGAAACAATCCCAATTCATAATGGTAGAGTACTTAAAAATGAACCAATTATAATCCCACCTCAAGAAGATGGTAAACCATTCAATTGTCCAGATTGTATTAAACAATTCAAAAGATCAGAACATTTAAAAAGACATATAAGATCAGTCCATTCAAATGTTAAACCATTCCATTGTAAGTATTGTGAAAAACAATTTAGCAGATCAGATAATTTAGCACAACATTTGAAAACTCATTATAAGATTAATGATGATGGTACAACATCAATTATTTATGGTAACCCCAGTTTTTTCCATAAACGTAAAAAATCAAACCTGAAAGAAGATAATGAAGATCTTGAAAAAATTGGTGACTTGGAATGGAAAAATAATAATAATAATAAATTAGAATTTTTAGGTATTTAAAAGAGATTTTTATTTAAAAAGAAGTTATAAGTGTTTAAAAAGGATTTTTATTTAAAAAGAAGTTTTAATTGTTTAAGAAGAATTTTTAGTGTTTAAGAGGATGGGTTAGGGCAGAAATATGTTTTAGATATGGCATGATTAGGCATATATGGTTTTAAAGGCTCTTTTTCTCTTACTTTGCTATTAAACTTCTATATATAGAGTTTAGACCAAAGGCTGACTAGGTTTGGTAACATTGGCCTCATATTATATAATCAAGATGATCTTAAAAATTACTAGGTTAGTAAATTGTAAATCCATACCCCAAACTCTTACACAAAAATGATGAAAAAGTGACATATTTTTACACCACAATTTTTATCTAATTTATATTTACCAAATTTATATTTATCTAATATATAATTTATCTAATTTATAATTTAATTTATAATTATTCTAATTATTCTAATTTTAGGGAATTGTTAATTTTAAATCTGCCCTGGGTTCATTGCACTTTTTGTATTAGATGCCCCCCTATTCTCACTGATAACGAATTTCTCGTCTATTACATCATTACCCTTGTTTTACCCTTTAATACAACCCCATTGAAAACTGAGAGTGATAATATATAATACTTTACAAACCTAACTAATTACAAAACAACTTAATTGCTCAAGGTTAAAAAAAGCTATTGAAGTCATCCATTGCTTAACTGTAAATTGACCATTTTAGGTTTGCTGGTGATAGATAAAACCTGGCCCGGCCACGACCCGCACATAGAATAATTTCAGCTTCCCTTCTGGACAGACAACTCTCTTTGTTCGCAGCAAAAATTGGAAATTCTTGAAAACCTACCCGTTCAACAAAACTAATCTTATCAACTAATTGTAACAACAGAGTGTTTAACATTACAATTCTGATATAATCAAATTGAGTTTAATTGAAATTAGTAAATTGATATTAATTAGTAAATTGAAATTAGTTAGTAAATTGAATTATTAGTTAGTGAATTGAATTATTAGTGAATTGTTAGTGAATTGTTAGTAAATTGTGATTGTAATTGATTATGTCTCGTTCAATTTATCAAACTAATGGTAAACCATTATCCCCAGAAGCTATTTATCAACAAAAATTAAAACAAGGAATTTATACTTCTCCAAATATTGGCAATGTTGGAGTTAATTCAAGTGCTTCCGATACTGCTGCATTATTGGCTGCATCATCAGATTTAACTGTTAAACCAAGTTATGAAAGAACAATTGCTCAAGAAGCTCAAGATGCTGCATTATCTGCTAAATTAGAAAAAATTTATCAATGGTCAAGAACGGTTGATGCTAATGCTGAAAATGCTGCCATTAGTCTGTTATATGGTAATAAAGATAAAGATAATAATGGATTTGGAAATGAAAAAGATTCAAAAAGTTCAAATGGTACAATGACTTCATCTTCATTAGGCATTCCAAGTATGAAAGGTAGTATTATTTATAAAGCAGCTAATGAAAAATCTACTCTGACTATGACTTCAAGAATTAATCCTGAAAAAAATTCATCACATGGTTTAAAACCTCAATCATCAAAAATATCTTTAAATATTGGTAAAATTTCAACTTTAGCAAATTCTAATAGTTCTAAAACTATGGATTCAAGAATTAATCCAGAATATAATTCTGGTAGATCAGGGTTAACTACTAAAAATGGTAGAAGTAAAAGTTTCCAAGCTGGTGATATTAGTGGTAGTTATTTATTAAATGCCGCAAATGAAAAGGCAAATAATAGATTAAATAGTTTAAAAAATTATGGTAAACCAGAAGATTTTAAAGCTCAAGCTCAATTATATGCAAATGCATTAGCTATTGCTCAAAAGAGAAGTGATGAAAGAATTAAAAATCATAAAACTGGTGTAATTGATTTAGGTGGTGGATTAACTGTTACCCAATCTGAATTAGATAAATTAGCTTCAATTTATGTTACACCAGTTTTAAATGATATTAATTTAAAAGCTAAGCAACAAAGAGATGCTGATAAATTAAAAGAACAACAAAAACAAGATTTAGTTAAACAACATAATGAATTTAAATTAAATGAATTAAAAGAAAAACAACAAGAAAAGGAAGATTTAGAAAAAGCTAAACAAGAAAGAATTGTTAAAAATGATGAAGAAAAAAATTTAAAAGATGAAGAATATTTAACTTATCAAGGTGAAGAAAATGATAAAGTGACTGCTAAACAAGGTGAATTAACTGAACAAGAAGGAATCCATTCAACTAAAAAGGAAGAATTGTTATTACAAAAGCAAGAAAATCAAGATAAAATTGATAATGAAGAACAAGAGTTAATTTCAAGTCGTGCAAAAGAATTAGAAGAAATGCAAAATGAAAGAGATGTTGAAATTGAACCAATTTTAAATGAGTTAAAAATTGAAAATGAAAAATTACAAGATGTAACTAATGCTAAAAATGAATTATCTGAAGAAGTTGATGGTTTAGATAAATTAAATAAAGAATTAGAAGAAAAATTAAAAGAATTAGAAGAAAAAATTAAATCAACTGATGATGATATTGAATTGAATACTAAAGAGTTAGAAATTCATGAAAATAAATTAAATGAATCAAATACTAATGTTGAAAATTTAAAAAATCTGTCAAATAAAGAAATTGATGAATTAAATCAAGAATCTGAAAATTTAGATAAAGAAATTGATGATTTAACTAAAACTAAAGATAATCATATCAATGAAAAAGCTTCCAAAAAGGATGAAATTAAAAAAGGTTTGGATGAAAGATTAAAGGAAGAACATGAAATTAATAATGAATTACCTGTTCATTTAAGAAAAGACATTGATGAAAAAAAATTATTAGATACTTCATCTATTTTTTCAAACGAACCAAAAGTTGTTGCAGCTCCAGTTGGCACTCCAACTCCAGCTGCAGCTGCTACTTCAGCTACTCCAGTTGCTAAAACTTCAAAACCAAGTACCAAAGAAAAAGCGTCAACTTTAAGAAGATTATCAAATATTTTTAAACGTAAATCAGTTAGTGGTGCAGCTGCCACTAGTGCTACTGCCGGTGCAACTGCTGCAGCAGTTGCTAAATCAACAGCCAAAAATTTAAAAGCTGATGGTGAAGGGATTTTAGAATCTGCTAAAAAAGGTGGTGAAGAAGGTGTTAAAGCTGGTAAAAAAGTAATTGAAAAAGATAATGAATCTGAATTTGTTGATGATTTAAGTATTCAAAATAATAAAGGTGGATTATTTAAAGAGGAAATTTAGAAAGAATGATAAATTTACATTAAGTTACAGTTTTATGTTGAGTTAAATTAAAGTTGATTGTTTGTGTTTTATACTGTTTAAATTTTTTAATTTTACTATTTTATTTCTATTCATGATTGGATCATGATTCATTCGTCATATAGTAGTTACATTGTTTGTTTTATTGTATTATTGAAAAATGTATTTGTGTTAATATATTAACTGTTTAACTGACTCTAACTCTCTCATAGTAATACTCTCACAGGTAACTCTGTCACAGTAACACTCTTATAGAAGGTTCTCACTGAGGAAAATTTCTCAGAGATGTACTTACCAATAAACAATTTAAAAACTTCAAATGCTTCACCAGAATATCAAAATAGACGTAAAAATCAAATGTTAGCATTCTTGGTAGCTTCAAGTACTACTATTTTAGCATCAAGATTTGCATATCGTTCAACTGTTTCAAGACAATTTATACCAAGATTTTTCCAAGGTAATCATTCACCTCCAACCAGTTACAATTTCACTGCGGATGCTGCTTTAGCAGTGGGGACTGGGACCTTGTTAGCTGTAAGTGTCACTGGGATGGCCATGACTGGTACTTGTTGGATATTAGATGTTAGTCTGTTTGAAGAGTTTGGTTGGAGAATGAAAAGTTTATTAGGTGGTGATAAATTAAAAATTGTGCAAGTTGATGAAGAAAGTTTAATGATTCAAAAGGGGTTAAATGATTTATTGAACGGTAAAATTGATTTAGATGATTAAGTGGTTTTGTAAATAGTAATTGTATATAAGGTTTTCTATTGTCTTTGTCTTCTAAACTTCAAGCAGTGTCTAACTCTCTCATAAGATTTTTACTAAATTACAGATATACTGTTATATCTTCTATAAAAAATGTATTTGGGTATAACCATGTTATATGGTGTATATCTAATACAATATAGAGGTATAGAACAAGTTAGTAGCTACAAGAATAATTAACAAACCAAAATCAAAATTCTGTGGTTCAAATGAGGTAAACAGACAACTGGTAAAAATCGCAGTGCTGAACATAAAATATTTTTTACCATCACTTTAAAAACTGTAGTTTTAAAGGTCCAATTCATCAATTCATTCTTTCCAAGTTTAATTTAGAATTTTGTTTTCAATTGTATTATATCAGCTAGTAATAAGAGTTAGCTACAACGGTGAAAAGTAATTAGTGAAAAGTGAGTAGTGAAGTGATTTATAAGAGGAGTTGAATAATATGGCTAGAATTTCATCAAGTTCACGAAGTAATTTAACTGCTAATGCACTTAGACGTCAACGAGAAAGAGAAAGAGAAAGACAACAATCAACAACTAATACACCAAATAGACAACGAGAAGTAGGATTATATAGGAATTTACCAGGAGATCCACCAATTAATACTTCATCAACCACTAGAAATACTATTTTAAAAAGAAGGTATAGACCTGGTACAAGAGCATTACAAGAAATTAGAAAGTTTCAAAAAAATACTGATTTGTTAATTAGGAAATTACCATTTGCAAGATTAGTTAAAGAAGTTGCTGAAAATTATGTTGGTATGGATTATGGTATTAGATGGCAAAGTAATGCAGTTTTAGCATTACAAGAAGCTTGTGAAGCTTATTTAGTTCATTTATTAGAAGATACAAATTTATGTGCAATTCATGCTAAAAGAGTAACTATTATGCAAAAAGATATTCAATTGGCTAGAAGAATTAGAGGTCATATATGATTTTATTATACTTATGTGTATAGTGTTTTTATATTTTGTTAATAAACTGTTGATCGGGTAGCCAATCTGCTCATTCTCTTAAACTTAGATTAGACCCAAGAAACTCATAGTAACCCATAACTGATAGTAACTGATAGTAATTCATAGTATAACTGATAGTAGCTCATAGTAACTCATAGTAACTTATAACTCATAGTAACTCATAGTATTTTATAGAAATGACGTGGAGTAACAGCCAGTGTCGCGTGTCGCTTATGTCCGGCGTTTGCCCAAAATCATGCAAGTAATATAACCGCATTAGGACAAATTAAAAATAGAGTGAAGATGGAGACAGAACTACTGAATACCCAAAAAACGAATACTTTCCAATCAAGTGATTAACGTTTTGGGAATTAAGTTTTTGCAAACCAACTATAGAAACCAGGGGAATCATCATCAAATTGATACCCTATTTTGTCATATATAAGTGAGGTAGAAGTAGATTTGTCAAAACGATCAGGGTAAGGGGAAAATTTAGACGAAATTACAGTAAACAATAGAATTGTAAATTCTTCTCAACAACCAGGGTGAAAAAAAAAAATATATATCAGAATCAGACATAGTGGGTTTATAAAAGGGTTCTAGATTAGAAGTTGAAAAGTAACTGTTTGAATCTTGAGATACTAAATTTGGTTGGTAATTTGTGTAATCTGGTTCTTGTATTTTAGTAATTGGTACATTCCTGATAAGATAAGATTTGTATATACAACGATTAATTCTCGATTAAAACTTTAATAACAAAAATCCAAGATTAAAGTAGAATTTCCAGAATTAAACTACAATTTCCAGAATTAAACAAGAATTTTAATTCACAAGGATTAAATAAAATTATTAGAAACTTATTAGAAATTTCTTAGATTTATAACAAGAACAATTAGTAATATGAATGGTAAGAAAAAATTAGTTTATAAACAAGATCCTGATGGTGTTTTCAGGTTGAAAAAATTAGATGATAGTGATAAATTAAGTACAAAGTCAGATAAACGAACTGTAGATGATTATCTTAATGATTTAATTAGTTGTGCTTATCAAGTTGTTGATCCTAATCAAAATCAAAATCAAAATCAAAATGCTAATATTGAAAATCCAGATAACGGTGATAATCTTTCAATTGAAATGGAACCACCTAATGCTCCAAATTTAGGACATAATGAAATAATGCCAAATTTATCACCAAATTCCCTTAAGAATTTAAATAATCAAAATAATAATAACACTGCTAATATTGCTAACACTCCTTCATCACCTTCCCCAATCACTGTCAACACAAATAATGTAAATACTCCGCACCATGATGAATTTGTTAAAGAATTTAGTCCAGGTTTAAATATTTTAACTCCTTCACCAACTAATACTAATGCTGGTGTAAACGTTCTTGGTAAAAATATACGTGGTGGATTCAGTGGATTTGGTGGTCATAATTTTACCAACCCATTCCAATCATCATCAGTTAATATTAAACTTAATATTTTCCATATACCAAGTTTTACCATTGGATTGATTTTTGCAATTGCATTAAATCAATTATCTCCACAATTAATTCATTATAGTAAATTAATTTTTAATTATGCTAAAATTGGAATTATTTGGGCAATTATATTAGGTACTATAGGTTGGTATTCAGGTATAATTAAAATTCAAGATTTTAGTATTTCTCATATCATGGCATTATTAAAACTGAAATTTTCAAATATCCCAACTACTGTACCAGTGGTTGCTACCACTAGTGGGATCGGAACCGATAGTCCAATCAATATCCATTATGATACTCCTTTAATGGCACAAGCTTATGAAGAATCAATTGAAAGACCACCAACTAATGAAATCCCATCTTCTCGTCAACCATTAAATAGAAGACATACCGATAAACCAGGATCAGCAGGAAATAATAATAATAATAGGCCAAAAGTACCACGTAATCAATCAGTCTCACCAACAAGATTAGCAACTAGGAAAAATACAATAACTAATGTTCAACCTTATATGCCACATCCTAGAGCACAATCTGTTACCCCAATGGCAGCTCCATTACCACATGAAGACAAACCAAAATTAAATAGGTATACTTCAGATCAACCAAAATCAAATTATTCAAGATTTGTTGAACGTACTAAAAAACTGCATAAACCTTCAAATTCATTTGATTCATTTGATTCATCTCATTTAAGGAATGGCAATAATCATATGAATGGACATATGAACGGTAATGGTAATATTTTGCATTCTGGTCAAATAGATGGTAGATTAACACCACCTCATGATCAACCATTACCAGAATTACCTGATGAAGATTTACCATTCATAAATGAAGTTAAATTGAAAAACAAATATGATGAATTTACTAATGATTATGGATTCGAAGATGATGAAGTAACTGAATTACCAGGGTTTGGATTAGGAGTTAAAAGACTGAATACTACTGCTAGTAAAAAATCAGTTTTAGGTACTAGAGCTAATTATTCTAAATTTATAGATGGTGTAGGACCTGACTATGACTAATGGACATGATAATTTTTACCTAGTCTCTTCTCTTCCACGTCTATCATCTTCCATCGTCTTCTACTGTCTTCCGTCGTCTTCTACTGTCGTCTTCCATTGTCCTCCATCGTCGTTTATCGGTCTGTTATTCGTTTATAGAGTGATATAGTGAGTTCTCATAGTTAACATCAGTATCAACAAAAATTTTCAATCCTCAAAAAGTTGACTAGCGAAACCGCGATTGTTGAAAAAATAACATGCCTTTGTATAGAGAAGAGAACTTCCTTGTTGTTCATCCAGGAAGTGAACATACGTTATTTTCCTTTGGTTTACAAGAATCATTATCACCACCGGAATACAAAATACCTAGTGTTGTTTATCAACTTCCAAATAATAATAGTGAAGATAATGAATCAACAACTAAATTTGTTGCTAAATTTGAAGAAGGTTCATTGGAAGTAAGACCAATTAAAGATAGTAAAATTGTTAATTTAGAAGCATTTAAATTCTTATTGAAAGTTATTTTACAAAGTGTATTATCACAAAATCCTATTGTTACAATTAATCAAATTCCATTACTTTTAATTACACCTTCGAAATGTTGGTCAAAATTTCAAATAGAAGAAATTACAAAATATGTAATGGAAGATTTAGAATTTAATGGATTTAATATATTGGATTTATCAATTGCTTGTAATTTTGGAGTTGGTAATGGTGTTAGTTCATTAGTTGTTAATATTGGTAAAAATAGTTCACAAATTTCACCAGTTATTGGTTACCAAAATATTAAATTTGCTACTAAATATTTACCATTTGGTTCAAATTTAATTAATGAAGAATTAAATAAATTATTACCAGCTTATTCAAATGATCAAATTGAAGCTTTGAAAAAATCAAAAATTTTTGAAGTTTTAAGTAATGATGAAAATTCTTTTTATTCAATTTCTGATTTAAATAAAGTTGATGAAGGTAAAAGTGAAGATGATAAATATGATGTTGCTAAATTAGTTGTTGATGAAGAAGGTAAAAAAATCGAAGAAGAAGAAGAAGCTGAAGAAAAATTAAATCATGAATTAGAAAAAAATTCTTTTGAATTTAATAATGAAAAGATAACAATTGGTAAAGAAAGATTTCAAGGAACTAATTTATTAGTTGAAAAATTATCAAAAGAAATTTATTCAGTTTTAAATCATATACCAGATTTAGAAAAAAGACAAGAATGTTTTGATAATTTGATTTTTGTTGGTTCAACTTTTAAAATCCCTGGTTTAAAACATGCTTTAATAACTAAATTATCTTATGATTACCTTATCAGAACTCCTCAACAGCAACAACAACAAACTGAAGCCGGTATTAATTCCGCCATTGCTGCTTACCAACAATCTGATGAAGTAATTGAATCTAATGATGGTGAATTTGTTATTCTGCAAGTTCCAAATTCAATTAAATTAGTTAAATATCCTGACTATTTCCCTGAATGGAAAAAACCAAAATCTGGTTCTTGGGAAGATGTTTACTTTTTAGGTGGTCAAATTTATTCAAAACAAATTTTTGGAGGTAATTCAAATTCAAATGGTGAATTATTTGTTGATTCTGATAATTATGAAGAATTAGGACCTGAAGTTGTTTGGTCTTGTTCGCTCTAAAAAGAAGTCATTAATTAGATTAGATAAAAAGAAAAGAAAGAAATAAATGTACAATACTTGTTTTATACCTTTACTATACACTGAAAATCATCTCTACAAAACAATTCTAATGAATTTGACTGGAATGAATTTTCTAATTTAAATTAGCTTGTCTTGAATAAAACTCTTTAACCTGTTCAGAAGTAGTTGCATCTTCAATACCTTTATCATCTCTAATTCTAAGAAATCTAGGGAATCGTAATGATATACCTTTTCCATATTCTTGATGACCAGCTTTATAAACTGGACTTAATGATAAGTCAGCAGTTAATACTTCAAATAATGTAGTTGGTTCTAACCAAATATCAGGTACTGCACTTGAATCAAATTCATAAAATGATTTTGGTTTAGAAATTTCAGTTGGATGTAATTTATTATATAAATTTAATAAATCTTCATCACTAAAACCTGTACCAATTTTACAAGTAGTTTCATAATCTCCTGTATCATCATTATAACTAGCTAATAAAAATCCTCCATAAGTACCCGTACGTTTACCTCTACCATTATAAGCACCTATTACAACTAAGTCAAGAGAATCACCAACACCAGCTAAATAATCTTTTTTCAATTTAAGCCAATTTCTTGATCTTTTTGATGGTTCATAATAAGATTCTTTTGTATGAAGCATTTTAACCATTAAACCTTCACAACTATCTTTAACTGATTGATCTAAAAATAATTGTAATTCATCTAAGTTGGAAGAGTTTTTAAATGTTGCAAAATTAAATTTACCTTCAATTGGTTTGAAATTATTAAATAAAATCTCTCTACGTTCATGTAATGTCTTATTAACTAATGATTCACCATTTAAATATAATAAATCAAATGCAAAAAGACATATATTAACTTTAATATCTTTTTCATCAACATCTTTACGTTTTCTAGTTGATAAAATTTGAAATGGTAAGATCTTTTTATCTTGTCTATCCCAAGCAACTGCTTCACAATCTAAAATCATTGAATTTAATTTACCCTTGTTAGATTCTTCATTCATAAAATCTTTAATAACACTAATTAAATCAGGATAACGCTGGGACATATCTTCACTATTTCTTGAATAAATTCTAACTTCATTATTACCAAGTAAATGAACCTGTGCTCTTTCTCCGTCATATTTATATTCACAAGTAAATTCTTCTCCTTGAAATCTATCTAATACTTCACTAATTGATTTTGTTGGTTTTGCTAACATTGGTTTCAATGGTACTCCAGGAGTTAATTGACAATGTTGTAATAAATTTTTAATTCCATATTCATAAGCTGATCTAATTATAATTTCATAATTTGGGACTAATGAAAATGCTTCTCTCATTATTTCTTCTGCATTTTCTAAAGATTCAGGTAAAACTTTAGAATTTTTACCAGTTTCTTCATTTTTCTTATAAATTTCATAATTTACAAATGCTTGAGCTAATCCAATCAATACTGTCTTTTCAGCTAATCCTATTCTTAATTTACCTTCTAATGACCTAATTAAAAATTTTGCTTCAGAACTTTTACTATTACATGCAGTTAATAATTTATTAATTATCAGAACTTTTTTATTTTGTGAATCTTTACCAGTCATTTTAGCAATATTTGTTAAATTTTGGAAAATTAAATCAATATCTAATGGAGTTGGTTTAAACATAGTTGGTTGACCAGATCTTGATTTTTGTGCAACTAATCCTAAATCACCCATTGATTTATAATCTGCTTTAATTTTTGTTGTTGCTCTACCATAACATTCACTAATTGCTTTAATTAATAATGTTTCACCAAGTCCTAATTCCAAATTTGGTTCATAATCTGGTCCTAAACGATTAATTGATAAATAAACAATTTTAACTAATTTATCAATACTTGATTGTTTTAAAATATCAAAATAAAATTCAGAAATTATTGATATAATCTTTAATCTTGATGATTCATTTTCAATATCTTCAAAAACTTTAGTTAATTTTGCATAAGGAATTTTAACACCATTGTCAATAACTACTTTATCATCCTTATGATCCTTGTGGTAGGTTTCACTAACTTTTATTAATTTTTCATTATCTATTTGATCAATTTTATTTTCTTTATCATCTTTATCACTATCATCATCACTATCCTTTTTGATCTCATCATCAATTTTCATTTTCTTAATTGGTGAGCTAGAGTTCACACTTGAAGATGAAGTAGCGTCAGTACTGGAACTAGGTCTCTTTTTATCTTTGACAGCTGATGCTCCAAAAAATCTAGCTATTGATTGTTGTTGTGCCATAGGTTTGATTCTGGTTCTTAATATCAATTTAAGCATA
The DNA here is from genome assembly GCA_030581595.1 of Yamadazyma blattariae. Lineage (NCBI taxonomy): Eukaryota > Fungi > Ascomycota > Pichiomycetes > Serinales > Debaryomycetaceae > Yamadazyma > Yamadazyma blattariae. The sequence goes on along the minus strand of JAKTTU010000002.1, from coordinate 1,053,922 downwards.
CGCGAACATCTTCAGGTCGCGTCTCTATACTATTTTAAGTCAGTTGAAAGGTATTGGATTCAAGTGGATGGATGTTAAGAGTTATGCAAGAGACTGGTTAAAGTAGGTTAGGCACTTGAGTAAGAGTGGGTGAATGTTGCTGAGACCAGTTGTCTCTGATGGTGTCTCTGATGGTGTCTGTGATAGGAAATCCATAGAGATCTTGAACTTCGTTAGCAATCCTAACAGATTTCAAAAGAAGGTTGAATCTGTCTACCCATATTCCCATGACTTGCATATCCGTATATCAATGATAACCAGTGTAATTTGCAAGAATACTGAAAATGACGGTAGAATCTGTTGATGTTTTAAAGGTTGGATCTCTGGTTGCGAAAAAAAGATCTCACATCAATTACATGTCAGAATCTCCACTCCCAACTGAGATTAAATGTTGAATATTGAGGTGTGATATGGGATCATGTAATAGTTTATAATAACACGGTTACAATGATAAATCTCTCACGGACTATAGTTGGTCCACATGAGTTCAATGAATCAGTTGCCTAATAATAACTTCTCCTACCAATTTAAACATTCAGTAGAAATAAGACTAATGTAATTTGCAGCCATCTTTCTTAATTTCAATCTCCAAACTTTCAAACAATCTCAAAAGACCCCAAACCATATCACCAAGCCTACCCTTACCCTTATGGACATGTCATAAGTGTAAATACATGGCACAGCTGAAAATCATCCTCAATCCAAGAAACGACATGTACATTTCTCCGAGTATATCTTTATTTGATCGGGAACGGCTAGAGTAGTGAACCTAATTTTTATTGGTATCCTTACCGATGGAAGTAATGTTATCAAAGTGGTTTACCGAGTAAGTTATGCTATTTATTAAACTTTATGCTATTTACTATTTACTATTATTATTATTATTATTATTAAAAGGAATGACACATTAAAAACAAATGATAATGATATCGAAGTCTGAGAATCTGGTGACCTAAACTGAAATTTAATCATCTAAAATGGAACTCTTGGGATGATTGAAATGTTAAAATTTTAAAATTTTAAATTTAACAACCATCTATAAATTCTAAAAGCTGAACAGCTTTTACCATTTTAATCAAATTTATCTCTCTTCTCTCTCATTTTCAGTTTAATCTTATCACTCAACTTACTATTGAAATTAATCTCTAAATCATAACTAGACCCCAGACGAGACAAACTTGGAGTCTCTAAATTTTTATTCTCATGTAATTTATAGTCATTGAAAATCGGGATGTTACTATAACTATTTGAATTTAATGATAATCTATCAATTGATTCATTTGAAAACGTTGAATTCAATGAACTACTTGAATTTGAACTAGATATACTGTCACTACCACCACTACTTTCACCATCTGATTTTCTCTTGCGCTGTCTTTTACGTAACTTGTATTTCTGGGTGATCAACTCCTCTTCTTCTTCATTCAACTCCAATAAATTGAAATCATGGGGGAATAATCTCCATCCAAATTCATTAACAACGTCAGTAATTTCCTCGATTAACTCATTTCTAAAATTTTTCAAATCACGAATACTACTGCCGTCTATAATCGATAAATACAATGGTCTAATCGATTTAAAAATATCCATTCCTTGTTCACCTGTAATCAATGCACTATACGTGATCAAGACATTAAAACAATATAAACTGAACCATAAACTCATGCCAGTGAGACCAGATACTGGGTATAATTTAGATTTCACAAGGTAGAAACCAATGGTAGCGTACAATGAATAAAAAATTGGAGCGATAACTAGACTGACTAAAATCTTCCAGGTTGCTACCACATCATTAGCCTTGACTTTCACGATTGAATTAGCGAGGGCGGATCTCTGTTTACCATTAGATATTTGTTTAGCTATTATAAACACGGGTGAGAATAAAATAGATCCTGGTAAAGCTAACACCACACACACAAATAATTTCACAATTCTAAAAACCAACACTTGTAAATTCCTAAAATTTGAATCGTAATTAAATTTCTCGACGTGGTGATCCGGTAAATACAACTGTGACAACATTTCATTGTACTTCAAAATCTGGTCTTTCAAATGTATTACTTTTGGTTCATCCTTATACGTGGAATAACCCATTACTAATCTTCGATTCATTTCAATTACTAACGGTAATGGCAACCTGCTGGCGAAATTTTGGGCATATAGTCTACGGGCAGCTTGAATAACCATTAATGTTTCAAAAGAGTCCGCCGTCACGGTAACTGATTTCAACCCACCAGTGATAGTCTCCAACAATTCTCTAATTGCGTCCTTAGTGGTGTCTGGGTTATTATACTTTTGAAGCAATTCTGAATTGATTTCAATCGGTGTACCATATTCAATAACGGCTCGGGATCTAAATTTATGAGCATTAAAATAGTTCATTCCACAAGGAACTATTTTTACATTACAACTAGGGTATTTAGCCATGGCTCCAAGGGCCATTATGGCTACACCGGCTTTGATCGGTAATAAATCAGTTCTATCATGACTACCACCTTCAGGGAATATACCTAAACAATTACCATTTGATAAATGACTGAAAACTTGATTATAAACTTGATTTTGATCAATTTTATTGGCGTACTTAAAATTTGTACCACCAGTTAATAAGTTCTTGATTTTCTTGGTATTATTGAATGGTTTACGAATTATACAATTAGTATCATCGATGATTTCTAAAATTTCGGAAGCTCCCAATGAATTAGGTAACGCAATTAATGATTTTGGTTGTAAAAAAGTTGTAAAATTAGTACCTACACCAAAGATTTTGCAATTCCCCTGTGGATCCAACTCATTATCGAAATCCTTTATATAAATCTTACCAGTACCATTAATTAAATTATCTTGAGCTCTTTCTACTGGGATAGATAATTGACATTTCGACATTAATCCAATGACTTTCAATTTATAACTTTTAGCAGCGATTAAAAATGATATACGTCTACCACTTTCCTTTTTAACTTGATTCATTAATATTACCGGATCAACAAATTGATTGGCATGAGGAGCACCAACGAATATAACTGCACCTGAATTGGGGATTTTGTAAGCATTTCTACTTCTAATTTCTCTAAAAAATAAATCAAAAGTGATGTTTAAGATCCATAATAGTAAGTCGTAAATGACTAATCTGTACCACCTAAATGGTTTATATTCATTCATTGACTAGGTGGAAAAGTTGTGACCAAGTGAAGAAGTTGTAACCAAGTGGAAAAGCTATAACTAATGAAGAACTAATGAAGAACTAATGAAGAATTAGAACTGAATGAGAAACTTGGTATCAATGAAGTGTAAAAGGATCTAGTGCGCGCCTTAGTACAAAAGATGATTCTCAATTGGATGGCCACATCATTAACCCACTATTAACCCACTACATTAATTAACCCACTATTATTGAAAAGATAGCACAGTTATCAAAACTTAAAGTACTACTAGCGTCTATAGTCATATAGGTATCAATCTAGTGATATAGGTCTAGGTATGTGATAGTTATGTGATAGTTATGAGATCGTTATTAGATGTGTATATATGGCCCAAAGATCTATAATTATACGGTTACGTGTATTTATCAATACATTTGACACATTTAATGTGTTTAACTTCTACCAAAGCTTATAATGTGTAGTACTTAGAAGTAGTCAGTTAAGAGGTATTAGAGAGACATATCAGTATTGAATGTAATCCATTTTGTATATCAATTACTCCCTTAAATACCCTCTTCATGAAAAACCTGAATACATAGTCATTAGACTTATAGACTGATCCTCCATACTACTAGTACTAGTACTGTTATTGTTGTTGTTACCTAAATTATTGTATGCTTGTTGTAAACCATCTATATCATCAATACCCTCAGTTAATAAATCAATGTTAATCATGGCAATTACTTCATCTCTAGTAATTAGCGTATCTTTATCATAAATCAAGATACAGTTTTCTTCTTCTTCTGGTTCAGTGCCTAATCCAAAAGCTGTATTAGTATATCCCAGCAACGGGATACTTCCTATCAATGATCCTATATCGGTATCATTATCACCAGCATTATCACCAGCATTATCAATATCGTTATCTTGATTTGAAGTAAATAAAACTAAATAATCAGTTTCACATTGCCAAAGACTATAACCTAATTGATTAATAGAAGATATTCTTTCCACCGCATCCAACTGTTGACTAAACAATTCAGTGACATGAATACTTTCCACTATAGTCAATAAAAGGAACTTACTCAATTTTTGAACCAGAACCATTTTCTACTTAACCGATTGTACAAGAAGATTGATTTCAACGTATCACAAATCGTGAGATGTACCTGTAGTGTGTAATCCTTTTATTGGTTTTGGTTGAGCATCACAATCAATTTAGTCCGGGACTCTCTTGGAATTTCCCTTTTAATTTGAGCTATATTTATAAACCTTCCTTTAGACTTTGTTATTGTGGAGTTATGTGCGTTTGGTGAACCTACAATCCTTTTGCTTTTGCGTTTGTTTTACGTTGGGACAGTGTAACTATAACTATCTTTCAAGTTTCAAATTCACTTGCCTTATTAAGTCAATATCACTACACTATCACATTGAATACTTCAAATTTATTCAAATTGGAGGTAGAAGAGAACACGTAATTTAACAGGGAATTTAAAAGAACAGGAAATTTAAAAGAACAGGAAATTTTAAAGAACAGAAAATTTAAAGGATAATATATTCAAAAGCCAATTTCTCTTTTCTTATCTTTATCCAAGAATAGAGATGTACAACTAGAGAGATCCAATTGCAGAGATACTGGAGAGGACAATTGAAGAGTTATTGGAAAGTTATTGGAGATTTAGAGATACTGGAGACAATTGGAGTTTAAATTTCCGTATCCCGTTTCCCTCATTTGGCTACCTGGTATGACCCGTTTATTATCGCCGGTGAAGTACAACTAAACAGTGTGTTGCCTAATTGGTACCAACTTACGAGGACTCCGACATTATACAGTGACATTTGTCGAGACATTTACCAGAGACGTTTAAGAGACAGATGGAAGCGGGACGACATAATTGGCCCATACGGCTATTAGTCAATCCGTTCAGTTTTAGTAAAATGCTAAGGGTACGGCTGTTACGGATTTTATAATTACCGTAAACTCATAATCTAATGGGATTAATACTATTGATTGATAAGATCTCCAATAAGATCTCCAAGTAATTGATTATCAAGTAATTCATTATCAAGTAATATACGTAATTACCAACTGATTATCAAGTGGTAGATGAATAGCAAAATGAGAGAGAGAGAGAGAGAGAGAGATGGCTACATGGGTCATAAAATTCATTGAATAAATATAATTATCCTTATTGATGGGTGAGCTTTGAGTGCTTCCTCTTCATCTTCATCTTCATATCTCTTATCTATATAACTTAACTTAAATAGTTATTATAACGTATTAAGTTTTCACTTTTTAAATTCATTAGCAAATTCACATTGATTTTTTTCTAAATGATTAATTAACCAATCATCAACACTTTTAAATTCTTTTTTACACATTCTACAATTACCTGAAGTTTTAAATCTTTGATCTTTTCTAGTACCATTAGGATATTGGAAATGTATAGCTTTTAAATGATTTTTAAAAGTATCACATCTACTGAAAATACCAGAATTATGTCCACAATGATCACCCGACAAATGATTTTTATAAGGACATTTAAATTGTCCTTTATCAACTCCAATTTCTTTCCAATGACATTTTACATGTCTAAATAAATCATTTGGACGTGCAAAACCTCTTGAACAATATTTACAAATATGAGGTCTGGAATTTGGATTTAAATGAGTTGATTTATGAGTTGCTAAATTTGAAAAAAATAATTTACATTCGGGACATTGTCTTTTCTTTCTTGGTTTCCATGAATTCGAAGAATTCAAAGTCAAGTCACCTGAATCATTAACATTCTCATTTACAGTATTGTCATTAACACTATTTTCATTTTCATTTTCATTTACACCACTTTCATTGACATGATTAATTTCATTGCCATTATGATTAACTTCATTGACATTATGATTACCTTCATTTGAATTCTGTATTGGCAGTTTGGGTAAATTAATTTCATTTTTAAATGTTGGACTTATTGGACTTATTGGACTTGAAGTTAATGAGTAACTACCAACACCAGCCCCACTATTACTAACACTATTGACATTACTATTAACACTAACACTAGAACTATTACTTTGACTATTATTGGCACCTTGACTAATTAGATCAAAATTCTTATATGGTAATGGTAAATTAACGGGTAAATTAAGATTAGAAATCGATGGTAAAACAATTTTATTTTGATTTAATTGAATTGATGGTAATTTATTATCTATTAAGTACATCTTTTCTGTTCTTATTATCCTAGATTGTTATCTTAAATTATTATTTAGATTGTTTTTTTTTTAATATTGTTATCAGATTCTGATTATGTATATGACTTCTTAGTATATGCTTTCTTAGTATATGTTTTCTTAGTATATGATTTCTTAGTAAATGGTTGGATAAAACCTTGGGGGAATGGCTGCGATTTATATAAAAATAATTTAGGTAATCGGGTTTAAATGTAAAAGAAATTTATGGAAGACATGGCAATCGGTTGTTTATTAATGAGCCGATTCACAGTTTACAGTTTCAGGGTAAATCCCCAATAAGTTATTATTACCCTATTACACTATTAGTATTAATAGTATTACTACTATAACTACTATAACTACTATTACAAAAAGTTAACAGTATTAACAGTATTAACAGTATTAACGGTATTAATATTAGTATTGAGAGTACTGAGACTACGGAGACTGAGACTACGGAGAATCTCAATCATACTCAGCCTTATTAACCTTTAGCCTTGTACTAAACCAAACTAAATACTTACATTCAGTCCCTTCGGTGTTTCCAGCAATTTCGGTATTTCAGTGAGGGTATGGTTTATGTTTATAGGTAATTGTATATAGTGTTACTATGTGTTCGCCTCTTTTTCAGGCTTATAATAAACTTTCAAATTATTACATAATAATTAATAATTGGTGTTTAATAGGGGCCAAGGCAGAGCTGAAAAAAACCCACTCAATTTTTTCAAATTATGGAATCAATGGGAACAAATGTATATATCTACTCTTAACTATTAGTAAATATTTACCCACATTAGTAATGGGATTTACTAGTAGTTGAAAAGTGAAAACTATAAAGTGGGAAATAGAAGGTGGAAAATAGAAGGTGGAAAATAGAAGGTGGAAAATACAAGGTGGAAAATACAAGGTGGAAAATATAAGGTGGAACGTAAATAGTACTGGTGGTGAATACTGGGAGATGGCACGGAGATGGCACGGGAGATAGTACTGGATATGGTGGATAAGTTAGAGTAAATAATTCCTGTAAGCGTTTCGTACTGTCACTAATTCTCACAGTAATGTCTGTTCACCTTCTATAACCCGTTTTAGTCAGTATGTTCTACTTCTGTATAATTCTATATACTTCTATATACTTCTGTATGGTTATATACTCCTATATACCTCTATATACTGGTATATACTTCTATTTTAGTTCTATTATGGTTATATATAGTTATATATAGTTATAGTCCATGGATTCCATATTATTCCGTGTATCTTATATACAAATCCAATGTTGACGGCAGTCGGACACTTTGGGTTAAGCCGTTCACAAACACGGGAGACATTCGGAGACATGTGGGACATTTGTGGGACATACGATTACAGAGAGACATTTACCAGACATTTACCAGACATTTACCAGACATTTTTATATGGGTTTCAATTATCTATTCTAATTTAAACTATAAGAATTTATGGATTTTGTACTACATCAACTACGGAGACTACTACCACAGATAGTACCAGATAGTACCAGATAGTACCAGATAGTACCAGATAGTACCAGATAGTACCAGATAGTACCAGATAGTACCAGATGGTAGGATTATTAAATTAAGCTTTTCTTTTTAAACCATCTCTTGATTTACCAGTTGATTTACCAGTTGATTTACCAGTTGATTTACCAGTTGATTTATCAGTTACTTTATCAGTTACTTTGGAAGCTTTTGATGGCTTTTTGTAAACACTAAAATAAAAACTAATAAATAAAATTAAATAACTAGTTAAAATTAAATAACCATAAAATGCAGCTAATTCAGAACCATAACAATCACCTAAATGAGGTAAATTAGGGAAATATTTAAAAGAATAATGAGTATAAGTAGCAAAATATACAAAAACCAAATCAATTAAAAATTGAATAATTTGAAATCTAGTAACCCATTCTTTCCACCAAACTCTAATACCTCTGGCACTTAAAAAATAATAAAAGTACATAATTACATGAACTGCTAAATTTAAGGTGATAGGAACCCATTCAACTGAGGTATTACCAATCAATTGTGTATAACATAATAACGCAGTGGCACCATGATGATAAATATGTAAAAATAATAATTTTTTCCTTTTTAAAACTAAGAACACGGTATCAATTAATTCAACATATTTAGTTAAATAATTTAAATAATATAATGTAATTAATTTCTTAGTAAAAGAATCTTTATGACAAATAGCATCAAATATTCCTCTATTAATTAATATTGGTAAAATTTGTTCAATTGATAATAATAATAATACCAATGAAACTAATGTCAAAAAAATGTTATGGAATTGAAATAAAAAATTCAATTTTAATGGTTTAATATCTCCATTTTCCATCACCTTCTTACCACCGAAAATAATAAAATAATAAATTATGATAATTCCAATGGCTTGATATCCATTAGCTAAGAAAGTTTCATTATAAATGAATTCAAATTCTTCTGCTGGGTATCCTACGATTAAATTAAAGAAATAATCAAATATAGGCCATAAATGAAGTCCGAAGGGGTGTTCGATACTAGGATAATTAATTTCAATCTTCATCAGTGACATCCTAAACTTTCCGTTATGTTGATCTTATGTTATGTTATGGGTTGGGGGTGTTATGGATGATTTGAAAAGTTTTTTCAAGGTTGGTTTTTCGCGTTTGGTTTGATTCTTGTGATAATTTATCCGAGGGCACTCTAAATCTCTAGTGATACCTGTTTTTAAGTATTGGGAGGGTGTAGGAGTGGTATCTGGATATGAGTAGAGGAATGTTCAGTAACTCTTAAAGGAGTTGGTGATTATGAGCAGTTGGGTGAGTACTGGTGATGGTAGAAATTCTAATACACTAACCCATCGCTCGCGTGAATCTGATACGTCACCACCTTTAATTAAGATTTGACTAAGAATAAAGGTTAATTTATAACTTTTGGCATCCCTGTAATCTCTACCGGAATAGTGGGTTTTATGTCCAATGGTAAAAAAATATAAATGAATTAAATCTTGAATGCTTTATTAATGCTTTCATTAATGCTTTCATTAATGCTTTCATTAATGCTTTCATTGATTTGGGGTTTGAGTTTAATGATTCAGGTATCGATTCTATGAATCTGGAAATAAAAGAAGTAGAAAGATATAAATTGTGATAAATGATAACTTTTAGTATTCCTATACAATGTTCTTTTAATTTTCGGTTGTTAATAACTTTAAAAGTGTTACTTTGCAAACCATCCAAGGTTTGGCTTTAGATACGATAAATATCAAAACTATCGTTTTGACTAGGCTATCTTTTTGACTAAGTTGTCGCTTTGACAAAGCGTAATTATGATGGTGATTTCGGTTTCAAATTCAAAAAATCAATCAGGACAATAACATCATACCCATTTTCTTCACAAGCATACATTGCTTCGTGTTCATTACTATGTAAAAATCGAATATTTTCACCAACTAAAGCTCTAATTAAATTAGTTGAATCTAAATCTCTAATTTCTATAAAACTTGATTCAAAAGATAATAAATATGGGTAAAAAAGAGCAATATTATTTGGTTTCCCCTCCCAGAAAATCCCCCAATCATGTTTAGTCCTCCATCCGTTCCTATTAATAAGGAAGGAAAATTGACTGTAACTTAAAAGGAAATCTTTGCCTAACCGATGAATCGATAATGGATTTACACTTTCCTTTTGAATTGCAAAATCTAAGGATGGATCAGCTTCATCTAATATTGGTTCCTTCTTCCCTTCTTCTAATGATAAGATTTCAAACCCTTTCATACATCCAATGCATAATCTTGTTCTTAAAAATGAAATTGAAATTGGTTCACTAGTAAAACTAATTTCTCTAATATCGTATTTTTTATTATTATGATTTTTCTTATTTTTATTATCAAATGGATTACTTGGTTCAAATATGTCAATTTGATGAACATTACCACTCTTGATGGCACAAACTAATAATTTCCCATCACAAATACCTGTCTTAAAAGAACTAACATGAGTTAAAATTAATTTACCGGATCTGGTATTCTTAATATGATCTAATGAATCAGTACATGATAAATCAAATTCATATAATGATTTATCACTTAAGATTAATAATTTAGAATATTCAACCAACACTTCAATCTGAGTAATATACATCTTACTAATTACCATTGTAGGATCACTAGTAATTTTTTCATTATTGGTGATACTGATAGTACGTACAGTTGATACCCAAACTCCCAGATCAGTCCCGTATAATAATTTTTTACCTCCATAACATGGTACAGCACAATTAATTTTATTGTTCCCGGTAAACCTCCTAGTTTCATATTTAGTTAATGAAAAAATATCATGTTTTTCAATCAATTTCTTTTGTTGATTTGAAATTTGTGATAAGATTTGATTTTGATTAGCTATATCATCGGCATTTAATGTAACGTGAACTTGTTGACTACCTAACCCTAAGAAATTAATTTGCAATTGGAATTTATTATTACTGCTGCTGCTGGTTGTATATCCAGTGTTATTATATGCATTACCACCACCAATACCAGAACCATTATTGTTATTATTCCCATTGTATAAATTCAAATCATTACTAACTTTAGTTTTCAGTTCACTTATAATAGACCCATTGATTTTAGAATTTAAAATGTTTCTGAATGTGGGGATTTCATACCCACTATTAACAAATAAAAGTGGTAAATAAATTGGTTTTTCAAAAACCTTATATTGTTCTCTTTTATTTTGAATTTTATGTTTAACTAATAATAATGCATGTTCAAATAAATACAAATCAATTTTTTCATTCTCCTTTTTCCTATTTAATGTAACTTGGTAAATAATCCTATTATTAAAACTTAATTTAAAATTAAATTTTTCTTCTAATGTTTGTTTACCTAATAATCTATGAAGAACCATAATTTTATGACGATCAGTTGATTCACCAGTTTGAATGTTAATTTTAACTAAGATTTTTTCAATCTCTTCCTTCGCTTTAACTAAATTTTTATAATCTGGTGAGTCCTCTTTAGAATTCTTCAAAATCCCATTCAATAATAATTGGTAACGGGCAGGTCTTTGAATCCCTTTGATTAAAAATGATGATAAATCTTGTTTACGACTTTCAGGTCTTTTCTCAATGGCATCAAGGAAACTTGCATATCTCATGTTAACTTGTTGTTGTCTTTCATGTTCAAAACTAGCGAAAACTTTATTACCACTATATTTTATAAATGGTTCAAATTTATCAACGTAATTCAAAAAAATATCCGCAATCATCTCAATAACTGGTTTCTGTTGTTGTTGTCTCTTAGTTAATTGTTCACTCATAGATTTAGCTAATCTTAATAATTCATTAACCCCTCCGAAAACAGTTCTAATAAATGCTTCACGTTCCCTCTCCGGGATAATATTATTAGTAGGGTTCCTCAATGGTAAAATATAAAAATCAGTCATAAATTCTAAATCTTTAACATAATCTCGTTCAGTATAAATAAATTCATAAATTAATTCTTGTTTCATCTTTTCATGTTTATCTAATTTATCCAAGATTTTCTGTGGTACAGTTTCATGCCAAAGTGAAATATTTTCATCTTCATGAATTGATAATCTTGATACAGCCCTTTTCAATCCTCCTTGTGGTTTTAAATTAAGTCTAGCTTGTTGTTCTAATCTACGGGGACATGCAATACTATAACATAAACTATTTCTACTACATGTTGGTGAATAACAATCAGTCAAGATTGTGAAAACTCCATTAACTCCACTAAGACTTTCAGTACCTGTGGCACCAGAACCATTATTATTACCTGCACCACCAGTAGGACCATTATTGGGGCCAGCAACATTATTAAGATAATTAATATGATTAATATCATTCATAGCCAATTGTTGTTGTAATAAATCGCCTGAACTATTTGATCTTTCACCATTTTCATCAAATAATTCCACGTCTCTATAAATATGATTAAATTCATAAACTTCGTGAACTGAATCTCTTAATCTATGATTATAAGTTACATCATGAAATAATTTTTGTGAATCTAATGCTCTACCTAATAATAATGATAAATTACGATCATTAGTTCTAATTATTCTACAAATTATATCAACTGCCATCTTACCGGTGAAAGTGTCATGATATTCTAATCCATCTTTAGTATTAATAGTTAAAAACATCAGATCTCTGAAAACGTTAGCCACTCTTGATAACATAGCGGGATAAACTTTAGGCTTCTTGGAAATTTGAATTAATGTTCTTTGAGAAGCAATAGTTGAACTTGAAACATTCCTATCTAAATTATGATTATATCCTCCATTTTTACCTTGTAATGATGTTGATGAATTAAATTTTTTAGTTGATAATGATGATGATAATTTTGAAAGTGATGTAAATGATCTAGATTTAGATGATAACGAAAAGGTGTGATGGATATTGTTCGATGATATGCTGGATGCACTACCTCTATGGGAACCATTCATACTACTCATACTATTCATCCCATTACCAGTACCAACACTATCATTCCCATACCCATTATCCATTGGTTGACCTTGTTGAATTGATGCCATTTTCATTGAACTTAATGATTTAGTACGATGACTATCATATTTTGGAGTTATTGGTGATATGGAAGGAGTTGATACTATTCTTCTATCTGTTTGGACAGGTGGTGGTTTACGACGATTATGATTCATTGATTGATTTGGATTCATCAGTTGATTCATTTGATTCACTGGTTGATTAAGGTTCATTTGATTCACTGGTTGACTTAATGGTTGATATTGATTATGATTTATTTGCATTGATCCCAATTGATTACTTACATTATTAACAGATTGATAACTTGATTGAGAAGAAGGATGGGATGAAATATTTGAGGAATGTTGTGATGATGATGGTTGTGATAATTGTGGTGATTGATTATTTTGATTATATCTAAATGAATCTTGGGATCTATTGATTGATGAGTTAGATGCATTTCTAGAATTTGGGTAACTTCTAGGATATGATGATTGATTTTGATATTGTTGTTGTTGTGATTGTTGTTGAACCGGTGCTTGCGGTTGATGTTGAACCGGTGGCTGTGGTTGATATTGAACAGGTTGCTGATGATGTGGTTGCTGTTGCTGGGGTTGATGTTGTTGTTGCTGTTGCTTAGGATAATCTTGATAATGTGATAAAACAGGTGATGATAAAGGCGGAATTTTTGATCGACTTTGAAATTGTCCATTACGACCACTAAAAGAATTGGAAGTTGGAATTGATGAACCCTGTGATAATCCTGGCCCTGATTGATTCCCATTGCCATTCCCATTCCCCATTGAATGTTCATTGAATCGATGACTTGGATCTAATGTTGGCAGAACATTATTTTTTTGTCCATGTCCATAGTTTGAATTATTTTGACCAAGACCGTAATTCAAGTTTTGATTTGGATTCGGATTTGGATTCTGATTTTGCCCATGTCCATAATTTTGAGTTTGGGTTGGGGTTGGGGTTGGTGTTTGGTGTTGGTGTTGAATATGGTTTTCATTCATATTTGAATTAGTACTTGAATTTGATAATTGTTGATTCATGTAAATTTGAGGCAACAAATGTTCAGGGATATTAACTGCTTGTTTCCTGTATGGATGACTGCCTGACATATTTAACTTAAACTAAAACTCCCTAAATTCTACCAGATTAATTAAAATATAAAGGTAAAATGGATGTTGTTAAATTCAAATGATGCAATACAAAAAAAACCGGTTTTCCAAGTATCAATCTTTATGGTGTGGTAAGTTTTGAAATTATAAATAACTATTAACCGATGATACTAATTGGTAGAAATCGAACCAGTTAGAACACTACCACTTTTTTTCTGCTAGTAAACGTATCACACTAATGGCTGTGGCTTATTGGAACACTCGTTGGCAAGGTGAAATCTCAAGCAATGTGTAAAAAATCAGCACAAGTTTATCTGGCAAGCGCTTCAATAAGATGGGTGAAATTTGAGCGTTTCTGAGTTTTCCCAAGTTTGTCGTTTTTCGCGGTGACCAAATTATCGCCAACCACTGATTGTAAAGTTCAACAGATCAACCATCAGATTTCAACAGATTTCAACAGATTTCATCAACAGATTTTAATCAACAAATCAACCAAGAGATTTCATCAACAGATATCAATTGATTTAAAGACGGTAAAGAGTTCAATTGCTTTAGAGGTTGTAAATTACAAGATTAAGATGCCAGCTTATCATTCAACATTTTTAGGAGAAGATTCGGATAGATTAATTGGTAATACTTCATTATTACCATTCAACTCCCAATTTAGAGGACCAGCATATCCATCAAATTCTGATTATGATATAGTTGAAGAAGTGCTTGATTTATTCAGAGCCAATTCATTTTTCAAAAATTTTGAAATTAAAGGTCCAGCTGATAGATTATTAATTTATGGTATTTTATTTATAAGTGAATGTTTAACCAAATTATCTAAAACCACCACTTTCAAAGATGCAACTAGAATTTTAAATAATTTATCGTTAGATCATTTTGCGTTACCTGGAGAAATTGGATTCCCATTAAGTTCATTATATTTACCTGCAAAGACAAAAAATGATGGAGAAGCTTTAAGATCTTATTTACTGCAATTTAGGCAAGAATTAAGTCATAGATTATTAATTAGAGTTTATAATAATGGTAATGACAATGTTCCAAGTAAATATTGGTTAGGTTTTACCAGAAGAAGATTTATGAATAAGAGCTTATAAATAAAAAGACTTTATAAAGAAAGAGTTTATAAAAGAGTTTATAAAGAAGAGTTTTTGGATATTTTAGTGTTTATGTAAATGGAATATACACTCTAGTTATGGTCTTATACACCTTATACTCTGGATGGTTGCGTTGAAGAAAGTACTCTTCCACTCGTATTCTACGACGGAAGAAAATTGATAAGATAATTAAACTTATAATTAAACAAATATAACTTCTTAAGTAAATTTGAATACCTATGACATAAAGATAAAACCCCAAGTAACTTGGATGTCTCATGTACTTATATGCTCCTGTGGTAATCAATGGTAAATTCTTATCATTGGAATTATTGTTACCATCAGCATTAACATTAGTATTTATGTAATGGGAAGATGATTTACCTAATGAACTAATTGCCCAAAATCTAATTATCAACCCTACTAAAGAAATCCAAATACTTAAACCATTTAAGTACCTTATTCGGGATCGTTTAAATGATAAAGATTCAATCAAACTAAGTATTTGCACAATCCAATATTCTTTACTACCTCTATTATACCAAATTAAAAATCGTGCAGTACCACCATATTTTGAATTTATATTGAATTCACCTAAATGGAACAATACAACAATTAAGAAATAACTCAGTAATTGAGATTGACTAAGTATTGATAGCCCAGTTATAACACCTAGAGATAACGATACTGAAAAAATTGTAATCACCAGTAGATCTGGTTCAGGTTCACGCATACGCATCAACTAGCAGAGAGCCTTCCAGTTTCAAGTTTATAGAAGAATCGCGATGGATGAAGATGATGATATCAAGCTTTGGAAGATCAGTTTAAGATCGTTTGGGCTTGGTGTGGTGATAACGATCAGTATTGGGTTGCTTGCATTGGATTATCATTGGCCACCGTTGGTTTATATATTAAGTATTGGTTCATTTCATTTACTTGAATTTTTAATTACTGCAATTTATAATCCAAATCAAATTGATGATGATCTGTTTATTTTAACCGATTATGATTTACTAATTATAAATATAATATCAATTATTGAATATTTTGTATGGGAGGTCATTGGAATTTCCCAACTTTTAAGACCCAAGCTTGTGGTAGTTCTTGGGGTTGTAATGATTATAATCGGACATATTTTCAGATCAATGTCAATGATTACAGCTGGTGAATCATTCAATCATTATATTCAACGAACTAAAACCACCAATCATAAATTAGTCACTAGTGGTATATACCTGATTTCAAGACATCCAAGTTACTTTGGATTTTTTTGGTGGTTTTTAGGACTTCGATTAATTTTAGGTAGTTGGATTAGTGGTAGTTTAGGAATTTATAAAATTTGGTGGTTTTTCCAAAAGAGAATTGAATTTGAAGAAGATTTATTAATTCTGTTCTTTCCAGAGTATACCCTGTATATGGAAAGGACATCAATTGGGATCCCATTCATAAAAAATAAGTATAACAATAAGACTGAGATGGTTGCAAAAGTAGAAAAAAATGAGTAAAATAATATATATCTATAGATCTAAATAAACCAATTGATCTCTAAACTGAACAACTAAAAACAAAAGCATAAAACAATGTAAATGAGTAGTAATATAAGGGAATAATAAGGAGAAGTGAAAAAGAGAAAATAAATCTTCTTCCTTTTCGTCTATCTCAATTTATTACCCATACCATTACCATTAACATTTCTATACATCATAACCCCATTATCACCATCAACATAATTACACCATCTACCAGCTTTCCATAAAGAAACCCACATATTTTCATCAGTTTGTTGGTAATGTTTACCCATAACTTTTTTAATTGCTTCAGTAGCTTCTCTACCATTATAAAATGGAATTCTTGAAACGTAATGATGTAAAACATGAGTTTCAATAATATCATGGAAGATATGTTGCCCAACAAATCCAAAATTTCTATCAATTGTAGTAGCTGCACCTCTAGTAAAATTCCATTGTTCAGCTTCATAATGAGGTAATTTTGGATCTGAATGTTGTAAATAAGTAATGAAAACTAACCAATGATTAACAAAAATATAAGGAACAAACCAATTAATTAATAAATTGAAACCACCGAAATTTTGATACCATTTATATAAAATAAAACCTTGAGTTAAAACACCAATATCAGATAAAACAATATACCAATAAGCATTTGAATCAAAAAGAACAGAACTTGGATTAAAATGATTTTTATTAAAAATTGAAACATTAGTTAATCTTTGACCAGAAACATTAGTAAATAAATAACCAATCCAACCAATTAATTGTTGTTTAATTAATTGAAATAAAGTAAAAATTGGTGATTCTTCCATAATTTCTTCAATTTGAGAAGCATTATTATTTGATAAATATTCTTGTTTAGTTTTAGGAACGAAAACCATATCTCTTGATAAATTCCCAGTTGATTTATGATGCATTGAATGAGAATATTTCCATGAAAAATATGGAACCATTAAATAACTATGTAAAAACCAACCAACAAAATCATTAATTACAGGATAATCTGAAAATGCTCCATGACCACATTCATGAGCTAAAATCCAAAGACCAGTCCCCATTAATCCTTGGAAATAACAATAACCTCCATAAGCTAAAAATCTAATAATTGATGAATTAATTAATGGAATATAATTATTTGCTAAAATTCCAGCAATAATCATAACCGTAATATCTCTAGCTACATAACCTAAAGATTTAATTAATGATCTATCATAACAATGTTTGGGAATAGCACTTAAAATATCTTTAATACTATAATCTGGTACTTCAAAAACATTACCATAAGTATCAATAGCAGATAAATTATCAGAAAATTGTGCTATATTCCCAGTTCTTTTAATAGTTGAACTTGATGAATTACCAATATTGGTAGTACTACTATGACCTTGACTCATTTCCAAACCACTTTCTTTCAGACTATCGTTACCTATATAGTTACCTATAGTTATTTAAACAATGTTGATGATATTCTTCAATTGGAACTAACTGGAAAAATTCTCAGATCTGATTTTTCCCTCCTAATCCCAATGAGCCTTTTTTTAATTGGCCCATTGCTTATGTAAGCGTGGCTTATGTCAGCGTGTGGATTTGTAACCCAACAAAAAGAAAATATTTTAAAAGTCCCAGTACTACTACCACTATCACTATAAGTGGTACTACAAGTGGTACTATCAGCTGTGCTATCTGTGCTATCAGCTGTTCTATCAGCTGTACTGTACGTGGTACTATCAACTGTAAGTGGTACTGTTGGTACTGTAAGCTGTACTATCAGCACGTTACAGCTCTTACTTCTCACAGGGAAATTATGGCAGAGATAAAGGTACGACATTCTGTTCATGAAATTTCCATTATTCCTATTGTAGATATTATATTATAGATATTATATTACAGATGTTATAGTACATAGTACAGATATTATAGTACAGATATTAATAGTATACATTCTATTACTTTCAACTCTATTCATCTCAAGATGTTGTCAGCCTCACTGATTAAGTATCAGATTGCACTGCATTAAAAGTTTTCTTATTATTTTTATATATTTCATAAGGTAATTCTACCTAATTGGAGTTTTAGATAAGTATAATTTCTTTTTTCTGTTTAATTCTTGGAATGCAAGTGATTGAATTTATCTTTATGCCTTTTTCTGTTTTAGTTCTTGTTTTAGTTCTGTTTTAGTTCTGTTTTAGTTGTTTTTAGTTGTTTTAGTTCTTGTTTTGTTCTTGTTTTGTTCTTGTTTTAGTTCTGTTTTAGTTGTTTCTGGGTTTTCTTACTTGTTCTTGTGTAATTTATCAAACTATACTATTAACCATAATTGAACTCTATTGATCTGTTCTTACTTACAAAAATCGCAGAATTTAGATTCCCAAACATAATCTCAGGTACCAATATTCAAATACTACAATGTTGGTATATCAGCTTTTCTGATAGATCTAATTTACATAGATAATATCATTTTCTATGTCTATTCGATTGTATAGATTAATACCATTTTCTATGTCTGATTCGGTATTGAAAGTTTATTCATGGTCAATAGAATTCATTCACAATTCAAACAATAGATTTTTGTGAAAAACTAAGGTAACAGTCCAACTACCAAACCCCATTATACTTTCTTCAAATTCTAATCCATTCCTTCCACGTTTGTCCTATGGGATATAAGCTTTTGACTCCTTTTAGTAATTCCAACTGTTCAATAGGTTGGGAAAATTCAGCCGCAGGAATGTAAGATAAAAGTTAAAGATGAACCAATTCTATCAAACATTTACCCCGTTCAAATACCTAATCCATTGCTATACTCTACATGAATTGAATGTAGCATGATCATGATGATGATCATCATCAGACCAAGCTTGCTTTATCAGTTTAAATAGATTTTATGTAAACCTTTGACATGTAGTTTTGACAGATAGCCTCGAAACAGCGATCTCGCATCCGGTACGGTGGGGAAGAATATATAGAAAAACTCCGGGAAACCTGAATTTTATATAAAGTGGATTAAATTTTGCAAAATATATTAACCATTGGAAATCCAAAACTAAACTGATACCTTGTTTGACATTGAACAAATCAGAGTATTTAAAAGGTCGAGTTTCTAGTATTTAAGATAATTTGGTGGTACTTTTTAACTATCTAAATTAAGACTCATTGGCAGGTGCGAAGTGAAAAAATTGAAAATTATCAGATCAGATATCATAGAATCTTAGAATTAGAATCTTAGAATTAGAATCTTAGAATTAAAATTAGAATTATAATTAGAATAGAACCCTTTTGAATTGATATTGAATTTTGTTAAAGATGAGTACAATTGAAAAAAAACCAGTTAATTTTTCTAATATTTTATTAGGAGCAGGATTAAATTTAGCTGAAGTTACTACATTAGGTCAACCATTAGAAGTTGTTAAAACTACTATGGCAGCAAATAGAAATTTTTCATTATTACAAGCTACTAAACATGTTTGGTCAAGAGGTGGGGTTGGTGCATTTTATCAAGGATTAATTCCTTGGGCATGGATTGAAGCATCAACTAAAGGTGCTGTATTATTATTTGTTTCAGCTGAAGCCGAATATAGATATAGAGTATTAGGATTAAATTCATTTTTAGCTGGTATGGGGGGTGGTATAACTGGTGGTTTAGCTCAAAGTTATTTAACTATGGGTTTTACTACATGTTTGAAAACTGTTGAAATTACTAGATCAAAACAAGCTAATGTTGGAGTACCACAACAATCATCATTAGAAGTTTTTAAAGATATTTATAAAAGAGAAGGTATTAGAGGTATTAATAAAGGTGTTAACGCTGTTGCAATTAGACAAATGACTAATTGGGGTTCAAGATTTGGATTTTCAAGATTAGCAGAAGATGTAATTAGAAATGTTTCAGGAAAATCTGAAACTCAACCATTAAGTGCCCTTGAAAAAATTTTAGGTTCAGTTATTGGTGGTGGTTTAAGTGCATGGAATCAACCAATTGAAGTTATAAGAGTTGAAATGCAATCTAAAACCAATGATCCAAATAGACCAAAAAATTTATCAGTTATTGGTGCTTTTAAATATATTTATGGTTCAAATGGTATTAAAGGTTTATATAGAGGGGTTGCACCAAGAATTGGTTTAGGAGTTTGGCAAACTGTTTTCATGGTTGCATTCGGTGATATTGCTAAAAAAATGTTAAATGTTAAAACTGCTGGTCATTAAACAGTAAAACAACAGATAAAGTGAACACAACAACAATAAAAATCACAAACAGGAAACTGTTTGTAAACTATTCAAAATAAAAATTAATAGAGACCATTTCTACTCCGTTCCCTGTTTTAGAGAAAGTTATAGAATAATTAAACATATATTACAATACTCTACAAATTAAAAATTAAAACTAAAATTACGATTCTGATTAAAATTAAGATTAGGTGGTGGATTATTTTATGCCTATTTTATGTTCTTTTTAATTCCCCATCTATCATAAGCAAATAATCCAATAAAAGTTAAACCAATACCAAAAATTTGATTTAAATGTAATTTTTTACCTTCAATTATAAACGCAACTAAAATAATTATAATCCTTTTCAAAATATTTGCAATTGAATAATTAATTGGTGAAATTAAACCTAGTATTTGAAATGCTAATAAACTTTGAATAAAATGACTTATACCATTAATTAAAATTAAGAATAAATTATAAAAATTTAAATTTAAAATTGAAATTGACTTTTGATTTTGAAATTCATTAAATTCATAAATTAAGTAAATTGGTAATGTAAATAAAAATCCAATTATGGAACAATAATATAATATTGATAATTTATCTAATTTTTTATCCTCTTTATTGGAATTAGGCAAAATTGTGTTTTTAGAAATTGTTAATCTATTCTTAGCGAATATATTCTGTGAAACAAATATAAGCATTGAAATAAATGAATAAAATAACCCCCATTCATAATTGTCATTACCAATTGGTGATGATGTTGATGATTTATTTGATTTATAGCATGATAACATTATACCTAAAATTAATGGTAATAATGTTAAATAAGTAATATAATTATACTTAATTTGATATAATATTCTATAAATAATTACAGTGGTAATTGGACTTAATGCTTTTATTGTATGATTTAATGAAACTGGGATAATTGAAGTTGCATTATGTGAAGTTAAATGACCAATAAATTGGAAAACCCCCATGGGAACAGTAGTGGTCAAAATAAAATTATTCGGTTTCATAAATTTTAAAATTGAAAAATTATTACCTCTATATTGATATTTTTCAAAATTTGGTAAAGTACCTTTAGGGAAATTTTTAATCCATTGTTTATTATTAATTAAACAATATAACAAAATTATTGAAAATCCAGAATTTAAAATAAATTGAAATTGTGTTAACGTTACAGGGTACTTAAAATCTTGAAGAATTAATTTGGTAGAATAATTTGAAATAATAGATGATAAATACCAATTAAAACAAAGCACTAATATCTTATATTGATCCCATTTTTCTTCAAAAAAAGTTAAATTTTCTTTCACCGGGGTGGCAGAACTTGAAACAGGTGGTGTAATAGGTAAATTAGTAAAATTAAATTTCTTAGGGATGGGTTGTTCAAATTTATGTAAACTAGTTAAATTTGTAACTGAAGAATTTGGATTAATTTGTGATGATTTATAAAATTGTTTACCACTATGCAAACTTTCAAAACTTGGATTATTTGAGTACATCTGCCTATCTCTCGTTATCTACTATGAATATATCCTATATGATGTTGTAATGCTGTGATGTATAAATGAAAAACGACTAAAAAAAAAAACAACCTATATGAACCCTAGAATGAAAAACAAGAAAATTGAATGAAGAACCAGAAAATGGAATGAAAAACCAGCAAAAAAAACGACAAACCAGAATAAACCTTATGGACTCACCAAAATACTTGAATCTGATGGTGTTGTGACTATTACTTGACCCTTCTGCTGTAGGCCGTTGTTGCAAAAACTTGGTTCAAGCGAATGGATTTGACGATGATGTTTGTGAAATTTTCTTTTTCTCGTGGGCCTGCGCGACTTTCAGGTACCGAAAAAGAAGCTCCAGTCCCAAACAGTGCGAACTGCAAACAGTGCGAAGTTGAGAACCTGAGGAAGCTGTAGATCGAAGCGTGAGGTGGTTAGCAAGTGATTAGCAAGTGATTAGCTTAAGAAGACCAGGATCCCAGCAGGAACACGCGTAATATCAACTAAAGATGAGTAATCTCGATTTGAATCACAGTAATCTCGATTTAAAACAATTGTTTCATGATTTTTTAGCAGAATTAGAAGAAAATCATGATAAAAAATCATCAATGATGGAAAACAGAAGAGGTGGTCAACATTTTTCTGGTAATCCTTATAAACATGCTAGAAATAATTTGATTTCATTTGCATCGGAAATAAATGATCCTAAGACTTTAAAACTGATACCTAAAATTGGTGATAAAATAGTTAAATTGTTAACTGATAAATTAAGGAAATATTGTGGAAATAATAATCTAACTTTCCCTGAATCTTTTGAACCTGTTAAAAAACGTAAACATTCTTCCATGAATGATGGTGGTATTGATAAAGAGAATGAAGTTGGTGATGGTGGAGGAGATGTTAAAAAACGTAAGAAAAGGGCTTATATACCTAAAAGACGTTCTGGTGGGTATGCGATATTAATTGCATTATATTTAAATGATAAACTACGTAATGGATTGAAAAAACTGGAAATTATTAAAATTGCTCAAAATTATTGTGATTCATCATTTGAATCAAATCCTAGTAATGGTCAATTTTATTCTGCTTGGAATTCAATTAAACAACTTGAAAAAAATGATTTAATAAGTATTAATAATAAATTATATTATTTAACTGATGATGGATTAGAATTATCAAAGAAATTAAAATTAGCTGAAAATATTAATTCTTCTCCTGATAAAACAAATTTAGATAGTTCTTTTGATAATCTGATTTTTATCACTCCTGAAAAAAATTATAAAAAACCAATATTAAGTGATGATATAGTATTAGTTGATAATCCAAGAGATTTATTATCTTCCCCAGTCATATCAAATCCTCAAACAAGACAACAGCAGCCACTAACACAACCATCTTCTTTTGTCACAAAAAATATCATTGCACCCAAAGAATCTACTCCAGTTTCAACAAAACCCTTGCATGATAAAGCAAGTAAAACTTATGATGGGATTAAATACTCAATTTGGCCAATTAAAGATGTTGATATAATTCTTATCATTGATTCAAGAGAAATAAGATCAAAACAACAACAAGATTTTTTTGAAAATAGTTTTAAATCAATTAATGTTAAATGTGAAGTTAGAACTTTATCGTTAGGAGATATGTGTTGGATAGCTAAAAATCGTAAACTGGGTAATGAAATTATATTAAATAGTATCTGTGAACGTAAAAGAATTGATGATTTATTAAGTTCAATTTATGATAATAGATTTTTTGAACAAAAGGCAAGATTATCAAAAAGTTTAAGTAAAAGATGTTATTATTTAATTGAAAATTTAGGTAATAATAATAATGAAAGGTTAACATTTGATTTAAAAGCTGTTAAAACAATGAATACTGCTAAATGTCAAATGTTAGCAATGTCAAATAATATTGTTAAACAATTTAATAAAATTGAAGAAACTGTAAAATTTTTAGGTGATATTACTAAGATTATGGAAAATGATTTTAATGAAAAAAATATAAGATTTATAGTTATTAAACCAAGAATAATAAATAATCAAAAACAATATGGTGATATTATGAAACTTTTCAGAACAGAATTCGAACAAAAGGAAAGATCCCCAGGTCATTCAATTTATGAATGTTGTCATCTTTATAATTCATTTGATGAAACTATGGGTAAGACTCAAATGTTTACCGTAAGAGAAATGTTTTTAAAAATGTTAATGGCTGTAAAAGGTATTTCTTTAGATAAAGCCATTACTATTCAAAAATTATTCCCAACACCTTCCTCGTTAATTAATTATTATAATAATAATAACGATACTGATACTGATACTGATACTGATACTGATACTGCTACTGCTACTGCTACTAGAGAATCTGAAAAATCAAATTTGTTGACTGAACTCAGTAAGAATTTAACTAGACAGAAGAAGATTTATGCTCAACAGCTGAAAAATATTTATGAAGTTTGGGGTAAGAAGTGAACATCACTCTATTAGGTGTATTTAATGTTGAACTTTGTACTAATACCCACAGTGCTTATCTAGTGCTTATCTAGTCCTTATGTGATCCTTATCTAGTCCTTGTATAGTGCTTATGTAGTGCTAGTATTTTAATGAATGTTATGTGAGACTTTTCGCACTGAAAAATTTTCTTTTAAGCTGATCGAAACACCATGCCAGGTAAAAGAACTATAAAATACGGTGGGAAATCAGGTATCTTACCTAAACCTCGTCCGATATTTAAAAACCCTATTAGACCTAAAACGCCCGAAGAATTATCTGAATTATCAAAAATTGAACAAGGGTATGCTGAAAATATTCCATTACCTAAAAAGAAAGGATTTAAATTTTATAGAACAATGGTTGAAAAACCCGTTATTACAGTGGAAGAAAGAATTAAAAAAACTATTGAATCAGTACCTAAAGTTGATATGTCTAAATTAAATGATGAAGAAAAATGGAAAGTTCAAGCCAATGAAATTCGTAGACAACATTTAAAACAAGCATATTTAAAAGAATATGAAAGATTAAAAGATATTGATGAATTTGAAAAGAAAAAACATGAATTAGATAGAGAGAAACAAAAGACTAAAAAAGTTTTCGAAGAAAGTAATGCTTCCAAATTAACTTTACCAACATTAGAAAGTTATTTAAATGGACCAATTGTTAAACAAAGAACTGAAAATGAACAAAATATTTTAAATAAAAGAAAGATTATGAATAGAAAATTAAATGAATTAGAAGTTGAAGAAAGGAAAGCTATGGATTTATTAAATTTATATCATTCATCATCAAAATTTATTACTAATGAAGAACAATTACAAAAGGCTATAATTGAAGCATTTCAAAGTGATGTTAATAAATTTGAATCAGCATATTTATCAGTTAAAGATAAATTAAGAGGTTTTGATAATCCAAGTAAATCTATTGCTGCACTGGAAAGTATGTTTTTAGATTCAGTAGTTGGTGAATCAAATGGTAAACCTGGTTTAGATATAGTTAAAGATACAATTGATGGAGAAATTGAAAGATTAAGAAGACAAGCTGAATTAGTTGTCAATAAAGATTAACAAGCTGTAATAAAGATTAACAAGCTGTAATAAAGATTAACAAGCTGTAATAAAGATTAACAAGCTGTAATAAAGATTAACAAGCTGTAATAAAGACTGAATTAGCTGTAATATAGATCAGTTACCAGCTATAATAAAGAGTAAGAAGATAATAAAGATTAAGAAAGATCTTTTGTCCTGTAAATATACGATAACGTGTACCCTAGTCTCTTTCCTAGCCTCTTTCCTAGCCTCTATCCTAGCCAGTCTCCATAAGTTAGACTCCATAAGTTAGACTCCATAAGTTAGACTCTCTTAGTTAGACTCTCTAAGTTAGACTCTCCAAGTTGTCACTATAAGTTCTGGTATTTAGTGTCTATAAGTATCACCAACTTTTTCCTACTCAATGATGATGTGAAATCGCATTGAGAAATTTTCAACAAAATGAATAAACAACGAACAACCACTTATGATCAATTGTATAAAAAAGTCTTCAGCAAACGATTGAAATATGTAAACAACATAGCCATCTTCATATCGTTATTCACAACTATAATGATATCATTCCCTTATGGGAAAATTTGGGTTAATTTATTATTAATTTCAATTAAAACTCCAATAATTTTCATTTCATTATTTATTATTAAACTAATGAGAAATCAAACAATTACCGTAGAATATTCATCATATAAGACTTTAGGATTACAAATTTATCATTCCATCCTTAGTATGAAATTTTTATTTACCATTGGAGGATATTTCATTTCATCGACCCTTTTAAGTTTAATCTTTTTAACTCAAATTGATTTAATTAATCAATTTTCAATTATACTGAAAGAATATGAACAAAAACCAAAAATTAATGATAAATGGGTTTTCTTTTGGTTTTATTCATTTTATATTTCAATAATTTATAGTTTACAACAAATTGTTTTACAAAAAAATAAATTAATTTTTAATTATGGTATTTCTAAAATTGAACCAAAAGATGCTTTATTAATTAAATTACCTAATATTTTAGGTAATTCAATTGTTTTAAATATTATTACTAGTTTTTCTTCACCAATTATCTATTATTTTATAAGATCATCTATTTATAAAATGAATTGGTTAATTATTTGGATTTTAGGACTTGATACAAAAATTCCATCATTTTCAATTGGTTTTACAAATTGGTTAAATTTATGTTATTTATCTTTTAATATTTTCATAACTTGGGAAATTTTAAATCATATTTATAATGTTTATGCCACTATTGGTTGTTTAGATGGTAAAAAACCAATTAGTACTTATAGTTCAGATCCAATTAATACTTTATTATCAGGATTAAGATCAATTGATCAAGAACAATCATTAAGTAAATTAACTGCATTTCAAGAATTAGCTTATATTTCAACTTTAAAAGGTTCTGAAGGTACTAAATTAAGAACATCAATTTATAATGCTCATTCAAAAGGTGGATTTATTTGGTCATCAATATTAGATGAATGTTCAATAATTATTAGAGAAACAACATTAAGAATAAATCATCGTAATAATAATGATTTATCACCTAAATCTTTAAATAATGATAATAAATTTGAAAATTCAGATATTTTTGGTAATTCATTTATTCAAACTCCAAAATTTGATAATCAAACATCAGTTAAATCTTATGATGAATTAATTAATAATGATAAATCAAATACCAAGAAAAGTGATACCAAAGGTATTAATAGTAGTGACAAAATTCAAAATCAGTATGAAAAATTAATAATACTTTTAGATTCACATATTTTTAAACCAATTAATAAATTTTTATTACTGTTAAATGATACTGAAAAGCGTACAAATTCAATAATTGATAAAATTAAACCATTTATTAAAATGACAATTGATTTATATAAAACTTATCGTAATCATTTTCTTGCAACTAATTTTGGTATACTTTTCAGAATTTCATTAAAAAGAGATACAGAATCAAGAATTTTAAATCCTGTTAATTATGGTAATGCAGTTATTGCATTAACTAATTTATTAATTCATGCTATTGAAGAAGATAAAAATATTACTATAACTAATAATCATATTTCTGATATTTTAAATTTAATTGAAAGACCAATTAGAGGTTGTAAAAATTATATTGAAAATTTACCATCATCAGTTTTTTTAACTTTAGATCAAAAGCAAAATAATTTAATTAATTCAAATCATTTAATTAAATTATTACATGATTTAACATTATCTGAATTTAAATTAATTTGTATTACTTATAATTATAAATTAAATGATTTATTATTATCTGCTACTTGTTTTAAATTAGCTAAAAGAGTAATAGATGAAGAAATTGCTCAACGTCTGAGAATATAGTAATATCACATACCAATTGACTTCTTCACTTCCTTCTTCACTTCCTTCTTTAATTCCTTCTTTATTTCCTTTCTTTCTTTAAATCCCCCTGTTGCTCTGCCAACCTGTTCAGCAAAAGAGTGAAAATATTAGCAATGTAAAATGTGTTTAAAACCGTCAAAACCCACCCCAGTGGGGTTTGCCATCATCTCGTCCAACTACACTTATCCCCATCGGATAATCGACTTCCTATCCATGATTATAACTAATCAATTATCACTTCAACTATCAATCCTACTGATTATAAATTTATCATCAAGTCGCAGGGCTCACAATCATCCATTAACCGTTTAGCTATCCGGAAATTTGTATGAGACTAGCTTACAAACTGGCTGCAAAAAAAAAAGATTACTTGAGATGAAACAGTCAATGAGTGGAGCATCACATATGATTAGAATATCAAGTTTACAAGTTTATAAGCTTATTAGTTCATAAGTTGATAGGTTTATAAGTTCAATTCAATATAAATTAAGTTGTTTTTTCCATAATTTTATTCCCATCATTCAATTGAATAACTCAAATTTAATTCAATTAACTTATTACAAACTTATTACAAACTTATTACAAACTTATTATAAAATGGCTACTTATTTAATTACTGGTGCAAACAGAGGTATTGGTTTAGCTTTAGTTGATAACTTATCTAAAGACTCCAAAAACTTAATCATTGCAAGTGTTAGAAATCAAGAAACTGCTAATAAATTACAATCAAAATATCCAACAATTAAAATTGTTATCATTGATATGTCTGATTCATATGAAAAATTCGTTCAAGCTTTTAAACAAATTGATCAATTTACACCAAATGGTATTGATTATCTTTTTGCTAATGCTGGGGTATTAGGAACTGGATTTTTAGCAAACTCAAAAGATTTTGATGTTGATCAATATTCAGAAATTTTAAAAATTAACGTTGGTGGTACTGCCAAAACTTATAAAGCTGCCTACCCATACTTATACAGAAAGGATAATGGTGTAACCAAAAGAGTTATTATTCTTTCAACTATCGCTGCCACCACTGGTGGTTACATTGTTGGTGCCAATGCTTATGGTGCATCCAAAGCTGCAGTTAATCATTTAGGTAAACAAATTGCTGAAGATAATAAAGGTAGTGAAATGGAATTAGTTAAAAAATCAATTACTATTTTACAACATCCAGGATTCGTTTTATCTGATATGAGTCCTGAAGCGGTTGCTGCATTTGGTCCAAGTGCATTTATTACCACTGATGATAGTGCTTCCAAAATCTTATCATCAGTTGAAAGTATTAGTTTAGAAAGATCAGGTTCTTTCGTTGATGAAACTGGTAAAGATATTCCATTTTAAGTTTTATACTTTAATATATTGCTGTTTTAAATCATACTCTCCTTTTTCATACTCTCCCATTGATACCTTTTTTGATATATTAGATAAGTAATTGTTCAATTGTAAACAGCAGAGAGAACCCAGATAATATAAAGCGTATGTATGTATAATAATAATGAAAAAATATCTATTACCTATGTAGTATCATTACTATCCTTCTTAGGAAGGTTGTCTAACAATACCGGTTTTAAAACCTCTTCATCGAATTTTGTAAACCATTTGGCATGTTCCTCAGCACTTAAAAATGCACCCAACATACCTGATTCCAGAGGTTGTTGTGACTGTGATTGGGATTGTGATTGTGACAGTTGTTGTGGAGATGTAAGGACACTAGCACTTGGTACTAAATCATCAGCATCACTTACTAAATCTTCATCATCCATGTCTGGGATAGGAGGAGTTTTAGATCCTAAACTTGCATTGGATTCATTACGTGATCTAATACTATCATCTTGATAAATTCCCCTTATATTATTTGAAGAACCACCAAATCTTCTATTACCGAATAAATTTGGATTTGCAGAATTTGAATTTGAATTTGAATTATTTGAAGAATTAGTATTTGGAAACGTCGTTGGATTCATTGAAATTGGTAATAATCTTGGTGCTTCAATATCAAATTCATCATCAGAATCCATATGTTGTTCAACTCCGGTTTTTATACCTAATATTTCCAACATTGAAGCAGTGGATCCACCAAATAATATAACAGTTAATACAACTACCACTAATACGGTAGCTAATAATGCCCATTTAGCTTCCCCTTGTAAACCCATTGCTAAAGCAACACCCACAGCACCTCTTAAACCAGCCCAAAAAATCATCATTTGATAAGAATGACTAATTTCATCAGGAACCAGTTGTGAAGAAATACCACCATTCATAAAATTACGATTTGTAAATTCTTTAAATTTTGCTTTATACATAAAATTTAAAAATCTTGATAATGGGAAGACTGCTGACCATCTTGCAATACAAATTGAAATAAATGTAATAATAATTAATAAAGGTTTAAAAACTAATTCTACTTCAGTGAAAAGTGATAAACCTAAATAAATGAAAATAAAATTTTCTGAAAGTTGAGCTAATAATTGTAAAATATATTTTGTTGCAATTTGAGTTCTTCTTGACATATTATAATAAGCATAATGTTTTAAAGTTATACCACAAAATAATAATGAAACAATTCCTGACATATGAGCACCATTTGAAAAAAAATAAGATTCATAACTAAATAATAAAACTAAACAAGTTTCAATTTGTGGATATCTTCTAATATGACTATGTTTTAAAATTAATGCCACCAAAATACCAATTGCCATACCAATAATAGTTGAAATAGTAAAAGTCATTAAAAATAAACCCATACCTTCAAATAAACTTGAAAAATGAACTGGTTGACCATGAAATTTTTGACAAGTTTCAAATATAACAATTGAAATAGCATCATTAAGTAAACTTTCACCAAAAATAATAGTATATAATTTTGGATCAACTTTATAAGCATTAAAAATTGATAAAATAGTAACTGGATCAGTGGCAGATAAAGTTGCACCAACAGCTAAAGCATCAACAAATTCCATTTTAACACCATCAAAACCAATTGCTGTCCAAATATATAAAATTATTCCTAAAACTAAAGCACTTATAAAAGTACCAGGGATAGCAAAAGTTAATATACTACCAATATTACTAAAAAAATTAGCTTGATGTAATTCATAACCTGAATTTAAAATAATTGGAGGTAATAAAATATTGAAAAAATAACCAGAATTAAATTTAACAGCATCTTGAATATAATGACCAGGACTAATTCTAATCATTAACCCAACAATCATCCCATAAAAAATCGATAAAACTGTTTCATGAATAGCTTTAATTCTTCTTTGTTGAAGAAAATAAGATGACCATAAAGCAGCACATAATAATGATAATAAAATAAATAATGCCCATGATGAAAAGATTTCTTCTGTAACCGGGTTATCTTCATCCAATCCATCTTCAGGTGAGGTGACGTCTGGGGTATCATCATCTAAGTCATCACCACTGCCGGTGGCTCGTTTTATTAATTGTTTACCAATAAAGAATGCAATACTTGTCATTATAGTCAATATTGGATCAAATTCGAGTTTCTCAACAGTGCGAACCTTCGTGTTCTTCAACCTGCGCGAAAACAACCAAAATCTACCAGAATATCAACCCAGAACGTCGTTGAACCAAAGAGACAAGGTAGTTAGATACAAGGTTAGAAAGGGTACTTAGAAAGGGTAATTAAGGTAATAGAAAAGGTAATTAGAAAGGGTAATAGAAAGGGAGAGATGGCAGAAGTAGAACCAATAACCACGACGCTTACACCAGTCAACATGATTTTTCAATCGATGAAAGAAGAAACGACAGTTACCATTTGGTTATATGAACAAACCAATTCAAGAATTCAAGGTAAAATCAAAGGGTTTGATAGTTATTTAAATGTTGTTTTATCTGAAGCGGTTGAAATTTCAACCATTGATGGTAAAACCGAAACTTTAGGCAACATATTATTAAAGGGAGATAACATTACATTAATCTCCAATCCGGATTCTGATTCAAGTACTTAGAACACCAGATTCTTTGTGTGAGAAACAGAGTGTTAAATAGTATGTGTAAATAGTTTAAGCAATAGTTTAATGTAATAGTTTAATGTGCTGTATGTATTATAATTCAAAACTTACCCGTTTTTTCTTCTTTGGACTTTCTAAATTCTCTTCTTGTTGTTGTTCTTTTTCTTCTTCTTGTTGATGTTCGAAATCAGTTGTCTTTCGTCTTCTATGACGTTCTTGTCTTGATTCTTTTGTCACAAGTGATATATATTCAATAATTTGTTTTTTCCTTTCATCTGAATTTCTTTCCTTTCTTGAAGGTTTCTTAACAAACTGTCGTATGTCTACCTCTTCTTCATCTGATTCAAATGATGAGATGTGGCCTATATAGCTACCACTGTTTCCATCATCATCGTCATCAACTACATCCTTAGTCTCATTACTCTCATTACTCTCATTACTCTCATTACTGTTTGTTCTAGATTCATCAATATTGCTCTGATTTTCTTCCAGTTTTTTGCCACCTAAATCTTGGATCTTATCCTCCTTCTCTGTCCTATCATCATCCATATCGTCTCTTTGTATAAGCTTACAAATCGTTGGATTTAACTTTTGGTGATTTATCATAACTCCCCTGTCCCACCATTACACGTCGCACAGAAAAAACACCAAAATACAAACTTCCAAAAGGAGCGTCTATCCTAATTTTTATCAATTCTTCCAGTTCAAGTTACGTGTGGTTTGTCAAAAGGATTAAAGCGAATAGGTAGATAACGGTGTGTTCAAGATGGCTGGCGTTCAGAATAATAATGGTCAACATGGTCAAAATGGTGGTCAAAACACTGGTACTGGTTACTCTGGTAATGGTAGATCTAGCTTGAGGTTTGATTATACTAAAACTAATTTTACTAGACCAACCAACCCAACAGTTGTTAAATCTAAATATTCACAGCAAGAAGAAGATAGGCTTCAAATTATTTTAAGTAAGGTATTAGGATTAGATTATATTTCAAGTCGTCCTGGTGGTGGATCATCAAAAGTTTCATATATTGAAGGATGGAAAGTTTTAAATATTGCTAATGAAATCTTCGGATTTAATGGTTGGAGCTCAGAAGTTATTAGTATTAATACTGATTATTGTGATGATAATGGATCAGGTAGAGTTTCAGTTGGAGTATCAACTATTGTTAGAGTTACTTTAAAAGATGGTACATTCAGAGAAGATATTGGTTATGGATCAGTCGATAATGCAAGAAGTAAAGGTGCAGCATTAGAAAAATGTAAAAAAGAATCAGTTACTGATGCCATGAAGAGATGTTTTAGAGGTTTTGGTAATTTATTAGGAAATTGTCTCTATGATAAAAATATTTTAAGTAAATTAAAAAATGCAAATACTGATGGTAGTACATTAACAACTGATGATATTTATCACAATGAAGAATTACTGAGAGCTGCTAAAGAGAGAAGAAATAGAAATACCGTTAATATTGGTAATAATCCAAGTGGAACCAGTACCATTAATAATCATATTAATGATAACAATAATAACACAACTGCTCCAATTCCACCATCTGGTCCAAGAAACAACGTAAGAGCACAAAATTACCAACTAAATCAAACTAATCAAGCATCAGGTGCCAGATCAGCGCCATCAATTCCCTCAACTTCATCATCAACTGCTCAATCAGTTCCAGTTCCTGTTCAAGTAGTCCATGCAGCCACTGCAGTTACTCCAGCACCAAATAAAGCAACCAATGAATTAATTAGTCGTAAAACAAGAAATAGTGAAGATGATTTTGATGATTCATTTTTATTTAGTGATGATATCGAAATGAATAAAATGGATGAATATGAATATGAATTAATTATGAATAAAGAAAACGAACCTGAAATTGATGATGAAACTTTAGAACCATCAGTTGATTCTGGGAAAAATAATCAAACACCTGCTGCTACTGTAGCTGCTAGTGTAACTGTGCCCATAACTGCTGCAACTCCAACTGGTCCTAGTGTACCAAATGCACCAGATGTTGCAAGTACTGTTGGTACCACTGCTCCATTATTTGTAAGTGCTAGAGGTGCAGATTTACTTAAAACACCAGGAAGTCAAGTACCTGAATTTGATCCAAAATTTATTTCTCCAAATATTAGACGTACATTAGATCCAACCAGAAGTTATCCAGTTAAAAGAACTGAATTAATAAATAAAACACCAAGTAAAAGAGTTGGAGGCCCACCAATTGAAAGAGCTCCCTTGAAAAGAATTCATAAAGAAAATATGCCAGTTGATCAATAGTTTAAGATATGAGAAGTATTTATAAGTATTTTAGATACTAGATATTTTAGATATAATGGGAATTGGGTTATGGTAAAAATTGTGAAATTAAAATTTAAATTGCATATATAGTATTTTAATGGGTAGAATGTATTTATAGTTAATATCTGTGTCTTAATAACTTTCTTAATATCTGTCTTAATATCAGATTCAAACTCCGTCATAGTTTAAGAAGTGAGTAGTAATCATGTTATGAACTTATGCCACTGTACTGCTCAAACCCACATAAATTCAAACTGTTGAATAGCTGAAAAATAAGAAGGTTTGATTGTAAAAGTTGATGCAATGACCTTTAAACAGGTGTTTAGGGAGGTTTAAGTATGTATTACTATGTCAACTGCCACCTATAATGAACGACAGAATTGTTGAAGTTGTACAATGTCTTGTACAGCCCTTTGCTGACTTAAAGAATCACCAATCAACTCTTACCCTCTGTCTGCATTAAGAAGTAACACCTTTCATATTTAGCTTAACTGATAGTTACCAGTTGAGAGAGTCTTGAGATAAAACTCGCACTGGATCAAAAGTAAGTTTCAAAGTGATAAATTTCAAATGATCCAATTACTCAATAATATTGGTCCTTATAATGAAGTACCAGATGAATATAATCCAGAAGCTAGTCTAGAATCACTTGAAAATCTGAAGATTTTAGTAATTGGAGCTGGAGGACTTGGTTGTGAAATACTAAAGAATTTATCACTAACTGGATTCAAAAAAATTGAAGTAATTGATATGGATACCATAGACATTTCAAACTTAAACAGACAATTTTTATTCAGAATTGGTGATGTTGGTAAACTGAAACTGGAAGTAGCTTGTAAGTTCGTTAGCTCACGTACCAACCAGGGAGTTGACATTATCCCACAATTTTGTAAAATTCAAGATAAATCGATTGATTATTATAAACAATTTGAATGTATTATTTGTGGACTTGATAGTGTTGAAGCTCGAAGATGGATCAATGCAACTTTAGTATCGATGGCTAATAGTGCTGATGGGAAATTGATACCTTTGATCGATGGTGGGACTGAAGGTTTCAGAGGTCAATCAAGAGTAATTTACCCCAGTTTAACATCATGTTATGAATGTACTTTAGATATGGTTACCCCTAAAGTTACTTACCCTGTTTGTACTATAGCAAACACCCCCAGGTTACCTGAACATTGTATTGAATGGGCAAATGAAATTGAATGGCCCAGAGTATTTGAAAATAAAAAATTTGATGCTGATGATCCAGAACATGTTGAATGGATGTATCAAACAAGTTTAACTAGAGCTAAAAAATTTAATATCACTGGTGTAACTAAGTCTTTGACATTGGGTGTTGTCAAGAATATTATACCAGCTATAGCATCAACTAATGCTATTATTGCTGCTAGTTGTTGTAATGAAGCATTTAAACTAATTACTAATTCTAATCCCATGTTAGATAATTATATGATGTATAGTGGAGACGATTCAGTATTCACTTATACTTATGCCCATACTAAGAAAGATGATTGTGCCGTATGTGGCAATAATAATAAAATATTAAAAGCTGAAAAATGGTGGAGTTTGGGTGAATTTATTGAAGAGATTAAAAATTTAAAACTGATTCAAATGTCTAATCCTTCATTATCTACCAAATATAAAAATTTATATTTCCTGTCCCCTGAGCCAATGAGGTTAGCCACTGAAGGGAATTTAAAATTGAAGTTGATTGATTTGGTGGATAATGATGAGGTTATAATTACTGATCCAACATTGCCAATTAGTCTAAGAGCTCAGATTGTCTTTGAATAGTCACTTCTGGACTCAGAGTCTGTTTAGAGGGTCCACTGTATGAATATATGTATATTACTTTTTTCCTTTTTTTCTTTTCTTTTTATATTCACCTCTAATTTTTAGGTATCTAAAATTCAACCATCTCTTGTCTTAATAAAGAATTGAATTTTGGATAATTATCTAAATAAATATGATGCCCTGAATTTTCAATTACTATAACTTTTGATTTCCTACCATTTCCTCTAATTCTCTTACCACAAATTTCTCCACCTTCTTTATTCATCCAATCGTCAGACCCGTACCACCAATCAATATCAATATCACTCACTTCTATTGGTCTATCGATCATTGGATGACGTGGCTCAGCACCAGGTTTTAGTAAATAATTCAACATATATTCACCTGACCCAGGAGCTTGGAATATCCCATATGAGTAATGATGTAAATTTTGAATTTCTGTGATGGATAACTTGGAGAATCTACGGAAACTCCAACCACTAACTAATTTTGAGCCATAAATGTTGGCATTCCTAATTAATGAAAACGGTGAGATATTACGTTCCCATAATTTAGTGAAATAAGAAGGTACGGTAATTTTCCTTTTATGATTTATAATCCCTCCTGGTGAAGCCATTATTAATTTCTGACAAAACTTTGGGTGTTTTATCCCGTAGGATGCCATAAGGTACGCCCCCATTGAATGAGCCATAACTAAATTATTCAGTGGTATATGTCTAATATCACTCCATTTCTGATAAGAATCATGAAACCATGATTCAACTTCCATTAAATTCTTGGGGGTGAAAATTGGTCGAGAGGAACATCCATAACCTAATAGATCTATTGCATGAACGATCCAATTATCCATAATTAATTGTGGGAAGTTTTTCAAGTATAAACCAAGACCTGATCCATAACCATGAATCATAATTAAATGATTAGCAGTCTTATAATTTTGTTTAGTTGATTCATTAGGGTAAATTACAAACTCATTAATATAGTTATCATTGCCAATATTTGATTTAATCACTTCTGACGATACACCATTATAACTTTGGGGGTAAAACGGTAATAAAGAAAGTAAATTATTTTGAAATAAATCTAAATCATTCCTATTGCGATAATCCAAAATACTTTGTTTTAAGGGGAGGGGGAAAGTGCCGGAGAAAAGTTTATTCAAGGGGACTGAAATCGGAGGGGTTGATCTTTTATAATGATTGGTGTGAATAAATCGTATTAATTTCATATTAAAATCATCTGAATATATAAACAACAGTCGATAATATTCGATGAGGTGATAAACAAAAAATGTGAGACACTTGCCACGATGAGTTGATGGAGTCGCGAAATCGCGCCGCTGATGGTACGAGATTAATACCATGGAGATCCGGGTTATAACGGTAGTGAAATTGTCCCATAGTAAAAGTTTCACATAGTGAAAATTTGGTTTACTCTGTTTGGTTTGTTATACCATGGATGGTTTGTTGACTTGGGACATTATTTGCAATGGTAGAAATCTTGAAAGTGAATATTTAACTTGATGTGAATGGTTAGCCACAGAAGAGACATTTCAATTAGACACCTTAAGTTTTGACAGCTTAAGATTTGATAAAGTTGAGTTGGTGGTCCTTGTTAGATATCAAGCATTCCAGTTAAATCAACTATGAAGTTATATAGTTTATAGTATTGGTAATTATGAACCAAAATTAGTATCTAGATCTATACAAAAGTTCATTGCAATAGTTCATTACAATAGCATTACAATAATTCATTGTTATGCTATTTTACTTAAATGAAATTTGTAAAATGAAATTTGATCTCCATTATACCACTACTAAAGCTATTAAAACTTTAAAGCTGTTCAAGTTTAAATGATAACTTCAAGTTATATATATTGCATCATCTACTATCAATAATACTAAACTTTCGAACAGTTAATCTAAAGCTTTTTTAAAATTTAGTCTCTCATCACACCACTGAGGTCTCATTGAACTTGAAGTTAACTAGTCAATGTAGGTTAATGAGCACAAAATATATGAAAAGACCAACTCAAAAACCAAAAACACCTAAAGCCAAAGAGATCAAAAGCCAAAGATATCAAAAGCCAAAGAGACCAAAAGCCAAAGATATCAAAAGCCAAAGATATCAAAAGCCAAAGAGACCAAAAGCCAAAGAGATCAAAAGCCAAAACCACCAAAAGCCAAAGAGGCCAGTTCAAAAAAGAGTTTCAAGTTTATGTAAAAGACTATTAACACCTTATGAACGCCTTTAATCCTTTTATAAAGCCACTAATATCAAAAAAAAAGAAAACGGTGAAAAAAGTCAATTAAGCCAATCAAAGAGCAGCCACTCCTGAAAAGGCAATAAATTTGCAGATTACTCAAATCCTTAAAAACTTAAAACTTCGGTTAAACAGATGGGTGAAAGGTTATAACAAACATACAATATTATAAACCCTAAGACTTCAAAGAAAGGAAACAAATAAACTAATAAACTAAACTAATAAGTTAATATTCCCAGGGGAAAGAAATGTCTTGACAAATCAACAGAAACGAGGAAACCGTTATATCAGGTTAAGAATACCTTAACAATATCTTAAGTTAACAATATCTTAGGACAATATATAACTTTATAACCAACAGTTAATTTATTACATTGTTAACCTACCACTGCTACAGTAATATTAAAGTTCGTATATTAATTAAACCAATCACACTCTTGTCCGAGTGCAGGAGACATCGAATGGTTTTAAAGGGAAATCGCAAGAGATGAAAATTTTAATGGGGGTGTTCTCCCTTCTATCGCCCCATCTCTGCTAAAATGATCTCCTAGACAGTAGACCTCTAGACCTAGTGCTAGACATAATTCTAGACATATAGTGCTAGACATTGTCAATACCAATAATGCTAATGCTAATGTCAATGTCAATGTCAATGTTGACATTTTGGCATTGGCATTGACATATGGTGTCAAAAGCCTGTCAAGTTTTATCTATTTCATCAGCGCGGAATGGTGCAGTTATCAGATTAATCTACTGAAAAATTTTCCAATGCGGCCAGTTGATTGGATGGGATGGCAGGTTGTGTATTTAAGTTATTATAACCATCAATTGGTATTGGTAGAGACATTTAACTGGAAAACTATAAATATTTTAAGTTGAGCACTTTTTATTAACTTTTTAAGTCAATTTTTTTAAAATTCTTAACTATTAGAGATTTTTTTTCAGTGGTTTTTTTGGTTTATTGTGTATTAAGGGGATATATAATATATATAAAAAAAAATTAAAATTAAAATTAACATTGAAATAGGAAAACGAAAAAGGAAAAACAAAGAAGAGTGAAGGAAAAAACAAGGAAAAAGGAAAGAGGAATTTTATGATGATTTTTAAAAGTTTATTATTTTTAACTTTATGGTGTTTTACAATTGCTGAAACTCATGTTTGGAATTTTACTACAACTTATGTTGATGTTAACCCTGATGGAGTTTTTGAAAGGAAAGCTATTGGGTTTGATGGTGAATGGCCTTTACCAACTTTAAGAGTTAAAAAAAATGATAGAATTAATTTATATTTAACTAATGGTTTAGATGATGCCAATACTACCTTACATTTCCATGGTTTATTTCAACCTGGTTCAAATCAAATGGATGGTCCAGAAATGATTACTCAATGTCCTATTCCTCCTGGTGAAACTTTTCTTTATAATTTTACTGTTGGTGATCAAGTTGGTACTTTTTGGTATCATTCTCATACTGCCGGTCAAACTGGTGATGGTATGAGAGGAGTTTTCATTATTGAAGATGATGATTTCCCTTATGATTATGATGAAGAAATTGTTTTAAGTATTGGAGAATGGTATCATGAAGATTCAACTGAATTAACTAAATCTTTCTTAAATTTATATAATCCAACTGGTGCTGAACCAATTCCTCAAAATTTACTTTTTAATAACACAAGAAATAATACTTGGAATGTCGAACCAAATAAAACTTATCTTCTTAGAATCGTTAATCTTGGTGGATTTGTTTCTCAATATCTTTATATGGAAGATCATGAATTTGAAGTTGTTGAAGTTGATGGTATTTATGTTGAAAAAAATACAACTGAAATGATTTATATTACTGTTGCTCAACGTTATTCTGCTTTAATTACAACAAAAGATAACACTGATAAAAATTATGCTTTTATGTCAAAATTTGATGATACTATGTTAGATGTTATACCATCAGATTTAGAATTAAATTCAACAAATTATATTGTTTATGATGATAATAAACCAATGCCAGATCAATATACTGTTGATTCAATTGATGATTTCTTAGATGATTTTTATTTAATTCCTTTAAATAATAATACTTTATATGAAGAAGCTGATCATACTATTACTATTGATGTTGTTATGAATAATTTAGATAATGGTATTAATTATGCTTTTTTCAATAATATTACTCATGTTTATCCAAAAGTTCCAGCTTTACATACTGTTTTATCATCAGGTGAAAATGCTTCTGATGCAACTATTTATGGTACCAACACTCATTCATTTGTTTTACAACATAATGAAATTGTTGATATTGTTTTAAATAATAATGATACTGGTAAACATCCATTCCATTTACATGGTCATGTATTCCAGTTAATTGCAAGAGGTGAACCAGTGGATGATAATGATGATCCAGAACCATTTGATGCTAAAGATCATGCTCCATTCCCAGAACATCCAATGGAAAGAGATACTGCTTATGTTAATCCTCAATCTAATATGGTTATGAGATTTAAAGCTGATCATCCTGGTGTTTGGTTTTTCCATTGTCATATTGAATGGCATTTAACTCAAGGTTTAGCAATTCAATTAATTGAAGCTCCTGATGTAATTCAATCAGATCCTGAACAACAATTAACTCAAAATCATATTGATGTTTGTAAAAAAGCTGGTGTTCCATATGAAGGTAATGCGGCTGCAAATACTGAAAATTATTTAGATTTAACTGGTCAAAATGTTCAACCTAAATTTTTACCAGCTGGTTTTACTGCAAGAGGTATTGTTGCTTTAGTATTTTCTTGTATTTCTGCTGTTTTAGGTTTAATTGCAATTGCTATTTATGGTGTTGCTGATATTAAAAATATCGAACAACATGTTGTTGAAGATTTAAATGTTGATCTTGATAAAGATGATGATGATGATGATGATTTCACTGAAGCTGGTGATCAATCTCGTACTTCGTTACTTGAAAATAGAGAATAGATTTTAATATCCAACTTGTTAAAATCAATAATAATCCCCCCTTTTAATTTTTCAATTTTAATTTTTCAATTTAATTTTTTAATTTATAATTTTTAATTTTTAATTTTTAATTTTATATATATTATATTATAAAAAGGAATAAGTTTAATCTAAAATCAATGGGTTTAAAAGTGGTTAAAATAATGTGTGTGTGTTGAAATATTTTATCCCATTGATGATATGTGAATTAGATTGGTTTATTCTTCCCCTTAGGCTCGACTCAAATATATATCCCCCCTTTTTAATTACTTGTGGCTGTTTTCTCTGCTCTTTACTCTAGTCTTTTATTCTGTGCTTCCTTCTGCTAGAGGTTCTAAGTTGAGTTTCTGCTGAGAGAGCTCAGGTGCGGTTCCTGTGAGGTTCAAGTGAGGTATGAGTTGAGGTCAGAAATTCTCGCGATACTTCAACACCATGATTGAAGCAGTGTACATATCAGATACTAATAAGAATCTAGTTTATGAATATTTAATCAACTTATCCTCACCAAACTTCCACTCCCTTATCAACATCATCAATGATGGTGAAGATTTAATTGAAATAAATCAAGATTATTCGGTTTTCCTTTATAAGACTAATACTATTATCATATATACATTAGGATCATCAAATATAAATCCAATTTTACCATACACTTTTATTTATAGAATTATTGAAACCATTCATGATTATTTCGGTACCCCCATTGCCATTCCTAAAATTGAATCAAATAATGATACGTTAACCTTATTGATTAATCAAATGTTAGATGATGGTATTCCAACAATAACTGATTTTAATAAACTTAGAGATATTGTACCATTTAAAAGTTTTTTATCAAAAATTCTTTCTAAAACAAATGAAATTACTAACTCAACATTAAATGCTGGGAAATTAACTACAAATTCATCCACTATAAATCAATTGAAATTAATTGAACAACAACAAGATCTGATTCCATGGAGAAGATCAGGTGTAAAATATACAAATAATGAAATGTACGTTGATGTAATTGAAACTATTAATGTTATTTTAAAATCAACTAGTAAGAAACTACCTTTAAGTTCTAAACTGTTTGATTCTGCATTTTATTCAACTAATTTAGGTTCTTCATCAAAAAATTTAGTTCCTATAACTGGTAATATTCAAGGTAAAATTAATTTTACAAGTCATTTGACTGGTATACCACATCTTCAATTATCATTAAATGAAAAATTAACTAATGGGTTGTTCCATCCTTGTATTGAAAATAAAAATTCAAGTATTTTATCATTTATACCACCAGATGGGAATTTTACATTAGTTGATTACACAATAGATTTAAATAATTTTTCTAAAAAAGATCAAATGTTAATGATGGGTCAAGTTAATATTGAATATAATTTTGGTCTTGGAGCTAACAAAAATGAATTTGAAATTAAATTATATTTACCAATTAAATCTGGTGTTTCCAAAATTGAAAATTTATCAGTTGAGATTTTTACCAACTATTCGGATGTAATTATAAAATCAAAAAGATTAACTCATGGTGATTTCCAATATAAAGGTGATAAGAAAGCTGAATGGAATCTTCGTTCATTGTCAATGGGGATAAATCCAATATTATACGGTATGATAGTAACTGATAATAATAATAATAATAATCAATTCGATGATGATGATATAGAAGATAAAGATCCAAAAATTGTAATGCCTAGTCATATTAATTTAACTTATCTGAATAAAGGATGTGTACCTAGTGGATTGAAAGTTGAAAGTTTAAAAATGTTAAGTGGTAAAGGGATGCCAGAAACGGTTAAACCATTTAAAGGGGTGAAATATATAACAAAAACTGGAGATTTCGTAGTGAGATCTTAATAAACATAAGAAGAGAACATTTTATAGATAACTAATATAAGACAAGTTTTATATATTCCATATATACTAAGAATTACGTCCTAAAGGTTAATATACAGTTTAAACTGAAAATTGAAAGAACTTAACTTTGTAAGATAACTCATATAAGGCTTATATCTCATATAATGCTCATATAATGCTCATATAAGGCTTATACAATGGTTATACAAAGTTCAGTAGCTCTCTTAATTCTAATCTTTCTTACTTTTTAATTTCTTCTTATTGGCTTCTTTGATCAACACATTGGCAATGAATGAAGCAACACCAACCCCACCGATCAATAACAATAACAATGGGATGGAAATAGCGTATTCTCTTGGTAAGAAAAAGGCATTTATGAAATTTGATTCATCAACAAATGGTAAAATGAAAACCCAAGTGGAGTAGTAAGTGAAAACAACAGTGGCAACACCAAGCATTGATAATCCTACTAATTGATCGAACTACGCGTTGTTAGTACACCTGCAAGCAGTGGGTAGGAAGCCTAAGACTATACGCCGGCAGAAGTGGGCATTAACTCAGTTCTTGAC
This sequence comes from Yamadazyma blattariae, assembly GCA_030581595.1. Taxonomy (NCBI): domain Eukaryota; kingdom Fungi; phylum Ascomycota; class Pichiomycetes; order Serinales; family Debaryomycetaceae; genus Yamadazyma; species Yamadazyma blattariae. The sequence continues at coordinate 1,009,876 of JAKTTU010000002.1, read as the reverse complement.
ATACCATTATTATATACGTGTTTGGAAAGATTTCCAATCCTACCAGTGCGAAGTTCTGCGATTTGAGATTTTGAGATTTTGAGATTGAAGTCTTGAAGTCTTGAAGTTGATTCAGCGTTTAGGATGTTCAAAAAAATCAAAAACCCAGTATCGTTGAATTCGGTTTCCAATGCCATTAAAGGATCCAAAGATGACTTGACACCCCCATTGAACCCCAAGCAATTGATGGTGGAAATGATTAATCAATATGGTTTACAAAGAAATTCAATTTTAGCTATGACATTTGAACCAGTTCAATCATTATTAGCAATTTCAACCAATAATGAAATTAGAGTTATTGGTCAAAGTACAGTGGAAGTTGTATTTGAATTTAATTCTCCATCGCCAATAACTCAATTGAAATTTGTTAAAGGTGTTTATTTAGTTGCAATACTGGCAAATTCAAATATTACAATCTTATCACTTCATTCTAAAAAAATATTAAATACTTTACTGCCTCCTGGTTCAATTAGTTGTATTGCCCTGGATCCTTCATTAGATTGGTTAATTTTAGGTTTAACTAATGGGAGTATTGTATTTTTAGATGTAGATCGTTTTAATATTGCTCCTTTAAGAATTGATAATTTACAAAAAAGAATATTACCTAAGGAAAAATTATCTCCAATTTTAAATATTGAATGGCATCCAAGAGATATTGGTACTATTTTAGTAACCTATAGTCATTGTGCTATCATATATTCATTAACTAGTGGTGATATTAAAAGTTCATTTATTTATAATATTTCTAAAGGTTGTAAAGGTTTTGATTGGAGTTTACATGTAGCTAATAATGGTAAAAAAAAAATGTTTAGTAGTCCGAAAGAGATCATTTCGGAAATGATTGAATCTCATTTCCATCCTAATGGTCTTCATGTGGTAACGGTTCATAAAGATAATTCAATTGTTTTTTGGGATTGTACAGGAGTTTTACTTGAATCTAGAACAGTATTTGAATTAAATTTACATAAACCAGGTCCTCCCTTAAATATCACAAATTTAGTAGAAAATTTTACCCCAATTCAAAAAGTTTCATGGATTGTTGGTCAAGATCCAGAAATTACAAAATTAATTATTGTTGGTGTCGATCTTAATATGGTTTATATTATGGATTTTGGTATAACTTTAAAATATTCATTAACATCTCATGAAAAGCAAGGTGAATTTTATAGTAGACCAGCAAATGGTCAAAGAAATATTCCAATTCATTTTTATGAAAATTATACTGGTAATATGGAATTTTTAGTTGATATATTACCATTACCCAAAGATGGTCATCCATATTTTAATGGTGGTCATAATCCAACTTACATAATATTAAAATCAAATTTGAATAATATCTATATTGTTCCATTAGATGATGTAAATGTAGATATGGGTAAAGTTCTTTTAGCTCCATCATTAGCATTTGTTATCCCACCAGAAACTTTTTCAAATATTGAATCAGTTAAACGTATTGATTGGTATAGTGTTCAATCAAGTAGAATATCTTCAGGAGTACAAGCTAAGACTGAATTATTATTTAAAGGTGGTGCACCAGTAAGTGAAAATTATATTAAACCAATTGGTCATAATGATTCATTCCATAAAATTTTATTAACTGGTCATGAAGGTGGAGTTGTTAGATTACTTGATATTACAAGAGGTGAAGTTAATGAAAAGGAAGGATTAATTCAAATTAGTTTAAAAGAAACATTAGTCTCCAAGACACCAAATGATTTAAAGATTGTTAACGTTTCTTGTGGATTTGAAGGAAGGGATATGGTAATTGGTTTAGGTAATGGAGATTTAGTATTATGTAAATTTGGTAAAGTTACTCCTAAACGTACTCCAAACCCTACAGATTATTTATCAAGTCCAATCCAACATTCTAATAATGATGCAAAAATTTTAGACATAAAGGATAGAATCAGAGGTTCATTTGCTAGTAGTTCAACATTTTTACCATTTTATTTAATGACTTTAAATCAACCAGATGAAATAACTAGTTTAAAAGTATGTAATATTGGATTTATGGCGGTTGGTTATAAATCAGGTAAAATTATTGTTTGTGATATTGGTAGAGGTCCAGCAATAATTTTCAATACTGATTCAATTAGTTCTTTAGTACCTACAGCAAGTGATAAATGTTATGTTACATCTTTAGAATTCTCAATTATGGAATATGGTCAAGAAGGTTATTCATCAATTTTATTAATTGCTGGTACTAATGAAGGTGGTAATTTATTATATTTTAAAATTTTACCTCAACCAAATGGTGGATTTCAAGTTGTTTTCGTTGATAAATCAATTAAATTAAATTATAAATCAGTTGAAGATAGTTGTATTAAACAAATTATTCCAATTAATTCTAAAACTGGACAATTAGCTATACCAACATTAGAAGTTTTCCATAAATTAAGTCAAGGTATAGTTATACCTGGATATATATTATTGTGTTCTGATAAAGATATTAGAATAATGAAACCACCTAAAGTTAAATTATCACATAAAGTAATTGATGAATTTATTTGTAATTTTGGTGTAACTAATGTTGGTATTAAAGATGGTGTAATATTAACTACCGTGTTAAGAAATGGATTTATTAAGTTTAGTTCAATTCCATCATTAAGTGATTTATCTGATCAAAGATTATCAAAAGATTTAATTAAAAGTTATGATTTTAGTAATGCAAGTATCGCTAAAATTTTACCAACTGGTGAAGTTTATATTAAATTTGATTCTGAATTTATTCATTTAGCTATTCGTTATGATGGTGGGAACAATAAACTTAGGAGTAACAGTAAGAAAGATGATACAGTTGATTTATTATTTAATGATACTGCATGTATCCCACCAAGACCTGCCATGGGAGCATTACAATGGGCAAAAGGTAATGCTGCAATTACAGTTAATGATTTAAATTTATTAATTGCTGGACCAAATAGGAAACCACCAAAATCTGTTGAAAGTCAGTTAGCTTATAATATTAGTCCTGAAGCTAATCCAACACAAAATTATGGATATAGTTATAATTCACCTAGTAATAATAATTCTAATCCTTCGTTAGGTTCAGGTGGTGAAGAGAGAGGTTATAAAGAACCAGTTAGAAAAGGTGCTGCAAATGCTGGTGGTAAATATAATTTAGGAGGTAATGGTTTCATGAGATCTATAAGAGATGGTATTGATCAAGTTGAAGAAAGTTTTAATGGTTATGCAAATTCTATGAGTGAAGCAATGACTGAAACTGTGGAAGGTCAAAGAAAGGAAATGTACTCATCTGCATTTAAAAGTAAGTTTGGTTTTTAGATAAATGTGAAATGAATTGAAGTTCCTATCTCTCTACCTTTAAAGAACCCCTCTCTCATGAATTATACTTCTCAAAAGGCAGATATAACAAGACATAATCAGATACCAGTAACTTATTAACCTGCTATTGGCCAAACCAGCTCTCAGCTATATCAGCCCTTTTTAGTAGCTGTGTCGGAAGGCTCTTAGATATCACCAAGTTCCCCTTTATCAGTGTTTTGAAAAGCTGCGAAAAATTTGAAATCTCAGAAGGTAAACATCACCAAATAAACAGATCTGCCTTTGCTTTACACGTCTTAAATAACTTCCAGCTTTTTGAATTAACTATGGATGAAAACATCTTGAAGCCAATATCCCCCAACAAGAGTCCAGGGAAACTTAATTTTTTACAGAATGATAACATTGATGAAAATTTTAAACTGGTTATAAATCAATTGTATAACATTGAAGTATCAACAAAACAAAGTCAAATTGATTTGGGCCAATTAATTGATAGACTGAAAAATAATAATGAAAATTTAAATAAGTTGTTGGAAAGTTTGGCTAATTCTAATATTAATGCCAGAGATATAATAGATCCAATAGTTGATGAATTAAAAGAATTACAATTAGATAATAAATCACAAAATTTATTAACTGATATTTTATATAAATTAAATAAAGAAAATGATAAAGGAAATGATAAAGAAAATGATAAAGAAAATGATACAAATGATTTACGTGAATTGTTAACTACCTTGTTGAATCAACAACAAGAATTATCATCAAAATATGATTTGGTTTTAAGGACGAATAATTTAGAAAATAAATATGACATTTTAAATTCTAAATATGAAAAATTATGTAAAATGTATGAAAATAAATATAATAGTTTAATTGACTTACAATTGCAATATGATGAATTATTAAATGCTTCTAAAGAAAATATCAAATTAGAACCAAATAATTTAAATAATATTCATCAATTACATGATTTGAAATTAAAACTGATTCCTAAAAGGAATGTTGATAAAAAGAGAATAGTAAGTACAGCTAACTAGAAATACATATATATATTTACAAGGTGTTTTGTTTGTTGCTTTTCTCTCCTATATGAAATTTTTACCCATATAAGGTCTTAAAACTTCAGGAATGGTAACTTTATCAGTAATTGGATCATAAAATTGTTCAATAATTGCAACTATAACTCTTGGTATTGCCATTGCTGTTCCATTTAATGTATGAATATAATGACTTTTTTTCGATTTATCTAAATATTTTATAGACAATCTTCTTGATTGATAATCAGTACAATTAGAACTACTAGTTAATTCCCCCCAATTTTTCCTACCTGGCATCCAAGCTTCAATATCAAATTTTTTAAAAGCTGGTGAACCTAAATCATTAGATGGGATATTAATAATTTTTGCTTTTAAACCTAAATCATTTATAATAGTTTTCTGTAAATTTAAAATATCACTTAATTCTTTAGTAGAATTTTCTGGTTTAGTAAAATGAAATAATTCAACTTTGGTAAATTCATGAACTCTATATAATCCTTTTGTATCTTTACCTCTTGCACCTGCTTCCGCTCTAAAAGCTCTTGATAATCCAACATATTTAATAGGTAATTGTTTATATGGGATAGAACTATTTACATGAAGTCCAGCTAATGGAATTTCACTAGTACCAATTAATGATAATTCACTATTGGCAATCTGATAAATTTGTTGTTCATTATTTTGATCATTTGGTTTAAACCCACATCCATCAATTATATCATTTTTAACTATAGTTGGAGGTATAACAAATTTATAACCAAATTGATTAGCAATTTTTAATGAATAAGTTATTAATGCTTGTTCTAACATTGCACCATCACCAATAAGATAATACCACGAACTTCCAGATACTTTTGAACCTGAATCAAAATCCATAATTTTTTTCCTTTCACCAATCACTTTATGATCATAATCTAATTGGCTGGATTCAGCATCGCTTTTACCTTTACAATTCAAATATTCAATTATTTCTACTTCATTTTTCACTGATTCATCAATTAAATTGGGTATGGATTCAGCTTTTATAAAAAGTTCATTAGATAAATTTTGTAAAATTGATTCAACTTGTTTGATGTTAGTTTTCAAATCTGTCAATTGTTCCATTATTAGTAATTTATTTTCTTTGGTTATTTGTTTGGAAAGAGTATTTCTTTGATACTTTAATTGATTTAATTCATTACCAAGTTTAGTTTCTTGTTCTTTATTGTTTTTAAGGAATTTCAAATTCTCCAAAATAACTGGAGAAAGTTCTCTTTTCATTATTGATTCCTGGTATTGGCCATAATTGTTGACTATTGTTTTGACATCAAGATTTGGTCTAGGTAGTTGGGAATAAAATCTTCTGTACATTTGGTCCAGTATCAACTTCGCAGTGAAAATTCGCATCACATCATCAGATCAACAGATCCACCCCATGAGTCTCCAAACGTATCGTAGCGTATGGTCATGGGTGTTCTTGTAGAGTTGACGAGTTGACGAGCTAACGAATGAGCTAACGAGTCAATGGGTAATGAGTAAGATTTATCATGAATCTGGAATTTTTCAATATCCTTCAGATTTGTCAAAATCACAAACTCTACACAAGTTTACCTCCAAGGTAAAAGTAAAGAAAACGAACAACTAGCACAACTAGTACAACTAGTACAACTAGTACAACTAGTACAACTAGTACAACTAGCACAGCTAGCACAGCTAGCACAGCTACTGCAGCTAGTGTATAAGCAACTTAGAGGAGTACATTTGAATATAACAGGTGAATCTCAAGCTATTTACTTTTGCCCATTTCAGCCGAAGAAAACAAAACTAATTCTAATCGTGACATGTCTTCTGTGTCTAACCTTGTCCTTCCTTCTTCATTCACATCATTCTTTGGTATTCTATGTCTTCTGTGTCTTCTGTGTTTGCTAGCCTTCATCTGGCTGCATCACCAATTTATTTTGCGACGCGAAACTACGAAAAATAAACAACATCATGGAACCTACAATTGATCCCATGGATGGTGAAACATTTTCACCCATAAAGTTAGATTCCAGTATTATTCATCATTCCAATATGCAATTGCCACCATTAAGTCCTGGTACCTTATTGGGGAAACATCCTCATGGTCTTACTGCCAAACATCATAGTAGAAAAGATGATGGATCTCCACAATCAAAATTAAATTCAACTCCTGATAATAGATTAAATATTATATCAAACCTGATTCCTCCAACAAGAGATGATGATAATTGTTTTGGTCATGATGATGGTAATACAGAAAATTTTAAAAATAAAGTAATTGATTCCAAAATTGAAAAAATTAGAAGTTCTTTAGATAAAGAAAATAATTTTAATGATAGTATTAATAAATATTTTATTAGTTCACCACAATTTGATTCATCACCATTCGTTAAGAAAAGAAGTTTGGAAGGTGGGTCAGATAAACCAAGTCCAGTTAAAGTAACTAAAACAAATAGTGATAGTGATGATAGAAATTCTGAAGATGTAATAAAAAATACTAATATTAATAAGAACATTTTACCACCATTAGAACCAAAAGTTACTAAAAGATCACCTTTAGTTAATGAAACTCATATAAATTCTAGCATTGATGTTATTGAAGATAATAGTGATGGTGATGATGATAATGATATTCCTCAACAACAACAAGACGAAGAAGATATTGAACAAACTGGTACTGGACTTGGAAATGGTAGTACTGGTACTGGTACAGTTGATATAGGTACGGGTAATGGTAGTGTAATTAATGAACCAACAATTAATTTTAAAATGGATCCTAATCAAATTCCAGTTTATACCCATGCTAGAATGGAAGAAATTAAGAATGGATTATACAATGAAATTGATAATTTACGATCAGAAATAAATGAAAAGGATGCAAAGATTATGATATTAATTCAAAAGACTAATTCTATGGAATCGGAAAATTTAACAACTAATAATAAAATTAAAGATTTAGAATTAAAAATTAAAAGATTAATTGAAAGTGAAGATTTGTTGAAAACTAGATTAGAAGTTTCATGTAATGATAATGCAAAACTTTCAAAAAAATTAGCAATTAAAGATAATTATTTTGAAAATTCTGAAAATAAAAATAAAGAATTAGAAAATATAATTAAAAATTTAAAAAATTCAATTACTGAACAACAAGAATTTCATCAAATTAAACAAGAAACTCTTGAAGAATTTGAAAATACTAAAAATCAACAATTAAAAGATTTTAAAATTATTAATAAAGAAAAAGAATTAATTGATACTTCCAAAGAACAAATAAAACAAGATCAAACTATAATTGAAGACATTAGAAATCAATTAACTAAAGAACATGAAGAGCTTCAGAGGAAATTAAAAATTTTTGAAGAAGATAATGATTTATTAATTAAGAATAAAGAAGAACATGAAGTTAAATTAAAAAATTTACAATTATCTGAAAAGGAATTAAATGAAGAAAAATTACAATTTGAAAATTTAAATAAGAAATTTAATGATGAAAAACAACAATTTGAAATTGAAAGAACTGAAATTTTAAATAATGTTGATGAACTTCAAAATGAAACTAATCAAATTAAAGAAGATATGAATAAAAAGGGTAAAGAATTAGACATTGAAAAGGAAAAATTAATTCAAGAAACTGAAAATTTAAATAAAGAGAGAGATGAATTTATTAATGCTAAAGAATTTTTTGCTAAAGATAAAGAAATTTTTTATAAAGAAAAGGAACAATTTGAATTATTGAAATTAGAATCAAATCAAGAATTAATTAATGAAACTAATGAATTTAGAAAATTGATTGAAAGTCAAACTGATACAATTAATAAATTTGAAGAACAAAAAAAATTACTTGAAACTAGAATAAAAGAATTAGAAAATGATTTTGAATTACAGCAATCTGAATTAAGTTCAATTAATAATGATAATAAAAAATTAATAAATGAAAAGGAAATTGTAACTGAAGATAACAAATTATTAACAATTGAATTTGAAAATCAAACTAAAGAATTAGAGAAATTAAGAGAAGAAAATAAAGAATTAGAGAAATTAAGAGAAGAGAATAAAGAATTAGAGAAATTAAGAGAAGAGAATAAAGAATTACAAAATAAATTAAAAGATTCAAATAAAGAATTAAAGGATTTAAATTCAAATTCAAATTTAAATCAATCTAATGAATCAATTGAACAATTAAATTCTAAAATCATTTCACTTCAGAATATAATTGAAGAGAATAAAATTAAAGCTCAACAAAGTCTTGAAGAAGTTTCAACTCATTTATTTAAAGAATATAGTAAAAAACATTTAAATAAAGTTGAAATATTAAAACATACTTATAAATCAGCTATTGAAAAATTAAGAATAGAGAAAAGGCACCTTGAAAATGAACGTGAAGATTTTAAAAGACAACTTGATCAATTAAAACGTAAGTCACCTAGAAGTGAAACAAAAAAGAGGTAGATGTATATTAAAATGTAACGATAGATTGTATCTACGTCTCTAAATCTAGTCTTCTAGTCTTCTAGTCTTGTCTACTGGTTTACTGGTCCACTGGGTCTGTTAACTATGGCGGCTCACGTGACTGCGATTATCAAGAAATGGAAAAATCTTCAAGTGCGAACGAGTTCGTTCGTCATTCAAGTAAGGATAAAACCATTACATATAACTGTAATTTTACATTATCATTTAGCATTTCAATTAATATCATAATAAACCATAAGTTTACAATTTCAACAACCGCCATTGAAAGCATTATTGTCGCATTTTCATTTTATTATTAATTTATCCATTGGAAAAAACAATCCAGTTCAAAACATAAGAAACAGAGGAAATATACAAAAGAATTAGTAATCTATTAATATGTCAAATACTGAAGCATCTAAATTATTTGAAGCTGTTATTGATGAAGTTATCAATGAATCCAGACAAGATTTTGAAAATAGTGGGATTGATGAAGGTACATTACAAGAATTGAAAAGAATATGGTGTGAAAAATTAACTCAAAGTCAAGTTGCTAAATTCCCATGGGATCAATCAATTTCACAACACCAACAACACCAACAATCACTGCAACAAGTGGGATCACAATCCCTTTCACTGCAACCAGTAGGTTCACAACCTCAGTATAGTAGTCAAGCTGCTGAAAATTATCAACAAGAAATTAAATTAGAACATCCAGATTTATTAAGTTATAATACTGGTTCAGTTTCCGTTGATAATGGTATAAATGATAATGGTGATTTAGGAGGTATACAATTACCAAACATACCCAATTTTAAAGAAGAATATGATGATAATGATGGATTAATGTTACCAACGGTAACTCAAACTGATGGATCAAATTTTGAATTAACTATAGAAACTGAAAATCCTGAAAAATTTATTAAAAGTTTAAAGAAACTAAAAGGTGTTGATGGAGTTTCTGATGATGAAGTTGATGATAATTTATTTAATGATTCTGATGATATAAATTCAGAATTAGATGATGATTTAGAAAGTGGTAAATCTGATGATGAAGATAATGAACAAGATGGTCATATAATGTTATGTCTTTATGATAAAGTTCAAAGAATTAAAAATAAATGGAAATGTAATTTAAAAGAAGGGGTAGCTAATATTAATGGTAAAGATTATGTCTTTCAAAAAGCTACAGGTGAATCAGAATGGTAAAGAAAGAAATACAGAAAGAAACTAAAAGAGACTTCGTATTCTGTTCATATTCTTTTCATATTCTTTATATACCCCAAAATTTAGTTTGATTTGTAATTATATTGAAAAAGAAAATACTGAAAAAATGACTGGATGTCAATATATAGAATATTTATCTCCTGTTCTCACTCTTAAGATATAAAAAGAGAAATAGAAACCATAAAGTAACTTATATTTGTAAATTTAATTCTTTAATTACAAAGTTTCAAGTTTAATGAGATCCAGCACCTCTGCTAACTCTTTCTAAAACTTCATCAAATGAAACTTCAGAAAAATCAGTACCTTGAATATCAGCTGCAACACCATTTAATGCTCTTCTTAATGAATCTTTGGATGATGCATAAATCATTTTAGGTTTAATTTTAGAAGTATCTGGTGACCAAGTGAAAAAGACAATTTTTGATCTTTTACCTTCACCTGAACTAATTTCATATTCAAAATCATAAACAGCATATCTACAATCATTTTCTGGTAATTGTTCTAAAAATTCATCATAATCAGCTGAACTTGAAGTTTTTTCAACAACAATTTCCTTATTATCATCACTTAATTTGTAAATGATATATTTATGTTTTTTACCTAATTTTAAATCATTGAAAGCTGTTAATGATTCGTCAGCGACTGCAACACTAAAAATATAAGTTAGTATTTTACCTTTACCCTGTATGAATTGATTTCAAGGAACTGTACAAATAGACAATCAGACCTTCCTGTACAATTCATACCAATTGTGTCACTTCCCATCTCTTCCCGTCTCTTCCCATGTCTTCATGTCTGTTATCTACTTTGTTGATTCCCCAAACTATAACTCCCTCATATCAATTCACTAAAACCTGGTCTCATTTTACATACCCTGATCTTGACTGGAAAAATTGTTAGTATTTGAAGGATTCATTAATCAAGCTATCCATAATCAATTGACTTATTCATAGTCAATTCTATTGATTGTAATAGTTAATTCTATTCTTTTAAAAACATACCATTCTTATTTATTCTTTGGACAAATTTCTCGACGCTATCCTGACCTCTTTTGATCGCGACTGGCGGGCGTTACCCGGAATCGACTGCAAAAAATTTGAGTGAGGCTCAAGAGGGCTCCAGATTAGAAAAGGTTATAAGGTGAGCCCCTACGATGGTTAACAGTGATTGATTATATAGGGGAAAGGAAGGAAGATATAACTCAAAGGAGACTCAACGGTACAGTTCTAAATACGGATATTAAATACATTTGTATAGTACACACGAAAAACTTGAAATTAAAAACTGAAAAGAAAACTTTAATATTAACAATTTAATTCTAATTTAACCACCATTTAAATTGGTACGGTAGTTTGTTTGTTAAGAGTACCAGCTGAAAATGCTAATGACCATGATAAACTTTGACCATTATCTAAATAATTGGAACTGAAACTTGATGAACTGAAGAATTCATAAGAACTTGCAGGATCATATAATGCTTGATTTAATTTTAAGATACCACGCCAACCATCAGTTAAATTATCAACAATTCCTGAAAGTTGTTGATTCCATTCTTGTTGAACGAAAGTTGAACCTCTAATAATTGATGAAATTGGAGTAATTGGGAGCATATGAATACCATGAACATATTGTGGATATTCATTTGGTGCCCCAAAATAGGTTGTATAATCAATTTTATTATCAAATAAAATACCACTAACTTGATTACCAACAAAACTTGCTGGTTCAACAGTATTACCTGAACTATATAAGAAATAATTATTCATTGATTTACTCATAATTTGTAACATTAAATCACCTCTAGTTTCCATAGGTTTATTACCTGATATTTTACCCCACATCTTCATACCATAAGCAAAATTATAATCTTCACTACTACTTTCTTCATTTTTACCATCTTGACTATCAAAAATACCTGATGCCCATGAATGTCCTGCAAACCAATCAAACATTCTAGATACTGGGAAATAACTATCTTCACTTGATGGATTAGCAACATCTCTAATCAATGAATTAACCCAATCTTCATTGTCTGAAATCCAACTACCTCCAAATTGTTGATCAACATAACCAATAACGGCAGCTGCATGAACAAAATATCCATAATGATAATGATGATCATTATACCAAGCGCTACCAAATTCATAAGTTGCATCACCATTTTCAAATGCAGTACTTGTAACACCACCTAATTTAGTATCATACATTAATGGATAATATTGTTCATTATTAATGAATGGTAAAATTGCATCTTTCATTTGTTCTAAAACAGTTTCAGTGAAACCATCATCTTGAATAACATCATTTGCAACTAATAATAAATACGCATATTTATCAAGTGATTTACCAGAATAATAATTTGAATCCATTGATGCAACAATGCTTGAGATATCAACAGCTGATTCACTATTAACAGCATTAACAATTGCTTCTAATTGTTCTTCTGAAAATTGGAAACCTTTTGGTAAAAATTGGGTTGAATAATTTAAAATTTCTGTCATTCTAACACTATTAGCCATAAAACCCCACATTGTTCCTTTAGTAGTTGAACTTAAACTAATTGGTGTTTGTGCTATAGCTGTTGTAGAATCAAGGGATTCCAAATGATGTGGTAATAAATAAAAGAATGAATTACCAGAAGTTGAACTACCTGTAACTTGATAATCCCATCCATAAGTAGCAGCAATTCCATTCATACCATTTCCAAATAATGTTGCACTAGTTGGATAGCAACCAAAAGTTTCTTCTAAATAAGCATCATTTGAAGTATCTGATGGAGCAACAGATAATTGAACAACTAATCCATCAATAGCATTATTAGCAACTAATGCATCATCTTGAATACTAAAGCTAAAATCATTTAATTGAGTAGCATCTGAACAACTAACGAAAACTAAATATTGAACACCGCTTGCTAAGGTGACTCTATATTTAGTTATATCATTGGTAGTTTCAGCAACAACGGACTGAATACCAGTTAATGATTTAATTGAAGCAGTAAGACCACCATGATAAATTGCAGTAACAAAACCCATACCTTGAACAATTGGAAGTTCAATTGAACCACTAGCATAAACAACTCTTTTTGATTTGGATAAGGTAGGCATTTGCAAGACAACATTAACCGACATTGGACCTAAATCTGAAACTTCCATTTGAAGACCTTCTTGAAAATTGGTAGCTGAAAAAATCATTTCTTTTAAGAAAATTGAATTATAGAAATATGAATTATATTGTGGATTATTAGTATTTTGAGTACCAAAAACTCTCCTTGATGGTAATTCTTGTTGAACTGCAAAACCATAGTACTCAGTATCATCAAGTTGTAAACCATATGGATAACTCCAAATCATATTAGTTTGAGCACCAGTTAATAAATTAGTATAAAATTTATTAGTTTCATAAGGGAATTGACCAGCAGCATTACTTGGAACTTCAAAACTACTTGGTTGTCTTGCAAATTGTGATGGTGGTTCATCAGTTGAAATTGGAACAAAAAGGTTACCAGTAAATCCATTTGGATTAGCATCAAATGCTCTAGCAGTGAAAGTTGGAGCAACTGAACTGGAACTTGAACTTACTTCACTTGAACTTGCTTCTGTTGATGAACTCGATGATTCTATTGAACTTGATTCTGAATTTGATTCTGAGCTGGATGATGGTTCTTCTGAACTTGAAGATTCAACGGAACTTGAGGACTCTTCTGAGCTTGATGATTCGGCAGATGATGATGATTCAATTGAACTAGATTCCACTGAACTAAATTCGGCTGAACTAGATTCAACTGATGATGATTCTGCAGAACTTGATTCTGAGACTTCAAAACTACTAACACTTGATGCTTCAGAACTAATAACACTCAGACTTAAACTAGATTCAACAGTACTTGAGTTAAAGAAACCAAAACTTGAACTAGAAAATGAACTTGAAAAACTTGAACTTGATTCAATCGATGATACAGTAGTAATACTTGGGAAACTACTAGAACTACTTGAGCTTGTTACAGTACTAGAGACTGATGACGAAGTACTGATACTTGAAGATTGGCTACCAATTATGAAACTAGAAATTGAAGCAAAAATTCCTGAACTACTTGAGGCAACTAAACTAGAAGTAGCAACAGATGAACTTTTACTTGTAATTGAACTAGTTGAAGGTGTTGAACTAGTTAAAGGTGTTGAACTAGTTAAAGGTGTTGAACTAGTTAAAGGTGTTGAACTAATTGAAGGTGTTTTTGTTGATGTACTACTTTTTCCAGTATCAGTTAAAGTTTTAATATTTACAGTTGTAGATAAACTGGAACTAATATGAGGTTCGGAAGTAACTGGATCTCTTTTGGAAGTAATTGGCTGTAAAGATTGAGGAACTTCTGGAACTTTAAGGGAAGTACTTGCTTGATAAATAACCGTTTTAACAGTTTCATAAGTATCGATAATTTCAATAACTTTACAAGCAGTACAAATTTTGGTAGCATCATTTTCTTCAGGACAAACCGTAGTAGTACCAGTGGCAGTAGCAGTTGTTAAAGTAGTTAATTTACCATTTGAAATAGCGATAACTTCATTTGGATTAGATTTTTTAGTGGTTGCAGTTGTTTCAAGATTTGCCGCAGTTGCATTAGAATCATAAACGAAAACAACTTTAATACCTGAATCCGAATTCAAACCAGTTGGATTATCAACGAGGATATCTTCAATTGATTGTTGGAAACATTCATTACCTCTAACACTAGCAATAGTTAAAAGGTAAACTAAATATTTTAACCCAACCATTTCTTAAAAATAAAAAAGATGGAAAGCAAAAAGCAAAAAGAAAAAGGCAAAAAAAAAAAAAAGAAGATGTAAGAAGCTGGCGTTTAGACATCACTTATAAGATTATGTTTAGGGCTTTGTTTTTGTCAATTGTCAAGCATAATATTTTTTGCAGCCATTTGGGCCTGACACGCGATTTATTTTTTATCTCTCGAGGGAGAAACCTAAAACCCAAATTGAGATTGAGATTGAGATTGTTTTGATACCATCTGTAAGAGAAGAGAGTGGGATCAGATCACACTGGTTACACTACTATGGAAGGAGTTGGCATGGACAGTCTTACCAGTGTTGTGGTGAGCGATAAGTGGATGTTTAACTGTGGTTTTTTCGTTGTTTTCCGACCAACCAAAGTAACTTTATACACCATCAAGGCGGGACTGGGACTGTAAACATCCCAAAACTGATTTATAAAATATTTTTTAACTATAAGCTGATCACCAATTTTTTGTGTTTGACTGTTTTAAACGAGTTTTAGTACAAATTCGGATTCCATCCACACATAAAAGGTCAATAGGGAGACATTTTCATATTATTTTAATTATTTTCTTCAGATTATTTTTTCTATATTATTTTTCTAATATTATTTTTCCTATATTATTTTTCCTATATTATTTTCTTCATATATTATTTATAATGAATTCGTCAAGGCATTACGTTAAAAATCGCTGTTTGTTGCACGATTATTTTTTAGTTTATGATATTATTTATTTTTTTCGTAAACCAATGTTTCTATCCATGACAGTGGTAGATTGCATTGATTCTGACAGGTTGCATAAACAGATATGCTTTTGTTATTTGTTTTGGTTTATTCGCTATTTTGCAATATTCTATTTTTGATGTTTTTCTGGGGAAAAAGACAAAAAAAAAACAATGGAAAACGTTCAAAATTTTTCGTTTATTGTCCATTTTATGGGTTTTGCTTATAACAAACTATAAGTTTTTGTTTCCTACATCTATACTTTATTATATGAATTATCATTATATTACATTTAATTTTAAGAAAATTAATGGTTTGATATAAAAAATCGTGTTTTTCTGTGCGCCCGAGGTGCCTTACTTCATATACCATTTCTCGATTTTCGATCGATAGTATAATGATTTTGTCGCAGTGGTCAGGATTACTTGCTTTAGGGCGAGTGGTGCTAGACCAGGCGGCCGAGGGCGGTGCCAGCCGTCGTGTCAGAATTTCTAGGTGTAGTGGCCGAGTGGTTTTAAGGCGGAAGAATCAGGGTCTTCTGGGCTTTGCCCGCGCAGGTTCGAATCCTGCCTACATCGTCATTTTTCTTACTTTTTATATGTTTAATAGTTTGAACTTTTTTTTTTTTTCTCCCTCTCTATTCATAAGATTAACTGAAGTTGTTTGGGGTAGTCTTAGTCATCTGGTATTCTTAATTGAGTAACACTTTCCAAGACTCGTCTATTTTCTTTAATCATCTCATAGTTTCTACAACCATCGCACTTTTTTTTTAGATCAAAACCACATTGTGGGATGTCAGATTTATATGAAATATTAGGAGTTGATTCATCAGCGAATGAAAATGAAATTCGTAAAGCATATAGAAGACTTGCATTGAGGTATCACCCTGATAAAGTAACAGAAGAAGAAAGAATTGAAGCAGAAATTAAATTTAAAGAAATATCTCATGCTTATGAAATCTTAATTGATGAACATAAAAGAAATAATTATGATATGTATGGAACTGATGAAGATTTTGGTGGTGGTGGTCCAGGTGGTGGAGGCGGTGCATATGGTGATAATCCTTTTGATAATTTTTATGGAAATGATGGACATGGACCACAATTTTCAGCTAATGATTTTTCAAATTTTTTCAATGGTATGAATAATAATTCACATAAAAAATCAAACAAGACCGAAGATGCAATATTAAATGTTGATATAACTTTAGAAGATCTTTATAATGGTAAAACTATTAAATCATCTTCAACAAGAAATATAATTTGTACAAGATGTACAGGTACAGGTGCTAAAAAGGCAGCAGTTTCCAAAAATTGTGGTACTTGTAATGGTGAAGGTTATGTAACAAAAATTTCAAGAGTTGGTCCAGGTTTAGTTAGTCAACAAAAAGTTGAATGTAATAAATGTGAAGGTAGTGGTAAAGTTTATAGAACCAAAGATTATTGTAAAAAATGTCAAGGTAAAAGAGTTATTGAAGAAACAAAAATTTTAGAATTTAAAATTGAAAAGGGTAGTAAAGAAACTGAATCAGTTATATTAAAGGGAGAATCTGATCAATATCCTGGTAAAATCACTGGTGATGTTATATTGAAATTTAATGTTAAACCTCATAAAATTTTTAAACGTAAAAATGATGATTTATATTGTAAATATAAATTACCATTAGTTGATGCATTATGTGGATTTTCTAAAACAATTGTAAAACATTTAGATAATAAAGATATTAAATTAACTACTCCAAAGGGTAAAGTTATTAGGCCAGGTGATTTTATAAAAATTAAAAATAAAGGTATGCCAAAAAAAAATAAATGGTTTTCAAATTCCAATGGTGATTTATATATTGAAATTGAAATTGAATTCCCAAAAGATAATTGGTATTTAGAAAAAAATGATTTACTTAAATTAAGAAATGTTTTACCTGAAACTTTAAATGATAGTAACACTAAAAATGAAACTGAACAAAGTGAAAATTTTGAATTAGTAACTGATTTTACATTAATTAATGGAAAAAGTTTACCAACTTATGATGATAACGAACAACATGATTATACAAATGGTCAACATTCAAATGGTTATTCCAATGGTTATGCCAATGGTTATGCTGATGAATCATATGGGCAACCTGAATGTAGACAACAATAGAAGAAATCAAAACAAAGATAAAAGAAGACAAATATGATGATGCAAGAGTTAGGTAGAGAAAAAAAGGTACCAGTACCCCATGTATATATACTTTAATAATTACCTCCCACTAATCTAAAAGATCTTTTAAATCGTTTTCATTTAACCCAATTTCATCATCTGAATCTCTATTAACTTCATCCATTTCAAAAGTATCATCAAGTTTAAATTCTTCAAAGTCTAAATTTATTTCTGTATCAGGTTTAATTCTTTTCGTATTTGAAAGTATTAATAAATCATCTTCTGTTAATCTATCTTCATAATCTTGAAATTTATTATATTTATTATTATCTAATTCTGTTGATGATGGTCCAATTTCAATACTATTTTCATCATTTACTAATTCTTGAAATAAATCACTTGAAATATAATTATCTAATTTATTTTTAGTTCTTGTTCTTTTAATTGGATCAACATTAGGTAATTGTCTTGAAATTTTAGCAGGTAAATTAGTTTTAGGACTGAAAATTAATGGATCAGTTGATTCATGATTTTTATTTCTAATTATTTGTTTTCTTAAAGAATCACTATCAATATCATCATATAATTCAGGTGCTCTTTCAGCATGTTTAGGATTGAATATAGTATTTTCACTATATTTAAGTTTAGTTTCAATTTCCCTTTCATTTGAAATTGTAGTTGAATTTGAAGATAATTGTTGTATTGATAATTTTGGTGCAGTTAAAACTGATTTAGATTGTTGTAAAGTTGGTTTAGTTTGTTGTAACACCAGAGCATTACGTTGTAATTGAGGTTTTGGTTGATTCAATTGATTTGAATGTATAAATCCTAATGTTGAACTAGATCTTGAAACTGGTCTTGGTATAATTTTATTATCAATTGATGATTTTGATCTATTTAAAATTGGCATTTTATTACCATCTTTACCACCCAATGGAACTCTTCCACCTCTTTTGGTTGTTCCTAAACCACTACCTTTCTTATTGTGTTCTTCAATCAGTTGAACATTGTTTTCTTGATCGGAATATCTGATTGAATTCATTGAAATATGGGATTGTTTACAATTGAAACTTTCTCAACTTTTTGTTTTGATGATACCTTCGCACCTCAAACCCGTTTCCTCTCTGTGGCTAGTTTTAAAATTACGGTGCATTTCTTTAAACCTTTTCCTACTTTGTTCCCATAATTTGCTCCCATAATTTGCTCCCATAGTTTGTTTGCTGCTAGTTGGTTATACAGTGGTGTAGTGTGGTATAAGGCGTATAGCAGGTAAAAAAATGGCTGTTCAAAATCAGTTTATTGCAGTTTATAATAGTTCAACTGAGCTGGCCTCAAGTTGGATCTATTTAGCTGATTGGATTTTAATCTTAATTGTAGGTATTGCATTTGTATTTTATTTTGATAGATTAATAGGATTTTGCTTATCACTAATAGCCAAGATAGTATGGAAGACAATGAATGTTAGTATACTGGTTGAATCATTTAGAATTTCAGTTTTAGGTGGTAGAATAATGATTAAAAATTTAGTTTTAACAACTGAAGATTATACAATTTCAGTACTACAGTTTAATTTAACTTGGAGATATTGGTTATTAGGTGCTACCCGTATACCTGAATATTTAGTTGATAATTCACAGAATCAAAATTCAGTTGATGAACCAATTTTCACTAAAGCTGATAATGAAAAATTACCTTCAAGATTTTTTTTATCGTTAGAAGGGTTAGAAGTTTTTTGGTATAATAGAACTTTTGCTTATGATAATATAATGGACTTATTAAATAAGAGTAAAAATGAAACTAGTAAAGAAACTTCATCCGAAGATATAACGGGAGATACCAGTAATTTAAATATAAATTCAAATACAAATTCAAATTCAAATTCAAATTCTTCAAATTCAAATAATTTAAGGTATAGATCAAGAGATGAAAAGGATAGAACATCATCAGATCTTTCATCAAATAGTGAAGTTGATGTAAATTTACCAAAACTTCAAAAAAAATTAACATTTTTATTAAGATTATTCCCATTAAGTCTAATAATTAAAAAAGGTGTAATGGTATTAGGTAATAAAAATACTCCAACATTATTAGTTAATTCATTTAAAATTGCTAATGGAATATTGGATGTGACTAAATCACCAAGTGAATTTGATATTTTTAGGCAATTATATTTTTTTGAATTTCAAGATTTTCAAGTTGCAATGAAACCAAATATTATTTAT
Organism: Yamadazyma blattariae; assembly: GCA_030581595.1. Classification (NCBI taxonomy): domain Eukaryota; kingdom Fungi; phylum Ascomycota; class Pichiomycetes; order Serinales; family Debaryomycetaceae; genus Yamadazyma; species Yamadazyma blattariae. The sequence continues at coordinate 989,964 of JAKTTU010000002.1, read as the reverse complement.
GAACCAGATTCTCAAACAAGATTTAAAACAATTAAAAAAATATTTTCAATTAATAGGAGGAAAAAAGATCCTGCAATTGATGAAATTAAATGGCATGGATTGAAAAGATACCTTGAAACTAATGAAGATGTTTTAGAAAATTTACCAAATTCTGAAGAATACGGTAAAATGAGTTTAATCCTAGATACAGTTTCAACAAAATTTAGTTATTATTTTGATGTTCCTTGTAGTTCAAATAATTCTTCATTTCCTGAATATGGTGCAGATGTTGAATTTTCAATGGCAACCATTCATTATGGTCCATGGGCTGATAAACAAAGAGTCCCATTACAAAATTATTTTTTCCCTGCAATTGGTAGAGATTCTGAACCAACTGATTTAAAAGGTCGTCAATTTAAAGGTTTTAAATTAAATGTTTTCACTAATGATGAAATTATTATTAGAATTCCAACAAGAGAACAATCGAAAGATAAAGATGCTTTAAAACATCATGCACAACCTCAAAATAGAAGACCATTTGGTTGGTTAGAATTAAAATGTGGCCCAAGTTCAAGTTTCACACTGTTTAATTCATATATTAGTCTGAAAGAAAATGGTTGGGAAAATACTATTAATGCCGTTTTCGTTCAACCGGAAATTAGATCTTCAGTAAATCATGATATTTTATATACTGCTGATGTTCATACAATTAATGCTCAAGTTGGATTCCCATTAACTTGGAATGGTGAATGTGAATGGATATTTGATAATTTTAGTTCAAATGGTAGAATATTTTTTTTAAGAGAACATGTATTATTATTTTCTGATATTTTTGATGATTTTGCTTCTGGTCCACCAGTTCCTTATGAAAATTTTAGGCCTTTTAAATATTATTTTAACTGGGAATTAAATGATTATAAATTATATTTAAATGTTAATGATTCAAATATTATTAATAATCCATTGGATTTTTCAAGTAATAAATATATTTCATTTCAAGGTCCTCAATTAAAAATAAAATTACTTATACCATTATTAGGACAATTTGGTAATAAAACAACTGTCGATTATTATATTTATGGTCCTCATTTTGATCTTGTTTTAGATGTACCACCTTGGCATACATGTAATGCATTTTTATCACCTTCTTATACTTTAGGTAGATCACAAAATTTTGTAATTGATGGTTCATATACTTATTTAAGCAACGTTGAAGCTTATAAATTTAATTCAATTATTATAAAATTTAAATGTGATGAAGTTTCTTTAAAATTTTATGGATTTTTAATTAAATATATTTTTGTTTTACGTGAAAATTATTTAGGTGATAATTTCCATTTTAAAACTTTTGAAGAATATAATAATGAAATTGCAGCTACAAATTCTGATGATGAAATTTCTCAAGAAGATTTTGATTATTGGAAAATTATTAAAACTGATAATAGTGTTGATGTATTATTTACATTTCAAGTTAGACAAGGTATATTAGTTTTACCTCAAGATATTTATGGTTGTAAGGCTCATGTTGGTTTAATTTTTGATTCTGTTGATATTGATATTAGATTCACAAATTATTATATGGATATGCAAGCAGATTTTAGTCCTATTAAGGGTAAATATTTAAGACTTGATAGTGAAGATCTTATATTTGATCAAGAAAATTATAATGAATTAATTAATGATTCACCTCATATTGAAATTGATGAATTAACTGTTCATGGTCATAGAATGTTTGGAATACCACCAGAAGAAATCACTTATTACTGTAATTGGAGAGCTTCAACTAATTCAATTAATATAAATGCATCTCAACTTTTCTTAGATGTTTTAAGTGATTGTGTGGTTAATTTATTAAATAGTTTTAAAGATTTAGAAAATGCTTTACATCCAACGGTTTCAATAATTTATGATGCATTAGTTTTTACATTCCTGTGTCCAGAAATTATAATTAAGTTAAACTGCCATGACAGAGGTACAGTTGCTGAATTAAATGAAGTACTATTAACTTATAATGATATTGGTAATAAAAGATTTTCAAATAAATTATCAGTTCGTATTAATGAAATTATTTTCAAATTAATGGATAATTCAAATCAGAATATTTTAGGTAAATTTGTAACTTCATTAGTTTTAGATAACCCTGCTAGAAAACCAAATTATAAAAAGCATACTAGTTTACAACAAGAACACATAAGATTTAATGATGCACCATATCATAGAGGTCCATTCATGTTGAATGAAGAAAATAGAAATGAAAATTATAATGAAGGGTACGGTAGTTTCATTGTTCCAATTTCTTTAGTTGATGTACATTACCCATTAAATAGCTTTACTCAAAGAGAAGATCCTTATTCACCAAGTTTATCATCATCATCATCAAGCCTTGGATCTTCTGAAGATGATCCAATGAGCCATTTTAGTGAAGATGATGATGGTTATAGTTCTTCTAATGGATTATTCATGTCTCCCAGTCAGCATTATGTTGAAGAAGATTTCCAACCAGATTCGCAAACTGATCCCTTATTTAAACATGATACTATGATTGTAACGTTTTCTGAAGTAAATGGTTATTTATCACCTGAAGCAATGAAAACTCATGCGCTTTTCCAATATCATTCACTTGATACTGATTTACATGTTATAATGGATGAACTTGAACAACAAGTTACTAAAGAATTAAAAAAATTAATGCTTAAAACTTGTATGAATGACGCTTTTAGAATAGTATCACCAATTATTAATATTTCATTTGGTGAAGTTTATGATATAATTGATGATTTAAAATATTTATCTGATAATTCATTAATTAATATTCAAATAAATGAACCATCAATTGCTGTATCAAATGTTATTAAAAGGTCAAGAGTGTATGGAATTCAAAATGGAGATAATGGGAGTGAAAATCAAAATGAAAATAATTCACTGATAAATCATGATCTAAATTCTAATGAAAATTATGCTGGTAGTAATAATAGTAGCAGTAATGTTAATAATAATGGATTAAGTGCAATTGATTATAATGTTGAAGCTTCACATTCTGCTGCAGTTAGTATTAAAAGTATTAATATTTGTCTACAAAAAAATTGTAATTTTCAAATTCAAGATATAGAATTTTGGTTGACTAAAGATAGTCAAAGTATATTTTCATTAACAGTAGAAGATATTATATTAGATTTAGATGAATCTAAAATAATTCTTTTGATGACTTTTATCCATGATGTTTATAAAAAATTAGAACCTACAATTGAACTTTGGAAAAAAACAGTTGAAATAAGGAACAAATTAACTATGGCATTAATTTATAAATTAAGTGAAGAGAGTAGTAGAGTTAATGATGATCCAAGTGTTTTAACTAAACCTGCTTATATGATTAGATCACTTAAAGAACATATAAGATTTTTTGATTCATGGGTTGTTATGATCAGATTGCGCCATATTTTTGAATCAATGTCAGCAGAATGGAAAAGAGAACAACATGATCAATTAGCTGAGAATGAATGGGAAATTCCTGATGATGCATATGATCAAGTATGGGAAACATTTTCTAATTGGAGAAGTTGGGAAGCTAATTATGAAGATAGAGAAAGGTTTTTCCAAAATATTTATAAAATTAGTTTCTTAAAGGAAGAAAAAATAATTTCTCAAGTATTATTAAAAAATGTTTCCATCAATTGGTCAAATGAGGATTATTTTAAATTTGAAAATGTTGCATTATCAATTAATGAAAGAAATGTTGATGCTAATTTTTCAAGAGCTGATCGTGATTTAGATGATCTTGATGCTAATGTTGGAAATTTAGAACTTGTGGTTAATTGGGATAAATATGATAGTTCAATATCTGCTGTGAGTTTAAACTTGATTCCTGAAATCTTATCTTATTGGGAAAATGAAGAAATTTTAATGAAAGCTAATCTGAATAATTCAACTGCAAGTCAAGTTAAAAAGAAATCAAAGACTTTTGGTTTGTTTTTTGTTGTTAATTTAAACGAGTTTACACAAAGATTAAAATTAAATCATACTAATGGTAAATTACTGTCTAAAATGTTAAAACTGTCAGGTATGCTTCAATTGGTTGAAGATGAAGCAATATTTACTGTTACCTCTGAAGTTGAATCGTTGGGTATTTCAATCAAAAACTTGACAGATTTTTGGTTAAATCAATTCAGATTTGTTTATGGTAATGGCAGTAAGTCATATTTCAGTGATTTATTTGTTGATGATGCATCATTTGAACTTAATGATTATCGTATTGCTGATACTATTAAAAAGTTTATTGAATTTGATTTACCATTGTTTGATATTAAATGTAATAAAAGTATTGATAACAAAAAAGTAGTAGATTCTAAAGGTAATATGAGTGGTCGGAATGAACAAATTAAATTTTTGAATGATCTACTTCAATGTACTGGTAATTTTAATTTCCAAATAAATCATTTCCGTTGGTTAGTCAAAGTTTTAGAAAATTATCACTTTGAAGGTAAAGTTTATGATAATAGTATATCATTAATTATTGCTAATGAAATATTAGATATTGGTTGTTTATTACAGCAAGTTGATTTTATTACTAAATCTAATAATGGTTTATTTTTAGAACTTAAAAATTCTCAATTATTTAATAATATTAAATTTATAAAGAACGATGAAAATTTCCCTATTGTTTCAATTGATTCACAATTTGGATTTTCAAAATTATTTGTACCTAAGATTGTTAAATCACTAAATGAAATTCTTGATAATTTCAAAGATATTAAATCTGAAATTGAAGGTATTATTGATCTGATAACACCTGATAAGAGTGAATCTATTGATAATAATCAAGAAGGAAATGAAGTTAAAGAAACTGTAAAGAAAAGCAATGGCATTAAGATTACTGATATTCCTATTGATATTAATTTTTCAAATGATTATATGGGATTTTCCTGTATCTCAGATAGATCGAAATATTCAATTGAGATTGAAGATTTTAGATTTAGTGTTTCTAATTTTGAATTTGAAGAATCATTTAAACCAGTTGATTATTTTGGAGGTATTACAATACCAACTACAAGATTTTCAGTAACTGATAGAATTATACCAGTTAATCTATCAAATGTGGTAGATGTTAATGTTTCAGTCAGATTACTAAATGGTGAAAAGGGTAAATTATTAGAAGTTTCTTCAGAATATTGTAGAATTGGTTTAAGTTCAGGAGTTATTCAAAGATTAGTTTATTTAGCTGATGAATTTACTATTATATCAAAGAAATTTTCAAGATTAATTGAGATGAATCAAATATTATCAAAACCACAAAATCCAAAACCTTATTTAATTAATGATACTGAAATTGCAACGACACTGTTATTAGATCAAATTTCAGCTGTTCACTTCTTATCTTATAATTTCTGTATGGGGTGGATTTTTGAAGATTCAAGAAAAGATTATCCAGGATTAATTATTGGAGCTGAAAGATTTTATGCTGTGACTGATGAAGGATTAGGTAAATTGTCATTAGTTGAAGCTTATTTTGCCGTTGCTCATGGTAATAATTCTAATTCATTTTATTCAAGCCAAAGTGAACGTGAAGGATCTAATAGAGCATTTTTACCATTCATGCAATTTATTTATATTATTAACGAAGACAAAAATAAAAATAAAGTTACTGGTGGTGGTGGCGGTGGTTCAAAAGATAAAGATATGAAGATTACAATTACTGGTGATGAATTAGATGTTAAATTTTTATCGGATTCTTTTCAAATTCTTGAATTAACAATGAAATCAATTACTAGTATGCAAAATTTCTTCAATGATAGAATTAGACCAATGGATAAATGGAAAGATGAAAGTAAAAGTAGTGAAGAACAACAAGTTGATTATATTAATTCATTAAGATCAACATTTACTTCAGTTGATTGTAAAGTAATATTTGCTGGTGCAACTGTTTTATTTCATAGATTAAATGATGCTAAAACTCCATCTTCATTATATTTACATTTTCCAGCTGTTAGAACATATTCTAGTTATATTCATGATAAAGTTGGATTAAAAAGACATATTTTTAGATCTCACATATCAACTTCATCATCTGATAATAAGTTATATGCATCATGTGTACCAGTAGTAATTGATTTAATTGAAAGCATTAAAGGTGTTATGAAAGGTCATTCAAATTTATCTACATCTGAAAATATTAACAATAAAAGTATTGAAGAGGATAATTTAGAAGGTAAAAAATCACTTAGTTTTTCCTCGTTTCTTAATGAAACTGATTTTTTCATTTGTCTAAGAATTGATAAACAAAAATTATCATTTAGTTGTGAACCAACGGCTAAAGTTGAAAGTATTGTTGGAATTGAAGGATTAAATTTCCAATTTTTGAACGGTACTTCGTCATCAATTAATTTATTAGCTAATTTAAATTCAATCTCGATCTCACTACAACATATTTATTCTAGAGAAGTAAGTGGATATTTTAAAATTGAATCAATTTTAACTACTTCAAATATTAATTTTGAAAATAAAGTTGATGTTAAATCAAGTGGTTCAATTAGTAATGTTGATGGTTATATTAATGTTAAGCAATATCAAGATTTAGAGTTATTTAGGGATATTTGGTTCCCACCACTGCTTTTCGAATCACCTTCATTTAATTCTGATGAAACTAATATTGCTGTCCCTGGTAGTGTTGGTGAAAATAGAAATTCAACTTATTTGATGGTAGATTCTGAAATTGATATTGGTGAATCGTTAGCAACAAATAAAAATATTGCTTTAAGATTTAAAGAAGTTTCAACTACTAATGCAATTCCATGGTTATTAACTTATGTATTATTAAATTTATCATTAAAAGTTAATTTTGGACCATCACTAGGAGAAATGATCTTTAATTTAGATAAATTTTGGCTTGTATCAAAAAAATCAACTGATTGGACACAAGAATTAAAATTAGGTATTACATCATTTGCATTAAACTTTGAAGGTAGATTAGGTGGTACAATTTTAGGAAATGATATTTATTTAAATTCAGGAATTTCATGGAAAATTGATAATGAAACGTTAGATGTACCATTAATTGTTATGTCAGCAGGTATTGAAAAATTACAAATTAAGAGTACATTTGATTTCCATTTATTTTTAGTTTCAAATTTAGAGAAATTTTCATTAGATATTTTTAATCAAAAATCTGAAGCAATGATTAGCAAAGATCATTTATTTGTTACTAATAAATTTAAAATTTTTGAAATTTATATATCATCATTTACTGCATCAAATATTTTTGATATTTATAATACTATATTAAGAATGACTCAAGAAAACAAAATTTCATATAAGGAAACTTTACATGATTCTAAATATCAAAATAGAAATTCAACAAATATTAATAATACCAATACTAGTCCGTTAAATCAAAGATCAAGTAATATTAAAAATTCATTTAGTAATCCATTATTAGAAAAAATTCAACATAATGCAATTTTAGAAACTGTTAAAAAATTAGAAACTGAATTTGAAGTTATAATGGGAATGTTATTAATTCATGTTTATCCATCATCATTTGATGATTCAAAAGTTTTAGTATTAAAATTAGATAAATCAACAGCATTCTTCTCACAAAATGAATATAATGAAGGTATAACAAATCAATTGGAAATTCAATTTAATGATTTTATTGTTTCATTATCAATTAATAGTCCAATCCTGGGTGATTTTATAAATAATTGTACAGTAGATGAATTTATTAAATATGCCCATAAAGCAAGAGGTGGTAATATATTTGTTTTCCCATCATTTTTAATTTCAATGAAAACTTTACAAAAATATAATTCAAATTTAGTTGAATATTTATATGAATCAACATTTGGTGGTACAGTTGATATTAGATGGAATTTAGGTTCAATTAATTTTATTAGAGAAATGTATTCAATTCATTTAAAATCATTAGAATCAAGAACAGAGTTTAAAAAATCATTAAAGAGAAGAGAAGAATTAGAAGATATTAATTTTAAACAAGATATTTTTAGTAAGAAGGAAGATGAACAACAGGAAAAGGAAAAAAATAATACCAATAATAATACCCAAGATCCATTAAGTGATGAAATTGATCAAGTAATCAATGAAAGGTTAGATAAAGTGTCAAAAGATTCAAAATATATTTATTTACCACTTGCACCACCAATTATTGAAGCTCCACGATTAAAAGAGTTAGGTAATGCCACACCACCATTAGAATGGTTTGGATTACATAGAAATAAATTTCCAAATGTTACTCATGAATTAGCTATTGTTAATTTACAAAAAATTATTCACGAAGTTGAAAGAGAATATTCTAAATTATTAGGAAGGGCATAAAAAAATTATTAAAAGAGGAACTCCGATTTATAGACTTAAACTGTGGGGTTAAAGAGACGAAGATAAAAATTGGGAAATTGGAATGGCCAAAATATTCAAAATTATTCTGTTTACGGCTTTTGTAATAGATATTTAAAACTTTCAAACTATTTCATAAAGTATTACTTTGACTAATAATAAGAAAGTTAATATATTTAGTTACTAAGAGTTATAATTGACTCAGAAGAATGATCATAGTAACTATTGGCTTGTAGTTATGTCACTGGTAGATTAAAAGGTTAAGGAAGCAAGAATAATAAGATTATTTAAATTTAAATATAGATAACTTATTGTAAATCAATAAATTTCAAGCCTACTTTTATTCTTTCATTTCACATTACATCATTTTAATTGTACGTTCATAGCCATTCCTTTAACTAAATAGTAATAAAAAGTTTAAAATCCTAATTTTAATCATATAAATATGTTATAACTATATTAACCAACATTAATCACCTAAGAATTTAGATCAACAGCCTCTCACTAACCACGACCGTCAATGATATCCTTAATAATCTTACTTATTTCCATTTTTGATTTAAAATTCGTGTACTTTTATTAAAGAATTTTTAATAATTCGTGTATTTAAATCATTTTCATTCCCAGCCATCTCATCAGAAGGTTCCGTGGTTTAGTCGGTCATAACGCATGCTTAACACGCATGAGGTCCCCAGTTCGATCCTGGGCGGAATCATCTTTTTTTGCATTCTTTTCAACCATTAAATCTAATTAAACTACTCTTCTGTATAAAATGGTAGTAACTTTAGTTTTATTAAGTCTCATCTTAACTATGTGATGAGATCGACTTTTTTTTGCAACCAAACGCGAAAAAAAAAATCACCACACCAGTACACCCATACTGTTGATAAGAAGTTTTTAAGTTATAGTAATAGTTAAATTTGTGATGTGTAACGCTATTTTATTATTATGTGCAAGTGATAAGAGTGATATAAGATCAAGGGAAGTGATAGATATGGAATAACAAATGGGGGAGACAGGTTAAATGGTTCACGTTAAGTCAGCTCATTTTGGGTGCAAAAACCTTATTGGGTGAGAACTATGAGACAAAAAAGCTCCAATGAAACCATCAATAATTAAATTTAACAATATAACGTTTTTCAGTAAACATGGGTGTATGTTATGTACCAACGCCGCCAAAGTACTTCATGAGTCAGTGATAGCAGGGTATCCACAAAGTAAAATAAGGTCAGAAGCTGAACAAGGGAAGAAAGTAAGAAAAGGAAAAGGAAGTGTAGGGGACTTTAAAAATTTAAAACAATTATCAAATTTACCAATTAAAGTAATTGATATTATGGATAGTTCCAATTCTGAATGGTTTGATAAATATTGTTATGATGTGCCGGTACTTCATGTTAATGTTGGTGAAGGTAAAGAAGAAGTTTTCAAAAATCTTAAAGATGGTAGAAGAGGTATTGTTGATTATAGGGATGGGATAATTAAATTTATGCATTATTTTTATAAAGATAAATTGGTTGATGCTTTTAAAGCTATTGATAAAGAATCGGTAGAAACTAACGCTGACTAGATTATACTAGATCTTAATTTTCTATTTGATGTTGAAGATGAAGATTTTAAAAAATGTTATGAAGTAAATGATTTTGGATGCATTAGTATGACAAGAGAATTAATTGATTTTTTAATTAATGATTAAGGTACGGTTGGTTTTACTGGTAGTGTATCCGGATTATTACCATTCCCATTTTCTTCAATTTATTCATCAACAAAAGCTGCAATTCATTCTTATGCAAATGGTTTAGCTTTTGAATGGGAACCTTTTAATGTTAAAGTAATTAATATTATTACTGGTAGAGTTAAAACTAATATTGCTGATATTAGACTACTTTATCCAGATTCTCATTTTCAATTAAATGGTATTGAAGAAGTTTTAGATAAAAGAATACAAATGGCAGTAATAAATAATCCAATGTCAGTTGAAACTTATAGTATTAAAGTTGTAAATGATTTTGAAAATCTGAAATTAGGTAAAGTTGATATTTATAGAGGTAGTAGATCAACTTTTTTGTCTTTTTTTCAATATTTTCCAAGATTTTTGATTATTTCAATTTTTAAGAAAATATTTTCTTTAACTACCATTTTTAATTCAATGAAAGAAAAATATTCAAAATTGAAAAGTGATTAATACTTCCTTCTTAAACATTCGTAGTCCTTTTTGGTCCCTTTTGAAACTTAAATTGTGTTAGATTGAAAGTTTTTTATATATACCGGTTATATTACTTTACTCTGTGAACCTCTTATAATTTAAAAAATATAAAGAGTAACATAAGACATATATTTAATATTCGTTATTTAAATCTTGAAATATCTCAATCAAGTGTTCCAAGTCATGCTGTTTAGAATTTTCCATTTTACGTTTAGCATAATCATCTAATTCACTAATATCTTTCAAATATCCCCTTTCAATATAGAAGTCTAAATCCTCTAGACAATAATCATAGTATAATTCATAGTTCATAGACCTGTCATTATTTATGATATAACATTCACCACCAGAATAAAGTAAATTCTTCAAAGTAAGTGATCTATGAACGAAACCGGCATTATGAATAATTTCTAATTGTTGCTTAAATAATGGGTATAAATTAGGGGTAATTGGATCTGGTTTTAAATATTGGGAAATAATGACATTGCCTCTGATTAAATGGTGATCTTCATCCTCTTGAAAGAACAATTCACCTGTTGGTTGATTGTTAAAATAAATAGAATTAAAATTAGGTACCTTATTCAATCCTTCCAAACTAGTTTTCTGATTTTTATAAGAACCTGCAACATATTTAGGACAATGTTTTTCCAAATCAGCATCAAAATAATATTCAGTATCATAAATTTTGAAGACTATTTTTAAATCATCGGCAATATTGTCAAAATTTTTGTATAAAAATTTTAAGTCTTTTGATGAGATGATACCTTCTTGAGCCTTGTAATTTGAACCAACATGAAATTTTTCAACAAATATATCATAAAATTCAGAGATATCTGGACTGGAATCAGTTGGTATTTCGGTAAAGCTTTCATTAATATCATCTAGATTAAGTTGCAGCATCTCAGATGATAAACTTAAAATATCTTTTTTGTTTTGAATGATAGAATATTGTGGATCATTAGTTAAAAAGTTAGCTCCACTAACTGTACCACGATAACTATGGTCAGCACTTTCATCTCTACCACTACCATTTCCGCCATTTCCGCCATTGTCATCACCACTATTACCTCCTTCACTTGAACCAGAATCTAAATAATATAATTTGTTTAACTTGTAGGGAATGTTATTAAAAAAACGATTATCAGCTTCAGTATTTGGATGATTTAAAGAAGTGTGGAAAAAATAAACTAGCGACTCCACAAGTGTAGGACAACTTGAACCAGCAGATATTATCTTTGTTTCAATAGGAATATCACTAGCAATTGAAACTCGCTTTTGTTTTATCTGTTCATTCAAATCTACAGATTCTGCACTTTCTGGACTCGAATTGTTATCTTTTTTCTTCTTTTTTAATTTATTTAATTCATCTATTGTAATTTGTGAGAATGGTTCCAAAACATAACCATCAAGTGTAGTTTGAATATGTACTAGAATCAAATGAAATCCATCGGTGATAAAACCATACTTGCACCGTAAGCTTACCATATAATCTAATAGTTGGATTATAATTCCATGAACGGTATTATTTAATATGTCCAGTTTCTTAAATTCTTTTGAACAAGTCGATTCTTTAAATAAGGGAAATATTTTGAATTCCCCAATAGCGGCTAATTTTTGATCTTTTTTACCAACAATGACTATGTCAGTTTGAACTCTTTTGTTTGACTTAATTATAAATTTATTTAATAAGCTAGTATTAGTTGCTTCAAGATGCAGTTGGGTCTTCTTTAAATTAAGCATTGGCAAAATAGAATCAAGTAAAATTAAAAATAAATGAGTAACATCAGCTTTTGAAGGTTCAGCACTGCTACAAATAAATAAAAAAACGAAAGGAAATAATTCTTTTTTTTTTATTTCTCTGAGTGAGTTAAAATATTCATGCAATCCTTGCTCTACTTGATTATCTTTAATTTCATCAATAAATGATTTATTTAACCTCAAATTCCAATTAGTGTGCAACTCTCCACTCAAATGTCCTTTTGCATTAACGTTATTCGTTTTAAAAAATGGTCTCAAATCATACATAAGAACAGGAAGACTAATCAAAAACTTTAAAATCTTAATTGGAGGAGTTATGTATGTCATACCATTAGGTGAATTAACTGAACGGGGGTAAGAAACACAAAGAGAAAGTTGACCAAAGATATCCTCTTCTCCATCAGCGCCAATAAATTTACAAACATCTTCTATACTTGCATTATTTGGTAACCAGATTTTATAATCATTGAATTTATACCCATTTGAACCATCGTAAGATGCTATTAATCTTTCAAGGTTTTCTAATAATTGTAATTGTTGTGGTGAGATTGACATTAGTTTGTTTGTGGTTTTGAAAATTAACAGCCGCATTATATTGCAGCCTAAAGTCTTTCTTGATTGAGGCACTACCATATAAAAATAATTATCAGTATAAGTTACCATTACCTCCAAACTTGGTGATTCTCCATATAATAGTTTTTTAGTATGATGATATATGCGTTTAAAATGTTAGTGTGCCCCGAAAAATTTTAAATTACTGCAAAAATTCATCCTTAAAATGATTAACTTACAATCACTATCACCAAAAAAACCAAAAAAACCAAAAAAGAGTTTAATCACAATCAATGATTTTTTCCGTACTTTAGCTGAACCAGTTCAAATCGGTAAAAACCATATATCTCAAGACTTGATAATTTCCTCCGATGACACTAAACTTTTATTTTCAAATTTGCAGGAGCTCGAAAATAAAATGAATATGATGTTTAAAGTGTTTGATACTGAAATTTATGTTGAAGATCTTATGAGCCGACCAAAAGGTTGTGTAGTTGAATTCAGTTACCTCAATGAACTTGAGATCTTGAATAAGTTAAATAACGTACCTAATTTCAATTCAATTTATGTGAAAAACCAACCTGATAGTGAAGTATCTTTCGAAATCAATAATCAGATCATTCAGGGGAAAGTAATAATTTCCAAAATTTTAAAATCACAAACCATCACTCGGGACTTATACCCTTTGTTCAAACAACAATTAGATTTGATTCATAATGCTGGGATAGTTCATCAATCACTTACCCTGAGAGATTTGATCTTTTGTGGTGGTAAATGCTACATTGCCAATTATTCCCGATCTATGACGATTGAATTTTATAAGGAGAAACCATTAGATTTACTTATTGATTTAAATATTACAAGCAGTAGCAATTTCAATGAACGTGCTGAAATTTCTTTAAGAAGAGCTAAAAAAAATGATCTAGAGAGTTTATTAATAATTTTCCAAACCTTGAGTAATTAAAAAAACTTTTATTCTTTACTATAAAAAAATTTTAATTTAATTTAATTTAATTTCTAAACACCACCAAAACTTACACCACTCCAATTTTCAGGGAGCCTATTAATTATTAACCAATAATCATTCCTTCCTAAAATCAACAGTTCCATCCACTTCTTGAATTTCAATCCACTTAAATCTCAGGAACAAATTCCGGTTCACCAGATTCAATTGTTTTTAAAACTGTTTCAATAGCTAATAATGTATTTAAAGCATCTTCCAAACTATATTTTATAAATTTTTCATCTCCTCTAATTAAATTAATGAAATGATCTAATTGTAAATTGAATGGTTGTACATCATCACCCCATCACCACCGATACCACCGATACCACCGACACCACCACCACTCGTATTTTCATCATTGATGATGTCTTCCATTATGGTCATGTTGGTATACGAATTAGCCGGGGCACAAGTACCTAAATCCAAATCATCAGAAGTATTTTGACTTCTACCCAGAAGCTTTTGAACAATATAAGGATTTTCCCAGCTTGGCAGATCCTGAGTGTAAAAATTTAAATCCGGCACAGATAACGTTCCTAGAGCACCAAAAATCCTATAAAAACATTCTTAAACGTGATTAACAATGTACAACCTTCATCAACGCTATAGGGATGTTGTTTAGGTAACATTTCGGCCTAAAGTTTTTCAATGGGGCCAATAAGTAAATCAATAAATCTAAATCATGTACTAAATTAATTACAATTGTACCTCCTCCCATATCATTATTGATTCTCCAAGGTTTCTTTTCTTAGTTTCGATGTTATAATGATTGAATCTTCTATGATGATGAATCAATACTTCCATCATCCGTGGAATCAATATCAATTTTGTCACCGTTGTTCCAATAATTTAAATTGATTACTTTTTTACATTCTGAAACATTGGTAGATAATGGATTTTCAATTAAACAATGGTTCCCCTTATATAACAACTTAATAGCCAAATCAACATGTTAGTGTACATAATAGAGAGAAAGAAAAAACCTTTTTTCAATAAAAATATTATATTTACATCTATTTACATCTAAATTCCCTAGTTATTATGTATTCTTTATCTTCTTTTCTTTTCCTTTCAATCTAATGAGTTAAATACCATCTACCTTTATTTTTTCTTCTTTGTAAAACTTTACGACCATTTTTAGTTTTCAATCTAGCTAAAAATCCAAAAGTTCTCTTTCTTTTAAGGGTTGAAGGTTGATAAGTGTTACCTCTGGTTTTAAATCTTTTACTTATCCAACCAAAGATTGAACTTATTGGTGAAATTTCATTATTTAAATTATTTAATAAATTTATATTTGTTGATGTTAATTGATTATTATTTGAAATTTTTTGATTTTTGAAATTATTACTAATTAATTTATTAGTCATTAAGGAGAAGTTACGACTTCCTATATGATTTAAATTATTACTAATTCTTAATGATCTTGAAACATTTATCAATCTTAACATTTTGTCAGTCTGTTCGTCGATTTTTCACTTCTGTCCCAAATTTTGAGAAAAAAATCTCACTGAAGTCTCATTAGAAAATTTTCAGCTCATCTCACACTTAAGACTTTAAGACTTAATTCGATTATACCTTCTATTAAATTGTCATATATAAGGTAAGGATAATATTCTTATATATCAAGCATACGTTGGTACTAATTGATATTATATTCATATAAGGACAGAAGAGAACCGCAAGAAAAAGGAAGAAAAATAGAGTAAAAATGGCTTTTCGTCCTAGAAGATCAAGTCCATCAGTAGTTAACACTCCAACTACCGTTCATATAATTAAAAGTATAAATATTAATAGAGATGAAACTGAAAAATTATTAACTGACTTCATTGAAAATAGTGAAATTATTGCAACTACTTTACCAACTGATAAATCAGCAAATGAAATATTAAGTATGAATAGTGGATTAAGTAATAATGTTGGAAATTCTGCCATATTAAGTCAATTAAAAAGATTACAAAGAAATTTAAGAGGATTACCACCATCATTAGAAGATATACTGAATCAAAATCAAAATCAAAATACCACATCTTCAGACAGTAATGGATTAAACAAAAAGATTAAATTCAATGATGAAGATGAAGAACAAGAAAAACCAAATAAAAAGATTAAATTTGATTCAGAAGAACCTGAACCAGTAGTTGAATCAGAATCAGAATCAAAAGATCAAAGTATAGTAGAAATTGAGGATTCAATAATGGAAATTGAAGAATCGGATGTTAAAAAGGAAAAAAAATCAAAGAAAGATAAGAAAGATAAAAAGGAAAAGAAGGAAAAGAAAGAAAAAAAATCAAAAAAAGATAAAAAGGATTAATAATTAAGTTCTAATTGTAATATAGTTTTAAATAGTCATATAATATAGAAATTTTGTCATTATTTACTAAAATATTTTTTTATTACACAAAATTGAAAACCCTGTGGGTGTACCGGTGCGGGTGTTAGCTGTGTCGTGTCGCCAGTCAAATCGCATTTGTTTACATCAAAAACTGTAAGAGCGTGTAAGATAAAAACTTATAATCATCACTTATGGGTAGACTAAAGAGAAGGATATCACTGAGTGACGATGAAAGTGAATATCAAGGCGGCAATGGTAACACGTTCATAAACAATAGTGATTTTGATCAATCGAAAGAGCAGGAACGAAGTGATGATGATGTGGATGAAGTTAATAATAATAATAATAATAATAATAATAATAATAATGAAAGTAATGAAACTAATGAAGAAGATAATGATGATGAAGTGGCAGAAGAAGAAGATTATGATGATGATGAATTCGTAGATACACGTCCTGATGTTGGCAATAATGATGATGCTGAAGGTGATATCGATGCTTCTGGCGATTTTAAAGATGCTGAACAACCAATTGACAAAGATGAATTATCAGATGCTGGTACAGAATTTTCAAAAGGATCTCCTGATTTATCAAAGAATAATGAAACTCTGGATACTAGTGATGAAATAACTAGAGAAGTTGTGGAATCGAATAATAGTAGCGGAAAATCTGATGATTCAAAAATCCAAATAAATGAAAATTATAATGATAATAATATTGGAAGTGATAATATTGAAAATGATAATATAGAAATTAAATTACCTTCTAAAGAAGAACCAATAAAAAAACCAACAAATGAACCAAGATTAGTAATTGATAAATTAGTATTAACTAATTTTAAATCATATGCTGGACGTCAAATAATTGGACCTTTTAATTCATCATTTTCAGCTGTTGTTGGACCAAATGGTAGTGGTAAATCAAATGTTATTGATTCAATGTTATTTGTTTTCGGTTTCCGTGCATCAAAAATGAGACAAGGTAAATTAAGTGAATTAATTCATAATTCTGAAGGTGAAAGAATGGAATTTTGTCAAGTTGATATTCATTTTAATCATGTTATTGATGAAATAAATAATAACAATAATTTAAATCCTGAAATTACCTCAAAAGTGGTTGAAAATTCTGAATTGATAATTAGTAGAAAAGCTTTTAAAAATAATTCATCTCAATATTATATTAATGGTAAAGCAAGTAATTATACTGAAGTAACAACTTTATTAAAAGATAAAGGAATTGATTTAGATCATAAAAGATTTTTAATTTTACAAGGTGAAGTTGAATCAATTGCACAAATGAAACCAAAATCTGAAAAAGAGAATGATGATGGATTATTAGAATATTTAGAAGATATAATTGGAACATCAAATTATAAAATATTAATTGAAGAAAATTTAACAAAAATTGATGAATTAAATGATATTTGTATTGAAAAATCAAATAGATTTGAATTAGTTGAAAAGGATAAAAATCTGCTAGAAGACAAAAAAAATGAAGCATTAGAATTTTTAAAAATTGAAAAAAAATTAATTAATTTAAAATCAATTCAATTTCAAATTAATTTAATTAAAAATTCCAAAAAATTAAATAAAGTTAATGAAGATTTAAAAAATTTAAAAGATACTCATAAAGAAGAAATGGATAAAAATAATGAATTAATTAAATTTTTAGATAAAAATCAGGTGGAACAAAAAAATTATTTAAAAGAATTTAATAAATATAATAAAGAAATTAATTTATTGCAAGAAAAACTGAAAATCTTAAATAAAGAAATTGTTTCAGTTGATGAAAAGATTAAAAATTTAAATTTTAAATTAAAAAAATTTACCAAAACAAAAGAAAATCTGGATCATATTTTATCAATGTCAAAACTGAAATTAGAACAAGAATTAAAAATTTCTGAGGATTACAAAATTGAATTAGAAAATTTAACCAATGAATTAAGTTTAGAAAAATCAAAATTAGATGAAATTAGAATTAAATTAAAATCTAAAACTTCAAGTTTTACTGAAGAAATTGAAAATTTAACAAATAAACTAGAACCATGGAATGATAAATTAAAACAAGAAGATAATAAAATTCAATTAATTAATAGTTCAATCGAAATTTTAATTCAAGAAAAACAATCGATTAAAAATAAATTAGATGATGCAAGATC
Organism: Yamadazyma blattariae; assembly: GCA_030581595.1. Classification (NCBI taxonomy): domain Eukaryota; kingdom Fungi; phylum Ascomycota; class Pichiomycetes; order Serinales; family Debaryomycetaceae; genus Yamadazyma; species Yamadazyma blattariae. The sequence goes on along the minus strand of JAKTTU010000002.1, from coordinate 971,633 downwards.
AAAATTAATTTCGATTAAAACTGAAGGAAAACAAAAGGAACAAGAATTTATTGAAATTCAAGACAAAATTAAACATTATAAAGAACAAATTAAATTAGGTGAAGAAACGATTTTAATTGAAAAGAAAAATTTAAATAATTCTAAAACAAAATTAGATAATTTTAGAATTAAAATAAATGAATTAATTAATATTTCAAATCATAATCAAAATAAAAATAGAGTTTTAAATGGTTTAAATAAATTATTAAAATCTGGTAGAATTAAAGGTTTTTATGGTAGATTAGGTGATTTAGGTATAATTGATGATAAATATGACATAGCAATTTCAACTGCATGTCCATCATTAGATTCAATGGTTGTTGAAACTGTTGAAACTGCACAAATTTGCATTCAATATTTACGTAAAAATAATTTAGGTTATGCAAATTTTATTTGTTTAGAAAAATTAAGAAAATTTAATTTATCACCAATTAACATACCAGGTAATCCAAAAACTGTTAAAAGATTATTTGATTTAATTAATCCAAAAAATGAAAAATTCTTACCAGCTTTTTATAGTAAAATTTTTGATACTTTGGTTGCATCAAATTTACAAGAAGCTAGGCAAGTTGCATATGGTGGAACAAAAAGATTTAGAGTTGTTACATTAGATGGTAAATTAGTTGATACTTCAGGTACAATGTCTGGTGGTGGTAATTCATTTCAAAAAGGTGGTATGAAATTATCATCAGCTAATAATAATGGTAATGGTTATGATGATGATGTTGAAATGATGGATGAAGATGAATTAAATAATGAAAAATTAAAATTAAATAAAATGGAAAATGAATATGATGAAATGTTAAAAGATTATCAAATTAAATTAAATCAATTAAATAATTTAAAACTGACATTACCAGATTTAGAAAATAATTTTGAAAAATTAAAATTAGATATTGAATCATTAGGTAGCTCGAAGAAAGACATTTCAAATTTAATTAAAAAATTAATTGAAGAAGAAGAAAATGATTCAAATAATGAAAAACTTGATAATAAAATTAAACAAGAAGAATTAGAGAAAGAAAAATATATTAATTCAAGGAATGATTTAAAAGAACAAATGAAAGATTTAGAACTGAAAATTAGTGAATTAGAAGAAAAAATTTTAGAAGCTGGTGGGGTTGAATTAAGAATTCAAACATCAAAAATTGATTCAATTAAACAAAAAATTGAAATTATTAATGATAAAACAAGTAATGATAAAATGCTGAAAAGGAAATTAGAGAATGATATTAAAAAACATAGTAAAATAGTTGAGACAAATTTAAGTGAAATTGAAAATATTAATTCTGAGTTAGAAAAGATTTCAAACAATGATAATTCAAAACAACAAGAATTAGATTTAATTAATACTGAAATTGCAAAAAATGAAGATTTAAAATTTGAAATTGAAAATAAAATAAATGATTTAAAATCTGAATATGAAATTGAAAATAAGAAGATAAATGATTTTAAATCAATTGAAATTGAATTTAATAATAAATTAGAAAAATTAATTAATTCAGAAAAATCTTTACAAAATAAAATTAATAATGATGAAATTAATTTAGATTCTTTAATTATTAGAGATTGTAAAGAATATATTTATTGGTTACCTGAAGAAGAACAAGAAATTTATAATTCAAATGAAATTACAAAACTTGATGAAGAAGAAATTGAAAAAAATTATAATGATGATAATGAAGAAAATAAAGAAAAGATAATTGAAGAAGTTAATGAATATGAAAATTATATGAAAAATATTAAAATTGATATTGAAATTTTAAAAGAATTTGGAATTAAAATTAAAGAATTTGAAGTTAGAAAAACTGAATTAAATGAATCAATTTTATCTAGAGATGAAATCAAAAATTATTGTGAAGATTTAAAGAGGAAAAGATTAGATGAATTTATGGAAGGATTTAATACTATATCATTATCATTAAAAGAAATGTATCAAATGATTACAATGGGTGGTAATGCAGAGTTGGAATTAGTTGATTCATTAGATCCATTTAGTGAAGGAATTTTATTTAGTGTAATGCCACCAAAAAAATCTTGGAAAAATATTTCAAATTTATCAGGTGGTGAAAAAACATTAAGTTCATTAGCTTTAGTTTTTGCATTACATAAATATAAACCAACTCCATTATATGTTATGGATGAAATTGATGCTGCTTTAGATTTTAGAAATGTTAGTATTGTTGCAAATTATATTAAAGAAAGAACTAAAAATGGTCAATTTATTGTTATTAGTTTAAGAAATAATATGTTTGAATTAGCAAAACAATTAGTTGGTATTTATAAAGTTAGTAATAGAACTAAAAGTATTTCATTAAAGAATAAAGATTTCTTATAATGAAATACTTATTTGTAAATTAAATTTAAAATGTATATTATTATTTATCCTACCTATGTTCACTAAACCTCTTTCTTATGTAAATTAAAAACTAAATTTTTATTTCTATATTCTATTTTGGATCTAATGAATCTTCCCAAACTATTATCCCATTATTTAAAACTAATCCACTTCCTTGTCTTATTGGTACATCAACAGCTTCACCAAAACTTTCATCACCAAACCTTTTCAAAATAAATTTTTCATCAAACCAATCGATAACATCAACTAAATTATTTTTCATATTCATTTCTCTTATAACTTTATTACTTACAATTAAATCTAACATTTCACTTAAATGATGTTGAATTAATCTAAAATGTAAACTATAATTAATTGCAAAATGCCAAAACCATTCAATTGCTTTCCAAGGAGTTACTTCATATCCATCAAAAATTGCAGGATTTTTTAAAATTCCTCTAACTGACATAATACCATCTACACCAGTTAATTCCTTAATTTTTAAAACATCTTTTGGTTTAAAACAATCACCATTAGCAATAATTGGTACCGTTGCAATTGACTTTAATTTTTTAATAGCTTCAAAATTTGCAGGTATTGAAGATCTAGTATCTTTAGTACGACCATGAATAGTTATAAAATCAACACCAGATTTTTCAACGATTTTTATAAAATTAATTGTCTCTTGTAAATCATCATGAATTCTAATTTTAACATCAATACAAAAATTAGGAAATTTATTTTTACTAGCTTTAACTAAATCATAAACTAATTCAGGTTTCAGCATTAAAGCTGCTCCAACACCTTCTCTAACTTGATCTTTAATTGGACAACCACAATTTATGCCAACTCCATCACAATAAGGATTAATCATTTCAATCATTCTAATCATATCAACAGTATTATTAACTCCAACTTGAACAATAAGACAACTATCTTCATTATTAGTTGTAAAATCTGATAATCTTGCAGTTTCATTACGTATAAATTCTCTTGCTAATATCATTGGACTATAAACAATTTCAGTTTTAAATTTTCTTACAGTTGCTCTAAATGGTAATTTTGAATATCTAACCATTGGTCCTGCTATTAGTGTTGGTTTATCATTGTTGATATTCTCTCGTATTATATCTATTGGCTTTAATACTCTAGGTTTTACAAATGGTTCTGATTTGGTCATATGTACGAGATGAGATTAAGATTTTTTGCGCATCAGTATCAAAGACTATCAACACTTTGCACCATACATAACAGCAGTTTTCACAGCATGAAAGAGGTAGTTAACACTACGGGACAATAATGGTCAAATAATATCTTATATGGTACCATTTCTACTATTTTGAATTTTTCTATTTTTTTTTCAGTTTTTTTCAGTTTTTTTAAGATTTTTTTTTATCTTAGAGAAAGTTGCAAAATTCACATATATATTGTAGATAAAACTACAAAAGTTACAAACAAAGCTATATATACTCTTTATAGGGTAAAAACACACACTCTATAAAATAAAAGCAGCAATAGCAGCACCAGCAGCTAAACCTAATGGTTTAACCAATTGTTCCCCACCAGCCATTGATGAAACATTAGCTGGAATAGGAGCAATTGGTTCAGTAGTACCAGAAGGTTCAGTTGCAGGTTCAGTACAACCACCTGGACAAGAAGTAATTGTTTCTAAAGTTGTCAGAAATGCTGTATCTGTAACATCAGCAGTTGAAGTAGCGATTAAAGTAAATAAAACGATTGAAAATTTCATTTTAATAACGTAAAGATAATAAAAAAAAATAATTTAAAAACGAAGTTTTAGTAATTTATATACTTTTTTTTTGTTAAGAGGTAAAATGGGTAATAACAAGATAAGGCGGGATCCATAATGATTCTTTTTTTTAGGTAATTAATGTAAAAACATCCAATTTAGGAATAAAAGTTATGAATTTGGAATCGTACATAATTAAAATAATTGCTTTGTGATGCAGGGTTCAGTAGACAGATGCATCAACTTGACGAATGAGGTAAAGAGAGAAAAGGAATGGTCAGATGAAATCTATATTTAGAAGGTAAAATACGACTATAACGTGGGAAAAGATAAGAAGCTAATGTGTATATACCATGTTTCAGCAGTTTTAACTTTGAAAGGAAGTAAGTTATGAAACTCAAGACAGATGAAACTTTCGAATGCATTATAGACATATGCCAAAGCTCTAGAAGTGATGTAGAAATTCAACGGAGAACTTGCACTTGGGAAAAGTGAACTATAACTTATAATAATATTTTCATTAATCACTAGCTGAATTACTAAATCTCTAAAAGTAATGGAAAAAGAAAGGTTATGGTAAATGACCTGAGCTCATACTTGGTAAAACTGAATGATCACTTATTGTAATATTATCGATAAAAGAATCATTAATACATTCATTAATAATTTCATCCCAATCACTAGCTAAAACAAAATATAATTGCAATACACTGATTAAGAATAAAGCACTTAACATACCACACCATAAACCTAATAATTCTAAATTTAAATTAAATGCAAGATAAAATGCTGAAGGTAAAGAAACTAAATAATAACCAATTAAATTTGTCCAGCCACCAATTTTTTGTCTACCTTGACCACGTAAAATACCTGAAGTTAAACAAGATAAAGCATCATTAATTTGATAAATTGAACCAATTATAAGTACTTTTGAAGCTAATTTTATAACTTTTTCATCTGATGTATATAATGATGCAAAAAAAGATCTACCGAAAAAAATTATAATACCATTTATTGACCCAACAATAAAAGAAATTAAAATAGTTGTATGACTTGAAATTTTAGCAGATTTTTTGGAAGCAGCACCAATAAACCAAGCTAGTCTTGTACTTGAAGCAATTGAAATTGCAAAAGGGATTTGATAAAATATAACACAAGTAGTTGAAATAATTGATTGAGCAGCTAATGTTGTTGGACCAAATTTTGATGCTGTAAAAGTAATAATTTCAAAAGCTAACCATTCAGCTTCAACCATTAAAACTCCTGGGATTGATAAATTAATCATTCTTGACCAATTTTTAAAATATTTTAAATTTAACCAACCAAATTTTGGCCAACATTTATAACCTTGTATTGAAAAAATATAAATATAAAGTAATATAAACATTAAATAATTTGTAATTACAACTGATAAAGGTGCACCAATAAATCCTAAACCAATTGTTGAATCCCAAACTAATAAATAATTTAATAAAATATTTAATGGTGCACATAAAACTAATATATAAGTTGATGCATGGAAAACTCCTTGACTTTGTAAAAAATGTTTACCATTTTCAAAAAGTATAAAACCTGGTAATCCAAAACATAAAATTTTTAAATAATTTGAAGCTAATTTACATAATTTAATTGTTTCATTAGTTGGATCAGTTTCAGATCCAATTAATTTTAATAAAATAATTTCACTTAAGAAAAACCAAAGTATAAACATTGGTATAAATAAAATTAATAATAAATAATTACATCTCATAAAATGCATACCAACTAAATTATAATCTTTTTTACCAAAACTTTGAGCACATAAAGTATCAAGACATGTACTAATACCTTGAATTACAGCATAACCTGAAATATTTGCAGTCATTGATGCTAAACTAACTGCTGCTAATTCAATTGAACCTAATCTACCAACTGAAAAAACTGATGCAACAGTTAATGAATATTGTAATAAAAATGTTATAATTAATGGTAATGAATAACCAAACAATACTTTAAATTCAAGTAAATAATTTGTTTCTGGTTCTGATGGTAAATTTGAATTTGAAATAACTGATGAAATATCAAGAAATGAATTAACTGATTTAACAGGAATTAAACCATCTCTACCATCTCTACCATCTCTATTAATACCAGTATTACCACCTCCACCATAATTTACATCTCTAAAATGACCTGAAGTTGAATGGGATAAATTAAATGATAGTGAAGGAGGAATATGATCAGTACCAACTGAAGCAATCGATAATCTTCTTTGATTTATAATTGAAATAATTTCATTTTCATCTATTTCTTCTCTATCTCCTAAAATTGGAGTTGTTTCATTAATTCTGTTCATTGCAACTGGCAAAAATAACCCACCAAACTAAACACCAAACGAAACACCAAACGAAACACCAAACGAAACACCAAACGAAACTCCAATCAACGTATGACTCTTGAACGTTTTTTTTCCAATGATGCTCCTTGCACTGGAATTTTTATTTGAATTAGGTAGATTACCGCTACGCGTAAAACGCGTGGCCTGCATTAGACGATTTTTAGAGGATCTTTTACTACCACCAGATGGTGCTAGATGGTACCAGGCGGCACCACATGGTACCAAGTGGTACTAGCTGGTGCGAATGATGATACCAAATGGTGTTAGATGGTGCGAGGGGTGCACTGGTACCGCAATAGTGGTAGAATTTACCATGACAGTAGTAATAGTTTATACAGTGAATGGTCAAGAGAATTGATACACTAATGGTAGAATGGTAGAGTACTGGGTATAAAAAGTGGGATATTGGTAGAACACTGGCAGAGAAGAGGTAGAACACTTGAGAAGTACAGAAGAGGTAAAGAAGAGAGAGAAGAGAGAAGAGAAAGAAGAGAAGGCATATATTAAAACTTACCATTTAATAAATTTTTACCCATATCTTTACCAGTGAAATAACAAGTTTTGAAAAAACTTTTAAAGTCTAAAGTTGAAGCAATAACTTCAACAAAACCAAAAGGTAACATTGCAGGAATCCAACCTTGAGCTAATTCTAAAGCATAACTACCACCATCCATTGTAAATTGTTGAACTTCAAATTTTACTAAATGATGGACATCACCAGGGTAATAAGTAGTTGGATATAATTGATTATCATAAGCAGCTTGTTGTTGACCTGTTAAAATTGTAAAATAATCATCAGCAAAATGAACTCCTGAATGACCATTAGTATCAACTGCAGTACCAAAAATAATTAAATATTCAGAAATTGAAGCATGAAGGATAAACATTGTACCCATTGATCCACCAGCGTTATTAAACATCCATTCATTATAATTTACTGAATTTATAAATTCTGAACCATATTCTTTTTGTAATCTTGGTACTAATTCTTCAATGACTAAAGTAATATTACCTGATTTTTCAACTTCCAAAGTTTCTTTAACGATATTTTGTAATTTTGATGGATTGAAAATGTAATTTTTAGGTAACCAAGTATAGAATAAATAATCAAATAAGTAGAATAAACCAATTGAAATAATTGATAATTTGAATAATAATTTCATTTTTTTTTAACTAGTCCTTGCAATATCTATTATAACCTTACTGTCGTTCTTCTGTAGTTCTTCGGCGTGGAAAAGAGTGGACAAATGTGAAAATTTGAAAATTTTCAGATCTTGGGATTCTGTTGATATTTATGTGAGAAAGTGAGTAAACGATAAACGAGCACAACCATTGGCATCAAATGGATCCAATGGATCAAATTTACGAAAATTATATTAATGATGATTTACAGGGGGATTTGGAAGTGTTGAAAGCTTTGAAACGGTATGAACTACTGATGGTTCAAGGTAAGAGATCTGGTGATAATATTGATGGTGATGGTGATGATTTTGGTGTTATTGTTGATGATGTGATTGCTGGTGATGTTATTGCTGGTGATAATTTCAATATACCCACAAGTACCAATGCAACAATTCAAAATTTCATTAAAATTCGTTGCCAAGATATCATACAAGATCACCAATTAATCAATCTGATTGGAGAATATAAAATAATTGAATTAATTAATAAGAAAATCAATTTTTTAAATAATTTTAATTTACCAAATAATTATAAACAAGAAATTATTACCAAAATTATTGAATTAATTATTATTCTGAAACAAGATTTCCGTAAAGATGAAATAATAAAATTTATTCAATTAAATTTAACTAACTTAGTTAATTTACCTTCTAAAATTGAAATTTTATTCACTAAAATAATGAATAAGAGATTAATTACTTATAATGAATTTATTGAATTCATTAAATTGTCACATTCATTCATAAAGTACTTGAATATTAATCAATTAGTAGAAAATTTAATTCATTTAAATATATCTTTCTTATCAAATTATTATAAATCAATTTATATTGATTCAATAATTAAAATTTTAGGTATAAGTAATTTGACTGATGAAGTTATTTTTAAAATTTTAGATAATGAAATTAATGTAAAGATTAATCAAGTTGATGGAATTTTAAATTTTGAAAATGATGTTAAAGGAGTTGATATTCTTAAACAAGTTGATAATGTTAGTAATTTCATAATTTAGCTCTAAATCATTCAGTTAATTCAGAGTATAATGATGGGGTAGGGAATATATAAATCATATTATTATGGACACCTATTTACAACTATATACAACTATACAAGAGAATGATTACATTTGCAATCAATACGGTGCAAACTTAGTTTTATCACCTAATTCACTAATCTTTCTCACATCATCATCACTTAATTCAAATTCAAGATCTAAATACTCTTTTAATCTATCCAGATTACTACTGGTAGTAATAGGGGTGACCCCCATTTGTAAAACCCAACGTAAAATTATTTGATTTTTTGATTTACCATATTTCCTAGATAATTCATTCAAGAATAAAGTTAATTCACTATTTAAATTTGGTTGAGTTATTGGTGTTTGAGTACTATAACCTTCGACCAAGATCCCATTCTCTCGACAATATTTAACTATTCCAGGAGTTTGATCTTGTGAAAAAGGTGAAAATTCAATTTGATTAACTTCAACCCCTTCTAAACCTTGTAATTGATCAATACTAAAATTTGAAACTCCAATATGTTTAGTATAACCTTCCGTTTTCAAATTAATTAAATCTTGCCAATTTTGTTTAATACTTAACCCGTTAGCAACCAATGGGGAATGAAGTAAATACAAATCAAGTTGTTTAATGCCTAAATATTTAAGTGTTGGTGGTAAGATTCTATACGGAGTATGTTGTGGGTCAGTATTAGCTGAATGGAATTTATCACTAATGAAAATTTTATCACGATCAATGATTTCTAATGATTTTTTAAACTCTGGATAGGTTTTATAAATTTCGGCTAAATCAAAATGTCTAAATCCTAAATTAATTGCCATTATAATTGAATTAACTAAGGATTGATTAAAATTATTTTCATTAATTTTAAACCATTTTGTACCTAATCCAAATCCAATTGGAATTTTCAATGTCATTACTAACCTTATACTTCTTTACTTCACTGAATGTTAATTCACTTAATGTTAATTCACTTAATGTTAATTCACTTAATGTTAATTCACTTAATGTTAATTCACTTAATGTTAATTCACTTAATGTTAATTCACTTAATATTAATTCAGAATATTAATTCAAGAGTACTTTTATCTCTATAAATAATTTACTTATAATTGCTTCTGTAACAAACGTTTATGATGATAAATCTGAGAATGATAAGAGTGAGGGACAGTAAAGGAATTAAAAAGTGGAATATAATTACCTTATTTCAATCAACCTGCCAAGATCAATAAAGGAAAGATAAGAGATGACCAGCACTGACTGCTCCTTAAGTCTGGACAATGAAAGGTCTGAAATCGCCAAAAGCAAAGCCAGTTACCCAGATAATACCGATAATAATCTACGCCGCAGCATTATCATTGATAAAAATTTGTGAAGTAAACTATTTATAAAGATAAAAGTACCCTTGAAGTAATGTTATTGGTGAGCTGGTGATAATATCAAGAGTCGAATTGTTATATATATTATAATATTGCAAGTTGTTTTGTCATTTCAGATCCCAGACATTTTGCCTAAAGGGATGATTAAAAGTTAATATCTCTACAACCATTAGAAATAACCAGTACCGACCCTAACTAATATCATTCACAATCAAATGAATAAGACTATAGTTTAATTAAATCTCATAACTTTACCAACCTAACGATTTCAACGATTTTTTGAAACATTTCATTTTTTCAGATACTTCTCAGACTTGCATGGGAGTTTGGCAGTGTATACAGAGTACATACTCGTGAGCAAAAAACCAGTTCTGGCGATGCCATAGTTTAAACACGTACTGTCACCATGCAAAGTGTAGTTAGAGTAGAGATTATAGATTATAGAGATTATAAATAGAGATTAGAGATTATAAATAGAGATTATAAATAGAGATTAGAGATTAGAGATTAGAGAAAGAGAGTAGAGGAGAGGGACGACGTAATTCATTAATAATACCCACTACCTAATTGTAACAAACTTTTAGCAACATTTAAAGAATTTGGAGTAAAATCTTTAATTGGAGATTTTGATAATTTTAAAGGAGTTTTCAAAATTTTATTAATTGGAGGTAATTCTGAATCATTAGTATTATTGGTGATATTATTAGTATTAGGATTAATTGAATTATTTTGATTAAAAGTGAATGAATTAAATGAAGTAAAAGAATTAAAAGAATTTAAAGGATTAAATGAATGATTTATTGATGCAAAATTTTCCTTAAATGAATTATCTTTAAAAGAATTTTGGTTAAAATCTTTAATTGGTATAATTGGTAAATTATTATTATTATTATAAAATGCACTATTCTTTTTAATTGAAAATAATTTTAAATTTTTTTTAGATTTACTTAAATTTATATTTACAGAATTTTTAAATTTATTATTGACTAAATTATTGATTGAACCATTAGTTGAACCATTAGTTGAATTATTGATCGAATTATTGATTGAATTATTGATTGAATTACCAATTGAAGTACCAATTGAATTATTAATATGTCTCTTAATTTTTTTAACTTTAAAAGATTTCAGTTTATTAATTGGATTTATAATTAATTTGGTTGAAGAAAATGAATTATTTAACTTGATTGGCTTTTCATTATTTATTTTAAATAAAGCAGATTTTAATTTAAATTTTAATTTATTGGCATAAATATCAACATTAATATCAATTTCATTCATCGTTATTCTATTACTCTATAATGTATGAATTTTTAGTTAAGTGTGGATGAAGCTATGATTTATGTAGTTAAGTATGTAGGTAAGTAAGTAGTTAATGAAAAAATGGATAAATGGTGTCTTTTATAAAAAATCGTGAAGATATTTACTTTTATAATAAAATAAAATAATTACTTAAATTGGTGGTATCACAACATTAATATATGAATCTTGTTAACTAACGTTACAGTAAAATGTTATTGTTTATATTTTATTATTTTGTGTTATTTATTTATTTATTCTTTTTACGTATTACTTAATTGGGCATTATGCATAAACGATAAATAAAGGTACTGAGATTTCAAATAGGTGTAGCAGTAGTCACCAGAAGTAATAGTCCGTAGTCAGCAGTAATCACCAGTAAGTAGTCAATACTAAGTAGTCAGTACTAAGTCGGTACTAAGTCAGTACTAAGTCAGTACTAAATAGCCAGTACTAAGTAGTCAGTAGTAATAGTAAGAGTAATAGTAATCGTCTCAGTAGTCTGTGTACTCCATGACATCTTAGATCTTAATTATCGTGTTTCGGTGTTTGTTTTGATTTTCAAATAACGCGTATCAGCGAGACATTACCCAAAATGTCTACAATGTCGCTACAATGTCGATATGTCTCTGGTCATCTCCAATGTCGCTATTTATCTCCAATGTCGGTATAATGTCTCTGTAATGTCTCTGTAGTTCAAAACAGTTTAGGAGCAGTAGGAGTATTAGTATGAGACTATATGAAATTATTAGTATGAGATTATTAGTATGAGATTATTAGTATGAGATTATAATTATTAGTAGGAGTATTAGTATGAGATTATTAGTATGGGATTGATAGCACTTGATAGCATGTCATTTAAGATTCCAATGCTAAAGAAAGACTTCTGCTCTACTCTACTCTACTCTGCTCTACTCTACACTACTTCTTTTGTTAATAGTGAACTCATCTTGAACATTACCATCTTATATCAGAGTTATGTCTTTAATCCAACATAAGATTACATATCGTTCTATCAAAACACTAGAGTATCTACACTCACTAACAAACAGCTCTGTTCATGCTCATAGTTAGTTCAGGTTCATAGTTTAGGTCAGGTTCATAACTTATCATTCTTGCCACAGTGCGAATTTGTCTCACCATCTACAAACAGAAGTACAGACAGAAGTGCAAATAGAAGTTCAAGAGAAGTACAAAGAGAAGTACAAAGAGAACAAGTACAAGAACTGCTACAGGAACAACTACAGGAACAAGTACAAGTCAAAGAGAGAGATGAATGTGTTTATTATTGGATCCACCGGATTGGTTGGCAAAGAAATCTTAAAGGAATTAATCAATAATGATAAAATCAATAAAATTAAAATCTTATCCAGATCACCAATTAAAATTAATTCATCCAAGGTTATTCAAATTAATGATAATTTAGAAAATTGGTTTAAATCAGATAATCCTGAAATTGATGATTTTTTTAAAAATAATGATATTTCAATTAGTTCGTTTGGTACCACTAGAGCAGCTGCTGGTAGTATTGAAAATTTTAAAACTATTGATTATGGTACAAATTTTAAATTTGCCCAAAAAAATTTTGAAAATGGTTGTAAAAAACATATTTTAATTAGTACCATTGGTGCTTCCCCCAATTCTCATTTCCCTTATTTTAAAATTAAAGGTGATTTAGAAAATGATATTGATAATTTAGGATTTGATAATTTTTTTTGTCTTAGACCTGGGGCTTTAATTGGTTTAAGAGATCCTGGTAAATCAAAAGGTTTTGGTGATTTTTTCGTGCAAAAATTTACTTGGATTTGGCCCTTAAGTTCATTTTTACATCCTATTAATGTTGATACTATTGGGAAATTTGTTAATTTATTATGTGATAATGATAAATTTGGTACAAAATATTATAAATCTGATGATATTAAAAATTTTAAATTTGACTAAATCCTACTGGAATTCCTCAAACTTTCTGCACCTTCATAACCCCAATGTTGACATCACCTGTTAATCCCTACCATATAATGCTTTATGAATATATATTTGTTTAATGGGTTACCTATACATTTATTTTTTACCATATAACCACTATTTATCCTTTATCTTTGTCTTTTTTTTTCATTTTTTATTTTCCTTTTTCTTGTTAGTTTCATGTTATTTTTCGTATTATTTCTCTTTTCATTTCTCTATTAATCATTATTCCGTCCCATTGTATCATCGAAGAATGGCTTTACTAAGAAGCTAGACCCTTTAATTTAGCCGAATTACTTTAGTAATTATATCGGTCATCCACTTCTCTCCTCTTCCATTTTCTTCCAACTTTCTTCCTATTTCAGAACTCATTAGTTTGTTTGTTACTTAGTTAGTCATATTAGATATTCAAGTTCCGTTGATAGGAACTAATGGAATTAATTAAGGCGGTGTTATAGATACTAAAAACACAAATTTTTCTACACTTTAGCTTCATTATTCAGATACTTCTGTGCATACTGTGTGCTTTCCATTTCATTTCCATTCACTTAGTGGGATTTTGTGTAGCGGGTTTAATAGATAAGATTAGATGGAATGTTTAGAAAATATGGAATTTGAAGTAGAATAATTTTAATTAGAATTAGGTTAATTGAAATCAAATTAAGCAGTCTATTCAGAATTAGAATTAAAACTCTATTCAGAATTATGAATAAGACTATGATTATGATTAGGAAGAATATGATTATATTTAGAATTTAGTAGAATAACTATCACATAGAATGGAATTCAGTAACTAAATGGATAAGATTAGATATATTGATAGGAACACTAACTTTACAGGAGTGAAATTACCCGAAAACTGGAATAAAATGAAAATAAAATAAAATCCAAAGCTAAGGTGTAAATTTAAAAAAAGGGACAGTTAAAGTATAATAGTAAACATAAGGTTAGATTATGAGAATTTTGAAATTTTGGGAATTTAAATAAGCTGCTTTTTTTAACTGAAATTAACTGATTATGGCTTTGAATCATGACTGGATTATGAATTAAGTATTGCATTAAGGATTAAGGATTGTATTAACGAATTAAAGACTAAATTAAGGAAATGTGTAATTTTGTTGTTTCTAGAGGATTTAAGATTACTTTTTAGAAAGGTTATGCCTTTATGTAGTTGTTTAGAAGAATTGTTGGAAAATGTAGATTTCTATGTATTAATTAACTATCTCTCCAAATTTGACTATTCGTCTCCAAAATTAACTGTTGTTAAGTTTTATGCTCTGTATCTTTAATTTAAATATTATCATTCCTTTCTCTTAAGCTTAAGGAAAGCCAACTATCCCTTAATTTTTCATTTCCTTTTTTTTTTTGAAGGTCAAGGAAAGACGCTAGGAAGTTATATTAATCTACACTTACCATTCAAAATATGCCTATCTAACCAATCATTACTCATAAATTTTTCACCACAACAGCAAGTACCAGGTTGATTCAATTTATCACTTAAATTATGAAATCGTTTAATCGATAAATTATCAAATATAAAATGTTTATTCAATAAATGTTTTTTAAAATCATAAGGTCGATTAAATTTACGTGATTTATGATTACATTTATTCATTGAAAATGGACACTTAAATCTCGATTCTTGATGATGAGTTCTCATATGTCTTTGCATATCTCTTTGAATTTTTTTACCACAAATTGAACATTTATTCCTATCGATAAATTGGGATTCTACAAGTGGCACAATCAAATTGATATTGGAGTTGACCATAGTAGTTAAATCAGGGTATCCAAAAAATTCTCCACCTCCAACACTACCAACACTATTATCTTGATTAGAATTCGAATTTACAGGCCCATTCTGTGGGTCTTGTATATCAGATTCAGCAATTGAAGTTGGTAATGAATTTATCGAATTCGGTAATGAATTAGACAATGAATTAGGTAAAGAGTTTGAAATTGATTGATCAATTAATGGGATATTTGGTTCAGGTAAAGTTAATTGATTTGGAATCGAAGGTATTGAACCAATTGAACTGATTGAACCGGCACCGGCGCCTCCTATACTGCCCCCATTAGTATGACCTTGACTTGAATGACTTTGATTATGACTTGGATGATTTTGGTGGTTTAAATTTTCAAAATCTCTTACTGGGGATTCAATGACTTCATCAAATTCCCACATTATAGGAGGTACAGTAGCAGAAGGGATATAATCATCTTGATAATTTGTTGAATAATTGTTATTGAATTGATTCATCAGTGACAGTGGATTAGATTGTGATTGTGATTGTGGTTGAAGTGTTAATTGTTGTTGTTGTTGTTGTTGTTGTTGTGAATGTTGTTGGTACAGTAATTGTTGAAATGGGTGTGGTGCCGGTAGTGGATAATTTGATTGTAGATTTAAATTATTTAATTGGTGATTGGTTTGAAATGATTGATGTGATTGGTCTTCATGATGGGGGTAATAATCATCATCTTTCATATTATACGTTAGTAATTCCATTTATAAATTGTTGATTTCTCCAAAAACCAGAAATAATTAAAGTTTAATGTTGTTATGTGCAGCGTAATACCCAATATAATACCAGTGTAATTTACCAATGCAATTTACTAATGCAATTTACCAGTGTTGTTTTTATCAGTGTTCACTAGTTTACCAGTGACTAATTTTAAACTAAAAATCAGGGGTACAACTAAAACTTTATATACTTTTTAAAAATGGAATTAAAAAAAAAGATGATAAAAATAATTATTGCCTTAGGACATGAAACCAAACCAAAGCCAAAAAAACTAAAAAAAAAAAGAAAGAAAAAAAAATGCAAAACCTGTCTAAAGGGACCTAACCAAAATTCCAAATACCCTGTTTAAGACTTGTCACTCCAGCAACGCAAACAAAAAGAAAGAATACAAAAACCAAATACAAATGAAAATTAAATTGAAAATAATCATGTTTCGATGAAGGTTTAATCTAGACCGTTGAGATAAAACAATAATAAACTCTACAAGCCATTGTATTGACCAAATACTTAAATTAATGTTTAAATTAATGTTTAAATTGTTTATTTTTGGGAAGTAATTTTCTTAGTCATTATAATTAGATTAGTATGGTTATGATTTCTGGGACATTTGCTTAATTTCCATTTTCCTAAATGTCTGGTGTGTTCTTTTTTGTTTTTCTTTTTGTTTTTGCTTTTCGTTTTTGCGTTTCGTTGCACCTGTCTATAACTATTCCCCTTCTCTAAATGAATGGGTGGGGTGACTGGTGTTGTTCTTTTTCTGGTAAGATCCTGAATGTGTAAAAAGCATATTACGAGGTACATTAACGAGAATATTGTTTGCTGCTTCTCTCGCATTTAGCCCTCCAAAAAATTAACTTTGTCAAGGCTAGTCACAGTGGATACCATACAACATACCACCACCAAAAAAGGTTAATTATATGGGATTTTCAATAATTTAATTTAGAAATTTAGAATAAAAGTTTATATGAATTAAAATTAAAATTTAGATACTGTAATCCAATTAGTTTGTGGAAATTATCACCGTTTTTCAAACTGACAAGGGAGTTGAGGAAAACTTCTCTTCATGCACAAGAAGGAAAATCAAAGTTTTGAGAAAAGGACAGCAGTTCTCTGGAAAAGGGGGATGTGAAATAGGGTTAGGGAAAATCATTCATAAGTCCGTGGGAATAACAAAAAATATCAGAGAATATCCATCAGAAAATATCCATCAGAAAATATCTATCGGGGAATATCACCAGAAATTAGACACAGACTAAGAATATACTTTTGCATATACTTTTGCATAATTTTTTACATATACGTTTCTTATTGTTTATAGTGATTCACTAAATTGTCTTGATGTCTTTCGAAAAATCCATAATCCAAAATTCTAAATCCAAAATCCAAAATTCTAAATTCTAAAATTCTATTGTTCTATAACCAAATAGGAAATTAAAATGATGGGAAAAGTTTATTGAGGTGATAAAAGCCTTATAAACTGGGATTTTAAGAATAATAACAATGATAATTGAGTATAATTAGAAAAAGTTTATTACTAAAGCCATGGCAAACATAAAACAAATGAAGTGAAAAAACACTAAAAAAAACACTAAAAAATAAATCAGAAAAAACCAAACCACAAAAAACCAAACCAAACCAGACAAAACAAAAACCAGAAAAAATGGGATAAAAATAAAGAAGCAAGAAAAGAATAAGTGGGAAAGGTTATTTGAAAAAGTTAATTAATAATCTGATCTACAAACTGAGAATTGGATTAACTTTTTACTCTAAATTGTAAATGATTATTCCAAGAGTGGGAGAGAACAATGATGGAACCGAAAAGATCAACCAAACCCCCCATCCCCACAGAGTGATGATCCAAAAATCCAAAAAAACGAAAAATCCAAAAAATCAAAAAGCAAAAAATCCAAAAATCCAAAAATCCAAAAATCCAAAAAGTTAAGGACTAACGGGTCATACAATAGATTTGTAGATAACGGGATTCAACATGAGAGAAATGGGATGGAAATCAACACTAGATTAGGATGGGTGAGGGGCAGAGTTTGAATATTATTATTTTTTTCTTGACTAAAGCAAATCTCTAATTGAAGCAAAATCTCTAATGTCTTTAAAGTTTAGTAATAGGTACCGATACATTATTATAAAAATTGTTTAGATTTTAAACTAAAATTTCACCGTTCCCCTTCTCCTAAAATTTCCAAAATTAAGTAGAGGGAGGAAGAACAAAACATAAAAAAAAAGACCAGCAAATAAGAAAAGGGGAAAACGGTGGAGACACAAGGAGGTGGATAAAGGTGAAAAAGACGAACAAAGTAACAAAGTGACAAAGACGAAAAAGACGAAAAAGTGGATAAAGGTGAAAAAGAAACTCTTTATGGTGCATAATTTAAATTTTAATTTTGGCTAGTGCACAGTAAAAACATTTCATGTAATCGAACTTAAGTTGATGAGAAATTCCATTATTATTTGAATTAAATTGTAAATCAATAACTACCGAAATTTTAGGTTTTTAAGAACCAATTTAAAATTAGTCTACTTACATCTCTAGATTAAACCAAAGAAAATATCATAGGTGTAGAGAAGATGAGATGACACTTGAATTGGGAACATCTACAAAATGCACAGCTTCACTGATGGAGCGACAGAAAAAACTAGGGACCCCCACCCATTGGGTTGCAACTAAAAAAAATGAAAAATAAAAGATAAATAGGTATTGTCTTGGCTGGTCATGGATTAAACTTTCATTTGTCTGGATGTAGAATGTTTCTAGAATTCATTAAAAATAAACTTTCCTTAAAATGCATGTCCGTTAAAATTACAAAAATTAATCCAAAATTAACCACTGTGAACCAAAATTGTAAAGTTGTGCAAGTGCAAGACATGCAAAAAACCATCATCAGTTGGTAACCAAAACCCTTGTTTAAGTTTAGAGTTAGATGAACTCCGAAACTAACATAATGTTTGGCCTATTATGAAAACTAACTTACTTTTAACCTAGTTTAACTTAGTTTTAACTTAATTTAATTTGGTTTTAGTTTATTTTAGTTTTAATTTAGTTTAGTTTTAATTTAGTTTTAAATTAGTTTAGTTTTAATTTAGTTTTAAATTAGTTTAGTTTTAATTTAGTTTTAATTTAGTTATAATTTAGTTTTAGTTTTAACATTATTTCCATTATTGTAGTATAGTTTACATATACGATTAATTAAAGTTTTTTAGAAATCATTTTAAATGGTAGATTTTTTGGAAGATTGCCCTGTGGTGCTGCAATAGAAAAAAATAAAATGTGAAATTTAGTTTAGTGGGTGAGTAGCCTAATCCGGTAATGGTAAACCAAACACTAAAAGTTCTCGGTCACAATAAGCGAGGGCGGCGCCCTCGCGTATCACGTGGCCTGCGCGTGCGTTTCGCAGTCACACAAAAGGTCTCAAATTTTTTTTGTGGATTTTTTTTTTTGGTAGATATTAGCGTGGCAGTATCAATATTCTGCAATCTTGCAATCGCATCGTGAAGTGAAAAATTCAGTTGAGAATTTTTTTCATTTTATTTTATTTTCCAATTTATAATTAACTAAAACTTATATATTAAAAATGGGTGCTTATAAATATTTAGAAGAATTAAACAGAAAGAAACAATCTGATGTTATGAGATTCTTATACAGAGTCAGATGTTGGGAATACAGACAAAAAAATGTTATTCACAGAGCTACTAGACCATCAAGACCAGAAAAGGCTAGAAAATTAGGTTATAAAGCTAAACAAGGATTTGTTATTTACAGAATTAGAGTTAGAAGAGGTAACAGAAAGAGACCAGTTCCAAAAGGTGCCACTTATGGTAAACCAACCAATGAAGGTGTTTCTCAATTAAAATACCAAAGATCAATTAGAACTATTGCTGAAGATAGAATTGGTAAAAAATGTGGTAATTTAAGAGTTTTAAATTCTTATTGGATTAATCAAGATTCAACTTATAAATATTTCGAAGTTATTTTAGTTGATCCATCTCATAAAGCTATTAGAAGAGATGCTAGATACAATTGGATTGCTAATCCAGTTCATAAACATAGAGAATCAAGAGGTCTTACTTCAGCTGGTAAAAAATCAAGAGGTATTAACAAAGGTCACTTATTCAACCATACCAAAGCTGGTAAATACCACACTTGGAAAAAACACAATACTTTATCTTTATGGAGATACAGAAAATAGGTGGTTTAAATATTTTAAATATATTAATTTCCTTTTTTGCCCACCATAACACTCTACATTGTCTCTTCTAATTGTCTCTTCTTCACTCTGTATACTACAATTTGCATAGTAAACTTTCCATAAACTTTGCATAAAGTTTGTGAAACTTTCTGTAGTCTATAGATCATTAGTTCCTGAGATGTAATCAGCCTTTCAAGGTGAAAAATTGGAGATTTTCACTGGGGAAAAAAAGAGTGAAAAACAGAAAAATTAGAAAAAAACTGTACTGTCAGATATGACTAGCTCTCGGCAATCGAAGTGTAATCATAAACTTACCTAAATACAAATTTTCAACTGCAAAAATTCATCATCTTTTTTTTTTTGCATTAATTTCCTCTTGACTCGGTTGACTCCCTTAATTAAGAAAATCCTCAAGAATGTCAAATCTCAATCTCAACCCAAAAAAATTATCAATTTGACCCTTTTTAATTGAAGAGAAGTTAAAATCAAATAGTTTTTTGAAGAATTTTTAATAAACCATGGGACATACAAAGACTGCAATTTTATCAGTTTATGATAAAACGGGATTATTAGATTTAGCTAAAGGTTTAGTTTCTGCTAATGTTAGAATTTTAGCATCAGGTGGTACTGCCAAATTAGTTAAAGAAGCAGGATTCCCAGTGGAAGATATTTCAACAATTACTCATGTACCAGAAATGTTAGGGGGTAGAGTTAAAACTTTACATCCAGCGGTTCATGGAGGGATTTTAGCTAGAGATTTAGAAAGTGATGAAAAAGATTTAAATGCTCAAGGTATTGAAAAAGTTGATTTTGTTGTTTGTAATTTATATCCATTTAAAGAAACTGTTTCAAAAATTGCAGTTACTATTGATGAAGCAATTGAAGAAATTGATATTGGTGGTGTTACCTTATTAAGAGCAGCTGCTAAAAATCATAAAAGAGTTGTTATATTATCAGATCCAAATGATTATGCAGGTTTTTTACAAGAATTAAAAACTGGTGAAATTTCAAAAGATACAAGAAATAAATATGCTTTAAAAGCTTTTGAACATACTGCTGATTATGATGTTGCAATTTCTGATTTTTTTAGAAAACAATATAATGAAAATATTAGTCAATTACCTTTAAGATATGGTGCAAATCCTCATCAAAAACCTGCTCAAGCTTTTGTTACAAATGGTGATTTACCATTTAAAGTCTTATCAGGTCTGCCAGGTTATATTAATTTATTAGATGCTTTAAATTCTTGGCCTTTAGTTAAAGAATTATCAGCATCATTAAATTTACCTGCTGCTGCAAGTTTTAAACATGTTTCACCCGCTGGAGTTGCAATTGGTTTACCATTAACTGATATTGAAAAAAAAATTTATTTTGTTGAAGATATTGAAAATTTATCACCATTAGCTAATGCTTATGCAAGGGCAAGAGGTGCTGATAGAATGTCAAGTTTCGGAGATTTTATTGCATTATCAAATATTGTTGATTTACCAACTGCTCAAATTATTTCAAAAGAAGTTAGTGATGGTGTCATAGCTCCAGGTTTTGAACCAGAAGCATTAAAAATTTTACAAAAAAAGAAAAATGGTAAATATTGTATTTTACAAATTGATCCAAATTTTAATCCTGATAATTTAGAATCAAGACAAGTTTATGGTATTACTTTACAACAAAAAAGAAATGATGCAATTTTTAAAAATACAAGTTTTAAAGAAATTGTTTCCAAAAATAAACAATTAACTGAACAAGGTAAAATTGATTTAACTGTTGCTACCATTGCATTAAAATATACTCAATCAAATTCTGTTTGTTATGCTAAAAATGGTATGGTTATTGGTTTAGGAGCTGGTCAACAAAGTAGAATTCATTGTACTAGATTAGCTGGTGATAAAGCTGATAATTGGTGGTTAAGACAACATCCAAAAGTTTTAGGTTTTAAATGGGCTAAAGGTGTTAAAAGACCTGAAAAATCAAATGCAATAGATTTATACGTTTCAAATCAAATTCCAAAATCTGAACCTGAAAAATCAGAATTTGAATCAAAATTTGCTGATTTACCAACTGCTTTAACTGATGATGAAAGACAAGATTGGTTATCAAAAAATACTAATGTTGCTTTAAGTTCAGATGCTTTCTTCCCATTCCCTGATAATGTTTATAGAGCTGCTAGATCAGGTGTTAAATTTATTACTGCTCCTTCTGGTAGTGTTATGGATAAAGCTGTCTTTGCTGCCGCTGATTCTCATGATATTGTTTACGTTGAAAATCCAATTAGATTATTCCACCATTGATATATGTTCCTTCCCCATTCTCTTCAGAGTTTTCTTAGTTTTCTATCACTGTTTCTAGGTTTTCTCTCAGAGAGATTACACTCCCATTAACTTGTTAGCTCATTAACTCGTTAGCTCATTAACTCGTTAGCTCATTAACTCTTATCAGTGACCTATCACCAATAAAGTAGCACCAGTAACGTAGCACCAGTCACACCAGATGCCTTACTAGCGTGCTACCATTGTCTGTGTAAGATTACTGAGAAAATCAAATGTAATTCACATATACCAAGTACGTGTTCGCGAAATCAAAATTTTCCATCAACATGTCAGAATACACTTATGATGAACAAGGTGAAGTTTGGCCATATTTTTTAATAGCTATACTTCTGGTCATCTTGATTCCAATCACTATAAGTTATGTATATAATCTTCTTCAAATCGAATCTATTGAATCAATTAATTCAAAAATTCCAGGATCAATTCATTATGATGATAAAAATTTAAAAATTAAATCAATTAACCGTTCTAAAAGGTCAAAAATTTTTAATAAAACATTAATATTTATTATAATTGGATGGATTATGGTGATTTATATTGGAATTAATTTAACTCAAAAAGCGGATATGACAGGAATCTTTGATCCTTATGAAATTTTAGGAATTAGTTCATCATCAACTGAAAAACAAATTAAAAGTCATTATAGAAAATTATCACTTATTTATCATCCTGATAAAATTGCTAAAAATTTAAGTAATGAAGAGAAAGAAAAATTAGAACAAGATTTTGTTATTTTAAATAAAGCTTATAAAGCTTTAACTGATGATGTTACAAGAGAAAATTATTTAAAATATGGTCATCCAGATGGTAAACAAGAAATTACCACTGGTATTGCATTACCAAAATTTTTAATTGAAGGTAATTCATCAATTTTAATGATTGGATTTTATGTAATTTTAATTGGTATTTTATTACCTTTAATAGTTGGTAATTGGTGGAATAATGTTAAAACTTATACAAGTCATGGATTACATGTTAAAACTGCAAGTCATTTTGTTAGATTTTTCACTGATAGAAATCCTGGTAAAGTAATAACTCCAAAATATATATTAGAAATTTTTTATGAAACTGAAGAAATTTTAAAATTAAAAATTTCACAAAAGGATTATTTAAATATTATTGAAAATTATTTAAATAGAGATATTGAACAAATTAATACTTCTAAATTATCATCAAAGAGTTATGAAGTTATAACCATTTTACCTGATTTAATTAATAAATTTATTGAAATTGCAGTTCATTTTAGACAACATGATATAATCACAATTGCAATGGATTTAAATAAATCAATTTTACAAGCAGTTAAATTAAATGGTAAATATCAAGATATTTTACAATTACCTTTTGTTGATCGTGAAAAAGTTGAATCTCAACCAATTAAGAAGTTAGGTAAACTTTTAACTATTGAAGATAAACTGAAATTAAAAGAAATTTTAGGTATAAATAATGATGAACAATTATCGAAAACTATGGAAATTGCTTCAAAAATTGCAAGTTTAAGAATTTTATCATCAGAATTTAAAGTTCCAGGTGAAAAAAAAATTGTACCACCATCATCAAAATCTCATATTAATTTAAAGTTTTTAGTTAAACTGCCAAAATTAAAATCTATACCAGATTTTAAAGATGAAGATTTAGAAGATGAAGAATTAGATGAAAATATTGAATATTTAAAAGATCCAACTATAATTAATAATAAATCTAAAATTTTACCAATTAGTTATGCACCATTTTATCCTGAACCAATTAGAAATTGTTGGCAAGGTATATTAATTAATCAAAGAGATAATAAAATTGTGGAAGGTTCAAATATAATTAAAATTACAAATATTGATTTATCAAATATTGAAATGAATCAAGATCAATGGAAAAATGGAAAAATTAAAAATGGTGAATTTAAAATTGGTGAATTTAATATTCCAATTAATCAACCAACTCCAAATACTCCCGGTACTTATCCATATCGTCTTATTTTAAAAAATAATGCATATTTTGGTGTTGATTTAGATATACCAATTTTTATGGATGTTGAAAATCCTCCTCCAGTTAAAATTAATACTGATAAGATTTTAGGTAAAAATAAAGAAGAACTTGATAGCGATAGTGATAGTGATATTTCTGATCCTGATGAAGATACATTAGCTGGGGCATTAGCAGCATTAAGAGGTAATGGAGTTAAAAAAATTGAAGAAATTAAAGAAGACCAAGCGGAAGATGATGAAGATGAAGATGATGAAGACGATGAAGATGAAGATGAAGAGTTTACTGATATCAATACTGATACTGAAGATGAAGAAGATTAGATTCTTAAAATAAAATACATACCAATATATATATATAAATAAAGAAATTACTCTATACAGTTAAAGAATATATAAAAGCATCAGGATTTGGTAAACCTTGTAATTTATAATAATCTTTAATGGTTTCCTTTTTAACAAAACCTAAGGTTTCATAAAATCCTATTGCCCGGTCATTATCAATATGAACATGAAGTAAAATTTCATGAATAAATCTATTTTTGGTTTCTTCAATTAAAAATTCAATTAATTTTTTACCAATCCCCAAATGTTGATAACTATTTAAAACATTAAGTGTTTCCAAATACATCACATTAGGAATAGCTTGACTTACTAATTTTAAATTTGTAAAATTATCAAAATTCCCTTGATGAGAATCAATGGTTAAAGATTTTGATGTAATACTACCCACTGGTAATTCAGAATAAAATGCTAATTTCGTAACATTATTACTGTCAAACAACTGGGAGTACCACTCGTCACTATAGGTGACAGGCAATTGCTCATTGATTTTCTTTAACACTCCTAAATTGTTAGTTGTTAAATCATCCAAATTAATCGATGGCATCTCTCTAACTCTCTTCCTGTCTCTCTCTAACTCTCTCTCTAACTCTCAGTCTCAGTCTCATTCCTATGGTTGAAAAATGTCTCTAAATGTCTCTAATGTCACGTGAAATGTCTCGCAGGGTAGAAATGTCTCAGTTAAATGTCGCGTCAAATATCTCATAATGTCGCGTTGATCCGAAAATGTCTCTTGGGTGAAGTGTGTCGCACGAATGTCTCTGTCTCACAATCATATGAAACCCTCAAATTTAACCATATTACCAGGTTACATTACTCTAAACGAAGGTTAAGGATTACTGAACGAAGGTTAAGGATTACTGGTTAAAAGAAGGTGAAAGATTACTAGGTTAAGGAAGGTTAAAAGGTTAATTATTAAAGGTTAAAGAAGGTTAAGATGATTACAACAATTGTTATTATCTTGGTTATAATCTATTTATTAAAAGATTTAGTATTAGATATTTTTACCACATCAAAAGTTGATCCATTATCATTACCAATTAATGATCCCTCAGTTATTGAAGGTAAGTTTACACCAATGACATTATTAAAATACAATGGTTCCGATCATCCAAAAATTTTCATGGCTGTTAAAGGTAAAGTTTATGATGTTACTCAAGGTTCAAGTTTTTATGGACCTGGAGGTCCTTATGAAAATTTTGCTGGTAGAGATGCTTCCAGAGGTTTATCAAAAAATTCATTTGATTTGAATATGTTAACTCCTTTGGATAAACCAATTGATGATTTAAAAGATTTAAATGATGAAGAAATTGAAAGTTTAAATAATTGGGAAGAACATTTTGAAATGAAATATAAAATTGTTGGTACTTTAAATGAGCCAAATTAAGTACAACCCCATACTTCCTTCCATGGTTCCATCCTTGGTTCCATCAATAATTATGCTCATCAATCCATATCTCATCAACCCATATCTCATCATTAGCACATAGTTAGATCATTAGATCGTTACATATTTTATGAAAGTTTGTCTTCAAATTAATACACTCTACACTCTCTATTACTCTATTTTGGATCTCTTTAGATCTCTTTAGATCTCTTTAGATCTCTCTAGATCTCCTTAAGTCTCTTTAGATCTCTACTACCGAATCCCATGAGAACTCTTGTGGTTGCAACCACTTCTGGTGATAGTTCGCGATGAAAAAATTTGACAATGAGTTATAGAGGTAGAGGACGTGGTAATTATAACAACTACGGTAGAGGTGGTTATTCAAACAATAGAGGAGGGTTTGGTAATAACGGTGGTATTAATGGTAACAATCAACAACATATTAATCAATTTATTTCATCAAATTCGGTCCCAGTTGAAATAGGTGGTTGGAATGGTGCATCAATGCAAGATTGTATAAATTTTATTTCAAGAAAATGTAGAATTATTGTTAATGATGCTAACGTTGAAAGTAATGGTAATATTAGAGGTTACGTCAAGAGTGAAAAAGATGCTAATGATTTGTTGAATTGGTCTGGTGTAAAATTTGCTGGTCAATCTTTAAGAATTGTTAAAAGTTATAACAACAACAGTAATAATAATAATAATAATAATATGAATTCTAATAATGGAGGTGGATTTGGTGGTAAAAAAGATAATAACAACAACACCATTGAAACCATCACTGCCTTTTTAAAATCTCGTTATCAACAAGAATCTAAAATGTTAAATCTTTCAAATGTTCAAAATGATGAAACATTAGTTCAAAAAGGTTTTTTTGCATCAATTTCAACTACATCAAAATTTTTCCCAGCATTAATGAAAATTGCAGGAGAATTAAAAATTGAAGTTGAAAGTATTGATTTAAGTAATAATAATTTAAATGATTTATTAACAATTTCAACTTTACCATTAACATTCCCAAAATTAATAAATTTATCATTAATGAATAATAATTTAGATAAATTAAAAAGTTTTGAAGTTTTTAAAAATAAATTAAATTATCTTAGAGAATTCATAATATCTGGTAATCCAATTTTAAATCAAATTGATAATAATTCAATTAAATTAGAAATTTTAAAAAATTTCCCAAGATTAATTATTTTAAATGGTGAAATTTTAAGGAATGAATTAAAATTATTAGAAATTTTAAAATTCCCATTTAATAATAATCAACAAATGTTTTTCCAAGATTCAGATATTCAACAAATTTCAACAAATTTTATAACTAATTTTTATAATTTATGGGATTCAAATAGACAACAATTAATTCAATTATATAAAAATGAATCACAATTTTCAATTTCAGTTGATATGACAAGTCCTCATGATTTAAATAATAATCAACAAATTGATTTTAGTTATTATTTACCCCAGTCAAGAAATTTAACAAGAATTTCATCTTCAAGGATAAGAATGTCTAGAATTTCTGTGGGGGAAGAAAAAATTTTAAACCTTTTTAAAAATTTACCAAAACTGAAACATGATTTAATTAATAAATCTGATTTATTCACTATGGAATCTTTTAGATTCCCTCAATTAAATGGTATAATTATAAATTTACATGGAATTTTTAATGAACTTGCTGAACCAGAAATTATTTCAACTAATGATTCAAATCAATCTGGTGGCCCTGGTGGTAAAAAATATCATGGGAAACCTAAAAGAGTCCCATTATCAAATAAAGGATTTGATAGATGTTTTGTGGTAGTTCCAGGTCCCGATGGTAGTATGATTGTAGCAAGTGATTCTTTAATTATAAGGCATGCGACTACTTTCAAACATGATCAAAATAATTCTGCTTCTACTACCACTACTAATAATGTTCAAGGACTCCCAGGTTCTTCAAATTTACCAACTCCTGTACCAACAGGTCCAAATTCTTCAGTTCCAAGTTCAGTTCCAGGATCGGGTCCTGGTTCGTTACCAGGATCAGCACAAGGTTTAGCACCACAATCATCTCCAGTAGGAGGAATACTGGGAACTTCAGGTTTACCAGGAACTGCTACACCACTGCCAGGAGCTGTACCAGGTGCACCAGGGGCACCAACTATAAATGATTTACCACCAGACATTAAAAATATGATTAATATAACTCAACAAGAATTATTAGTTAAAGTACTACTTGAAACTAATTTAAATTTACAATTTGGTTATATGTTATGTGAACAAAGTAATTGGGATTACCAACAATGTACAGTAAATTTTAAAAATTCTGTAAATTCATTACCTCCTGATGCATATAGGTAAAAAGGAAGGTACCAGTCCATTGTAACAATTTGTTATATAGGGATGTAAATAGAAAATTTATAATCATACAAAATGTAACCCTCTCTGTCTCTCTGTCTCTATCTGTCTGTCTGCCTATCTGTCTGCCTATCTGTCTGCCTGCCTGTCTGTCTCTGATTTTGGTCTGGTTTGGATTTTGCAACCATCGCGAAAAGTAAATCATAACCTGGTGAGTGATCCATAAACAAAGTTAGGGATGGGTTATAATATTGCAATGGTTACGGATTTCTTCTACCCCCAACCTGGAGGAGTTGAATTCCATGTTTATCATTTATCACAGAAATTAATTGAATTAGGACATTCGGTTATTATAATTACTCATGATTATGAGAATAGAAATGGGATAAGAAATTTAACAAATGGATTAAAAGTTTATTATTTACCATTTTTCACATTTTATAGAAGTTCAACATTCCCAACAGTATTTCTGGCATTCCCAATCTTAAGAAATATATTAATTAGAGAACAAATTGATATTATTCATGGTCATGGATCATTATCAAGTTTAGGACATGAAGCTATATTTCATGGTAGAACAATGGGTATGAAAACAGTTTTCACTGATCATTCATTGTTTGGTTTTGCTGATATTGGTTCTATATTAGGTAACAAAGTACTAAAGTTTGCCCTTAGTGATGTTGGACATGTAATTTGTGTTTCTCATACTTGTAAAGAGAATACTGTATTAAGAGCAACAATTAATCCATTAAATGTTTCAGTTATACCTAATGCTGTAATTTCAAAAGATTTTAAACCTCCATTGGAAAAATTATCAATTGATGATAATATTACTATTGTAGTAATTTCAAGATTATTCCCTAATAAAGGAGCAGATTTATTAACTGCAATTATACCAAAAATTTGTTCAAAAGTACCAAAAGTTAAATTTTTAATAGCTGGTGATGGTCCAAAATTTTTAGATTTAGAACAAATGAGAGAGAAATATTTCTTACAAGAAAGAGTTGAATTAATTGGAGGGGTTAAACATGAACAAGTTAGAGATATAATGATTAAAGGTCATATTTATTTACATCCTTCATTAACCGAAGCTTTTGGTACTGTTATTGTAGAAGCTGTATCATGTGGATTATTCGTAGTAACTACTAAAGTTGGTGGTATACCTGAAGTTTTACCAAATCATATGATGAGTTTTGCTGAACCTGATGAAGATAGTTTAGTGCTGGTCACTTTAAATGTAATTAAAAATTTTGAATCGGGATTAATTGATACTTCAAAATTTCATAATGAAGTTGCTAAAATGTATAGTTGGGACGATGTGGCAATTAGAACTGAAAATGTTTATAATTCATTAGATTTAAATAAATTAAATCAATCTTTATATATTAGATTTAAAAAATATTATTGTTGTGGAATAATTGCTGGTAAATTATTCGTTTTATGTGTGGTTGTTGATATATTTATTTATTTAATTTTAGAATGGTGGTATCCAAGGGAAGATATTGATTTAGTTAATAAATGGCCACAAAATCCAAAATTGAAAACTAGGAAACTGAAAACAATAAATCATATATAAAAAACATTTGGGATTTGAATAACTCATTGATTATGATCATTGATTATGATAATATAATTTCATCCCTTTGTTTAATATATTTATAAAATTGTTCATTTATTGATGATATTATAAATTTTGGATTTTCCAGTTTTTTCAAAAATTTACCACTTGAAGGAATTTTTAATAATTCAACACTATTGGAAACTTTCCTTAATTGATTTGAAATTTTAAAAATTTTATCATCATTATAATTATCAGGTGTTTCTTGATTCAGTTTAGAATTAATTAATAACCATGATAAATCTTCTTCCTCCTCCACATTCTTAACTTGATTAATACTAATTAATTTACGTAAATATGAAATTTCTTCAATTAATCCAATTTTATCAACAAATTCAATTTCTTTTATTTTTGAATTGAATTTACCTTTAATATATGAAATATTAAAAAATTTATTACTATTTAATAAATTGTCAATTTCTAAATTTAATTCTTCATTCTCTTTAATTTTATCATTATATGACTTACTTAAATTTTTAAATGATTGGCTAATGTCGTTAAATTTTTCCGTTAATTCATTTAATTTAAATTTATAATTTTTATCAAGTGATGATAAATTATTTTTCATTAATTGAATTGTTAATTCTAAATCATTAATAATTTTTTGTTTATTCATTAATTCTTTATTGAAGTCAGTATTGACACTCATTTCTTTAGTTTCATTATCATTATCATTAGCATTTGCATTAGAACCCACTTTCGTGAAAGTTTTATTTAAATTAGTTAAATAATCGTCAATATTGACTTCATTAAAACTTATATCTATTTCATAACGTTCATTAACTTCATTATTAAATTTTACTTTATTCAATTTTATTAATATTTCATTAAATTCATTTGATGATTGTTCTTGACAATTAAATTTCATTAAGTAAATACAACATTGATTATACAATTTATTTGAATTAATAGATTGGAAAATTAATTTAGATAGATTTTCAATTAAATCAATTTTAAAATTATCAATTGTTTCATTTTGAATATTTAATAATAATTCTGAAATTATAAATTGAAAATCATTAATTATTAAAGAATCTGAAATTCTGTTTTGACATTTATTTACAATATCATACAAGAATTTTAAATAATTTATTAATTTATATTTTGGTAAATATTCAATTATTGTTTTTAAACTAATTAATTGTAAATTTAATTTTAATTTCCCATCTTCAATTGATGAAATTTGTAAATTAGAAATTTTTAATAAGAAATTAACATAATTATAATCTCTAGTTTTAGAATTTAATTCAATTTTTAAATTTTCAATTAATTTTTTAGAATTTTCAATTTCTTCTTTGTTTATAATTCTACTATTATCATCATCGATATTAGCAGGGTTATTGACAGATACATTTTCTAATTTTTTTTCTAAAATTTTTTTATTATTACCTTCTTCAATCAACTTATTATTCAATTGTAAAATTTTTTCATTTAATTGATTTTCAATTTCCATATGATGTTCTTGTAAATCATTATCAATTTCTTGTAATTCATTTAAATCATTAATTTTCTTATTTAAATCAACAATTTTATTATTTAATTCATTGTTCTCATTGGTTAAATGGGTTATAATATTATCCAGATCATTAATTGAATCGATAGTTTGTTTTAAATTATTTATTATCTCTTCAGAATTTTTCAATTTTTCAATAACTATATTATATTCAATTTTTGGTATAGAATTTTCAGTTAATTTAATTATTTCATTCGTAAGATTTAATTCATTTAATTCATTATTTGATTTTAATTCAATTAATTTCATTTCTAAAATTTTAATCTTTTGAATTAGTTTCAGATTTCCATTACTATCACTATTATTGATTTCATTTTTTAAATTTTCATCAATTTCAAATTCAATTTGTTTATTAATTTCTAATTCATCTTTCAAATTATTAAAATCTTTAATTAATTTATTGTAATTATTTTCAATTTTCTGTAAATCACTTATTAATTTTTCATTTTCAGTCTTTAAATAATCTCTATCAGACGTAATAGATTCTAATTTACTCTCTAAATTCTCCAATTCATTGATTTTCAATTTATAGAAATTAACATCTTTTAAAGCATCTTGAAGTTTCAATTGAAGTCTTTCAATTATAGATTCTAATCTACCATTATTACCTGTGTTATTACCAGTATTACCAGTAATACCAGTAATACTCGAACTTCCGCCAACATCTCTGTTTTTCCTTTCAGGACTTTTAGGACCATCAATTACTTCAACGAGAGACGGCGATACAAACAAGCCATATAAACCAGATTTACTACATTTAAAATATTCAATTCCATTAATTGAACCATTATTCTTACCTGAAGCGTCAAATAATTCTAACCCAACCCAAATTCCTGGAGCAAATTGAGTTTTACCAATAAATCTAACTATACCTCGTTTACCCTTAGCGGTGACACTTAACCCAATTGAAAGCTCAACCATCTAAAACACCAAGCAAGTTCTTCACCAAAGTCCTTCACCAAAACCAAAACCAAAACCAAAAACTTCACCAACCTTGTGAGAATCAGATCTGATCTTATATTTGTGCGCGCGTCTGCGAATTCGTTTGATAAACAGTGGTGAAGAATGTCACAAAACCAGAAGAGATTAGGCAATTTGAAAGTTGAGTTGTTAAATGAACAGAAACAAGAGATCAGAGAAGCGTTCTCCTTGTTTGACATGAACAATGATGGATGTTTGGATTATCACGAATTAAAAGTTGCCTTTAGAGCTTTAGGATTTGAATTATCAAAAAGACAAGTTTTAGATATAATTCATGAATATGATACTGACAATAGAAACTTAATAACTTATGAAAACTTCTTCCAGGCTGGTATGTATACTATCATGTCCTTTATCTATATATATATATATATATCAACTGATTTTGAATTTAAAGATTGT
Organism: Yamadazyma blattariae; assembly: GCA_030581595.1. Lineage (NCBI taxonomy): Eukaryota > Fungi > Ascomycota > Pichiomycetes > Serinales > Debaryomycetaceae > Yamadazyma > Yamadazyma blattariae. Next base: position 938,666 of record JAKTTU010000002.1, on the reverse strand, counting down.
GGATCCTTTGAATGGGTATTTCTTTGAGACTTACTAACAAATTCTAGTCGGTGAAATGATAATTAATAGAGATCCATTGGAAGAAATAAAAAGAGCATTTAAATTATTTGATGATGATGGTACTGGTAAAATCACTTTAAGGAACTTAAGAAGAGTTGCTAAAGAATTAGGTGAAAATTTAACTGATGATGAATTAAGAGCTATGATTGATGAATTTGATTTAGATGAAGATGGTGAAAGTATGTATCCCGTTTTAACAGCAGTGTATACGCTTAAGGTCTTATACTAACCCCTTTTTAGTTAACGAACAAGAGTTTATAAACATTTGTACTGAGTAGATTGAAAAATCACTGGAAAATCATTGAAAAATCATTGAAAAATCATTGAAAAATCATTGAAAAATTAGGTAAAATCTTCCAAAGAAAAAGAGTTTCCAGTAGTTGAATGTCTCCAACTGGCAGTAACCAACAGTGTCAACACGTGAGGCTTGCCTTCCATAAGGTGTTGTAATAAAGACCACTTAGTCTGTATAATTTTGTAATATAATATCATTTTCTTCTAAACCTCAACCTCGCACTCTCAAAAAATTTTTCACTTCAAGAAGGTCAGAAACAACGATGTCAATAAATCAAGTTAGGAGAAGGTATCAAAAGGATTTAACTAAATTACCAAAAATTTATCGGGATAGAGTTGTTAAACAAAACAATATGTTTACATTACCAACTTTTGAAAGTAAATTACCAATTTTACCAAAGGAAGAACAAAAAACAGAAATTACAGATTGTGGATATACTGAAGGAGATTTAGTTTATATTACTAAAGGTGAACATAAGGGAACAATTTCAACAATTTTTAGATATTCTAAAGAATATGATGGATTATTTTTATCAGATATTTCTGAAAAAAAAATTATACCAAAAGATCAATGGTTTGATCAACAAGATAGTTTTTTAGTTGATTATCCAAAATTAATACCATCAAATTTTGTTAGATTAGCAGCTAAAGATAAAAATGAAAAGGGTGAAGATTATTATATTGTTGCTGACCAAGTAATTTATAAAGAAAAATATTATGATGATAGATATAAAAAATGGTTACCCAAAAGATTTATAAAACATCATGAACATATTGAAATACCATGGCCAAATCCTCCAATGGAACCAAAAGCTGGTGAATTATCAACTAATGAAGAAATTGTTTTTGAAAAAACTTTTGAATTTCAAAGTTTATCAGTACCTCCCGTACCATCAAAAGTTTTAAACGAATTAAGAAATCCTTATTCTAAATATAAAAATAAGTTAATTACTGAATTACAAGCAAGAAGATTAAATAGACCAGAAATGCCATTAACAAAAGATCAACAACTTTATATTGCTAAACAGGAAGAAAAGAAAAGATTGGAACTTGAAAATATTCCAACTGAATTGTCACCTGAAATTCAAGAATTTATTGGTACTAAGATTGCTGAACATTTAAATAAAATTGATAATCCTTATATGATTGCACATTTAGATTCATTATCAAAACAAACTATCCCAAAATAAATAAAAAAAACTCTTTTAGAGAGACTTGTATATATATCATGAATATAAATTTTTAGAGATTTCTTCTTTCCATTTCTTTCGGAGATTTCTTGTTTTCATTTCTTTTAGAGATTTCTTGTTTTCAACTTTTTTAGAGATCCTTTCAGTTCTTTTGTATATATAACTAACTAAAGCTTATAATTTTTCATAATCAAGTTTACCTTCTAATTTCTTAACATCAGCAACTTTTCTAACAGCTTTCATTAAATCACTTTGAATTATATAATCCCTTTCATCTCTAATAGCGAAAAACCCTGCTTCAGTAACAACATTTCTAATATCAGCACCATTAAATCCATCACTCATTCTAACAGCTGCTTCAAAATCAAATTCACCTTGTTTAGCAATTTTTGATGTATGAATTTTAAAAATTTCTAATCTACCAACTTCATTTGGTAAAGCAATTTCAATTTTTCTATCTAATCTACCAGCTCTTAATAATGCAGGATCTAAAGTATCAGGTCTATTAGTTGCCATAATAACTTTTGTTTGACCTAAAGTATCAAACCCATCCATTTGATTTAATAATTCCATTAAAGTTCTTTGAATTTCACGATCAGCTGAAGTACCTTCACTAAATCTACGACCACCAATTGCATCAATTTCATCCATAAATATAATACATGGAGCATGTTCTCTTGCATAAGAAAACATTTCTCTAATTAATCTAGCAGATTCTCCAATATATTTATCAACAATTGCTGAAGCTGGTGAAAAAATAAAATTTGCTCCAATTGTTGCTGCAACTGCTTTTGCTAATAATGTTTTACCAGTACCTGGTGGACCATATAATAAAACCCCTTTTGGAGGTTTAATACCAATTCTTGTAAATAATTCAGGATTTTTTAATGGTAATTCAATAACTTCTCTTAATTCTCTAATTTGATCAGTTAATCCACCAATACCATTAAATGAAATTTCACCTGGTTCAAAAGTTGTCATATTATAAACTAATGGATCAACTTCTCTTGGTAAAATTCTCATAATTGTTAAAGTTGTCATATCTAATGAAACTCTAACACCATTTTTTAAATTTTCCTTTTTAATGGTATTTCTACATCCAACAATATAACGGGGGCCACTGGATGCTTTAACTATAAATCTTTCTTCATCTAATTGTTTTAAAACTTCTCCAATTATTTGTCCAACTGATTGTAATGCCTTTATATCATTTTCAGTTTTATCATAATCTTTATCTAAATCTCGTATACTTAATCGTAAATCTTTTAATCTAGCATCCCAATTCCTATGTTCAGTTAATTTATCTTTGAATTTATTTAAAGCTCTTTCTCTTTCAGGATCAACTGGTTCACTTGGTTCACTTGGTTCACTTGATTCATTTGGTTCACTTGATTGTTCATTATTATTATTACTCTCATTATTGTTGGATTCATTGGTTTGACCAGTTTCTTGGTTTAACGCTTGAAGTAACGGATCTTCTTCACTCATGCTATTGATTCTTTATCTTTTCCAGTCTACTTTTGTTAATATTTAACAGTAACTCTCTTTTGATAATTCCTATGAGTTTCCTGAGTTGATAGTGGCAAACCTATAATTCTTTCCACTGGCAGGTTTCGCGAACCTGAGATCAGCCTCACGTGATGCCAACGTTAACTATGGGAATAGCATACTAATGACAGGTTATAAGCAAAGTTCTGTAGATAAGTGGGTAGCTATTTGTAGGGTGTGATGGGTGGAGAGACGGTGGAACTTGCACCGTACTTTTGGTATCAATATTAGTTTTAAAGAGAGGTTGATACTTTTTTACAATTCTTTTTCGATATTTGCAGCCATTGGCAATCGATTCAGTTTAATCTAGTTTGGTGAAAGAAGGTATACCTTCATACCTTCATACCAGGTAACACTTCGTAATCGATACTTGATGTTCCCATAAATTATCACAGGTATGTGTTGAATGTTCTACTGGTCTTGCAGTGTATAAATTGCCAGATTTCGCTGACTTAAATTCTCAAGTTTAACCTTGGTCAATTGGGCGATGTAGCATTGGGAGATGTAACACTGGGCGATGGAACATAAGGTAAAACTGCTACAGCTGAGTCCATCACCCCTTGATTACAGTGATACATCTACTAATAACACTTCAGATCAAAAGATTTCGCAGTCTCAAATTTTTCAAATCTCATCTGACTCAAAGGAACGAAGGAGATCGCTGAAGTAGTGATATTTACTATTGCAACATTGACTGTATTAACATAATTGAGTTGATTAACTAGATAAGGTAAGAAGGAACTGCTACAGCTTTCAACGAGAGAAGAAAACAGCAAAAGAAAGCAGCAAAAGAAAAGAGCGAAAGGAAAGATGGAATTTCATGCATTTATATTATGTGGACCAGGTAAGAATTTATCACCATTTTCACAAATTAGATCATCAGGTCAACCAAAAGCATTATTGCCGATAGGGAATAAACCAATGATTCAAAAAGTCTTAGATTGGTGTGAATTAGCATTTTTCCCAAAAGTTACATTGGTTGTTGATGAAGATAGTGAAGGACCAATTACTGAATTTTTAAATCATTATAAAAAATTATTAGAACAAGTTAATAGTGGTAAATCTAATGAAGAAATTTATTTAAATGATATTAATATTTTAAGACTTGAAAATATTGATAAAAATGGTGCTATATTAAATTATTTATTTAAAGAAGGTATTAAACCTTATGAAAATTTTGTTATATTACCTTGTGATTTTATAACAAATTTACCACCACAAGTTTTAATTGAAAATTTTAGAAATAAGAATGATAATGATATTGGATTAATTTTATATTATCGTAATAAATTAGAAATTGAAGATAAAAAGAAGAAAATTTTCCCTAATAGTTATACAATTTATAGTGAAGAAGAAAATAATTTATTAGATTTATATTTACAAGAAGATATTGATTTCCATAAATTATTAAAAATTAGAACTCAAATGTGTTGGAGATATCCAAATTCAACTATGAGTAAAAAATTATTAAATAGTTCAATATTTTTTGGATCAAATAAAATTTTTGAAATTTTTGAAATGGAATCAATTAGATTTAATGAAAATTATTTTCAAAATCATTCAATTAATAAAATTATTAGAGATTTAGCAAGAAGATCTTGGAGACATTCAAAACCTTTAGAAACTATTGGATTTTCAATAATTCCTGAATATTCTACATTTTTCAGAGTTAATAATAATCAAGTTTTATTAGAAGCAAATAGATATGAAATGCAACAACAAGTTAAAAAATTAATTTCAAATGGTATTAATCAACCAACAAAGGATAAATTATTAGCTAATATTGGATTAGATTCAATGGTTGGTAAAAATAGTAATTTAGGTGAAAGAACAAATGTTAAAAAATCAGTTATTGGTTCAAATTGTATAATTGGTAAAAGAGTTAAATTAACTGGTACAATAATAATGAATAATGTTATAATAGATGATGATGTTCAATTAGAAAATTGTATAATTGGTAATGATGTTAAAATTCATTCAAAACTGAAATTAACAAATTGTTTTGTTGAATCAACTCATGAAGTTGCTAAAAATACTTATACAAAAGGGGAAACTTTATATAGTCTTTCATTAGAAGGTATAGTGGAACATGATGAAAGTGGCAGTGATTATTCTGATGAAAGTGACAGTAATGACGATGAAAGTGAAGGTGAATATGAATATGGTGATAATTCAGATGGATTATTTGATTATTAAATAGAGTTAAAAGAGTAAAGAGTACAGTGTAAAGAGTACAGTGTAAAGAGTACAGTATAAAGAGTACAGTGTAAAGAGTACAGTAAAAAAAATAAATCTATTAAAACTACTCATGAACTACGTTAAGTAAAAAATGCTAATGCTAATAATATACATATATAGATCAAAATCTCAATTAATCTCTTGGTTATCTCTTCTTTGATCATCTCTTCTTTTTTTACGGGTATTAGTATTAATTATATGAGATTTCCTCTTTTTTTCAACTAATTCTTCTTCAGATTCTGATTCTTCGGATGATATTTCAGATTTTTTTGAATTTCTCTTTAATTTCTTTTCCTTATAATTTAATTTCTGTTTTGGTGTATGATTAACTGATATTTGTGGTTTAGTTAATTTATATTGATATGGCAGTACAAGATCTTTATTCATTGAAAAATCTTTTGTATCAGTAATTTCATCCTTTTCCTTTGATATTTCCTTTACACTTTCTTTATCTTTCTTACCAGTATCATTTGTTATTTCATGTTTCTTAGTTAATATCCAATTTTCTACATCACCATCATTTTCAAGCAAATGAACCATATCATTTAAACATGATAAATAACCGAAATGGTAATTTAAACTACCAGAGTTCTTTCCTAAACTGTATAAGGAAGCTAATGATTTGGCAGCTTCTGTGAAATCTTCCTTGTGTTTCCTCTTACTCCTTTCAGAACTTTTCTTGAAATCTTCTTGATGTTCTTCATCTTGTGAAATCGAAGAAGAAGAAGAAGAAGAAGAAGATGATGATGATGATGATGAGGATGAGGGAATGTTTGATGGTAACTGTTCTACTAGCAAATTGTTATATAAATTGGTGACCGCCTTGGCAGCCTTCTTAAACTCGTTGTTCAACTCACCATTTAAGTGTTCCACTCGTTCCTTGTTGACTGGTTCAGTCAACGTCAATTCTTTTGATAGATTTGACAAGTCCATCTATCGATCTGAAGATTTCGCGGATTTGCTGACGATGGTTAAATCAACATTAATTTACAGATATGATGGTATGTGTTGGATTATCAACAGATGACGATGTCCCTGACTTGACGCAGTGATGCCTTTCCCGTTGCCACAAAACTTTTGTCTGCTTGTTCATTCGTTTGTTTAAGCTGGAGAACGAGAAACTTTACACTTTTGATTTGGTGTCTTTTTGGTGTCTTTTTGGTGTTTTATTGGTGTTTTCTTTTACTAACCCTAACTAGCTCTCCCATTATGTGGATCAGTTGATGATAATAATGATGCTTCCTTAACTGAACAAAAGAAAAAATGTAAGATTTTAATCTCAAGAATTACCCCAAATTCTGAACCCCAAGCAACGATTGAATCTGGTAATTATAGTATTCATTATTTAATTTCACAATCAATAATTTATTTATGTATTTGTGATAAGACTTATCCTAGAAAATTAGCATTCCATTATTTAGATGAAATTTCTACTGAATTTTATAATAGTCATGGTACAGCAGCTTTACAAAATTCTGCAAGACCATATGGTTTTAGTTCATTTGATACATTTTTATCCAAAAGTAAAAAACTTTATCAAGATCAAAGAGCTCAACTGAATATGGATAAATTAAATAATGAATTATCGGATGTCAAAAAAGTTATGACCAAAAATATTGAAGATTTATTATATAGAGGTGATTCATTAGATAAAATGTCAGATTTATCTTCAAGTTTAAGAAATGATAGTATTAAGTATAGGAAAAAGGCTCAACAAATCAATTTCGAAGCCATGCTAAGACAATACGCTCCAATTGCTGGTCTTGGCTTAATATTTGTATTTATCATTTGGTATATGTTTTTAAGAGGTTAATAAATGCTCTACCCTCTACCCTGAATCTCTACTCTCTTCACTTCTTTACTCTCTTTACTCCGATTGCTTGCTTTGCTTTCGCTCGGTTCCAGTGCAATGCCAGCCAGCAGCTGACTGCTGTACTATGGTGGTGGAGTGACAGTGGGGGACGTTAAGTTGGTGATAATCTGCGATCAGAAATGTTCGCACAGATGATACCTAGATTACATCCACCTTCCAGTACTCAAGCCATTGCTACGGTTACCGCTGATAGATCGCCAGAAACCGAAATATACCCTACCAATCTGACCATTAGTGGTATCAGTGAAGAGGAACTCGAAGATCAACAACAAGAACAAGAAGATCAACAAGATCGAGAACTACAAGATCAAGAACTACAAGATCAAGATCAAGATCAAGAAGAATTAACTCAATTGTTAACTGGTTTAGTAAGAAATACAATCAATACCAATTATAAAGATTTAAATATCTTTAACAACAATGATAGAGAATTAAACGATGAAGAATATTTTACTCAATATATCTTAAATGATAAGAACTTAACTATTGATGAATTTAATAATAAATTAAAACATTTTTTAATTTTTTCAATTTCTGGTAAACCAATTTATTCTTTGAATGGTGGTGATGATTTGATTATTGGATTTGCCGGATTAATAACCACTATAATTTCAAGTTTTGAAGATCAATTGAATGAAGAAATTCAAGTTATTGATTCTAATGATGTTAAAATTATAATTATGAATAAAAATCCAATAATATTAATTAGTATAACTAAAATTGGTTATGAAATGTCATTAAATCAAAATAATAATGAATACCTGCAACTAATAAATCAATTGAATTGTCTTTATGATTATTTAATATCGATACTATCTAAACCGGTAGTTTTGAAATATTTCCATAATAGAATGAATTATGATTTACGTAAAATTTTAACAAATTTAGATTTTGAAAATTTAGATGATTTATCAATGAAATTGACTTATGGGATTTCTACTAGAAATATTACAAATGGTGGTGAAACTGGCACTGGCACTCGAACTGCCAATGGAACTGGAACTGGCACTGGCACTGGAACTGCCAATGGAACTGCCAATGGAACTGCCACTATCGCTGAAATTGATGAAGTAAATGGGGGTGAAACTAATAGAAAAGGAGAAGGATTTGAATTCTATATAAGTCAACTTTTAACAAGTTTACCAACTTTCAAATTAAGTTATACAATTAGACATAAATTAAGTTCAATTTTAAATAATAATAGAATTGAAGAAATCTTGTTTGCAGCATTAACATCAAATTTAAATAAAATTATAAGTATGATTAAACCTAAAAATCACGAAATTATAAATGAAGATATAAAATTATTATTAAGATTAATTAAAAATAATAATGGGAATATTAAAGATATCGAGACTGAAGATTTATGGATCCCCATTTGTTTACCAAATTTTAATTCTAATGGATTTTTATATTGTTATGTTAAAACATTTGATTTAACCAAAATTTTAAAAGTTGATGGTAAATATTATTCCCAATCTGAATTAATTAATATTATTTTAATTAGTACTAATAAAAATAATTTTTTTAAAGTTAAGTTAATGGCAAATAAAATAATTGAAAATATAATACAATTTGAATTAAAGGATAAATTATATAAAGAATTGAAAAATTTTGAATTAAATATACCAAATTCAATGAATCATTTTATATTTAAGGATAAATTGAAAAATCAATTTGTGATGAATAAAATTTCAAATGATAAAAATTTAGTTTTTAAATATATTTATTATTATACTAATTTATTTAATGCTAAATCAACTAGTATAAAAAATTTAACTGGTGAAAATAATAATAATAATAAAAAATTATCCTATATAAAATTTGACACGATAGTTGGATTTATGATTAGTGATGATTTTTATGAATTTTATTGTATTGGTAATGGAGAAATGAATGAGTTAATTAGAGATGGGTTGAGTGTTATAAGTTGGTGTAAGAAGAATGAAAAAAGGTTTTTTGGTAATACGGTTACATTTACCTTCTGACCTAGACCTAGACACTAGACGTTAGTCTAGTGTCTAATTTTCAAGTTATCTACGTATATATGTATACAGGTATATATGTATATATGTATATAGGTATATATGTAAGTATCTAGGTATATAGGTAGCTATGTACTTGCTCTAGTGGATCTCATTTCAATAATTGTTTTTCATTATTTTTCAAAATTTCAGTTAATTTTTCCAAACTGGATTTATGTAAATTTTCAAAATTTTTAAATTCCTTTAAATCCAAATCACTTTTTTTACCCTTTAGTTTTTTATCGAATTTTTTCTTGTAATCAAGTCTAATTGAATTTAAAGATAATCCACCATTTTTAAATTTTTCAAAAATCGATTTTAAATCTTTTACTTGTTCTAATTTAAGATCTTTTGTCATTGGAGGTAATGGGATTTTCAATTGATTTGGATTTTGTTGATCTTGAACCGGATTTAAATTCAAACCAGAATTTAAAATGGTATTGATAATCTTAGAGTTATAATCTTTATCGAAAACGGTTATAATTAAATTTCTACCTTTAATTGAAGTTGATGCAAAATCTGTATATTTCATAATATTACCATCAATATCAATATTTAAATTATCAAACATTTGTGGTTCGGATCTACCTAATCTAATTTCATTGGCCCTTTTACTAAACTTGTCAATAATCGAATTAAACTTAGTTTCAACCTCTTTTAAATCAATTTTAATTTCTGGTGGGTCTTCCACATTGGTTTCGTCCTTTGAAAGGTCTTTACCATTGGGTTTCTTACCTTTTTTGGGTTTATATAACGTTGTGGTGGAAGTGAAAGTTCTAAAAAAAGGTGTTTGAGCAAGTGTGCCACTAATCGAACTTCTTATTGTCCAACTTCTTATAGTCGAACTTATTGTCGAACTTGTTCCTGGTGTTGATCTGCCAACTGCTCTTAAACCACTAATCATTGAAGAATTTTTCGCACTGGAGACCTTGTATGAAACCACGTCTGAAACAATGAAGCTAACATTGTCTGAATTCAGTTCTAGTAGCCGTGTTTCATCTTTCTAGAAGTTCCATCTGTGTCATATTCATTTGCAACTGGATTCAGGATTCACCATTAAGTCTTTAAACTGCAAATTGATAGCTGCAAATCTTCTTATGCATTATGACTCTTTGTAAGACAAATAGACAAGGCTAGACAAGGCTAGACAAGGCTAGACAAGGCTAGAGTTGGAATAATAGAGTAATATTATCAGTTTCTAGGAATAAATAACTAAAAGCAGATATTTAATGAATAGGCAGATATTTAGGAATTGGCAGAACCAGTTGCATTAAAATGTGATTCATGCTAGCTCCTTCAATAATAGCTCAAATTTCATCTTTTTTGCCTCTGTGAATATGCGATGTATCATATGAACCCCGAACAACACTTTGTAGGTTTCAATTCGAGTTAGAAATCCAATTAACGTGTTGTTTTTAAAATATTACACAAAGTCGGGTGTGGAAAATTCAGGTATAAATTTGAAATGCGACCCTCAATCGCAATTTCAACTGAAACTCAATCGTCGAAATGGAACAAGTTACACAATTTTTATCCCATATTGATTCTGTACGTATTTGTTCATTGGTGGGCATCAACCAGATAACACCGTTGCAATTGATTTGATTGATTTGCTTGAAGGGAGGAATTTTGGATTGAATTCATTGATTTTGCATGGAAAACATTGATTTTGCATGGAAAAGGTTTGGTACCTTAAACTTTTCACTTGCTTCCCTCCTTGTCCCTTAAATTTTTTGTGATTTTTGGAACATATATACTAACATAACTTCCCAGAAAACTGTTGGTATTACACCATTAAACCACTTTGAATCTCAATCTGGTTTACCAAGATCTTATGCCGTTTTGGGTGTTGTTGCCGTTTATTTTGTACTTATCTTTTTAAATGTTGGAGGTATTGGACAATTACTTTCAAATATTGCTGGATTTGTTGTCCCAGGTTATTATTCATTAGTTGCGTTACAAACTTCAAGTACTAGTGATGATACTCAATTACTTACTTATTGGGTTGTTTTTGCATTTTTAAATGTAGTTGAATTTTGGTCAAAAGCAATTTTATATTGGATTCCATTTTATTGGTTATTTAAAACTTTTTTCTTATTATATATTGGTATTCCAGCTACTGGTGGTGCTGTTCAAGTTTATAATAATATGATTGCTCCAATTAGTGAAAAAATTGTTGGTGGTGGTCATGGTATCGCTGAAGAAATTAATGATGTCGCTTCTGGTGTTAGTACTTCAGTTGAATTATAGACAATATAAATTGTTTTCTTTCTATATACTCTTTCCTCTTCATAAAACTACCTACCTAACTAACTAACTTAATTACTTACTTGCTCTTTCTTTAAAGACTCCTATCGAATTTACTAAAATCAAATTGCTGTTCAATTAGTGATCCATCAATATTATAAGAAATTTTAATTCTAAATTTAATTTTACTACCTTCTTTACCAACTAATTTAATACTTTGTAAAATAAAATCATTTGAAGTAACTAAATTCATATTTGTATTTGAATTTGTTGATATTGTTAATTTTTGTGATTTTGGAACGGCAATTAAAAATTGTAAATTGTTGATTGTTTTGGTTGTTGTAATTTGTGAATCAATTAATGCTTGTCCATTACCTATTGTTTTTGGAATAAATTTAATTGTTAAATCATTATTTTTAAATGCTATAATACCTCCAGTAATTGGTTTAGCTGGTGGAGGTGGTGGTACTGATGTTGATGATATAGGTGGTGCAGTCGTATTTGGAGTATCAAATAAATCAAGAATATCATTTTTAGTACTAGTTGGTGGTTTTGAATCAAAAATATCTGATAATAAATCATTTCTAGTTTCTTCAGCTAAATCTAATAAATCATTTGGTTCAGGAGTTTTATGTTGATCTCTTTCTCTTTCGAACTTTTCTGTTTCAGATTTTTCTTTTTCATTAATAGTTAAAGATAACATTTCTCTATGTTTAATTGATGGAGGTGGCATTTTTGAAACTAATCCTTTTTTAAATTTTGAATCAGTTGATGTTAAAATTTCCAGAAATTCAATTGATCTAATTTGAATTTCTAAATTTTTATTGGTATCATTTTTAATTAAATTTTTTCTTAAAATTTCTAATGCTTCAGTATTTTGAAATTTTGTTGATAATTTAATTAATGCAGTTAATGAATAATTAACTAATTGAGATTGTTCAATTGATGAATAAATTGAATTATTAATTAATTCATTAAATAATTTTAAAACGTTTAATTCATTAATTATGAATTCTTTAGGGTTATCACTACTGGTATTATTATTATTTTTCAGCAGTTCCTCTGAATCTTCTAAAATTTTTTCACCATTAACTAATTCAAAATATTCACCTAAACACCAAATATTAACCATTGATAAACCAAATTGATTTTTATCTTGATTAACTAATAACCATAATTTTAAAATAGTTTGTTTTTTTAAATCATTTGGTAATCTAATTAAATTACTTAAAATATTTGAAATAAATTCTAATGAAATAAAATTACTTGAAATTTTTAAAATTTTAACTAAATTATCAAATTTCCAAGAATCATTTGGTGAAAATTTATCTAAAACTAAAATTAATTGAGAAATAATAAATGGTTTTAAATCATTATCATTTGTAATATTTAAAAATTTTAAAATTTCTTTAATTAATACTCTAATATTTGATTCATTTAAAATTGCAAAAGTTAATTCTAATGATCTACGTCTAATTGATATATCACCATCATTTAAACATCCAACAATAATTGATCTATGTCTTTGTACTGCATTTGGTTCAATATTTATAACTTTTAATAATGTATTTAATGCAACATATCTTGTATTATTATCTTTTGTTGATAAAAATTTACCTAATAAATTAATACCTAAAATTTTTAAACTTTGTTCACTATCAATGGTAAAAATTGTACGAACACATTCATATAAAATTGAATGACCAACATTTTTACCAATTTCAATATTTGAACAAATTTGAGTTAAAATATCATTAAAAGCATCTAAATGTTGAAAATTTTTATTTGTTGAAAATAATCTTAAAACTGATAATAATTCAGTTTGTAAAAAAGGATCATTTATACCTAAAACATCATAATCTGGATTATAACCAGAATTAATTAATTTTTTTAAATTAACTAATAATTTCATTGATAATTTAATTAATTGATTTTGATTTTCTTTAATTTTATATAATGATTTAATTAAAGTTAAACTTGATAATTGAACACCAGGATTTTTATCATTAATTAAGTTTGATATTTTATTTATAAAAAATTCAGATAATTCATTATCTTTTTCAATTAATTTTGCTGCTACAATACATGCTTTCTTTTTAATATATGGATTATTCAGTTCAATTAATTTTTCAACATTAGTATATAAATCTCTTGATAATTCTGGTGAAGCAATATTACCTAAACAACATAAAGCTAACCCCACAATATAACTATTTGGATGTTGCATATCATTATCTAATGAATTAGTTAATAATGTTAAAACTTCTTGATTTTCATCTAATAATAACATAGTAGCTAAATATCCTAATCTTTTATCAATAAATTTAGGTGATGCTAATAATTTAATACATTCAACTTGTCCAAAATGAGTTTTCTCTCCCATAATATATAAATATAATAATTTTGAAATACTAATTCTTCTTGAATTTTGATCTAAATTAATATCTTTAAATGATGTTCTAATTGCTGCACTTTCTTTCATCACTACATTTCTTTCATCAGCAATGGTTTTGGCCTTTCTCACCGCCTTGATAAATGATTTTAACGATGCCATACTAACGAAACAACTTGTTTACTACAGGAACTACTGGTTTATCAAAGAAACTACTGGTTTACTGGTTCAATTCAATGGATTGTCAGGGTGGGCGGTTGGAATGTGTTGGAAATGTTGATGTTGATCTGATCGCGAATTTCTTCCAAACACCTTCGCGCAGAAATTACCACATCTTAACCCCCAGGTTAGTACCGAGTTTAGTACCAGCTAGTACCACCAGCTACCACCAGCAGTCTAGTATCAGCAGTTTAGTATCAGCAGTTAGTACCGGTTAGTACCAGTTAGTACCAGTTAGCAAGATGGAACCAGATACAACAGGTAAGATTCAGTTTATATCGACTAAAGGACCGATAGAATTAGAATTATGGTGTAAGGAATATTCACAATTAACTAAACAATTAATGATTTCAATAATAAATGATGATTTCATTGGTGAAAAATTAATTAAATATGGTGATGGTAAACAACAAGATTTTATTCATTTAAATTGGGATTGGGAATCCTTAGGGATCAAAAATCCCAAGAAAAACAGTAGAATACGATATAAACGAGGTTATATTGGATTTGATAATGGTTTAAGATTTGGATTAGATGAAAATTGGGATGGTCCAGTTATTGGTAAAATTATTGGTGATAGTATCTATAATTTACAACTGATTAACGAAGAATTTGATTGTATTATTAAACTGAATGATATTATGGTTCCCTATTTTGATGATTTACCTGAAAGGAACAAACCACAAGAGGAAGGAGAACATTGGAAACATCCTAAAGATAACAAAAAGAGTAAAAAGAGAATTAATTTAGGTTATGATGTAGAAGATGATGATTTTGAAATGAAAAGTGCCTATGAATTAATGCCTAAAAGGAAGAAGCAAGAGAACGTTGCAATTAAGAATGAACAGCCAAACGAACCAAAACAACAACCAAAAAAAGAAGACAAGGACCTAGAGGAATTAAAACCCGCAAAGAAAGCTACAATATCTGATGAAAATAAAACGGGAAGGAACGACCTAGAGGAATTAAAACCAGAAGACAAAGGTACAATATCTGATCAAAAGAAGGGAACGAAGGACCTAGAGAAACAAAAATATGCTGAACTTAATCATGAAATTGATTCATATAAAGATATCCCAATGTCAAAACTTTTAAATCACAGTTATGAAAGAGTTAAAAATATATAGGGTAAGTAGAGAATGACATTTAATGCATATTATTAAGTTTTCTTTATGTTTTACATGTGTGAGTGTGTTTTTCTTTTCTGTGTGTTCTACTTTCTGGAAGTTAACCAAGGATGATTAATTAATTGACCAGCATTTAATCTTTTATCACCATCATATTCAAGACAAAAATTTAAAAAATTAACTAATAAATCATCATTTATATTATATTTTTCAGTTAAAACATTTGATAATTTCCAAAATTTTAAATGTTTAATTTTTTTAAATTGTAAATTTGGATTAAATTCAAAATAATTTTCAAATTCCGAATTTTGCAAGAAGGATAAACTAGGATATTCACCTTTTAATTCAACAATTTGAGCTAAATGATCTTCATTTTGACAAAAACTGTCACCTTTTCTTGGATCAAATAAATAATCACCAGTAATTAATTCAAATATTAAACAACCTAATGACCAAATATCAGCCGATTTATTCCAAGATTTATTTAAAATAACTTCGGGTGCTCTATATTGTCTTGTTTGAATACATTGAGTAGAAGAATTTTTATTTGAATTAAAAATTAAAGCATTACCTAAATCAGATAATTTAATATGTTTTTTACCAGTAATTAAGATATTTTCAGGTTTTAAATCGGTATGAGCAATATTATTTAAATGCATATATGATAATCCTTCAAGGATTTGAATTGTAATGTGTTTAATTAAATTTAAATCTTTTCTAATTTTTGGTATAACACTTAATAATGTATTATCCATTAATTCAAGTATAAGACAAATTTGTTGTGATTTATTTATATAAAGATAATCATAAAGTTTAACAATTTTATCGGAGCCAGCAGTTAACCCTTTTTCTGTTGTCATTTCTTCTTGTTGTGGTTGTTGTGATTGTTGAAATTGACCTAAAGATTTAAAAAAATTAATTTCATCTATACCAAAACTTGAATATTTCCCATGAATAATTTTCATGGCAAAATTTTCATTTGTTCTTAACAGCTTAACCAACCACACATTACAGAAGTTCCCATCCCCCAATTTCTCCATTACTTTATAAGTATTGTTAGTGGTTGAACTATAATAATGATTTCCAATAATTTCATCAGTTTCATCTTCCGATTGGGGTGGTGATGGGAATATCTTATCTTTTTCCTTGTCTTTTTTTTTGAAAATCTTAAACTCGTTGAGTTTGGGCACAAGCAACATCGTATTATCGACCTATGGACTCAGCACCAGTTTGACCTCTTGAAAATCCTAATTAAATCAGCTTTCAAATAGATTTAAAAGGATTTGTGATGTTGTTGTAGTTGAAATTGCCGTATGGTTGCAAACATTTTCTACCAAAATTTGGCGCGATGTCGCGGTGCTATCGAGGTTGTAGCGACATTGGATTTGTGGGATTGGTGCTGCCACGACGTTCGGTTTTTTCTTTTTTCGTTTTGGTGCGAAGGTCGTGCCATACTCATCTGTCCCAATTGGGCAATTTTGTCCGACAGAGACTAAGACAGTATAGACTATAGAGTAAGACTAAGACTAAGACTAAGACTAAGACTAAGACTAAGACTAAGACTAAGACTAAGACTAAGACTAAGACTAAGACTAAGACTAAGACTAAGACTAAGACTATAGAGTAAGACTAAGACTAAGAGTAAAAGTAAAAGTAAAAGTAAGAGCATTATATCTCTATGGTGTTTATAATGGTATGCAAGTTGTCATGGTACTCGTGATCATGATGGTGATTATGCTTAATAGCTCTAGGTAAGCATTGGATAAATCATTCTATAAAAAAACCCATTTATCCCAGTACCTACAGGTTTACCATTAATTAATAATTTTTTATAAACTAAAATAGATCTAATAATTAACATTATTAACCCACATAAAGTAAAACAACTACCAGTAAACAATTGGCAATGGAAAAATGGTTTTGGAGAGTTTGATTGTTTTAATAATAATGCAATTAATTCTGCTGGTACACAAGAAATACCAACAATTATATTCATATAAGTCCAAACTGATTGTAAATCAGTTGGTAAAGTTATTAATTCTCCTGTTAATGCATTGGCCACAGTGGATCCAATCCCAATGAAAAATCCTGTAATTAAAGAAAATGGGATTAATATTTCATAAGTAATTGCATGAACCCACCAAATATAAAGTAAAATTGATGATATAAATGAAACTAAAATTGCAATATTGCTTCTACCATAAGTATCGGCTATTAGTCCTAATATTGGCCTACCAAACATTTGTCCTAAATTTAATAATACTGTAATGTTAGTTGATTGTTGATGAGATAATCCAATTGATGTACAATATGATGAAATTGTATATAACATTACCATATATCCAATGATTGCTAATGTAAACCATATAGCTAATAATGTTAATCCTAAATTATGGAAAATTATCGGGGTTAATGTCTGGGTGAAAATTTTTTTAATAAACCCCCAATTTAAATTATTGCTTATTGGTGAATGTAATGATTTAGTAGTAATTCTAGGTTTTAAAAATAATGATGGTAATGATGAAATTAAAGTTATTAATCCAACGTACCTTATCCCCCATTGATAATTGGTTTTATTAATTACTTTATCAATAGTAATTGAAAAAAATATACCACCAAATCCAACTCCAGCAACGGCTATACCAAAAGCTGTTGCTCGTTTCTTAATAAACCAAGTTGGTAAAATTAATGTTGATGGTATAAAAACAAAACAAAATGAAAGTCCTAATAGAACCCCCTGTGTTAAATATAATTGCCATAATTTAGTGGCAAAACTAGCTAATGTATAAGCTATAGTTTGTAACGTTATACCAATTATAATCATATTTCTTATACCTAAAATATTATATAAAATTGTAGTAAATGGTGCAAATCCTTGAGCAAAACCAATAATTATCCCTCCAATTAGTCCATAATCATAGGGGGATGCAGGAAATGTATCATGGGTTATATAATAATTCAATAATACTCCATATGACGCATTAGAACCCCAAGTTGTAAATAATGCTAATGAACAAATAATTGCCATTATCCACGCTTTACCTTCATCTGGTGGTGGTAAAATTTCCCCTTCACCTTCCATTTCACCCTCTGTTCCATATTCTATTCCTTCTACGATTTCAATTGTTTGGATTTGATCTAAAGAATCATTTTCTATATTAACTTCATTTTTTGGTATTTTTTCAATTTGGTAAAATTCATCATTCTTATCTATTTCTGGCATTTTGCAACCCAAAAATACTTCCTTGTTGTGCCCTTTTACCCAAACCACTTCACACGTTGTTTATCTTGTTTATCCCTAATAAATAGTATCTATAGTATCTACAGAGCACCGTATACAAAAGTTAGTAATAATTTAAATCCTTATTTTCTATCAGATTTATCATTTTATTGAGTAATACAAACCGACAAACTCCAGCTTTTTAGGGGAATTGATCCGCCGCATCTTTAAACCGCTAACGAAATTACTTATTTGAGAATCGCAGGCTTTTAGAAACCATTGATTAGAGTCTATACAGCCACAAGATATTTTAGGAAAGGATTAAAAGAATGAAAGTATAGAGAGATAAAAACAGGGACGAATTATAATATTTCATTAAAGTTTCATTAATGTTTCATTAAAATTTCATTAAAGTTTCGTTTTATTTTTAAACTATTAAAGGATAAAATAATCTAATTAAAGAATGATAAATGCCAGGTTGTAATAAATATTCATACCTAATTAATCTATCATTTAAAATTTGAATTTCATCCATATCTAAATCTTTTGTAGTTAAATACCTTTTAGGTAAATTTTTATCTTCCAATTTCTCTCTTGTTAATTCCAATCTTTTAGTTAAATTTTTCTTTACAAGTACTGCCCTCAATGACATCGTCAAAAAGAAACACGCTATAAAACAAGTACCAGCAAAGATTTGACAATGTAAGAATTGTTTTGTGCCAGTGGAAGTTTTCAATGATAATGCTATGACTTCTGCAGGTAAACAGAAAAAACCAACACAAATATTTAAAATTGACCATGCGGCAGGTAATTGTGATGGAGTATTGATTAAATCACTGGCAATTGGTTGACAAAGTGTTGATCCGATCCCTACTGTTGCACCAATGATTATTGAAAATGGGATTAATGATCCATATGTAGTAGCATTTATCCAAAATGCATATAATAATATTGCTGATAATAATGCCAAACCTGAGGCAGTATTAGTTCTACCGAATCTATCACTAATTAATCCAATACATGGTCTACCAATAGTTTGACCAGCATTTAAAAATGCAGTTAAATTACTTGCTTGTTTTGTTGAAAGACCAACTGAAGTAGCATAAGAACTAATTGAAAATAACATAACCACATAACCTAATAATGAAATACCAAACCATAATGCTAAGATTCTAATAGGCCAAGAATTTAAAATTTTGGGATCAAATATTAATTTAATATTTTGTTTTATAAATTCCCAATTTAAGGTTTTCGATAAAGGTTGTTGAGTTTTCATTCTTGTACGAAGGAATAAACTTGGTAATCCACTTATTAATGCAATTAAGGCAGTTAATCTTAACCCCCAATGTTGATTCCCACTAATATTAATGACATGATCAACTGATAAAGCGAAAACTATACCACCTAATCCAGCACCACTAACAGCAATTCCAAATGCAAATGATCTTCTTTTATCAAACCATGTTGGTAAAACTATAGTGGCAGGTAAATACACTAATGAAAATGATATCCCAACCATCACTGCTTGTGTTAAATATAATTGCCATAATTTAGTTGCGAAACTAGCTAATATATAACCGGCAGTTTGTAAAATTAAACCAACAATAATTATAATTTTAACTCCAAAAACTTTAAATAATAAAGTAGTTAAAGGAGCTAAACTTTGAGCTAAAAAAACCACCAATCCACCGATCAATGCAAAATCAAATTTATCAGCACCTTTAAAAGTATTATTTAAAGTATAATAATTAAGGAAAACACCATATGCGGCGTTCGACCCCCATGAAGCAAAGATTGCCAACATTGAAATAATGGCAATAATCCAAGCAAAACCTTCATCAGGATTAGGTATATTTGCATTATCAAATTCTGTTATATCACTTTCAAAATCTTTCTCTAAATCTCTATCACCATGACCAGCAATATTATCACCATGAGCATCGCTATTTTTTCTAACGCCGCTAAACGCATCACCATGAAATTCACCTTGAAATTCATCATCAATGCGATTACAGTTTCTACCATGATTATGATTATCACCAGGAGCAGTAAGTTGACGAACTAGCAACTGTTCCGACGCACCTATATCCACATAAGGTTGATTTATATCATCTCTAATACCACTTATAATTCTTGATAGTTCTGAAGTATTTGATTTTTTCCTGGTTAAACTTCGTCTCAAGCTTTCATCTTCTGATTGTTGTAGTTGTTTTAAAGAATCTTCCGTTTGGCAAGGGTTAAAAGATTCCATACTGGAGTTGTCCATGTCCGATCCTCTTTTCTATCCTTGTATATTACTTGTATCCTTGTATATTACTTGAATAATATTTGTATATTACTTGTATATTACTTGAATAATATTCGTATATTATTTGTATATTATTTGAATATTATTTGTATATTATTTGAATATTCTTTGTATATTACTTGAATATTCTTTGATTTCAAGGAGGTGTCTATATACTTATAAAATCAAGTGAAAAACCAGGGTGGGACGAAAGGCACTTTTAACCTTTCTCTGACTCAGTCTGGGTCTCTTTGTTCTCATCTCTTCTGCGCATTTTACCAAAATTTGTATTACTAACCAGAGTCATGTGACCGTCGCGCGGAATCGGGAACCCGTCCCCATTAGGAAACCTAAGGTTAGATAACCTTTAGCTGGTGCATGCGGTCCGGCATGTAGTGTGGCTTTTGCGAGTGTGGTAATTTCTTTTTTCGTGTGTCAAATGTACATAAGCACCAGAGAGATTTAAACAGAGATAAACAGAGAGAGACAGAGAGAGACTTAAGGAGAGAGAGAATTAAGGAGAGACTGGAGGAGAGACTCAAGGAGAGATAACTAAGGAGAGATAATTAAGCAGAAACTTGCAATGTATTGATGGAGATTGAACTTGGTGTGATGGCTTTAATAGTTGTATTAGTAAGAATATAATCAATAGGAAACGATAAACGAAAGGCGTGGTTTTGGTTAAGGGTAAACGGTAAACTTCCACTTATACAATATACATGCTGGAAATATGCTGGACAAATATGTAGGAAATATAGGAAATATAGGAAATATAGGAAATATAGGAAATATAGGAAATATAGGAAATATAGGAAATGTGTCAAAATTGTACCAATACTCAGATTTGTTTTAATTTTATGAAAGGCTGTATTTGAGGGATTAAACGGTGGTAAAGTATGAGTAATACGAGTTTAAAAATTATTATTATTATTGATTAATAAGACTAATTAAAGATACACAACAGGTAAAACTTGAAATTTTTAGAAATTTTTGCAAACAACAATTAAAAATGCCTTGCCAATAGTAGTACATAGAAATACACAACACAATTAACGAATGAGAATAAACGATTGGATTGAATTTGGAAATGTGGGATGATTGTTTTTTTGATAATCGTTGATAATGGGAAATGTCATAATGTGATAATGTGATAATGGTTGATTATTACTGGTGATTAATAATCAAGGATCGGATTCTTTTTACCACCACCCACCCCCGATACAATTTGAAATTAACTCTTCTGTTAATTGGTTAAAACTTGGACTTGGTAATAATTCCAATAGCTTGACCAATATCCACATCAATTGGTTCATAAAACTTCCTCAAAAAATTAGATAACACAATTAAATCATTCTCTTTTTCAATTTTAACATAAGCTAAAGTTTTAGCATTATTTTTAAAAATTGTAATTAATCCTAAATAGTTTAAATGATATAATTCAGATAATAAATATTGTTTATTTATACTTTCAAAATCACTATTTGGATTATTCATTTGAATTAATTTTAATAAATTTTTAGTATTTGGGAAATCATTTAAATTATTAGCTAATAATAATTCTTGTGAAATTGGTTTATTAGTTGAAAAATATTGAGTTATAATTGTTTGAAGATTTTCAATACAGATGATATATGATCTAATAAATGGTTTAACGAAAAGTGATAAATTTTGGAAAAAATCATGATCTAAAATTTCCATATTATTCGAAAGTTTACCAATTTCAATAAATCTTGAAATCATTGAATCATATAAATCTTTATTATTATCATTATAATCAAATAAAAATTCATTTTTCAATAAAGTTTTAACTAAATTTGATGATTTCATCCAAATCTCTTTAGGATTGGATATGATAGTTAATGATAATATTGATTTATTAATTAAAAGATGAATGGTAGAATTTTTATAGTATAATAATTCCAAAGTATTGTCAAAAACAATATCATTATTTTCAATTCTAATATACTTGAAAAATTTTATAATTTGATATTTAATTAAATAATGAATTTCATTATCATTTAATTTACTCAAATGATTAAATAATCTTAAATTAATTTCATCATCAATTTCAAATTTCAATAAATCAATAGTTAATTTCCACCAACTAAGAATGTCATTTATATTGATTTTTTTAGTATCCGGGAATTTATATAAGTACCATTGTAATACTGTCCCTACGATGGAAATTTCAGGTAAATAATTTAATTTATTAATTATATGTAAAGTTTTAAATCCAATTTGTTTTAAATTATCAATTGAACTAAATTTAAATCGATCACCTAATTTAACATAAATTTTACCACTTAAAGTTCTATCTAAATTAGAATATGGTTTCAGTTGTTTAATAATTTTATCAATATTGAAAACTTCTTCTCCTGAAGTTAAATTCTTAAGACCATTACCAATAATCGATAAGAAACTTTCCTGTTTTTTGTCCTTACCAATTAATTCTTTCAAGTAGCCATCAGCTTCATAAATTCTTTCATAAGAAATCAGAATTGGTTGAACAATCATATCGTTACCAGTTAATTCATAGATATTTTGAAACATTTTCAAGATACCGTATTTAGGTAACAAAAGTTTCCCATCCCTTGATCTAGTACCTTCAATGAATAATTCAATATCTAATTTATTCTTAATTATAAATTCAATTAAATGTTGTAAATTCCTTTCAGTATAAATTTCATTGTTAAATGATCTTTTAATGAATATAGCACCTAATTTTTTCAAAATTTCTCCAAAGATGGCAACATTTAAATTCTCTCCAGCAATAACGGTTGGTGTAGATAATTGGAATCTAACAGCAAAGATATGCATGATAATATAATCAACATGAGATTTATGACAAGGTAAATAAATTACTGATAATGGATCTTTAATATAATCATAATATAAATCTGTAAATTGTTGTTTATTACAGTAAATCCCATCGGGGAACATTTTCTGTAATAATTTAATGACAGTAACATAACAAATTCTAACGAAATTAGAACTTGTGAAATAAGGATAATTTTTCTTATTTTCTAAATGATAATATTCAATCATGAAAGTTTTAACTTGTTTAAATCTTTCAGGTAATTGTTTGGAAGTAATTAAATTCATATTCAATTCTTTATTAATCAAATCATAAATAATTGAATCTAAAATAGCATCATTCTCTAACTTATCATTCAAAAATTTTTGTAAATTTTCATTGAATTTTGGAGTAAATTTATTAACTTTGTAATAATATTCATTATTAGTATAAATTTCATTAAATTTTATACCTGTGAAAAATTCTGCAAAATTAAGTAAAATTTTCCAATTTTTAATTTCGGGCTGATTATCTTCAAATTCAAATTTTGGTTCATCGTAAGGTAATGGGATTGTTAATTGGATATTTGGACTCGTATAAGCATCTTCAATGACATTTACATCGAAATAAGAATTTTTAAACATCTTTCACTCTCTTTCTAGTCTTTCTACTCAGTCTTTCTATTAGTCTTTACTTTCTACTCTGTATAAATCAGATCTCTATCAAGTCTTGTCTATCAAGTCTATTACTCTTCTGATGCTAGCGTCTAAGCGTCTAATGGAAATAAAAAGATGAAATTAAAATTATGAAAAACCAGATAAAACCAATGTTTTAATATAACCACCTTAAAATCAATTGAATGGTTATTCCTGATCTGTTGGTAATTATAATAGAATTCAGAATGTGGTTGTTTTAAACCTTGTCACTGTTTCAGATGTCTCACTCTCCTCTTGAGTGCGATTTTGTTGGGCCTGCGTGAAAATCGATCTACTCCAACTTTACCCTTTTAAGTAACAAGTTTAACTTTTCAATACCAGTGATTTTGAATGTTCTACAACCACAACAGTACTATTACTATAGGTGTATTATTGCGATAGGTGTGTAATTGGGATAGATATATGGGGTATATAGTTGTATACGATAATATGAAATTTGAGGGTGTAGTGAGGTTTTTATGAGTGGCTGCAAAATCATATTCTCAGCTATGACAGAGGAAGATGCAGACCGGAGATTATTATCAAAATGGGTAAATGGAAATTTCCCATAGAGCTTATCAGAGCACTAGAATGAAAAACCCAGGGAACTATGTCAATTGATAAAGAGAAACAAAAAGAAATAAAAAGAAAAAGAGAAATAAAAAGATAAACAGAAATAAAGAGAAAAAGAAAGATAGTTAATCAATGGGTTACCACGGTACCATCTTCAGTTTAATTATTCAGTTGCATTGGGATACATTGGTTTCCCCTATTTACTCATTTCTACAGATATTAGTATGTTGTTACATTATAACTTTCCTCTTTAACCAGTCATCACAAACTACTGATTTCAGACATGTAAATAGTCACCAGGAATTTTACTTAAGATATCTCTTGTAAATCTTACACTTAT
The DNA here is from genome assembly GCA_030581595.1 of Yamadazyma blattariae. NCBI lineage: Eukaryota > Fungi > Ascomycota > Pichiomycetes > Serinales > Debaryomycetaceae > Yamadazyma > Yamadazyma blattariae. The sequence goes on along the minus strand of JAKTTU010000002.1, from coordinate 913,545 downwards.
GAGATCTCTTAATCTTTATACTTAAAGATCTCTTAATCTTTATACTTAGAGATCTCTTAATCTTTATACTTAGAGATCTCTTAATCTTTAAACTATCAAAATTTTCAGTAATGAAGTGTTGACAATCCTTTAGTGTAAACTCATTAAAAAGTATTTGGCTATTAAACGGTATTAACTTCAATATTTTCTTATATTAATATTATCAAAAGAATTAGAGTTATTACCCACGCGGCAAAGAGATCACAAATAAGATTAATGCACTTTTTTACTAAAATCACCAATATTTTATTTCCAAAAAACCTCCTTGAGTCCTGAACTACTCTAATTACGGTATACGCTACCTGTGTATTCCATTGCTGTAACTATTACCCACCAAGGGTTGAAAAAAAAGGGAAAAATAGGAAAAAGGTAATTCATTCCAAATGTGAGAAGTGACAAACGAAATACTAAAAAAATGTTTTGGTGAGAGTTTGTCGACATTAATAATCTTCATTTAAACATCACATAGTTTAAATGAAGATTATTACACCGTAAATGGATAATTACAAAGCATGTAGGAGTATGTTAATGACTGTAGGTTCAAATGGCTCAAATTTTGTTTCCCATTAATAATACAATCAAATTTGTATTTAAAATAGGTGAAGTTCTCTGGTTTTCTCTATTATCTGAAATGAATATGAACACAAGTAGTAGAGAAAGTGAAAATACTGTTAATTATCAAGTTGAACAAGATAGAAAGATTGAACAAGATAGAAAGATTGAACAAGATAGAAAAGTTGAACCACCAGTAGATTCTACAACTTCGTGATTAATGTCAATTATTGTTTTACTTTCAATTTTTGCAACTTGGGGTTCAAATGCAGCCTTTGGAATTTTCTTAAATTATTATTTAACCACAGGTCTTTTCAATGGATCAAAATATGATTATGCATTAATAGGAGGTATTACCATTTGTTTAGCACAAGGGTTAGCTCCCATTATGACAATATTATATAAAATATTTGGTATAAGACCTATGATTATCATGGGATTAATATTACAAACTTTAGGTTATATATTAACTAGTTTTGCAACCAAATTATGGCAAGTTTATTTAACTCAAGGGTTAATTATTGGTATTTCATTTTCTTGCATATATATTCCATCAACATTAGTTTTATTAACTTGGTTTGATAAACAAAGAGCATCAGCATTTGGAATTGTTGCTCTGGGAGTTGGATTAGGTGGTATAGTTTTTGCATCATCACTTCATCAAGTATTAGAAAAATATGGATTCCGTTGGGGGTTAAGATTAGTTGCGTTAATTTCATTAATATCTGTTTTACCATCATTATTATTAAAACCAAGAGTATCAGAACAACTAACAGAAGAACCACCAATAAAAAATAGATTAACAAAAAAATATATAATAGAAGTTTGTAAAAATGTTTTCAATTTAAAATCAATTATTAGTTTACCAGTTATTGCGTTATCAATTTGGTTTGGACTTTCATTATTAGGTTATATAATTATATTATTTACCATGAGTTCATATAGTATTTCAATTGGATTATCAGTTAATCAAGCAACAATTATAACAATTTGTTTAAATATTGGTCAAGTATTCGGTAGACCAATTATGGGGGTTATGGGAGATAAATATGGTAGAATTAATGTAACAATTATAATTTGTGTTATAATTTCAATTTTACTGGTAACATTTTGGATAAACACTTGTAATTTCAAATCATTAGTTTTTTATAGTTTAATTATAGGTAGTTTAATTGGAGTTAGTACAACAATGTGTCAACCAATTGCCGCTAAATTGGTAACAATAAGAGATTTACCATCAATTTGGTCATTTTTGAATATAATAGTTTCTATTTTTGCTGTAGTCGCTGAAGTAATCGCTTTATCGTTAACCAATAAACTATCGCCAACACCATTCTTGCACACACAAATTTTGACTGGGGTGGTATTTTTCATTTGTACATTAATTATGATTTACATTAAGTTTTCTGTAAACAGGTTATTTTTAGCAAATGTCTAATGGTCAATAGTACTGGGTTTATAGAATATAGACAATTTCAGTTATCATAGCAAGTATTGCTATCAACCATCACCACTCTACTCTACCGCCACGCTACCACGCTACCTCTCGCGCCACTCTACCACCATTCTACCGCCACTCTACCACCACTCGCACTAACATTCACTAATATCACTAATCCGATTATCATCGCAGTACCGTGGTACATTATAAGACCATAAGACCATAAGACAGACCATAAGACCATAAGACCATAAGAGTCCTCTACTACTACCATTACCAGTACTACCAGTACCATTACCAGTACTATCAGTACCAGTACCATTACTATCAGTACCAGTACTGGTACTGGTAGTAGTGGTGGTGGTGGTGGAGTTGCCAGAATTTCTTTTTTGTGTCGCGTATCGTGTCTAATCACTGGATGTCGCCAGCCGCATCGCGAAGCTGCGCCAATTGAATAGGGGAAACAACAACAAAAATTTTCGTCATCTGAAAAATACATCATATAAAATCTACAATTCCAGCATTTATTTTAATAGAGAAGTTTTCCTACATTTCCCCCATATAGAACATAAAGATTGTGCTGATTCTTAATTTAAAAGGTTAGTCAAGTTAGAACACCCATTTTTTTTCCATTTTTTTCCTGTTTTACCTCCCTTTTTTTTTGCCTACTTTGTTTATCCTGAAAAACAAGATCATAATCAACTAAACTGTTGCTTTCAAAAGATAAAGATTTAGTTTTAGCTTAAGTTATAGATTGTGAAGTCTGGAGATGAAACGAGAATTAAAATATTTACTTTATACTCATTTATTTATTGCATTATTTTTGGTGTATTATTTATTTGATTTAATTACATTATTACATGATGATAGTTATAGTGATGCATTATTAGACGTTGAATTAAATCCTCATGATGGTAAAATCACAAAACCTTTGATTATACCCAAAATCATTCATCAAACTTATAAAACTAATGAAATTCCTGAACTTTGGCAAAAGGGTCAAAAAAGTTGTATTGATTTACATCCAGATTATCAATATATTTTATGGACCGATGAAATGTCAAGAGATTTTATTGCTGAACAATTCCCATGGTTTTTAAAAACTTGGGATAATTATAAATATCCAATTCAAAGAGCTGATGCTATAAGATATTTTGTTTTGGTTCATTATGGTGGTGTTTATATTGATTTAGATGATGGTTGTGAAAGAAGATTAGATCCTCTTTTAACAGTACCAAGTTTTGTTAGAAAAACTATTCCAACTGGAATTTCAAATGATGTTATGGGTTCGGTACCAAATCATCCATTTTTCTTAAAAGTTATTGAAAATTTAAAAAAATATCAAAAAAATTGGTTAGTCCCATATATTACAATTATGTATTCTACTGGTCCATTATTTCTTTCAGTTATTTGGAAACAATATAAAAGATGGGGGCTTCCAGAAGTTTCAAAAATTAGAATATTATTCCCAAAAGATTATAAAACTCATACTTATTCATTTTTTGCAATTTCTCCTGGTTCTTCATGGCATTTAGATGATGCAAAATTTATAAAATCTTTAGCAAATCATTTAATTTTAGCTGTATTAGGTGGGTTTATTTTATTTTTAATAATTTTTTTAACTGAATATTGGATTTGTAGTCTAATTTTAAATGGTAATTTAACAAAAAATTTAATGAAACATAAATATGTTAATTGGTTTAAATTGAAATTTAAAGGTAGAAAAAGAAAAGATTCCAATATTGGTACTTATAAATTTAATGAGGTATGATAGAGTTAATAAAGACAAGTTCTATATTATTTTCTTCTCTTCTCCTATATGCTTCTTCTTTTTCTTCTTCTCTTATCTTATATGCTTCTTCTTCTTTTTCTTCTTGTTGTTCTTCTTCTTCTTCTATCTATCATCTATGGTCTTCAATAATCCCATTTGTAAATCATTATATTCTTTCTCTTCTTGTTGTTTTATTATCTTCTTAATCCATTCAGTTGTCTTTTGAGCCTTTTCATAACAAATTTCACATAATTTAATTACTTCAATTGAATTAATCGGTATACCACCTAATTTACTTAATTGAATAATTTCTTTATTAGAATTAATAGTTACAATTAAACTACTATCTCTTAATTTTTCTTCTTCTTTATCACAATCAAATACTGAAATTTCGAAAATTTCATTACTTTTCAAATTCATTTCTTCATTTAATGGATTGAAAAACAGTATTGTAAAACAAATAGGAATATGTAAGATACTTAAATTAATTGGTGGTTTTTCGTCTAAATTAAATAATTTAATTTCTCCATTTAAATATTCATAACTTGGTAATTTATATCTTAGTAAATTAATCATTATACCTAATATAGAAATATCAATTAAATTTCCATCAAAATTTAAGATATTAACATCAACTTTAATTATCCAACATATCTTCCCCGTAACAATACAAAGACTTTCCAAATCTAAACTATTGGATTTTCTAATAGATTTTTCAATTATTCTAGTTAAATTTCCTTCTCCTAAAACCATACTATTATTATTATTATTACCTTCATCAATATCATTATTTATCACCAAGATCCCTTCGTTTGGTCTATCTTCATAAGGCTTGGAGATTTCACTTGATACTTTAATGAAAAGTTTGGTTCCTCCCACACTTATAGTCACTTCACCATTTAAACCAAATTCAACTTTGGCATCTCTTATGTCTTGAAGCCCTCTACCATTTATACGTTCTCCATTTTTCAAGAATTCAATCAAGTAGTTCATCCTGGTTCACTGTATCTTCTATTCTACCCTTCACTGTATCTTCTATTCTACCGTGCTGCTGTGTTCTACTGTGCTACGGTGCTGTTGTCCTACGGTGCTGCTGTGCTACGGTGCTGCTGTGCTACGGTGGTGATGCTCTGCTCTGCTCTGGTTAAAATTCTTCTGATCACTAGAAAATGCGAAAAGGTTTCAAATGTTGGCCACTAAGACTATTGGAATGGTAAATTCAACTGGTACTTCAATGATGTTGAAAACGGTTGGTAAAATAGGTTCCAGAACTTTCAGTACCTTAATTAAACAAAACGTTGCTTCCCAAACAAAAACTGGGAAATTTTCCGGTGTTTCTGGTGTTTCTGGTGTTGGTATTAGATTTCAAAGAAATATTGGTAATGTTAGTACCCTTAATTACTTTCAAAGAGAAAGACTTCCAAGTAATACCATCATTAGATTTGTCCCACAACAAACTGCATGGATTGTGGAAAGAATGGGGAAATTCCATCGAATTTTAAGTCCTGGATTAGCTATACTTATACCATTTATTGATAAAATTACTTATGTTCAATCATTAAAAGAATCAGCAATTGAAATTCCTTCACAAAATGCTATTACTGCTGATAATGTTAGTTTGGAATTAGATGGTATTTTATATATTAAAGTTATTGATGCTTATAAAGCATCTTATGGAGTTGAAGATTTTAAATTTGCAATTTCTCAATTAGCTCAAACTACTATGAGATCAGAAATTGGTTCAATGACTTTAGATTCTGTATTAAAGGAAAGACAATTATTAAATATCAATATTAATAAAGTTATTAATGAAGCAGCTAATGATCATTGGGGGGTTGAATGTCTTAGATATGAAATTAGAGATATTCATCCACCAAATAATGTTTTAGAAGCAATGCATAGACAAGTTTCAGCTGAAAGATCTAAAAGAGCTGAAATTTTAGAAAGTGAAGGTACTAGACAATCAAGAATTAATATTGCTGAAGGTGAAAAACAATCAATGATTTTAAAATCTGAAGCTGTTAAACAAGAACAAATTAATAAAGCAAATGCAGAATATCAAGCAATGGTTTTAAAAGCTGAAGGTTTATCTAAAACTTTAGAATTAGTTAGTAATTCAATTAAACAAAATGAAAATGGTAAAGATGTTATTAATTTACAAATTGCTCAAGATTATATTAAAGAATTTGGTAAATTAGCTAAAGAAACAAATACTTTAATTTTACCAAGTAATTTAGGTGATATGAGTTCATTCATGGTTGGTGGAATGAAAATCTTTGATGAATTAAATAAGAAGAAGCAAAATTGAAAAAGTACAAAATTGAAAAAACATAAATGTGAAAAAAACACAAAAGTAAAAAAAAAACATAATCAGAGGTGAAGATTCTTAGGAGATCAAACTGAACTCATGTATATAGTATTGTAAAGATGTTTTTACTTAGTTTTAAAAAATGCATCTAATGCTCCTTTCCCTACTGCCACTTTCTTGACCGGCTTCTTAACTGGTTTCTTCTTATTATCATTTTTATCATTCTTATCACTTTTTGTGTTATTATTATTATTAATTAACATATTACTATTTAATTTACTATTAATTTCTCGTTTATAATTTGTAAGTTTATCCACAATGGCAAACTCTCCGTACCTTTCGATAGTTAAGTAATCCCATATAAACGATATAGCAGTTTCAGATAATTGTAAATCCCACATTTCATCAGTTATTTCAGTTTCTGAATGTACGTATAATTCCATTTTTAAAAAATTTGATAATTTTGAATTTGATAAAATTTCTTTCAATTGAATAACTTTGTGATGTAAATAAGCAGTTACCTTTTCATTACTAATCTTATAAAAAAAATCACCATTTTCTTCAATTTCATCAGATATTTTATGTAATTTTTCAGATAATTTAAAATTTTCAACCCATGGGAATTGATCAGTTATATCATCCAAGGTTATATACTTTGAATCATTGATTTTCGAATAAAGTGCCAGAATCAATAGGTAACAAGGACTAATCTCTGAACTTAAAATGATTTCACTATTCTCTAAAATCAACCCTGGTTCATAAATTATTGATTTTGGTGATTCTTTAATTGATTTTAATTCGTATATTTTATCGTTGATTTTACCGTATTTTTTCATTTTAGAAAGATCTTGGTAGTCTGGGAGGGTGACGATTTCGAAATCGGTGGTTCCTTTGGGAATAAGGATTGTTCTTGTGGTTTTGTCCATCTGTTTGTCTTGTTCTGTTCTTATGTCTCTTCTCACTCTCTGTATCTGAGACGCGACTGCAAAAAAAGACAGTTGGTGCAGACTTGGTGCAGACTTGGTGCAGAGGTGGTGATGAGAGACAAGATATCAAAGAATATTGAAAACTCTATTAAATCCCAACCAAACTATGGACCACATCTCTAATGGGTCCAATACTAGCGAAAATAATCATTACCGTGGCAAAAATTGAAAAACTTAATGAGCTCATTGAAGCAGCTCTTGGATCAGTAGTAAGTAAATGAGCAGTTGCAACAGCACCACAATTTATACCTAAACTTACACCTCTAGTTACGAAATCTTCCTTAGGGATACGTAATAACTTATATACCGAATCTCCCACTAACACTCCACAAATTCCTGAAAGGATCGTACAAACTGCCATTAATGTTGTTGAACCATCTAATGCTTCAATTAATGGTAACCCCATTGCTAGAGTTACACTTCTACCAATGAACCCAATTGATCTTTGAGGTTGAATACCAATCCCATGACATGCAATGGGGTAAAGGAAAAATGTTAATACTACACTAACTAAAATTGGAATCATTATCCAAAAATTTTTAATGAAATCTTTCCTGTGAGTAAACATTGGTAAACTTAATGAAATGATAGAAACTTCCATTAATGAACTGAAAAAATCTCCACATCCTGGCCATTTAGGATATTTTGTTATGGATTTAGTATTAGGTGGTAAGATTTCTCCATTATTTAACATTTTTTCATTATTAAATAATTTTATATAATTTTTACCCGTTTTATAATACTTTAAATCATCTAAAAATCCTTTTGGTTGATGATGATAAATTAATGAACTTATCCAACATATAAATAAGATTAAAAATGTTCCAACAAGTAAAGGATGAGCGAATCTTTTAGTTTGAGGCCATTTAATTGGGATAGTTAATGCTATAAAAAATGAAAGTACTGATAAACTAAGATGAAATGGTAAAAGTAAATGATAACTACGGATATAATAAAGTGGCAATGAAATTATAAATAATGATGTCCATAAAATCCAATCAATGTATTTAGTGATAAACATTACAATTTTTTTAGTTTGTGGTGATAAGTGTTTATACTCAGCTAATTCTTCATTACTTTGTTTCTCCTGTTGTTGCTGTTCATACAGCACATTATCGGTGTCATCCGTGGGGTAGTAATCAAACATACTAGCAGGAGCAGAAGGTGATTTAATGTAAGATTGAGGAGGAGGTTTAATTTCATCACCATTATCAAAAGTTAAAGAAATTGATATTTCATTTTTAGTATCCTTAGGTTCTGTTTTAACTTTGCGTAAATCAATAGTGGTTATATCTCTATCTGAAGTGAATAAATTGAAAGTTTCTTCTTGTTGTTCCTGTTGTTGTTGTTGTTGTTCACTTTTAATTTCATCATCACTGGTAACTTTTTGTTTTCTATTGAATATTATACGAAGTAAAAGCACCAAATAAATATCTACCACCATCAAACCACACCAACCAATAACGAAAACACCAGCAATTTTTAAAACTTCAATAAATGAGATATGTTTACTTAAAGGTAATATAACAAATGAAGGTAAAAAAAATACATTAATCCATTTAAGACAAAAATTCATTGAAGGTTGAATTATTTTAAGGTAATTAATTAAGATTTGATTAAAAATTTTATTAAAATTTGATAAATAACTTAAAAAACATAACCAAATTAAATTAATTAACATACCTAAAACTGAAGCAGGAAATTTTATACCAATTTTTTCAATAAGTTTATTGAACCCATAAAGTACCATTAATTCACATATTATCCCTATGGGGATCAAGATATAACTACTAAATAAATGAGTTTTCAGGTAATAAAGTCCATACCCAATACCTTTAGTAAAGTCTATCATAGAGGTAAAAGATACAAAAAGTTTGCAGCTTTCGCAGTGACCTTATCACCATGTGAAGAGTCAGCAAGCGAAAGAGTCAGCCAATGTTAGTGACTTCTTGGTCCAGTGACTTCTTGGTTGAGTGGCTTCATTAAGTACTGGAACTGTAACTAGAACTGTAACTAGAACTGTAACTGACTGCAACTGACTGCAACTGGAACTATGTGGAGTTTGTAGGGTTTGTAGGGTTTGTAGGGTTTGTAGAGCTTTTAAAGTTTATAGAGTTTGTAGGTTGTAGGTTGTAGGTTGTAGATTGTAGAGTAAACAGTTTGTTGGCTAGCGTTCTATCATTTTATATATTATGCAATACAATTCATTATTTCTTTTCAATTAAATGTTTATGTTCTTCTTTAGCATATCTTAAACCACAATAACCACAAGTTGATGGTTCGGGTTTATCTAAATTAATGAAAACTTTTGGATGACCTTGTAAAGTCGAACCTTTATTACCATCACATACAGCAACATTGTCATGAATATATTTAACTGGTTGTTTGGAAATTAATTCCATGGCACTATAAGGTTGGGGTTGTTGTTGTAAATCTTTTTGAATAAATCTATAAGCGAATTTTGAAATCACATCAATTTTAGAAATTTGTGATGATGTCCATGGTTCCTTTCTATTGGGGGATTGTTGTGAAGCTGCGTTATTAGTTAATTCGGGTTTAGTTAAGCCGGTACTCAGAAATCTAATGAATCTTAATGATTTTGGTTTTACTATTCTTAACATTGGATGATTTGGTTATTTTTTCATTGGTTCAAAAAAAATGAGGTTTTGGTGATGGGGGCACGAACCCAAACTCTGGCCTTCACCAATGGTGCGATAGATGGTACCAATACGGTACCACTACGGTACCAATATGGTACCAAGTAGCTGTATACTGGTACCATACTGGTACCATATTAGTACCATCTAATTCTGTCCACAGAGCAATACTAAAAATAGCACTATGCCACTACAAATACCACTAAAGATGGCATAGAAGAGTATATGACATAAGAACTATTACAGAGTTAAATTAACATATATTTAATCAAAATTATAGAACTAAACCAAGATGAAGGGTAAATGGTGTGAAATAATGGGTAAATGATATAGTGAAATGGGTGGGTGATGAAATATGTAATAAACAAATAAATGTAAACAAAAAAAAAATAAATAATTTATAAAAACACAAAAAACATGATATGGGATCCCTTTATAATTTCTCTTTTCTTTTCTCTTTTCTCTTTTCTTCTCTTTTTGTCATTTTATTTTTTTTTTCTGTTTTTCTTATCTTTCCTTATGACTTGCTTATAAAATATTACATTTCTTTTTAGTTTTTTCTTTCTTTTCCTTTGATCTTAATGAAGCTCTTGTTGCTGCTTCAAAAACTTCTCTAACACCTTCACCAGTTCTAGCAGAACATTCTAAATAATTAGCAGCACCAATTTTTTGAGCAACATTTTGACCTTCAGATTGAGAAACTGGTTGTTGTTGTTGTTGTCTTAAATATTCAATTGCATTTGAATCATTTCTTAAATCACTTTTACAACCAACTAAAATAATTGGTACCCCTTGACAAAAATGTAAAACTTCACTAATCCATTTTTCTAAAACATTATCTAAAGAATCAGGTGAATCAACAGCAAAACAAATTAAAATAACATTTGAATCAGGATAACTTAAAGGTCTTAATCTATCATAATCTTCTTGACCGGCAGTATCCCATAAAGCTAATTCAACTTTTCTACCATCAACTTCAACATCGGCAACATAATTTTCAAAAACTGTGGGGACATAAACTTCTGGGAAAGTACCTTTGGAAAAAACAATTAATAAACAAGTTTTACCACAAGCACCATCACCAACAATAACTAATTTTCTTCTAATTTCAGCAGCAGGAGGAGCCATTTCTGTAATGGTTAGTATAAAAAAATGATTATATGTAAGAGAACTAAAAGAACTAAAAGAACTAAAAGAATGATAACAACGATAAGAACAAGTAGCAGAAGTGAAGTTAGGGTTGATTTCCAAAACAAATGTTTTCTCAAATATCCCTAATCTCAAAAATGATCTGTAGCATTTGTAAACAATCAACCAACCGCAAAACATCACAACCTCTAGGCAAATCTTAGGCAAAACAACATCTGGCTAAAACAACATCCACCTAAACCAACAGCTATGGGAAACAACCTTTCTTGCAACAGGTTAAAAATTGCAAAAAAAAAAACTAACAGTCTTGTGACATCTCAAACCCCCCTATTCAAATCGTCAACTAGCTGAAATTAGACGCATTCTGATTTACAAAATCCTGGAAACTTCCTTAACCACTGAATTCCATCGATTTGGGTGTGGTGAGTTATTATGGATTGAATTGATTTCGAAACAATCATTGATCTGTTTAAATAACCCATCACACCCAAATGAATCGATTCAGACGTTTCTAAACATTTTACCAGATTCAAAATCAGAATGGGCTGTAACCGCTGACACCAAATTGTGAATCAACAAACTTGAAATTTGCCAGGGAAAAAAAGGCCGGGGTAGTTGCACATCCAATGACACACCCCTTGAACCCTACTCTATACTGCCAACGCTATATACTTCTTATCGTCGATATCACGTTCTTAACGATCTCTTACGATTTAACGGTACGTACCTGTTAGTCTAAAATTAAAAAAAATTTGTTTTTCTTTTCGTTGAGTTTTAAACCTCAGCTTTTGGTACGCACACTTCGTTTCATTGCATTCTGCGACGCTGGTACCAACATGGTACCGCGCCAACGGCACCAGCTAATGGCACCACCCCTGCGGACTGGGTGACCAACACGGTACGGCACTAAAATGGCACCAAAATGGCACCACAGGGGATGTTAATGGTGAGAGCTACTACCATCAGGGGTAACCTGAAATTCTTGGTTTCAGGTACAAATTTAAAATTCTATTTACTATTTACTTCTATTGGTTCTACTTCTTCTATTGATTCTTTTAACTCTGTTGATTCTGTTGAATCTGTTGAATCTGTTGGTATCACTTTGTTTAAGTTCTTTAAATTCTTTGGTTTCAATTTTCTCTGGGGTAAAATTTCATTAAAGGCCCTTTCCCAACTTTTATATTCAAACCATCTACAACATATTTCATAAACATGGGATGTTGCTAATACTTGTCTACCACTAATTTGAATATACTTATCAATTGGGAATTTACCAACTTTTAATCCTAATTCTTTAGCTTTATCTACACAAAGATTTTTATATCTATTTTTATCAACTATACCTCCAATTATATAGGTATTCCCTGGTGTTAATTCTTCAATATATTCATCGGTATCAGCTGTTAAATAAATTATTTCTCCAAAACTTTGTTTATCATTTTCATTATTTTTCTTATTAATTTCATTGATATTTTCTTTAGTAAAATTAATATCTTTCCATTTTGTATATTGAGTAACGGAATTTTCAAATCTTTTCTTTAACTTCCCTTCAAACGAACTAATAGTTACAGGCAATTCATATTTACAAATTCTTTTACTACTATAAATTCTAGTTATTTGATTTGATAATGAATTTATTTCTTTATCCTTCATTAAATCATCAAATTCACAATCAACGATAAACTTCACTCCAGTTGCGGTTTGTTCTGTTACCTCTAATCTTCTCCTCTTCTCTTCCTTTTCTCCTTCTCCTTCTTCTCCTTTTCCTTCTTCTCCTTTTCCTTCTCCCTTAAGTTCTTTCAATTCTCTTTGTTCTCTCTGTTCTAATTTCCTCTTTTTACGTTTCTCCTTTTCCATCCTTCTATATTCTTCCTTCTCCTTCTCAAATTTTTCTTGCTTCAATATTCTTTTGAATTGTTTCTTACTAATTCCTAAGTCTTTCCTCCTGTTTTCATTTTCTTCCTTTTCCTTTAATTTTATCTTTAATTCTTCTTCTGTTAGTTTCATTTGGTTTTGATAACTTTTCGCATCTCATCGATCAACTGCTGGAATCACACACTGAATATGTACTGATATAGAGGTATGGGGAGTGATATATAAGAATCAGGGTGTAATTAAACTTAGATATAAAACGAGGATTGTGATTAACACAACTGAGCTACTGAGACCGACCATATACACTTTGGTTGAGAGACCAGTAATTAAAAATACATTCTACAAAATACATTCTTCCGAATACATTCTATACTACTTAAACAATTGATCAAAAGTAAGATTATTTAAAATATCCAAATTTTCATCTTTACTATTGTCTTTGTCATTATTATTATTACTATTTTCATTTTTAGAAGTAAGTAAATCTAACCATAATTTATCAATTTCAGCATTTTGAACAAATTCTAAATTTAAATCCATTGGTGGTTCATTCAGTAAATCTTTATCCATTAATTCTTGTCTAATTACGTCAAATGTTGGACTCTTAATGAATTCTCTTGGGGTTGGAATACTACTAACATTATTATTCATATCGATTATTCCTGGAGTATTTGAAATGTCTCCAGTATTACCATTACTATTACCATTAACGTTGTCGTTATTTGTACTGCCATTGGTGTTACCTGCATTAATGACAGCATTAGTAGTTGAAGTAGCAAAATTAATTGGAGTTTTAAAATCATTTTTTAAATCCATATTAATTGGAGTACCAACATTTTCCAGATTATCATCAAATAATTCTGGCAGGAAAACAAAATTTTTATCTTCTTTACCTAATTTATTTAAAGTTTCTTCACAAATATCAATAATTTCTTCTAATTGATCTATTGTATAAGTAGGTAACAATAAATCCCCAGCTAATTTAAAATTATCTTCATAAAATTCCTTTTTGGTGATGATTCTAAGTAGTCCTGTATGCCCCTTAGTTATTCTCCAAGCATAATAATAACGATTGGAAATTTTAGATATTACAGCAATACTAACTTCTAAACATCTAGTTAATGATGATGATGTCCTACATAAACTTTTATAATATCTTAAATATTTTATATCATTAATACATTTCCTTTCATGCTCTGATTTAATTTTCATACTGTAAATTATAAAATTTAATCTTATAATTAATGCAATAAAAATTTGATTAGTTTTATGAATAAATTGTTCAAATACTGGATTGATAAATAAATCACATTTAATATTCCCCAATAATGTAAAATAATATGGCATGATATCACTAACAGTAACTAATAAAAATTTCTTAAGATAAAAGAAGGATAATCCAATGTTTTTACTTTCATAGTAAATGAAAAAATAAAAATAAATAACAATTAAAAATGATTTGAATGCAAGATAAAATTTCGTACGGTAAGTTCTGGCAAAATCATCATATTCTTGTTCAACTAATTGAATACAATCTTTTAATGATCCATAAATTTCATAACTTTCCTTTTCAAATTTACTCAAAACATTACTTAATTCACTCATTTTAGTTCGTTGATTAACATTTAAAATTAATCCGAAAATTTCTTCAAATTTGGAATAAAATTTATATCCTTTTCTAATTGATTCAATTATAAACTTATCTAATTTAGTATCAATTAATGATTCTTCTCCCTTTTTAAACATTGGCAATTTAGTATCATATGAGTTAGGGTAAATTAATAATGGTGATCCAAATGTATAACTTGTATGGTAATCATTAAGGATCAAATAATTCCAAATTTTCCTAACTGTACTATTCATTGGATTGGGGGTATTAGTACCATTCCCATTGCCATCACTAGCATTATCATTCCCATTACTAACATAGCTATCGGGATCTCTATTGAAGCCTAATCCAATAGCCATTTGAATAACTATAGCCAACATTGAAGAAGAATCTCCACCATCTGCACCATCTCCATCTTCTGGGGCATAAGTATGATATTGTTTCATTAAATAAGCTAATTGTAAAACTGGGATAGATGGTGATCTATAAATATTAAATTGATCTAAACATTCTTGAGAAATAGCTACAATATTCATAGTAATTGGATTTGATAACAAATATTTATAAGCTTTTTCACCTAATTTTTTATTTTCATTTTTCAATCTTTGTTCATTTATATCTAATCTATTAGTGAAAAGTGATAAATAACTTAATCTAATCATTATGAAAAGACAACCAATTTGAGCCAAATCTAACCTTTTTTCAATATTAATTTCTTTAATTTTTACATCATTATATTCTGGTGGTCCAATAATTCTTTGAATTTCTTTCCTAAATAAAACTTCATCTAAAATTGGCATAAATGGATAAACATCTATAAAGAAAATATGAACTAATTTCCAAATAACTTTTTGTTTAGGCAAAAATAATTTAATTTTATCAATTAATCTTAATTCACTTTCAAATTTTGGGTCAACATAAGCTAAACCTAATGGTAATGTAGATTGATTATTACTTGCTTGTTCTAAAGATATTTCAACTTGCTTTTTAACTAAATCATATGGTAACATATCACTTACTCCTTCAGGTTCTAATAATCTTTTTTGGAAAACTCTTTCATCTAAATTAAGCAGTTGTTCAGTGGTTGGTTTGGAAGCTAATACTTTTGAAGCTTCTTCGTTTAATTCTTGATCTCGTTTAACATAGATTAATGCTGCTTTTGCCCCAGTTTCTTTAATTTTAACTGAATAATCCCAAACTAATTTCAATCCTCTATCCTTTAACATTAATGATGACCACAGAAATGGTCCAAATGATACTCTACGATATTGTTCTTTTATATGAACCGAACTATATCCTTCAAAAAAAGAGATGGTATCTTCTGGCGATCCATAAGGGTAATGACCAATAAGTTGTTGGTTTGCATAAGTAATACTGTGTCTTCGAGTATTATCACCTTTTGTACCATTAGTATTAGTATTAACATTATTAGTCTTATTATTGGTGGTGGTAGTGGTAGTAGTACTGGTGGTGGTAGTATTGTTATCCTCATTAACTTTAGGTGTCAGATTAGCTTTATCATTAGGAGTAGTGGTGGCTGTATCAGCTGCTTTATTTTGATTTTTATCTAAACTTGGATGAGGTGAAGGAGTAAATGAACTAATTGAATCAGTATAAGATCCATTACTTCTACTACTGACACTACTATCATTTAATGGATTCAATATACTAAAATTCCCATCTTGTTTACCTAAAGAAGGTAATTGATTAGCTGGAGAATCTTGAAATTGATGATGATGGTTATTTAAGTTTGCTTGTAATGATAATGGAGAAGCTTGAGAAATTCTTGTTGGATCAGGAGATTGGGTATTGGTAGTATACCATTGAGGTGGCGGTGGATGTGGATGTGGGTGATGTGATTGTGTACTTGGTTGAGGACGAGATTGTACAGGTGGACGGGGATGTGGATAAGGTTGGGAATTAGAAGTTGGGTACAGATTTTGAAATTGATTGTTGAATGCATTGGGAGGACTTGAAGGAGGAGGTAATTTACCGAATTTAAAAGGCGGTGCTGCTGCTGCTGCTGGAGCTGCTGCTGTTATTGGTGCTGTTGTTGCTTGTGATTGAGTTTGTGATTGTAATTGTGGTTGTGCTGGTGGTTGTGCTGGTGGTTGTGCTGGTGGTTGCGGTTGAGGTAATGGGAATTTTGTATGAATACCGTACTTTGCCGGTATAATTTCTGGTTGATTTTTCTTATTCATCAACGTTTCCAACAATAATAATCTCTCCTTTAAAGAATTTAATTCTGATTCTTCTGCTTTAGAATTACCATTAGAATCATTATTATTACCAAAATTATCATTGTTGTGATTAGATCGATTCCGATTATTATTAAAATTTAATGGATTCTTAGCGCTAGCCATATAAGGCATTACATTATCCGATTTATCTAAAATTTCTAAAGCTTCAGGATCATAAATACATCTTTCAGGTTTTTTAGATTTAATACATTGACCACATGGTTGTTCCTTATCACATTTAATCTTTTTCTTTCTACATGATTCACAAACTAAACTTGTTCTTTTACGTTTCTTTGTTTCTTCAATCATCTTATAAACTATTCTTAACCGTTATAAGCTGTTCCTTATAAAGTGTTCTTAACTGTTATAAGCTGCTATAAACTGTTTCTTATAAAGTATTCTTATGAACTTTGACAAACTGATTCAACCTAGCGGCTAATAAACTATTTTCAGTTTTTGCCAAAATTCCCATGGGGGGAGGTCAAAAGATTTATATCAATTGGTAACTTCGCACCTGCCCCCATTGGGAAAGGCCCGTTCGGCAGCCGGAAAAAAAGCCTCATGCAAAGTTAACACTGAATACGTTTAACGGTGATTTAATTAGGAGTTAGTTATGGAAGTTATGGTATCTGAAGTTATCGAGTTATGGGGTTCTTGGGTTATGGAGGAAGACGTTATGAAGTTATGGAGTTATGGAGGTAGACATTGGTTGGGTGGTACAGAGTATTGATGTATGTGATTTGAGATTTCAACGGTGCAAATTGAGTTCAAATTGGTGATTTCCCACACGGGACATTTTTAATTCATAGTAAACTCTGATGGGGTGGGTTTTGTTGCAGATAATGATTTGATGGTTCGTATTAACTTGTGTTTATTCTTTACCGTCTGTTTTTTCTGTTGCTTATTTTCTTCAGGTGACTTTAAACATTGGTGTAGGTTTAAGCTGTTGATGTGGCTAATCTCACCACATCTTTACACCTAAGGAAAGAGAAAAAAGTAGATAAAAGAAGGAAAAGTAGATAAAAGAAAGAAAGGTAGAAGGGTGTATATGTACTGGTGGATGTATTCACTTGTATTCACTTGTATTCACTTGTATTCACTTGTATTCACTTGTATTCACTTGTATTCACTTGTATTCACTTGTATTCACTTGTATTCACTTGTATTCACTCCTTTGTAATCATTGGTTATGGTGGATCATCGTTAGTTTGGGTTGTTAGATCCAAGTGGGGGTACTAGGTGGGTTGGTGGATCGAAGTGGGTTGAGATCTAGGGTTGTGAGAAAACTGCGAATCTTTGCGTCTTGAAACCACCAGAACACCCTAAGCGGTAATGGTTAAAACTGTTCTTACCAAAGAAGTTCAAGATAACTTACGAGGCAAGGTTAAGAATGAGTTGGAATTGAAAACAAGAAGCCAAGTGGTTGAAGATTTGAAAAAAATTGGATTATTCAATCATTTAGAAGCTTTAGCTTCAACCACTAATACTCGTCATGATAATATTGGTTTTGGTAATGGTTTTGGTAATGGTTTTGGTAATGGTTTTGGTGTTGGTACTGTTAGTAACGGTAATGGTCATGGTACTGGTACTGGTACTGGTTTTGGTAATCATGTTTTAGATAATGATGAACAGAGAACGTATATCCAATTGTTGAAAGATAGTAAACATAAAGATTTATTATGTAAATGTTGTTTGGATCGTCACAAGGAGAATAAAAAATTAAAAGTTAATCCTTATCTTTTAGGCTTATGGTATATTTATGGTTGTAATCATTGTTGTTCGATTACTAGTAATATTAATATTATCTTATGGGTAAAACATTACTATGATACTTTAAATACATCTGATGATTTACAGAAGAAAATTGAATATAAGATTTATAAAGAGAATGTCAATCAGTTTAAGACTGACAAAAAGAAGCCTGACGAGCATACTGAAGAGTTTAAGACTGATGAGTCTAATACTGATAAAGAGTCTAAGATTGATAAAAAGTCAAGAACTAATTCTGATGATAAATTTTCAATTGAAGTTGTAGGTAAAGATAATTTAATTAATAAAAAATTCAATTATTTTAAATTATTTGAAAATAAACGTATTCCAACTGAATATTTATTAAGTAGTGATAATAATAGATTTTTATTAATTAATGGTTTAAGTTATTTAATTAATGGTAAATTATTTGAAATTCCAATAATTAATGATGATATTATTATCCTTTTGAAAAGTTGTAAATTAGCATACAGAATAGTTGGTAATAAAATTCAATTTTTCAGTAATTTTGAATTTAATCAAACTTTAAAATTGAAAAATAAGTTAATGGGTTAAAAGGGTTAGAGTATAAGGTTTATAGCATTAGCATTATTGCATTGTGTATTTTAGTGTAAAAATATATGTGAAATGGGTTCTTATGTGTCTTTCTTCTTTCTCCCTTTCTCCATCTCTTTGTACATCTTCATCTCCTTGTACATTTTCATCTCTTTGTACTTCTCCCTTTCCTGCTTCTTCTTCCACGGGGTATATGTTGTCTAAGCTTCAATTGAACCATAATTAGTTGAGCTAATTTCTGATTCAGTTTCTTCATTATAAATAAAAAATTGAACAAAAATTGTAAAATCTAAAAATAACGTACCTAAACTACCAGCTAACCAACTTGAATTAATAACTAAATAATTCCAACTAACATCAATTGATAAGATTGAAATAACATAAGTTAAATTCCCAAGACAAGCGAAAAGGAAAAACATAAAACTAATTCCTTCACAACTTTTTCTTTTATAATTTAATAAAATTTGTGGAATTCTTGATCCTAAATAAAGAAATGCACATAACCATCCAAAAGATTGTGCTAATGGATCGAAAATTAATTCTGGTTCTTGAGATGGTGGTTTATTAAAATTTTTAATATATGATATATACCAACCAACTAATCCAGAAATTATAACTAATAAAACCATTAAACCTTTAAATAAAGCATTTTTAATATTAGAATCTGATTTAAAATTTCCTGGTAAAATACCTTCTTGATCTTGATTATCGTCTCTTGATAAAACATGTTCAATAGTATCACCATCAAATGGATTAGCTGGAGATAAATGAATTAAATCAGCTTTACCATGATTCCCATAATTAAGACATTGCCATAATAATACAATATCAGCTAAAGTATAATAGATTGCCAATATAATCATAGTGGGTAATACCCCTTGTAAGATAGCTCCTAATACATTGAAAACATCCCCTGCTAACCATAATATAATAAACATTAATGATAATCCATCACTACTTTTCCTAGTAAAATTTTCATAAATTTGTGGAGCGAAAACGATAATCCAACAAGCTATAGATATGGATCCAGTGATCCCACTGACGGCTTCAGCATCAAGTATAATTGGTGGTGGTGGCATGGCTCTTGGCTTTCTTGTTGTCTCTTAAGTCTCTTAAGTCTTCTAAGTCTTCTAAGTTGTGTCCGAAGTTCTCTGTTGCTCTTCTCAATGAGGTCTTCTCAGAAATTTCAGTCTCAAAAGTTGGGGCAGGTTTTTCTCATCGAGGGGGGACCCTTGAGTCATTGATAATGGCAGGGCCATTCTGCCTCGCTTTTACGTTACATTAGGTGGTTGTAACGAGAGTTTGCAAGGAGCCTTAGCACGGTTTTGTACGGTCTGTTTGGTTCTATCCCTTGGCTTGGTTGGGATTCGGAGTCGGTGCTTTGGGGGATAATGTTGAGTCTACCAATCTTCCTATTATGGACTTGGGTGCAAAAATTTGGGTGCAAAAATTTGGGTGCAAAATTATTGAACTAGGTGATTTTGGCTTTTATAATCTTTTTTATAGTCTTTGCTAATGACAAGAAAAGAATTAAGGAGTTGGTGGGAAAGGGTAGCTTAGGGTTTGGTGGTTTTGGTGATTTGTTGTGGAAATTCGTAGTTATTTCTATCAACTACTTGTTTGTTAGCCTGTGTAAAATTAACAGTGTTTAAAATTAACAGTGTTTAAAATTAACAGTGTTTAAAATATAAAACTCTTTAAACCCTTCTAATATCGATTGCAGCCACCTATAATGTTTATTCTATCCTTTAAAAGTATTTTCAATTTTGTGCATATCAATTGGTTTTGTGTATTTGAATTGGCTTTGTGCAATAGTTATTACTTGCCTCAAAAAAAAAATAAAATCACAAATTAAAAATTTCAAAAAAAGATTACAAAAAAACTTTTCACAAGATCATCTTTTTTAAGAAAGGTCCTTCGTGTGGTTGCTTTTGGCCTGGTTACCTTATTATACTATCAATCAGTATTGTGATGATTTACAGGATTTCTTCTCCTGGATTTTCCTGATCAATTTAAGTAATTTTTTTCATAATTAATATTTAAAGTAGAAGGATGTTTTTGGGTGTTTTCAATTTTAATTTGATTCGTTATGGGATTGTAATAATGGGTAGAGCAGATGGTTCATAGGGCATATGGTTCATTGTGGCAGATGTTCCATATGTCAGATGGTTCATAGGGCAGATGGTTCATTATGGCATATGGTTCATTATGGCAGATGTTCCATATGTCAGATGCTTCATTAGGGCAAATGGTTCATTATGGCAGATGTTCCATTATGCCAATTGGGTTTTGATAGTGGGCACCTGGGAATAGGGCCCTAGTGTTTTATGGCCCCTTTGATGGTTTTTAATTTTGAATAAAACATTCTTACTAACCTGGGGCACTTCAAGTATATAGGGTCTGTTTATAGTTGGTCTGCTTCTTGATGATTATGGGTTGGGCATTGTCAATTTGACTTTTAGAAGGGCAGGTTTTGAAAGTCATTTAGGCAAATTATAATAAATAAAATTTCTCCATCTCTAAATTCTCTTTTGCTCTTTGGTCTGGTCTGGTTGTTGTGGGCTGCTTCAGGATGAGTTTCCTATTTGGGGGGTTAGGTTTATTTTCATAGAATTAGACCACCTTCAAAGCAAAAATGGGGAAAAGATATGATGCTCTACCATTTTGGTATTGATGCTCTATCTTAAAGAAAATGGGCAGTCCAGGACTGTCATGGTAGAAGGCAGTCACAGACTGTCATGGTAGAAGGCAGTCACAGACTGTCATGGCAGAAGGCAGTCACAGACTGTCATGGCAGAAGGCAGTCAGAAGTATCATGAAAGAGTCATAGACCGGTTCTAAAGGATGACTGAAAACTGTCTTCAAAAATGGCAGCCAGACAATATCAAGATGGTTGAAAAGACGGTACACCTTACAGAGTTGATACTTACTTTAAGTGGAAAAGTTCTTGTAGGAGCTATGGATCTGTTTCAAGAATTTTAAAAGTTTGTTCCAAATTACACAAGAAGGGAAGATTTCATACCACAAAGAGGAAATATAGTGTAAAATATTGATTTTGTGTAATAATTTAAATCTGAATCTTCACAAAGTACCCTTTGATTTTGCCAAAAATTTGCCAAATAATTTAAAAAAATCTATGAATCACACTGTTTAATCTTTGAAGTTATGTAAATCTGGTTTGTAGAGTAGGAAAACTTATAGGTATTGACTTATAGGTACTGAGATATTAGTAATCTTGGGTTCCTACAAAATCAACTTTTTAAGAATGTCCATTTGTTGGTTGCAAAAATTGAGACGTGGTAAATCAAGCTTGTTGAATGCTGTAGGTTGCTATAGTTTGAATTGGTCCTTGGTGATTTATTCTCTTTGATTCTATCTCTCTTTTCTTTAAGAACCCTCGATGATAGAGACGAGAGACAACTAAATGCATATATGTATATTGACTCATTTCCCATTCTATATAATAATTTCTTATTGTTTATTATTGTTTCTTATTGTTTCTTATTATTTCTTATCTTCTACCTCTTTCTAAACATTTATTAATATGTTGAGCAAATCTACCACCAGAGATGTTTCGACCACAATTTTCACAATTAAAGTATCTACCACTATCATTTGATTTTAACTTATTTTTATCTTGATTATAAATATCAGTTGATAATTTATGTGGTAGTATAATCATCGATGGTTTATCGATTATAGATTTTTCAATTGATTTATAATTAGACAAGTTTTTCAATGTTTCAGACTTAATTAAATTGAAGAGCAAATCTTCCAAAAGGGATTCGGCCTGTTTCGTTAGTATCATCCGACGTAGTATCATCTGACTTGATGTGGAATAGAGACACTGGCACTAATACCGAAATCATCAACAGGATCATCAATTACTCAGTGTCTTTTGTAGTTAACGTTTCCAGTTACAGAAAAAACCACCAATACCCCACCACACCCGGTGAAAGAAGGGAAAGGAATATGCCAGTTATAAAGTCCGTGGAACCGGGGTGGCAGCTGGTGTCGTTTGCTGGTGGTTGCTGGTGGTTGGTTGCTGATACATACTAAAGAATCATAAGTCACTTGCATGGTGATGGGGTGGGAAAACTTCGCGAAGTGATCTTGATCTCATCATGGATGATGAATTCAATGAAATTGTGATTGACCAAGAAGATGAAGTTCAGAACTACCGATTCTTGAACAACGTTGGCAACAACTTTGGCAACGTTAACAACGTTGTGCCCAAGCGAGGTGACAAAGATTTTGAACCAGACGGTACCAAGTTTCAAATTGAAAAATTGGAAGAATCAAACCAAATCATGTATTCAGTCCTACTGAATGAAATTAAATTACATGATAAAAACTTATTACAAGGTATTTATATTGAAAGTGAAGGTAAAACTTTGATATTGGATGTTAAAGGTAACTTCTTTAGAGACATTGGGGTTAATGGTGGGAGTTTCAACGGTAAACCCATCATGGTTTTAAATAAAATTGAAACATTATATTTAATGGAAAGAGGTAGTATAATAATTTATTTAAGTAATATGAAATTTAATCATTATTTAAATGGTTATATAACCCAATTTAATATCCTGGAATTATATAATTTAAATTTACAACATTTTTATAGCTATTTAAATAGTTTTGAAATTAAAAAATATCAAGTTTTCAGTTATTTAAAAAGATTAGGTTATTTAGTTCAAGATTTTAAACCATTTATAATTCAAGATAAACAATTGCTACAGTCTCCTAAATTGTCGAAATTTTTACGTAATCTGATTGGAATATTTGCATTCAATAAGAAACAACAACCACATAATCAACAACAACCACTTTACCATTATTCAGATTTTAAAAATAATCATTATTTCAATTATTCTTCAATCTTTAATAAACTAATGTTTATACCAAGTTATAAAACTTTTGAAAGTTTAAATAAAGATTTAAACAGTGAATTAACTATCCATTTTAATGTTTGGAAACCACGACCAAAATTTTCTAAAAAAAAATTAGTTAAACCAGATTTTCAAATTGTTATTATTGAAAGTTTCCCAAATCTTAATGATATTCATTATTTATTTAACAAATTGAATTGGGAAATAAAGAATGAATTAAATCATGATCATTTACCTAGTAATAATATTCATAAGAAAACATCTAATAAAAAGCAGGAGTCAACCAAGAAACAACAACAGAAATTAGGAAATAGAATTGATAAAGATAAAGAGAAAAAGGATAAAGAGAAATTAAGGGACTTAAAATTAAAATATGGTACTGGTAGATCTATAATATTGGCTATCGTAGATAATGGAGTTAACTTTATAAATTTGTCAGAAGTTGATTTTAAATTAAGATTGCCAAATTCTAATCATTCAAAGTCATTATATCATTAGACATTCATTCAACTGTCATTTAAAACAGCTTTTATAGCATATTTCGAACATTCAGTTCCTTCATAGTCATTCATTCAACGGTCTTTTATTGATTCTAATCAAAAAGTCTTTGGAACCTCTCCAACGATTGCATATATTGTTCATTTTCATCATGTTTATCATGATATAGTATAATTTTCTCCAATTGTGAATATAATAATATTGGATCTCGTTTGTATAATAGTAATATAAATTGATGAAACTTATCAATTAAAATTTGATCATCCAGTTTACATCGTTTTAATGAATTTAAATAACTCGTCAGTTTAATTCTTTCTAAAATTCCTGATTGTTCAGATACGATAACTTTTAATTTATGATGTTGGATCTTCCTTCTCTTTTTAGATAAATGTTTATGTTTCACTTTCAATTTCCCTAGAAGAATGTTATATAATAATTCTCCTTGGTATACTTGACTATGTTGTAAACTATTGTAAACTTTATAATCTATTGGGAATCTTAAATCATTTTCCCTTTGAATAGGATTAATATAATCATGGAAAACTCCTTCACTATTTATTACAAACGTTAAAAAATCCAATTCTTCTCTTATTTCGATTTTGGGTGATAAGTTATACATTGAATTGTTATTATAACTTTCAAGAACTATATTTTCAGGTATTATTCCAATAACAATTGGATTTTTATCAATTCTAATTAATTTCTTAATTATATTTTCTAAATTTGTCAATGATTCATTTTTAATGAAACTTGTTGTTAAATCTTTATAATTCAGTCCATCGATACATTTAACATAATTATTATAATTTTTAAGTGAAATATAATAAAATTGTCGGAATTTCCTTCTGGTGTCAATCAATAATCTTGGTTCTTTAATGATGATATTATGATTATTTAAATGTTCAATTAACTTATAATGAAAGATCTGTTTACCCAAAGATATCAGCTGCAGCTGTTGTTTCAAATGGCTGAAGTTGTAGCTTATGTTGTTCATGGTGCTTATGGATTCGTTGAATTGGTGATAAAACCTTCGAATCATCTCTTCTCTGTTGTATTTTGCAATCTACTGTCGCACTGCTGCAAAATTTATGGTGATGGTCCAAAGACGGTACAAAACAGAGCCAAAAACAGAGCCAAAAACAGAGACAAGCACAGAGACACATAAGCTTAGAGTTAAGAGGTATGAAGAAGTATCACCGTCGTGTCTATTGGTCCTTTTTTAAATTTTAATCCTGGTTTATGAGTCTCGTGTTAATTGTTTTGGTGATGGTCGTAATAACGATTCAGGCAATGGTCTTGGTAATGCAGAAGATAAGTCTTTTTTATCTTTTCTTTTAGATCCTTCTTTTCCTTCTTTTCCTTCTTTTCCTTCTTTTCCTTCTTTCTGTATCACTTCTTTTGGTATCATTTCTTTTCCTTCCTTCGACACTTCTTTTGACACTTCTTTGGCTTCTCTATCGGGTCTTTTTCTAATTCTTTTTCTTTTTGGTTTAGATTTCTCTGAATCTGCTTTTTCTGGTTCTTTTGATGTTCCTTCACTTTTAGCTTCACTTTTAGTGTCAGATTTATTCTCAAGTTTACTTTGCTCTCCTTCCTTTTTCGGTTTTCTTCTTCTTCTTCTCTTTGGTTTATCCTCCTTGTCGTTTTCATCTTTTGCTTCTTTTGGTTCTTTTGCTTCTTTTGGTTCTTTTGGTTCATTAGGCTTTTTGCCTTTCCCGTTCCGTACCTTCTTTTCTTTATCTCCAACTTTCTCCCTTTCTTTAACTTCTTTCTCCTTCTCTTTAACTTTCAACTTCAATTCTGGTTTCCGTTTCTTCTTTGACCTATCCTTTGCATTTTGCTTATTCTGTTTGGCAACTTCAAAGGCCATATTAAAAATTTCACCATTTTCAAGACATTTACGATATTTCTGGAAAAAAAAATCTTCATCCAATGCATCTGTTTCTTCACTACTATCTCTAATCTTATCAACCATTCGTTTATAAACACTATTGGAAATTTCAGGTATAATTGAATCATCTTCATCACTAAACAGTTTGCCCTTAATTTCTTCCACAAATTCATTAGCTGAAAGCTTGTTTTTAAAATATAAATAAACTCTTGAATATTCAGGCATTTCATACGGATTTATCGATGAGGATCCTGGGACATAATATGAGTTTTGTAAGTTGTTAAGGTTAGCATATTGTTGTAGTTGATTGAAAAATTCACTTTGATCTAGTGATGGTGGCAATAGACGTATTACAATTTTTCTTTCGAATGGCATCCTCTCTGACTGCTACTACACGGCACTACCTCTACTGTCTTCTTATACTCGTACTGTCCTGGTGCTGTCCTGGTGCTGTCCTGCTAATTAGTACCGGTTCTGGTGCTACTTCAGTGAGAGTTGGTGATGATGGAAAAACGCGAATATGAACCAACTACTACAACAGGTGAAAATTATCACCAAAAAGCCATTGAAAGAACAGGTGGAACAATGGGATGAAATCTTCAACTTGAACCCCACGGTCAACCCTTACATCCAACAGATCTATCAAGAAACCATTAATTTTAAAAATTTACTGGAAATAATTGAAAATTTCGAATTTTTCGATAATGATTGGTATGCTTTTAATGAATTTTTGAATAGTTTTATAACCCTTTGTAATCAATTTAATCCTTGGTCAATAATGGAAAGTTTTGATTTATATGGGAAATTGTTGGAAGATCTAGGTATAGCGTTTCAAAACATTCAAAAAGGTTGGATATTGATAAAATTAGTTAAAACTTCAATAAATTTTATATTACCAATGGCTAATAAATTAGATAATCAATTATTTATTAAGGAAAATTGTATTAAACCAAGATTATCATGGTTAGCATCAATTTTATTGAAAATTTTTAATAATATTAGATCCCAATTAAATGAAGAAAATGTTATAAAATCAACAATTATTATATTTGTCGGTACCAAACTTTGTCAAATTTATTTCAAAATTTCAAACCCATTATTATGTAGAAATGTTTTCAGTAATATTAATAATCTTAATTTAGATGTTGGTAAATATAGTAAAAATGAAATTATCATGTATAGATTTTATTTATCAAAATTTTATCTTATTAAAAATCAATTAATTGATTGTTATCAAAATCTTAATTGGTGTTTAATAAATAGTCCAATTATTAAAAATCATAATAATATAATTAAATTTTTAAAATTATTAATCCCCATAAGTATCTTGATTGGTAAAAAACCAAATTTCAAATTTATAAATAATACTTATTTTAATTCGGGTCAAATACCTGAATTTATGATTATTTATGAACAATTATTTATTTCAATTAATCAAGGTAATTTACAAAATTTCAATAAAATTCTTGATGTAAATAAAGTCCCACTTAAGAAATTGAATTTATTAATTATAATTGAATCAAAAGGTTTTATATTAATTATAAGAAATTTATTTTACAAAAGTTATAAACTTATTGGTGGTTCAAATTTATCATTTGATAATTTGCATGTAGCTTTATCGTTCATTCAATTCCCGTATAAAATTGATGATTTATTAATTGAAAATTTATTAATTAGTCTTATTGATCAAAATTTAATAAAGGGGAAAGTACTACCAAGACAAAGAACTGTACCATTATCAAAAAATGATCCATTCCCCAAAATTGATAATATTAATTTTGTACGGTATGGTAATGGTAATGAGTTTAAGTTGGATGGTAATGATAGTTGGTTACAACCATTGCACTAGCAATGATATCTATCACAGTGAAAGTCCCAGTGAAAGTCCCAGCTTAGCTGTCACAGCTTAGCTGTTTCGCTGTTAACCTGAGTCTTTCACCTCAAGGGCTAGTTTTAATTTTTGGTAAATGTCTTAAAATTCAAATAGCATAATGTAGCAATATAGTAGAGTGCCGATACGTATCTACCAATCTGTCTGTAAGTCCATCTCTTGTGCCATCTCTTGTGCCATCTCTGACTAGAGCCTCACGCAATTTTGCAACCTCACCTTGAATCACTGATCGCAACCACAAATCAACTTCCACTAAAAGGTACCGAATCTCTAAGATGACAGAGAAAGACTTAGAAAGGAAACAATTGATGAAAGAATGGTTTATTAGAAGCAGTTCATTAGGGTTTTTGAAAGGTGGGTTAATTGGAATTATAACTGGTGGGTACTTAAGCTATAAATATAATCATGGTATAAATAAATACTATTTTAAAACTCCTTATATCATTGGATATATTGTTAGTTGGGGGTTTGCTGGGATCTTTTATAGTCATGATATTGCTAAGCATCAAATGAGACAAGAATTTGCTTTACAAAATGAACTTGAAAGGAATTTATATTTCCAGGGGAAGAAGTGAAAATCATATCCATATATGATCCCATAAAGAGATTGACATAAAAGGGATTGAGGTTTAAGACAAGAGTCGTAGAGTTTCAGAGATATTAATGAATAAATATTTGACTATGTATAAAATGCCTCTTCGTGGAATTTCAATCCATTCTCTTTTGCCCATACTTGAACATTATTAACCAACCCTTTAGGACCAGCAGATATAACCCAAACCTTTGAAGAATCATTAATACTTACATTATTCCTTGGTAAATCTTTACAACAAACCATATTATTACCAATTTCAACTGGCCCACTACATTGAGTAAATCCATCATGTAAACACCAATTATAATATCTATGATTTAATTTTGGTCTACCTTTATAAATTTTATTATTAATATTTAATTTTTTTATAGTTTCATTATAATTGTCAAGATAATTCTTTGATAATTCATTTAATGATTTAACTTTTGGTAAAAATTTATCATTTGATGTACTTGATTTACGTGAATGACTTGAATGATGTGAATGACTTGAATGATTTGAATGGTGGGAATGATGTGAATGATTTGAATGATTTGAAGGTACTGAATCAATTGAATTTATAGAATCAGTTTCAAGGGTAGTACAATCACGATCACAATCATCTTCTTCATTTTCATCTTCTTCACCATCTTCAATTGCAATATCAACATCTTCATCTTCAAATTCTTTCTTGGTTGTCATTGAGTTCATTGTATTATATGATTTAAACTGACTTAAAGAATTGATTGCAGTACCTGGAATACTTGGTGTATTATGAACGGTATTTGATGTTGATGTTGATGAAGACAACAAAGCAGAATGTTCAGTGTAACCCACTTCCGTATCAAATCTAAAATTCCCATAACTTTTAATACTCTTTAAATCATCAATAAAATCATCACCTGTTACAAAAATTTCAAAATCATCACCATGGATATACCCATCAAAATATTTTAAAATTGCAATATCTCTAAAATCTTTAATTACCCAAACTATTTTTATTGGTATCCCATGATAATTCATTACTCTTAAAATTGGTAATGCAAAAGAAATAGCTGAACCTCCAATAACTATTAATATTCTTTTGGTGTTTATTGTTAATTTACTAATTTGAAAATTATTCTCTTTGTTATTTATAAATAATAAATTTGCATCATAACTACCAGTGATATAATATTTTTGGTTGGGATCAAAATTAAAATTACCTCGTTTAATAATTAATTTTTGTTTAAAATCATTTGGTAAACTAACTAATGTATAAGGATGATAATTTGGTATAATAAATTGTTTAAAAAAATTTCTTATTGGATTTTTATTAAAATTTGTTAATCTTATATGAGAACCAGGATTTAAACTTGATTTAGAAATTAATTTTTTAGGGAATTCAATTAACATTAAATTTGGTGAAACTTTTTCAATTTTAAATTCTTGCAAATTTGATAATTTAGTTAATTTAATTCTGTAAATGAATTGTCCAATTAAAATTATAAAATTTATAATTGTGAAAGTTGTTGGTTTTGTAGGTCTAATATGAAATTGTAAACAAATTACAATTATCCAAGTTAAACTATAATGTAAAGTATAAAAAATTTTATAAAATGAATTTCTAAATTTCAGAATTGAAGTAATTAAAATAATTAAAAATGATCCAAGTGCAACCCAACCATAAAGATTTTCTAATTTAAAAGCTTTGGCATGGAATGTATGATTAAATTGGAAAAATCCAATATATAATAAAGTATGTAATATTGATTGAATTATAACTATTCTACTTAACCACTTATGAATTGGTATTAATGATAAATATAAAGTATTTGGTAATGGACTTGGTCTTAATGATAAAAATAATATTGTAGGTAAACAATTATTTGAAATTCTACCTAATCTTTTAGCTAAAAAGATTAAATCTCCATTATTTAATTCACTTAATGATAATGTACTCAATATAATTAACCAAAATATAATTTGAATAATTGTTTGAAAATGATATAATATAAAAAATGTAATTGATTTGATTAATTTAGTTAATTTATTCTCCTTATACCTATTGATCCATCGTACTATTCTAAATCTATTATGATGATAATAAAACCCTTGTTTAATTAAGGTATTAACTATTGAAATTAATATTAAAAAAATAATCAACACTACAATTGTAATGATCCCATATTTATCAGTTGTATCTTGTCTAACCTTTTT
Organism: Yamadazyma blattariae; assembly: GCA_030581595.1. NCBI lineage: Eukaryota > Fungi > Ascomycota > Pichiomycetes > Serinales > Debaryomycetaceae > Yamadazyma > Yamadazyma blattariae. The sequence goes on along the minus strand of JAKTTU010000002.1, from coordinate 882,651 downwards.
ATATTGAGGACTTTTGGCTTCAGGGTAATGGAAATATTCTGTATATTCCATTAAGATGATTTAACTATCAGTTCCCACACTCTAACGATATCCAACTCACCGGATCACTTGCTTCGATGAGAAATCAATGATTTGTTTTGCGCACTTCGGTTGTTGATGCGGCTTCATCTACCCCTTCAAACTCCATCAACTTACAACTGCAACGACACCATCTCCCCATTCTATAGCAGCTCTACCACTCTCTTCTGCTGCCATCACTACTCTATAACGATCACGTTTATAGCAGCCAACTTCAATAGAATTTCTGATCTAAATAACCAGATCTTGAAGTTGGTTTTTTATTCTTCTTTTTATCTTTGGAAATCTTTCCCTTAGGTCCTAAAACTCCTGATCTAGTAGGATCTTTCTTAATCTTACTGGAGTTGGTACTACCATTCCCCATACTGTTGTTGTTGTTATAGTTGTTATTATTGGTGAATCCATTATTATAGTTATTATTATTGTAATTGGAGAAATTTTGGTTATAATTTTGGTTATAATTATTATTAAGATCATTGAAACTCTGATTATAGTTCTGGTAGTTGTTATTATAATTTTGATACTTATTTGAATAATTATTATAATTCCTTTGGAAACCTTGGTAATTATTTGAATAATTCTTTTGGTAGCCACCATTATTATTATTATTGTTGTTGTTGTTGTTGTTGTTGTTATTGGTGTTGTTGTTGGCCTTCAGTTTAGGTCTTGCAGGTAATTTATTATCATAAATTTTACTAAAATAAACTTTCCTTAAACTTGCAGGTAAATTATTACCTGAAAATGCTGAACCGGAAATATTTGGAATTCTTGAAGTTCTTAAATCTTTACATTCATCACCATAATGTTTGTCACTACCACAATTATAACAATAAATTGTTGGTAAATTTTCATTATCTTCATCATTCATTTTTTTCAATAAATATGATCTCCAAATATTTGGACATGTATCATCACTATGATTAAATAAATCACATTCTTTACAATATTGACGTTTTTTAGCCTTGTTGGTACAATTCATTGCCATATGACCCTTTTCCCCACATCTTGCACAAACTAAAGTAGTTGGACAATGAGTTTCATAATGATCTCCTACAATACCACATTTATGACAAACTACCGTTTTACATTTAGCTCTAATATGACCTCGTTTATGACAGTTGGCACATAATGGGCCCAAACTTTGTTTGCTGTTGATGGTTTCTCCGGTACTATCCACCACTCCAAAATATCTACCAGTACCTCTTAATTCAATTAATTCATCAGCGTTATTATTAACTTGATCAAACGATGGGGCATTTATTTGATCTTCCATATTCATTTTTCAACCCTGTTTTACTACGTTAGTTACCTAGTTACCGTTTATATATCTTATTGGTGCTGCTTCCTTTGATGTACTACCCTTCTGTACTACCTCGTTGCACTTCTTTGCTGTACTAGTTTGCCCTGCTTAACTCTCTGTGTCTACTTCCCGCCGGTGCTCTTCGTGGTCTGCGATGCAATGAGATTTTTCTGAGTGAGAAATCATCAACAAACTGAGACACTGGACACTGGCAAGCTCTTATCGAGATTATGTAGAAGATACAGGGTGTTAATGATGGTATTGACCATAGTATGTTTGAGCAAGGTATCTAGCAAGAGATCCAGAGAAATTTGGACCAAAAACAGAGAAATTTAGACCGAAAACAGAGACATTTAGACCTATTTCTGGTACCATTTGGTACCAAATGGGTACTAAATAGTACCAAATAGTGACATGTAAAGAAAAACAACCTATATTCAAACAACTAAAGAACATTTCTGACAATCTGTTCATTAACTTGACCATCTAAAGAATCATTACCAGTAAAACTAATTGAAGATTTTAAATAATCTTGATGTTTAATTGCAGCTAAAGCATAACAAGCACTTGATAAAGCGAAAAAAACAGCAATTACAATTAAACTTGTAGCTTGAGTTAACAACGATAACCATTGAATCACCGACATTAATAAATAAAACCCACATCTTGGCCAATTTTCATCAAAATTTTTAATAAAATTTGTAAACGTATCAGTTAATGGACAAATCTTTAATAAAAATGGAATTTCTACGAAAACAACAATTAACCCTTGAACAATACAAATGATGGAAAAAATAATAACCAATGAAGCATGGAAAATATTAGCAACTCCAAGAGCTAAACAAAGAAATATACATAAGATACTAATCCATTGACCGTATAACGAGAAATTCTTCTTTTTAAAATCATTGGAAAATCCATTGAAAATGTTGGCAAAAATTGATTGAATATTCATCTCTCTACTTACCTTAACTTTACCTTGACTTTACTTTTACTTTACCGTTAACTTCTGCCTTTGAATTCTGGTTTACTGACTGTAATTGAGGCAATTGCAATCGGTGTCTGGTGAGTTGTTGTGGTGATTGTCAACTTCGCACTGACTAGAAAACTTTTCAGCCCAGTGATTGCATCACCATAGTTGGTAAGACGGTAGACTTGTAGATAAGAGACCCATAAGTTGGTAGAACGTCTTTGGTAGAACGTAGTTGGTATAAGGTATTTGGTAGAGCGTATTGGTAGAACGTAGTTGGTGCTAGATATGGGAAGAGAAACTGTTATTGGATTAGTTGGTAAACCAAGTGCTGGGAAATCAACTACATTAAATGCATTAACTGATGCCAATGCTAAAATTGGATCATTCCCCTTCACCACGATTGATCCCAATAAGGCCACCGGATATTTAGAAATCGAATGTGCATGTAAAAGATTCAATTTATGTGAAAAATGTAAACCAACTTATGGATATTGTAATAATGGTAAACGAGGGGTACCAATAATGTTATTAGATGTTGCTGGTTTAGTCCCCAATGCTCATCTTGGTCGAGGTTTAGGGAATAAATTTTTAAGTGATTTAACTGAAGCTGATTGTTTAATTCATATAGTTGATGTTAGTGGTACCACTGATGCTGAGGGGAAAAATACAAGAGGTTATGACCCATTACAAGATATTGAATGGTTACAAGATGAAATTTTCCAATGGATTTTAGGTAATTTAAAAGAAAGATGGGGGTCAATTGTTAGAAGACATGTTGCTACTAAATCTTCCACGGTAGAAACTTTAAGACAACAATTAGGTGGATATTATGCAAATAAACAATTAATTCATAAATCATTAGATTTAATACCAAATTTACCTCCATTACAAGATTGGGATGATGAAATGATTGAAAAAGTAATTCATAGTTTTATGGAAATTAAATTCCCAACTGTTTTAGCATTAAATAAAATGGATCATCCTGATAGTGATAAAAATGTTAGTAAAATTATACTAAAATATCCAAATTCAAAATGTATTTTAACTTCTTCTATTACTGAAATTTTACTTCGGAAATTATCAAATCAAAATTATATTAAATATAAATCAGGTACTGAATTTATTGATACATTAGATGATTTACCTGATCTGGGGTTAAAACCTTTAGATGATAAATTATTAACTAGAATTGAAAATATAAGAGATTTAGTATTATATAGATTTGGTTCAACTGGGGTAATTCAATTACTTCAAGCTGCAGTGGATTTATTAGATTTAATACCTGTTTATACTGTTAGAAATATTAATAATTTTACTGGTGCTTCAGGTAATGAAGTTTTCAGAAATTGTACATTAATTAAAAGAGGTACTTCAGTTATTTCAATTGGTAAAAAAATTATGGGGGATGTAACTATTGCTGCCATTGAAACCGTTGGTGGAGTTAAAGTTGGTGAAGAAGATGTGGTTGATATTGGTAAGAATGATATTCTTAGTTTTAAAATAGTTCCTGGAGGTAATTAACCAATAATCCATTACACCTTACCCATACCTTTTTCCGTACCTTTTTCCCACCACCATAATACTAAATACTCCATTTTCCCACCACCATAATACTTAATACTTACCATTACCACATAATCACCAGCATCGACTTCGCAGGTGCTCTTCAAACCCGTGCTACGAGTGTGGGTGTGAGAATAAGGGTAAGTAGCAGTGTTCCGTATATAGTCTGTAGATAGAATACAAAATCGCACTCGGAGTATCATGACATTATCAACATCAGTTAAACTAACAACTGAACAACAAACCAAATTGACCAAATTAGTTGATTCAATTCCTAAAATCTTGAACAAATTAGACAACCCAGAATATGATGAAATTTTTGGATATAGAATTAATGTTGATCTGAAAGAATACGTTGAAATTAATCAAAGAAATGAAATTTTACTTAAATTTTTAATTGCTAATGATTATGATTTAGAAGTAACTATTACAAGAATAAGTGAAACTATGAATTGGAGGTATAAGTTCCAACCATTGAGTTGTGCTTATAATGAAAAATTCCCCACCGAATTGAATGAATTGGGAGTTATAACTAAAATCCCTGATGCCATTGATAATTATAAAATTGGTACTTGGAATTTATATGGTAATATTAAATCACCAGCAATACTTTTCCAAAAATTTGAAAATGCCAGTGAAAATGAAAAGGGTTCAAATAATTCAGGTTCAAATGATTCTGGTTCAAATGATTCAGGTTCAAATGATTCAGGAAAATTCATTGGATCAAGATTTTTAAGATGGAGAGTTGGACTCATGGAAAAATCATTACTGATGGTAGATTTCACTGATTCCCAAAATCATAAGATTGTTCAAATTCATGATTATAAGGGAGTTTCAATGTTTAAACCGGATAAAAACATGAGAATGGCAACTAAAGAAATAATTAAAATTTTTAGTGATAATTATCCTGAATTATTATCCACCAAATTCTTCATTAATGTCCCCAGTTTAATGAGTTGGGTTTTCAATTTTTTCACCACCATTGGAATTATAAGTAAAGATACTTTAAATAAATTTAAACCATTAAATCATGGAGATTTATCACAATGGTTTGATAAACTGTTTTTACCTAAAAATTATGGTGGTAATAACAAGTTATCAATTTTACAATTAGACCATAGTAAAGATGCTATCATACCAGTTTATGGTAAAGTCATATTAGAGAAATTAAATAAAACTTTTGTAGAAGGTGTAAGTATGTCAATAGATTAATCAAGTATCTCTCTCTCTCGCAGTATGCTTCTTCAGTCTAAGTCTCTACTTCAATTCCAACTGCCCCTGGCCGAACTCACACTACCGCTATTCGCCTCCGTCCAGTTTGTTCTTACGGTACCTATCACTGACAGTCTACTGGTGTTCGTCACTATCAGTCTCTGTGTGAGATGGTGATTTTGCAACTTCGCGAAACCACGAAGGATAGAAGTGAATAGAGAACAAAGATACAGAAGAGAGAAGACAATACAGAGAGGGGTTAACCGAGCAATTTGAATCATGACCAATTACTATGAAATACTAGGAATCAAGCCAGATGCGACTAAAGATGAAATATCCAAATCGTTTAAAAAATTAGCTATCAAATATCATCCAGATAAATCAAAAGATCCAAACCATCATGCATTATTTATTTCAATTAATGAAGCTTATGAAACTCTTAAATATGAAGATAAAAGGAGGAAATATGATTTAACTCAAGATTTCAAGCCTATTGGTAGTTATATGAATCATCTGAATAGTTATACTCGAAATTCTTATAATCAAAATTCTTATAATCAAAATTCTTATGATCAAAGTACTAATAATCAATATCAAAGTGGATTCCAAAATCATTATACAAATACAAGTCATTATGGTTTTTTCGCTAAACATTTCGAACAAAGATTTAGAACAGATGAAGATTTAGAGAAGGAAAGAAGAGCATCCATTGAAAAAATTAGAAGAGATGCTGAATTAAAAGCTCGTAGAGAGAAAGCTGAAAATGATGCTAGAATTTTAGCTGAAATTGCCCGTAAAGAAGCTGAAAGAGCTAAAATGGAAGCAGATATAGTTTTAGATAAATTAAAGAAAGATCAAGAAAAAATCATGAAAGATCATGAGAGGTCGAATGGTGGCAGTAGTTCTGGAAATGGAAGTGCTGGGAATGATGATATTTATAGTCAACGTAAAAGACAAGCTTATACTGCTCATTGGAATCAACCATTTAAAAATTTTAATGATGATGTTTTCCAAACAAATACTTCAAGTAGGAAAGTTAATGAGAATGGGGGTGGAAGTAATGATAAAAATGAAGAGAATGCTAAAGTTCATGGTGCAGAAAAGAATGATCCAATTATAATTGAAGAAAGTGAAGTTGAAGAAATTGATAATTTTGAAATGAAAGGATCAAGTGATAAAGAGAATAAATATAATTTTAAAGCAAAAGTTGAGATTGAAACTGATGGTGATGTTGATATTGATTTTGAAGTTATTGATTCTGAAAAGAATGGTGAAAAGCCAGAAACTGATAATGGGAATATGAATAATAGTGTGAATAATTATGTCAATGGAGAAAATGCAAATGAAAATGTCAATGAAAATGCCAATGAAAATGCCAATGAAAAGGTTAATGAGGTTAATGGAGAAGATAAAGAAGTTGAAACACCAGATGATTTATTAAAACAATTTGAAAAAGAATTTCAAAATGAAATACCCAAAAGAAGAACCAGATCAACTAAAGTTGAAGAAGAACCAATTTTCAATAATAATAAAGATTATCCACAAATTATAAGTGATAATGATGAATCAGGTTCAAGTGCAACTAAAAGAAGAAATAATGATGCAGAAGGTGCAATTAGAGAATTATTAAAAAGACAAAAGAAAAATACTAAAAAGCCATTTTTATTTGATGATTTAAAAGATAGTTTAAAACCTGATATTAATGATGTTGATTTTGATGAATTATTAAATACTTTACAACAAAATAATGGGAGTAGTCATGGTAATAAAAATGGTGGTAAACTGAATAAAAAAGAATCTTTTCAACCATCAAAACGGGTTAAAACTACAACGGCAGAATTTTCTGATGGATCATCAAAAGCTGAAACTTTATATACTCCAATTAATAAGAAACAATTTAATAAAAATGGTACTAAAAATGGTAATGGTAAGAGTAATTCACCAACTACAGGATTAACCATGAATGATTTTAATGCAAATCCAAAAGTTAAAGAAATTAAATCCCCTGAACCACCAGTAATTAATTTATATAAAAATTTAACTAAAGAAATTTGGGAAAATTATGAAAATTCAATTAATTTATATCAAAAAAAATTTTTAAATTTTAAAACAAAAATTATAACATATCAAATGGAAAGAACTAGTAGAGATAATGAATTAATTAATTTAATTAATGATGATGATGAAAACTTTAAAATTTATGAGAAATGTTTACAACAAGATGTTGAAGTTTTAAAAAATTATACTGATCTGCTAGTTGTGTTTAATTCAACGATGAAATTATATAAATATAATTGTAATTGGAAACAAATGACAAATTTATTTGAATAAGAGAAATAGAATGTAATTTAGGTAAATAGGAATGGGATAGAAACACTACCCTCTTCTCTGTACACTTCTCTACCTCTCCTCTACCATACCTCTAGTATCTAGTCTCTAGTATCTAGTCTCTAGTCTCTAGTATCTAGTCTCTAGTCTCTAGTCTCTAGTCTCTAGTCTCTAGTCTCTAGTCTCTAGTCTCTAGTCTCTACCACTGCTGTCTACTGTCTACTGTCTACTGTCTACATCTAGGGCTCCGTACTGAACACCTGTTCCACTCTCGTGGTACTATCATGGCACCGTCATGGCACCACCCTCGTACTAACACTCGCACCATGCTACGCGGTAGGGCAGCAATGGTTGCAAAATAACTACTATAGACGCGAAAAATTTTCAAACTACGTGGGTCTAAATTAAACAACACATAAAAGACAACATTTATTACCAACGGTACCACAAGGTCTTAGAAGTCGATAATTAGTCAGTGGGGTTTAGCGATGAACAAACAACGTCAATTACTTCTTTTCATGGGAGTTTTATTCCATTGTTTTTATTTATGGTCAATATTTGATATTTATTTTGTATCACCATTAGTTCATGGAATGGATCAACATGTTTCAAATGAAGAACCTCCAGCTAAAAGATTGGTATTGATTGTAGGAGATGGTTTAAGAGCTGATACAACATTTAAAAAAATCACACATCCAAATACTGGTGAAAATCAATATTTGGCACCATATTTAAGAAATATTGTAGAGACTGAAGGTAGATTTGGTATTTCAAATACTAGAATGCCAACTGAATCCAGACCAGGTCATGTTGCTATGATTGCAGGATTTTATGAAGATGTTAGTGCCGTTACTAAAGGATGGAAAGAAAACCCAGTTGATTTTGATTCATTTTTCAATCAATCATCTCATACCTATTCATTTGGATCACCAGATATTTTACCAATTTTTTCAATTGGTAGTAATGTTGTACCAGGTAGAATCGATTGTCATATGTATGGACATGAATTTGAAGATTTCACGGCTAATTCAGTTGATTTAGATAAGTATGTTTTTGATCATATTAATGAATTATTTGATAATCTGACAACTAACAAGACATTATATAATGAATTAAATAATGATGGTAATGTTTTTTTCTTACATTTATTAGGTTTAGATACTGCTGGTCATTCATATAGACCTTATTCTGCTGAATATTTTGATAATTTAGCTTATGTTGATAATGAATTAGCAAAATTAATCCCTAAGATAAATAACTTTTTTAACAATGATAATAAAACTTCATTTATTTTCACTGCTGATCATGGCATGTCAGATTTTGGATCTCATGGTGATGGTCATCCAAATAATACTCGTACTCCATTAATTGCTTGGGGGGCTGGTATAAATAAACCAAAATTGGCTTCTGAAGACACATTAACTGTACAAGATCCTGTTAATTCAGGTTATGAATCAAATTATTTTGATACTTGGGGATTAGGTAAATACGAACGTAATGATGTTAAACAAGCAGATATTTCACCATTAATGGCATATTTAATTGGTACAAATTACCCAAAAAATTCAGTTGGTGAATTACCAATGGAATATTTATCTGATTCATCAATTTTAAAGATTAAAGGGTTATATAATAATGCATTGGCATTGATTGAACAATATAATGTTAAAGAAAGAGAAGTTATTGAACATCAATTTAAATTTAAACCATTTAAACATTTCGAAGATTATAAAATAGTCGAATATAAAACAAAAATTGAAAGTTTGATCAAAAAATTAGAAGATGAAGAAGGTGAAGGTGCAAATGAAGTTAATAAATTAGAAGCAATTAGATTATGTCATATCCTTATTGAGCAATCTTTAATTGGACTTAATTACTTACAAAAATATAATTGGTTATTCTTAAGAACAATTGTAACTTTTGGATTTTTGGGATGGATTATATTTTCATTTATCATTTTCTTAAAACTTTTCATAATTAAGGAATACAAAGAACTGATTTCCATTAGTTTACTCAGTTTATCTACACTTATTGGATCAATATTATTTTATATCTTGTATTATCAAGGTTCACCATTCAATTATTATATGTATACTATATTCCCAATTTATTTTTGGTATAGTATAATCAATGATTTTAAAATTTTCCAACAAGGTATAAATAAATTATTTAAAAATATACCAATGTTCACAAAATATTTATTGTTGATTTCATTTATAGGGATGTATGAAAGTATAGTTTATGGATTTTTCAATAGAATTATATTTTCAATTATTTTTATAATTATTGGTATTTACCCTATGTTTTTCCCACAATTGAACATTCTAGATAAAGTTATGTGGTTTGGAAGTTGTTGTATTATGACTATATTCACTAATTTAAGTCCTATAAAGACTGAAAGTTTATTACAAATTAATATCGGTGGTGTATTAAGTTTAATTATCAGTAATTTTGGTATCATGAATTTAAATAAGATTATTGATCCTTATAGTAAAAAATTACTTTATTTACAAAACCTTTGTATTATTATAATATTAATATCTACTAATATATCGGTCACATCATTACAAAATAGAACCGGATTACCAATCCTAAGTCAAATTATAAGTTGGATAATTTTTATAACGTCATTAATTATCATCCCAATATTATTCAGTGTTAAACCAAACAAAAATTATAAATTAAGATTATTGATTATATTCACTACCTTCATACCAACATTTATAATCTTAACCATCTCATATGAATTATTATTTTATATTGGATATTCATTAATTTTATTACAATGGTTAAACATCGAAAAGAAAATTTACAGTAAAATTAATTGGACTCAAACTTTAAGAGTTACCATCATTGGATTCTTCTATTTACAATTAGCATTTTTCGGTACTGGTAACATTGCTTCCATTTCATCATTCTCATTGGATTCAGTTTATAGATTAATCCCCATTTTCAATCCATTCCCCATGGGGGCCCTTTTAATGTTGAAATTAATTATTCCATACATTTTGTTATCTAGTGTATTGGGAATCATGAATTACCAATTAAATATTGAAAAATTTACCATATCAACATTAATTATTTCAACTTGTGATATTTTATCCTTGAATTTTTTTTATTTAGTTAAAACTGAAGGGTCTTGGTTAGATATCGGTACCACTATTTCCAATTATGTTTTAGCTATTTTAAGTTGTTTGTTTATGTTGATCTTAGAGTTTGTTAGTTCCATTGTTTTACAAGGTGTTGAGTTGGAAGAAGTAGAGATTGAAAAGAAAGATCAGTAGGTCCAGTAGGACCCACCCATTACCACTACAATTAGGTACTTAGTACCACCAAAAAGAAAAAACAAATAATGCAAAGTTTTCATGTAATTTCTCCCACTCTTCGTTAATATCTACCACCTCTGCCACCACTATACCATCACCGTTGTACCGTCTCCATTGTGCCGTCAACCACTGTACCGTCACCACTGTACCGTCACCATCGTACCATCGCCACTGTGCCGTCGCCTGCACCACCCTTTCACCGTCTCTGGGCCAGGGTTTACGGTGAGTTGGCTGCAAAATGACAAATCTCAATTGTGACTCTTCGCGATCCAAATTTTTCACCAAGAGGATACCAACGAGAACGATAGAGCTAGAGATAGAGATAGAGATAGAGATAGACACAATGACTGGGAAACATGTATTGATGATCGATAACTACGACTCCTTCACTTGGAACATCTACCAGTACTTATGTCAGTCTGAGTTATGTGACAAAGTTGACGTTTATAGAAATGATAAAATCACCATTGAAATGATTGATAAAATCAATCCTGATTTAATTTTCATTTCCCCTGGTCCAGGACACCCTAGTACTGATGCTGGAATAAGTAAAAAAGTTATCGACCATTATAAGGGGAAACTACCAATCATTGGGGTTTGTATGGGGTTACAATGTATGTTTGAAGTGTTTGGTGGTGAAGTTAGTTACGCTGGAGAAATTGTTCATGGTAAAACCACATCGATAAAACATGATTCTAAAGGGATGTTTAGTGGGGTGCCACAATCAGTATCTGTTACTAGGTACCATTCGTTAGCTGGAACTTTGAAATCGTTACCAGATTGTTTGGAGGTTACGGCATCAACTGAAACTGAACCCAATGTTATTATGGGTGTTAGACATAAAGAATATTGTATTGAAGGTGTTCAATTTCATCCTGAATCTATATTAACTGAATCTGGTAGAATTATGATTGATAATTTATTAAGTTTTAATGGTGGGAAGTGGAATAGTCAACCAGGAGATATAAGTAACACTGTTTCTGTTGCTACTAGGGGTACTGCCAGCGGTGCTGGCAATGGTACTACCAGTGGTACTACCAGTGGTGGCAGTGGAAATGGTAATATTCTTGACAAAATTTATGCCCAAAGACAAAAAGACTACGATGAAATATCACAATTACCAGGTAAATCATTTGAAGAATTAGAAATTTATTTAAAAACTCCAGGTATTGCACCAACCTTAATAAATTTTTACGATAGATTAATTTCTACTCAAAAAAATGGTAAAAATATTATATTAAGTGAATTTAAAAGGGCATCTCCTTCCAAAGGTATAATCAACATCAAAGCCAATCCTATCACTCAAAGTTTAACTTATTCTCATAATGGATGTTCTACCATTCTGATCTTAACTGAACCACATTGGTTTAAAGGATCATTAGATGATTTAAAATTAATTCGTAAATCTATTGATTCCCAATCCGACAGACCTGCAATTTTAAGAAAAGAATTTATTTTTAATAAATATCAAATTTTAGAAAGTAGAATTGCTGGTGCTGATACTATATTATTAATTGTTAAAATGTTAAAACCTGAAACTTTAATTGAATTATATAATTATTCTCATTCATTAGGTATGATTCCATTAGTTGAAATCAATAATGAACAAGAATTAAAATTAGCAATAAATTTAAATTATAATGATTTTAAAGAGCCATTAATTATTGGTGTTAATAATCGTAATTTAACAAATTTTAACGTTGATTTAAATACAACCACTGATTTACTAAAATCAATTAAAAATAATGATAGATCAGGTGATGTTTTGGTTTTATCATTATCGGGGATCACTTCAATTGATGATGTTAAAAATTATAAGTTGAAAGGAGTTGATGGATTTCTTATTGGTGAAAGTTTAATGAGAGCTGAAGAAAGAGGTGAAGCTGATGTGTTTTTAGATGAGTTGTGTAGTTGTTAATCAACGCCCCCTTCTTCTCCTCTCCTCTACTCTTCTTCTCCTCTATATCTCTAACATCTCCATCCTTAACATCTCCATCTCTATATATCTCCATCGTTATACATCTCCATCTTATACATCTCCATCTCTAACATCTCTCTATCTGTTCTCCTGTACTTCTTCTAACGTATATCCACCTCTATTCATACCATCTCTTTACATACGCTGTATCTTTCCTATTCATACTATCTCTTTACATACGCTGTGTCTTGCTGTACCTTCGATCAATATTAACTAAAGCTACTACATCTACACCTGAACACCTCTAACATTTACAGAGAATAAGTCAGATCTCACGTCTCTCAGATCACTCGGATCTGGTATCTCTTTTAGATCTAACCCTAGAGCCACTATCACAATACTAGAGTACCAACTTACCTTGAAGCACTAGACTCGTCACCATCAACCTCCACCTACCTTGGCACTAAACTTCTTTCTAACTAGCTTCTTTCTCACTAGCTTCTTTCTCACTAACTTCTTTCTCACTGGCTTCTTGGGGAGATGTTCTCACTGATCTGGTGATACTTCGCGGTCTCGAGAAAATCCCAATTCACGCGTTATGGATACTTCAAATAAAAGAATCGATGGAACATTATTAGAAAGCAACAAGGGGAAGTTGGTTCGTATCATCGGGAAGTTAGAGACCTATGATAACTCTTCCCACAACGGGGTTTTGACCAGCAATGGCAATGTCGAATTAGACTTAAACAATTTAGATATCGACAATTTAGGTGTAGATTTAAATATTAATAAAAATTTTGAAATTATTGGTAGAGTTGGTGAAACTTTGAAAATTACAACGTTTTCCATTACTGAAATTAGTGATAATTTCAATTTTGAAAATTATTATAAATTATGTAAATTTATTAATCAAATTCCTGAATTGTTTTAAACAACACCCTCGTCAGAGGGTGAAGTTATTATTTTGTCAACTGAAAAGGTGGATAGGTAAACTTCAAAGGTGGATGGGAACTGTTTGTGTAGTAAGTAGTTAATGAAAAAGTATAATTCTTGATCTTTCAACTCTTGATCTCTTGTCTAGGAAAGGAAATGATAAAGTGGGATAGATACACGTATATACTTAGATGTAGAGGTGGAGCAGAGGAAGAGGAGAGGAGAATAGAGGACAGGGAGGGTGGGAGGCTATTTATAAACTATCTAACTCTTCAATCAACCCATCAAACCTAGATTCATTAGGTTTCTCAAACTTCCAAACAGGTACCTCCAATTTCAAACACTTCAAATTCCCGTACCCAATAGCCAATCTATATAATGATTCATTATTCTTTTCAAACACCTCTGCATATTTAAATACGATGCTGATCGATGGGTCGTTGATTTTTTGTTTTATTTGGAGCACGGTGATGTTGTATATAAATGTTGAAAAATTAATCAATAATTGATTGAAATGTTTATGTGAATTGTCAAGGGTTAATTTTGATATGAGGTGAGTGATTAAGGAGGTTAAATCTTCATTGAATTTCTTTTGGTTATTCTCTTCAGTTAAGTAAATTTGAATAAATAAAATTGAATTATTATTTTCAATTAAATTATTTAAAAATTTCAATAACATCATAATTAAACTAATATTATCACTCTTACAACCTTTATCAATGAAACCTTTGATTAATGATGGTAATTCTAAATCATTGATGATATCCACAAGGGTTAAATTAATTATTAAACATCTTAATAAATCAAATCCAATCAAGTAACTTGATTCATCCCATTGGAAAATTTCAACAACTAATGATTTGATAAGGTCAGAGGATTCTTTACTGGTGACTTGGAAATTGGTGGGGATGGCAGTGGTTAATTTATTGTTGTTTAATTGATTGAATTTATTTATACCTCTTAATAATTGATCATTATTTATATCTTTAAAAGTGATATAATCAGTCACTGGGAGAATCATCAAGGACTTACCATTTTTAGTATTTTTACCAGATTTATTAGCATCTGCTGATGCTGAAGCTCCTGATTCAGATGATGCTGAAGCTTCTGTTAATTGATGCCCCTGGGTATTTTTTTCAATAAAATTAACAATTTCTTGAACATAAGTCGCTGGTAAATCATTATCAGCTAAAAACCTCTCGGCAACAGTATAAACATTCTCATTAACATTATAAGGTAATTTTAAAGGAGGTTTCCCATCCTCAATATCCACATCGAATACATAATCATAATTTTTACCTTGATACTCTGTCTTGGAACTGGAACCAGTAGAAGATACCACATCACCGATTTTGTTCCATTGGTTATTAGACCATTGATGAGCTTCAATTAAACCTACTGAATTTTTAATCATTATAATTTGACCCTCATTCCCTGATTCATTTAATTTCTCAATACCAGGTAAATCAGTTTTGTTAATTTCTACTGATTGATCTGAAATAGTTGAATTTTTAATTGAATCTTCGAAACTAGTCAAGTCTTGTTGATTAGCGATATTTTCAGGATTATTACTGAATATATAAATAGATGAATCACTAGTACCAACAATAATATCATTACCAATATTTGATAAACACCAATTAGAAATAGAAGGTAAGATAATCGATTGATAAATTTTAAAATCTGGTAACCAAATTCTAATTGATCTATCTTCACTACTACTAACTAAAAACCCATTAGGTAATTTAATTAAATCGTATATGAAACCTTGATGACCGGTTAAAGTATGAATTGGTTTGGAATCAGTAAATTTCCAAATTTTAATAGTACAATCATTTGAACATGAAGCAAAAGTTTCAGAATCAAGTAGTAAAATTTTTCGAACAACATCAGTATGACCAATAAATTGTTTAATAACTTTATCACCATCCCATAATTTAATGATTTTATCTGATGAACAAGTTAAGAATTTATTAGATGATAAAATAATTGAATGTAATATACTTTGACCATTATTATTTAAAATAAATTTACAATTAAAATTCAATAAATCCCAAACTCTAGCCGTACCATCCCAACTTGAAGAAATAAGTAAATTGTGTTTATAAAATAATGAACAAATATTATTTTGATGACCTATTAAATTAGTGATAGTACCAGATTGGGCATGGGAATCAGTAATTGAATTTATAAATATAATACAATCTTTACCACCACTAGCAATTAACCCATTGGAAGAAGTATTGGAACTGGTAGTATTGGAACTGGAAGTATTGGAAATTGAAGATGAATCGATGGTGTCACTGGCAATTGAAGCAACAGCATTGATATAACTATTGCTGTCACTGGTGAAAATGGTTTTAGGAAATTGGTAATTATCATCAACCCCCCATAACTTGATGGTACCATCTCGGGAACAGGAAATGATATTATCTTCGACAATGACCAAGTCTTTAACATCGTTGGCATGACCAAGCAACTTCTTACTGAACTTGTACATCTCTGGTTCAATTGAATAGCTGTAGCGGTTGTTGAAGTCTGCTTGTGGCAAATATGAGAATCACAGATTCTCGCATTCTCACTGTGTCAAGATTCTCACTGTGTCAACTATTGACTATGTGTTAACTATGTGTTAACTATTGGCTATTGACTATGTCTGGAGCATAGACTAGAGCATAGACTAGAGTATAGAATATGCTAGAGTATGCTAGAGTATGCTAGAGCATAGAGTATAGAGTATAGAGCATAGAGTATAGAGTACAAGTATAGTGTTTAGATATCTTACACTCTTATACTCTTACTCAACGGTTTCTTTAACCTTTGATACCAATCTAAAGGATCATATAATATGTGTTTATGTGGAGAATAGAGGTAGCAATACTGATCATACTTATACAATACTAAGCAGTAAACAATACTGAATATCATGCCATAGACTTTGCCAGTATTTGCCATAGTAGTAGTAGTAGTAGTAGTAGTAGTAGTAGTAGTAGTAGTAGTAGTAGTAGTAGTAGTAGTAGTAGTAGTAGTAGTAGTAGTAGTAGTAGTATTAATAGTAGTAATAGTAGTAATAGTAATAGTAGTAACTAAGATCTACGACATTTCTCCTAAAAAGAAACTTCAAGCTTGGCAATCTAATCTTGACGTTTAGAGTCTTGGTATAGTTAGTTATACTATAGTTAGTTATAGTTACACTATAGTTAGTTATAGTTATGCTATAGTCACACTCTAGTTATAGTTTCTCATTTGTAAATTATAGCTAATAATATATTGCTAGTAGTAGTAATAATAGTATGGTAACACTATTAGCAGTATTAGTATGGTAACACTATTAGTAGCAGTAGTAGTAGCAGTAGTAGTAGTATGATAACACTATTAGTAGCAGCAGTATTGTAGGAGATAGATCATAACATATACCTTCCAACATACAAAGGTTAACATATTATTTAATACTATTTAAACAATAACAAACTAAGCTCAACTAGGCTTAGCTTAACTAACTTAACTAACTTAACTAGACTTAACTAAGCTCAACTAGGCTTAACTTAGCTTAACTGGACTTAACTTAACGTAACTAGACTTAACTTAACTTAGCTTAACTAGACTTTTAGCTCAACTTAACTTAATTAACTCAGCTTAACTGAAACTAATATTATTGGTTATTCTATATTATTGGATATTCTCCTATTCCATTGTTTATCATCGGAATTTCACCCAGACATAAATACCTACCATTAAGTCCCAGCACACACCAGTGCACCCGCAGTTAAGCGGGTTTTTTAAGAGTCACACGATAGTTAACTTGTTCGAGGTTTGACGTTTTGTTGCAAAAAGAGACATTCCTAAAAATTTTTTTAAGCAGAGCCAGAAATTTACTGTTTTTTTACTTCAACTAGCTTTTTTCCTTTAACTAGCTTCTTTTAACCAGCTTCTTTTAACTAGCTTCTTTTAGTATTGTTGGTATTGTTGGTATTGTTGGTACAGGGTAAGCAGACAAAGTTCTTGAAATATGAAATTCAATCAATCATTAAAATTTAATTCGGTACCAGAATGGAATGAATTTTATATTGATTATGATGGTCTTAAAAAATTAATTTACAATTTACAGAAAAAACAATTGGATTTAGGTATAACTTTTGAATATCATAGTGAAACCATTAATGAGTTATTGAATATCAATATTGATTCTACAACTTCCCATTCCTCAGATTTAGAAAACCAACATCAGCTGTCGGAGAAAGGTGAAAAAGATTTTGACAAACACGTTGAAACGGAAGTTGGAAGGGAAATTGCAAGAGATGTTGAAAAGGAAGAAAAATATAAAATCACTTCTAAATCAATTGATTCTGATAAATTTAACCCATTAGGTGAATTCATTGGTAAAATTTTGGAAGAATTAGAAAAATTAAATGATTTTTATACTTGTAAAAACACTGAAATTACTAATGAATTTAATGATTTAGTTAAAGATTTAATTAATTTACAAGATAATCATAATATTTTTAATTTTATTGAACATCAAAGAGAGAATAAAATTAGTAGAATTACCACTCATAATCCAACTGAACCAGAAAACAACCAAGGAATGGGGAATACTGATGATGATGGTGATGATGATATCGATTCTTCAGATGATGAAGATGATGAATTCAAATCTTCAACTTTATTAAACCAACGTGATATGAAATTACAGAAAATTATCAATTTAAAACAAATTTGTAAAATCATTTACATCAAACTTAATGAATTGAAATCTTTTATCGAATTAAATAAAATCGGATTCACCAAAATTGGTAAAAAATTCGATAAAAATTTAAATTATCAAATTAAAAATGAATTAATTGAATTTTTAGTATCTAATGAAAATTCAATTTCCATATTCAACATCAATAATATTGATTTGATTAATGACAAAATCGATAAGATCTTGAATTCATTTGTTTTTTTATCTTTCAAATTAGATCATTCTAAAAACATCGATTCTATCGTTTTCGAATTGAATTCTTATTTAAAAGATCATATTATTTGGGAGAGAAATACCGTATGGAAAGATTTACTTAATTTACAAAATCAAAAACAAGATTTTTCTATAAATAATTCAAATTTACTTGACTTACAACTTAAAAATTACCATTTCAAGTCTAAATCATTCAAATTACCTAGATTCATTTTGAGTTGGCAAATTTTAAAACTTTTAATCATCATTATCACCTTCATTGTTTTAATGTGTGTCAACACTTTTGAAGACCATGTACAAAAAAGAGCATTGGCAGTATTGGTTGCATGTGCAATGTTATGGGCTTCAGAAGCATTACCTTTACATACTACAGCAATGTTAATCCCGCTTTTAATCGTTACTTGTAAGATTTTGAAAAATGATGATGATCAAGGTTCCACCATGTCAGCTGTTGATGCTTCATCTACTATATTAGCAGCTATGTGGAACTCAGTTATTATGATCTTAATTGGTGGGTTCACATTAGCGGCAGCATTATCAAAATATAATATTGCTAAAATCGTTAGTTCTTGGATCTTGGGGGCAGTGGGGACTAAACCAAGGAATATCTTATTAACTATCATGTTAATTGCATTATTCTTAGCTATGTGGATTTCAAACGTTGCTACACCAATATTATGTTATTCCTTAATTCAACAAGTTTTGAAAACCATCCCTACTAATTCACCATTTGCACAAGCGTTGGTGTTAGGTATTGCATTAGCTTCTAACGTCGCTGGTATGTCCTCACCGATTTCTTCGCCACAGAATGTTATTGGTATTCAATCGATGAATCCTAATCCTGGTTGGGGGAACTGGTTCGCCGTGGCATTGCCAGTATCAATTATCGGATGTATATTAATTTGGTTATTCTTGATCCTTACTTTCAAAATCAACACTACTAAAATCAAACCATTTAAACCAATTACTGATAAATGGACCACCAAACAATACTTCATCATGGTCGTAACGGTAGCTACAATTTTATTATGGTGTGTTGAAAGTAATATTGAGTCAACGTTCGGTGCAAGTGGGATCATTGCAATTATCCCAGTGGTGTTATTTTTCGGTACCGGGTTGTTGAAAACTGATGATTTGAATAATTTCCCTTGGTCAATCGTATTATTAGCTATGGGTGGACAAGCTTTAGGTAAAGGAATCACTTCCTCGGGACTTTTGAAGACTATAGCAACAGCATTACAGAAAAAAATCTTTGACTTTAATGTTTGGGTAATTTTAATTATTTTCGGTATCGTAACATTAGTATTCGCTACCTTCGTCTCCCATACTGTGGCAGCACTTATTATCATACCATTAGTTAAAGAAGTTGGTGAAAATTTACCAAAGAATCACGCAAATTTATTAGTTATGTCAACATCATTATTAGCTTCCGCCGCTATGGGTTTACCAACTTCAGGGTTCCCTAATGTTACTGCTATTTCTATGACTGATGAGTTAGGTAGAAGGTATTTGACTGTTAATACGTTTATTAATAGAGGGGTACCAGCAAGTATTATTGCTTTTATTGTTGTGGTTACTATTGGGTATGGGATAATGACTGCATTAAAATTCTAAGTTATCCCCACGGAGACTTTGGATTTTCAACTTCATTTGACCAGTCATTGTGGTTATGTTATCTTAAAATTACAAAGTGTAAATCCTTTTTAAATACTTTGTAACCACTTTTCTTTGTTTAGATGATTGTTTAAAAATATGTTATGATTATAGAATTATATAATGGATTTATTTTTACCTCTATCTCTAACTCTATCTATTTATCTTTTATTTTTTCAAGTGTTTTCTTATTGCAAATCAATGAGTTTCCTATTTCTTTTCTTGGTGTTAAATACCTTCAGAATCCCTAATAAAATCAAAAACATTATATGTAAATAAAATAGTCAAATTTAAAAATTCCTTTAACAAATTCAAACAATTGTAAAATAAATAATCTTATAAACAGATTGACATAATGAGTACAAACAAAGGTATAAGTAGAAGTTAAACAGATATTTATAGAGTAAACTTTATTACACATTTTATATTAATCATTTGGTATCGTAAGGTATTAATTTGACATTATGTCTTTTTATGACTAAGAAATTTGGGGTGATATTATTAATTCTAAAGGGAATTTAGTTATTTGATGGATGATTACTTGGGATGTTACTGAGATGGTACCTATTTTGATGGACCAAAAAGACCAATTTGAAGATCTTTAAAATAACCATAAATTTCCATTCTATGTAATAATCTACCAATTGGAGGATCCCATTTTGGACTAGTTAAAACCCATTGTAAACCATCAGATAATGAAGCAGTCTTTTTAGCCTGTTGGAAAAGGGGATTTATATCAAAATTTAAAACTCCATTATTATATAATCCACCAACTAATTTTGGAATTAATGATAATATAGTATCATTTTGAGCAATATCCATAATTAATGGACCAGCAATACCAGTTCTATTAACACTATCTAAAATTGATGATAAACTTGTTGAAACTACTTGACTTTGTAAAACTCCATTAATTAAATTATTTAAGAAAGCTGATGCACTTCCTGAATTATCATCCCTAGAATCTAATTGTAAATCTTGTAAAATATCTCTTAATTCTAATAAAACTTGTTTATTATCAGTACTAGGAGCAGAACTATTATATTTTGGATTTTTATTTGGAGTATTTTTAATTGTATTAGCAATCATTTCAACTGTTAAATCTTGACCAGCACCTAAATTATTTAAAATTTGACCAATCCAAACTTTAGAAGCTAAAAGTAATCCAGTTCTATTAGCTAAGATTTGATTATTAGTATCATTAATTAATAAATAACTTGCAACACTGGGGATAATCCCACTATCTAAAACACCATTTAATAAAGCAGTAGTATTTAATGTAATATTAAAATTTGAAACATCAACACTTTGACCATTTAATAAATTTGTAGTTAAATTAACTAAATTATCAATTTGATTATCATGACTGGCAATTTCATATAAAGTATCTTGAAGAATACCTGAATTATAAACATTAACAACTATAGCATCAATAGTAGCATTACTATCATCTCTTTTGAAAACAGTTTCATCTGTTATGAAGGTTAAACTATCAACAAGTTGTTGATAATTTAAATTACCTCTAGGATCTAATTCTTTAATCCAATTACATTGAATTAAGGTGAAAATACTGAAGAATATTAATAAGTTCATCTTTCCTTTCTTTACACTTCTTTACACTCTCTTGGTATTGTTCGCTTGACACGGTTCCTTGACACTGTCTGTTTTGACTGTTGACTATTTGAAAATTTAAGATAATTCAAGATGAAAGATGATTCTCCAACTTAATTATGTCCTGTGATTGAAAACATGCCCAATTAGGAAATCGGGACATAATGTTGATAATTTCAATTACCTTCCCCAATTAGGCAACTTTGGCTGCGAAAAAATCCCATCACTTTCCCCAAATAGGAAATTTTGACACCAACCACTATGGCAGTTTTTTGCAACCAAAGCCATCGTTAAATAATTACTTATATTGGGATATTACCAAAAGTCATTTATAATTAAAGATCTCCTCATCCCACCATTTTTTTTTTTCGAAAACCATCTTTTATCACCATCGTTATTACCCAACGCATTACAACAAAAGTGTAGAAGAGACAACAGACTAAGGAAAGAAAAGATGAATATTTACACTATCTTCCTTTTAATTATATCGGCATCTTCATTTATCATACCTGCTACAAATTCCCTTGAAACCAAAGAAAATTCCTTTGAAACCAAAGAAAATAACATTGAAAATAAGATTGAAAGCACCGTAGAGATTGATGGTAATCTACCAATAATAAATTCCTTTGAAATTTTAGCTGATGAAATCTTAGATGATGAACAATATTCAATTTTATTAGAATTTAGTGAAGGTTTAAATAATAAATTATATAAAAGAGATTTAGAATCAACTATTGAAAGTTTAATTAATTTATTAAATGATTCAGGAATTATTTGGACCGTTTTAAATTATGCTGCTGATCATGATAATATAATTGATTTCTTAACCAATAAAACTGGTGCTTTGGTAGGTAATGCTTTGAATGGACAATCTACTAGTAGTAGTTCCAATAGTAGTAGTGCCATTGGGTCATTATTATCAGGTACTCTTGAAACTTTAAATGTTAGTGCTATTCTTGATATGGTTATTGATAGTGGATTATTACAAAGTATTGGTGATGGTTTATTATTAGATAATACTACTAGATCTCATTTATCACAAATTATTTATGATATAGTTGAAAAAAATATGAATTTAATTACAATTATTGCTGATCAATTATTAAAACCTGCTAATCAAAATAAAAATCTTATTTCAAAAAGAGATTTTGCTGGTACTTTAACAACATTAATTGGTAATATTGCTGGATCTTTTTTAAATTCAAATATTTTTTATACTGGATTAAATGATACTTTAGTTGCTTTAAATGATACTGGATTTTTAGTTTATACTATTCAACATTTTATTGCCACTCCTGAATATGTTAATTTAACTGGTAAATTAATTTCTGAAACTATTGAAAAATCAAATATTAATATTTTATCTTTAACTTCACAATTAGGTTCAATTTTAAATATAACAAAAATCGTTGATACCGTATTATCAAATCCTTCATCAATTACTTCCGTTTTAGGTGATTTATTATCTGGTAATGGACCAAATATTTCAGGTATTTTAAAACGTTATTTACCTGGTTTAAAAGCAATTATAAAAGATTTAGAAAATAAAGGTCTTTTCAATGATTTAAATAATAGATTATTCCCTTCGGAATCATCATCAAGTTCTGCTTCAAGTGCAACTAGTAAAAATAAAAAGGATAATAATGTTTCTATTCAAACTGTACTGGATAATTCTGGTAGTAAAGTTTTAAATAGTTTGATTTTGGTTCAAACTTTGATATTTAGTGTTTTCTTTTTTATTTAATACCATGTCCTCTATGTCTTCCTCTTCTCTTCCTCTTCCTGTCCCTATTCTCTCTCCATTGTGTCTCTCACTTATACTCTCATCCACGTACACTCTCATTTACACTCTTATATATTTACACAAACTCTTACATTACACAATCGATAAACGTATCTACTAGAGTTCCCAATCACACTTCCACTACAACTTCTCACTTTCACTCTCCTTAAAATTCGAATTTTTAACCCAGAAAAAGAGTCAAATCTCTTCCCATTCACAACCAACAAGCTACTATCTACCTTCCTACTCTCTTCTCGTTTTCTGCCCCAGAACCACTCAAGTAGCTCCCCATCCCATTTCAATTAATTTTTGCAACAATGGCTGCGAAGTTCACAAGCTCGCAAAAAACCACTATCATCAAATAATAACTACCCGAAGTTTCAAATTTCTAAACTTTCAAATTCTTTTGGAAATGAAATCAAATCAAGTTGATCACATAGATTTAAGTAATTCGTTGCCTGAACTAACCAGATTACTGAAATCATATCCAAACACTCCAAATATAATTGAAAATGATGATTATTCAATAATTAATGAAAATTCTGGATTACTTTCAAGATCATTCGGTGATGGTTTAGATAATATTGAAGAAGCTGGAATTGAAGAATCCATTGTTGGGTACACTGGGGAGCTTAATGGTGATGGTGTCCATGATAATGTGCATGACAATGTGAATTTGAATGTGAATAGTAACGGTACTGGTGATAGAGGATTAAGAGAAAGTAGAGTTGTAAGTCTATTGGAAGGTGGATTAATGCCACCAAGAAGAAATTCTTCAAATTCAATTAATAAAGTAATTAAAAAAGTTAAAAAATGGATAATCAAAAAACCAACCATGGATAATTACTATAAAATTGAATATTCAATTCTAAATTTAAATAATAAATTTGGTAATATTAATGAAATTCAAGAAATTGGTGAAGAAGATTTTAATAATTTATATTATTCATTTTTACCAAATTCCAATTACTATAATTTAAATGATTTTAATAAATTAATTAATAAGATTTTGAAAACTATTGAAATTTATCCACCTAAAAGGATTTCCAAAGGTTCAAGTGGTAGCTATTTTATTTATACTAAAAATACTAATCCCTTTAATAACAACAACAACAGTACAGATGCGGATGGTACTGATGACTGCATGGTAATTGGAGTATTTAAACCTAAAAGTGAAGAACCTTATGGACCACTTTCCCCCAAATGGCAAAAATGGTTTCATAGAACTTTTTTCCCCTGGTTTTTCGGTAGAAGTTGTTTACTTAAAAATCAAGGTTATATATCAGAATCAATGGCAAGTTTTATAGATCAAAGATTAATTAGTTTTATAGTCCCATACACTGATATAATTTATCTTAAATCCCCACTGTTTTATTATGGATTTTGGGAATCAAAAATCTTGAGAAAACCAGGTACTTGGAAAATTGGATCATTTCAAATTTTTTTACATGGGTATATTGAAGCTGAAGAATGGTTTAGAATGTATCCAATTAATATTAAAAATTTAGTTAATGATTATACTAGTGAAGATAAAATTTTCAATTGGAGTAAAAAATTATTAATTGAATTTCAAGATGAAATTTCAAAATTAGTTATTCTTGATTACCTTATTAGAAACACTGATAGAGGGTTAGATAATTGGATGATAAAATTAGATTGGGAGGAAATAACTTTTCAAGGACAACAACGTTTTGGTGGTACCAAGGGTACCAAGACTTTCAGACCACATTTAAAAATTGGTGCAATTGATTCTGGGTTAGCATTCCCTTGGAAACATCCAAATGAATGGAGGTCATTCCCTTATGGTTGGTTATTTTTACCATATACATTAATTGGACAACCATTCAGTGATGAAATTAAAAACCATTATACAAAAATACTTTCGTCGAAAAATTGGTGGGAGAATACAATTTTAGGAATGAAAAAAATTTCAATTAAAGATTCAAATTTTAGTAATAAGTATTTTAATAGGCAAATTTCCATATTAAAAGGTCAAGCATTTAATATTTTGAAGACTTTAAATAATGGTGGCAGTCCATTAGATTTAGCGAATTGTAAACCAATTATTATTATTGATGATAAAATTGATGTTCCTGATAATTCGATGAATAATACTAAAAAGGGAGTTATTGAAAGAATGGAAATTGTAGAAGGTAAAGCTTTCTTTACCTGGTGTTAAAAAGAACAAGAAACAACCATAATATGACTACTTGAAATAGAAGGTGTACGTTCCAAATGGAGTTACGGATTAGGAGATTGTATATAGAATATAAGGGGTATTTATTAATTATTTTATCTTAATTTAATTTATTTATTTTATTCATACAAATCATCTATATCTAAAATATTAAATTCTTCTTCTTCGATATTAAATAAAGATTTTGATTGAATTAAATTTAATTCAAATTTACCAATTTCTAAAGTTCCAATACTCAGTGAATCACCACCATTTGCAATACCATTTTCATAGGTCTTGTGTAAAATTCTTTCCATTATTGAAAGTACTTGATTAACTGATTTAGCAAGACAAGTTAATTCATATTCACTATTGTCTGTACTATCTGTACTGTTATCATTTTTATTCCTGTAATAATTTTCATAAATTCTATCAATTAATAAACTTGTAAATAAATCTCCAACACCAGTGAAATATCCTTCAATAATAGGAATCTGAAATGCTTTTATCTTGTTATTCACACTAACAAAACAATAAATAAATCCACCAATGGTATAACTTGTAATGATTACAAATTTTATATATTTATGTAAATATTCAATACCCAATTTTAAATCTTTTAAATTTTCAATTTTTATACCAGTTAAGATTTCTAATTCAAATTTATTCGGTGTTATTATATCAATCTTAATCTTTGAGTCTATTATTAATTTCTGATATTTTTCAACTGAACTTTTATCAACGTATAATTGTCCTTCATCTCCAAGTATAGGATCTAAAAGGTAAATTTGATCTTCTCTTTTAGTTTCAAGGTGTTTGATTATAATATCTACCACTTTATCACTTGGTAAATAACCAGTTATCAAGAAAGAATTATTCTTACTGGTTTGATTTTTGAGTAACTCAGTTAATAAATCTTCATTTATTATTGAACCTTTGTAAATTCCATATCCAGTATGATTTGAAAAATTAACAGTATTGATGGTATCCACTTCCCATCCTTTGCATTGCAATGGGAACACTATAGCTTTGTTACCAACGTATCCATGGACTACATGTGATGAAATTGTTAATATCGATTTATCCATCCAACCTTTTTGTCAACTTCTTTTCAACTTCTTTTCAACCTTTTGCACCTTATCGATCTTCTCGATCTTCTGACACATTGTGAGATTCAAAAAATTTTAATAGTAACGATCACGTGATGTGACTCACAGACTGATGGGTAATATATTATGTTAATAAGTCCCTATTCATACTAGATATTATATTTATAATATTCAGAACATAGATAGATACTAAAAGATGAGAGGGTCTTGATTTAGGGAGAAATAGGTAAGAAATTAGAGGATATATGGTTAACTTTAAGAGTTATAAAGACAGTTATACCGGTAATAAAGATATAATATACATTAGGGAGTGACTAGTACCATTATATGGTAATGTCAATTTGGAGAAGCTGGTTTACATTTACAGACTCACAAATTTTACTGTCACTTGCATCATTGAACATTTAAACATTTAAAAAAACAGTTAGTGTAAGATAAGTTATTATATAGTATTGAAAAGAAGTAATAACCTCATGAAAATAAAACAATAATAACTAAAAAAACTATCCTCGAGTGTAAAATTTTCGACACTTAATTATTTCCTGTAATAAAGAAATATCAGAGTCCATTGATTTAGTTCCAAATTAACTACAATAAATTATTTTAATCTCCTATTTACTCTACTGTTATTTAATTAAAAATTGCGTCGGTGGATGTTATATGACGCTTAATAGTATGGTTATTTATTGAAAAATACAAAATAGATTAAAAGAAAGTTTTCCAAAAGTTAGTCAACTCTAAACTTACAAGTATCAAAACATCTACCACCAATTTCACTCAACAAGAACTACATTTATTATCAGAATAATTTTCGTTTAATTCAGTATTTAAAATTTTCCCAATCCACAAATTTAAAAACGCAGGTAAATTAAACTCTGCTTTGAAATTTTGTATAATTAGTAGGAAATAAAAGGTATACTTCACTTAATCAATCTCAATATTCTTTGATGTGTTTCAATGTACGATAAGAAACCATAGAAACTATCAAGAATAAAAAGCTGATAAATCCTTGATTACTTGAAATATTATTGGCTCAAACTCTCGTACATCCACCTACTCATCAAGTTATACTTGAATTTAAATATTATGGTTTTGATGGGGTTTTCCCAATGTGGTGAATTGCGTTGATGTAGTATTGTTAATGCTTAAAGTGTTAAATTAAATTGCGCTCATAATTTTCGCAGTGGACCAAACCCAATAAATCCATTAGAAAATTTGTAAATAAGCAAATGAACAAGAAGTCTTAGGTGTATATTTAACAGCTCATTCAAATGCCCGGACTAATTACTAACTTAGACGATGAAGATCTGCAAATGGGAATGAAGAAATAAAGAGTTTTCGATTGAGATTTTTGACTGAATTTGTGGGATTGTTTAATTATGAAATGGCCCCTACGTATGATTCCTTTTAGTTTCCTAACACCCTTATTGACCCTCTGAGTACAAAATGAATACTTAATCTTAAGATTACTGATAAATGAATCTCTAAAATGGGAAAAGGAGGAAGAACTCCCTATTTTTCTTAAAATATAGGGGTTCAATAATGGTAGTTTATCATATTTATAGAATTAAAGTTAATTTTTAATTAGGATTAGAAATGTTTGGGACCTAGAGTTGATGAAACTAATGAATTTTGGGGGCTAAGACCCTGGAAAAGAATTAAAGTATGGGAATTAAAGAAAAAAAGAAATTAAACAAGGAAATTAAAGTAAAGTGAAAAATAAAAGAGAAAATAAAAGAAAAAATAAAAGTTTCAAAAGCCATAGTTTTTGAACCAATAAAGTTCAATGTCAGTGACTTTAGTACATTGGAAATAGGAAATTGATGGGGTGTTCACTATTAGTTTTTAAATAATTCTAATTTCACTTCAAATGGTGAAATTTCTACTCTACCTTATCTTAAATTTTAGTATTTTAAATAAAGTAACACTAATAAACTTTAAACTTAAGAATACCTAATTGAGAGTTAAAGAGCAACAAATGTACTTGAAATACCACTTTAACTGTTTTTTATTTTTTTTTCTGGTGCTGGTAAATTTTGTGTTTGAAAATATCAGCAGATTTCTTAAGAAATGATAACAAGAATTATACAATCACTTGACTAGTGAGTCAGTTGATCAGTTGGCTGGTGACCAATGACTAGTTGATTAATTAGTTAATAATGAGTTTTAATAATTAGGGCCAAATAATAGAATGAATAAGAATTCAATGAATGACTGAAGATAATGTTATGGGTTAAATTAAATGTTAAAAAGATTAAATTAATGAAATTTCTTAACCGAAATGGAATTTGGTGAGATTGTTGGGTAAAGGAATTCAGAAATTGAAATTAAGTATGAATTAAGGGTAAAGGACCCTTAAACAATTAGATGTTGTTAGTAATTAGAAAATTGTGGTATTATAATATGATATTATGAAGTGATATTATAATATGATATTATAATATGATATGATATTATGATATGAGATGATATTATCAAAAGCTTTTCTGGGATAAGATGATATGAATTGAGTTGATATTCAAATGGTATGATAGGATAGAATATAGTGTAGGGTATAGTATAGGATAGTATATTGTAGAATTTAAGAAATTGCGTGTGATGCATGCAATGAGCAGTTGCGCTTTTCGCTTACAGTGCTTTCCATTGTCGTTCCGAGAAAAGAAGATCTTCCGGTTGGTGCAGATTACCGCTACCACCCCCATCTCAATATTTCTATTTCTATTTGTTAGTACTGTTAGTATCACAACAACTACAACCATCAACCATTACTACAACCATTACTACAACCATTACTACAACCATTACTACAACCATTGTTACAACCATTATTGCAACTACCACCGCAACCATCACCACTACAATCATTACCACTACAACCATCACTACAACAATCATTACCACTACAATCATTATCATTCCAATACTAACAACTGCAGTAATAAATCTGTAACAATATCAAAATTAACTTTGTGCTCTATAATGCTAATAACGATAAGAATTTCAGGGTTTACCTTATTTTTTACTTACCTAATACAGGTAGACAATCTTATTGTTTCATTGTAATCGTATGATAAATCTCCTCACTGATAATCTCATCACCATTATCACTAGCATATCAATAGCAGTATACTTTCCTAGTGAATGCAATCGGGGAGGGAGGGAGTACAATAAGACCTAGAACTCTCACTGTAACAACATAATTATTATTAGTTGGTGGTGGAACTGAAACCAACGGTAACTAACTAAAACACACTATCAATGACTCTAATTACAAGCAAGAAAAAATGGTTTCTTTTTTCTGGTGGTATTTCTATTAATAAAAATTGTTGGTCTGTTGTGATTGACGTGTTCAAACTGAAATTTGGCTGTGGAAAATTTCCGTTGTGGGCGGTGGACGCACGACTAACTAAAAAATAATTTAAATACTTGAGATTTCCCCCATTCAAATTTTTCTTTTATCCCAAAACCCTTTAAACCCTAAGGACAACTAGTTTATCCCCTTTAAACCCTAAGGACAACTAGTTTATACTAATCATATCCATTAGTAGTATCCATTAAGAATATCCAATAGTATCCATTTCCAATAATAATATCCATTTAATAGTATTAAGATGACTGAATTAAAATCTACGTTACCTCCAAGAAAGAGAGCAAGAACTAAAGAAGAAAAAGAACAAAGAAGAATTGAAAGAATTTTAAGGAATAGAAGAGCAGCTCATGCTTCAAGAGAAAAGAAACGTAAATATGTTGAATATTTAGAAAATTTTATAAATTTATTATCAAATAATTTAAAAACCTATGAAGATAATGAAAAAATTTTAATTAACTTTATTAATGATAAAAATTTAATTTTACCAGATAATTTAAATAAAATTAATAATAATTTACCCGAATTTAAATTTGATAATAAAAAATTTATAAAAAATCATGATCAAGATATTGATATTGAGAATGATGAAGAACATGATGATGATGATCTGGAAGATCATGAAGAAGAAATTAAAGAAGAAATTAAAGAAGAAATTAAAGAAGAAATTGTTCAAGAAGAAATTAAAGAAGAATTCAAAGAAGATGTTGTTGAAGAATTCAAAGAAGAAATTGAAGATTCTCATGAATCTTCATCAGTTTCAGAATTTGATGAACCAATTGAATATAATCAACAATATCAAAATCAAATCCAGTATCAACAACAATCTCATCAACAATCTCCAATTGTTTATCAACAACAACAACTTCAATCACCTTTGATTCAATCAAATCCTTCAATGATTGAAAATCAAACTCAATTAATTAATCATATTCCTCAAATTCACCCAGTTGAATTTGTTGATGATGGTAATAATAATCAAAATAATTATCAAAATAATAACAAACAGAAAAATTTTATTTCTTCAAATTATTCAAATGAAATAATTTATAAAGATAATTTCACAAATTATTTATCACCTGTTTCAGTTAATACACCTTCACCAATAAATTTATCATTATATGATCCAATTGAGTACAACTCGGAAGTAGTTGTATAAAGAAAACTAAAAGAATAAAAAGAACTACCACATGGTATACACACATAGACACAAGAATTTTTTAATTTCAGTTCATGATATTATTATACCTAATTGTCTTTTTAATTAAATATGATTAGGTTAGGGTTTTAAAGGAAAGAGATGGGGATCATCTTAAGTAATTCTTGTATGTGTTGTGGTTTTTCTTAAGGGAATACTCTTATTTTAGTGGCCTGCAGTGCCATTGGATTTTGAATTTGATAAATTTGGTGATTTTTTTTTTAATTGAATTGCGCTCCCTTGAGTGAGCGACGGTATAAGTGGTTTGGTAATGATTTTTATTTTAATATATGTTCCTTTGTACTTCATCTCTTACCTCTTTCCTCTTTCTCTGCATTCTCTTTTGTTCCACTCTTAAAGTTTGAGTCTCAGGTTAAAGCTGCATAATCACATACAGGGTCTCCGACACTATTTATGTGATTTCATTTCACATCCTAATAACTCTTGCCTTTTCCCCTGCAATCCTAAATAACAACTATATGACAACTAACTGTTCTAAGAACATAAAAGAACGTTGTT
The DNA here is from genome assembly GCA_030581595.1 of Yamadazyma blattariae. Taxonomy (NCBI): domain Eukaryota; kingdom Fungi; phylum Ascomycota; class Pichiomycetes; order Serinales; family Debaryomycetaceae; genus Yamadazyma; species Yamadazyma blattariae. The sequence goes on along the minus strand of JAKTTU010000002.1, from coordinate 850,647 downwards.
TGAAACAAATCTTGATTCTCCTTTAAATACCTTTTAATTCCCGATATAAATATTTCGCAACCTCAGACATCAGATCAGAAATCAGATCAGAAACCACTGAACGTGAGTGTGATAAAGAGTGATAAAAAGAGTGATAAAAAGAGTGATAACGATAAAGATGACGATTTTAGACTTACCAATTGATTTAATTGAACTCATTTGTTCATATTTAACACCAGAAGAAATCTTTCAACTTTCATTAACTTCTAAAACAATCAATAAACTTTTAAATCTGCAAACAATTTTTAAAATAATGTACTTAAAGAAATTCAATTATTCATCAAATCAATTAGGTTCGAATTGGGAAATTAGATTTAAAACTAGAGTCTCCAAAGCAAAATTATTTACTTGGGGGTCAACTGATTTAGGTCGTTTAGGTTATTTAATTAAAGAAGTCCCACAAGATAAATTAACTAGAAATAGAAATGTTAAGTATCCTAATAATTTACCTAATTTTAATAATTTAGTAATTACAGAATTAAAATCCAATGGGTTTAGTTTCCAAATCTTAACCAATAAAGGTTTATTTTTCACTGGTAATGATTATAAACGTAGAATTCATAGTTCACCTGGACCTAAACTGAATGATTATCAACAATCAATGGCATTATCAGGACCAATTGAGAATGTAAATACCCATTCACATGCCCCAGTGGGAGTTTTCCCACCTCCTACACCAACTCCAATTCATTTAGGTAGGTTAGGTGGTGGACCAAGAATTTTACCTATAAATCCAATGCCTACTGATAGACCAACTAATCCAAATTTAAGATTACCACCTGATCAAATTCCTGAAATTACTCAATTTCAACCGAATCAACCACAGTCTAAAGATGATAAGGAAGATAAAGATGGTAAATCAATCGAATCAAATTTTGTAACTAGATTAGATACTCAAGGTGAAACTATTATTTCCATCTCATCGGGACGTATGCATTTTATTGGACTTTCTAAAACAAATAAATTACTTTCATGGGATACAGGAAATTCTAGTCTTAAAGGTATAATTTTAAAATTTCCAGGATTAGATACAGAAGCAACACCAATTTTAAAAATTAAATGTGGATGGAATTTATCGTCTTTTTATATTAAGGGTAAATTAATTATTTGGTATTCTAGAACTCCCGTTACTGAAAATCAAGTTGTTAATAATGATTTTAGTTCAGAGTGTAATTATTGGATTATCAATGATGATAAGCATGAAATCATTGATTGGTATTTAGGCCCCGATTTTATTATCTTAGTTAAAACCCTGGGGGTGATGGGTAAAGTTATTGATGTTGGTAGGTACTTCCATAATCTTACCGGTGTTGAAGTACTATATGATTTCCAAAATTTATCAAGTTTTAATTATTGGTTGAAAAGAGAGAATAAAAACGGATTAAATAAGAAATTTGTTAAAATTGTTGGATGTTTTAGTAATTTTGCCATATTCACTTCAAATCAAGAGATTTTAATAGGTAATAGTTCATACATTGATAAACCTGACGATCTATTTGGAAATGATGATGAAGAAGGAGATGAACAAGAAGATGAAGGGAGGTCTTTAAGAGTACCAGAAAAAATCCCATTAGATGATGTAGTTGAATTAGAAATGGGAGATTATCATTTCTTGGCATTAACTTCCAATGGTGATTGTTATTCATGGGGCATTAATTCTAATAATTGTGGTTGTTTAGGGATTGGTGACGTAAATGAAGTTAAACAACCAATGAAGGTTGATGGTAAATGGATTGTTATTACTGCTGCTGGTTGGCATCTGGGAGGGATTCAAAGTGATTTAGCTAGGTAACCAATAGCTGGTATAATTACTTAACACCCATTAGGTTTATAAGGTTTATAGGAAATATAAGGTAGTGGTAAGTTAACAATGTAATCTCTTTAAAGTAAGTGTCTTTAAAGTAAGTGTCTTTAAAGTCATCTGGCATTTCACATGCTTACTGTCACGTGACCGTCTGTTGATATATCCGGGTAAATTGCGATCATTTAAAAAAATCAAAACTAAACGAGAAGAAACACCTAAACATTAAAAGGCGTAGAAATAAAAGTTTTTACACAACAGGTTTGAACAGATTAATTAGTTGGATTAAGTTATACCCCCCAATTATATAGAGAAATTAATCAACTAAGGTAAGTTTCAGAGAGTGTTTTTTCCAGCAATTTCACCAGCGGTTTTAGCAGAGAATTTTTTTTTATTTTGCAAAACAAATCAATACCAGAAAGGAGACAACAGATAGTTAAAAACAAAAGAAATAGAAATGAATGAAAAGATGGAATTCCCAAGTCATAAAGATAATCTTGATATTTCAGATTTTTCCCCAACCACCACCCGTGAAAGAAGATCATCATCAATAATTCAACATTTAGAACCTGATAATCAAGATATGAAAATTGATCAACAATTAAATCCAAATGTTAATGCCAATTGGGTTCATTCAAAAGGTGCATGGACTATACATTTGGTTATTATATGTTTATTAAAAGTTTTTTTCAATTTTATTACCATATTAGATAATAATTGGAAATGGACATTAGTTAATTTAATTTATTGTGTTGGTTCTTATATAATGTTTCATCAAGTTAAAGGTACCCCATTTGAATTTAATAATGGAGCTTATGATAATTTAACAATGTGGGAACAAATTGATAATGGTGATCAATATACTCCTTCCAAAAAATTTTTAATGAGTGTACCAATTGGATTATTCTTAATTAGTACTCATTATACAAATTATAATTTAAATTTATTTATTTTTAATGGTGTTGTTTGTTTATGTGTTGTTATTCCAAAATTAGCAATTAGTCATAGATTAAGAGTTACTTTGTATTAGAAATAAATTTTAATTTTAATTGAATTTTCAATTTTAATTGAAATTTATAATTGCAATTGAATTCATTCAATTAAATTAATTACTATTCATTTAATTAATTACTATTCAATTGAATTTATTACTATTCAATTGAATACTTTGATAAGTACCCATTAGAGGTCCTTTAAAAGATACACCAGATAGAAGGGTAACTTGTGATTTTGCATGTTTCGGTCATATGAAATACATTAATTTAGTACATTTTAACTCTACATACTCTGTACTTTATATACTCTGTTCTCTATCTACTCTGTATTCTATATACTCTATACTTTATATACTCTATACTTTATATACTCTATACTTTATATACTCTATACTTTATATACTCTATACTTTATATACTCTATACTTTATATACTCTGTACTTTATATACTCTATACTTTATATACTCTGTACTCTGTAGTAATTCAATTTTTCACTCTGGATTTTTATCCCTGGGTCCCATTTCTCCCTTGGATTCCACACCGACCCAACAGCATCTCCGCTCCGCAGATTCGAAATGAGGAAGGGTTAAAAATTTTCTGGCAATTCCTCAAAAAAACTCGACTCCGCTGGCCAGACTCGAAGGCTCCTTTGGGTCTCGTTTGGGTGTCCGGGTAAACTGGGCATCGCACGTGATTTCATACAAGAGTCAATTTTGGAGATTTAATTTTAAATTTGAACAAAAATTAAATTAACCCAAACTACAACTTAATTGTAACCAAGTATAATCAAGTGTTGAAGTAAAGAATAGTAGTAAAGAATAGTAAAGAACAGTAAGGATGCCATACAGTTTAAGCAAAGAACATCAACAATTAACTGAAGCTAGATTATCAGAATATGATCCAGAAGTTGATTCAATTATTAAAGATGAAATTGAAAGACAAAGACATTCAATTGTTTTAATTGCATCAGAAAATTTTACTACCAAATCAGTATTTGATGCTTTGGGAACTCCAATGTGTAATAAATATAGTGAAGGTTATCCTGGTGCAAGATATTATGGAGGTAATGAACATATTGATAGAATGGAAATTTTATGTCAAGAAAGAGCTTTAAAAGCTTTTAATTTAACTAATGATAAATGGGGGGTTAATGTTCAAACTTTATCAGGATCTCCAGCTAATTTACAAGTTTATCAAGCATTAATTAAACCTCATGAAAGATTAATGGGTTTAGATTTACCTCATGGTGGTCATTTATCTCATGGTTATCAAACTGATTCAAGAAAAATTTCTGCAGTTTCAACTTATTTTGAAACTATGCCATATAGAGTTAATTTAGATACTGGATTAATTGATTATGATATGTTAGAAAAAACTGCTTTATTATTTAGACCAAAAATTTTAGTTGCTGGTACTTCAGCTTATTGTAGATTAATTGATTATAAAAAAATGAGAGAAATTGCTGATAAAGTTGGTGCATATTTAATTGTTGATATGGCCCATATTTCTGGTTTAATTGCTGCTGGTGTTATTCCATCACCATTTGAATATGCTGATGTTGTTACTACTACAACTCATAAATCTTTAAGAGGTCCAAGAGGTGCAATGATTTTTTTTAGAAGAGGTATTAGATCAATTAATCCAAAAACTGGTGAAGAAATTTTATATGATTTAGAAAATCCAATTAATTTTTCAGTTTTCCCAGGTCATCAAGGTGGTCCACATAATCATACAATTTCTGCATTAGCAACTGCATTAAAACAAGCAAATTCTGAAGAATTTAAACAATATCAATTACAAGTTTTAAAAAATGCTAAAATTTTAGAAAATGAATTTATTTCAAAAGGTTATAAATTAGTTTCTAATGGTACTGATTCTCATATGGTTTTAGTTTCATTAAAAGATAAAAAAATTGATGGTGCAAGAGTTGAAAGTATTTGTGAAAAAATTAATATTGCATTAAATAAAAATTCAATTCCTGGTGATAAATCAGCTTTAGTTCCAGGTGGTATTAGAATTGGTGCTCCAGCAATGACTACAAGAGGTTTAGGTGAAGAAGATTTTAAAAAAATTGTTTATTATATTGATGAAGCAATTAAAATTGCCAAATCAATTCAAGATAATTTACCAAAACTGGAAAACAAATTAAAGGATTTTAAATATAATGTTTTAAATGTTGAAAATCAAGATTTAATTAATTTAAAGAATGAAATTAGTAATTGGGCTGGTGAATTTCCATTAGCTACCTAATTTACCCTTTAACTTAAAAGTAAAATCACACTAGCTACCTTGTTAGCTTAATTCTCACCTTGTTGGTGTAAAACATAAAATCTAAAAAAAAAGAAAAAACTGCTCTTAACTTAACTTAAGAGGTATGATAACGACCTATTTCTCAACTAAATAGCTTTAAATTGTTGTTTTGTTTATTTAACTATATCTAATCATCTATATCTCTTCTGTCTCTGCCTTTAGTTGATCAATTTATGATCTTTGAAAAACTGTTCTAATTTACCATCTTCAGTTAATTTTTTTAATTTACTTTCATCAAAAGTTTCACCATTAAAGAAAATAGTTGGTACCCATTTTCTACCAGCAATTTTAGTAAATTCATCTTGTAATAAATCTGCTTCTTGTTGATTTTCAAATTTATCTAATTCTATAATGTGAATTTTATCTTTAACTCCAAATTTTTCAAAAACTGAGTAAGTATAAGTACAATCCGGGCACCATGACTTGGATAACATTAAGTATTTATTAGAGTTGATTAATTCTTTGGCTTTTAATTCATAATCTGACATTCTGGAAAAGGGTTGAAAAGTGTTCAAATGGTTGAAATTTTGGATTTTTCCGTTCTGATGATGAGAATTCTCATTTCCATCACTTCGGATTGATTTTGCAATAAACGGCTTGAAACTCTGCGGCTTGTTATTAGGGTTGTTTGCTTGTTTAGGAAAATGGTAAAATTGGTAAACTACTAACATGCCTAACTTATGTAATTCCATTATTGGTTTATATTTTGATGGTGAAGGTATTTTTTTTTTTTTTGGCCCTTTTCGGTCCCTTGTTTATTCGCTATTATTAACTGTATTTAAATATATTGATTTTCATTTATTGACCTTTCGTATTCAATATTTGAATTAACTATATCTAATAAAAATTCAACTAAACGTTTCATTGTTTGTAACAACATAAGTCCTATTCTATAAAAATTTTCAGAAGCTCTATCCATTATATCTATATCATTTTCGTTTATCATGATACTATATTTTATATTAAATAAATTACCTCTTTGTAAAAGTAAATCCAGACTATATGGACAACCAATAATTTTATCTCTAACTGAATCTAATTTAAAATAGTCTGATTTAATATTTTCAAAAATATATTTTTGAGTTACAGTATCACTAAATGCTTTTAAAACACTTAATGAAAGTGAATTTGATAATAATTGTGAGGTTGCACTATAACTTGGTAATTCACTTAATGGTGGTGATGTTGTTTCAGATTCATTAAGTCTAAGGCTTTCGAATCCTTCTTTTAAAGGTTCAGTATTAGACATTTTGTGAAGTAGAAAAGAGAACAAGAAGAAACAAAACTCTTTTTATGAAAAAAACGAAGATATTTAAAAGTAAGCAGCATATAATTTACGTTAATATAAAAATTAAAAACATGCTATTTCCATTATTGGTATTAATAAAATAAATCCTTAATCCTTAATAGTAACTTTAGTCACAAAAGAATAACTATGCTCAAAAAGTTTCAAATTTCTATTTTTGTGATCGCTTCCACATTACCATACTGTCTTATATGAATTACTTCATAAATATTTATTAAAAGTTTAAGTTACATTTTGGTAGGGTTACCAAAGACATAGAATACCTGTAAAAATCAACAAACAGTTTAAGATAAAACCCATCATCATCTATATTATAATATGTATGCACATTTATGCATTTCGGAAGACCAAGGGATTGGTTAATAATAAGAAACTATGCGGGTAAATATTTATAATAAATAAGTCCTAAGACTGAAAAGGAAAAAGATCAGAATACATATATGCAACTAATAGGAGAAGACAATTAAAAAAAATTAAAAAAAATTAAAAAAAATGTAACCCCCAGAAAACAAGAAAAACCAAAAAATGGAGAATCAGTACATTTACTAATGAACCAATACCAAAAACTACAGCATCTATTGACTTTATTTGGGTTATAACTGCAACGTTAGAACGATGGTTATGTTATATATCCATCCATCACCTGAGTGAAAAAGTAAGCCGCAAACTTTTCTTTCCCCCTAAAAACTCTCGCCATTTTAGTGCCATCGCACCACGACGATCTCGTCATTTGTTTTTCGTCCTACCCCAAGAATTTTTCCCCCATAAAAACGACTGAGGTCCGAAGCTGAGAAATTTTTCAAAATAATTGCTTGCCCATCTAAGTGAAAAGTATTACAAGTAAAAGGGTATTACAGTAAAGTATTAAAGTAAAAGCTAAGAGAAAGAATAAAGAGATTAGAGGATTACAAATGGATTCAGAATTGAAAAAAGTAGTTGATAAAGTAGTTGAAGAATTTTCAATCAGTAATGATTTTTTAAAAGCTGCAACTGAAAAATTTTTAAAAAGTATGGATCATGGATTATCATCTGGTCCATCCAAAGATCATATGCCAATGATTCCAACATTTGTTACAGATATTCCAACAGGTAAAGAAACTGGATTATATTTAGCAGGAGATTTAGGTGGTACAAATTTTAGAGTTTGTTCAATTAATTTAAATGGAGATCATACATTTGAATTAAAACAATCAAAATTTAAAATCCCATTAGAATTAATGAAAGACTCAACATCTGATGAATTATTTAGTTATTTATCTAATAAAGTTGAACTGTTTTTAGATGAACATCATAAAGAATATAATGATAATAAAGGTAAAGAATTAGAACATTTAAAATTAGGTTTTACATTTTCATTCCCAGTTAATCAAACTGCTTTAGATAAAGGTACATTAATTAGATGGACTAAAGGTTTTGATTTACCAGATTTAATTGATAAAGATGTTGTTGAAATTTTTCAAAAACATATTAATTTAAAAAATTTGAAAGTTAAAATTGTTGCATTAGCAAATGATACCGTCGGTACATTATTATCAAGAGCATATTCTAATAATCCTAAGATTACTAAATCTAATACTATAATTGGAGCTATATTTGGTACTGGTACAAATGGAGCATATTTTGAAAAATTTGATAAAATTCCAAAATTATCAAGTTTTGGTGATGCTAATTTTAATGAATCAAATTGTAAAGGTATGGTAATTAATACTGAATGGGGGTCATTTGATAATTTATTAACAATTTTACCAAATACTAAATATGATGAAATTGTTGATAAAGAAACTTCCAATATTGGATATCATTTATTTGAAAAAAGAATTAGTGGGATGTTTTTAGGAGAAATTTTAAGAGTTGTATTAATTGAATTATTTAAACAAAAACATATTTTCATTGACTTATTTAATTCCAGAGGTGGATCATTACCACATAGATTATCTGAACCATGGCAATTAGATGCTGAAGTTTTATCATATTTACAAATTGATGATTCAACTGATTTAAAAATGAGTGAATTAATTTTACAAAATCATTTAAGATTACCAACTAATAAACAAGAAAGATTAGTTATTCAAGCTTTAACTAAAGCGATTTCTCATAGAGCTGCATATTTATCAGCAATCCCATTATCTGCAATTACTAAAAGGGTTGCATGTCAATATGAAGATGATGACAATGATTTTGAATTTGGGGTTGATGGTTCAGTTATTGAATTCTATCCTGGTTTTAAAGAAAAAGTAATGGAAGCAATTAATATTATTGATCCATTAAAAGGCTCAACAAAGAAGATTCATTTAAAAATTGCCAAAGATGGTAGTGGTGTTGGTGCTGCTTTATGTGCAAGTACTGCTAGATAATTCACTATATATTATCTCACTTACATATCTAACTAGATAAGTATAACTATATATAACCTTTATCTATGTGATTTATTATTCACTGTTTAAAACTCTTGGGGGTAAAACATTGAAAGTCAGCTATAGTCGACCTGGAGCTCGTAACCATCGAAATTACCTATAAAATCTGATAGTTGATAAACTCCAAGATATGTTTAATTAAGAAAAAATGAATGTTTAACCCTGATGCAAGTGTTCCGAAGTAGCAAAATTAGTAACTGTAAGATTTGCATATTACGAACTCACTTCTGTAACGAAAAACATAATGTCAAAACCCAGTGTAAAGTTCAATGAGAAAGATATATTAAACATACCTGTATCAAAAATAAAAGAGACGTTTCTATTCAGGATGTTTTTATATTATTTTTTATATTATTTTATATATTATTTTATATAATTCTTAGTGTCCATAGGCATTTGCATTATCACGAGATTGTCTGTAAACACTGACTAACTAGACCCAAGATAAACTGTACCCACACCAGAGGCAGTGCAAAATATCAGGAGTACAAACTCTTGGACTCAATTCATTATTTTGCGACAACAACAATAATTACTAAAGCAAAAGCAGTAGTAATTACGGTAGTCAGAACAGTAGTAAGTATAGTCAGAACAGTAGTAAGTAAATAGTAAGTAAATAGTAATAATGTTAACAGCAAAAGATGACCCGGCATTGTACAATTACAATTTAAAATTTATCCCAAATTTAGATTTTTGTATACATTTTGGTATATTAACAATTTATCAATTTGTCCTTATTATTAGACAATATACTACATTTAAAAAAACCATACCTAAAAAAATTAATAATAATTACATTTGGTCACTAACACCATTTTTCATTGGGTTTTCACTTGAATTTATTGGTTATATTTTTAGATTGTTTAATGTTAATGATAATACTTTATTAATTCCATTTATTATTCAAGCAGTTTGTATAGTATTAGCACCAGCTTTTATGTCAGCTTCTCTTTATATGAATGTTGGACAAATTATTAAAATTCATGAAGCTGAACGTTTTTTCATAGTTCCAATTAAATGGTGTACAAGAATTTTTGTCACTGGTGATATTTTAGCAATTTTTTTACAATCTACTGGTAGTAGTTTTGAAACTGGTACTATACCATTACTTATTAAAATTGGTAGAATAATGTTTATCGTTGGATTATTTGTTCAAATTGTTTTTTTTGGAGTTTTCTTAGTAACAACTGCTAATTTTACTTATAAATATTATTATAATAATATTCTGGAAAAACCAAATTGGGTTAAATCAGGGTATTATAGTAGAGATTCTTGGATTTTCATGATTTCTGGACTTTTCTTATGTTCAATATTAATTCAAATAAGATCAATTTATAGAGTGGTAGAATATTTACAAGGTCCAAATGGTATCTTATTATCAAGTGAAGTTTATTTATTCTTATTAGATTCTTCAATTGTTATAATAGCTGGTATAGTTTACTTGGGTATTGATATTTCTAATAATTTATCAAAAATCTACTTACGCAAACAATTCAGGGAAGAACATGAATTACTAAACACTAATAATATTGATCATAATCATAAAGCAAATGTTATTTAATATGCATATTTTGTAGAAAATCAATTAGTAACTTTGAGTTCGTTGTTCGTTTTTAAAGTCAACTATCTGGCCCACCTTTGTAGTAATTAAATTAATCACCATAACAATCGATAACTACCGGTGACAATTGTAAAAGTGATTGTTGGTTTTTAATTTATGTTGTTCTGAGTCTTCAGCTTATATAGTTAATTTGGGGTCTTAAATAGAGAATATTTCAGTTCTATACCTTGAAAGAAATTGATGAATCAGAGAGATAATATTCCTCTATATATTATTATTATTATTATTATTATTATTATTATTATTATTATTATTATTATTATTATTATACGGTGTAACAATCTTTAATTTTGTGTACGTTCTATATTATTAACTCTTTGAAGTGCTAACACTTTTAACCAAATACTGTCGGTGTCAGATAAATCATCCAACATTGAATTAAAATCTAAATCATCCAACCCATTCTTTATGATATTGGCTAATTTTTTACTAAATGGATGAGACGAATTAGACAAAAACAATAAATTCTTATCAATATCAATGGCATTGGCACTCGAAGTACGTGAAATTATAAACGACATGAAAAAATTATGCAATTTTAAAACCCTCCATGAATAATAGTACCGTTTGGATAATATTTTCAAGAAATTTATCAAGATATTAGAACACTTGAGGATGTGCGTGAACAAAGGACTAGAATTGTCAAGTTTGATAAGTACCAGTAAATTTATAATTAGGATCTTATTAATTACCGTTTGAATCGATTGACATAGCACAAAATAATTCACGGAGGTACTGGTGTCATTGGTGTTTTTACTACTATTAATGAAAAAATTTTTAAACAAGTCATTCAAAATTGGTAAAATCAGTTGATAAATATTCTTAAATAGAAGTTCCAAAATATTCTTGAAATTTTCAAATTTTTTAAATTTTAGGTTCTTCTGTAAGATGTAAAAATAACTAGTTAGTAATATACCTAACCTCTGTAAGAAAAATTTCAATCTATAATTTTTGAGGAAGAATATGGTTAAATCGTCGTTATTCTTCGTCAACTCATTCAAATCTGAAATTGAATCGAAATGTTTATCCACTTCCAATTTCAAACGGTCTAAATTGAATTTCTTACCAATGTTGAAAAACGATTTAGTTATCTTTTTAAATCGGGTGTTGTCCCCAGTCAACAAAATCAACAATTTTTCAATTTTCAAATTACTACAATTAGCATTTGACTCCAATCCCGAGATTAAATTCTTACTCTCGTTCAAATAAGGACCCTTAACGTTAAAATTCATTACTTTCAGTAAATTTGAACAATTCCCAGATGAGATATTAGGTAATAAATCATACAACATTAAACAAAACCATAATTTCCTACGTAAATTGAAGTAATGGTCATCAGGTAAATCAGGGAATAATTCAGTTGGTTCAATATGTAAATTTAGATTATATGCCTTTTGTATAAGTATTGTACCTAAGACATTGGACATATTCAGATCAACGGTTTCTCCATATATGGGTGAATGACATTGGTAAGCTTTTAAGAATACGAGTAATTGAATGTATTCCAAATCGGTGGTTTTTAAAATATCGAAAGTGTTTATGATTTCCACGGCGACATCTATGGGTAAATCGGCGCTGGCACCACTGCCACTACTCTCACCAGTTTCTGGGGTATAAAAATTATTATAAAAATTAGTTTCAATTGACATATTTATCATGATTATTAGTATCCCAATAGTATAATATTGTTTAACATCAGTGACGCACAATTCCACTCTACCATCACTATCAACATTAATCACCTTCGTAATTTCATTTTTGAAAATAGATTCATCAATAAATGGGAAAAACATGTAATTATATAAAAAGAAAAAATCAATTAATCTGAAAACCACAGAAGAATCAGGTAAACTCATTTCCACAACATTTTTAATTTTAGTAAATTGTGGGATGGTGATCGGTCGTTTATTCAATAGGTTTAAATTAATTTTAATCTCTTTGACTGATAAATTATCGTAAATTGTTTTAAATTCTTCAAAATTTTTTAGTTTAGTGAATAATTTATTTAAATCTGGATCGAATTTGTATAATGCGTTCCATGTGTATGGACCATAAAAGTTCCCATTATCTAACGGGTCATATAGATCGAAATAAGTTCCTGTGTCTTCATCGACTCCCACTTCATCTTCATCTTCACTTTCCTCATCCACATCATCCATATCTCCTTTTATTCCTTCCTCGTCCACACCGTTCCCATTCTCCACTTCTTTTTCGTGATTCTCTGGCTGCTTGAAAAATTCATCAAATCGAGTGGTACTTAAAAAATCAAAATCATTAGTTAATTTATCATTATTGAAAAGATCATTATTTAAATCAAAATCAATATCAAAGTCAAGGTTAAAATTATTTAAATTATTTAAATTATTGAAATTATTGAAATTATTGAAATTATTGAAATTATTGAAATTATTGAAATTATTGAAATTATTGAAATTATTGAAATTATTGAAATCACTGGGATTTGGAATATCAGGACTGTGATCTGTACCAGTATTGGGATCTGTTGTTGGATTATCAGATGTAGCTTGATGAGTATTGGGATTTGATTGATTTGATTGAATTATAACTTCCCCAGAATTTAATTTCCTAGTTATTCTTTCAATTCTATCAGTTAACGATTTCAAGTACTTCAAATTCTTACCACTTGGACTTGATCTCACCAATGATCTTGATGGGGATCTAGTCAGTATAGATCTTGATGGAGCAGATCTTGATGGAGCAGATCTTGATGGAGATTTAGTCAGTATACTAGATAATGCACTAGGATAATTGTGCAGTGAAGGATTAAATGTAGGTTTTTCAAAATATTTACAATATGGGTTGTTGTATTTTATACATGACAGGCAAGGCAATTCTTTATTGCATTTGATTTTCCTTTTTTTACAAAAGGTACAAACAATAATTGGTCTATTTATCTTACCCATTTCATCTCTCTCAACCTCTCTATTTCTCAATCTCTCTCAGTCTCAATCTCAATCTCCGTTGATATTTTTGTCCGCGCGGATTAAGCATCAGATGACAGTCAAGGGAATGTGAAATATTGGTTGCTAATGTTGGTGTTAATGCTCTAAAGCTGGCTATATGGCATGGAGAGGGGGTGAATAGAGTGTTTGTGAGTAAATATGGAAACGGTGTGGAACTATTACTCTAATGATATTAGAAATATTATTAACTTCGGTACTATTAAGTTAGTTAAGTTATAATTAATTTAGTAGATGCGGCTTAATTATAATCAGCAATATAAAATTTCAATAGTTTACCAGTAGTTAATGATTAAAGAATTATATATTACTAGTTTATGTTCTCTTTGTGGGTCTATTCGGCCATTTGTGGGTAATTATTAAAAAACTCAAAAAAAAAATGATTGAAAGATATATATCTGTGGATTTCACAATAGATAATTTTACATATAGATAATTCATATACATATGACCACTAAGTTAATAAAACCATTAAGTTAATAAAATCATCGTAAGTGTGAAAATGAATTATATGGATCATGATATGATCAAAAACAATCTTTTTAGTAATACTAGTTAACTCTTACATGGTAATAAGAAAAGAAAAGAATAGAAATTTCTAAACCTTTTAAATCCATTAATATAGTAAATAGTAAATAAACCGTAAATAAAGCCAAAAACGGCAATGCTTATAGTTTATCAACTAATACTATTGAGAGTTGCAAGTGAGCTGAGTCGGAATTGATGAGTTGGAATTGTTGAGTTGCAATATAAGGACCATTTAAGGTCCATATATAATTCAAGGACATTAAACGCAGAAATGAACGGAATATTATCGGATAATAATGGATTAACGGAATAGTTGCTGCTTAGAATCCGATTACGTAAGTGTAAACAGAACACCAATAGACCAAGCACCACGAGTATTACTAGTAATAGTAGTAATAGTATAATAATAGTATAGCTAAACTATCGTATAGTTACAATATAGTGTGGTTAAAGTATTGACAGTATTGATAGTACATCCTTGATAGTATTGATAGTACAGTATAGACAGTATTACAGTATAGTAATAACAGATGGAAACAAAACAATATGATACGGGAATTAAATGGTCCGTAGCACATATTAACTTCCGAAATCTTATAGCCACCTTCATAAACGATTAACTAGCACTACCATAACTCATAGTGGTATTATCTCATGGTAGTACTATCTCATGGTAGCACTATCTCATAGTAGTAGTACCTCATAGTACTACTATCTCATGGTAGTAGTACCTCCTACTACCAGTACGTAATACTATTTCAAAACACCGTTAACATTGATTGCTAATCCCTTACATAAGTAGAATCGTAATTTGTAAATAATGCGGCAGTACCAACAGTAAAGTTCTAGTACATACAGCAGTATTACCAGACTACTATTACCACCATCACTACCAGAACCACTACCAGAACCACTACCAGCACCATTATAGTACTGTAGCTGTAGAGCTGTAGAGCTGTAGAGCTGTAGTACCAGAGTACGTAGTGCTGTAGTGCTGTAGTGCTGACTAGCAAACTGTTGCCAGTAAATAAAAATCTTATCGAACGGCAGAAAAAGTATCCGTACTTACGAATTGATACGGATTGCAAAAATAGGTCCCGTCTGTGTTAAATTTAAGATTTTTTTTTTTTCTTATAAAAGGTCCATATCCCTCCAATTTATTTCTTTAATCATATTTCTTTACGTTTGTATCTATTACAGTGAGCTGAGTAGTTAGTTAGTTACTTTTAGTTACTTTTAGTTAGTTTTTAACATGGAAGAATCTAAACAAATTGATGAATTTGATGATTCAAATCAATCAATTGAACAATATGATGGATTTAATGCCAACACTGAAGATCAAATTCATAAATTAGCTAAAACTATTTCCAATTCCAATAATTCAATTAATCATTCATTACATTCATTCCATTCTTCAAATATTGAAACTTCTAATGATTTAATTAGATATTTATCATCAATGTCTCAAGTTCCTGGTATTGAAACTTTTAATCATGAAGAAATTAATCAAATTGATGAAAGATTAAATCCTGAATCTGATAATTTTGATTCAAAATTTTGGGTTAAAAATTTAAAAAAATTAAAATTATCTAATGAAGATTATTATAAACCAAATAAATTAGGTATTGGTTATAAAAATTTAGTTGCTTCTGGTATTGCTACTGATTCTGATTATTTAGCTACCGTTGATAATGGAGTTCAAAAATTTATTGTTGATAATTATAATAATTTTTTTAATGATAAACCTGAAAGATATTTTAATATTTTGAAATCTATGGATGGTTTAATGTTACCTGGTGAAGTTACCGTTGTATTGGGGAGACCAGGTAGTGGTTGTTCAACTTTATTGAAAACTATTGCATCTCAAACTTATGGTTTTAAAGTTGATCCAAATTCTCAAATTTCTTATGATGGTTTATCACCTAAAGATATTGAAATACATCATAGAGGTGATGTTATTTATCTGGCAGAATCGGATATTCATTTCCCAAATTTAATGGTTGGTGATACTTTAGAATTTGCTGCTAGAATGAGAACTCCTCAAAATAGAGGTAATATCGATAGAGAATCTTATGCAAAACATTTAGCTGCTGTTTATATGGCCATGTATGGTTTATCTCATACTAGATATACTAAAGTTGGTAATGATTTTATTAGAGGTGTTTCTGGTGGTGAAAGGAAAAGAGTTTCCATTGCAGAAGCTTCACTTTCTGGTGCAAATTTACAATGTTGGGATAATGCCACTAGAGGTTTAGATGCTGCCACTGCATTAGAATTCATTAAAGCTTTAAAAACTTCAGCTACGGTTATGGATTCAACACCATTAATTGCAATTTATCAATGTTCTCAAGATGCTTATGATTTATTTGATAATGTAGTTTTATTATATGAAGGTTACCAAATTTATTTCGGTAAAGCTAATGAAGCAAAAAAATATTTTGAAGATATGGGTTATATTTGTGCTGATAGACAAACCACTGCCGATTTTTTAACTTCAATTACTAATCCTGCTGAAAGAATAATTAAAACTGGGTATGAAAATAAAATTCCAAGAACTGCCATTGAATTTGAAAATTATTGGAAAAAATCATCAGATTATGCTAAATTGATTACTAGGATTGATGAATATTTTGAAAATTGTGAAAAAAATAACACTAAAGAATCTTTCTTACAAAGTCATATCGCTAAACAATCAAATCATGTTAGATCTTCATCACCATTCACTGTTTCTTATTGGATGCAAATTAGATACATTGCATATCGTAATTGGTTAAGAATGAAAAGTGATCCAACTATTGCAACTTTTTCAATTTTATCTCAAGCTATTATGGCTTTAATTATGTCTTCATTTTTTTTCAATATGCAGCCTGATACCGCAAGTTTTTATAAAAGAGGTGTGTCAATGTTTGTTGCTTGTTTTTTCAATGCTTTTGCATCATTATTAGAAATTATTACCCTTTTTGAAGCAAGACCAATTGTTGAAAAACACAAACAATATGCTTTATATAGACCAAGTGCTGATGGATTAGCTTCCATTTTGACTGAATTGCCAGTTAAATTATTAATGTCAGTTGGTTTCAATTTTGTTTATTATTTTATGGTTCATTATAGAAGAGACGCTGGTAGATTTTTCTTTTATTGGTTAATTATGTTTACTTGTACATTATCAATGTCTCATATTTTTAGAACTATTGGTGCTATGACTAAAACTATGGCAAGTTCAATGACTATGGCAACTGCTATTTTAATTGCTTTAGTTGTTTTCACCGGGTTTGTTATTCCAACTCCTTCAATGTTAGGTTGGTCAAGATGGATTAATTATATCGATCCAATGGGGTTTGCATTTGAAAGTTTGATAGCTAATGAATTCCATGGAGTTAATTATGTTTGTTCACAATTTGTCCCTTCAGGTGGTGCATACGATGATTTATCTATAGCTAATAGAATTTGTTCAGTGGTTGGTGCTGTTCAAGGTAGTGATCATGTTAGTGGTACTGATTATATTGGATTAAGTTTCCAATATTCTAATTCTCATAAATGGAGAAATTTCGGTATTTTAATTGCCTTTGTTATATTCTTTTTATTTGTTTATTTAGTTATTATTGAATTCAACAAGGGTGCAATGCAAAAAGGTGAAATTGTTTTATTCTTAAAAGGTGCTTTAAAGAAACACAAGAAAGAGAAAGAATCAATGATGGCTAAAGTTAATGATTTAGAAAATAATTTACCAATGGAAAAAATTAGAGATGATTTTGAAAGTTCAACTGAATCAGCTAATGGATCAAGTTCTGCAGGTGCAGGTGTCGGTACATCAGTTAAAAAAATGGAAAATAACAATATTTTCCATTGGAAAGATTTAACTTACCAAGTTAAAGTTAAGAATGAGGATAGAATATTATTAAACCATGTTGATGGTTGGGTTAAACCAGGTCAATTAACTGCATTAATGGGTTCATCAGGTGCTGGTAAAACTACGTTATTAAATACTTTAAGTGAAAGATTAACTGTTGGTGTGATTACTGATGGTACTAGAATGGTTAATGGTAATCCTTTAGATTCTTCATTTCAAAGATCAATTGGTTATGCTCAACAACAAGATGTTCATTTACCAACTTCAACAGTTAGAGAAGCCTTAAGATTTTCAGCTGATTTAAGACAACCAAATTATGTTTCGAGAAAGGAAAAATATGATTATGTTGAATATGTTATTGATTTATTAGAAATGAATAAATATGCTGATGCTGTTGTCGGGGTTGCTGGTGAAGGTTTAAATGTTGAACAAAGGAAAAGATTAACTATTGGTGTTGAATTAGCTGCTAAACCAAAATTATTATTATTTTTAGATGAACCAACTTCAGGTTTAGATTCACAAACTGCTTGGTCAATTTGTAAATTAATGAGAAAATTAGCTGATCATGGTCAAGCTATTTTATGTACTATTCATCAACCTTCAGCTATATTATTACAAGAATTTGATAGATTATTATTTTTACAAAAAGGTGGTCAAACAGTCTATTTCGGTGACTTGGGTAAAAATTGTTCAACTTTAATTAAATATTTTGAAAATAATGGTGCTGATCCTTGTCCTCCTCAAGCAAATCCAGCTGAATGGATGTTACACGTTGTTGGTGCAGCTCCTGGATCTCATGCCAAACAAGATTATTTTGAAGTTTGGAGAAATTCAAGTGAATATATTGAAGTTCAAAAAGAATTAACTTATTTTGAAAATGAATTAAGTAAATTACCAAAAGATATTGATCCAGATGCTCATAAAAGATATGCTTCTCCTTTATGGAAACAATATTTATTAGTTACTTGGAGAATCATTGTAAGTTTTTGGAGAACTCCAAGTTATATTTATTCAAAATTATTCCTTTCTGTTAGTTCTGCATTATTTGTTGGTTTTGTCTTTTTTAAAGCAAATAATAATATTCAAGGTTTACAAAATCAAATGTTTTCAGTTTTTATGACTTTTATTTCATTATTTACTTTAATTCAACAATTATTACCTTATTTTGTTTTCCATAGAAATATTTATGAAATTAGAGAAGCTCCTTCAAGAACTTTTAGTTGGGTTAATTTTATTTTAGGTATTATGTCTGCTGAAATGTTTTATCAATTTTTCGTTGGTACTATATTTTTCTTTTGTTGGTTTTACCCTGTGGGATTTTATAGAAATATGTCCCTTACCGATTCAACTAATCAAAGAGCTGTATTAGTTTGGTTATTTGTTACTTTCAATCATATTTTTGCTTCAACTTTAGGTCATGTTGCAATGTCTTTTAATGAAATTATTGAAAATGCTGGTAATTTAGCAATGTTTTTATTAACTATTTGTTTTAATATTAATGGTATTTTAGTTCAATATAATCAAATGCCAGGTTTTTGGAAATTTGTTTATAGAGTTAATCCTTTTACTTATATTGTTCAAGGGGTTTTAGCAACTTGTTTACATGATGCTCCAGCTTATTGTGAAGATTATGAATTACTTAAATTTACCGCTCCATCTGGTGAAACTTGTGGTTCATTTATGAAAGATTATATTTCTGTTGCTGGTGGGTTCTTACAAGATAATGGTACTTCAAATTGTGAATATTGTGCATATAATTCAACTAATCAATTTTTAGATAGGATTAGTGCAGTTTATTCTGAAAGATGGAGAAATTTTGGTATTTTAATTGCTTTTATTGTTTTTAATTTATTCTTAACTTCATTATTTTATTATTTAGCTAGAGTTCCAAAAGGTACAAGACAAAAAAAATAAACATTAACATTTATTTAATTAGGTTAGTTATGATTGATTTTTTTAATTATGTTTGTAAATAAAGATAATATGTTTTAATTAACTTGCTCTCTTTACTTCTACTCTTTACTTCTAAGTATTTTAAGAGTTTTAAGAGTTCAACAGTTCAGTAAGAGTAAAGTATTTATGACTATTTAATGCGTATGTTAACTTATTTTAACAATTTGATTCTCTTCAATGACAACTGATGGTGAAGATTGATTGTAATACCTAATATTTACATCGGATTTGAATTTAATTAAATTTGGTGTCTTTTTATCAATTTTTTCCAGTATTTGTATCTCATTATCGTCACTTTCATTATTACCACTTTCATTATTACTTTCATTCTCATTATCATTATATTCATTACCATCATTAACTTGATTTAAATTTCTATTTACAATTTTAAGAATTTGATTATTTAAATCATCAATATCCCGATTTTTTTTATTTTTATTAAGTTCAAGTAAATAATAATAATATTGAAATTTTTCTAAATTTAACATAAACCCTTCATAACCTAAATTTAAATTTTTAATTGAAATTGGTTTATTAAAAGTTTTAAAATAATCTTTATTAAATTCTAAATCAATATTACCAAATTTCCATAATTCAATATATTTTAATAAATAATTTGGATTATTTAATTCTCCAGCATTAATTTTAACATCATTTATTGAATTTGAAATTTCATCATATAACTGATCATGTCCATTAAATAAATTTTTTTCAATAAATTCATTTTCAATTATTTTAATTAATTTATTATCATCTACAGATACCAATTCTTTTTGTTGTTGTAAATAAATTTCAAAATACTTGTTAATTAAATACTTCTCCATTTCTTCGTTTTCAATATTTAACTTAGTTTTAATTAATTTTATAAATTCATCGAGCCTTTCATCAATTTTATAAGTTGTAGTTATCTTTAATGAGGGTTTTAAATATTTTATATTATTCTCAATAGGTTTGACTTTAATATCTTCTATTTCACCTGAACTTATTGATAACGGTGAATTCATCTGTACTAAATCATTACCATTACCAGTATTCTCGTTCTTCATATTCTTATCACTATTCTTATCACTATTCTTCCCATTACTACTATAATAAAAACCTAAAAATGAGTTCAGCACCTCAACATATAAAGGATAAAATCTCATATATTTAGTTTCTTCATCAACATATCCTTTAGCTAATTCTTTAACATCTTCATAAATTTCACTAAATTCAATTTCACTATTTTTTTCAAAATTTTTAACTAATTTAGTAGCTTCATTAAAGAACTCCTTATAGGTAATTTTATACAGTAATTTCTTCCTTTCTTCATTATCATATTTAAAAAATTGAACATTATTCATTAATAAATAATTATCTACCGACGATCTTACTGATCCTATAATGAATTTTCTACTTTGTCTTAACAATGGATCATCATTATCACTTAATGGGAATCGTGATGAGATCGGAACTCTAGTCCTACTCATCATCACTCTTTTTTCACTCACTCACTTTCTTCTTCTATTTTAAAATATTATCAAAAGGTAAAAGCAACTGCGTTTGATCATGTATAACTAGTAGGTTGTCTAATTATCAGTATTATTGTTATTATTATTATTTCTTTCGTCGTAATCTTTAAAGTTCTATTTGCTAAAAAAACAAATCATCAAAATTTACGAACCCTTCCTGTGGTTTGGATCCTAATTTTTTCGCAACCTGTCAAAAAAATAATGTAGGACCTTAGCCCTTTTAAGCAATCGGATCCCAAGGGAAGTTTAATGTTTGTGAAACGACAGTAGATTTGGTAGTATAATGCAAATAGTTTGAAATAGTGGAAAATGATTAGTTTATTGACTGATTTACCTTTTTTTCCAATTTTTTGAAGAGTTTTTTTAAAGAAATCTTAGCCTCTCAGAGTGGTACTCCTTATGAAAACTTCTGATACATCAAGTAGATGTCAAGGAAGTAAGATAAATGACGTAATAACGGATTCTAAAGTATCAATGATTAATTTACCAACTAAATAGTATATGTCTCTCAACACAGGTTTATAGTGTGCCGTTAATGTCAAATCTTGTAGATTAATTAAAGTTACAATTAACTAAAATACAATAAGACAGAAAAACCTGAAAAAAATATTATATCTTTGTAGACTTACAGTTATATTCCCACGAACAACTTCCCATTTGTGAAACAAGACCACAGAAACAGTGAAAAAAATCTACGAAAATAGATTTGAGTATTACAAAACTAAATCAACAGAATTTCAAAAATCACTAGAATTGTGTTACTTTTCGACATATAAAAACTAGAAAGAGTCTTCCAAAAACGGAATCAAACAATATCAGATTAAACAAGTTTTTGAAATATAGTTAACTATAATCTCTATTAATTATCTTAATCATAACTGCAAAACTCTAAAGACTAGGATTGATAAATCAATGACATTTTCAACCAAAACCATTGAATTAAATTAACGCAAAACCATTTCCAACAAGGCCATAATCTATTTTTATCCACAGAAACAGAAACACTTTACCTTTGTAAGAGAGCTTTACCAAATGCAAATTAGAAAATCAGACAAGAATCTTAAAAAACAAGAATCTCACTTCAGCTTTGATCAAGACATCCGTAGTCACTTCAAAAGAGTCCTACCAATATTAGCTAATCAAATCTTTCAAATAGCCAGTTCTACGCTTCAAAAACAAAAAAACTACGGCTAAGAAACATCTATTCTTTCCAAATTGCAACAAAAAAACAAAGATCCATCTTTTTCAAATTCCAGAACCAAACCCAAATGCCCCTAAGTCAAGACTTATTGGATTACTAGTCCTATTCCATATTTAGAATTTTTGGCATGAAAATTTAAAATTGATAAATTATTTAAACTTCAGTAAAGAGTAAGTTTCAAACAATACAGCGGTATACTCTTAATACTAAATCACTCTATCATTCTCTCAATTAAAATTAAAATCTGTTGTAACTGGGTAATAATAAATTATGGCCTTCCAAACCTATAATTGTAAATAAACACAATAATACACCAAAAGAAGAAGATTAATTTACAGTTATACAGTTCAAAATTGATTTAACCAAGTCTTAGGACTCTATTGTATATCATATCTAGCATATACATTATTATGCCTGATCTGATGCATGAAAGAGCAGTTTGAAATCACAAGAATACATTAATGGAGATCTGCCACCAAACACCAAAAGATACAGTACAATAAAAACATCCAAATACAAAAGAACTTAAAAATAGTTATCAATCAAAGCAAATACAACAATAATTATAGAATGAAATCATTTCAAATCTAACTTCCAACTGAGGATATATACCGGTACTAACTAAAATAATCGTAACTCTCCATCTGTGAATGTTACACATAATCTCCAAAATCTTCAATTTAACAGATATCAATCTTGGAATAAAATAAATGCATAACAGTCAACTTAGAGCTTTAGAAAACTTTATATAAAAAATTTTGAAGTCAACAAAATTAAAAATCTCTGAAACAAAAAACTGAAAAAGTTAACATGGCACAAAATTTGAAGACTAGTTAAAAAAAATAAAAAACCATCCCTAGACAATCCTGAACTCAACTCAGCTTAAAGAAACGAGAAAAAAGACAAATAAAAGCAATTACTCTTGTTAAAACTCGAATATTCAAGAAAATGGCAATTAAAGCAAGAAAGAAAAATAGGACTAATAATAGTCAAAACATCGTTAATGTTGAGTTAAGATAACCAAGGCCCCAGAACAGGTTAAGGATATTTTTATTAATGAGATACAAATGACACAGACTACCATCATTATTATTAAAATATAGCATAATCCATTCCAAAACAGAAGATCCCTTATGATCCCGACCCCTATCAGAAATTATCCAACACTATTGTGCTATCAAGAATAAACTGGAAAATAACTATAAATAAAAAGTCTTCAATTAAGAATCCTTAAGGAAGAATCTATTGAATAACATTAATATGCGCCTCCAAAGTAAAAGTTGGCCTAAAATACCACTATAAGCTATTACTTGCAAAGCTGCTAACATATCCAATAAATGATTTAGATGGCGTTTGTCCCAGTACATCAAAATATAAATAATTATAAAAGGACATCCCCCAGTTCCTTAAAAGAGAATACCAACGTCTGTGATGATAATATAACAAGCAAGCGAGTTCAATTATTCTACTACCGCCATTGGCGTCTAGGAAAATACTTGTCAGAGACGTTTATTCAATTCTTCAACTCTTCGGGAATAATCAATCCTTCAATTAATGAATTATTAAGGGAAAAGAACAGTATCTACCAATTGTTAACAAAAAGCTAACTTATCCAAGACAGTTTTACCTAAATGATCAGTATATCTAGGAAATATTCAGAACAGTTACAAAAAGTGAATTAAACATAAAGCTAAATCCATACATCTTCCGCTGAAGGCTATTTGTTGTAATCTGTTCACAGATAGGTTAATATTACTCATTGAAATTACTTGCTTTTACCTTTGACTTAGTAAAGTTCTCTTAACTTTACTTATTCTCTAACTTTAATAAACTTAGTAAAGTTCTCTTAACTTTACTTATTCTTGAATTTAACTTCTAACTTGGATATATTAAACACAATAATATATTTTAACTATTTAGCTACTTACTTTTCAATACTTGGGAAAAGCAGGTCCTTTTATATTTTCTAAGATAATTAGGATTACTAATCTATTACTACTTTATTTGCTTCTGATACCGCAACACCATCCGTTTACTTTACTATCCGCTTACTTCACCATCCGCTTACTTCAACAATTTCAACACTATTGACGATCCTAAAGCAACAATTGGAAAACAACAGGCGTAAATAGTCTTAATATATCTTATTGTCAATAGCATATTTTTTTAAATCACCTTTGAATTAAGTAAAATATCTGTTAAAATAACCAATATCACAATGTCTATTAATAATAAACTCCAACAGACCCCCTCTCAAGTTAAACATCATTATTGAACACTTTTGACTTCTCTTAAGCCGCCAGTTAAATTTTTGTAAGGAATTTAGATGACAATTAGCCAATATGACCACCTTCAAACAAATGCCATATTAGCTTTTTAATAACCATAAAGTATTGATTTCTTGTACAGTAGTTAGAAAAGTCTGCAAATTGTATCATGTCCATTTCATTATTTAAATATCTTAGTCAAACAATAAGTTTTGCTTCCTTCACAATACAACAACTTTAAACAAGTGCATATAGTCACTGCAACCCAACCAAAGTTTACTGAAATCACATCTTCTAAAATATTTAGAAGTGTACAAGCTTGAGATAAGCATCAATATTGTTACAGTAAAATATTAATTGGTTAATTGAGAGGGAGATAGAATTAAGCATCTCTTTAGAGACAGAAGTAACACTATCCAACTTTTATTCTTAAACTAACTTTCCATAACCAAGAGAGACAGGTGTAATACTGAATGAGTGGTATGACACTTTATAAGAAAGAAACATTTGAAACATCGATCACTCTTAAATGTGGAAATCAGTTGACAGACTTGTCTATTAGTTCTTCTTATATACTTATTTCAAGCTATTTGCTATCCGGAATGCTTAATATTTTGAAATCCTTATTCAACCACGTTGTTTTATTACTAAAGATCTTGAAATTAAGAATTTGGGAATAGATATTGTCTATACATAATTAGTCAAAGCTAAGTAGCATAAAAAATAGATGGTATCTGTAATTTCCAGCTGGGCTTTGGAACAGTTTTGTCGAAGTTATTTAAAAATCTTTGTTCTCCTTTATATAACTAACTTTCTGAAAATTTAACTAATCTTGATTACATTCAATTCTGCTATTAGTCTGGCTTGCGTTTGGTTGGACAGTGGTGTTTGAATCAAGCTATCGTTGTGGATGAAGAAGTTAAGTTATAATTTGCTCTAATTGTTCGTTAGATCTTTAGATTCAGCTTAGATACTGGGATTTTCCAGCGAAAAGAGGTTAATTGCTTTAATTCAACTTAGTTCTACATGCTTTTTTTATGTTTTTGAAAGTTTAATTGAATTTTGCGACTCATCTCATCTACTTCAGTTTTATTGCTCTGTAACTAAAGATAATCTTCATTGTTATTCAGGTATTCTAAAAAATTTTATGATGGTATTTAGAAAGATGGCGGTACAGTTGTACAATTATTTTTTTTATCTTTTAGAAAATTTAAATTTTGAATATTACTATAAATGTCTGTTAAAACATTATTTTATAATAGTTCTTAATGTTAATTGGCTAACTGGATGATACATTTGTATTGTATGCCTTTCATCGGTCTCATATCTTTTGTTTTGGGAAGGTATGTTGATTTGTAGGTAATTTCTAGTGTTATTTTGGCATAAATTTTTTCAGTCTTCTTTCGCTAGTGTCAAACAGTGATAAACAAATGAATGATACTATTCTCTTAACTCTCTAAAAACTTCGAGATGGAAGCTGGAAAGGTTACGGTAAAAATGCGGAATAAGTTTGTACTTTAGGTCTGTTAAGCTTGAGTAAAAATATCTGAGGTTGTTCTATTACAGTGGTGATTCCGATATGCCAGAGCTGTAAATTAAGTATTTTCTGTTTTTATTTTTATCGTAAAGAATATATTTTTTTGTTAATATATCAGGTCTAAATTGAAATAAATTGTTATTAGAAAGTCAGGTATATGTTGTATTGTTTGTTTCTTTATTAGAGCTAGGGTCGCTTTTATTGAGGTTTTTTGTTGGTACAGTTAAAAGAACTATACGCAATAAAGTTAAGTGTTAAGTTTTAGGTTCCTTAGGAATAGTTAAGAGAATTGTACTAAATATTGTAGTTATTGACAGTCACGGTACGAGGACTTTATGAAGTATTAGTTTAAGTTAAATTAAAGTTAAGAAATTCTCTTTATTTATGTGGATGTATTTCATAAAAATCTTTGTGAGCATTATATATGTATGTGGGATCTTTTAATTTTGCAAAATATTATTAAAGAACTTGTATTTTAATCATGGTTTTTTGTGATATGACTTAGAAAGATCCTATTAATACTACCAAATTAAGCCCTGTCAGCTTTGCAGTTAGTATAAACTCCTTGTAAATTAATTTTAAATATTGGTAATACCCCTACCCTCTTTTGGTGTTTAAACTTTTTTTTACTCTTAAACCTTTGTTAATAAGGATTCATTCTTTATCATTGCCTAGTTTCCAGTGGGATGGATGATTCACACGTTCTATTAAAACATTTATAGTGTTTAAAAAATCGAGGCTCTGAGATGTACCCATTTTAAATATTGCAGATTTCTCTACCAGATAAACACAACAACGTGGTTTGACTGTAGACAAAATCTTCAATATTCGTTAGAGAATAATTAACAATTGCTAATTTATCATATTTTTCCAAAAATCATTTTGATCTATTTCTACAAATATAATCATAAGCAGGTGTTCTAAAAAAAAGAGTGTGAGAAAATAAGTTTTTCTACATCCCAACTGTTCCTCTACACTGAAAAATTAGATCCACCTTTCCATTAGCATTTTTTCAACTCATTGTTTAAATAAAACTTCAGGTAACAGTTTGAAAGTTCCTTTAATTATTTCTAAATTTTTAACTTTGTAATTAGGACAATTCTAAGATTTCTAAGAATTTCTAGTATTTGTCTTTACTGTGAGGGAAATTCTAAGATACCTTCTCAAAAATCCAGTCTTCGTGTTGTTTGAAACATATTAATTAACACCCTTTGAGTAATATTATGTTTAAATTTTGTGGGGGTTTACTTGAAATGGAAAGAACTTTCAATGGGACTTTTAAGATTTTTGAAAATCAGAGTGACCTAGAATTATCTAGAGCTTTCCCAGAATTTCTGGTAATTTCGCAGCCAAAAAAGCCCGTGATCAGAAAGTAATATAAAAGGAACAGGTCTGACTCTGAACAATTATAATAATTTCAATAAGAATCATAGGAATAAATAATTAAAATAAATAACAAAGATGATTAACAGATTTTTTAACGATGCTTTACGTACACCTGCTTTTAGCAGATCAAGAATGTTGGTACCTCAAAATTCAAGATTAGTTGGACCAAACAGTTATAATTCATTCTTCAGAAGAGATCCATTCTTTGATAGTTTCTTTGAAGAACCAATGGTTTTAAGAGAGAATTTTTATAACCTTGAAAATGATGTTAAATTAAATGAAGAAGTTGATAAATATACAATTAATTTTAAAGATGAGAATATTAAAAATAAAGAAGTTAAAGTTGATTTCCATAAAAATGAAAATTCTTTAAAAATTTCAATTAGTGAAAAACAAGAGACTGGTGAAGGTGAAAATAAGTCACAATATTCAAGTAGTTATGAAAGTAGTATTAATTTTGATAAACCAGTTAAACATGAAGATATTACTGCTGAAGTTAATGGTGATAACTTTTCAATAGTTATTCCAAAAGTTCATTCAGATTCTGATAATGTTATAAGTGTTAAGGTTTCAGGAAATGATAATGTAAAACATATAGTTGATTCTAAACCTGAAACTGTTGGTGCTGCTGAAACTACTGCTGAATCTAGTGCGGCTAGTACTTCAGGTTCTGATACCAAACTTTAAAAAGTTTTATGTAACTAGTGAATATATTGAAATGTAGTTAGTTTAATGTTGAATAAATATAATGTTGAAAATACTTTAAAATTTTCTGTTGATTACCTAACTGTTTCTCTTTTTATGGTAAAATCCATATTTAGAATTCTCTATTCTTTCCTATTTTACTTGTTTCATATTTTCTCAAAGTTTTTTAATCGTGATTTCCACATTGTTTAACTATTACCGATTTTATATGTGCTACATAAATTACAAAATATGAACATATATTTGAGTATAGATTGATATTTAAGGATAATATTTTCATGTTTGTCTTTATTTCTTATTTTTTATTTCTAAAAGTATTTAAAAAATGGATATTCAACAAAGCTTACATGATTTATACGAAAGGGCTCAAGTTAGAGGTCCTAGTTCAATTGGTGACGTTTTAAATGCAATTAATACTTCACAAATTGATGCAAAAGAGTTCCATTCACTTTTCGATAACACTGAAATAGTTGAATCTTTTTCGAAACTGAGGGCAAAAGCAAGAAAAAATAGTGATATTGGAACTTCTATCAGTGAAAAAAGTAGTTTAGATCTTAGTATTGAAGAACTGTAGTATAGTGAATGTAGTAGTATTGAGTATTTAATAAGAAACGCTAAACAACCTGGATTAGTTGCTAGACTTTTTGCAAAAATTCCTGGAAACTGGAGAGATAAAATAAATTCATTTGTTGACGATGTAACTAAAAGGACTAGAATATGTAAAACTGCTTTCAAAGAATGAGCTAAAAGAGATATATGCACTAACTTTTCGTTCATTCAACAATAATAAATATAAAATACTATCTATATAAAATACAACGTCTTTTCTGATCATCAACTTTCATCATCACTAGCGTCATCTCTATAACCTTGTTTACGAATTTCTCCTAATCTCTTTCTAGCAGAACTTAACATATTTTCTAATTTTAAAATTTTAACTTGTTGTTCCATTTCAATTGTTTTACCTTCATAAGGTGTCAATTTAGTTAAATCAACTTCATTACCATTATCATAATTAGTATCCATTAAAGCTTGAACTTTTGCAACTAATGCTTTACAAGCACTTGAAACTAATGATGAAGCAGTTTCTAAATTATCCTGAGTAGTTGAAGCAAAATTAACTTTAACTCTTGAAGCGGCAACTAATTGAGCAGTTGAAGCTGCAACTTCATTTGATGCAACAATTAATTGTTCATGAGAATTAGTTTCACGAAGTACACCATCAGCAGTTTGAATTAAAATATTAGTTGCACCAGCAACAGCTTTTGAAGCACTAATTAAACCTTCGGTCCATCTATTATTTTTCTTATAAAATTCAGTACGAGTTTGATTACCTCTACCTTTACTAACAATTTCTCTTTGAGATTCAGTTGATGATTTAATCAAAGTTGAAACAGATTCAATAACAGCTCTTGCAGCTTGTAAAATTGATCCATGAACTTCTAAGTTAGAACTTTTAATATTGGGATCTGATAAAAGATTTTCAAGAAATTTAGAAGCTGAGTTAACAGTTTCAGCAGTATGTTTCATCTCATCATCAACAAATTTATCAAGATTTTTCAGTGAAAAATTAATACCTTTAGTTGATCTTAAAGTTTCAATAAACGTAATCAATTCTTGTAAAGAATGTTGTAATTGAAGATTTGAATCGATTACTTTATCAATTTTATCATCATCATCTTTTAATCTATTTAAATTTGATGAAAGCAAATTTTGGAAATAATTTTCAGTATCGTCTAAAACATCAGAAACTAATTCAATAATTTTATCTTCAGATTCCTGAGGAACAGCTCTTAAAAGGCCTTTTGAATTAAGCATAAGATCATTAACTGAAGTAGTTAAATCAGAACTTGATAAAATAATTGCAGAATAACTTGAATCATCTTCATAAGTATTTTTACCATCAACAATAAATCCATTAAAAACACTTGCAAAATCAGAACCTAAATCAGAACTTTGTTCAATAATTGATAATAAATATTCCGGCGAAGAATTTAAATTACCTGCTTGAATTTGTGATAATAATTCTAATTTAGTTGATTGAATTCTTTTAATACTATTATTTAAAATTAAATCAATCAATGATCTAAACTTTTCAATATTTTTTAATAAAATTGCATCAATTTCTGCATTAACAATATCATCTTGATCATTTTTAGAAATTGCTAATTCCTTTAATGCACTATCTAAAGATTCTTGAGTAATTTCTAAATCCATTTCTTTTTCTCTTAATCTTTCTTGTAATGATTCAGGTGATAAATTATTTAATGTTAATTCTTTTTCTTGTAATTTTTGTTTTAATTCATCAATTTCTTTTTGATGAGTATTCATAATACCTGATAAATTCATTGATTGTAATTTACCTGATTCATTAACTTGAGAATTTAATTCCCTTAATTCAGCTTGTAATTTTTCAATATCTTGATCTTTTGAAGCTTTCATTCTATCTAAATCTAATCTTGCTCTATCTCTTTCACGAATTAAGTCAGCTAATTCAATATTTTTTGATTTTAATTCTTTTTCAAATTTTTCTCTTTTTTGAATTGATTCTTGAGCACTTGATATTTTTTGTTGAATTTTTTTAAATCTTGATAATAAATCAAGATGTTCTTGTCTTAATTTTGAATATAATTTTGCTAATGATTCATATTTTTTTGACCAATTATTAATTTGTTCTTCAGAAACTTTTAATTGTTCATCTTTTGAAGCAACTTGTTGGGTTGCATTTTCATTTAATTGATTTAATTCAATTTCTAAATTTTTAACTCTTGAATCATATTGTTGTAATAATTGTTGATCATTATCATATTGATTTTTAAACATTAATAAATCATGTTCTAATTCAGAAACCCTTGATTGTTGTTGATGTGTTTGTTGAGCTTGTAACATTTGTTGTTCTTGTAAAAATTTTTGTTGTTGTTCTTGCTGTTGTTGTTCAAATTGTTGTTGTTGTAATAATTGAGCTTGTAATTGTTGTTGACGTTGATTTTCTAATTCTTGTTGATATCTTTGTTGTTCTAATTGTTGTTGATCAAACATACCAGTTTGTTGTAAGAAAATCAGATCAACTGGAGGAGGAGCTGAAGTTGAATCAATACCAGTTGGTTGAGAAGAAATTTGTGGAGTTGAATTTTCAGTTGAAGGAGCAGCAACAGATCTTGGTCTTGAAATAGTATCACCATTAACATCAACTTTTAAACTTGGAGGAGAATTTGGTAATCTTGGAATTGTAACTAAAGCTGTTAAAAATTTAATTGAATTACAATCAGTGAAAAAATCTCTTAACATAAAATGTTGACTATCAAATCTATCAAATAATTGTTGTAAAGCATCATCATCACCTAATTGTTGATACATTGCTCTTAACATTGAAGTACAAAATTTATAAATACCATAAGCTTCACTAACTAAAGGAATTAAAGCACTAACTTTACATAAATTATTTGGAGTTTGATTAATTGTTGAAAAAACTAATTTTTGTAAACTTTCAATTGAATCTTGTAAATCCATCAATTGTAAAATTGCATCATAACCTTCATTTGGATCATTAACAGCTCTTAAAGAAATATATTCTTCATATTCAAACATACCATTAAAACTTGGATTATTTCTATGAAAATCTAATTTTCTTAAAATAAAATTATCATATTGACTAATTAATCTACCATAAGCATTACCACTTGAAGGGAAAACCGAACCTAATGATGAAATAAAATCTCTATTTCTATAACCATCTTTTAAAGTATTTGGATGACCTTCTTGTAAAACTTTATGAATCATAACTAATGATTTAAATAATTGAATTTGATCACTTTGTAATGGTTGAATTTTAACTGCATTCCAAAATGCTCTAGAATTTTTATGATCCCATGTATAAACTATACAAGCTCTAACATGTTTTCTTTTTGGTGGTACTTCTTCAGTACTACAAGCTTTTTTAACACTAATTTGAAGATCTACTTCGGCACGACTCATGATGAATTAGCTATAAATACACTTAACCTTCCCAATGAAATATAATGATACTATAGTTCTGAATAAAATATAGTTCTGAATGAAATATAGTCCTTTTGATACCGTAAAAATCGTCAATTGAGTGGGAACTTTGTGATCAGATTGGAGATTCTTGTGGATTGTAAAAGGGGCTCGACCAAAAAAAGCGAGAAATCTGAAAAATCTGACCAAAAAATCGGTCACGTGATGCGTTTAATGAATTTTTGAAAATTTTATTAGAAATTTGTATTAAAATTATATATTTTACATACTTAGGAACGTTTGGAAACTATGTAACAATACTTAACAACAACATACACCGTCTATCTTCAACTTCACCTCTCATAAAAAATTGGATCTCTCTCTCTCTCTCTCTCTCTCTCTCTCTCTCATTTATTCACTGCCTCAGGTAAACTCTCACTGATTAACTGGTCACTGCCTGTGTTAACTTCTGTGCATTAACTTAATTAACTTAATTGTTTGATCTATATCTTGTCTTTCCAAAATCAAATGGTAAATATCTATACTTGATCATATGTTGGATTTGTCTTCTCATGGTTAAAGTAAATAAAATAATAAAATACATTAATAAAATTGGCCAAAAAACTGGTATATCAAATATAGTGAAAAGTGATAAAAAAATTGCAATTATAACAGCTCTGGTACCATTATACCAAAATTGAAATTCTGGTAATCTTCTTATAAATGGTCTAAATTCTTCATCTTCAGGATTTGGTTCTTCAGGTAAACCTTCTTCAATTGATTCATTTTTCATTTCTTGTTCTAATGATGGATCAAATTTTGGGGTTAAAAATGCTAAAAATAAATTTAAAATATATATCCCTAAGGAATAACATATAATATACCATCCTTGAACTATAATAATTCTTAACATAAATATAAATAATAAACTACCAAATCCAATCCATCTATATAATGTATGTGGAACTGAATGATCAACAAAACTTTGATATGTAACCAAGATTTTTTGGAATTCTTGGTAAGGTTTGGAAGCCTTTAATTTATCGAATTGTTCTTCCATCTCTTTTAGTTGTTCTTTCTACTTAACTCTGTTTCAAATACTGTAAGTCTTGTGGTTTCAAGGACTGGGTTTTTGAATAGGTGGTTTTTGTAACAACGTTGGAAAAAAAAAGAACGCGAATTTTTCAAAAACGATCCCATCATCACACCAGTACACCCATAGTTAAGAAGCAGTACAACAGAGGGAAGCAAAGGAAGAAAGGAAGGCCGTGAAAGAGTGGTACAGGTTATGACTAAGAGAATAGGTGATAAATACTGGGATATGGAAGAAGAGACAGTAACATAGGAGACAGAGAGGAAGAGAGGAACGGGCCTGAGGAGAGAACAGGAGAAAAGACAAGATAAGAGAAGAGAAGAGGAAGATGAAGAGGAAGATGAACAGGAATAAACGATATATACAAGACTATAATTGTGAAACAAAAGCTTCTTTAGTTCTACCAAATTTAATAAGTTTTCTAGCAGCAACATCATATTTAGTGAAAACTTTACCACCTTCAGGAATGTCAGATTTTCTTTTTGGATAGAAAATAGTTTCACTAACAGATTCTGGTAAAAGTGAAGGTAAATAAGTTGAAATTAAATTTGATTGTTCAGATTTATTAAATATTAAAGGAGTTTTAATTAATTTTTCAATGGTTAATTTATCATCTTTACTTATAATTTTATTTTCAAAATTTGATAAATCTTCTAAAATTTTTGATTTAATTGATAATCTATCTTCAGGATTAATATATTTTGTTAAAATTTTAGTTGGGTAATCAATAGTTAATAAATTATCAAATTTATTAACTAAATTTAAATAATTTTCTTTTAAATTATTGAAAGTTTCAATATTTATTTCATTTTTATTTAATAATGATTTAATTTTATAAATATAATTAAAAGTTGATTGAATATTAGCATTTTCTATAGTTTCATTTAATTTTGTAAATTTATAAACTTCCAATAATCTATTAGATAATAAATTAATTTGTTCTTCATTTAAATTATTTTCAAATTGTGATTTTAAAGTTTCTGAATTAGATAATTGTTCTTTAAAATCATTAATTAAATTTTCATCATTTTTCAATCTAATTTCTTTAACTCTTTTTAATTCTGGTTGTTGTAAATATTCTTTTCTAGACATACGATTTTGTTCTTGAAGTTTTTCTTCCATATCAGTAATTTCAACGTATCCAAATCTTCTTAATCTTGGTTCAAAATGAGGTTTTGGTAATTTAATATCTTTTTTTAAAGCAATACCAACATATTTTCTTAAAGGATGGAATGGATCATAATAAAATCTAACAAATCCTGGTTCTAATGCAAATATTGTATGATCTTTACCAATACCACAATTTTCACCTGGATGAATCTTGGTACCTCTTTGTCTCATTATAATTTGTCCTGGACTAACAAAATTTCCTTCGAAAACTTTTGGTCCTAATCTTCTACCGGCTGAATCATTCTTATTGGTTCTTGAACCAGCTGCTCTTTTGGTAGCATTACGTATTTGAATCAAGGTATTACTTAATCCACGTACTGATAATGATTTGAACATCTCGGTTGTATCACTATTGGGTTACTGAAAAATTTTTGTGCGAATTTTTTACCCATTCCAGATCAACTGAGACTGAGTTGCAGACAGAGTGGCAGGGAGATACCTCGAGAGAGAGAATGGTACTGGAGACAGAGATGAACTAATAAGTATACATACATACTATTCGCACCTATATATTCAATTTATCTTCATCTAACTAGTTAGTTCCAATCATTTGTGGTTGAGTTGTCTAAGGAAAATCTTGTTGAATACCTTTAACCACTTTTAACCATTCATCAACATGACCACCTTGATTCCATAATTCATAAGTTTCAGATTTTGATGGATTTTGAATCGATACTAACGATTCTTGACAAAGATGAATAATCTCTTTCTTTTCAAATTCATCATAATCATTCCAATCAGATTTATTATTATTAATAAATTTAATAATTGAATCTTTATAAGGTTTAGGAATTTCTAACATTGTTTTGTTATTTATGATTTCAATATCAATTAACCCTAACAACAAGGTTGCATACACCAATACTTCTTGAACTTCATCCACTTCAATATAATCATTTGAAATAATTGATTTAAAACATTGTAAAAAATGTCTAATTGGTGAAGTTAATTGATTTGCTCTAGCTAATGCATCACAAGCAAAATCATCATCAAATACATACACTCCAAAGGTTCCCATATCTAATACTCTAATAACTCTAATACGCTTACCAAGTCTATTAAAATGGTGGTGTTAAGATGATGGTGGTGGGTCTTGGTTAATCTTTTTTTTGCAACAAAAATCAGGGAAAACTTGGTTAATTTATTCATTTTTTTTACGAAAAAATCCTGTCTATAAAGACTTTTCGATTTTTTCATAAAAATGGATGATTTTTATTGAAATTTAATAGTTGAATCTTAAAAATTGGATCAATTTCTCCGAGGGAACTTTCCCGTTTGACATTATCTAAAGTTTCCAGTGGTTAATTAGTGGGTTGATGATTGATGATTTGCAACGTGAAAATTCGAGTTCTGCCTATAGATGCTCACTGAAAAATTCCAAGAAGAGGTACGCAGAATCCCCAGAGAGATCCAAGAGAGATCCAAGAGAGAGAGAAGGAAAGAAAGAGCTATAGATATATATATATAGAGCAAGGTAAAGGTAAAAGGAAGAGAAAAGGAAAAGGAAAAGGAAAAGGAAAGGAAGAGCAAGAAGGGATGAGGATAATATTCAAAAGATTCAAGGGAGATTTCAATCTATATAAAATCTTGAGTAGAAATTCTAATAATTTATCACTGGGAGTGGTAGGATTAGCTAACGTTGGTAAATCAACATTTTTCCAAGCTATAACCAAGACCAAATTAGGGAATCCAGCAAATTATCCATTTGCCACAATTGAACCAGAAGAAAGTAAAATTATCGTTGAAAGTGAAAGATTAAATAATTTACAAAAAATTTATAATTCTAAAAGAAAAATACCTACAACTTTAAAAATTTTTGATATTGCCGGATTAACTAGGAATGCATCAAATGGTGAAGGATTAGGAAATAAATTTTTAAATGATATTAGACAAGTTGATGGGATTTTCCAAATGGTTAGAGGGTTTAAAGATGATGAAATAATTCATATTGAAAATAATATAGTTAATCCAATTAGAGATTTAATTATTGTAATGGATGAATTAATTTTAAAAGATTTAGAATTTATTGAAATTGGTATTGATAAAATAACTAGAGATTTAAAAAAACCTGGTATGAATAAAGATTTATTACAAAAAGAATTAAATTTATTAAATGAATTACTGGAATTATTATATGAAGGTAAAAAATTAACAAATTTTAAATTTAAAAATATTGAACAAATTGAAATAATTAAAAAATATAATTTTTTAACTATTAAACCAACAATTTATTTATTAAATGTTAATAAAGAAGATTATTTAAATAATGATAATGAATTTAAGAAAGAAATTGAAAATTGGTTACAAGAGAATTGTCCAAATGATAAAATGATTTTAGTTAGTGCAAAATTTGAAAATGATTTGTTAGATGAAGTTGAAAGTGAACAAAACCAAGATTTTATTTCAAATTTACCAATTATTTTTAAAGAAATGAGGAAATCTTTAAATTTAATTTCATATTTTACTTGTGGTGAACAAGAAGCAAGAGAATGGACAATTAAAAATGGTACAAATGCATCAGAAGCAGCAAGTTTAATTCATAATGATTTAAAAAATGGGTTTATCCTGGCCCAAGTTTATAAATATAAAGATGTTATTGAATTAGGTATTAATAATGATAAAATTAAAAGACATCAATATAGGTATGGTAAAAATCATATTGTAGAAGATGGTGATATAATTTTATTTAAATCTGCAAATGGAAGGAAGTAATAACAGAACCAAGTATCCAGGGAAGGAGTAAAATATTAGCCATTTTATTCACTTTGTTCATCTACCCTGCTTTATCCTTGTATTTAATCCGTTTAAGAAATTCTACCTTCAGGAAACAATTCAAATTGTAAATAGTTATAGATAAATTGGTATAGTTACTCATACTGCTCTAGTACCTCTAGTACCAAGGTGGCACCACCTTGGTGCCATGCCTGGGTGCACATGGCGGTAAACTGGTTCCTCATTTGTGTCACTCTCAAAAATTTAAATGTCACACGACTTTAAAGATAACGATAAAAAAAGTCTTTAAAAAGTCCCCAACTCCCCCCTCTAAAAAATACCATTTGAAGTAAAGATTTTTTTACCGCTGACTTTAACCAGGCACTGCTCAGACATTACCAAAGGGTCACCACCACGTTAAACACAGTTAGACGGTATAGTTAGCTAGGTAGCTAGGTAGCTCTAGAGAGACAGAGAAACAGAGAGAAATAGGGAGAGATTTGTTTAAGGCTTTAACGAGATTGATTAGGAGAGAAGTCTGGCATTACACGCATCCCACACCGAGAGAGAAAAGTTTTGGATTTTGGAACTTGGTACTGGAAACTTTTGATAAACAACTTTGAATCACCCCCCCAACAACCCGGTAGGAGCTACAAAGAGAAAGATACTAAGATAAGGTAATACCGTGAAGTTTCAAGAATCAAGAGAGTTTAAAGAGAGATTTTGGTTGTGTTTATAAATTTATGATAATTAGATTGGGAAATAATAATTTTAGGAAAATTAGACCCCAAATGTTACTGTCAGTTTATGGTTACCTTTTAGGTCGTAATAAACATGATACTAATGATGGAAATAGTGGGAATGGTGGTATTGTTAATTCCGATGGTATAAGAGAATTTTCAACAAATAATAGAAATTTAAATCAACAAACTTTAAATACTTTTAATCCAAGATTACAAACAATTTTTAAACAATTAGATTCAATTTGTCCAAGATTTACTTGTAATAAAGATGATATTGAAATTATAAATAATCCTTCCGATTTTTATTCAACTTTAAAAACTAAAATTTTATCAAGTAAACAAAGAATTTTTTTAAGTAGTTTATACGTTGGTAAAACTCAAGATGAATTAATTGAATGTTTAGATAAAGCTTTAACTAATAATGAAAATTTAATTGTTTCCATTTTAACTGATGCTTTAAGAGGTACAAGAGAAGCTCCTAAAAATAAATGTTCAGCAAATTTATTAATTCCTTTAGTTGAAAAATTTGGTAAACATAGAGTTGATATTAGAATGTATCATACACCTCATTTAAGTGGGTTTACAAAAAGTTTAACTCCTAAAAGAATTAATGAAGCTTGGGGTTTACAACATATGAAATTATATGGTTTTGATAATGAAATTATTTTAAGTGGTGCAAATTTATCAAAAGATTATTTTACTGATAGACAAGACCGTTATTATATTTTTAAAAAAAAATCAATTACTGATTATTATTCAAAAATTCATAAAGCTGTTTGTTTATTATCTTATCAAATTTTACCATCTACTAAAAATCCAAGTGGTTTTAGAATGGATTGGCCAACTTCAAATAAATCTTGTGAACCTCATTTAAATATTTCAAGATTTATTAATGATTCAAGTTTTTTATTAGAACCTTTATTAAAACAACATGATTTAAAAAATTTTCAAGAATTTAATGATGAAAATAATTTTGATACAATAATTTATCCAATTTCTCAATTTACTCCATTATTAAATAATAATAATGATATTTCAACTGAAAAACCTGTTATATTAAGATTATTAACATTTTTAGATTCTCCTAAAATAAAATGGTGGTTTACTGCAGGTTATTTTAATATGTTACCAGAAATTCAATCAAAATTAATTAATGGTCAAGCTGAAGGTACAATTATAACTGCAAGTGCAAAAGCAAATTCTTTTTATAAATCTGGTGGAGTTTCATATTATTTACCTGAAGCTTATTTATTAATTGCAAAAAGATTTTTACATGACATTAAATTAAAATCAAAAGAATCTTTAATTAAATTATATGAATGGCAAAATGGTGTTGTTAATACTCCAAATGGTTGGTCTTATCATGCAAAAGGTATTTGGATAACAATGCCGGATGATCCATTACCTTCAGTAACTATAATTGGTTCATCAAATTATACTAAAAGAGCTTATAGTTTAGATTTAGAAAGTAATGCAGTTATTATAACAAAAGATGAAAGTTTAAAGTTAAAAATGAAACAAGAAATTGATCATTTAATGGAACATACAAAACAATTACATGTTGAAGATTTTGAACCAAAAATTATTGGTTATGAAAAGGATGAAAATGGTAATGAATTATTAGATAAACCAATTAAAGAAACTAATAATGATCTTAAAATTAGTTATGGAGTTCATTTAGCTTTAAAAATACTTAGTGGAAGATTGTGATTGTAAAACCTCATCTATATCCCACAAAGAAAAACCTACAAAAACCCACAAATATAAAATTATATGGATAAAAAAATTTTTTACTAGATAAAAGTACAAAAAAAAAAGTTCAGACAGTTTTAGAATAGAAAATAATATCAATAATGCATTTATTTATGTTTTGTTCCTTATCTATTTACCCAGTTCGTTTATTTGCTTGTCTATAACAATCTATGTCCTCTATAAATCCTCTTTTGATATCTCAATAATAATACACTTGTTAAAGTTATGATAATATAAACCACTGTATTATAATTAAAAGGTACTTCATACCAATTTAATTTCCAGTATACTAAACTTGTACCAATAATTAATGATACTATTGACAAAAGTTGGAATTGTATAAATTTTTTAGGTATTAAATTACCAAATATTACCCAATTCATTAACAATTGAGGTGCAAATTTACCAATTTTAATTTGTTGATTTATCACCCAAATCCACTCCACACAATCCAAATTATTGAAAGTATACATGTTATTCTTATAAGAACAATACCCAATCCATAATAAAATCATAAAATTTATAATTAAAAATGATTTACAAACCCAACTTATATACTGTTCCTCTCTTTTAGTATTATAATATTTATACATTTGCCAAAGTATCATTCCCAGCACCACCACTTTGACTAAATCAATATATAATATCCCCCATGTCATAATTACCTCTGAATATATTGGTGATCTTAATTTATACAATTTTGCAATCTTTGGAAATATAAAACTTGATTGGTAAATTATCATTGTAAAACTTTCTAAAAAGGAAAGAAGTATAAAATCAAATGAAATTCCATAAATCAGTTCTCTACTGGAAATCGACTTGAATAATAGAAACCATGAATAGAATTCAAAACTTGAAGAGAAAATCATCAAAAGGTCAATTATCATCATCTTTGATCCCATAGTTAAGTCTGTCTGTCTCTGCTTCTCTCGCATTTTCAAATTGTTTGTATGGTGGAAAATGGTCACGTGAGAGACAGATAAAAAATTGGCTTAAACAGGCGAACCAGAGGTCCTAGGGGACCTGTAGATAGTATACCATTTATTGGGCTTTAAAGATTTATAGTATGATATTTGGGGGTGATTTGGTAGCCAAAAATGGAAAAATAGAGTATAAATACGATACTTTTAATCTTCTTTGATGATTATTAACTTCAAGCTCTTGGTCTGTTGAACTAATAGCCTGTACATGATAGTAAGTATCTAGGTTCACGGTCTATTTTTAGGAATCAAGAATGTCAATTGATTGTCAATAGAATGGAGTCTAGCAATTGACTGTGAGTCTGTGTGTCTGTGAACTTGGCAGATCTGTGTATCTCTCTTGCTTCTTCATAAGCCTACTGGTCACCCCCATTCTCTTAATTATGGCGAATTTACCAATGTGGTCGAGTCCACGCTTTGAAGAATCACTGGTTCATTCTGTCAATATTACGCTTCCTGCAATTGCTAACACGACTGTTTTTGCACCTAAATGAGATTCAAGTCTTTTTCACACTAACAGAAAGAGAAATTCCCCTTTTTTTTTCAAGCAATTCAACTAGCCATTGAATAAATCAACACCATCAACCTTTGACCATACTAAGAGCTGATTATCACCATAAACAACCACAGTTAATTATCACCAAAAAATCCTACTATACCTTTTGAGTCGCGAAAAGTTTACCAAAAACCCATCAACAGAGAGTAAAAGAGCGGTTTAATACAAAACTTGGAAAGACTTGGAAAGACTTGGAAATATGCTGAATGTCGAAGGATATTGGAACATTGTCATAACTTCATTACAAGATATTTGTAATGCTAATGAATCAACTCCGTTTGGTAATATTTATGGGAAATATATTGAAGAAAAGAGTAGTAATAAACTAGAAATACCTAAAACAATTGAAGAATTGAAAACTTTAAAACAATCAATAATTGATCATAAATCAAATATTGAAACATCCACTAGGTTAATTGAAACTTGTCAACTGAATTTACTGACATTGATTTCAAATTTACAAAAACAAAAATCTTCAACTAAAACTAGTGGTAAAAATAATAATAATAATAATAGTAATAATAATAGTACTAGTAAAGGAACTGGTAATAAAAGACAATCAAGATCAAATTCAATTGTTTCTAAAAATGATTCAAAATCTTCAGCTAAAGGTCCTAAAAAACAGAAGAAGCAAGGTAGACTGTTTTATACATCAAAATATAACTCACTGGAACCAATTATTATTGGATCAGAAGTTGCATATAAATTAAGAAATAGACATATTGAAGAATGGATTCAATGTGAAGTTACTAAAATCATTGGCGATGGACTGAAATTTGAAGTTAGAGATCCTGAACCTGATGAAAATAATAATCCTGGTCAAACTTTTAAAGCAAATTTTAAAGAAATTATATTAATTGGTACTGGAACTAATAATAATGGTGGTAATTTACCAAATTATCCTTATGGTTTTAAAGTATTAGCTAGATACCCTGAAACTACAACTTTTTATCCTGCAGTTGTGGTTGGAACCAAAAAAGATGGTAGTGTTAGATTAAAATTTGATGGTGAAGAAGAAGCTAATAAAGAGACTGAAGTTGAAAGAAAATTAGTTCTACCATTCCCCGAGAAGTAGTATCTCCTATGAACTTACACAGTTACCTAGGTAAGTTACCTAGTTAAGTTACCTAGTTATCTACTTAATTACTGACTCACCCCCTGTTATTCAATAAAGATCTGAAGATCTTAAAAATTTCAGATTTTCCCATAATAAAAAGCGGTCGTGTACGTCTGTCCATTTTTTGGGGAAGCTTTTGTTGAACGAGAATTTCCTCGCACTTTTTCACCTTTATCGTTATGGATATTGATGATTATTCAAGAGTATGTTAGTTATTTTTTTGAAACTTGTTACTGTTTTGGAGCAAAAGAAAAGAGTTAATGCTGGTTGATCTAAGTCTGGTATTAATGTTGTCGGTTTTTTTCTTGTTTTCTTCCTTCTTCTTTTTTCCTTGGGGAGAAAATGGTGGTAGGTATAGAGAAAAAGAATGCGTTGGTAAGAAAAGGTTAGACATATCTACATTTTTAACAAGATCATTGTTTTATCACTTGCTTCTGTTGGCTGTTGTAAAACTGCAACAAACTCCTATAAGGTGAAGAAAAAGAGAGAATGAATCTAGACTGTATTTTTTTTTGTGCTTACTTTACTTATCTGTTTTTTTTTGTTTAATGGAATGTTTTTGCTAATACATTTTTTTTAGGATCGTTCAAGATCACCAGTAAGGGATAGATCTCGTTCTCCAACTAGAGATTCTCATAGGGAAAATGGAGAAGATAGTGGATATGGCAGAGGTAGAGGTGAAGGTAGAAGAGATAGAGATGGTGGATATGGTGGTGGATACGGTGGTGGCCGTGGTGGAAATAGAGGTTCTTATGATCGTGGATATGGTGGTGGATACGGTGGTGGCCGTGGTGGAAATAGAGGTTCTTATGATCGTGGATATGGTGGTGGGTATGGTGGGGGCCGTGGTGGTAGAGGTGGAAGTTATGGTAGAAGTAATGGAGGTGGATATGGTAGAGGAAGTTATGGAGGAAATGATAACTCAGGATCAGCTTATCAATCAGCAGAAGAAGCTCAAGAAGAATATAGAGTTAAAACCGAAAGAAATTATGATAATTCAATTTTTATTGGGAATATTCCATATGATGTTGATAGAAATGATATAGCAAAGATTTTTAAAAATGATTTTAGTGTTATTAGAGCTGATATTGTTACTAATAGAGGTAGATCAAGAGGTATGGCAACTGTTGAATTTAATTCAAAAGATGATGTTCTTCAAGCAATTCAAAAATTCGATCATTATGATTACCATGGTAGACAAATTTTTGTAAGACAAGATTATCCACCACCTGATGAAAAAAGAACTAACGGATTTGGTCCAAGATCAAGAGATGGTAGAGACTCTGGTAAAGAATCTGGTAGAGAATCTGGTAGAAGATATGATAATGCTGGATATAGTAATTCAAGAAGTTTTGGAGCAAATGGTAGCAGACCATATGATAGAAATTCTGCATCAATGTTACCACCACCAACACCAGGTACTGAAATATTTGTTGGTAATATACCATTTTCAATTAATTGGCAAGCATTAAAAGATTTGATGAGAGAATGTGGTGATGTTGTAAGAGCTAATATTAGAGAAGATGAAAGAGGTTATTCAAAAGGTTTTGGTACAGTTGTTTTTAGAACTGTTGAACAAGCTAATGAGGCATTAGAAAAATTTCAAGGTTATGAAATTGAAGGTAGAGCATTAACTGTAAGACCTGGTAAAGTTGAAAATTCTAGTGGTAATTATAGTCAAAGAAGAGATACTTATATTGGAACTAGTGGTAGTGGTAATGATAATAATAATTCTAATAATAATGATGATGGTAGTAATAAAGCTGGTGGTAATACTCTTGGTGGTATCCCAAGAGAACCTTCAATGGATAAAAATACTGATTTTACTAGAAATGTTAGTGGTGATGGTGAAAGATCAGATACTATTTTTACAGGTAATTTACCATTTGTAACTAGTGTTGAAGATTTATATGAATTATTTGAAACTATTGGTAAAGTTGTTAAAGCTGAATTACAATATAATTCATTTGGTAAACCTTCAGGTACTGCAGTTATTAAATATG
Organism: Yamadazyma blattariae; assembly: GCA_030581595.1. Classification (NCBI taxonomy): domain Eukaryota; kingdom Fungi; phylum Ascomycota; class Pichiomycetes; order Serinales; family Debaryomycetaceae; genus Yamadazyma; species Yamadazyma blattariae. Next base: position 806,139 of record JAKTTU010000002.1, on the reverse strand, counting down.
AAATGGAAGATTTAGCTGATTTAGCAATTAAAAACTTAAATGGTTATAATTATGGTGGTAGAGATTTATCAGTTTCTTATGCTTATAATCCAAATGAAAAGAAATCAGAATCATCAGAACAACAACCAGAAGTTGAACAACAACCAGAAGTTGAACAACAACCAGAAGTTGAACAACAACCAGAAGTTGAACAACAACCACAGCCTGAAGAAGAACAAGCTGACCAAACCATGAATGATGCAGATATGGATGACGCAGAAGTTGATACTCAACTTGAAGAACAACCACAAGAATAAGCTTAAAAGTATTTTTTTCTAAACCCCCAAAAATAAGATTTTAAAAATAAGATTTTAAAAATAAAATTTTAAAAATAAAATTTTCTAGTTTTTTATAATTTGTAACAATAAAAAATATATACACTGTCTCAAATATCGACTTTAAACACTACTACAGATTACTGTTTGAAGAGAATGAATACCAAAAGGTGATAACTTCATTCAGTTGATGGAGGTTGCAAACCACCACTTAAAGTGATAAGAAAACGCGAAATCTCAAAAATCATTGATCATTAGACCTAAACAGCAGGTATAAGAATATCAGAGCAAAAGGGGACACCCAAGATAAAGTTTCTTGGGTGTTTTCGAATGTAGTCTTGTAATTCCCAATTGTAGTGGTGTTTTCCCACCGTTTTCCCACCGTTTCCCCCCCGTTTTTCTGGCATTTGAGTTTAATTTCACAGACTGCGGTTAAAAACGGTAGATGAAGTTAAATTTTCCTCATCAAGATTTTTTAGTCAGTTGAACTACCCCAAAAATCTCAAAAAATCTCAAAAAATCTCAAAAATCTCAAAAAAAATTTTCAAAACTATCGACAAAATGTCAGAAACTCCAGTTCCAATTAACGATATTTCAAAAGTATCTATTCCAACTTTACCAAGTGCCACCTCGTTGCCACCTAGGTCTAATCCATTTTTCCAATATATGAATGATGTTTATACCACTATTTCTGAACATCGTAGTAATTTAGATTTAGAAAATCCTGGTACTATTGAAAATTTAAATAAAGAAGTTAGTAGAGATGTTTTCTTAAATCAACATTTTTTCACTGGATTAAAAGCTGATTTATCAAAAGTTTTTTCAATGGCTCCAGCTTTTCAAACTTCTCATTCATTATCAATTGGTTCTCAAGTTTTACCATCTTATGCTTTTGGGGCAGTTTATTTTGGTGATAAAGTTTTCATGCAAGGTAATATTGATAATGATTTAAGTTTTAGTGGTAGAGCTAATTATGGTTGGAATAATAATAATATTTCAAAATTAACTTTACAATTAGTTAATAATCAACCTGCTATGGTTCAAATTGAACAAGATTATCAAACTCCTGATTTATCAGTTAATTTTAAAGCTTTAAATCCTTCAATTTTAAATGATGGATTTACTGGTGTTGCTGTTGGTTCTTTATTACAAAGTATAACTAAAAAATGGTCTTTAGGTATTGAAACTACTTTTTCAAAACAACCTGGTTCTCCAATTCCTGAAGCTGCAATGAGTTATTATACAAGATATAATAATGGTGATTGGATTTTTTCTGGTCAATTATTAGCTCAAGGTGCTGGTATTTTAAGTTTTTGGAGAAAAGTTGCTGATAGAGTTGAAGCAGGTATTGAAACTCAAGTTTCTGCAACTGTTAAACCAATTACTGATAATTTAATGGGTACTCCAATTGGTTTTGAACAAGCTATTGAAGCTGAAACTACTTTAGGTGCTAAATATGAATATAGACAATCAGTTTTTAGAGGTCAAATAGATTCAAAAGGTAAAATCGCTGTATTTTTAGAAAAAAGAGTTTTACCAACTATTTCAATTTTATTCTCTGGTGAAATTGATCATGGTAAAAATAATTCAAGATTAGGTGTTGGTTTACAATTTGAATCTGCTGGTGATGAAAAAATAATGATGATGCAACAAGGTTTAGTTGATGCTAATGGTAATCCAATTCCAGGTGCTTCTCCTCAAGCTTAAATAACAAAAATTATCTTAAAATAAAAGTTTTAATAACTTTATTAAGTGATTTTGTAAAAGAAGATGTTGAGTAGTAAAGGAAAACCAAAAAAATTAAATTAAATTGAAAAAATAATTCAGTAATTGCTTTGTTTCTTAAAAGAATTTTTTTTTTGAAAAGAGGATTTTAAGAATAAAGGCATATTAAAAAAAAAAAATAAGTAAATAAATAGAGTCATTAAAAACGATGGAAATTCATTGTTTATTTAAAAGGAAAAGATTTAAATTAAACCTATTGTATATATATCAAATAAATATTTTCATTCATTAATATTTCTAAATTTCTAATAATCTACTATAACTCTTGTTTCGATAGTGTTTGTACAGTCAACAAGCCACTATTTTTTGGAATTATTTCCATAATTGAAATTAGGGTAATTGAAGAAGGAGCATATAATAGAATATTTTCTATCCCTAAAGTAAATATACTCTGAAGTACGTTATTTTCTCTTTAATATAATATGCGGCTGTTGAGTATAAAAATTTAAAAGGAAGGCTAGTATTCTTTTTCTCCATATCAATAAGATGAATGACATGAAAGCAACAAATGAAAGTGACAGTACAGAAAGTGATAGTACAGAAAGTGATAGTACAGAAAGTGATAGTACAGAAAGTGATATTATAGACACTATCGACCCTATTAACGTTAAAAATCAACTGGTAACGTTAAAATCCAAAATTATTTTAGATTCTGAAAAATTTGAACAATTTGAGAGGTGCACCGAACTTTTGAGACAGTTGATTCAGATCTTACAGGACCTTGAGAAAAATCCAAATTTTTGCAACCAACCACAAATCCAATTTATCAATTCACTCAACAATAACAAGGGCGTTATAGCAATAATGAGTAAAGTTGAAGGAGAGGTTGATAACAGTAAAATGGGTGATGAAGTTATCGCCCCAAATACTTTAGACGCTTCAAATTTAGTTGCTTCAGATCCTTTAGTTTCCAACAGCGGTTATTCCCACAAAGATGAAGATAAGGATGAAGATAAAAAGAAGGAAGTTGACAAGGAAGATGATAAGAAGGAAGATAATAAATTACCCATGAAAACTCCAGAATTAGATAAAGTTACTCCATTCGGTGATCCACCACGTTCATTATTTGAAAGAGGTTTAAAATCTGCAAATACTAGCAGACCATCGTCATCATCCAAAGGTAGATATCCAATTCCTGCTGCACCACCTCCTGGTGCACCACGTATTCCTCCTGTTTCACCTATTAATTACAGTACTACTGTTGCTCCTGGTAAAGCTTCTGAATCATTATTTCCATTAGTTAATTATTACAATGAAGGATTAAGAATTTTAGCAGCAGATAAAGATGAATTAAGAGCCTGGTTTTCCAGAGATTTAAGAGAAATCATTGATTACCTTGAAAAAGAAAGGGGCTTAATCTACTCAAAGAGACACGAGGAATTAGATCTTTTAAAAGAATTAAAGGAAGTAAATGCATTAAAAACAAGAATTAATAATTTAGCAAAATCCTGGAAGAACATGAAAAAAGATGAATCAAAAGATTTAGATTTAAGAATTGAAAAATTAATTGAGTATTTACAAGCAGAATGCAAGAGTCTTCATGATTATTTACATTGCTACTACACTTACCAAGTTGGTTCATTAAACTTCACTTATTGTTTACTTAGATTGTCTTTTATGATTTTTTCAATCATTGTTTTAATCATTGTTTTAATTTATCTTAGTATCTTAATGATTATTTTCGCAAGACATATGGTGTAAATTTGTATGCATAATCGAGTCCATTGGAGTATATCATTGAAATCTATTCATATTTGTTCCCCAAACTGGAATTACTCCTGATAAGCATGTGTCTATTATTAATATAAAATTTTGCATTTTTATTCTCTCATTTATACAAACTAAAACAATCTTTAAACTATATATATTTAAACACTTTGTACTAAATAAAAAAACTTATATAAATAAATAATTCATTAAACCATAACTCATAAAATAAATAAATATTACCAGCCGAATATTCTTGATGCAAAACTTTTATTCTCTTCTTGTTTACTTATCATTTTATAAACTTTATCAGAATTTAGTCTACTTCTATTACTTCCTTTATTACCACTACTAATATTGTTACTAATAATATTATTACTAGTATTATTACCAATTTTATTAAGATTGTTATTTATAATATTACTACTATTATAAATTCTATTATTACTAATTTCATTTTTTAATGGTTTTGATTGTTCAATTGTTGGCAATCTATTAATTGTTTTATTTTGCTTAAATTCATTATCAATTAATGATAAATTCCTTTGAGTAATTGATTTATAAATTTGCCTATACGTTGAATTTAAATCTTCATTTTGTCCACCATTAGTTTGATTATTATTTTGATTATTATTATTAAGATTAAAATTATTATTATTACTTAATGAATAATTTGATCTTGAAATTGGTAATTTTGGACTCATTGGAATATTAATACTAGTATTTGGTTCCATCCAATTTGATTCAGATGTATATAATTCACTTCTTGATGATCTACGTGATCTTGATCTTAAATTATGAGTTCTATTATATTCTGATAATGAAGTGGTTGGGAATTCATCATATGAAATTTTTGGATTTGATAAATAATAGTTTGAATTTGAATTTGATTTTTCACCAAATTCAAAATCTTTAAAATCATTATTTGGTCTAATAAATGATGATGATCTTGATAATTGCCTAGAAGGAGCTCTTGATTTTGTATAGACTGATTTTGAAATTGATTCTTCATATTCATCAAGTAAAGAGTCCATTGATGATTCAGATTTATTATCAAAATCCTTTTTCTTATTTTTAAAATTACTGGATTGTGACTTATTATAATTTGGGAATTTAAAATTTGATGGATCATTACTATTACTATGACTGTTATTATTATTATTATTTGAATGATTTTGAATATTTGCATTACTTGAATTACTTATCTTTTTAGGTTTTGGCTGTAATAAATTTGAATAAATTGAATTATCATTATTAATATTATTAATATTATTAACTGATTTACTATTATTAAATTGTAAATTTTTTAACAAGTTCACTGAAATTTGCTCTTGACCTTTAGGTGGTGAATGTAAATTCAAAAAATGTGGTGAAAGTGGAGCAGATGGTGGTGAATCTGGTATATTATTTGAAATTGAATCCATATTAAAATTAAGTATCGATTCAGGTAATGGCAAATTTTCTTCATTTATTACATTATCAAATTTAATTGATTCTTGTAATTGATTAGTTGGAGTTTTAGGATTGGCAGCATTAACTTTAGAATTTGATGTGAAATTTGAAGAAATATTTGGAGTAGTGTCAACTTTAGGGTTATAATTAATTTTGGGAGTACTTTCAATTGAATTTGAAATTTGATTGTTAATATTATTATCAGGTTTAGAACCAATGGCCAAATTTCTATATTCAATTAATTTCTCTAAAGTATTTTCAAGACTTTCAATTATTTTAATATCAATTGAATTAATAAAAATTCTCCAATATCTTTCAGGATTAACTAATGGTAAAATAAATTGATTAAAATTAACTCTTAAAATTTTCAATTTTGGTAATAATGGATAAATGAATGATGGACCACAAGAAAGATAAGTTACATCACCATTATGTAATTGAAAAATTTCGAATTCTCCATGACTTAATAATCTACCTGAACTTTCACCATCATCATCTAAATGCTTATCAAATACTAGAATTTTAGAATTTTTGAATTTAAACAAACTGATTTTTTCATCAATATATGGTTTAGGTTTAGGTGAATAATTTAAGTCTTCTTCAATTGATTTGGTAGATTTTGGTTTTAAATTTTCTTTAACTGAATTCAAAGTATTATTATTCAAATTCATTTCTTCCGTTGATTTTTTATATCTCATAATTGTTTGCCTTCTCGGACTGAACTGTGGGCTTGATTCAAAATTTGCTTTCATTTCATTTTGATTTTCAATTATTGGTAAAAACAATCCATTACCTGATGAATCTTTAGTTACTTTATCATTTCTAATATCTTTATTATCTTCAGGTTTCGGTATACTTTCTAATTTATCTTTTAATTTATCAATTGGAATTACCTTCTCTTGTACTTTTTCAGCTTCGTTGCCTTTTTTATCTTTAACTAAATCCTTAATTTCACTAGTTTCATTAGTTTCATTAGTTTCATTAGTTCCATTAGTTTTATTAGTTTCATTAATATCATTAATATCATTAATTTCTTTAAGTTCCTTAAGTTCCTTAACCTCCGTAGCTTCTTTACCCGTTACCACATCTTTATCACCAACGCTATCACCGCCTTTATCATCTTGCTTCTTCTTGTTCCTTCTTCTCCGCCTTTTCTTTGCATTTGCCTCAACATTCATTTCTTGGGGTAGACTCATTTAAATCACCAAAAAAAACAAATCCGAATACCCAATACCAATAAAACAATACTGATAAAAACCTTAACCAACGATATAAACACAACCAGTCCTAGAACCTTGAGTATACCCTTGAATCACTGTACGTCTAAGGTATTACCGTTTAAACCAAATTCTTAAAATTAGATCAATTGGGATTTTTCACCTTTGTTTATGTACTCGCACTGATTTTTGGAGATTTGATTGTGAAAATGCATCAACACCCAAATAATCTTATAGTATAACTAGGACTTAGAGACAGCTTCCGAAAGACGTGGTAATAGAAACCAAGGAAGGTTATAGATTATACAAGAGGTTTATAATGATCCTACTCTTACTCGTACTGTTTCTCTTACTCTTTTTTTGTACTAAAAATCACTAGGATTTATCTTTTAGGTCCTATTAAACCCATACTAATTTAGAGTTTTAACTTTCAAGCTTTGAAGTCTTAAAAAATCCGACCGAATTACCCTTGCCATTTATAATTTCGTATATTGCATCAAACACTGATATTGGCCCAAGTTGTACCTACTATGTACCTACTGTGTGCCTACTGTTTATACACCCATTTGTGCGTGTTTTTTGGAGTAAGTTCATATGAAAACATCACATACTCCGGCTAAATGGCTAGATTACACAATTTACTACTGATAAGAGATATATCTATTGGCAGTTATAAATATGGTATTAATTCTTATAATTGTCAACATTCAGTATTTAGATCACTGTTGAACTATACTTGGGACTTTTAAAAATTGGGTCAATTTAGGTTATTCTATAATTCAACGCCGCTCATTCATATTTTGGTAGTTGCAAAAAACCCATAATAAGTATTTTTCCTCTAAAATGATGTATATTTTCTAAAAAACCAGTGACAGTAATAAGGCAATTATATAACTCTACACTCCTCTCAGATTGTATAGTCTATAGTCCATAGTCTATAGTTTAGGGTCTACAATTTTTAAAAAATTCCCATTCTTCAACATCCTGTTTCGGTACTTACTTACTGTTAGTTTTGATTTTACGATCCACAACAATAACACTCTCCATATCTCTTGGTCTAGGAATATAAATAAATGAATTCCGATTGGCATTATTATAGTAGGTATAGAATGATTCAACAAATCCAACAGTTTGATAATTTGGATAAATCCTCCTTTTAGGTCGTTTAGCTACAATTGTTAGTTTAGGAACATATGGTTCAGTCAAAGTTGGGAATTTCGGATGTTTTGAATTGACTGGTAAATTTCTGTTTCTTGGTTGATTTTCTATTGTTAGTTTACCAGAAGTCTTTTTATTAAGTTTTTTATCAGTGGCTTTTTTACCATTAGGTCTTTTACTATTAATTTTTGGTTGTTTAACAATTTTTTTAGGATTTTTTGACAGTATGAGTTTTATTGAAGTAGCTTCTGAAGTTTTTGTTGAATAGGGTTTAAATAAACTTTGGGACATATCTTGATTTCCAGAATGGTGAATAGTATCATTTGGTTTATACTGATTTGTCAGAAATGCATTTAGCAGATGTTTCCTTACCGTGGGATTTCTTGCCCTATACTTCCTTGATAAGCAATGATTTATAATGTCTTCTTCTGCTAGTTGCTTTAATTCTTCATTTTTCTGTAGGTTTGATCTATCATTTGAAGGAGTATTTGGAGGAGTATTTGTATCCCGTTTTGGCTGTTTCGTTGGGTACTGGTATTCATTTGGATGTTGATTTGGGTTTTGGTTTGAATGTTGATGGTATTGATTTAGATATTTCCTTTCATTAGGATATCTTGCCATATAATTCTGCAATTCTCTTACTGAGACTGTAACACCCATATCATTAGAAGGAGTTGGATCTATCTGTGAGTGTGGAATGTAGTTTTGCACCGTAGGTTGATTTCCACTTACATTTGTAAAATATTGGTCTGCAAGTATTGGTATATTTAAATAATCATCAATGTTTGTATTTGGTTCGCCATTCAAGTGTGAATGTATCATTTTATAAATAGATTAAAAAGAGCAATGTTTGGATTAAGGGTTGGAATTATATTATATCAAAAATTTATATGTTTCAACTTTTAAAAAAATTAACATATACTTAATTTTATATATATTTATTCAAACCACACTAAGGTATCTATAAACACACACACACACTATATATATATATATATCATTTCCTTTATTTCTTTATTATAAAAAAATGATGAATATCATCAAATGAAAAACTTAATAATGTTAATCTTAACTCACCTTTATATTATTCAATTACCAAGTACATGTCCTTCACCTCTAAAAGTGGCAATACCTTCATCAGTGGCAGAAGTTACACCAACAACCTCTGTATCTTGAGATAATAAAGGTTTATAAGCTACAGATCTTAATTGAATACCATCTTCTTCACTAATAAATTCAACTAAACCATCTAATAAACCAATTAATTTTGATAATTTATTTTCAATAAATAAAACAATTTTAGAAGGAGGATAAATAATTTTTAATTTATCAAAACCTAATAAATAACCTGTTGAAATACCTGTTAAATGACCTAAAAATGAAGAACTTGGGAAAAGTATAGTGACGAATAATAAACTAATAAAAGGACTATATAAAGTTGGAATTTCAATATTATAATTATTAATTTTAAATTTATAAAGAATTGGTTTAAAAGAATGTTCTTTAACAGCAAAATAAGTTAAAAACAGGAAAATTATACCTGATAAACCAATTACTTTACTATCTTTTGCTAAAATCATACCAAATAAACAGTATTGTAAACCAGAAACAACAGCTAATAAATTTAAAGTAATACCAGTATGAACTGTACCATGATTTTTTTCAAAATAATACATTAATGAAGAAATTCCTATAATATTAAATAACCAATGAAAGAAATCTTTATGATAAAGTACATAAAATGATAAAGCATTTAAATCTAATTTAAATGGTGCTAATGGGTATAAAGCAAAAATATTTGATAATGAATAGTTAGTTACCCCATCAACAAGCAACAACACGAACGTGAACGGGATCAACCCAACGGTCAACGCTGGATAGTCGGATAATTTAAAATTGGGTGGTAAAGTCAAGTTTGACATCTTGTTGTTTTTGTCCGATGCGACTAGACGTGTAGAACACTGCAAACATCACCAAATCTCAAACCACCAAAAACCACCAAATTCAGACATCCCATGCTTGACAAGAGAGAGAGCTGGGAAAGCTTCAGAGACAGCAAGGGAGGCATAAAACCCCAAGTTATATATTCTACAATTCATTTGCAACTTTCTCTTTAAAATCATTTAAAAAATCGATTTTTTTATCGTTATTGACGGATAAATTTTCAATTCTTTGATTTCTATCATCGATTGTTTCGGTTATACCGTCGATTTTTTTCAAATATTGTTTGATATTGGTTAATTTCAATCGTATACTACCTAATTTGTTATCGAAATCTTTGGCCAGAATTTTACCTGATCTAAGTTCATGTAAAATTGAAAATAATTCTGGCATGATGTCTTGTTGACGGATTTTGGTTAAAGGATCAATATCTACTTCCATCACACTTGGTGATTGGGAATTTATTCTTGATGTCAGTTTAACTTTAATTGGACTTACCATGAAATTGAAATCTTGTGACATTTTCACAATACTATCCTCTTACACTTCACTATACTTCAGTTACTTTCAATATTCTTCAGTTACTTTCAATATACTTCAGTTACTTTCACTATACAGTTACTTAGAATATACTGGCAGTTTACCTTCTTTACACTTTACCTTCTGTAACAGCACAAATTGCAAACTATCAACACTTGAAACTTGAAACTTGAAACTTGAAACTTGAAACTTGAAACTTTTCAAGCACCCGTGAGAATTCTCAAATTTGTTATTGGAGATAATCATAATGAATTATATTTTATCATTACTAAGTTGTATACCATGTTTACCTGATTTTGCAAGTCCTTATATGTCAATTAACAACCATCAATATAAAATCATCAAATTATTAGGAGAAGGAGGATTTTCTTATGTTTATTTGGTTTCACAAAAATCCACTAATGGTCAATATGCTTTAAAAAGAATTAAATGTCCATTTGGATCAAATGATGAATCTTTTAAAAATGCAATTAAAGAGATAAATAATTATCATAGATTTAGTAATTCCAAAACTCCGTATATTATTCAATCAATTGATGAAAATATTATTCAAGAATCTGATGGTTCAAGAACTGTTTATATATTATTACCTTATTTTGAAAAATCTTTACAAGATATTATAAATTTTAATGTTTTAAATAATGAAAAGATGGAACAACAAGAAATTTTAAGAATTTTTATTGGTATTTGTAGAGGTTTACAAGTTATGCATAAATTTAAACAAATTGGTACAAATAATAATAATTTAAATAATAATGAACTGGAAAATGAAGTTGATTTATTATTACCACCAGAAGATGAAATTGGTAATATAGATGGTGGTAATATAGATGGTGGTAATAATACCGATGGTGAAAGTATAAATAATGGTAATAATGTTGAATTAGAAGAATTAGTACCATTTGCTCATAGAGATATTAAACCAGCAAATATAATGTTATCAGCTGAAGGATTACCAGTATTAGTTGATTTAGGATCATGTACAAAAGCAAGATTATCAATTAAAAACCGTCAACAAGCTTTAACATTAATGGATTTTGCATCAGAACATTGTACTTTACCATATAGAGCCCCTGAATTATTTGATGTTGAAACTAATAGTGAAATTACTGAAAAAACTGATATTTGGTCATTAGGATGTTTATTATATTCTTGTTGTTTTGGATTTTCACCTTTTGAAAAAATTGAAATGGATCAAGGTGCAAATTTAACTGTTGCAATTACAAGTGGTAGATTTCAAATACCTGAATCAAATTATTCAATTGAATTATTAGATATGATAAAAAGTTGTTTAAAGATAAATAGTGAAGAAAGACCAACTATTGATGAATTACTTGATAATGCTCTTGAACTTTCAAGAAGATCTTAATCATCAACAAAGCCTATCTTAGAACTTACTACTTAAAACTTACAACTTAAAACTTACAACTTACAGCTTACAGCTTAAACTCCCAAGTTCCCAGTTTGGCAGTTTCAGATATTTTTTTGCAGCTAAAATCAAAACCACCAGACGCGAAAAAAGAGGACACCTTTATGACTTCCAATAAGACAGAACCAATGGAAGGTTGGAATGATTGTCCACCATTAATGATCCCAAAGTTTAATGCAAGTAGTTCAAGTCTTCGAAAAGTGTCAATGTCAAATAATGAAGAAAATTCTGGTTTAAATTCTGGTTTAAATTCTGGTTCAAACTTAAATTCTGGTTCCTCCAAAGATGATTTAACTCCAATTATTGATAGTTTATGTGGATTAAACACAAAATTATCTGAAAAATTATTAAATCAAATCAAGAATAAGTTAATGACTAATATTAATAATATGGAAGAATATCATGAATTTGTAATGAATATTTCCCAACAAATTAGTGAAAAAAATGAAATAACAATAATTAAACAACAAATTGTTGAATTTATGATGATTAATGATGGTGTTAGTTCATGGTGTGCTGCTTTAAAAAAATTAATTGAAAGTATTATATATTGACCAATAAATAAAAGTAGAGTAGCATATAGTAGCGTAGAGTAGCGTAGCGTAGAGTAGAGTATAGCAGAGTGGATCAGAGAAAAGATAAACTAGAGTGGGTTAATATCTCTTCTATTTTTTGTTTTCTTCATCTTCGTGTTTGCAATATTACTATTATACATAACTATATAATTAAAAATGTGATTATTAAACTTAAGCAGCTTTCTTTCTTTTACCAATTTGTGCTTGGAAACCTGCTTTAATTGAAGAAACCGATCTAGTTGAACCACATTGATTACAACTTAAGAAATGTAATCTATTTGCTGATTCTCTCTTTAATTCAGTATTCATTGATTTACAAGTTTTACAAGTAACATATTCAATAATATATCTTCTTAAAATTGATTCCATTTGTTTTGGTTGAAATTTACCTCTTAATACTAATCTTTTTTCACCATCAATAGAACCTGAAGTACCTAATTCCGCAAATAAATATTGTATTAAATGTTCAGGATTTCTTTGTAATACAGTTGCAATTTCTTGAACATTTGCAAATAAAGTTTTTTTAGAACCTTCTCTTTGACATATTGGAGGAGGAATTCTAAATTTTGGACCAGATCTTGCTCCAGCTAATTCTGGATTATTTTGTTTTAAAATTTCAAAAAATCTTGATAATAAATTTTCATAAGGTAAACCACCTAATTCTTGTGCATCAATTTCCGATTCTTCTTTAACAGGAATTTCATCAAGACCTGCCTTTTCTAATTCTTTTTCAAAATCATTAACATCTGGAGTTACTGATGAACTTTTCTTCTTTTTCTTTAATGTTAAATCTCCTAATGCTGCAGTAAAATCATCAGTTGAAGTAGAATTTTCACTTTCAGTTTTTTTGGCCTTTTTCTTTTTTTTCAAACCGGCAAACATATCATCTTCCGCTGGGGCAGGTGAGCCTTCAGGGGTGAAACTATCATCCTTAACAACCTTCTTCTTTTTCTTCAAGCTTGGATCAAATCCTAAATCAGACATGGTTCCTTGTGGTGTCTCTTGTTAAATTTTTCAATGGCCACCTGAGTGCGAGAGCAGGAAGAAAAAAATTTGAGTGTCTAGAGTGGCACACGACCTTAGAAAATTTTTCAGAACTTGGATCAAGTCTGGGAAACAAACTGTTTCTATAATAACTATTATACAATTGGTAACTATAAGTAACTAGGACAATGCAGATTTGGATTTTTATGTCCTGGGAAAAATCCAGGGGAAAATCGGATATGTGAGTGGAAAATATGTGATTTACAGCAATACCACCATTAGATGTTGCAAAATAACAAACAACCTGCTTGAAGGTACTTTAAAAGTTTATGATTTATCTACGGATAATTTGATGGTGCCTTGTTCAATATCTTTAGTTTCGTCTTGAACTTTTTTAGCTCTTTCATCAGCTTCTTTAGTTTCTTTACCTGGTTTATAAGTAATTTTTGATTCTTCTTCACCTTCTTCAAATTTGAAATCTTCTTCTACTGAATACTTCTTTAAAAACCATTGTTCGATTTCTTCTTTACCATTATTTTCTGCTTCAAACATGGCATCATGTCCATTACCATTTTTTATGAAAACATCTGCATTATATTTATCAGTTAATAATTCAATTATTTTTAAATGTCCATTATATGCTGCCCAATGTAATGGGGTATTACCTCTTTCGTTTTGTTGATTAACTAATGTTGCGCAATCTTCTTTGGATACTATTGATAATAAATAATCTAATACTTCTAAATGACCATTGGCAGATGCCATATGAATTGGAGTAGATAATGTGATATCATCTTTAATTTTAATTAATAAACTCGGTGAAATTTCATTGAAAATCTCCTGTAAACTATCTAAATCCCCCTCTCTGGCGTCATAGATTATGGCGTCCATTTCTTCTTGTGTTAATTCAATCATTTCAGTTCCTGACATCTTTGGGTGTGAATCAAAGTCAAAAAAAATTTGAGATGAGGTTTAACTGTGAGACTGCCCGCGCCAGACATCTACAGCCAGACACAGAGACTGCGAAACAGGTTCAGCGCTTACCTGGTTTAGTAATAATGGGGAACCCATTTGCTGATGATAAGAAGAAGACCATACGAAGAGACGCAAAAGAGGTTTATGATGAAAGGAAAGGGTTGAACAAACCTCAGTATGTTAGAGGTACTCCTTTGGATCAACTTTTTATTGAACTTGAAGAAAAACTTGAAGGTACCATTGATCAGATCACAATTGATCAACTTGTAAATAGATTATTAAATGGTGATAACAGCAGTGGTGATATCAACGACCAAAGGTTGAAAGTTACAACCAAATTATTCGATTATTTGATCCAAATTCAAGAATTGTCTTTGAAACAGATTCATCCTGATAAGAATCTTATTGGGATTTCATTGCATGATATAAAAACATTCAGTAAATTAGTTAATCTTATTATCATTCATTGTGTTTATCCAGCGTTAAGTACTTTCAAAATCGGTATACCCTTAGCTAAAAGAAGATTGAAAGAATTTAGTAGAAATCAAAAACCTATTAAAATTGATTCTTTACCCCTGAATAGTTTAGCAAAATCTTATACTGAAAAATTTAGTTATAATGAAAAATTGTTAACTTTAATTTATGATAAGTTTAAAATAGTATTTAGTATAGAGTCGGATGTTAAAACATTATTAACTAAAGGAACTGGATATTCTGATTTTTTAACAATTTCAATAACTTTAATTACTTGCCCTTATTTTGATCAAACTAAAAAATCTGGATATTTATCAGAATTTGAAAATTGGATTATTAAATTACCTGGAACTTTTGAATTATTTCAAACTTTTTCATTATTTTTATCATCAAATTCTCCACCATTTTTTAAACAATTTGTTGCTAAAAAACTTCACTTATTACATTATAACGCTCCTAAAAATGATGGTCTTTTAACTTTAATTGAATTTGTACTTGGATTAAGAGAACATGAAGAAATTAACGTTGAAAAATTCGATAATGTATCTAATATAGTATTACTGAAACCAAGAGATTTATCCACAATTGAATATTTTCAAAATATTGGTAATCAATGTTTTGATTTACTTGTAAATATTAATAGACCTTATGTAACTAGTTGTGTTGGTCATATCATTGAAAATTTATGGAATAAAAATCAAAGAGTTGCCACAGATTTCTTTTTATCTAAAATTTGGAAGAATTTAAACCCATTAATGAAGACAGTGAATAACACCAATAGCAGTATTATCACCATCATTGATAATGAAGGAATTTTAACCAATGAAAAAGATTTAAATAATACCATCAACGTTCTAATTTCATTAACTAAAAAAGGTTTATCACCAGAATTATGTAAAATTTTATTTGAACCAATATTATTACCTTTATGGGGTTACTTTAACTTTTTAATCAAAAAACAGAAACCAACAGAAGTTTTAATGAATATTATTGTTGGTTATTTTATAACCATCCAACAATCTGAAACTAATAATGTTGAAGATCTTGATAAGATTTGTAAAAATTTATTATTTGATGGTGAAGAATGGGAATTTTCTATAGGGCCAAATGATTTACCTCAAATCAGTAATAAACTGATAACTATTGGAGAAGATAAAGAGAAAAGAATAAATAATTTCTTAAACAGTTTAGATGAAAGTTGTAAATCATTTATTGAAGTGCTTAAAAATTTAGATGATTTTTATATTCTAAAAATTTTTAAAAATTTACTTTCTAGATGGTTAAAAGGTGGTAATGATAATGAATTAGTTGGTGTTGAAAATCCTTTTATAGTATTAATTGATTTAAGATTAATCGAATCTATTGGGAATGAATTTAAAGAAGATATTGCTAAAACTCCAATTGATATGCTTGAAATTGTTGATGATTTCTTACGTCTTCAAAATACTTCACATCAAAGAACTAAGTTATCTAATTTAAATATAGCTTCATCAATAAAGAAAGAAGATTCAGATGATGAAGATTCAGATGATGAGGAGGAATTTGATCAAGAGGTAAATGTACAAGCTACTCCAATTTTATTAGAACTTTTATCAGCAATATTAACTGAAATTGATGATATTTCAACTGAAGTACGTGAAATATTAATTCAAATTTCTAAAAGTCTTAAAATATTATCTCAAAATAATAGTTCAAGTGAAAAATTGGCATCTGAATCATTATATAATAGAATTCAATCAATAATTTCTGGCGAAGATTTAATAAATGATCCACAAAAGGAAGATTCTAAAATTTTGAAAAGAGCAATTACAAGTTTAAATGATCCTCTAGTACCAATTAGAGCTCATGGATTATATTTATTAAAACAATTAGTTGAATCTAAGAGTGAAGTAATTTCAATTGATTTTGTAATTGAATTAAATTTAGTTCAATTAAAAGATCCTGAACCATTTGTTTATCTTAACGTTATTAAAGGTCTTACAAGTTTAATTGAATTAAATATTACTGAAGTATTACCTAAATTAATTGATATTTATATCGGTAATGGAGAATATGAATTAGATGAAAGATTAAAAATAGGTGAAGTATTATTAAATTTTATTCAATCAAATAGTGAATTATTTACAATTTCAACAACTGAAATATTAATTAATAGTATGATTTCAATGATTAGAAGATACGATGATAAATCAAAAGATCAAGATAATAGAATCAGAATGTCATCAATGTCAATTATTGGTGTATATTGTAAAGTTTATCCAATTGGATTAATTAACTTTTTGAATGATATTTTAGATTGTGCAATTGGTATTTTACAATTAGAAACTGACGAAGATAGATCAATAATGAGACGTTCATCAATTATTTTAATTCATGATCTAATTTTAGGTACTTTAAATTCTAATATGGAATTCCCTAAAAATTATCAAGATAAAGTAGAAATTTCATTAAATTATTTAGTTCAAAATGATAAAGATTTACTTGCAAGAGAACAAGCTCAACAAGTTTTAGATGATATTAATGAATTAAAGAAATTATCACTTACCAATGATCATACATAAGAATAACCCAGATAATTAAATAGAAATATAGAGAATAAGAGATAAATAGATACATAGATTTTTCTATTTATATATATTATCAAGTAGATAAACTATAAAAAATGATTTTATATTTACAGTAGAAATCTCTTATTTAATTAATCTAATCAACTTCTTCCATAGCAGATTCAACAGGTTCTTCAGTAGTTGAAGTAGTAGTAGTGGTACCAATTTCTTCAACTTCTTCTTCATCAATATTTAAACCTAATGAAATTAATCTGTTAATTCTTGAAGCAAATGATGATGGTTCATCTAATGAGAAACCGGAAGTTAATAAAGCAGTTTCATATAATAAAGTAGTTAAATCTTTAACAGTTTTATCATCAGCACCATCGGTTTCAACTTTCTTTTTTAATTCTTTAATAATTGGAGATTTTGGAGAAATTTCAAAAGTTTTCTTTGATGACATATAAGATGACATTGAAGTATCTCTTAAAGCTTGAGCTTTCATAATTCTTTCCATATTAGCAGACCAACCAAATTGACCAGTTCTAATAGCAGCTGGAGCATCAACTAATTTATGAGAAACAACAACTTTTTCAACTTGTTCACCTAAAATATCTTTTAAGGCTTTAGTTAAATCTTCATATTCTTTAATTTCTTTTTCTCTTTGAGTTTTTTCTTCTTCAGTTTCTTCTAATTCGAAATCTTTAGTAATATCAACTAATTTTTTATCTTCAAATTCTTTTAATTGAGTCATAGCATATTCATCAATTGGATCAACCAAGAATAAAACTTCAAAATCTTTAGCTTTTAAAGCATCTAAGAATGGTGATTTTTCAACAGCTTTAATTGATTCACCAGTAATGAAATAAATATTTTTTTGATGTTCTGGCATTCTAGTAACATAATCAGTTAATGAAGTCAATTCATCAACAGATTTAGTTGAATTATATCTTAATAATTTTGATAAAGCAGCTCTATTTTGTTGATCTTCATGAATACCTAATTTAAGATTTTTTGAGAAAGCACTATAAAATTTATCAAATTGTTCTTGATCTTCAGCAATTTCATTAAAAGTTTCAATTAATTTTTTAACAATATTCTTTTTAATAACTTTTAAAATTTTATTTTGTTGTAAAACTTCTCTTGATAAGTTTAATGGTAAATCTTCTGAATCAACAACCCCTTTAACAAAACTTAACCATTCTGGAATTAAATCTTCAGCATCATCAGTAATGAAAACTCTTCTAACATATAATTTAATATTATTTTTCTTTTTCTTTGATTCAAAAGCATCAAATGGTGGTCTTTTTGGAACAAATAAAATAGCTCTAAATTCTAATTGACCTTCAACTGAAAAATGTTTAACAGCTAATGGATCTTCCCAATCATTTGAAATTGATTTATAGAAAGCATTATATTCTTCTTGAGTAACATCTGAAGGATTTCTAGTCCATAAAGGTTTAGTTTTATTTAATTCTTCAGTTTCAGTAACTTGTTCTTTAATAGTTTTCTTTTTTTCTTCTTTCTTTTCATCTTCATCTTCAACTTCTTCTAATTTTGGTTTTTTATCATCACCTTCTTCTTCTTCTTTCTTTTCTTCTTCTTCATCAGCTGGAACTTCTTTTTCAACTTCTTTAGTAACAACTAATTGAATTGGATAAGAAACGAATTCTGAATGTCTTTTAACAACTTCTTTAATTCTTTTTTCTTCTAAGTATTCTAATTGATCATCTTTTAAAAATAATCTAATAACAGTACCTCTTGAAATTTTTTCATTTTTTTCATCTAAAGTAATAGTAAATTTACCACCAGCATTTGATTCCCAAATATATTGTTCATCATCATTATGTTTAGTAATAACTTGAACATGATCAGCAACTAAGAATAATGAATAAAAACCAACCCCGAATTGACCAATCATAGTAACATCAGCACCAGCAGATAAAGCTTCCATAAAAGCTTTAGTACCAGATTTAGCAATAGTACCTAAATTATTAATTAAATCAGCTTTAGTTAAACCAATACCAGAATCTCTAATTTCTAAAACTTTTTCTTCTGGTCTTGGAGTAATTCTAATAAATAATTCTGGTTCAGTTTCTAATTTTGATGGTTCACTTAATGCTTCATATCTAATTTTATCTAAAGCATCTGAAGCATTAGAAATTAATTCTCTTAAAAAAATTTCTTTGTTTGAATAAACAGTATTAATGATTAATGACATTAACTGAGTAATCTCAGCAGTGAATTCATGAGTTTCAACTTTATCTGACATCTTGTTGTTGTTTTCTATAAAATTTCAATTGATTAAAACCTAAACCTTTCCTGGAGAAATTTGAAAATATTTATAGCTTCTGGCGCGCTGTTACAAAAATGCTGAAAAGAATTTCTATCATATTCTATTGACAACTTACACGACTTCCCATGATTGAAATTTTCTAGAATACCACCACACCGGTACACCCACACCAAGGAGATCATACCAGATAGATAGATAGATAGATAGATAGATAGATAGATAGATAGATAGATAGACCTACAGAGAGGTGAATTAGAGAGAATTAGAGAGAATTAGAGAGAATTAGAGAGAATTAGAGAGAATTAGAGCTTAGATAGAGATAAGGTTCCCATTCCATTATAAACTATCTATAACTACACATGATGGATCAAGTGAAAACCAAATCATCAGTTTCCATACCACAATCAACGCATCTCTTTTTATTAAATTTCATACCATCACTTTCAAAATCTCCTAATTTTTCCCAATCATGTACATGTTTATCATTAATTGATTCACCATTCCTAATTTTTCTAGTAAATTCTTCAGCTCTTGTTTTACGTCTCATAACTTTTAATTTATCTTGATATTTCTTATCCTTCCTTTTCAATCTCATTTCTTCTCTTCTTTCCCATTCTTTATCTAAATTTTCTAATGACCCCCATTTCTTGATTGCAAATTCTTCAATTTGAAATCTTAAAAATAATTGCATTCTACTATATCCATGAGGGTTTGGTTTTTCAATTCTAGGTAATAAATTAATATCTTTTAATTCAGGTTCAGTTACTAAATAATCTTCTCTACATTCAGTTTTAGTTAATAATGAATATTTTTCAGGTTTTTCTTTAGCACATCTTCTACAAACTCTAACTTCACGGAAATTAGAATATAAATTAGGATCAATTTCAATTGATCCACATTCAAAACATTTTGGTGCTTGTGATATATCCATTGGAGGTGCTAAATCTTTAACAAAATGTTCTTTCTTTTGTTTAGCTTTCCATTCTTCTAAACTTTGATTATATTCTTCGTTTGGTTCTTCATCCATAAAACCTCCATAACTATCTTTCATTGTTGAAAAATCAAATTCAATATAATCTTTCCTTTTAATTGATCCCCTTTCAACTTGTTGTTGATCATATTTTCTTTTAGCAGCTTCTGCTTCTTTTAACCCTTTAGGAACCGGTATAACTTCACTTTTACTATTAGATGCATCTCTATTATTATTTTCTAAGTTTTTTCGTATCTCTAAAGCTTTTAATCTATTTTGCTCTACTCTTTTCTTTTGTTCCTCAGTAATTTCGGTTACTGGTCTTGATTCTTGTTGAATCCCAGAACTTATAGTCAGCACTCTAATATTCGGATCTATAGCGGAAACAACTGGCCTATCTCGTATTCCTCTTTGATGTAATCTTTCTAAAGCTTTACGTCTATTAGCTTCCTATTAAAAAAAAATTGTTAGTCATCTGTTCTTCCTCAATTTTATAAGTTTTAACTAATCTCACGTTTTACTAATCTCAACCACTGTGCCCAAACTTCCAATAGGTTGGATGGAGATCCACAACCAGACAATAAGATCAATCAAAAACTTTAAAATTTATCAGGTTGATACTTACAATTCTTTGTCTCTGTTCATCAGATAAAGTACTTTTGAACGCCATTTACCTTCAGATATACTAAAAATTGTGGTTTTTCGCACTTTGTCAAGTATGGCTGCAATAGCTAGGAAATTATAAGCAAAAAATGGTCCACTATTTTTGACCGGGGATTTTTGACTGGGGGGGTCCTTAAATTTTTGAATTATTTTCTTGGTTAACAAGAGTGGCAGCACCTTTAATTGGCTGGATTTGGCATGATAATTAACTATTATTTTATTGGTAATACTTACTAAAAACATTTTAATCCACCACATTAACTCTTTTTGCGGCGAAATCACGTGCTGGATGATTATGTGGATCACAATAGAGATAAAAATAAAAATGTATCAGATATGAAGTTTCTAGTGATCATGAGAAGTAAAAGAGAGTTAAAGAAGGAATTTTAAGTTATTTAGGAGTAAGCTATACTTTACAACCCTTATACATGGGGTCAGTATGTTATACATTGGGTCTGAGATCTGAGATCTAGTAAAAGTAGGAACCTTCATATTTTGTGTGTATTTGGGATTAGTTTGCAGTGGCTCGTTATATTGTTACAAAACTCAAACCACCACAGTAATCTACCACAATTTGTTGATATCATTATTGCAACAATAATTAGCTCTTATATTTTTCCCAATGAACTCTTGAACTATAAATAATCAGTGGTTTGGAATTATTTTAAACTTTAGAAAGTAAAAGTAAGTTATCTAAATTCTTTTTTTTTTGTGGTTGTATTAAATTTGACAATTTATCTGGTATTATGTCAAACGTTAATAGTGAAGTTACTAGTAATACTTCCAGGGAAGAAGTTAGAAACAGTTCATCTAAAGATGATAAACTTATTGATGTTGTATCATTAGAGTCAAGTACTACTGATGTTGACTCATTTGATGAAAATCCATTCTTAGAACCAAAAATTGCATCTTATTATAAAGATGTTTATGAAAAATCAAGGTATGAATGTAGAGATGTGTTTGATCCATATTATAAATGGACACCACAAGAAGAGAAAAAACTTGTTAGAAAATTAGATTTTAGAGTTGCTTTAACTGCATGTATTTTGTTTGTTGCATTACAAGTTGATAGAGCTAATCTTTCCCAAGCAGTTGCTGATAATTTATTAGAAGATTTAAATTTAACTACTAATGATTATAATTTAGGTAACACCTTATTTCTTGTTTCATTTTTAGCTGCTGAAATTCCAATGTCATTATTATCCAAAAAAATTGGACCTGATGTTTTTATCCCGTTCCAAATTCTTGGTTTTAGTATTGTAGCTGCTTCACAATTTTGGATGACTGGTAAGGCAAGCTTTTTAATTTGTAGAGTTTTAGTTGCCTTCTTAGAAGGAAGTTTAATCGCTGATTTAGTTATTTGGTTATCATATTTTTATACTTCGAAAGAATTACCAATTAGATTATCATGGTTTTGGACAACATTATCACTTGTTCAAATTGGTACTTCATTATTAGCTTTTGGAATATTACGGTTAAGAGGTCTACATGGTAGAGCAGGTTGGAGATGGTTATTTTTAATTGAAGGTTTATTTACATTTACTATTGGTATTGCATCATTTTATTTAATGGTTCCATCAGCTGTCCAAACCAAAAATAGATTTCACCCCAAAGGTTGGTTTACTGATCATGAAATTAAGATTGTAGTTAATAGAGTTTTAAGAGATGATCCAAGTAAAGGTGATATGAATAATAGACAAGCTGTTGATTGGCAAGGTTTTTGGAGATCACTTTGGGATTATGATATTTGGCCGATTTATATTATTGGTCTTATTGCTTATGCTTCATATAATACCGTTCCATCATATGTCACATTGACTTTGAAGCATGTTGGATTTTCAACTTTTAATGTTAATTTACTTACAATTCCTGGTAATGTTATTCATATTATTCTGTTACTTGGGATTACTTGGTTTTCTGAAAGAATTAATCAAAGAGCATTAGTTGGATTATTAGTACCATTATGGAATATCCCAGTTTTGGCAGCTTTAGCATTTTGGAAAGGTACTAATATTAATGTTTGGGGTACTTGGATTTTATATACATTAGTTATTGGACAACCATATTTCCATGCAATTTGTGTTGCTTGGTGTTCAAGAAATTCAAATAGTTTAAGATCAAGATCCTTATCAGCTGCAATTTATAATATATTTGTTCAACTTGGAAGTATTTATTCACAAAATATTTATAGGAAAGATGATGCACCACTTTATAAAAGAGGTAATAAAACATTATTTGGTTTAACTTTTGCATTAATCCCGGTTTTACTTTTAACTAAAGGTTATTATATGTGGAGAAATCATTCTAAGGCAAAGATTTGGGATAAAATGACAACTGAAGAAAAGGAAGAATATCTTCATAATAATAAGAATCTTGGAAACAAGAGATTAGATTTTAGATTCGCTCATTAGTTTATAGATAATATAGAGTATTATCAGAGTTATCTTTAACAATGATAAAATATTTCTGAGAGATAATAGTAAG
Organism: Yamadazyma blattariae; assembly: GCA_030581595.1. NCBI lineage: Eukaryota > Fungi > Ascomycota > Pichiomycetes > Serinales > Debaryomycetaceae > Yamadazyma > Yamadazyma blattariae. Next base: position 782,629 of record JAKTTU010000002.1, on the reverse strand, counting down.
TAAGAGTATAACAAGAAAATGAATAATGAAAACACATTAAAATTAACCGAAGCCTATAAAAAACGAATCTATAAATTGTGAAAATAATAATTTAAAAAATAATAATTTAACAATTTACGAATGTTAGCTTCTGTTTAAAATTTTATCAGCGAAATTTGGTAAAACAAATGAAGCTTCATGAATTTCTTTAGTATAATATTTTAAATTTTCATCAACAAATTTATCAGTCCATTCAAATCTAATTGGTTTTTTAACATTAGCTTTTGAATCTTTTGAACAAACCATAAAACCAATTGAACCAGATGGGTAAGTTGGAATCATAGTATAAGCATATTCAGCAACTGGGAAAATAGTATTACAATCTTTCTTTAATTGAGAAATAATTGGCATATGTAAGTAAATATTTTCAGCTTGAGTGGTAATAACACCTTTTTCAGTTAAAGCATCATGTAATAATTGGAAATAAGGTTTTTGGAATAAAGATTCAGCTGGACCTTCTGGATCTGATGAATCAGTAATAATAACATCAAATTGATTTTTATATTCAGCTAAAAATTTAAAACCATCACCAATATGAACTTTAACTCTTGGATCATTGTAAGCTTTAGACATTTCTGGTAAATATTTTTTAGAAACTTCAATAACAGTTTCATCAATATCACATAACCAAGCTTCTTCAATTGAATCATGTTTTAAAATTTCTCTTAAAACACCACCATCACCACCACCAACTACTAAGGCTTTTTTAGGATTTGGATGAGAATTTAAAGCTAAATGAGCAATCATTTCTTGATAAGCAAATTCATCTCTTTCAGTAACTTGAATACAATTATCTAAAACTAAAACATTACCATAATCAGTTGATTTAAAAACTAAAACATCTTGATATTTGGATTGTTCAACATGTAAAACTTTTTCAACTCTAATAGACATAGCTTGACCTGGCCACATGGTGTTGGAGATTTCAGCAAACCAGCCATCTTTAATTGAAGGATGAGTTAATTCTTGAGCCATACTGTAATTTTAATGGAATTAGTGGAAGTTTTATTCTCTTTGAAAATTTTTTTTGAAAATTCTTTCTTGGTAGAAATACTGCGAAACTATCAGGAAGTCAATTTAATTGGTTTAAATCAGTATTACTAAAAAACTGGTTAATTAAAATCTATTATTAACCTCAATGATTAAATAGAACATTTCAAGAGGTATCTAAAATTATATTTAGTTTTCTAATTACTATGATAAATCGTTTGCAATTGTCATTATTCATAATTTTAAACGTGCGGATAAATATTCTTACTGGGGCCAGTTGCTGCAAAAATCCATTTTTGGTTTGCGAATCACCAATTAACAGCGGGTGTACCGCGCTTCCGGATGGTGTACCGGTCTGAAAATACAAGTTCCGAGTGTAGCTAACGAGGTAACTTTTTTTTCCTAAAAAGAGGCAACTTGTCCGAGTGGTTAAGGAGAAAGACTTGAAATCTTTTGGGCTTCGCCCGCGCAGGTTCGAGTCCTGCAGTTGTCGTTATTTTTTTTTTTGTATCGCGAACTTAGATCAACTGAACTTGTGGACTTTAAGGAAGTGAAAGAGTGAATTGGATAAAGAGTTTAGTGGTTAATCGCTGGTTTTTTTTTCTTTTTTTTTACCATTTTCTTTTCAGTACCATAATTAGCGTTAGTGTTTATATAGCAGAGTCGTTGAGATGAATCCACTGGAATTACTTGAAGCTTTTAGAAGTGTAGACTTGGAGTTAGATACTTATAACTGGTTAATACCATATAGTTGGTACTTCATTTATGTTTATATAAGTTTACCGTTTGTAGCTTATATTTTATTACCATTCATCGTTGGTAGTAGTGGACATAGTGGTACAAGATCGGTGACGATATTTGTTTTAGGTGATATTGGACATTCACCAAGGATGTGTTATCATGCCAAATCATTCACTAATCTTGAATATAATGTTAATTTATGTGGTTATAATGAAAGTAACATAGCTGAAGATTTATTAGATAATGAAAGAATTGATATTTATCCAATTAAACCTATTTCCAATCCAGGTATTCCTTATAGTATATTTGGTCCTATAAAAGCTTTATTACAAGCATTACAATTATTTCAATTGCTATCATCATTTAGAGGTACTGATTATATTATGATTCAAAATCCACCTTCTATACCAATTCTTTTCATTGCTGTTTTATTTATTAAAGTTTTCAGTAGGAAAACTAAATTAATTATTGATTGGCATAATTTGAATTATTCAATTTTGAATTTAAAATATAATAATGAAAATCATATTATGGTTAAATTTTTAAAATTTTATGAAAAGTTCTTAAGTAAATACGCTGATTTAAATTTAACAGTAACTGAAAATATGTCAAAATTTTTAGTTAAAGATTTTGGAGTTGATAAGTCTAAAGTTTTGGTAGTTAGAGATAGACCAGGAGATAGCTTTTCACCTTTAGAAAAATTAGAATTATCTAAAGATGAAATTAGTCTGCATCAAGTTTTCAAAGGAATTGATGTTATCGATTATAAAATATTAATAACATCTACATCATTTACTCCAGATGAAGATTTTAATATCTTACTTGATGGTTTAAAAATTTATGATGAGGATAAATCAACTAAACCAATATTATTATTAGTAACTGGTAAAGGTCCTTTAAAGGAAAATTTTATAGAAAGAGTAGAAGAATTAAAATTCCTGTCAAAAGTTATAATTAGAACTGCTTGGTTAGAATATGAAGATTATCCATTAATAATGTCAATGGCAAGTTTAGGAATTTCATTACATACTTCATCCAGTGGATTAGATTTACCAATGAAAATTTTAGATTATTTTGGTTGTGGGGTCCCTGCTATATCCTTAACTTTCCCAAGTATTGGAGAACTTGTTAATGATGGCAGTAATGGTTTAGTTACTGATTCAAATACAAGTGAAGAGATTTATAGATTGATTAAACTTGCTTTAAGTGATGAAAAGTTATATACCACAATTAAACAAGGAGCTATGAAGGAAAGTGAACTTAGATGGAAAAGAAATTGGAATGAAAAATTATCAGAAATTTTTAAATATAGATCATAAAATCATTAAATTATAATAATACATATAATAATATACACATATAATATACACATTTACATGGTTGGTTGGTTGGGTCAATTGAAATTATATATTCAAGTTATATTTTCACCAACCATTTTTTCAATTTTATTTACCACTATATCCCATTCTTTAAACGCTACATCATGAAATTTTCTACCTAATGCATTATCTATAGAACGATGATATACCAACTCTGAATTAATTGTATTTTTTAATCTTACTATCATATCAGACCGCCCATTTGATAATTCATTTAAATAACTTAAAAAAAATTCAAGATCATCTTCATGTGGTCCACCTTGATCTAATGACATTTTAATCCACTCTTGAATCATAATATTTATATCATTACCATCATTACCGGCCCCTTGAAACAATGGGACTTGATTGATTTTCGGCTGTGAATCAATCCAGAATTGAGTGAGTGGTAAACTTGAAAGTTTGGCATTGTTGATCGATTGTTTAAATTTTTCTTTCAATGATTGGGGTTTAAACTTTTTACGTGATTCAAGATCTTCAAGTACTTCATTTCTTAGTGATGATGGTAACTCATTCAACACAGAGGAATCATATGATAAATCTGGTTCATATGGTTGTTGTGGCTGCTGTGGTTTTTGAGGTGAACTAGTCCTGGATTTCTTCTTAGGTGATGGCTTTTTAGGTGATTCAACAACTCTAACATAACGTGGTTCTTGAGTAGTTGAGGTAGGTAAAAGTTGTTGTAAATATGCTTTACCACCACCATCATTATTATTATTACCACCTTTATATTTACTAGGACTTGAAGTAGCACTTGGTTTAGGTAAAATTCCTCTACGTATTAATTCACTTTTAAGTTCTCTTTTGATATCCCAAGGTAACGATTCAAATACATCCCAATCAATTTTACCATCAACAGGAACAGCTTCTGCAAAATCTGTTTCATCAAGTACCCTTTTAGGTTTATTGGTACGTGATATTCTACCATTTAAAGTCATTTGTCTTGATTTTTTGACTTCATCGGCATCTTCTAATTTCCCTATAGTTACAGCAATACCTCTAAGTTCATTTGGCAGGATGGCAAGGATTCTAGCTAATGATTTCATTTCTGAAGATATTAACCCAGAATCATTAGTTGGGATTCCTAATTTAGCTGATTTATTGAAAAAATCACAATTTCCCATACCTAAATGTTTGGGAGGAATTATTGGTGCATTTGGTGCACGTTTGGCAAGTTTTAAAGTTACTTGAGATCCCACAACGTTTAAATGAACTAATCTTTTACTGATTTCAGATGCTAATCTTTGTAGGAAATTCTCAACTTGATTATGAGTATCGAATCTGATACCAAAATTAACATCAACTGAAACTGATTTTCGTTCATGATCTTGATCTAATTTAGAATTATCAATACCTCTACAATAATCAAATAATTTACTACCGGTTTTAGGACCAAATGTTGAAATTAATATTGGTTTTTGGATTTTAATTAAATCTGAGATTTTTGATTCTGAAACTTTTGTTAATCCTGAAATTTTATCCATTATTGATCTACCAACTCCAGGTAAACTTTTAACACTAATATTACTCAAAAAATTTTCTAAATTTGAATTTGAGTTTAAGTCAGACTGTAGGATATAATACCCATTAGGTTTAGCTTTCCTTAAAGATAATTTAGCTAGTAAGATATTTGAACCAACACCAATACTAACAGAACAATTTGTTCTTTTATAAACCTCTTCACGTACGGTTTCACACCAATCAGATATATCACCATCATAATCACTTAAATCCACCATTGCTTCATCAATCAGAATAGGATAAATATCAAGATTAAGTGAAATTAAATAATCGTATAAAGCTTTTGCATATTTCTCATAAAGATCAAACTCATATGGTATAATTATTAATTCTGGACATAATCGTTTAGCTGATCTAACCCACAGACCATTAGTGACACCATATCTTCTAGCTACGTAATTACAACTAGCTATATCAGAGGTAGAATTCCCATGAGACACTGCTAAAGGTACTTTATTAATATCATAATTAGTCTTGTGACAAGATGCAGTAGTGAAGAAACAATCAAAATCAATATGAGCGATATTAGTAATATTTGATTTTTTACCCTTTATTTTGGGAACCTGTTTAAGAAATTGAAGTTTTAAATCTGATTTCCAAGTACTTAAATGATGTAATCTTGATTTAGCGAAAAATGATTCAAGAAAATCAGGATGTTTAGCATCTAGAGGTTTATGCCGTTTAATTGGTTGTTGAGCTGGGGGAATAAACTCATCTCCTGATTGTTCTCTTTCATCTTCTTCATATTCCATCTCTTCATTCTCTTGTTCTTCTTCATCTAAGGAATCTTCTTGTAATAAATGATCATCATCAACTTCTTCATTAAACTGTTCATGAGCAAATTCATTTTCAAACTTAGGCAATCTACCTTGATCAAAAGCAATCTCTTTAAACAATCGATATTTTTTCCAATCTAATAATTCCCTTGATTCGATACAATCAACAATCCATTGAGCTTTAACAACTTTACAATTCTTATACTGAATTTGTTTTCTTGGAGTTAATCGATCACAAACAATATGAGTAGCATCACTTTTATTCCCCAAATAAGTCAAAAATTTACCACCAAAGATAATTACAAGTCTATGAATTTCATTCATTGATGGTATGGTATGACCATTTACAAAAATTATACAATCTCGGAAAATTGGTTCACGAAATTCATCGTTTCCCTGTAAGGCTCGTCTGGTTCTGTCCCATTCAATATATTTCTGATCTTCAAGTTGTTGTTTCTTATGTTTATTATCGAAATATACTCCATAATCACCAAATCCATGCATTTCAAGATCTTCACCATCCTCTTGATCTTCCTCTTGATCTTCATCTTGATCTTCATTTTCACTTCTATTTGCACTTTCGTATTCTTGTTCTTCTTCTAGTTCTTGTCGTATTTCATCATTCACTTCATCTTTACCATCAGCTTCGTCTATTACTGGTTCCAGATTCAATATTTCAGGACTTATAACCTTCTGTAACAGTCCATTTGGTTTAGTTTGTAATAATCCTGGTACATTACGCGTTAAATAATCATTAAATGAATCATTAAAAGCATCTGATCCAATAATTTCTTTATTATCATTATCATTATCATTATCCTTCTGAGTTTTCAGTTGAGATTGACTTATGGAACTAATATGAGAAAGTAATTGTGAATCATCTAATGATTGCAAAAAACTCTTGTAATCATCATCCATACCATAGCTGCGAAATTTTTCAAAAATTCATTATAGATAAAGGAAACAGAGAGAGTACAAGACAAGAATGCAAGTCAAGATTACAACAGGAAACAACAGGAAATAAGAGGAGATAGAGACAGAGAAACATGGATATTACATTGATATATTATCAAACTTGTTAATAATCACTGATATTGCCACTTCAACATTTTAAAACAAATTTACCTGTAGTTTTACCACTTTCTAATAATTTTGCAACTTCAACGTATTCACTTAAGTTATATTCAGTTGGTTCAGGTAATTTAAGTTTCCCAGTATCTAAATCATTAATGATTTGATTTAAATAATAATCCCATTTCCCAGGTAAACGTAAATAAGGATCTTTTTGAGGTCTAGCAATTGATAAATTTTTTGGAGTTAAAGTATAAATACTAACTGGTGGAACTTTACCACTACTATTACCATAACTAATTAACATCCCACCCACAGCCAATGAATCAATTGAAGTTTGCCAACTTGATTGACCAACACTATCAAAAGAAACTTGAACACCTAAACCATTAGTAAATTGATTAACTTTTTCAACCACATTTTCTTGTTTATAATTAATTGTAAATTGAGCACCTAATTCAGTAGCTAATTTTAATTTTTCATCAGTGGAAGCTAAAGCAATAATTTTAGCACCCTTTGATTTTAAAACTTGAATTAAAACTTGACCAACCCCACCAGCTGCAGCCCAAACAAGACAAAAATCATTTTTTTGAACATTATAAGTTTCTTGAGCAAACGTATAAGCAGTTAAAGTTTGAACTGTCATTGAACCATATAATTTCATTTGTTTATCAGTGGTTGAATCAGGTAATTTGGACATTAAAATAAAATCTTGGGGAATTTTATGATATTGTGAAAAACATCCAGCAGTATTATAAATGATTTTATCACCTACTTTATATTTAGTTACTTTGGAACCAATTTTAACAATTTCACCACTTGCTTCTCTACCCAAGACATAAGGGAAACTAGTTGGATAAAGACCTTTTCTATAATAAGCTTCAATAAAATTAACCCCGGAATAATAATTTTTAATTAATATTTCCGTATCATCAATGGCTGGCACTGGTTGATCACCATATTTAATAACTTCATAAGTTTCACTGTTACCATCAATGAAGATAACTTTTTGACTGGTTGGAATGGACATATTGACAGAAATGTTGACAATTGAAACTTCACAATAAATTGGGTTGATTTCGACAGATTAGTAATTGGCTGCGAAAAGACGTTGATGCAGCTTTATATGGATTGTCTGACAAATACGATTAGTCAGAGAAAAACAAACCAAAACAAACCAAAACAAACCAAAACAAAACAAAACCAAGACATAATGAAGTTAAGTAAGGGATTGTGATAGTGGCAAGTTATAAGATTGGACTTGAAAGAATTAAATTGAAAGAATGGAATTGAAAGAGTTGTAATGAAGGAAATACAGAAATTTCCAGCCAAGTCAGCCTCATACATGGTAAATCTCCATTGCAAAAAGGGAAACGTATTTCGATACCAATAAAAAAATAAACTACAACAATAAACTACAACAATAAACGACAAAGAATTAATTACAACAATAAATTACAAACGCTTACATAACAGGTTAACACAGTATCGTCCAATTATAATTCCATTACAAGAATAGGTGTGTGTTTATGCGTCAAGGCTAAGTAAATGAAATTGAATGACAAACTTAAGTGCTTATAAGGTTTAATGTAAACAACTCGAATACAGTTACATTCCTGTTTGAATATTTGCAGACATATCCTTTGCAAACAAGTCTGCCAACATATCATTTGCAAACAAGTCTGCAAATAAGTCTTTTGTAATATCATTTGCATAGTATATCATTTGCATACTATTAATGTTGTTGCTGTGACATCAATTGGGTACTTGAAATGGTGCCAGGGGTGGTGCCAGCCTTGGCCCTAAATTTAGAACCAACGGTTCTAAATTTAGAGCGCGCGACACGCGACACGCGACATCTGATGAGAATTAAAAATGAGAAATTTGTGTCCATCTGAGAAAGTTGACAATTGAGTAAACAAGCAAACTAAAATGGTACGTTGATGTATTACAAATGATACGATTGTAAATACCTAAATAACACATTTGAGTATCACAGCGATCATTGGGATGGGGTGGTTCAGTTGATTGTGATGATCCACCAGCCAGTTCAGGATTGGATCGGCGTATTTTGCCAATTGCTGCTACGGATTGTATGGGCAACTACGCGTTAACGAGGAGCACAACACATCATTTATGATCCCACATCATTTTATAGTCATTTTATATAATCATTGTATATAGTCATTTATGTTATAATCATTGTATATAGACATTTTATAAAATCATTTATGTAGTGATTTATGTAATTTTCTGGTACTAACAATGTAGGCTGAAAAATTATCTGAACAACAAATTGCTGAATTTAAAGAAGCATTTTCATTATTTGATAAAGATAGTGATGGGAAAATTACTACCAAAGAATTAGGTACTGTAATGAGATCTTTAGGTCAAAATCCAAGTGAAAGTGAATTAACTGATATGATTAATGAAGTTGATATTAATAGTGATGGTTCAATTGATTTCCCTGAATTTTTAACTATGATGGCAAGAAAAATGAAAGATACTGATTCTGAAGCTGAAATTGCTGAAGCTTTTAAAGTTTTCGATAGAAATGGTGATGGCAAAATTTCTGCTGCTGAATTAAGACATGTTTTAACTTCAATTGGTGAAAAATTATCTGATGCTGATGTTGATCAAATGATTAGAGAAGCTGATACTAATAATGATGGTGAAATTGATATTCAAGAATTTACTAAATTATTATCTGCTAAATAATTTTCTCAATAATAAAGTAAAATGATAAAGAGTCGATGATAATAATAATAAATGCAAAAAAAAAACTGATGCTTTTACGCTGATTTTAATTGTTCAATATAAATATTTCTTCTGGAATTTGAAAAAAAGCTGTTTTAAGATCTTGTATGTGTGTGTCTGTGATAACAAAATAATATGAGAGATCTTGGCCTTTTTTTTCTTTCTTTCAATTAATTTTATTTATAGAGTTCTGATAATACCTTGAGTAGTAGTATGTTAATGATATATATTCTTTCAAATTATCTTTTTCTCCCATCTACTTTCTTTACTCTATTTACTATTCATATCTCAATTTCTTTACTACCTTTATTGTTATAAGTTTACTTAATCACTGTTTGATTACCGTACATTATAATACGAAATCAATAGTCTAATAGTCTTTTAAAACTATGTGGATCAGAGGATATGATGATGTGACAGAGATCAGACAATAATTAACCGAAATTCGCTATAAATTAAACAATTTAATATAATATAAAGATCATCTCTTTAAAGAATTAAATCTACTAATTCTTGCTGATGATCTTTGTCTAAACATTGTTGATGGAGTTGAACTAACTCTTTTCCTTGGTTGTGATCTTCTTTCACTTAAAAGATCAATATTTTCATTATTATTATTACTCTCTTCTTCTTCTCTTTCATCGAAAAAATCTTCATGATCATAAGTAATTTCACTTAAATCTCTATTAATCATATATCTTAAAGCATTAAACCAAACATTATGTCTTCTTCTATTACTACAAGTAAATTTAATTGATTTAGTTTGAGAATGAACAATAATACTTTTATGATAAATACCTGGTGGTAAAGGATTATTATCTTCAACACTTTCAACACTAACAATTGCAGCAGCTCTTGTTTTAACTTCACTTGGATTCGACATTGATGGATTAACAGTTGACCAATAAAGAGTTAATGAATATGGATGAACCCAGAAATATCTTTCATGTCTCAGATCTCCAATTGATTGGAATGGTCCTAATTTACGATGATATTTCCAAACAAATTCTCCAATAACAACCTGGGCAATGGCTGGAATCATGGATCTGTCAGTTAATGATGCATTAGTTGCCATTGATAATATACCAGTGGTATTAACAGTATCTGCATAACTATGAGCATTAGAATGAATTGATAAATTAGATCTCAGCATTGTTGGTGATGAAATTGATTTAACTGAATTTCTTGGAATTGTAAATCTTGAAACATTACCAGTTTCTGGACTTTCTCTATAATCTCTTAAGCTTTCAACTTCACTTTCTGGTATAGTATCAACTGAAGGTGGTGGCAATTGTTCTTGTTCAATAATAATTTCACTTTCATGTTTAAATCCTCTCTTTTCTGCATAAGCTTTGAAATCTTCATCACCCATTTTTTCAATATTTAATGATTCATTACGTAACAACTTATTATAATAAGATGTTGGAATGGCAGAAATCTTTGATGGCTCAGGTTCACGTAATGCAGTGGTGGCAATAAATGAAGATGAAGGTAAAACTAAATATCCTAAACTTTCACCAAATTTGAAAAATTTATCAGGATTTGATAAGATTTCATTATTTTGATTATTTGCTTCATGTTGCGATTTTGATAATGCAACTAATCCAAATTTATCAGCCATTCCATTAATTTGATCTCCAGTAACATTATCAACTGATTTTGATCTAAGATTTTCATATTCTGATTCATCAATCATAATTAATCCCATTTCTCTACTCTTCAATAACATCGATTCTTTACTCATATCTGGTTTTTTCTTATCATTTAATTCAAATATAGTAGCATCTTTTTCACTTAATTCTTGTCTAAGTTTAATCCATTCACTCTTTGAAATAATTTCTAAATCATTTTCATTGGCATATGTTTCAATATCTTCTTTACTTATCGATAATAAATCAATGTATTCATCTTCTTTGATTACTATCATACCAATTCTACCAGCACTAGCTTTTAATTCTTCTTCATCTAATAAGAATGAATCTTCAGCATCAACAAAATTTTCTCCACTATATAATGAAATATCTCTTGATGATCTTCTATTATTTCTAATTGCTTGGCCAATACTTTCTGAAGCCGTGACAGTTGTAGCAGCACCTGTAGCTGCTGCAGATGCTGCAGCAATGGCTGATTTCTTTTCTTTATCTAATTCTTCATTACTTAATAATTTAGCCCCCATTGAAGTTTCAATTAAGTTTTTCAATGATTTTTTAGTTTCTACATCTCCATTAATCAAATCATGAATACTACCTAATTTAAATTTCTTAGCTTCTTCTTTACTAACACTAACTTGTCCAGATTTGTCTAATTTACTTTCTAATGTTTCATTGGCACGATTATTAATATCATTAAATTCAACTAATGGTATAATTTTCATATGTTGTTTATCTGCACAATCTAATAAATATTGCAAACTTGGAGAATCGTAATCATCTTTAGTAATCACTACCAACCCTTCTTCTTTAGCCTTTTCTTCTAATGATTTATTAGCTGATTGTTTTAATTTTTCTAATTCTTCAATTGGGATAACTTCCATACCATTTTCTCCTGCTTTGGAACGTAAAATGTCAACACTTGGTAATGTGGCAGCAACGATTAATTTATCATAATCAGAATTATTAATTAATTTATAACCATTTGCTTCAGCTTTAGATTCTAATGATTTATTTAATTCTTTATATTCATCATTAGCTATAATAGTATGTGATGATGAAATTTTACTTTTAACATCTTCAATATCTGGAGTTTCAATTTTAGCCTTCAATGCACTCAATGCACTAGCTCCAATCATAACCATACCCAATCCTTTAACTTGATCTTCTACTGGGATATTCAACTTCTTATAATTTTCTTCTGGTACAAGAACATGTCCAATAGATTTAGAATGTTCATCTAATTTATCTTTAGATGGTGAAATTAATTTTTCATAATCATCTATTGCAACTAATTTCACACCAGCTTTATCAGCTTTAGAATCTAATGGTTCATCAGCAACTTCTTCAATGGACTTAAATTCAGGTTCTGAAATCATAACATGTCCTTGAGCTGATGCATGAGTTTTGAGTGATTCTAAATCTGGTGAGGTCAATTCTTCATATTTAGATATATCAATAATCACCTTACCTTGGACATTCTTTGACACTTCAAGTAATTCATCATATTCTTCTTTAGGAACAATAATAGATCCTGATTCTTGAGCTTTATCTTCAATGGATCTACTTAATTCTTTATGATCTCCGACTGGAATAATAACATGTTCATGATCACCAACTTTAGATTTAAGGTATGCAAGATCAGGTTTTTCAATTTGAGAAGTTAAATTGTAAACTGTTGAATTCAATTTATCATAATCATTAACTGGGATAACTACATGGTCTGGTACTTTGGATTTAATATATTCCATATTAGGTTTATCAACTTGATATTGTAATTTTTCAATTTGATCATTTAATCCATCATAAACTTCCTTATCAACAACAACTTTACCCTCTTTACTAGCTTTATCATCAATAGATTGTTCTGCTTGTGATTTAATCAGTTGTAATTCAGTGATAGGTAATATTGAATGACCAGAAGTTGACGCAAGGGATTTAATACGATCTAATGATGGTTCATTTAATTCTTTGAATTTCTCATCACTAATAACTGTATGACCATGACCTTTAGCTTTAGACATAACATGTGATAAATCAGGTGAATTGGTTATGCTAGCCAATTCATCATATTCTTGTTTAGTAACTAAAACTTTACCTTGATCTTTAGCTAAATCATCAATCGATCTTGATTTATAATTCTTTAAATCTGCTAATTCACTAATTCCAATTAATGACATTCCAAACCCTGTAGCTTTAGCTAATAAATGATTATGATCGGGTGAATTAGCTTTATTAATTAATGCATCATATTCATCAACACTAATAGCTTTCATGTTTTGTTCACTTGCAAGTTCCTCAATAGACATATTAGCTTTCTTATCCAATCCTTGGTACCTATCAACTGGTAAAATAACATGATTCTTGTTCTTTGCATGAGTTGAAATTTCTTCTAACGTTGGATTTGATAATTGATCTAAAATTTCCTTATGTTCTTTAATTGGTAACATAATGTGTTCATTATTCTTAGCATGATTTGATAATACATCTAATGAAGGATTAGATAATTTTTCTAAAATTTCTTTATGTTCATCAATTGGTAAAAATACATGATTATTATTCTTAGCGTGACTTGATAACTCATCTAAGGATGGATTAGCTAATTTGTCTAAAATTTCTTTATGTTGATCAACTGGTAACATAATATGATTATTATTCTTAGCATGATTTGATAATTCATCTAATGTTGGGTTAGCTAATTTATCTAATATTTCTTTATGTTCCTTGACAGGCAATACAACCAATCCAGAAGATTTAGCTTTATCATCAATACTTCTTGAAATTTCGGTTTTCATATCTTCATATTCTTTATTTGGGATAGTAACTAAATTTGATTCTTTAGCTTTTTCATGAATTGATTTTGATAATTCTGATTTCATGCTTTCATGTTCTTCTAATGGAGTAACAACTAAACCGGATTCTTTAGCTTTATCTTCAATTGATTTAGATAATTCTGATTTCATATTGTCATATTCAACTGAAGGTACCATAACCATCCCGTGAGCTTTAGCTTTGGATTCAACATGATCTAATGATGGAGAATTTATAGTAAATTCTAATTCTTTCAATTTTGTTGATTCGATAGCAGTTAAACCAATTCCACTACCAAGTAAAAGTAAATCATCTTTAGTAGGAGAATTCTTAATACGTGCAAGTTCTTTATGTTGATTAGCTGGAACTAATACATGATCTAATTTTCCGGATTTTTCAGCCAAGTAATCAAGGGATGGCTCATTAATACTTGAATGTAATAATTCATGATCAACTTTCTTCATGGTAACATATCCTAATTTATTAGCATGATTATCAATATCTTTGATATCAGGTTGAAGTAATTTATCATAATCAGATTCTGGAATTATTACAGATTTATGATTTTTAACTTTAGCTTTTAAGTAATCAATTTGTGGAGAATCTAAATTACCTAAAAGTTCTTGATGTTTAGCCTTTTCAACCAAAAGATAACCTTGATCATTTGATTTCTCATTAAGGAAACTCATTGATGGTTTTTCAAAATGTTCTTTCAAATCGTTTAATTCTTTGGATTCAACTAAATCATGATTCAATTTACCAGCATGATTAACAAGGAAATCTTTACTTGGAGAATTAACTGTGTCATTCAATTTATTGAATTCGTCAACAGCAATAATACTAAATCCTAATTCACTAGCTTTAGTAGTCAAATACTTAATTTCAGGTTTATCAATTGAATTTCTCATATTTTCGAACTCTTTATTTGCCATTACAACCATTGACTGTTTCTTTGCACTATCTTTCAAGTAATCAATACTTGGATTCTTAACTTGTTCTTTTAATCCATTGTAATCTTCTTTTGGAACAACAACAAGTCCACTACTTTCAGCCTTTTCTTCTAAATGTTCTCTAGTTGGTGTTGAAATAATTGATGACAATTTTTCATATTCATGCAATGACACTAAAGTATAACCAAATTCTGACGCATGGTTTTTCAAAAATTCTAAACTTGGTTTATCTAATTTGTTGGTCATTGATTCATAATCTTCTTTTTTCACTAAGACATTACCATGCGATTCAGCATGTTTCTTAATATGGGCTAAATCTGGAGTATCAGCTTTGATAGTTAATTCTTTTAATGCACCAACACCTAACAATGAAAGTCCTAATAATCCAGCATGTTTAGTAATAAAATCTTTACTTGGTGATGAAATTTGATGATTGATACTATTTAATTCCTTTTCATCAATAAGTACCAATCCAGAAACTTTTGCTTTTGATTTCAAGTAATCAAGTGATGGTGATTCAATTTGTGATTTCAAACTACTCAATTCTTTGGATTCAATTACACTAAATCCTAAAATTCCAGATTTTTCAATTAAATATTCTACAGTTGGATTTTCCATACTTTCAATTAATGAATTGTATTTATATTTAGGTAATGCAACCATACCAAGATCCTTAGCTTTGTTGATAATCTTTTCTGGTGTAAAATCATTAGCTTCAGAAATTAATCTCTTATGATCACTCTCACTGACTACAACCAATCCACGTCCTTTAGATTTTGATTCAATAAATTCTCTAGTTGGATTATCATTGATTGATCTCAAATGTAGTAATTCTTCACCATCGATTAATACATTATTGTGATGGCCAGCTAATTTAGATACTTCATCCTTAGTTGGATTCAATAATTTTTCATGATCTGATTTAGGCAATACAATATGATCATGAGTAGATGCATGCTGGTTAATGGATTCAATAGATGGATGTTTCAATGATTTATAATCATCATTAGCAACAGTAACAAATCCTAATTTACCAGCTTTAGATTTAACATGATCTATTGAAGGATTATGTGCAAGTTCCGATAATTCATCAAATTTATCATTTGACACAATCACTGAACTATGAGAAGTAACTTTTGATTTAAGGTAATCTAAGGTTGGTTCTTCAATTGATTTATTTAATTTATTATAACCACTTTTATCTACTACAACAAATCCTTTACCATCAGCTTTTTCACGAATATGTTCAATTGAAGGATCTGAAGATAATTGTTGCAAACTTTCATGATGCCTCTTATCAATTATATCATAACCTAAATCATCAGCTTTAGATTTAACATGTTCAATATCAGGTTTTTCGGCACGTTCTTTAAGATGATTTAATTCAGATAATGATAATGTAGTTAACCCTAAACCTGCAGCAACAGTAGCAACATGATCTCTATCAGGAGTGTTAGCTTTTGATTCTAATTGTTTATAATCACCATTTTTTATAACAACATGATCATGTTTAGTGGCATGCTTGGTAACATGTTCAATAGTTGGATTTGAAGCTAATTCAGAAATATTATTGAATTCATCAACAGGTAAGATAACATGATTATTGTTCTTTGCGTGTTTTGATATTTGTTCAATCGATGGTTCATTAGCTGATGAAGTAAGTGAATTGAATTCTTTAGTTGGAATAACAACATGATCTAAAGATTTACCTTTTGCTCTGATATGTTCAATTGATGGTTCATTTGCTAATTTACTAATTGAATCAAATTCTTCACTTGGTACAACGACATGATTTAAGGATTCACTCTTTGATTTAAGATGTCCAATAGTTGGTTCATTTGCAACTTTACTAAGTGATTCAAATTCATCTTTATCAACAACAATGTGGTTTAATGACTCACTCTTTGACTTAATATGATCAATAGATGGTTCGTGTGCTAATTTTAATAATTGTTGATGTTCTTCACTTGGAATAACAATGTGATTCAAAGATTCACCTTTAGACTTAATATGATCAATACTTGGTTCGTTGGCTATTTTAGAAAGGTTATCAAATTCATCTACTGGGATAACAACATGTTTCAAAGATATACTCTTTGATTTAATGTGATCAATAGATGGTTCATTAGCGAGTTTCAATAATTGTTCGTGTTCTTCATTTGGAATAACTAAATGATTATGAGATTTTGATTTCTCTGATAAGTGTTCAATTGATGGAGATTCAGTTAATTGAATTAATTTAGTATGATCATCTTTAGGTAATGTAACAAGACCATAATTGCCAGCCAGTTGTTTAACTTTTTCAATTGATGGATTTTCTGCATTATTAGTCAATAATTTATGAGATTCAACCCCAATTGTAACTAAACCAATTTTTTCAGCTACTGATCTGATATGATTATGATCTGGCTCATGAGCTAACTTC
Source organism: Yamadazyma blattariae (assembly GCA_030581595.1). NCBI lineage: Eukaryota > Fungi > Ascomycota > Pichiomycetes > Serinales > Debaryomycetaceae > Yamadazyma > Yamadazyma blattariae. The sequence continues at coordinate 765,520 of JAKTTU010000002.1, read as the reverse complement.
TTTAAACCGTCAAAATCATCACTACTAACAACAACCATACCATGGTCCTTTGATTTTTCTCTTAATTGTTCAATAGTTGGAGAACTAGCTGATTTACTTAATTCATCAAACTCATTTGACTCTATAGTAACATAATTCAATTTTTTAGCTAATAAATTGAGTTCATTGACAGTTGGTTCATCAACTTTCCTAACTAATTCATTATAGTCAGATTTTTTCAATAAAATTGATCCAAACTTGGATGATTTAGACTTAAGATAATCTTCAGTTGGATTTGATAAACTTTCATTTAATTGATTTAATTTATTAGTTTCTAAAATTGAATAACCTAAATCATTAGCTTTAGTTTTCAAATGATCTAAACCTGGACTATTTACATAATTAATTAATTGTTTATGATCATCTAATGGTATAACAATATGATTTTTATTTGATGCAACTTTTTGAATATGATCTAATTCTGGATTATTAGCTGTATTTAATAATTCATCATAATTTGATTGAGGTAATATAACATGATTTGAACTTGAAGCTTTTGATTTTAAATAATCAATTGATGGGGTTTCAATTTGTGAATTTAATCCGTTTAATTCCTCAACAGTTGATAATTTATGAGTCGATGGAATTTTAGAACTAATAAAATCAAAGGATGGATTTGACTCTAATTCATTTAATCTTTTTAATTCAGATTCATTAATCATTTCATAACCTTTTGATTTCAATTTACTTTCTAACTCTTCAATAGTTGGATCATTGGAAGACTTATATAAATCGGTATAATCTTTCATTGGTAAAGTAATTAAACCTAATTTTTCAGCTTGAGTTTTAATTTGATTAAGACTTGGTGAATTTGCTGATTTTTCTAAATCTTGTAAATCTGAACTTTTAATAGTCGAAAATCCTAATACCTTAGCTCTTTCATTAATTTGTTCAATTGAAGGTCTTTCTGAACGTTCAACTAATTTATCATAATCTTCAATTAATAAAGCAACATGGTTATGATTAATTAACTTATTATGTAAATGATCAATTGATGGATTATTAGCTAAATTATCTAATTCATTATATTGATCATTTGATATAAATTTATAACCTTTTGATTCAGCATGTCCTGTTAAATCATCTAAATCTGGGTTTACTAATTTTTCATGCAGTTTATCACTAATTACTACCATTCCTAAATTCTTAGCTTTTAAATGTAAATGATCAATATCAGGTTCATTAGCATTTTTAACTAATTGATCATAAAAATTAGATGATGAAACAATTAATCCTAAATTATTTGCTTGAGATTTAATATAATCAATACTTGGTTTTTCATGTTCAATTTCAATTTTAGTTAAATTTTTAAATTTATCGTTATCAATTGCAACTAAATTTTTCCTTTGACAATTTTGAATTAAATAAGATTCAGATGGATTTTTAATTAAATTATTTAAATTATCAAATTCTTTAATTGATAAAGTTTTTAATCCATTCTTATTTGAAACTTCATTAATAAATTCAATTGATGGAGAATTATAATTCTTTTCGATATCTTGATATTTTTCAACCTCTTCAAGTGGTAAAGTAACTAAACCTTTTGATTTTAATTTATTTTGCATTTCAATTTCATCATTTAATAATTCAAATTCTTTAACTGTTACAGGAACAAAACCTTTTGATTTAGCTAATTCTTTTAACCTGTCATCATTAATTGAACTTATATCATTTGATAATAATTCTTCGTATTTTTCAAATGGTATTAAAATTAAATTATTTTCTCTTGCATAATCTTCAATTTGTTTCTTTGGTTGAATTTCTTTATCTAATAAATCTTTTGATAAAATTGATTTAGCAGCTTCTGTATCATCTTCATCTGAATCAGATTCAATTAAGTATGGCATGGTATGATCTCCAGTGGCTTGAACCATATTAACTTCCTTTTGATTACTAGTTGATGGAGGTGGTGGTTTGGAAGGAGATTCATTATCTGAATCATTAATAGTTGTACTATTCATCATGGTTGAAAATCTTTTAGATTTGGTTGGATCATTTAAATCATCACCAAGAAAATCTTCCCATTTACCTTCATCAGTTGGGAAATCATTTGAATTAGTTGAATTTGTATCATCAAGAATAATAAATTTTGAATTTCTTTTTGATGGAGAAATTGATGCAGAATTTCTATTTGATGGAGTGAAAAGATCATTTTTAGTTGATTTTAATTTTTTATTATTAATTGATTTTGATAATTTATTTGGAGAATTTTGAAATTTTTCATCTTTAACAATATCAGATTTAAATTTTAATAAAGTAGATCTTAATTTAGCAATTGTTTGATTTGAATGATTTAATGAAGCTTTTAAAGTTTCAATTTCTAACCCTGGATTATTTGGATCGATTGTCGATAATTCATGAGGATTTGTATCAACCATTAAACTTTCAAAATCAATTTCATCATCATCATTTCCATCATTATTATTTTCACTCGGTATTAATTTAACAGATTCAAGATTTTTATCTTCAATATTTTTTGAATTATTAATATTAGAATTTTGAATTAATGAAATTTTTTCAGTTAATTGATCATTTTCATCATTTAATTGTTGAATTCTATCATTTAATTGATTTAATTCTTTATGATGATTTGATTTTAATTTTTCATGGGAAGTAAAATAATTATTATATTTAATTTGTAAATCTTCATTCATCTTTGTATAACTATTTAATTTTAAATCTTGATCTTTAATAATTTTCTTTAATTTATCTTTAGAATTTAAAGATTCTTGATATTTTTCATTAATATTTAAAATTTTTGATTCTAATTCCCAATTTTTATCTTTTAAATCAGTTTCATTATTAGTTTGAACATCTCTTCTACTTTGTAACATTATAATTTGTTCTTTAAAAGTTTCAATTTCTTCATTATTACCTTTTAATTTATTTTTCAATCTTTGATTTTCTGCATTTAATCTTCTACATTCTGAAACTAAATTTTGACTTAACCCAACAACGTAGTTCATATCATTACCTTTAGCTTCAGGCCCCAACGCTGGTGCAGTTTGAAGAGAATTGGAGCTTGAATCATGAATACCACCACCAGCACCACCAATTATCTTGGGGGATCTTTCATTTCTAATATTAGCATTGGGACTTAAGTGATTATTTGTATTTAAATGACTTGGACTTAAATGACTAGCATTGGAATTGGATTTTTTCTTGGGGGACTTGCTAAACAAACGATTTTGAATGTCGGACAACTGGCCCCTGATATCATTAACCAGTTTATCCTTATCTTCACCCATTTTCTAAGTTTGTTGATCTAAGGTTTCCACTGGATCGTCTAATTTTTTTCACTTCGCGTTTTAAACAGGTGATTTAAGTTTCACCTGTAACTGAAGGGCTATCAACACTTTCTGTAATTAAGAGTTGATCATTACACGGTATACAGAGTAGGTAAGTGGTTGTAAGTGGTTGTAAGTTGGGTGTAAACTGGTTGTATGTGCTGAGCGTAGAGAGTTTTCTGAATTCAAAACCTCTAATATTGACCTGGTAAAATTGTGTACCTTTGTGTACCATTTGTGGTATCAATTGATATCACAAAGAGAAGATTCAAAGAGAAGATTCAAAGAGAAGATTCAAAGAGAAGATTCAAAGAGAAGAGATCAAACTAACTAGCATTAACCCTTGACATGAAGCCATAGATGTATAAACCTGAAAGAAGGTATGAAATAGGTCTGGCTAGACTTCCTTTTGCTTTCTCAGAAAAACAGCCAAGCTTCTAAAACACATGAGATGAAGTTGTAATGTAGATCTCTATACTCTTACCCGTGTGGAGGTGAACCCTTATGTGGTCCCTTGTGTGAGGTCCCTTGTGTGGTCCCTTGTGTTGATACCTTGACGTGTTTGAATTCGCGATGAAATTTTTCAGTAATGGAGACAGTAAGTGGTTCTTCCAAATACTCTGAATCATCTGAGTTAAGACAAAGAAGGAGTGGTAAAAACAATAGTAGTCATGTTCATGATACTGATAATGACCTAGATGAAATCATTGACAAAACTTCAAGTTTAAAACTTAATGATAATAAAGAATTGAAACAATTATTTATAAATTATATAAATCCATTAATTTTAACTGCAATTTCAGCATTTATAAGATTATATAAAATTGATGGTTCTAAATCAGTTGTTTGGGATGAAGCCCATTTTGGTAAATTTGGATCTTATTATTTAAAAAATGAATTTTATTTTGATGTTCATCCTCCATTAGGTAAATTATTAGTTGGTTTATCAGGTTGGTTAGCTGGTTTTGATGGTCTGTATAAATTTGCTAGTGGTACCCTGTTCCCTGATCATTGTAATTTTGTTATTATGAGATCTTTTAATTGTTTATTTGGTATCTTATGTACTCCTTTAGCTTATAAAACTGCAATTGAATTAGGTTTTAGTCAATATACTATTTGGTTTATTAGTTTACAAGTTATATTTGAACTGATTTCATTAACTTTATCAAAATTTATATTATTAGATTCAATGTTATTATTTTTCACCGTATTATGTTTTTATTGTTTAGTTAAAATTCATAATTTAAGAATTAAAGATGAATTATTAACTTTTAAAAGTCTTAAAATTTTTATAATGACTGGTATTTCAATTGGTTGTGTTTGTTCAGTTAAATGGGTTGGAGTTTTAGTTACTGCATTAATTGGAATTTATATAATTTTTGATTTATTAATTAAAACTTATCAATTAAAAAGTCAAAAATCTCCAATTTCAATTTTAAATTATTTTAAAAATTGGATTTTAAGAATTTTTTCATTAATTTTAATTCCATTCATAATTTATTTAATTTGTTTTAAAATTCATTTTACGGTATTAACTAATTCTGGACCAGGTGATGGATCAATTTCATCTTTATTTCAAGCTTCATTAAATGGAACTAATATTAAATATGGTCCAAGATCAGTTGGTTATGGATCTTTAGTTAGTTTAAGATCTCAAGGTTTATCACCAAACTTATTACATTCTCATCATCATACTTATCCTGAAGGTTCACAACAACAACAAATTACAACATATGGGTTTAAAGATTCAAATAATGAATTTACAATTGAATTTGATTATGAAACTGGTTTAAAAAATCATTTTGCAACTTTAGAACCTGATAATCATACAACCGTTGAATATGATAAATTAGTTAAAGATGGTGATACTATTAGATTAGTTCATAATAATAGAAATTGTTTATTGCATTCACATAAAATTCCATCTTTTATTTCAACTTCACATTATGAAGTATCATGTTATGCAAATTTAGAAAAAAGTGATCAAAAGGATAATTGGGTAATTGAAATTCAAAATCATGAAAAATCACCATCAAAATTTTTCCAAAATGAATCAATTGATGAAATTCACCCAATTCTGACAAATTTTAGATTAAGACATAAAACTTTAGGTTGTTATTTAGCAACAACTGGTAAATCTTATCCAGCATGGGGGTTCCAACAAGGTGAAGTAATTTGTAAAAAAAGTTACTTATCAAGTGACAAAAGTACTTGGTGGAATTTTGAAGATCATGAAAATCCTCATTTACCACAATTAGAAACTAAATATATCCCACCAAAACCAAGATTTTGGAGAGAATTTATATTAATTAATTATGGAATGGCAGCATCCAATAATGCATTAGTACCAGATGGTAATAAATTTGATAAATTATCAAGTTTATGGTGGGAATGGCCAATTTTAAGAATTGGTTTAAGAATGAATTCATGGCTGACAAATTCAACAAAATATTTTCTTATGGGTAATCCTGCAGTTACTTGGTTTAGTACATTTAATATTGGTGTTATAATAATTTATTTTATAGTTCAATTATGGAGATGGCAAAGACAAAAATTAAATTTTAATAATATTTTTGATAAATATTTTAATGAAATTTTAATTCAAGGTATAATACCATTTTTTGGTTATGTATTACATTATTTACCATTTGTAATGATGGGTAGAGTAACTTATTTACATCATTATGTACCAGCTCAATATTTTGCAATATTTATTTCCGGTTTTATATTAGAAACTTTTTTTTATAAAAATTTAAATAAATATGGTAATTGGTTAATTTTTGGTAGTTGTTATATTTTAACAATTGGAATTTATTGGTATTATAAAGATTTATCATTAGGTATGGTTGGATCATCAAAAAATTATGAACATTTAAAATTATTATCAAGTTGGATGATATAGAGCGTATATAGGTACATTATAATAATTATATATACAATCTATATTGACTTTCTTATTTTAATGGAATTTCTCGCTATTCACCTTCATTTGTTATTTAGAATCTCCAATTTTCATCAGCACTTTCAATAGCCCAAGTAAATTTTTCTCTTAAAGTTTTGGTAAATAATTTTTCAATTGGGACATTAAATTTTTTGGCGAAAACAACAGTTAATCTAGGATCAATATAATTCATTTTCGAAGTACCTAAAGAAACTTCAGAATTATCTTCTTTATCTTTTAATTGTAAAGTAGTATTTAAATATCTTGCTTCAATAGTTTCAATTTGTTGTTTTAATTTTTCAACAGTTACATTTTTCTTTAATTGAACTTTACCAGTTTTTAATTCCTCTTTGAACTCTTTTTTCAATTCATTAACTTTAATAAGTCTTTCCTTTAAATCTTTATTTGTAAGTTGAGGTTTCTGTTCTAATTTTAATTTTTCATTATCTCTAACAAATTTTTTATTTATTTGTTCAATAGTTCTTTCAATTATTGTTTCATGAATAACAACTTCATCCTCTTTGGAAAAATCTTCAATTTCTTCAAAATATTTTTTATCCTTTTTCATTAATTTTGGTTCCATTTCTAAAATTAATTTCTTTAATCTAATTTTTGACCATAGTAATTCTTTTAGTTTATCATTAATCTTGGAAATTGAATTACCATGATTTTTACTAACTGTTCTTTGATGGTTACATAATATAGCAACAGTTCTATTAGCTGCATTAAATTTAACAACTTTTTCAGCTACTGTACCTTCATTTTTAATTAAATCTAATTGATCTTGCATTGTTTTAGAAGCATTATAGGTACGGAAAACTTTTGCAGTTAACCCTTTCATATAAAATTGAAATTTTTTATTTAATAATGAAGGATTAATTCTATCAAATAAATCATCACCAGGTTGTTTAGGAGGTTTTTTAAATATTTTTAAATTTTTGAAAACTTGTTTATCAACTTCAACTTCTTGATAAAATCTAATTGAATCTTTACCTAAAAAATCAAATATAACTTTATTTGGTGGAGTTAAAGTAATATGTTCATATCTTAAAGAACAACAACCAACAGTATCAGCTTCATCATCACCCTTTTCCCCACCAGCTCTTAATGCAAAAATATCAATTAAATAAGTTGCAGTTGCCATTTGTCTATCTTGCATTAAATTTGATTTTAATAAATGAGTATAATCTTTTCTAATTTCATCAATATGACTTCTTAATTGTCTTGCAGTTTCAAATTTTTTAAAATCTGATAATCCTTTAATTGAAGAATTTGCTGCAAATCTAACATATTTAAAAGAATCGGCAATATTTTCTCTCCACATAGCTAACCAAGTAACAGTGTTATCATGTTTAATTTCCCCCCATTGATGACCTTCAGGTGGTTGTGGAATTGGTGCATTTTCACTTAAATTTAATGTAACATCTTCAGGATAAACTCTTCTTTTTAATTTACCTGTCTTAGGGTGAGCACCTCTACCTCTAAATAAACCTGGAGGTTCAATTCTAAAATTACCAATTTTTTCCTTTCTACCATTTAATAAACAAACTTTAAAAGGTTCTTCTTGTGTCTCCTTTTCTAATTTAATTTGTTTCTTTTCATCTTTTGACATTGCCTTTTTCTCTTCTTTTAATTGTTCAAAATAAGCAAACATCTTGGAAAAATCACATTTTTCAAAAGATTTAATTTCAATATTTGAACCATTAGTTTCTTCAATAACTTTTAAAAAATCATTAAAAAAATTTTTTTGGAAAACTGGATTTTTACCATGATCAGTTTCTAATAATGCTGCATAGAAACCTGCAACTTCTTCCGCTTCTTTTGATAATTTAACTGGTTTACCATCATAAAATAATTTAACATGGGTTGGTAATGGTTCATATTCAGGTGGGAACATAACCCCATTATGTTCTAAACTTTCCCATTTGATTTCACCGTCGGCATCACCTTGTTGTTCCCACCATTTATAACCTTCATCTTCATCTTCTTGTTCTTGAGTTTGACTTTCAATTTGACTGGCTTCTTCTTCCTTTTTAATTTCCCTTTCCTCGTCTTCTTCATTTTTAACTTCTTTCTTTGGTTTCTTTACTTTCTCAACTTTACCGTTAGAGTCTTTTTTATCTTTCTTTTCCTTTTTGTCTTTCTTGTCTTTGTCTTTCTTGTCTTTGTCTTTCTTTCCTTCTTTCTTGTCTTTGTCTTTCTTTCCTTCTATCTTATCTTTCACCTTTTTCTCTTTCTTAATTTTACTTTCACCATTTTCTAATTTAACTTTTTTCTTAATTTTAGATATTGGTAAATCATCTTCATCCTCTTCTTCTTCATAATTAATTACTCTTTTAACTCTTTGTTTAATTGGTAAATCATCATCAGAATCCATCTCTGCAATAAAAGGTGTACAACTCAAAAACTTTGTAATTAAAAAAATTTCAGTGTTTCAGTGTTTTTTTCTTACGCGTTTTCCTACAGGGTTCTGTTGATAATATTTGGCAGTAGCTAAGAGTTTAGAATGAATCATTTATACTATTAAAGAAAACTATTGCACTAGAGACCTTCCAATATCAAATTACTTCTATCAACTTCCTTCTATCAACTTCCTTCTATCAAATTACTTCTATCAACTTTGTGTTATCAACTTTCTTCTATCAACTTTACTCTATCGACTTTCCTCTATCAACCATGCTTTTAAACATTTCCAATCTGACTTACGTGTATCATATTGGAAATAGTTAAGAACGACTAGGTCTTAAGGATGACTTGGTCTCTTGGTTTATTATATTATATTCTGAAAATTAGAGAGTTACAATACTATAATCATATTAAAAGAATATAATTATATTTAAGAAAAGGCTAAAAAATTGGTATATGTGTTCGTAATAGAATTTGACCGTGAAAGTCGGTACTACCTGTGGTACTACCCCTGGTGCCACTTCTGGTGCCACCTCTGGTGCCAAGATGGTACTAATTCTCAATGTGGAAAAATCAATTTTAAACGGGACTTAATAGAGAATGAGACAAAATAACCAACATCTATAATACGATGTGACTATGAAAAACCATCTTACAATGATTAACTTTTGGTCTATGATATATGATCTATAATCTACCATCTATAATCTATGATCTATAATCTATAAAGGGATCCTAAATCAAAATAAAATAAAAAAGTTAAAAAAAGATTTATATTTCTTAATTAGTTCTATTTGTGATGATATTTCCACATCAAGAATAATCAGATACAAATTAAAATATTTACTTAAAAAATGAAAAAGAAAATATATTTATATAATATTTGATAAATAAAGATTATTTTCTATAGTTTATTTGAAGAGAAAATCTTATGGCTAATTTGAAGCAGGTATCCAATCGCTTCAAAATTATTGTATTTTATTTTCATCAATTAATACTGAAAGGCCCATAGGAATACTGAAAAGAAAAAGCTTAAAAAATAATCTTTCAGTGACGTTAAAATGAACAATCCAAAACCGTTGATATAAATTTAGAAATTATGTAAATAGTATTATTTTACAATAAAAATGAAATTATAAGCATCCATGTTAAGAATTTATAAGGAACCAAATATTATCCTCCTATTCTTTTATTGCCATTTGATTGTTAATATTGATAATATTGTTATATATTGTTAATTGTTATCTCTGTTATCTATTTTCCTAATTTCTTTCATTTTACTAAATTTCCCAATGTTTTCATTTTAACCTTTTTCTTCTTATGGAGTTCCTGGGATGAGAATGAGGTCAAAAGATCTTAGACTGATAGTGATACTATTGTCATCTCTATATCTTTATAGCTCTATATATATTATCCTGAGTATAGCCGTATATGATATTTATTACATGTTAGAGATAGTAATCATTGGCGTAACACTAAGATACTCTAGTTAAACAAAGTTATTTAACTATACCTAAAATCTCTTTGATGTGTTTCATAATTGTCTCATACTATTCCCAATTAGTCAATTTCAATAATTCTGGTGCGGGCTCGATTAGGCAATTCTTATAATGTCCCATCTCAATTGAGACCAAACGTAAATATTGAAATTATCACTAATAAAGTAATAAAAAAGAGAATTATTATTATTATTTATTATAACTAATAACTAATTAGGTAAAACTTTATATAACATTGATTGGTATTTCATTTGATTATATTTAAATAAAATACCATTAAAATTTCGTCAATTTTTTTAATATAATTTTATTTTTTTTGTCAAAATTATTCTTCCAATTTTTTATTACCAATTCTTGTTTCAATTGATTTGATTTTAAGATAAATATAAATAATACAACAACTGAAAAACGATTTAATAAAGTTTCGATTCAGTGGTTTTTTATAGATTTTTAATTCCTTTTTGCATTTTTACATTAACATAATTTTTTGATTTTTGAAAAATCTTTTTGAGATATATCCACAAACTTCAAATAAGACAAAATCATTAATTTTTCATTTTTGTTAATAAAAGTATAATAAAACAGATAGATTACCTTAACTTTAATAATATTAACAAACTCCCCCATTCATTTTAAAGAAAACAAAGATAAAAACACAGTAAAATGTCAGTTCGTACTCAACCGTTACAACCATTAAATAATGGTCAAATCAATTCAAGATCAAATAATATTACTCCCATTAAATTGAAATCTAAAGAAGTTTATGATATCCCTTCAATCCAACAACAACTGCAACAACAACAAGTCCATCAACAACTTCAACAACAACAACCTCAAATAGTTCAACAACAAGTTCAACAATCAAATCAACAAAAGAAAAAGAAAAAGGAAAAATTATCATCATTATGTAAAACTCCTCCATCTATCGTTAGAACTAGAAATGGTAGAGATTATAAAAGAGGTTTATTTTTAGGTGAAGGAGGATTTGCAAGATGTTTCCAAATGAAAGATTCCAATGGTCAAATTTATGCTGCAAAAACGGTTGCTAAAGCATCAATTAAAAATGAAAAGACAAAGACTAAATTATTATCAGAAATTAAAATTCATAAATCTTTAAATCATCCAAATATTGTTAATTTTATTGATTGTTTTGAAGATGATGTTAATGTTTATATTTTATTAGAAATTTGTCCAAATCAATCATTGATGGAATTATTAAAAAATAGGAAAAAATTATCAGAACCTGAAGTTAGATTTTTTATGGTTCAAATTATTGGTGCTGTTAAATATTTACATTCAAGAAGAGTTATTCATAGAGATTTAAAATTAGGTAATATTTTTTTCGATCCTGAAATGAATTTAAAAATTGGTGATTTTGGTTTAGCATCAATTTTACCATCAAATGATTCAAGAAAATTTACAATTTGTGGTACTCCAAATTATATTGCTCCAGAAGTTTTAAATGGTAAAAATAATGGTAATGGTCATTCATTTGAAGTTGATATTTGGGCTATTGGTATTATGATGTATGCTTTATTAATTGGTAAACCACCATTTCAATCAAAAGATGTTCAAATTATTTATGAAAGAATTAAAAATTCTGATTATAATTTCCCAATTGATAAACCAATAAGTAATGAAGCAAAATCATTAATTAAAGATTTATTAAATATAAATCCAATTGAAAGACCTTCAATTAATGAAATTTTAAATTATGATTGGTTTAAAGGTTCATTCCCAAATAAAATTAATGAAATTTCATTAAATAAATTACCTGAAAATTTAGAAATTATTTCTAAATCCCAACTGTTAATTAATTTTAATTTGACTAAAACAAATGCTGGAATTTATACCCCTAAAATTAAAAATCCTGTTGAAATTTTGAAAACTGATTTACAAAGTGAATCAAAAACTGTTTTACCAAAATCTTTATCACCAAATGATACAAAATATAAATATAAAGAAATTAATGTTAATAATTATTTAAATAATAATCAACTTAATAATAATAGTAGTAATAATGGTAATAAAAAAATGACAACATTTAATTCAAATTTTCAAAATTCAATTTTAAAATTAAATCAAATTTTAATTAAAACTTATTCAAATATTAAAAAAATGGAAAAATTAATTGAAATTAATGGTGATACAAGTGAATTTGAAATTGAAATTTTTGAAAATCCAACATTAATTAGTAAATGGGTTGATTATAGTAACAAATATGGTTTTAGTTATCAATTAAATAATGATGATATTGGAGTATTATTTAATGATAATAATACAATTTTAAAATTAACAAATAATGAAAAATTTTTAGAATTATTATTAATTGAAAATGAAGGTTGGACATGTATTGAAAATTCAATTTATAATTCACCAAATAAATATAAAAGACAATTAGAAATTGTTGATTTTTTTGCAAAATATATGAATAGTAATTTATCAAAAGTTAGTGATTTACAAGAAAGGAAAGAAGTTGTTTTCTTAAAAAATTATACAAGAACCAGTGAATTTATAATGTTTGAAATGACCAATGGTAATTTTCAATTTAATTTTAAAGATCATCATAAAATTGTTATCTCCAAAAATGGTTTATCAATAACTCATATTTCACCAAATAGATCAACTCAAACAATGTCAATGATTAATATTTTAAAATCTGGTAGTTTCCCAAATAATTTATTACCAAATTGTTTAGAAAAAATTTCAATTATAAAAGAAGCAATTAGAGAAAAATCAATTTAAAAAAAGTTATAAAACATTTAATAATAAGTAATAAGCATTGTAATATATAATTTAATTCCATTTCCTCTCTTTCTATTTGTTCTTTGTGTTCTCTTTACCCATTTTTGTGTTCTCTTTATTTTTTTGCTCTTTCTTATGTACTTCTTTAAGTTTTTTTATTGAGTTCTTTCATTGTGGTGTCATTGTACTATGCAACTTCAAATTCAATATTCATTACATACAACATTTTTTAATTATTTTTCAATGAAGAATTTACTTTTTAAAACTTTTAATTGAGCTTATATTTTTATGATTTTTGCAAGTTTCACATATTTTCTACTTTTCTTTTTCTTTTGCCTTTTTTTGAACTATCGTATAATCAGTACACCGATTAGAAAAACAATGATCTAAATGTTTAACTAATCTCTATCAACTTATTATCAATAAAATGACTGTCTAAAGAAAATTGAAAGAAAATTGAAAGAGAATTGACAAAATCCCAATGGTTTATCATTTTTTAAATAGAAAACTGAACAGAGCATATAGAGTAGATAGAGAGAAATGGTGAATTAATTATATTACATTATAAGTATCTTGTTTTTCTAAGTTCTTTAACTTCTTTTCTTTACATAATTTCAAGATAATTTCTTTGAAATAATTTCTTTAAAATAATTTATTTAAAATGATTTTCTTGTTTATTCATTAATTAATGCTTTTAAAGCCCATTCATCTTTAAATTTTCCTTTAATTATTTCTAATTCCGATATTAAATTTGAACAAGCATTTTTTAAAGCTTCTCTGGGAGTATAATCTTCTTCAGTTTGAATTCTTAAAATAAAATTTGCAAATAATGGATGTTCGATTTTATAAGCTGCAAACAAAACTCTTTCATCTTTTAATAGTTGTGCCCTTAACAAGTTCGCCAAAGTATGATCTTCTCTTTCAATTTTAATTAATGCTGCATTTGGCACTTTTGTATCTGGTGTTATTTTAATTTTATCAATGCCATCAGGTAATATAAATAATTCAAATCTATCTGGTGCATTCATCTTTTAAACTCTTTTTCTTCTTCGTCTGTTGTATTACTCTTGTGTGTCCTAGTATTAGTTTCTTCTTTATTTCTTCCTTAGCTTCCTGTTTAGTTCCTGTTTAGTTCTTCTTTAGTGTCTCTTTAGTTCCTTAGTCCTACTTTCTAGTTATATGCTTAATTATGTAACCTGGATTTTTCAGGTTGAACGAAAATTATCTTCGCGCAGTTTACCCGGACATCGCTGGGTTTTGGTGAGAAAAGGATTGAGAAAAAATTCAACTGAAAGAACCAGAGAAGTTACCACTGATAAAGTTAATCAAAATGTCAAATTCTGATCCATGGAATAACAATCGTCCATTAGGTCAAAACTTCAAGTATGTACACCACGCCAGCTGCTGTGCTACCCCCACCTAGCACCCAATTTTGATATTGCAAGTTTCGCTGGGGTGTTTTTTGTGTCCAAATGTTTCAATATAGTGATGGGCGGTTAATGGGATGGGGGAATACTACAGAACACGCCCTTAATTGCATAATAATCAAAATTTCCAAATAAAAACTTATGAGATACTAACAATCATTGTAGTCGTCAAAATCCTCCGGTTTTGCCACCTCCCGCTACTTTAGAAGCAGGTATGTAAAAAAACAAACTGAAATGTTGGTTAAGTTTTGTTTTTTTCCCTAGGTTGGTACAAATTGAGTTTTCGTTGGTTATCGGTTATCGATGATGATGTCCAATAATTTTCCAAAATTCAATTTTACCATTTTTTTTTAACCCACAGAGAAACCCAGTGCCAATATAACAAGTACATAGTTGTCATATCAATATTCAAATACTAACTTTATTGTAGGTGGTCAAAAATTTTATCCTTTACCAAGTTTGCCAAGTTTAGGTGGTCACCAAAATCATAATTTTAATATACCCGGTATAAATGATGATCATAGACAAAATCAATTACCTAATTCATTGAATGAAACTAATCAACATCCAAATAATGAATCTAATGATTCTTCAAATGTAGGTTCTGTGAGTACTGGTACCGGTACCGGTAACAGTGCTGGTCAACAACAACAACAACCACCACCACAACCACCACAACCTTCACCACCACAACAGCAGGCTCAACCGCAAGCAGGAACTAATAGTGGTCAATCTGTCGGTTCTCAACAACAATCACCTCAACCTCAACTGGCTCAACCAGCTCAACCAGTTCAACCAGTTCAACCAGTTCAATCAGCTCAATCAACTACTCAATCAACTCAACCTCAACCTCAACAACAACAGCCAGTTAATGGTAATCCAAATGATCCTAATATACCACAAAGTATTGTTGCTCAATTTGCTTCAGTTCCAAGTATTAATCCAAATGCTCCAAATAGATCAACAACATCTCAAGTTTATCGTCCATTAAATGTTAAAGATGCTTTATCATATTTAGATCAAGTTAAAATTCAATTTTATAACCAAGCTGATGTTTATAATAATTTTTTAGATATTATGAAAGATTTTAAATCTCAAACAATTGATACTCCTGGTGTTATTGATAGAGTTTCAAATTTATTTAAAGGTCACCCAAATTTAATTCAAGGGTTTAATACTTTTTTACCTCCTGGTTATAGAATTGAATGTTCTTTAGATACTGCTAATAATAGCACTATTAAAGTTCACACCCCTTCTGGTACAACTACTGTTAAATCTGGTATGAATTATAGTGATAGTTGGAATGAACAACAACAACAACAAGTTGCTGCCACTGCAGTTCAAGCCCAACAACAACAACAATTCCAACAACAACAGCAACAACCTCAACAACAACCTCAACAATCATATCAAACTAATCCAGTTGATCCTAATCAACAAGAAGGTAATAGTGATCAAATGAACCATGCTATAACTTATGTTAATAAAATTAAAACTAGATTTGCAAATCAACCAGATATTTATAAACAATTTTTAGAAATTTTACAAACTTATCAAAGAGAGCAAAAACCAATTGGTGAAGTTTATGAACAAGTTACTTTATTATTTTCAAATTCTCCTGATTTATTAGATGATTTTAAACAATTTTTACCTGATACTTCAGGTTCGACAACTAATGGTTCATTAACTGTTTCTTCAAATTCTGATGGTAGTACAGTTTCTCAATTACCTCCAGTCGGTAATTTTCAACAACAAAATGCTGGTATTATAAATAATCCTTATGAAGTTGCCGGTCAACAAGATTGGAATCATCATCATCATCTTCAACAACAACAACAACAACAAGCTCCACAACAGCAACAACAACAACATGTTGTCCATCATCAACATCCACATCTTCAGCAACAACCTCCACAACAACAGCAACCACAGGTTGCTCAACAACAATTACAACAAATAAATCAAAATGGTGCTGGTGAGTTAAGGAAAAAGAAAATGAATGATGGATTTGTTAATAATAATGGTAATAATAATTATGAAAATAATTATAATAATGAAGCCCAATTTTCATCATTAAGATCGGACATTCAACCAAAAATTAAACCTGGTAGTCAAATAATAACTAAAAATGGTATTTCAACAATTACAAATCCAACTTTAGTACCAGGTATTACTGAACCAATTCCAAATTCAAATTTTAATAAAAATTCAACTATACTGGAAGAAATTAATTTTTTTGATAAAGTTAAAAAAGCAATTGGTAATAAACAAACTTATAATGATTTTTTAAAAATATTAAATTTATTCACTCAAGAAATTATCGATAAAAATATTGTTGTTGAAAGAGTTGAATCATTTTTAGGTGAACAAAACCAAGATTTAATTAATTGGTTTAAAATGTTTATTGGATATGATGACAAACCATTACATATTGAAGATATTCAATTTAAAAAACATCAATTAGAATTATCTTTATGTAAAAGTTATGGACCATCGTATAGAGAATTACCAAAATCTGAAACTTATATGCCATGTTCAGGTAGAGATGAAATGTGTTGGGAAGTTTTAAATGATGAATGGGTTGGTCATCCAACTTGGGCATCAGAAGATTCAGGATTTATTGCTCATAGAAAAAATCAATATGAAGAAATTTTATTTAGAATTGAAGAAGAAAGATTAGAATATGATTATCATATGGAAGCAAACTTAAGAACAATTCAAACCTTAGAAACTATTGCTAATAGAATTGCAAATATGACACCAGAACAAAAAGTTAATTTTAAATTACCACCAGGTTTAGGTCATACATCTGTTACAATTTATAAAAAAGTTATTAGGAAAATTTATGATAAAGATAAAGGATTTGAAGTTATTGATGCATTACATGAAAATCCTGCAATTGCTGTACCTATTGTTTTAAAAAGATTAAAACAAAAAGATGAAGAATGGAGAAGAGCTCAAAGAGAATGGAATAAAGTTTGGAGAGAAATGGAACAAAAAGTTTTTTATAAATCTTTAGATCATTTAGGTTTAACTTTTAAACAAAGTGATAAAAAATTATTAACTGCAAAACAATTAGTAAGTGAAATTAGTACAGTTAAAATTGAACAACATAATAAAAGATTATATCCATTAACTCCAAAACCTCAAGAACAATTAAATTATAAATTTAATGATTTTGATATATTATTTGATATTTTAAAATTATCCGAATCATTTATTAATAAAACTTCAAATTATTCTTCAAATGATCGTGAAAAATTAAATCAATTTTTCAAATATTTTATTTCATTATTTTTCGGTTTAGAAATTGAAGAAGTTGAAAATAAATTATTAAGTAAAAATTTTAATGAAGATTATACTAAAGATATGGAAGTTAAAGAATCAAGTAATGTTACTGCTTCAATAACTACTTCTACTTCAACTAATAATAATAATATTGAAAGTGATACTAGTGAAGAGTCATCAAAATCTGAAAATAATTCTTCAGTAAATTCATCATCAGATATTGAATTATCATTATCATCTAAAAAACGTCCAAGAGAAGATGATTTATTACGTAATGTATTAAAAAAACAAAATAAATCATCTAAACTTGAAAATGAATCATCAATTCAATCATCAAGTGATTCTGAAGAGACTGATATTACTAACGAAGTTGAAAAATCAAGTGAATTATGGATTACAACTACTGGTAGAAAATTTTCATTAAAAGATAATGAAACTTCATTAGAAAAACGTGATATTTTTAATTTTTTCTGTAATACAACAATTTATGTTTTTTTCCGTCATTTAAGAACTTTGTATGAAAGATTAGAAGAAGTTAAAGGAATGAATTCAATTGTTTCAAAAGAAATTAAATCAAGAAGTTATCCACAATTTTCAAAAGATTTAAATTTATTAAGTCATCAATTAAAAGATTTAAATGTTGAAATTAATGGTAATAAAGATTGTTATTTACAAGTATTATCATTAAGTGAAAGATTAATTGAAGGAGAATTAGATCATCAGTGGTTTGAAGAATCAATTCGTCAAGCCTATAAAAATAAAGCTTATAAAGTTTATACAATTGATAAAGTTGTTAGTGCAATGGTTAAACATTTACATACTATGATTACTGATCATAAAACTTCAGAAATGACATTATTATTTGAAAATGATAGGAAAACTGCAATTTCAACTGCAAAAGATCAAATATTATATAGAATGAATGTTAGAAGTTTAATGTCAAATGATGAAAATATGTTTAAAATAGTTTTTAAAGAAATTGAAAATACTGTTAATATTCAATTTGTAAGTTTAGATGATTTAACATTAAATAATCATAAAACTGCCGAGGAAGAATATAATTATTATGTTACAAGTTATGTTATGTCACATCCAACTGAAGGTATTTCTGCTTCAAAAATTAATATGCCATTTTCAAAGGATTTTATTGAAGAAATTGATGAAGAACAATGCAATGGATTTGTTGATTCCAATTTGAAAGTGTCCATTTGTGAAAACAGTTATAGATTGTTTTATGAACCTGATGGTCATGATGAATTTACTTCAAATTCAGTTTTTGAAAATCCAATTGAAGAATCAAGTAAATCAAGAGATGATAAATTATCAGATTTAAAAAGTTTCTTAGATGATGAAGAAATTGGTTGGAAATCAACTTTAAAAGAAGGTTCAATTTTTGATTCTTATGATAATAAAATTCAAACATTATTTGATAAAGGTATTAAAGAATATAATGAAACAATAATTGAAGAACCAAAAGATGAAGAAGAAGTAGCAGAAGAAGAATCAAAAGAAGGTGAAAAAGATGCAAACGACAAAGAATCAAAAGATGTAAAAGAAAATGAAAAGGAAGAAGATAATAAAGAACAAAAGGAAGAAAATGATAAAGAAGAACCAAAAAAGGATGATGATATAGAAATGAAAGATGCCGAAGAATTAAAAGATTCTAAACAAGATTCTAAAAAATCACAACCTGATATAACCATTGACGCTGATAGTACTGTTGTTCAAGAGCATAACGATACTACAATTCAACAAGATGCCAATGATACTACTGCTGATGATCAAACAGTTAACGAAACAATGGCAGTTGATAATTAAAAAAATATTAAAAATTTTTTAAAAAAAAGAAATAAATTGTTGTAAAATAAAATTAAATTAGTAAAAAAAGATATTGTATATTTGTTACAAGTAATGTATATGTATGTTATAAACTTCTTTTGCTGTCATTGTTACTCTTTCTCTTTATAATTTTATTTTTCATTAATATTAATTGTCATATATGTGTCTGTAGTATTACAAAGCAATAAAAAAGATTTATAATATTCTTACAAAAACTATCTCTTTTTTTTTCTTTCAACCTCTAAATCTACCTTCTGCCGCAGCTCTTGCTAATCTTTCAGTTGCAATACTATGTGCTAATCGTTCACGTTGTTCCAATCTTCTTGAAACAAATGATTTTTCGTCTCTGATTAATAGTAATCTTAAAATAATATCTTCTGCTGATGTTTGTGCAGCAATTGGATCTGATCTTGCTTCTAATTCTTCCTTTTGTGCTTTAGCTCTTAATTTTGATGTTGCATTTGCCATAATAGTTTTACTTCTAGCTATTGTACCAGCCCTACTTAAACTTCTATTTCTACCAGCTCCATTTCCATTGGTTAAATCAATATTTTTATTATTATTAAATGAAGAAGGAGATCCCTCAGTATCAAAATTATTACGATCTCTTAAAGATTTAACGAATGCAGGTGATAATCTTTCAATTTCTTGTTTTAAATAATCAATATCTCTATCGTAATAAACTGGTAATAATAATAATGATTGATAATTTTCATCTTTTAAATCTTTAACTGGCGGACCATTACCATCATTATGAAAAAAATCAAAACAAAGAAAATTTAACCATGAAAATACTGTTTCTAATTCATTATTAGTTAACAGTTTACCAAATCCACTAATCCCCATAGAACTAGTAACATTTGCCATAGCTGAAGTAACAGCTGATTGCCAACCACTACTATTACTACTTAATGAAGTTGAACTTGAATTATTATGATTATTTTTAAGACTTTTATTACCACCATTAGTCATATTTTTACTTGAAAGTTTGGAACCAATACTTGAGACTTTGAAAGTTTTAGCAGTTACTAATTTTGGTAATAATAATTGATCGGCACTTGAAACAACAACTTTCCAAGCAGCAATCATTACTTTTAATAATAAATCTTTTGTTAAATATTGAGCTAAAACTTGTAAATTTGAATTTAAATAATCATATAATGGAATCATTGCATCATCCATTTGATCTTGAGTCGGTTTTAAATTACCTGAATTACCACAAATTGACCTTAAATTATTTCTTGAAAAACATAAATGAATAAACCTTGAAAATTTTTCAACAATTAATTTAATACATCTTTCTTGAGATCTAATTAAACTTCTATGAGCTCTACCCATTACAAATATCGCATCAACTCTTTCACTTTCAACTGCAACTTCGATTAATAATCTACCTTGAGAATCAAGATCCAAGAAAAGTTCTTGTGGTATACCATCATGTTTGAATCTTTTCGGATCTAATTGGAAAACTGCTCTACCGCAAACTGCATGATTTGTTAATTTTTCATCCCAAACTGTTACTGAAATAGTTAAACTAGTATTTGGTTTTAAAGTAATTTCGAATTCTTCATCCCATTCAGGGTTTGAATTATTATTAATTGTCCTTGTTTTACCAATTGTTTTCCTTAATGAAGTATCAATTAATGAAACGTAAGGTCTTATATTTGATGATGACGATGAATTCGAAATAATATTTTCAGCTCTCACTAATCTAATTGAAAAAATATGACTTGTAAAATAATTTTGATGAATTGGTTCATTATTTTTAACAGTTGTCAGAATCATTTCAGGATCTAAAATATCTTCTAGTTGAGTCAATTGTTGCATCATTGAACTTAAATTATTTAAACTTACACAAGTTTCAGGTTTAAAATTATATGGATCCTCATTTTCAATTTTTGAATTTGTAATTGAATTTGAAATTTGAATATTATTAACTACATTTTTCATTTCATCAAACCAACCTCCACTTTTCCTTTTGTCAATATTATTATTACTTTTGTCTGTCAGATTATTATTTTCAATTTCTAATAATTTTTTTTGTTCTTCTTCATTTAACTCTAAAATAATTTTTTCAGTAATTAAATTTGTGTATTTTAAAACACCACCAGAAATTGATTTTAATAAAATTGTATAAATTTTAGCTAATTGATGTTGATTATTCCAATTTAGTTTACTTAAAATATTTAAATATTGTTTCACTAAACTGAAAAAATCAAGAACCGAAGTTGAAAATTTTTTAGTATCATCTTCAATATTAATTGGTTCAAAATTATCATTTTTAATTGATTCATCGACTATACTTAAAATTTTATTACCACTTTCATTAACCCATTCATTTAAACTTGAATAAAAAAATTTTTCTAAATTAAATTTAAATTGTGATTGTGAATTTGTAACTTGATAAAAAATATCTCTAATTTCATAAAGTGATTTATAAGCTTCTAATGCATCACCATATGGAATGAATTCTCCCCTTTTCCTATTATAAGTCTCAATATGTTTTAAAATGTTTTTAGAATCAACTGCAAACATAGTAGTAGTCACTGTAGCAACCGTTTTAGGCACACTTAAAAATCCTAATAATGGATTTTTATAACGCTTTTGTAAAGTTTTAATATCTTCAGCAATACTGTCAGTAATATCTAATACATGTAAAATATTTAATGAATTATCTCTTGGTAAATTTTCTAATAATTCAGCATATCTTAATTCTGCCACTCTTAATAAACATTTTGATAGTTTTTTCTCCCATTTTTTAGGTAAACCAGATTCTTCAACAATATTAAATAAATTATCTGATTCAATATAATCACCTAAAAACATTAAAATTGGTCCAAATTTTGGTTTAGCAACTTTACTGAAAATCATTTGAAGATTTTCTTTAATTGCATACATAATTGAATTATAACTATAAGTTAAATTTTTAACCCATTCATCTTTATCTTTATTTGACCATGATTGTTTATTTTCCCATGATAATTTCCCCTGATCTTGTAATATAACTTTACAAAAATTAAGTACTTCCATTGAAGTTTCAATTTCTACCGGTGCTAAATCTTTTATATCATTAATTGGATATAATTTATCTCTTAAAATCCCTGCCAAATGACTTGCTGAATAAAAACAAACAGCTTTAGTTGGATGATCAATTCTCCAAAATTTACTACATAATGTAATTAATTGAATTGATTGTTTAGAAACAAGGGTATCATCATTTGTCATACTTGAATTACTTAATTTTGTTGATGATTGTAATTCAATACATAATTTTAATAATATTGTAAAATAGATTTTTGTTAAATGACTAGGAGGGAAAATATAAAAATCTTCACCTGAAGGTAATCTTGGAATCAGTAACAATTTCATTGAAGCCGGAATTTGATATTTATTTTTTAAATATTCACAATAATCTTTTTCTCTTATTTTCCAATCTTCATAAATTGCTTCATTAATAAACGAATTAGGATTAAATTGACC
This sequence comes from Yamadazyma blattariae, assembly GCA_030581595.1. NCBI lineage: Eukaryota > Fungi > Ascomycota > Pichiomycetes > Serinales > Debaryomycetaceae > Yamadazyma > Yamadazyma blattariae. Next base: position 742,569 of record JAKTTU010000002.1, on the reverse strand, counting down.
TAAATTTTTATCTAAATAAAATAAAATTTGATTTATATCATTATGTAATTGTTTTTCTTGAGCTAATTCTTTTAATCTTAAAATATCTTGTTGTACTTTGATTGAATCCATTTTAAATAAAGATTTTAATAATTCCATCATTCCTTTATCCATATCATTTAATTTAAAAGATGGGGTATTATATTTAACATTATTATTATTATAATTATTATTAGCTGTTAAAGTTGGAAGTGAAGTAGATGAATTTCTAGTGGAAACACTTGGTGAAACAGCAGACGAAGAAGTATTTTTAGGTTTCAATGAATCTTTATGTTCTTGTAATTTACTAATAATTAATTCACTATTCTTTTCTCGTTGTACGATTTGAATTAAAATCAGTACAAATTCATTTGATTGTTTAAAAACAATATTACTTATTTCCGATTGTGGGAAATTACCTAATTTTGTTAATTCTTTATTTGAACAAGCAACAAATTTCATTAATAAATATTCTGGACTATTATTTAATTTTAATTCATTTTTGATTTTTGGATCTAATAATTCACTATAAAATCTTAAAAAACTTCTTCTAGTATTATCATCTAATTTTTTACCTGATTGTTTCATTGCAATTAAATTTAGATGATTTTCTAAATTAGTATAAACTGATGATGAAAGTTTTGAATCATTTGAATCTAATCCATAAATTCTTGAACTTCTATTCTTTCTAGCGGGTGATTGAATTCTTGATATATGATTATTATCATTATTACCATTATTACCATTATTACCGATATTACCATCATTTGGATCAATAATTGGAGTTTTAAACCTAGCTTCATTGATATATTCAAGAATTAAGATCTTTAATATCGATTCATATAATTTGGTTTTATCTACTTTCTCATAAACTTCATCTTGATTCAACATTGTAGTTGATGAAAGACTCTGAGTTCTTGATGAAAGACTCTGAGTTCTTGGTGAACTTAGGGAATCGGTAGTTTTCATCAGCATTTGTGCAAAACTCTCTTGTACCTTAACACACCAACACACCGAACAAAACTACAACAACTGCCTAAGACTGGTTTATTGACTAGCACCCCAGTTCGTAATCTAACACAAATAAGACAAATAACACAAATAAGACAAATAACAAAAAAGACAAAAACGAATTCAAGTTTAAAAACAGCTATAATCACAATCAGCTAAATGGTAAAAATTGAGATCTCGCTCAAGTGTAAACAGAGGTGCACCATCAACCAAAACGATCCAAAAACGATCAGCTGATCAACAACAGGAAACACACAAAATAACTGTTTTATTACAAAGAAACTTCACTAATGTTACACTACACACAACTATACACTGCTACAGAAAGAAAACCCATTTTTTTTTATAAAACTACACAAAACTGACCTGAAAACCGGGGAACTGAAAAGACCAATGAGACTTAAACCGAATCAATACTCTTCTCTCTTACTCTCCTTCTTTTTATCTCCTTCTCTTACTCTCCTTCTCTTACTTTTATTCTTACTCTTCTTCTGATTCTGATTCTGATTGGAAATCATCATCCATATTGGGATGATCAACCATATTGGGATGGTCATTGGTAGGTGGTAGTTCATCCTTTTGATGATCAATTGGTGTTGATTTCAGACTATTATTTTTAACAGCCATTGATTCATCTTCCCTGGTTAAATGATCACTTAAATATTTATTCATCAGGAAAGCTGTAACCGTTTTCTTTTTAAATAATCTTTCAAGATTTTCATCACAATTAATAATTCTACCATCAGATGGATCTTGAAGTTTATTTTCTTTAATATATGCCCATAATAATTTAACTACTTGTGGTCTACTTGTCTTTTCAACTTTAATAATTTCACTTAAAGTATCAGATAAAATAAACATAATTGAAGTAAATACAGTTTTACGTGGGGTGGATGGTTGTTTCTTCTCCTTTTTAGGTTTTTTAACAATTCTTCTTAATCCAAATCCTGGTTCTTTCAGTAATTTAATAGCTAATAATGCATCTTTCCTTTCCATTTCTTTCCTTCTTTCTAATTCTGATTTTTCATCATTTTCTCTATCATCAACCAATTTTTGATACCTAGTAAGTATTATATCATTAATGGATTCTTTATGAGGTTCTAAATCAATTACAAATAATTCTTGAAGTGCTTTTCTTATCTTCTTAACCGATACTTTATCCAAATCTGAAACTCCTAAAATTGCCTAAAATTTGTCAGTTAGTATTTGCTTACCAAAAAAAAGAAAAAGAAGAAAAGAAAAAGTATATGATAATCATCACAAATAAAGTACCACTGCAAATACGGCACTAGTGTGACGGTTGAGTTGGTATACATACGTCAATGGTGGGGACATATTCATCAGGCTTATAGTCTGTCATTATCCTCAAATATATTTCTTGTGCGGTTCAAGCTTTTCAACAGGCTGGACTTAACTATGCCCCAACAATCTTTAAAGCCATTTACAGTAAGAATAAAGAGGAAAACAATCACGCAAGTTACACTATCGATGGGGGGCATTAAAAATTTTCTATATATGTACACATACAGTTCGTAATCATTAAGGGAAGTTCAAACCATCAGTTCTTACCTATGAGATGAGATTCTTAACTATGAGATAAGACTTTTAACTATGAGATAAGATTCTTAACTATGACACAAGATTAAGATACAGATGATACTTCAAATTTCCTAGTTATTCTTAAACACGATTTTTCAAATTACGTTTATGTTGTAATTCATTCTTTTTAATTAATTTTTTTCTTTCAGCTCTCTTTAATGTTCTTGGATCAATTAATTCTTCTTCAGTATTTTTTGTATTGGCATTTAATTCAACTAACCATTGATTATCCATTTCTTTATTTTTACCTTTATAACCCCATTTTGGTACCCATTCCCCAGTGGCTTCATCATAAATCATTTTACTTTCTTTTGCCTTAGATTTAATTCCTTTTCTAGCAGCAAATTGTTGCCATCTAGTTAATGGTTTTTCCTTTGGTATTGATTTTTCTCTTGGTAATAATGTAGTTGGTTCTGGTAATTGAACTAATGTCATGGTGGAATCTTGTCCTGTAGAAGAGCCATGAGTATCAGTGGTGGTTTTAACTGGTAATGATAAAATTTGATTAATTAATAATTGAGTATTATCTCTAGTAATCGATGTTAAATATTTTTCTCTTTCTTCATCATTTTTTAATTTGTTATTATCTAATGGGTTTGGATCAAACGTTGCTAAATTACCTAAATCATAACTATTTGGAATTGGTTTATCAACTATAACTGGTTTAAATTCTTTATCGGACATAATCTGTCGTTATTCTTCTTGGTGAGATTTTGAAAATTTTATTTTAGGATGAGATGCGATCCTCATCTCTCAAAACTAGGTCACGTGATACATTTTTATACCAAAAATCCTTTTTTTCTTTTTTTTTAATGTAGTATGATGTTGGTTCACCTGCTCTGCATTGAACTTCTCCAAATCCATAATGATACAATGGTAACCACTCCTAAAGTTCCACCAACCAATAATAAATGTCTATAATTTTCATCAATTAAAGTTTCAGGTTCTTTTTCTAAACCGGCAGTAGCCAGATTTGGTAACGTTGCAGCATCAACTAATTGAATAAATAATTCATTTAATGAAGTAGTCCAAGCTGATGAGATATGTAATGGAGAATTAAGTAATAAATCATTAGTATAAGTTTCTGGTTGAACATCTGATCTTTGTTGTTGTTTATCTAAATCAGCTTTTAGAGCAACAAATATACATGGAATTTCACTTAAATTATCTTGATATTTTGATCTTAAATCAATTAAATATTGGAAAGAATTGGGATCTGATGAATCATAAGTATAACAGATTACATCACATTGATCTAATCTTGATTTATTTGATAAGATTGCTGGTTCTAATTCTCCTAATTCTTCTAAAATTAAATAACATTGTTTCCCACCTCTTAATTCAATATCTTTGGCTGCAATTTTTGGTTGAATGGTAGGGGAATAAACTTCACTATAATTATTAGTTAAAAACAGTTGTAATAATGAACTTTTACCAGATTGTGGGGCACCAACTATATAACAATTAAAAACATTTCTATCATAAATTGATTGACGATAATATTTACCTTGTTTTTGTCTTCTCTTTCTTGGTTTAGTAAATTTAAGTGCTTTAATTGAATTACCTTCATCAAAACCCAAATAAGCTAAATATTCTAAAGTTGTTTTATAATCTAAAAATGTTGTTAAATTCCATTGAGCTAACCATCCTTGTAAAGTAACATAACCATATTCATTTACAACAACTGATTGAGGAAATTGACATTCTTTCCATAATTTTGGTATTCCAGGAGTTGGATAAAATAAATTTTGTAATTCTTGTTCATTTAATCCTCCATCATTATCTTTATCGAATTTAACAAATAAATCAACCATAAATCTATAACCTGTTGGGCTTAATTCAATACTTGAATCAGGATTAACATCTATCTTAGGGTATAAAAATTTATCATTTAATGATATTGAATTGGTATAACCAAAACTTCTTAATATCCCCCAAATAGTTTCATGTCTACCTCTTTCAGCATAAATTTTATTTAAAATTATAAACCCATCTTCTGAAATCCCTCTAGTTTTACCATCATCAGTTACTTCAGGGTAAATTATCCTATCAATTAATTTAATAATTTCATTAAATTCATTTATTGTGGCTTTTTTATCAAATGATTTTAAATGTAATTCATTAAATTCATTAAAATTTAAATATCCATCTAAATCTTTATCACTTAAAAAGAAAACTCTTTTCAAAGCAGCAACAGCTAATGGTTTTAAATTACCTTCTTTTGAATCAAAAAGTGGTGAAATTGGATGAGTAACTGATCTTTGACATAAATAAAATGCTTCCACTATATTTTCATTTAATTTACAACTACACCTAATACAAGATTCAATTTCTTTAAATTCATTTAAAAGTGGTAAAAATTCATCAGAATTTTGTGTCTTTATCGATGAAGAAGATCCACTTATCCCACCACCCCAACTATTACTCCCATTATCATTGCCATTACCTTCTAACGCATCACTACCAATATCACTTTTACTACCACCATCCAATAAATCCGATTTGTTGGCACATAAAACAATAGGTAAATTTATACCCAAAGATCTAAGCATAGGGATCCAATACAATGATATTCTTTCATAAGTAAAATGATCAGAATAAACTAACCAAATAACATCACTCCTTTTCAATTCTTTTTGTAAATTACTTTCATCTGATGGTGAAGTATCAATAATAATGGTTTTCTGGGGGATATACTTCAGTAATTTCCTTTCACTTAATGGCTCTGAAAATCCATTACCACCACCACCACTATTATTGTTACTACCTTTAATTGGTGAACTTGAAATTAAATCAATTAAACTTTCAGAATAATCTTCATGAGAAATAGTAATTGGAGGTAAAACATTTTGGATTTTGGGGGTGTATTCCCCCTTTATTAGCGTTGCTATCAATGTTGATTTACCAACTGAATCATCACCACATACAATAACTCTGACGGTTCCTTTGACATCCATCACTGGTGCTAGTGCGAAAGTCAAGCGTACCAAAAAATCTTTAAATCTCATTACTAACCCAAACAACAGTACCCCAGTGGATTATATAAAAGGATGTTGAGGTCAGTATATGGTAGCAGTAAGGCCAACATGGCCAACATGGCCAACATGGCCAACATGACCAGCATGGCCAGCAAGACGACCAAGAGGATAAACGCAGCCAGCTTGGTTAGTTTGGGGTTCAGACGTTTGCAATCAACTATAAATAATCAAAATCCACCAATGGATCAATATGAAACTAAAATTTTTGAAATTTTGCAAAAAGAATTCAATCCTTTAGATTTAGAAGTTAAAGATGTTTCAGGAGGTTGTGGATCCATGTTTGCTATAACTGTTGAAAGTGAGAAATTTTCTGGTATCCCAATGATCAAACAACATAGATTAGTTAATGAAGTTTTAAAAGATGAGATATCTAAATGGCATGGAATTCAATTAAAGACTAAAGCTGTAAAGAAATAAGTTGTTTGATATATTTTGTTGTATATACTATATATTTTCTAATATAAAAATTAATCATAAACCGATCAAAAATTCGATTTTTGTTTACTCAATAATTTCTTCTCTTTCTTCAATAATTTCTTCTTTAATTTCTTCAATTATTTCAGCTTGAACTTCACTAGTTTCACTAACTTCATTACTATATTTACTTCTATAAGATTTCCATTCTTCTAATAATCTTCTACGTAATAAGATTAATTCTCTAGTGGCAGCATCAGCTTCCATAGCATCAGCTTCATCAAATTGAGCACTATATTCTCTTAAATTCTTTCTAACTTTCTTTCTATCAGCAGCAGATAACAATGATGCCGGTCTTGGTCTCCAAATAAATTCTCTAAATTGATCAATAGTATCATCTCTTAATAAATTACCGGTAAATTCAAATAATTTATAACCATTTTCAATAGTATGAATCCATGATGATGACCAAGCAGTAACAAATCTACCTGATGGATCCCATGATAAATTAGTCATACCTGAATATTTTTCATTTTTCAATAATTTAACATTATTATTTAATTTACCAACATTGTTACTATTGTTAGTCTTTTTAGTATCATCTTCAAAAGAACAATCATAAAAATCAATTTCACCAGAATTTTTAGAAATATTAGCAACAACAACAAATCTACCCTTAGATGACCAAAGAATATTATTTGAATATTTATCATTAATAGTTTCGAAAGGTTTATAATTACTTGAAGTAACTTTACCTTTACTTGAAATTTCTTGAGCGTAGAAAGTAATAGTGTTTTTTGGTAATGATGGATTATTATTACCATCATCCAATCTCGAAATAGTAATAAATCTATCAGATTTTGGTTCCCATGAAAAATTATAAACCACATCTTTTAATTCTAATTTTTCAACTGGGATATCCTTTTCAGTAGGTTTGAAAAATTCTAAATTGGAGAAAATTGTTTTACCAGATTTAGTATGACGATCAACTTTAACACATAAATATTTTGATTCATCATGCCAATGCATTTTACAATCACTAACTTGAAATAAATTAATTGTTCTTAAAACATTGGTTGATGGGATTTGCATTAATGCAACTCTTGCGGTTTGATTTGAACTTTCTGGTGTCCAATAAGATAACACATGTTCACCAGTTTCTAATTTAGAACCAGATAATTTAACACCACTTGGAGCCCATTCAAAATCAACGATAGAATCAATTTCAACTAACTTTTTATTTAATAATTGGAATGAAGGAGTTTCGTAAATCGCTAAAGCATTTGGACCTTGACGAGCACAATATTTATCATCAAAAGACCATTTAACTAATGGCCAAGGCATTTCCTTTTGACCTTCTAAATGAGGAGGTAATGCAAAAGTTCTTGCAACTTCACCAGTTTTTAAATTCCAAACAACTAATTTATGATCAATACTTTCCTCTTTGAATGGGAAATTTTCTCTTTCAGCAGGAGAATCAGGTAATTGGATACCTAAGGGGGATAAAGTAACTAAGTAATTTTCATTTGGTGAAAAATCAATTAATCTAACTTGATTATGAATAAATTTTGCTATTCTATCAAAATTTGGTCCACCCCAAGTTTGAACCCCTTGTGGATGAATTGAACATAAGTAAGTTCCCTTAGGTGAAAATTTTGCATATTTAGAAGTGAACCCTTTTCTTGGTTCAATAACTGGTTCTGGATCATTTTTCTTTTTATTCCAATAAATTCCAACTGTTTCAGAAAAATGTAATAATGTTTGATCTCTACCTTGTTCATCTTTTAACCAAGATTTCAAATATCCATGTTCTTCATATGGTGGTAATTCTGGTTCAATAAAACTATTTGGAATATTACCTTCTAATCCATATTTTTCAATATCAGTTAACGCATTAACTAATAATCTGTGTTTTTTATCTAATGGTTTCCCATTCAATTGTTTAATAGCTCTTCTGGCCAGTTCAACCTCCTTATATTGAGCGAAAAGGAATCCTTTGGTACTACCATCTTCAACTGGCATATGGAATCCATCTTCTCCATCAACTAATTCTCCTGCACTACTTAATAATTTTCTTAAAACTTTAGTTAAAACCGGGACTTTTTCAGTGGTGGTGACGGGAGCACCATCAATAACAATGTAATTATCAAGGCCGAAATCAGAAGTCACTGAATATTGAGCTTCTAAATCGGAGAAATCAATATCGTCTAATTTAATTTCATCAATTTCTGTCATAGTGTTAGTGAAAAATTTTCTCTCACTTCACTTGTCGCGATTTCAACACAATTTTGAGATTCTGGAGAATTTTTCAGATTGAGGTTTTGAGAAGGTTTTGATTTTGTGTAATGTACATTAACAGTTATTTACAGTCATTATCTAAGTTAGTTATTATCCAAGTTAGTTATTATCCAAGTTAGTTATTATCCAAGTTAGTTATTAGGAGTAATCTCTTACTGGAGATATCTGTTGTCTTAATCTGGAATTTTCTAATTCTAATTCTTTTAATCTTTTATTTGCTTCATTATTTTCATAAACTCTTGCTTCACGTTCTGATTTCCATCTATTAGTCAACTCATCAATTCTTAATTTTGACCTTGGTGAACCAGACTCTCCGACACTACCACTCACACTATCACCCACGCTGGTCACACTGGTATTGGTTTCTAAGTCATCAATCAGATTAGATAAATTATCATTCAATTTATTCAATTCATCAATCCTTCTATGTAATTTATTGACGTAATCGGAATTCTTTTCATCGTTGTCATTCTCCTTGAGTAGTAATTTTACATGATCATTAACTATTACGTCTACCGCACGGGTGAAATAATCAAATATTGATTTATGATAGTCTTTTAAATTATTGATATCTAAGCTGGAGGTTGAATCGGAGTCACCATCACCACCATCATCACTTTCAGTATCAATTTTAGAACTGGCATTCTGATTCTGATCTAAACTCTTGATTAAATAATTAATCTTCTTTGTGGGGTCCTTTAAAGATTTATCATCAGCAATTTTATTAAAACTCTTCAACAATTTTTGAAATTTTAAAACATCCAAAGATAATAATTCACGTAATTGGTACTCTAAAATATTAACCTTCTTAACCTCAGAATCCGATCTACTGGACTTATTGGTTGGTTGTGTTTGTGATTTCTCATGTTCAGAAACTAAACTAGTTACTTTATCAGTTAAATTCTGAATCGTTGTCTGTAAACTTATCTTATCATTAGTCAATTGATCAACTTTATAACTAAGTCGTATTTTCTCAGCTTTTAAAATCCTTTGTTTCTCCACCGAAATATTCAAATCTTGTTTTAAATTTTCTAAAAATAATTTATCACTCTTGTACCCTAAATTCTTGTCACTCTCATGAGATAATTGATTAGTTAATGATGAGATCGTAGTCGAAGACAGTACCTTCAATTTCTCAAATTTTTCAAATAATTGATTAAACTCATTTTGTAAAAAATTAAAATCCTTGTGACTTTGAAGTAATTCTTCATTCAACTCGGTTGCATTTGACGTTGAATTATTCAAATTTTTGAATTCATTTACTTCATTTTGTAAAGTGTCTATAATCGATTGATACTTTTGAAATTTCCCATTCATACTATGATTTAAATTATTTAATTTTAAATTTTCACCACGTAATCTAATCAACTCTCCACTGTCAACGCCAGTACCAACACTATCATTATGTTTCAACTTCTCTTTGATTAATTGATAATTCTTGGATATTTCTTTTGAATTTTCAATTTCTAAAATTAAATCATTTTCAATCTTATCAGTGACTTCCTTCTGATGACTGCATTCTAATTTTAAATTATCTAATGTACCAAGTAATTGTTTAATCATTATTATATATCCATTCACATCACCACCCATCACACTCCTACCGTCACCCCCAATACCTTCATCAGTACCTTTCAACCTCCCCATTTCATCTTTTATAACACATAATTTACCCACCACATCATCATCCACCACAGAATGATCCAATTCTCCATGGTTGATATTCTGAATAATCTCATTAACTATTTGATTTATAATTATAATCTGATTATTTAAATCATTTATAATCAGTTCTTTATCACGTAATTCAATCGTTGAATTTTCAATATTTAAGTATAAATCTTCATTTAGTTTGTATATCTCATTGTAATTGGTTATCAATTCTTTATAATCATTTGAAAGTTTTTCATACTCATCTTTCTTTACACTGGCTAAATTACTACCGACAATACTACTTGAATGATTACCTGCGGTGTTTATACTGCTTGATGAATGGTTATTGGCTAAATGATTGTTGACCGAATGATTGCCAACACCTCCGGCATTGGTGCCTTTTATAGGGGACAAATTCAATGAAGAAAAGTCATTAAACTGACTTAAGTAGTAATCATCAATTTCAAAACTTTTAAAATCACTAGAACTAAGTATTTTTTGTAAAAAACTTTTAAAAAATTTAATTTGTATTTTGTAACCAGTTAGTTGTTTATTTAATTCATTTATAATATTATAAGAATCTGTGACACCACCACCACTGGCACCACCAGTGGTACCCACACCAGTACCAGTACCAACACCATTAAATCTTAAATTTGGAGCTGGAGGTAATGAAAAATGGGAGGACAGCGATTTACCAAAACTAGCATTAGAATTACTGGAATAATTAGAATGATTGTTTTGAGACGATGAAGATCTTAATTTCCTCCATGGAGTTAATGATGGACTCTTATATTTAGAAATTTTACTTGAAATTTTGGAAATATTAGTGAATTCATCATTAAATTCATTAAATTCATTAAATTCTTGATCAATATCAAAATCTCTATCTAATTGATTTTGAGTTTCATTAAATTTTGTTGAATCCATTGAAATTTCTGGTGTCCTATCATCACCCACATCACCATTATTATTATGATTATTACTACCATTGTTGATCTTCATATCTAGTATTGAGTTCTGAAGATTCAATATACTCTTATCGATATTAGTCTTATCAGAACCAGAACCAGAACCAGAAGATCTTGAAACTGATCTGGAAACCGATCTGGAAACTGATCTTGAGTTCTTTATTGAATTCAATGAATCTGCATTGGAATTATGGAAATCATTTAATAAATCAGGATTTGAGATAAATGGACTGGAAGTGGTAGAAATTGAATATTGTCTTAAATCACCACGATCCCTATCACCTTTTAAACTTGTTAAATCTCCTAAATCTTTTGAAATTGAAGTTTTAAATGATTTCTTATATGGTGTTTGGTGTATCAGATCACTAAATTCTGACATACCACCTAACGCGAATTGAACCTACAAGTGTATCAAACGTTGTATGAAAATAAGTACAAGTTATAACTATGTGAAGCTGTGACTGTGACTCTGTAACTATGTGTAAGCGACTATGTAATGTAAGGTAAAGCAGTATATATCTGATTCGGTTGTTGTGAAGTGTTTTTCGCGATAGACGAGTATTTACGTTTTGATTTACTATGAGAGACCATCACCATTACTGCTTGTATACTATTCAAAGTACCTATAAACTTGCTATTCTAACTATAAACCTAGAGTATACTTACGCATCATCTTACAGATCATCTTACGGAGTATCTTACTGAGTATCTTACAACTTACTGAGTATCTTACAACTTACTGAGTATGAACTTACTGAGTATAAACTATAAACTAGTAATCATTATCGAATCGTTAAGTCTCCATTTCATCATCATCTTCATCCTCTTCTTGAACAAAGGTATTGACTTCATCCAACAACTCTTGAGGAATGAATTCATGTTTACCATCAGTATCATAAGAACACCAACTAATTTCTAATTCATAATCTTTATCTTTATTATCTTCATGAGCTAAATTAATTATTTTACCAGCTAATTTAACTGCATCTTTAACTAACAATTCATCAAAGTTTAATTTTTCTAATTCTGATTTAGCAGTTTGTCTACCTTTACCAGTTGCAGCACCATTATAACCCCAAAATGTACCACTTGGTTCTAACATATATAAATGAACACCATTTTCATCAATTCCTCCAATGATTCCAACGATTCCAAACGGTCTAACAGAATTATAACAAGTATAATTTTGAACGTAAATCCCCAAACGATCAATTAAATGAGCAACAGGAATTGGGGTTTTATAAATTGATTTGAATGATGAAGCTTCATCTCTACCACGATTAACCAAGTGTCTACCATCAGGTAATAAACCAGAATATGCAATTCCAATATGTTTATCAATTGTTTGAATTCTTTTATTTTTACCAGGGACTAATAATTTTGAATTTATAATTTTTTCAACGGCAAAGACTATCCCATCTTTACATTTAATACCAATTGAGGTACCACCGTTTTCAACTGCTTTCATTGCATATTCAACTTGAAAATTTCTACCATCTATAAGTTGTTAGTATTCCATCAACTCATGAACCATTAAACCATTAACTCATTCATTGAATTCATTGAATTCATTGAACAACTCACTCAGTCTTCCACTGATTCTCAGTGGAAGAACGGGGAAAAAACCATACATACCTGGAGAAAACACAGAATTGGATAAATCATACCCAGTACCAATAGAACTCTAAACCATCGTTAGTAACAACCCTTGAATCAAACACTTCGATCTTCTACGTACCATTATCGCCACTTAAAAATAAAAATGCGAAACTTTTCGATCTCACTCTAACCTTCCCAGTTAATGGCATTAGCTTGGCCCATCCTAGGGATAATTGTATGTACCCCATACCACTACTCCATACCACTCCATACCACTCCACACCACTGAATTCCACCAGTATTCCACCAGTATTCTACAAGTATTCTAGTGAATATTCAGTCTAATGGGTGATGTTTAATTCGTACTAACATTCTTTCGATCCCCTGCTTATTGATTTCCATTATTGGTTACGGATCTCATTACTTCATACTATACAAATTACCACCAGAATCACAAATAATTTTCCAAATTTCATTATGCATATTATGGATTTCGTATTACTTATCAATCATAACCAACCCTGGTTCCTCACCTCCAGATTATAACCCCCAAAGGGGTGAGTGGAAACGATATTGTTCTAAATGCAAAAATTATAAACCTCCTAGATCTCATCATTGTAAGAGTTGTAACCAATGTGTACTTAAAATGGACCATCATTGTCCTTGGACAATGAATTGTGTAGGCCATTTGAACGCTGGTCATTTCATGAGATTCTTGTTCTGGGTGATGGTGGATACAACGTACGTAGGATATCATTTAACTCTTCGATCAATTGAATTTTACCACGATAGAAATTTACCATCGTATTTAATTAGTAAGAGTGAGTTGGTGGCGGTGGTCATATTGTTACCGTTGAATGCATTTGTGTTGTTGCTGGTGGCGTTGTTATATATCAGAAGTCTAAGTAATTGGGTTTTCAAAGGCATGACACAAATTGAAGTTTGGGAATGGGAGAGATTGGATTCTCAGTTTTTCACTAATCGATTGTGGTTACAGATTACGGAAAATTATCAAGAGTTGTATAACAAGCCGTTGCCGAAGTTGAAATCTTGGAACCTCCAGTCGAGATACTACGAACAAAGTCAGAATGTAGAAGGTGAAGAATTAGATGAATTAGAAGGTGAAGAATTAGAAGGTGAAGCATTAGAAGACAGACAGATTTTAATTGAAAATGAAATGGATTTAGTACCAGACCAATTCACTATAGATGATATTATCTTCCCTTACGACCTAGGTATCTACCAAAACTTAATTTCATGGTTCAATTCCCCCCTCCTATGGCTTTTACCAACTACAAAACCTTCTTATCCAGGTACAGAATTCACCCTAACAGAATACATCGAAGAAGACCAATTATCATTACCTTGGCCCCCTGATGGAACCAACAAGTTCCCACCAGACCCAGAAATCGATTTAGACCAATTGAGTCCGGAGGATTTGAGGAATTTGAGGAAGTTGAAGAAACGGTTGAATCCTAGGGCCAAATTGGATAGGAGTGATTGGGTTAATGAATATGGAGAGAATTTGGTGGATTTTGGAGTGGATATTGAAACTGAAGGGGATTTTGAATTGTAATGTACATATGCTAAACTCTTTCACAATCTCTATATCCATAACAGTATACTTTATATCTGTACGCCACAGCTACTTATACCCTTGGGGCTCTTCAAGTTAAGGTGGTTTATGGTCATTCCCCATAACCGTTTGATGTCCTTTTTGATGTCCTTCTTTTTGATGTCCTTCTTCAGTTTGATTTCTAACCCATTTCTGAAAAATTTCGCACCCAGGACAAGTTAGTCAGAGTTAGTCAGAGTTAGTTAGAGTTAGTCAGTAGAGATGAAACTAGTTAAAATATGTGGGATTAAAACTTTAGAAACTGCAGAAACTGCCCTTAAACATAATACTAATTTGTTAGGTATGATAATGGTACGAAACATGAAACGTAGTATAGATTTTGAAGAATGTAAAAAAATTACAAAGTTAGTGAAAAATAAATCCAAATTACCAATCACTGCATTATACCAATTACTTAATGATCGAACTTACACCAATTATAATGAATTCCTTACATTCGTTAATGATTTAATTTTAGCCAATGGTCCTTACACGGTAGGAGTTTTCAGAAACCAATCATTAGAGGAAGTACTTGAAATTGTTGATTATACTGGTATAGACATAATTCAACTTCATGGCAGTGAAGATAAATTACAATTCATACAACAATTAAATTCCCATGGTGAACATTTAGTTATCCCCCGGTTCGTGATCCCTAATGAACTAGACCTTATTTCCACAACTTTAAACCAATTGATAGAAAATAACCACTACAAGTTGCCAGGCTTTTTGGTCCCATTATTAGATGGTGAAATTGGTGGTAGTGGACAGAAATTAGATTGGTCATTGCTTGAACAGGTAAATGGGCAGTTTATATTAGCTGGTGGGCTTAATGATGAGAATATTCAAAGTTTGAATGACGTGGATAATCTTTTAGGTTTTGATGTTAGTGGTGGGGTGGAAACTGATGGTGTTAAAGATAACGAAAAGGTAATTAAGTTTATAAAAGCAGCTAAAAGTGTTAAATAGAGGTTGACAGGTAAGTGGATTAAAGTAAATAGTCTTAAGTAGTAATAGATCACAAAAGAGTTGAATAGATATCTATTTCTTTATTTATTTCTAATGTCAGAGTATACAGGGTAGTCTTAACGATAGAGAAACAAAATATTAGACTAATATCAAACAGGATGTAATATTCTTATATACAAATCTAATCATCTTGATCCCAATTTTGAGGAGTTGGTTTATTTGGCATAACTGGTCCACCAGCTCTTTTAGCCATAATAATTTGATCAATTGATAATATAGTAATAGCGGCTTCAGTAGCTAAATTTATTGCCAGTTTTTTAACATTAGCTAAATCATAAATAATTTCATCATCTACATTAACTAAACCTTCAGGATCTTCAATATTAACTCCGATATTTAAACCAGAATTATCATTTAATGAATGAATTGAATATAATTTTGATAAAATTTCTGTTGAATTAAGACCAGAAGTTTCAGCTAAAATTTTTGGAATAATTTCAAATGATTTTGCATAATTTTTAATTGCTAATTGTAATAAACCTGGAATTGATTCACCATATTTATTAACTAATTTAACTAATTCAATTTCAGTGGCTCCAGCTCCTGGAACTAAATTAGTATCTTTTATCAAACCTTTGATTGCATTAACACCATTATCGATACATCTTTCAACATCATCTAAATTATTCTGCGTTGCTCCTCTTAAAATAATTGTTGCAGTTCTTGAAATTGAATCAATTTGTTTAAAAATTGTAACTCTATCACCACCAATTTCTTTTGATTCAATTGAATCAATTTCACCCATTTCATCAACCATAGGAGCACCTAATCTTGGTAATGGTGTAGCACCACAAACTTGACATAATCTTCTTAAATCAAATTTTGATGATACTTTTAAAACGAGAATACCATATTTATTAAAATAATGTAAAGCTAATTCACCAATGGAAGAACCAGCAATGATTACTTTTACACCACTTTCACTAATTTCTTTACACATTTGATCTAATTGTTGTTCTTCACCTTTTGAGAATTCCAACATTTCTTGAGCATTATGTAATAATACAGTTGATTTAGTTTCAGTGGTTGAAATATCAATAGGACAAGAATAAACAACAACTTTAGATTTAGTTTTAATTGATTTAATTGAACCTTCTGGTTCTCTTGGGAAAACCATTCCCTTAATTACTTGAGATTGAGATAAATTTGATCCCATAATTTTAACAACTCTAATTGAATCAATATTAAAATTATTTGGTTTTTTAGGATTAATAATTAATTTAACACTATCAATAATTAATTTAGAAATAATTGATTCTAAACCTAATTGTTTTGATGAAACAACTGATTTTATAACTTTATATAATTCTTTAGTATCAGTTAAATTTTCAACTTTATTAATTAAGATTTTATCAATTTGTTCAATAGCAAATTGATTAGATAATTTATAACCTTGAATAATTTCACTAACATTTAACCCTAAATTAATTAATTTTTCTGCAATATTTAATAATTCTCCAGCTAAAATAATAACAAAATTAGTATTATCACCCATTTCAAATTCTTGTTGTTTTGATGCCATAATTAAAATCTTAACCGCTGGGTGTACGATTTCTAATTCATTAATCATAGTGGCAGCATCATTAGTAATAAAGATTTTCCCCATCTTATTAACAATAATTTTATTACGTCCACTAGGTCCCATTGATGTTTCTACAATTTTAGAAATTTCTCGAACAGCTTCAATATTACGAATAATAGCTCCATCACTAGCAGAATGCGATTGGTATCCTTGTTTGAAAAGTCCAGAATTTGGAGCGGTTGGTAATTTTAATGACATCTTCCCAATACTTTATCAACTTTTGATTTCACTTGTTCCTATTTAATGAAAAACCTTTCCAACTTTTTGCCTATCTGATCTCGCACAAAACTTCGCGTTGAAAGAAAAATTTTCAGTCACGTGAACGCAGTGTGGGTGTACGGGCCTAAACTGGTAAACTATAGATACTTACTAATAGTTAACAACAGTTACAACAGTTACAACAGTTACAACAGTTACAACAGTTACAGTTAACCACAGTTACAGTTAACCACAGTTAGCTGGTGCTTTGTTTGTTAGTTCATATTATAGTTCTACCATTCTACATTCTAGAGTGTAGGTGATATTTAGCAGTACCTGAGAAGACTAGAGAAAGAGGTAGAGAAAGGGTAGAGAAAGAGGTAGAGAAAGGGTAGAGAAAGAGGTAGAGAAAGGGTAGAGAAAGAGGTAGAGAAAGAGAAAGTCAAACTTTTAATTACTCAACTTATCTTCATACTTACTCAAAACTTTAATCATCTCTTCATAATCATTACATTTCAAAGCATCAGTTAAAAAATCAAATTTTTTAAAATTACCAACATCCATATTACTTGATTTTATATAAAATTCTTTAAAAACGTCAAATATATTTTCATAATTTTTAATCTTTATTTTTAAATTTTCATTATCATTTTTAATTTCATTTAATTCATCAATAATTTGTTGTTGTGCTTGCTTTTTACGTTTTCTACATTTACTTGCAGCGATTCTATTCCTTTCCAATAATCTATCCTTTTTCCATGCTGCAGTGCCTGGAACAGGTCCATTATTAGGATTAAAAATTACTTCATTATTGTAAATTAATTGATGATTTGGTGGTGGTACCCCGGCAAAATTTGAATGATCAACTTTTTTATTATCGTCATTTTGTGGGGGAGTAATTGGATGAATTTGAGCTGTGACGTTGGAAGGATGGGATAACGGTGATACTCCAGGTCCAGGTCCTGATACTTGTTGCTGCAGAAGTTGCGGTTGTTGCAGAAGTTGCGGTTGTTGCAGAAGTTGCGGTTGTTGCAGAAGTTGCTGTTGTTGCAGAAGTTGCTGTTGTTGTGGATGAATAGGTTGATGATTAATGGGAACTTGATGATTAGGATCAGAAATAATTTGTGGAACTGAATTTGGTGGAGTTGGACGGAAACTAGGATTAATTAAATCTAAATTATTTCTAAATTCTTCCACATTAGTGTTGCCAATTTGACTAATTTGTCCATTTGCTAATGAAATTCTACGTTTTAATTTTGGTTCATCATATGGATTATATCCTCCTTGTCCTTGACCTACCTGACCTTGACTTACTTGGCCTTGTTCTTGACCCATTTGACCTTGACCTTGACTTTGAACGTGTGGTGGTATTTGTGGAGGTAACTGTAGCTGAGGTTGTGGTTGAGATTGTTGTGGTGGTAATTGTTGTTGTTGAGGTGGTGGCTGATGAGACTTATCCAATTCTTTATCAAAATCAAAATCACTATCAAAATCTTCAAAAACTGCTTCATGATTAATAATTTGACCAATTTGACCATTGGAAATAGATATTCTTCTCCTTAATTGTTGACCATCTTGATATAAAAACATCGATTGATCAAATAATGGAGGATTAGTCATGGGGTAATTACTAAACTCAAAATTATGTAAAAAATGATTACCTGAATTCCCAGAACTACCAGAATTATTTGGATTTGGATGATTATTGAAATTAGCTTGTTGAGGTTGTTGTTGAGGTTGTTGTGGTTTGGAATTTACTACTCCTTCAGTTTTGATTTTTTTATCTTCAAAATTATCTATAAATTCCATATCTCTCCTTATTTCTGTCTCCTAATTCTGTCTCGTTTCTTATTCTCTTTTGTTGTCCGTGTTCTCAGTGTTCCCAGTCTTTTCCTGATGTTAAGAATTAATTTAAACCAAATCAATCTACCTATTACAAAATAAATCAGGGGGTGGTAAGACTGTCTTTATTCAAACTAACGTGGGAGTCTCTTGTTGAGGTTTTAAAATTTTTTCTCCAGGGTTGTAATCTCATGCATGCGAATTGCAGATATGCAATGGAAGTCCATTAGCATTCCTAACAATTCCATTTGATTGCTTAACCATGGTTTAAATGAAGTAGTTAGATGGGTAATTCAACAATATTAGGTCTAGTTATTGTTTTTTTCACTAGAAAACTACCCAGTTTTACCTAATAAATTGTTAATTTTGAAAAGTTTTAGCTATTTGGCATCCACCAGAGCACGTGACAAGAGTAACTAGAATGGTGGGAATCTTATATTAAAGTTTCTATTACAACTACAGTATCAGAACTACAGTATCAATACTACAGTATCAATACTACAGTATTCTATAGTACTACAAAATGGTATCATATTATTATCACCCACTGGCTAATCACTTAGTGTTTCTCAGGTGTCATGTTTATATAGTATTCTCTCTTACAT
This sequence comes from Yamadazyma blattariae, assembly GCA_030581595.1. Lineage (NCBI taxonomy): Eukaryota > Fungi > Ascomycota > Pichiomycetes > Serinales > Debaryomycetaceae > Yamadazyma > Yamadazyma blattariae. Next base: position 723,097 of record JAKTTU010000002.1, on the reverse strand, counting down.
GAGCAGCAGGGGGAGTTGATGGAGGTTGATAAAGTTCATCAAGATTATGATTACCATAAGCTGGTGGTGGTTTAAACCCTGATTCTGTGAATTGTTCAGTATTGGTGGCTCCTGAACCATTGTTGGTGTTATCTGTGTTATTATTTCCAGGGTTATTGGTGTTATTGGTGTTGTTATTTCTCGTGGTGTTGTTATTGGTGGTGTTATTTCCAGTGGTATTGTTATTTGGTAAAGTGATAATTGTATTTGGAGGTGGCATAGTAGTAACTATAGTAGATTTTGCAAAGATTGAATTATTACTTCTATATCTTGTTCTTAAAAATAATAATAATAAGACTGCTGGTATAATAAGTACAATAAAATACCAGGGACTTTGTAAATCTCTTTTCACTAGATGAATTTCATCTCTTTCCATTAAATCTTTAATGAACATCCTCAAGTTATGGTTCTATTAATGTGATTAACCTTTGTTTATGTGATTTCTAATGAAATAAAGAGATTTCAATGATTTCAATAAGATTTCAATGATTTCAATAAGATTTTAGATTTCAATAAGATTTTAGATTTTAAATTTTACAGGATCAATGATCATAATTATATGGCTTGGTAAGATTAAACTTCAGTTTGGGGTGTCATTTCCAACAGGTTAAGGACAGAAAGGGCGAAGTCAAATAAAACGGTAATAACCAAAAAGGCTTATTAATTCCGAATGAAAGAACAGTGAACTCACCTATCGTACTAGGGCAGTATTATCTGTAGTGTATAGAACGTGTAGTGGGTGATGATACGAGTTTTGCCATCACCGATCAGCATCAATTAAAGTTGTTCAGTGCTTACAACGAAGAAACTTCAGAAACAACGTGAGATTTAGTGAGACTTAGGCTTAGAGATAGTGCGACAGTGAGTAAAGCTTAAAGCAAAGCTTAAAGTAAAGGTTAAAGAAGTAAAGGTTAAAGAAGTAAAGGTTAAAGAAGTAAAGGTTAAAGAAGTAAAGGTTAAGGAAGTAAAGCTTAAAGAAGTGAACCGTAGTTTGTAAAGGGTAATTTGTAAAGCAAGGTTGTAAAGGTAGTTTGTGAGGGTAGTTTGTAAAGCAAGGTTGTAAGGGTAGTTTGAAGTTGTAAATGGATAAACATATTGATAAACATGTCGATGCTAGTTTCTTAAGACTACCACAAATTATAGAATTGAAAAGATTGATTACCGATAATTATCTAAATGACATTTTGCAAACCAAATTAAATAATCCTGATAAGTTTTTAAATCATTTAAATGATAATAATTTTGAAATTGAAAATTTAAGTAAGTTACAAGCTTTTAGAGATGGTGAAGAAAAAGAGTTAAGTGAAGAAAAAGATTTAAGTGAAGAACAAGAGTTACGTACAGGGCATGGATTAGGTGGTTTACGGAATAATATGGCATTGGAGCTAAATTTTGGTGTTTCTGGTGATGACATCGCCCCAGTTGAAGATCAATTCGCTACTGCACCAGCCACACCAACTTCAGAATCAAAAAAAGAATCAAAAGAAGAAATAAAAGAAGAAATAAAGGAAGAAACAAAGGAAAAAGAAATCCCATTGGTTTTTAATAATGATACCAAATACCAATACATCTATGATTTAATTATTGAAAACCAAAGAGGTGTTAAATTTTTTGGTATCCCATTATTTTCCAAAAATTCATTATTACCATTACTAGACCCATCAAATTACCAATCAATCGATGGTAAAAAATTAAAATTAACCGATAATTCCCTTTTAAATTTCCCATTACCTGATTTAAATTGGGAATGGTATTGGTTGAATTGGTATATTTTGATGTTGAATGATGTAGATGATCAAGGATGGATTTATTCCCGATTTAGTTTTGGTAGTAATCATTGGAAAGGTAAATATTATTTTGGGAATTTTGTTCGCCGTAGAATTTGGGTTAGAATTAGAAGAAGATTAATTGAAGATCAAAATTGTGGTGATGATGGAATGGGTGCAGTGGATGATGAGTTGAATGGGTTACCGACAACAATATCAATTGGCAATTCATTAATTAGTTCTTTTAAACATTCAAGAACTAAAAAGGTAAAAGTTGATAAGAAGGTAAGACATCTTGATAATCAATTGAATAATTTGGCATAAGGCAAGCATAACAAGCGTTGCAAGCATAACAAGCGTAGTGTAAAATGCTGTACCGCAACATGACAAGCGTGACATGCTGTACCGCAACATGACAAGCGTAGCATAACAAGCGTAGCATTACATCATAGCATAGTTTGGCATGATTGTAGTATAATTGTAGCATAATAGGCTAGTAATAGGGTAGTATAGATAAATAGGAATACAAATGGGTGCGAAAAGTAATGGATCTCATACAGCTGATATTGAAACACAAATTTGATAATTCAACTGATTTATCAACCACCCTTGACCATTTCCAATATGGACTAACCATCAATGAAATCAGACATTGCAAAACCATCAATGACTCCAAGCATGATGGTTCAGAAATTGAAATTGAAATTGAAATTGAAATAATCTTAAAGATTTTACACAAATCATTCAAATTCAATGTTAAGAACTTACCAAAAACTTTACAACTTTGTTTAACCCCCTTAAATGAACGATTGAATCAAGGTAAGAATTGGAGAAGGATAGTTGGCCAATTGATTAATTTAATCGATTCGATTTTGGAAAATCCACCCAATGAAATCAATAAAATTAGGGTTTTCACCTGGTTCTTTCGATTTTTTAAAAAATCAGTTACATCTATTACCAACCCAATGCATCAACTTAAAATGGGTGAATTGGTTCATGAGTTAGTTTATAAGAGATTAAGTAACCAACTGGTATTGCCACTGGTTTGGGAGGATGATTTGGAGAAAGAAATGTTGTTGATTCGAATTTTTTGTATTTTCCCAGCGGCTGATGATGTTCATGTTAATATGTTATCATTGAATTTAAAATCCATTAGATTTTACCAATCTTTACAGAGTCATCTTCGTCAGTAGTCCACAAGAATTCATATATTATATTTACAAAAATGTTGTTTGTAAGTGGTGGATGGTGGGTGTACCGGTGTGGCGATTATAATGATTTGATGGATTTTTTGGTGAAAATATAACTTAATGCACTAATAACAGTAGTACCACCAACCACCCATTCAAACCCATTTAAAAATCCCTGGTAACCGTCAATCCAACTAATCATATCCATGAAAACTAAATTCCCAATATAAATCATTTGTAAACCAGTATTTATTTTACTGATTAAATTGGGTTCTACTTTAACTGTTGGAATCAGTAAATTCGATAATCTTTTGAAAGTCTTGGGTGGGGGTAACGTGGTGTACCGATAATACACCCCCATAATAGCTAACATTGCATCTTTGGCAATGAAAATAGAAACTAAGGCAGTTGGCATGGTACCATTGGCGAAAAGTGCTAATGTACAACACCCCATTAATAATTTATCAGCGATGGGGTCTAAGATCGTGCCTAAGATGGTATTCATTTTATATTTTCTAGCGATATACCCATCTAAAAAATCAGTTATACAAGATACGGTGAAAAGTATCATTGCTGGATATGTTTGATTAGCAGCGATGTAGTAAGTGATTATGGGAGTGGTAGCAATTCTGGAAGCAGTAAGAAAGTTGGGGATAGTATAGATGTTTTCACTAAGGATTCTTTTAGTAAGTGGACCAGTGGTTTCAGTTTTAGTCTTTACTGGTGAAGAATTTGAATTTGAATTTGAAGAATTTAAATTAGAATTTGAGGATTTTAATCTAGTGAATATAGTTGGTGACCGTATACATGGTGATAATGATAGTGATAACGATGGTGACAACCTAGGCAGTATCTTAGCATGACGATTGTATGCAAATTGGAATATTGACCTAGTTGGTAATCTTAATGCATTTAAATATTTCACTGTAGGTATCATTGAAAAATCTCGCATCCCCCCAAAAAATAGCTTCATAGTGAGAGGTCTTGCGAGAATGAAGTATCTAGGGTGAATGAAGTTCTAGGGTGAATGAAGTTCTAGGGTGAATGAATATTAAATTTATTTTATTTCTGACTCTATATATGTCCACTATATATGTACAGGGACTATTGCTTTGGTTCGCCAATATCATTGATTAAACAATCATCAACGATTTGTGGGCCTTCACCAATACCAGTCCAAATTAATTTGGTTACACTACTAAGCTTTTTTGATTCATCACCATTACTACCATCCCATTCTAAATGACCTAAATAAGGTTCGAAAAATGATTTAATTTTAGATTCATTATGTGGTTCATAGTACAAAACAGCATTGGGACCAGCATCGAAAGTATAAGCTACGATGGTTTCATCAGTTGTGGAATTCAATTCGTGACATAAATTGATGATTTTCCTTGAAGTGTCAGTTAAATAAAAAATTGGTGGGAATGAATCAAGACAAGTAGCATGGAATTGGTTACTATCTCTCATGGTTAAATTAGCGAAAGTATTGAAGTCTTTGTCGCAGATGGATTTGCACATTTCTACATAACGGGAAGGGACAACATTCTTAATACGTTCAGTAAATAATGATGATGTATTAACGGTAGTTTGCATTCCTGACGTTGATGGAACATCTTTCTTAGCGTCGGAAACAACACAAATAAGAGCTTTCATATCCCAATGATTTGAAGGTTGGATTTCAACTGCTTGGGAATCTGAACCATCAAGTTTTTCACCCATTTCCCATCCAACGTAACCTCCAAATAATGATCTACATGCTGAACCACTCCCCTTACGTGCAATACGGGAGATTTCAGTAGCAGAATTAGGCAATTGGTATAATTGTGAAATTCCATAAACTAAAGCAGCGAACCCAGCAGCACTTGAAGCTAAACCAGCAGCAGTTGGGAAATTATTCTCTGATACAATATGAATTTTCCAATGTGATAATTTTTCTAATGATTCATCACTTGTTTCTAATTCTTGTCTTAAACCTCTTAAGTCTGCGAGACAAGCTTGACTTCTAGGGGTATCGAGACTTTGTAAATTACCATTAATCCATAATTTATCTTCTTTGAAATCTGGTGAACAAGCAACAGTAGTTAAGGTACGTAAATCATTTTGTGATAATGTAACGGAAATCGACGAGTTGGTTGGTAAGTTCAACTTGGTGTCACGTTTCCCCCAATACTTAAGCGTGGCGATGTTGACTGGAGCAGTAACTGATGTTTTATGCATTTGATGATATCTATCACTAAAATTGAAAATTGAAAAATTTCTTCGCGGTCGTTTAACGCGATCCCCAAACGATCATCAAGCGATCACCAAGCGATCATCAAGCGATCACCAAGCGAGGTATATAGACCCACCCAGTACCAATAACAGCGGAAACAAGAGACCAAGAAAGGGATAAGAAGTCAATCAAATAAAAAAATACATTAGTTTTACACACCATTTACACCTTTTAATCATTGAAAATAAAAAAAAAGTTGTAACTTCAATACTAGTCCTTTTGACATTCTTAATCTCTTTTAAACTTATACATTTACTTTTATATATTGGGGGGATTGGTTTAATTTATTTTTTTAAACTCCATTTCCATATTCTAGCTTTACAATCACCTGAACCAGATGCAAAAATCCCTTCAGTTTCATTACTATCTAAAGATACAGCTACTGAAATAACTGAATTTCTATGACCTTGTAACATTAATAACGGATTACCACTTTCTCTATCCCAAAAGATAATCCCTCTATCTTTAGACCCAGATAAAACATATTCATTGTTTGGGGTTGAACAAACCGACAATACAAAATCTTTATGACCTATATAAGTTACATCACAAGAAGATTTTTTCAGATTAATAGTTGAATCTGATTTACCTTGTAAATTCCATAATTTTACAGTACGATCTAAAGAACCTGATGAAATTTGTTTACCATTAGTTGAAAATGCAACTGAATAAACAGAATCTTCATGACCATTACCTTGTTCATTACCACTATCTAATCTTTCAACTAAAAATCCAGTAGTTGAATCCCAAACTCTAACTGTACGATCTAATGAACCAGCAGCGATCAAGGATCCATCAGGAGAGACCGCAACAGTGGTGACACCATCTTCAATTGATAAAGTTAATGAACATTGAGAAGATCTTAAATCCCAAGTTCTAACAGTTCTATCTCCACTACCACTAACTAATCTATTACCATCAGGGAAAAAATCTAATGAATAAATATCTTGTTCATGACCTCTTAAAATTTTAATAATTCTTTTTGTTGTTAAATCCCAAATTCTAATTAATTTATCTTCAGCTCCAGTAGCTAAAAATTTACCATCAGGTGAAAAACATGCTGATCTAATATATAAATCACCATTTGAATTTGTATCTTTTTCTTTATTAGAATCATCATTAATACCATTAGAATTATTATCATCAATTAATTTTGCAACTAATTCTCCAGTTTTAACATTGAAAACTTGAGTAGTTTTATTACAACCAGTTGCAATAAATTCACCATTTTTTGAAAATCTAACACAACAAACAACTGATGAATGATTTAATGAATGAATTAATTCAACATCTAAATTTCTAGCAAATGCTGGATTATATAATACATAATAATCTTGTAATTGTTTTTTAAAATCTGGATGAGCTTTAGAAATATCTAAATCTGAAAGGAATGGAGGAATTTCTTTAATATGAAGGGATTTTTGATTTGGATTAACAATATATTGAGTTGGATCAATAACTTGTAAATGAGGATTAGAAGGAACTAACGCATTAGTAGCAGCAGTTGGAGTAGCTGAATTATTATTGGCAGCAGCAGTACCAGCAGCATTAGGAGTTGATGGGGTGTTAGTTGATGGTAAAGCAGACCCATTATTAATACCAAGATTGTTATTGATGGGAGGAATTGAAGGATTAATTGGAGCAGAATTATTACCCCCAGATTGATTTGGTGGGGGGATAATTGTTTGTTGTTGTTGTTGAACTGGTTGTTGAATTTGAGGTGGTTGAACTGGTTGTTGAATTTGAACCGGTTGTTGTTGTTGTTGAACTTGTTGTTGAACTTGTTGTTGTTGTTGTTGAACTTGCTGTTGTTGTTGAGTTAAATTAGATTTCAGTCTATTTTCTAATTCAGTTTTCAATCTTAAAATTTCTTCTTCATAAGCTTCTTTAATTTTTCTATGAGCCATTTCTAATTCATAAACGGTTTGTCTTATTTGTTGCATTTCACTAATTTGTTGATTATATTTCAAATCATACTCATCTTTAACTTGTTTAAAATTCGATGCTTCATTAAGAGTAAATTCAAATTCTTGTTTAACTGCATCTAACAATTCATTTAATCGTTGTTGATGTTGTTGTCTAATAGTAACTTGTTGGTTATACACACTCATTGTCCGTTTTCACTAATTATCTTGTCTCTTTTCTCTTTGCACTTTTCTCTCTCGTACTAGTTATCTCTTTCTAGTTCTCACGTTCGTTTCAGGTTCTGTCTCGGTCTCTATAAACTGGACCAAAGTTGCCGATTTCAATTAGATCAATTTCACAGCTAAAACAATACGCGAAAAAAATAAAAATACACGGTGGGATAATATGAACTGGGTGGCCCGTTAGCTGCTGTACTTTCTGTGACGTTGAATCCAATCAATACTGTTCTATGCCCAAATTCTAAAAACTTGAGTGTGAAAGAAATATTTTTTTTTCTCACTTTCTCTCTGTCGCTGTTTCCAAAAAAACTGAAAAAAACATTTTCGACAAAATCAGACGCGACACGGCACGCCGCGACATTTACCATCATCAAAGTGCGTTACACCCCCAGTTGTGCACCCCCAATTCTACACCCCGTTGTGCACCCCTAGTCTTGCACCTACTGTTTACACCCCATAGCTTTTAAATTTAGCAAGTGATCTGTGTACAGGACAGGATGGAACAAGGGGGTGTAAGGACGAGTAGGCAAGAGCCGGGACAACCCAGAGATTAGATAATCGGTGTTTGATTTGTTTCTTGGGTGTTTCCTTTGGGGGTGTAAAACAATTTTTAAAGAATTTTAAAGAATTTGGCAGTTCAATTCACGTGCAAATTAGAGCAGTGTTAGAGCGCATTTATAGACAAACATCAAAAACACCGACATTTGGCAGTGCCATATTTGTCAGTGCGACAGTTGCAGGAGACATTTACTGAAAACACGCGAGTCACGTGCTTTCCTAAAACAGCGGTTGTACCCGAGGGAGGTGTACTGGTGTGGTGCTGGTCTTTTTTCTGTCGTGCATCAATGCCCAAATGTTTGAAGTGAGAGACAGACAAAGAGTGAGACAGAGAGTGAGGAAGAGAAAGAGTGAGAAATAGAAGAGAGGAAGAGTGAGAGATTGAGTGATGAAACCAACTAAATTCAATCTTGTTTACCTTGGTAATAATATCTTTAGAGGTAAAAAGGCTCAAGAAGCCTACAACAAAACGTTGTCCGGTCGATATCAACTATTAATTAAAAAAAATCATTTTTTATTTTTTGGTTTACCATTTATGTTATCAATGGTAATTGGTTCAATTTATTTATCAAATTTTACTCTGATTAAATGGGAAAAATATGATGCCAAACATATTCAAATGAATGAAAATGATATGTTGGATATGATTCAAGATAAAAGAAAAGTTGATCTGAAAAGAGATTGGTATAAATTACAAGGTTTTACCATGGAGAATTTTAAAAATGATAAACATGTTAATAATGGCGATAAAAATGATGATGATTTTGATTATGAAATGATTAGAGTTAAGAGAAGAAAAGAGGATGAACCTGTTTGGTAGTGTGAATCTGTAAATCCCAAAGATTTAAGATTTAAGATTTAAGAGCTTCAGATCAAGAGATTATTTAAATGATGGTTAGAGGAGGTATTCTTTAGTTATACTCATTTAAATACGATCTAAATTAAGTGAAAACATTGTATATAGTTATGAATGAATGAATCCTATGCCTCTTCAACTCTTCACCAATTGCTAAAATCTTTTCAACATCCCAAAATTATTGTGTACGTTGTGGTGATGTAATATTTCAGATCTGAATTTTTCTCACTCATCGCATCAATGGTTTCATTTAGTTGTGAAGTTTGTAATGATACAGTAATTAAGAAAAGGTTAAACCAACATACTGGTAGATGTCAAGGTGCTTATTTCACTTGTATTGATTGTAACAAGACTTTTTATAATGATTGGGACAAACATACTAGTTGTATAACTGAAGCTGAAAAATATGAAAAGGGTTTATATAAACCTAAAAAGACTAAAGAAGTTACAACTAAAGAAGTTAAACCAGCTAAAAAAGTTACAGCTAAAGAAGTTAAACCAGCTAAAGAAGAAGTTAAGGAAGTTAAGGAAGAAGAAGAAATTTTAAATTTAATAACTGATTCAATACTGTTAAAAAAATTTATGAAAAAATTATCCAAATCCCAAAAACTGAAATTTAAAAACTACAAAATTTCTAGAAAAAATGGTAAAATTACATTGACCCTTTAATAATTATAATAATATACATTTCTTATACATCTTAGTTTGTCTCACTTCTTAACTCTATTTAATGCTCTAGTCATTTTACTACAAAATTGACTTAAACTATTATATGGGAAAGTTAATTTATCACAAAAATATTCAGGTAATATTTCAACTAATTTTTCACTCCCCTCTTTACCTAAAAATACCGGTACATAATTAACTTCAGCAACCGAACTAAATTTTTTAGTTATTATAATTCTATAATCAACAATTAATTTATCATATTTTTCACTGGTTGAATTATGAGTTATATCAAAATAAAATTTATCATCATCTTCTTCATAATTTACTATCTTCAAACCAGTAAGTAATTGTAACATATCAAGTATAACTCCTATTGTTTCAAATTCTTTAGTAATTTCATCTTTATTGATTACTTCTTCATCAACATTTTTCTTCCTTCTAACTGGACTTATATATAAATCACCACCGACACTGCCACCACCACCAGCACCACCATTACTACCACCACTCCCATCGCCACCACCAGTATTATTGATACTATGATCATTCATAGATTCAATTAATTGATCTTTAGTTTCAATTTGTTTACGTAAATCATTAATTATATTCTCTAAATTTTCAATTCTTGATTCATTAGTTAATTTATATTCTTTAAAAATTTCATCTTGCTTGGTGGTGGTCAATTCATTAATGATTTCAATGACTTCATCGTTATTACCATTTAAGATTTCTTGTTCTGTTATTCTAATCCTTTTCTTCTTTGGTGTAAGTTTGTTTACTTTTGGAGTTCTAGGTGATTTAATTGAATTTACCGTGGGGTCTTCCACTCTTTTCACGGCTCTTTTTTTCACTGGCTCATTGGGGTCGTCACTAGTGTTCGTACTATTGTTCGTATTACTGGGTTTACTCTTGGTGTCTCTTGTTAATCTGGTATTTGATTTACTTACTGCTCTTCGGGTCTGCACCATTCTGTCAATTGGGTCCCTCCAAAGTTCGCGCGCGCTTTTCCCACTGTCCTGCCTTCCTCATCAGACCTCTCATTTTCGCACCCACTCGCACTCCAGCTGTGAGATACAATCCATCCATCACCAACACTAGAACCAGTTGGAGATCAAAAGGTTTAAACGATGTCATTCACACCACAAAGTTTTAATAAGAAGTTGGAGTCGCTACTGGACACCCAGGATTCCATCGTGTCGATTTCGCAATGGGTGATTTTCCATCATCGTCATATAAATGAAATTTCCAAAATTTGGTCAGATTTTATATTATCTGCTGCCAATAATAAAATTCTTTCCCTTTTATACCTTTGTAATGATGTGGTACAACAACTGAAACATAAAAGGAAACCAGAGTTGATTAAGGTTTTTGCGGGCGTTTTGCCCGAGGTGATTGGTGGGATTATGGTGAAAGTTGATGATGGGATAAAATCTAAAATTATTAGATTAATTGAAGTTTGGGAAACTAGACTGGTTTTCTTATCTAGTGATTTATCATTAATGAAAGATGCTATTGACAATCCAAAAGTCGTCAACCATGATAATAGCAGTAGCAATAGCAATAGCAATATTAATAGCAATACCAATATCAATATTAATACCAGTGATACTATTGATAATCTGGTGAATGGGAAAGATGAAGAATCAGTTGAACAACCACCGAAAAGAGTTAAAATAAGTACAACTCCACCTCCATCATTACCTTCAATGCCATCATTACCATCAATACCCAAGCCATCAAGTAATACTAATCTGTCCATGAGTACAAGTAGTCAGCCTAATTCACATTCATCCAGTTTTAATTCAGATTCTGATTCAAATGTAGTTCCTGAACTCACTAAACTTAATGAATTATTTATACAATTAAATAAACTTGTTGAATCTTCACAATCATCCCTTAATGAATTAGGTATCAAATCTATTTCACTATTACCTAACGATCCTAGTACTATTGATTTACCATCCCCACCAACATATATTAAACAATTAAATGAATTAGAAATTTCATGTAAAAATGGTATTGCTAATCTTTCCCAAGTCAAAAATATTAGATTAAATATTCTTGAAAATTTAAAAAATTTATCAACTACTGTTAAAGAAGGTTTAGGTACAGATGATTCCAAACGAGGAGTAATTCAATCAAAATTAAATCGTTTATATCGTACTAGAAATGAAGTTGAAGGTTTGCCACCTGATGATATCCCTTCTCTGTTCTATGATGATAGTTATAGTAATAACCTGAATGGAAATGGCACTACTAGTGGAACTCCTAGTGGGTACGGAAGTGATGATGATGATAATGATGAATTTATAGCTCCTACTTATGATTCAGATTCCGAATCAGAACATAGTGATAATACGAATATCTCAGTTTCGTTACCTTTAAAACCTAAATTACCCGTCAAACCCCCACGTTCAAATTCTAAAAAAAGAGTTGGTGGTAAAAGTAAAAAATCAGTTGCATTTAGCGATAATATTGAAATTAAAGAATATGATAGAGATAATTCTGAAGTAATTAAAATAATTAAAAGTGATGATGATTATAGTGATTATAGTGAACCTGAAAGGAGTGAAAGTGAAAGAAGTGAATTTGAATTAGATACAGAAACGGAAATTGAAGATAATTATTCTACTTCAACTAAAAATGAGGAATATGACCCTGGTACTCCTAGCGTTCTTGATCTTTTATCAAAACTTAGTTAAACTTTAAACTGAAAAGTGTATATAATAGTTAATTTAAATATTATTCTCGTGTATTTCTTATTTTGTCTATTTAATCCTAAACTTGGGTACTCTTAATAATCGTAATGGTTGGTATGTACAGTATCTGGGATACGTAATATTATGATACAGACGTTTGAAATTTTTATATAGTTTTTCTCCTTGATCTATTTTATTCCAATTAACTCCAATTGATCTAATTCTTTCCACACTAGGTAAAAGGGTAGTAACTTTATCTACGTCTTTAACACCACTAACACCAACTGAACTAGTTACATAAAGTAGATCTTTTGCTCTAGTGACTGCTACATAAAATAATCTTGATTTTTCACTAGGGATAAGTTCTGAACCATCCAAAATTGAATCCCAGGGACCAGCACCAAATCTAGCAGTTCCTATTACGAAAACAATTTTCGCTTCTAATCCTTTAGCTGTATGAATCGTTGATGTTCTCACGGCGGTGGGGAGTTCAAGTGAATTATTATCATCGTTATAAGTCCTTAAGAAAAACGTAGTAAACAGTTCTGAAGGTGTGGTGGTAATATAATTAGCATACAGGGTTTTTAAACAATTTTCAAAATTAGTTAATTCATTAATTAAAAATTTCCGATACTCTAATTCTTCAATTTCAGTCCTAGTTAAATATGATTCATTTAGGTAATCCATTAGTTCCGGGATTGACGTTACTAATCTATAAAGCGTATCTAAAATTTGTAATGGTGATGATGGCATTGGCTGACTACGTTCCCGTTTTAATTCACTAATTAAACGTTTTATCCTCTCTAAGAAAATAGGTTTCCTGTAGTATATCTGATTAACTTTTTTCAGGTAAATGAATTCTTCTAATGGATCATTTTGAATTCTGTAATTTGAAAATACTTTAGAAATTCGACTTTTACTCAGATCAAGTATCAGAATAATCATTAACATTGAAAAATCACTTCCTGGACCATCATCCAACACATTCAAAATTGATAAAAATAAATTCACTTTAGTTTTCGTCCAGCTTATTGAACTTGTAAGTTTAGTAAATCCAATGCCAAAATTATCTTGAAGTACTCGATTTATATCATCTATTTGTTTATTGGTTCTGGATAACACCATTATATCGGAAAGCTTTATCCCTCCGCCAGATAAATAACATAATCGAATTATTTCCGAGATGATGAAATTCATTTCATCAGTGGGGTTATTAAAATTTTTGAAAATTGGTAAATTTCCCGGTTCTCTAGTTGAATGAAGATGATGTTTTAAATTGTTATCATCATCTGGTACTACCATCATTGATAAATCTAAAATCTCTGGTGTGCATCGGAACGACTCTTCAATGATCTTATGAGTGACAGGGTACCCGAAATAACTTTCAAGTTGATCCATTAGTTCTGGTTTAGAACCAAGAAATTCATAAATACTTTGATTAGGATCTCCAGCAATTGTTAAATGTTTACCAAGAATATTATTACTATTATTAATATTACTAGTATGAAGTTCTGTTGGATACAGTACCACCATTTCAATCACTTTTAATAACTCTTCATACATATCTTGAAACTCATCCACCACTACCACTTTATAATTCAACAATTTCTCAATGGGATCTTGATTTTCTTGTAATGAAGTATTAATTATTTTACAAGCATAAGAAATTAAATCACCATATCTCATGATGCCATTGTCTTCAAGAAATTCCATTATTGCCGTTAAATATTTTGGGCAAATTTTATGAATCTTAGCAGTATCAATAATATTACCATTTGATGATCTAACATCATCTAAAATTTTTATTAATTTACTACTTGATAAATCCATTGTAACTTTAACTCCATTGATTTCAGTATTTTTAGTTGATAATACATTAGTTAAGAATTTCCAATTAATATCATCCATTAAGATTTTCCGTGATTTATCTAAATATCGATCACCATAATTATCAATTATCAGGCTGCAAAATGAATGGAAAGTACTAATATCAATTTCCATAACTTCTTCATCACCCAATTGTCTTTTTAATGATTGTTTCAAAGAGTTGACCGATCTGTTGGCCATAGATAATACTAAGATTGAACTTGGTTCAATCCCATTTGCTATAAGTTTACTGATTCTTTTAGTTAATGTATATGTCTTACCACTTCCAGGACCTGCTTTAACTGATAAGATTGTATTTGGTTCAGCTGGATAATTAATGATTTCCAATTGTGATTTGGTGGTGGTGTCAAGGGTATCATTAGTTTTGGTACCTTCTTCATCCATACCACCTTCCATACCACCTTCCGTACCACCTTCCATACCACCTTCCGTACCATCATCCGTACCATCTCTCATAAGATCCTATTAAACTCCAAGCTCAAAATATGAAAACTCGCGTTTGCAACTAAACTCTAAGATATGTCCCAACAGAGGTAACGAATGTGGGATACGAAAGAGGAAGTTCCATGAACTATGAGTTAGGTCGACAGGTCTCTACATGCTTGGGCGTAGATTGGTATAGCCTTGAGACGGTGATTTCAGCATCATTTCTGTTGTCTGCTGCGTTCTGCTACCTTCTGCTGCTGCGTTCTGCTGCTGCTGCTGCTGCTGCTGGTGGTGGTCTCAGATCACCATTTCGCGTTAGAATTTCTGATTGAGTATCGAATGGAGGTTCTTAGGCTGATATTGGATCCAATACCTGGTGGTAACGGGGCATCGCAAGCTGGTACAAGTCGATCCCATGGATCATCTGCTGGTAATGGAGTATCTGTTAATGGAGTATCTGGTAATGGAGTATCTGGTAATGGAGTATCTGGTAATGGTTATGGGAATGATTTAGATGACAATGGTAATTTTGACAATGGTAATTTCAAGGTTGATAATTTTGACAGTAATAATGGTTTTAATGGAGAACCCATTCCTAATGAAGGACAAATTGATGATCAAAATTTAGAAAACTTGATTAAATTCTTGGAAATTAAAGATACTAATGGTTTAATACTTGAAAAAATAAGATCATCCACCACTTCGGAATTACTGTCATATAATTTACTGGCAAATGAATTATTTCATTTATATGGTAAATTTGAAGATTTTGATAAACAAATTGAAACTTATCAAGATAATTTACAACCAATTGGAGGAGTTTTAAATAATTTAAATTTACAATTAAATGAATTATCTGAAAGTTTAATTACTTTACATGAAAAATCAAAATCATTATCGAAAAATCTTGAATCACAACAATCTGCAACTGATAAATTAAATCCAATAATTTTAGATTTAATGATCCCTCCAGAAATTATTCAATCAGTTATAAATGGTCCAATTAATGTTAATTGGTTAGAAAATTTAAGATTTATTAATGAAAAAAATCAATTAATTGAAAGTATTGAAAATAATACTTTAGATCCAAAATTAGTTGAATTATATAATTCTTCTATTGCATTTAATCAATTAAAAGATGGTTTAAAAAAAATCATTTTAAAATCAATTGAAACTATTAGAGATCATTTAATTAATCAAATTAAATTACTTCGATCTTCAAATAATAAATCTTCACAATTAATTCAACAAGATTTATTAAAAGTTAAAGAAATTTGGCCATTTTTAATGAAATATCATCCAGATTTAGGTTCTCAATTACAATTAGCTTATTTTTATACTATGAAATGGTATTATAAATCAAAATTTGCAAAATATTTATATGCTTTACAAAAACTTCATATTCGTCATGTTGATACAACCATGGTATTAAATAGTAATGGTGGTACTGGTGAAGAAAAAAATTATTTTAATTTAAAAAATTGGATCCCTAGTACTGTTGGTGGAGTTGGCTCTAGTTCTTCTAATTCTGGTAATGGTTCATCTAGTCCAATTTTACCTGGAAGTGGTGGCGGTGGAAGTAGTGGTAATCAAATACAACAGAATAAATTAACATTTAATGAATATTTAGGATCAATTGATAAAAGATTAGAAATCTTATCTGATGATCATAAAAATTCAATGCCTGCACAAATTGCTGAAACTACTCCATTTGGTTATTGGATTGAATTTTTATTTAATCAATGGTTTCAAGCATTAAATGATAATGTTATAGTTGAATATTTTTTCATTATTGATTTTTTTTATATGAGTGATGAAAAATTACATCTTGTTGAGGTCCCAAAAAATACAGCCATTGATAGTAGTAGTGGTCCAGCACCTGGTGCCGGTGTATCAAAAGAAGTTGAAAAAATCAAAAAAGATTGGTCATTAATTGTTTTCGATGATGTTTATAATATTGGTAAAGAATTTGTTAATTGGCTAATTACTCATCAACCATCTTTATTTGGAAACAGATCAGTTTCATCATCATATACTAGAGGTGTACCAGGGGCAATATCATCATCATCAGTTGGATCGTGTGATGCATTTGGAACACTTTTAATGATTAGATTAATTAAAAATTCACAAACTCAATTACATAATAAATTCCATATACCAGTTTTAGAAGATCATTTAAATTCATTAAATTTTATATTATGGCCACATTTTAGTAAAATTGTTGATTTAAATTGTGAAAGTTTAAAAAAATCAATAATTAGATTAAGTAATTCAAAAAATTTAGCTCCCACAATTGTAACTCAACAATATGCACAATTATTACTGGGATTATTAAAATTAAGTAATTCAAATCATGGTGAACCAATTTCAAATTCATTAATTAGATTAAGAAATGATTTTGAAAATACCATTACTAAAATGACAAGTCAATTTAAAAATCAATCTGATAAAGAAATTTTCTTGTATAATAATTATTTCTTAATTGTTAATATTTTGAAAAATGAAAATGATGAAAATGATGAATTTGTTAAAGATCAAATAAATCATTTTGAAATGTTATGTAATGCTTACAAGAACTAAAGGTAAACAAAGATTTTAAAATAGAGAATGTATATTAAAAATTTATATATCACAAATTTTAGCTAATAAACCACATAATTGTAAATAAGTTGAAACACCTTCTAATACTCTCATATGACAAAATCCAATTTCTTTAATCATTTCTAATCTTTTCAGTTCACTTACATCAGGTAAAGTTTTTGAAACTCTAAAAGCTGAAGTAATTATATCAATTGCTGAATAACCTTTTTTCCATAAATTATCTAATAAATCAATTGCATCATCAATTTTACCTTCAATACAACATTTTAACATTTTTTTAATAACTAATGGATGAGGTTGATCAACAATTTTGAAAACATTGATATCATTAACCATTCCAAAACCTGCAACCGTACTTTGTAAATTATTAATTGCTTGTCTCATATCACCTTCAGCTGTAAAAATTAAAGCTTGTAAACCTTCAGTATTATATTGAACATTTTCAAATTTAGTAATTTCAAGTAATCTTGTTAAAACTTGTTCATCACTTAATTTATTATACCTTAGTATTGCACAACGAGATTGTAAAGGTTCAATAATTTTTGATGATTGATTACAAGCAAATGCAAATCTTGTAGTATTGGAGTAAATTTCCATAGTTCTTCTTAATGCTTGTTGAGCTCCTGGAGTCATTGAATCTGCTTCATCTAAAATAATAATTTTATGTCTACCTGGTGGTAATTGAATTTTAGTTTGAGCAAATGTTTTAATTCTATTACGAACAACGTCAATACCTCTATCATCGGAAGCATTCAATTCTAACGTTGCTTGATGATATAATTTTGGTCCTAATAATTCCATTGCTAAACAATGAATTGATGTAGTTTTACCAATCCCCGGTAATCCTGATATAATCATATGTGGCATATTACCATCTTGAGCTATTAATTTTAATCTTTCAACCGTTTCTTCATTCCCAACAATGTCATTTAACTTATGGGGACGATATTTCTCAACCCATGGTAATTCTAATGTTAATGGACGTTCCTTTGTCATGGCGATGTGATAATTCTTTAATTTGAAGTTTGGACGCGTATGGAGATTTTTCACTATCACCAACTTCTGAGGCCAGTAGATGCTGCACCAGATGCGGCACCAGATTTTGTACCAGAAGCTGCACCAGGCTGCTCTTAGAGGCATATTTTACACAGGGTAGAGTATGAGACTATGTATATTAAAACTGGCAAAATCTTGTTCAACTGTTTTGTTTGTTATGTTTAATAACTTTCTGTACTTTTGTAACTTTTTTAGAATCTTTATTTCCTGATTTTTTCAGTCCAATTGGGGCAGAAGTGGATAAGAATTTAATTTGAAGTTTTTGGAATTGATCTTCATCTAAGAATGGTACTTCAACATCTTTGATCTTATCTAACACATCGTATAATGGTTTTGCATTGGGTATATTATCTTGTAATCCTATTATACCAGTTGTTTCACCAATAGCTTCAGAAATTTCATTGATTGTTCCTCTAGGAAGTTGTATAAGTTTTATATTTATACCACTACCTTTGGATGCAGTGTAGGTTAACACAGGGAAGTGTTGAGTTAATAAAGCTGGAGTTAAATCATTTTTACAAACAATAACATATTTTATTAAATTATCTGTTTTACAATCATTTGATTTCTTTGATTCACAAGTTATTTTAGCTTGCCTTTCAAGTTGTTGCGTAGTATCATTGAACCCTATCGTTATATATTTCGGTACTTGTTGTGATGGGTTGTGATCATTCTTTTGGGTTGAAGAAGTATATGATGATGATACTTGGTTATAGTTTCCTATTTGATGCAATATTAATGTTAAATGTTGAATAATATTTTTAGATAATTCTGGTTCAACAAATGGCCAGTTGACGGTGGTGAAGGGATTATCAAGTATCGGTTTCAATACTTGTCTTCTTCTTTTCTCTCTTTCTTTAAGAGAATTTGCTGTTTTATCTTTACTTCCACTCATCTCTTCTGGTGCGAAATCAACCTCTCACTCATTTTCATTCTTTTAACCTGCTACAACACTACAACTACAACTGTACTTAAAACTACAACTGTAGTTAAAGGGACTTAACAAGATAGAGATATTTTAAATATTTTAAATAAAAGTTTATCTATTATCTATACAGTATAATTATTATAAGTAAATGGGATCTTCTTGCGTTTATAATATTTTCTAATTTCATCTCCAATAAGAACAGTACTACATAATAAACATAAAGTAATTAAATCACTAAAATATAAAGCTTCAGTTTGGAAAATACTTTGGAAAAATGGTATATATATAGCACATAATTGACCTAAAATAGATCCTGCTACAGCAAAATTAAACATATTATTGTCCATACCAATTGTAAATATTGATTTTGAATCATGACGACAAGATAACGCATTAAACATATCAAACAAAACAAAACAAGTAAATGTCATTGTTGTATCTCTTGCAGTAATTTCATTATCAGTCATTTCTTTAACGAAAATATATAATGTACCAAGAATAATAATTGATGCTGATTGTAAAACTCTTCTAATTAATGCTTGAGTTAAAATTTTAGCGTCTCTTCTTCTTGGAGGTTTATTCATAACTTCATGATCAACTGGTTCAACTCCTAATGATTGAGCTGGTGGTCCATCCATAATAATATTAATCCATAAAATTTGCATAGCATTCAATGGATTTGGTAATCCAAAAAATGTTGATAATGCAACTAATGATAATGCAGCAATTGATGTTGATAATTGGAAAGTAATAAAATTTTGAATATTGAAAAAAATTCCTTTACCTTCTTCAATTGCATTTAAAATTGTTGCAAAATCATCATCAGTTAAAACCATATCTGCTGCTTCTTTAGCAACATCAGTACCATTTCTACCCATTGCAATACCAATATCTGCTAATTTTAATGCTGGGGCATCATTAACACCATCCCCAGTCATTGCAACTACATCACCCCTTCTTTGAAAGGCTTTAACAATAGTAACTTTATGTTCCGGTGTAGTTCTAGCGAAAACTGATACACTATGAATTAATTCACTTAAACTTTCTTCACTTAAACTATCAATTTGATCACCTGTAAGAATTGATTTATCTCCAACAACTGGTATACCTATTTGTTTAGCAATATTACTTGCAGTAGTTGGCGAATCACCAGTAATCATAATAATTTGAACACCACCTTTCATTAAAGCAGCAACTGATTTAATTGCACTTCTCTTTGGAGGATCTTTCATACCAACTAACCCACTAAAAACTAAATTTTCAGGTATATTTTCACTTTCAATATCAAATTTTTCAGAAACTTTAATTGAATTTTTAGCAAACGCTAAAACTCTCAACCCATCAAGTGCTAATTCATGAGATTTTGATAAAATAAATTTTTTAATATCATCATTAAGATTTTTAATTGATCCTGATTCATCATAATATTTAGTACAAAGATTCAAAATTTTTTCAGTAGCACCTTTTGCCATAACTTCAGATTTACTTAAATCTCCTGAATGAACAATAACTGACATATATTTTCTGGTTGATGAAAATGGTAATTCATATACTCTTTCTTTAGTATTTCTACCATCTTCTAATTCAAAATGTGGTAAAGTTTCTAATAACGCAATATCACTTGGATTACCAACAAATTTTTCCGATTCAGATGAGAATCTACCATTATTACAAATATTACCAATTTCTAAAACTTTTAATAAATTTGAAGTAACTTGGTTTTTTAAAGTTTGATCATCTAATTTTTCAACAACTAAAAATGGACTATTAAAAACTCCTTTATAATCATAAGACCACATTTTAGTAACAGTCATATGATTTTCTGTTAAAGTACCAGTTTTATCAGAACAAATAACACTAACACTACCTAAAGTTTCAACACTTGGTAATCTTTTAACGATAGCTTTTCTTTTAGCCATTCTTAAAACTCCTAAAGCTAAAGTAACGGTAACAATAATTGGTAAACCTTCAGGAATGGCAGCAACTGCTAATGAAACAGAAATTTGAAACATATCTAACATCTTTTGACCTTGAATAAGACCAATTAAAAATATAACACCAATAACTGCAAAACTGAAAATTGATAAATCTTTACCTAATTTATCCATTGCTTGTTGTAATGGAGTTTTTGGTTTTTCAATTTCTGACATCATTTCAAAAACTGCACCAAATTCAGTTTTGGAACCAGTTGAAATTACAATACCCATACCATGACCATCTCTAACTAAAGTACCCATAAATGCAACTGAATTTCTTTCAGTAATTGGAATAGCATCATCATGACCATTATAAATCATTTTTTCAGTAGTTTTCTTAACTGGTCTATTTTCACCAGTTAAATTACTTTCATCAATTGATAAATGAACTGATTTAACTAATCTAATATCTGCAGGAATTCTATCACCTTGACTAAAACTAACAATATCACCAGGAACTAAAGTTGAAGCCAAAACTGTGGAAGAATTACCATTTCTAATTAAATGAGCTTCAGCCGGTACTAATTTATTTAAAGCCTCTAAAGATTTTTCTGATCTATATTCTTGAACAAATCCAACAGTAACAACAATAAAAATTGCTAATGAAATTGAAACAGCATCATCGATATTTTTCATCCACATACTAATTAAGGCCGAACCAATTAATAATAAAATCAATGGATCTTCATAAAATTTTGAAATAAATTTTAAAATCATATTTTCTTCTTCATCTTCACTTAATTCATTAGTACCATGAATTGATCTTCTATTTAAAATATCTTGACTATTACATAAACCTAAGTTTAAATCTGTTTGTAAGTCTTGCGCCGTTTCTTCCACGGTCTTTTGACAATATTTATTAGAAGCTGAATTTGATTTGGATGTTAGAACAGCCTTAGGATGGAATGGATTCTCACTCATCTGCTATTTTGTTTGGCCAATGTTTGTTGTAATTTCTTAATTTTTTAACAGGGGGTATCTTTTTTACAAAGTAATCTTTTCAAGCGTCACTTCTGGTTCACTGCTTGACTTGATGAATAAACTATTTAGAATCAACCGATTCAATTATTAAAGATTAAAGCCTTGACAGGTGTTTACTCTTACCGCTCGACCAACACTGAAAAAAATTTGTCAGGTCGCGCTTCTTCTGATCCTTTGATGTGAACCCTGACGAGGTTCGAAACGGTTTTATTTAGTCACCTTTAACACTGTCACCTTTAACACAGTCATCTTTAACACAGTCATCTTTAACACAGTCATCTTTAACACAGTCATCTTTAAAAGTTTATACTTACGTTTATATTTCTATTTAGTTTTCCTATGGTACATAAACATTACAAGAAGGAGATCTGATTCTTCCCACTTCGTTTGACTATAATACAGAGATATATAGTTTAAATTTTTAAACTATATGGTTTTCTTTTGTCATTCCTATTTCGTTATAATATTCCTATTTTGTTTAATATTCCTCTTTCATTTATAATATTCCTTTTCCAAAATTTTTAATTTTTATTACCATTAATGGTTATTAATGCTGCTTTAGATAATCTATTCATGATAGCAAGACCTTGTTCAGTTTCATCTACTCCTTCAACAAATATTAAATCAACTTTTTGTTCATCAACTTCTCTTAAAGCTGCAAATAAATTATGTTGAATTTCAATACCATTTGATCCTAAATCTTTTTCTAAATTAATTAATTTATTAATTTCTTTACCATTAATAAATGATTTAGATTTTAATAATGCTATTTTACTTGTTTCATCAATATTATTTTCTTTAATATATTTATTAATTGCTTCTTTACCATCTTTACAATTTAAAAATAATACAACTGTTGCAGTTGGTGAATAATGTCTATATTTCATACCTGGTGTTCTAACAGGTTCATTTTTACCTGCAACTTTCTTAGCCATTATTATATTTGACCATTCTTCTCCTCCATTAATTTTAATTTCTTCTAATGAATAACCTCCAGGTCTTAATAACATTGGAGGTGATGATAATCCATCAATAACAGTTGATTCTAATCCAACTTTACATGCACCTCCATCTAAAATATAAGGAATTTTTGTTTTTAAATCATAATAAACATGGCTTGCTAATGTTGGACTTGGTCTTGTGGAAGCATTTGCTGATGGTGCAGCTAATGGAGTATCACTTAATGCAATTAATGCTCTGGCAATTGGATGACTTGGTAATCTAACAGCAAATGTATCTTGATTTGCAGTAACTAATTTTGAAATTGGTGAATTTTTAAATACTGGTAATAATATAGTTAATGGGCCTGGCCATAAATTCTCTATTAATTGTTGATAAATTTTAGGAATTTCATAATCTTTAGGTAATAATTTCCTTTTTAATTGTTCAATTGATGAAACATGAACAATTAAAGGATTATCTGCTGGTCTATTTTTAGCTTTATATATGTTCTTAACTGATTCATCTTCCAAAGCTGAACCTCCTAATCCATAAACAGTTTCTGTTGGGAATCCAATTGGATTATTGGTGGTTTTCAATTCATTTGCTGCAATTTCAAGGTTTTTTAAAGTTTCTTTATCAGTTATAGTAGGCATGTTTTCACCCAGTTTGAAAACCACTGAATTGATATCAACTTTCAAAATCTTAGTATCGAACATCTTCCATAAATTTGATCTAATCAATCTTGATTTCATAGACCTTTTTCCTCTCCTTTTGATTCTGAGTCAGTCTTCAAAATTTTTTTTTTCTGTCTCTCATTTGAGATGAGACCTCTCGCAAAGGTGTTGATGGCTGCAAAAAAAGATGGATTTGAGAAGATTCTGACACTGAATCTAAGGAACAGCCTAGATTTGGGGAGACGAGGCTCTCGGAACCTAATAGAGATAGAGAGGATCATTCAATTGAGATCTGAATTGATATGCGTTAAAAATCTGAATATTCAACGATAATTGTTGTTTTTTTATCAATTTTCATTGCTAATTTTGATGTCATTTCAAATGTGAAAATTACAAATAGATTTATGAAATTAAATCCTCTATTTTTTGATACCCATTAGCACTATCTTCATATTTACTTCTCTCATTTTATCTATAATTTTCAATTTTTGTCTGATTTTTTCCTTCCAATTCTAGTTTTTTCCCTACGATTCTAGTAAAAAGATATGTTCTTATTAGCACTTAAATTGATCTGAGCAAATTCCTTTTTTAAAAAGTTATTTTTAGAACACCGTTTTTTTCCTGAAGTCTTATCGTAATCAGTGTATAGGAAAGAATAGAGGTTCCAAGCATGGATTATTAAAAAATAAATGACTAGCTTTCTGATAATGTTCCATAATGGTTATCTATAGATTCTTAAAATGGTTGCGAAAAAAAATAAAATGGCTGCAAAATAGTATCTATAAGCTAAATAAATGATCAAAATTATATTCTACCAACACAACTTAAGTACCTATAGCTTCTTTCTTATACTCCAGAGTACCTTAAGGTACTTAATTCAATAGTATAACTATAGTTTGAACCAGACATGCCAGTACTTGGAAAACTATAAATTGGGCTAAATTTCTTTCATATTTTTTTTTTTTCTATTTTATCTTTTATCTTTTATCTGAATATTGAAATCAAAAATGAGTTTAGATGATTTAAATTTACAAGAGGTTAACCATGACCTAGCCTGCTTCCCATTAGATGAAGGTGCTCCTTCAGAATTTCTTATGAATGAAATGTCAGAAATTTATGAGGAAATTTTTGGGTCTTCAGGTTTACCTAGTTCTGGAGCAGCACCGACTGACAGCACCGAAACAGATTCACCTTTTGAACCACATAAATTTAATGATGAAGAACTTGATAAGGAAACTGAAGCATTTTTAAGACAACTTGAAGAAGATGAACCAGAATATGAAAGAATTGAACAACAAGAACAACAACTTGAACAAGAACAACCAGAAGTTTCTTTAAAAAATAATTCTTCAGATTTTTTACAAGCCATGGCAAATACTAGAGATGAAGAAACCATCTATAATCTTTTTGCAAGATTAAGAACCCATGGATTAAGTAAATTAACAAATAATAGTCCAGGCTCGCTAACTGATGAACAATTTAAAATTGTTTTAGATAATCTTAATTTAGTGCACCCTGCAGAAAATTTAACAATCCCACAAATGGAACAATTTGTTAATTTAGTTACTAGATCAATTAGTGTTTTCCAAGAACCACAAACACCTCAATCACCTTCAAGATTTGTTAATCCTACTTTATCATTATCTAGATTTACTTCTGGTTCAAGAATTTTACCAAAAAATCCAGTTGCTGCAAGAAATTCAAATATTAGATATTTTGAACCACAAATGGCTGCAAAACAAAGAAAAAAATATAATAAAACTATTGTTCAATATCCTTCAACCCCAGCAGGTACTATTGTTAGAGTAGTTGCTGATTACATTGCCCCATTACCTAAAATGGTTGACCAAATCCCTTTAGATGCAAGAAAAATATTTGCAAAAATTGGTTTTGTACCTGCACCAACTGATAGATGTCAATATATTAGAGGTAAAGAATTTATTAACGAATTAAGAATTACAAATCGTTTTCCTGATATTGTTTTCCTTTATGAAGATAGAAGAAGTGATTTCCATTATTCACCAGAAATTGTTAGAGCTAAAATTGGGCCTGAAAGCGAAGTTATTAATAGTACTAGAGAAGGTTTATGTTTATACTGTAGAGAACCAAAATTTTATCAATTAAAAAATTCAGCTTATACTCAACATATTTCATATCATCATGGTATTTCAAAAGATGCAATTTTTCCATCTCCACTTTCTTATCATTTAATACCAGCCGGTGAAAGTTATAAACATCGTGCTTTTTGTCCTGTTTGTTTTGAAACAATGAATTTTAAAAGATCTCCTGAAAAATTACAAAAACCATTTTTGTTTTATTTTAGACATTACAGAGATAAACATACTGGTAAAAATAAAAATCATATGGAATTACCACTTCCATTTTTAAGTCCACCTCAAAGGTTGGGTCCAATTGCAAAAATCCCCGAGGCACCAGTTATTAGTCCAGAACAATTAGCTCCTAAAAAAATGTTAATGCCACAACAACAACATTCAACTGGTTTTGAACAAACAATGACTTTATTTCAAGGTGTTAAAGAGAAACCTTATAATTTAATTTAATTTAATTTAATTAGTGAAAAAACACAAAATTACAAAAATAAAGTAAAAAACCACAAAAAGAAGAAAACAAAAAATAGTTTTGTATTATTATTAGTATTATTATTAGTATTATTATTAGTGTATATTATAAGTTTTGTAGTTTTAATTAATAAATAATTTAAAAAAATACATTCTCTGTAAGAATTTTCTTTTCATCATCTGAAAGTTCATTGTAAAACAATTCAAAATTACCCATATTTTTAGATACACATTCTTTAAAAAATTGAATTAATAAATTTTTTAAATCTTCATCATTTGATTCTTCATGATTATCTTCATCGTCGGAATCAATATATGATTTTAATTTATCGTAATTTGGTACTCCTATATCTTCTAAATCTTCCCAATCATCACCATCATCGTCCTCGTCACCATCACCATCACCATCATTTCCATTTCCAACACCCCCTTCGTCATCACCATTTCTAGAAGTATTTTCAGGTAAATATTCACTTGCATTAGGTTGTTGGCATTGGAAATCTAATTCACCAACTAACAATTTTAAAATTTTTAAAGATGCCGAAATTTGAGTAAATCTTTCAGGCATGGCTTTTGTCATTGATCTAGTTAAAATTTTATTTCCACTATATGGAATGATATCACCATCAACAATTAATGATTCAATTCTTTTATCACCTAAGGAATAAATTTTAGCTAATGCTAGAGCGTTTTGTTTAATCTTTTCATAACCTCTAGTAACTTCAAATGATTGAAACCAAATTGGTAAAATTAAAGATAATCCTGATTTTTGGTCATTTGTCTTTGGATCATTTAAAATAACTTCAGTACCAAGGAAATTTATCATGTTTTCAGGTGATAATAAAACTAAATTACAAAATAACATAATTAAATTTTCAATTGTAATTACTTCTTTTGCTTTAATTAATCTTTCAGCGGTTGCTTTTAAAATTTGTGATAAAAATTCATCACCTAATTGATTTTGAAATTTATTAATTAACGAAGTAACAATATTACCACAATTTAATGCTGCTCTATCAGACAACTCAGGTGACAAAAATTTAGAAACAATAGTTAACAATGATTCCATGCCAGTTTCACCAGTATTTGAATCTTTATAAGTCTCAAAACTACCTGTGGCATATTGTAATAAACTATTGAATACTGCACCTCCACTTTGTAAAAGTTGATCATCAGTTGCAAATAATAACAATTTTTTCATTACTGGGAATGTATAATTAAATATTTCCGTTGGTAAAACTTTTTCACTATCATTTTCATTATTTGCATTATTTGATTTCGGTACTGATTCAATTATAATATTTAATAAATCTAAACTAAGATCTAATTTTGGTGAATATTCAATATTATTAGAATTATTAATAAATGATTCATTAATGGAATTAAAAATTATTGGTAATGATTTTTCACAACAATTTATATAATCCTGAATAGATAAATCTTTTAATAAACTTTCAATACAATTTGTAGATTCAACGGTAATTTGAACATTAGCAGGATTTTTAAATGAAAGTTTTAAAACTAAATCAATAACTGAAATAGAATTAAAAATTATAATTTCCGATGAAAATTTTGGATCAATATTAATTGTAACAGTTAATGCTTCTAATAATACAACTAAAGTATCTTCTTCACTGTCATCAAGTAAACTTAAAATTAATTTAAAAATTGAATGTTGAATCGAATTTTTCTTATCTGATTTTTTAATTAAATCTTCTAAACTACTTAAATTAAAATAATTAGTTATACTAATTAATGCTGAAGATTTTATAAAATTATAATCAGTTGTTGAAGTTGAAGATTCTGGAAGTTGACTTACAAAATCAATCATCATTAAAAAAGTATTAAAAATAACAGTTGTACCAACATGTTCAAATTTTTCAAAAAATTTAGGTAATAATAATAAAATTCTTGAAGTTAATAATTGATGATTAGATACATTATCTTCAAATCTAATTAAATTAGTAATACTTTCAATTAATTGAATTAATGTAGAATCATCAATTGAAATTTCACTTTCATCATTTTGGGATAATGATTCAATTAAATAAAGAATTGATTCACCATAATTCCATTGAGTAAAATTTTTATTTAATATATTAATTGATAAAATATCAAAAATTTTTTGTGAATCAATTGTATTTAATTCTGATAAAAATTCAGTTATTGAATCACGAACATTAATAAATCCTGATAATCCAGCTACATCATTTATAAATTCTGAAAGATCAGATTCATAATTTTCAATTAATTCTAATGTTAATGTAGATGCACTAACTAATTTATTAATAAAAATTTCAAATTGTGAATCATTCCAAATATCACTAAATTTAATACTATGCTGAATTAATGATAGAACTGGGAAAATATTATTAAGAATTTCATTAATATCTTTATAATTATTCCTTGTGCTTGAAGGTATAATATTTGAAATATTATTATTATTATCAGATTGATTTGCAATATTTAAATAAATTGGTAAAATTAAATCAAAATCATTAATTAAATTATTAAAAATTGATAATTTCACATCTTTCTTAATTTTTTTATTGAAATTTCCAATAAGGGAAGATATCACTGAATAAATTGAAGATCTATACTCAATTTCAATAAAATCAAGAGTTGATTTATTATTGTTGTTATTGTTATTATTATTATTATTAATATTGAGTAATTTAGAAGATTTAGTTATTGATTGATTTAAAAGTTGATTAAATAATTCAATACTAATTTCAATATGATTATAAACGGCCAATTTTCTATTAGAATCAGTTAAAGCTTCAGGACTTTGTAAAATGTTTAAAACACTTTTATATAATTTAATTGCAGAAATTTTAACATCAGAATTTAAAAGATTTTGAGATAAAATTTCAATTAAATGTTTTGTAATTTCTGAACCAATACCACCATCCCAAAATTGTTCTTCAGTAACTAAATCATCAAATAAATCATTTAAAACTTGTAAACCACCTTTCATTGAATTTTCATTTGAAAAATCTTTTGTTTGATTATATAATATCAGTAATAAATCTGGCCATTCATCAGGATAATCAACTACCGCAATTTGAACAATTACATATGAACTACTATTTCTAATTTTAGAATCATTAGTAGTTGAAATTAATTTAATTAATGATTGCCTAATCAATTCTTTTAATTCTTGATGAATTGCATTACCAGTAAATGATTCAAATCCAATTGACCAATGTTTAGGAATTAATCTTCTTAAATGTAATAAACATGATTGTTTAATATCAATTGGTTGATCTGAATTAGTAATGGTATCAATTAAAACATAAGCAACATTAGAAGGTTCAGTGGAAACTAATTGATTATATTGTAATTCAGCACTTCTTCTTAAGTTATTATCAGCGTTATTTTGATCATAAACTAATCTAAGAACGTTATTACCAGCGTCAATCATAGTTATTAAATTCTATTCCTTTTGCACCAACAATCCTTCTAACCACTAGTGACCTTTTCGTTTCTTCACTTAAGCAACCGCCAACTTCTTAGCTTGTGGATCAAGACTTGTGTACCACTATCTGAAAAATCGAAACAGAAAAGCGCGCGTCTATAGCAGGAGGGAATTTTTATAAAAATCTCACGGTCTCGTATCAGCTAACTTGGATCTTGATAACGTTACAGATAACACCAGAGAACAAGATAATCAGAGAAACGATTATAAAAGAACACAATAAAGGAACACCATAAAAGAAGAGTATTAAGAAGAGTATCAAGAGTATAAAGAGTATAAAAAGATAAAAAGATGTCGAATTTACTTTACCCTGCATTGAAAGATGTTGAACATACCATCCCACCTGAAAGATTAATCATTTTAAGAAATCAAGTTGATTCCGAGAAACCTGATGCCAGTTCTCAATCGTTATTCAATTATGCTTGGGGATTAATCAAATCAAAAGGTCATAAGCATCAAGAAGAAGGGATTGCCATACTAAAAGAATTATACAAGAAAGATTCAGATATTCAAAAGGATTGTTTATATTATTTATCAATGGGGTCATTGAAATTAGGTGATTATACCAGTGCCAGACAATATATTGAAGAGTTGTTAATAATTGAACCCGAAAATAGTCAAGGTATGGCAATGAAAAGTGTTATTGAAGATAAAATTACCAGAGAAGGTTTAATTTCTTTAGGTATTGTTGGTGGTGTTGTTGCAGTTGGGGTTGGATTAATCGGAGCTTTAATGAGAAGAAAACGTTAATTTACAAAACGTTAAATTAGTAAACTTTAAATTTGCTACAACACTGGTTTTTGAGGGACTTAAGAGGTTTACACATTTATCTTTTCCTTTTTTGAAATTTCCTTTTTTGAAATTTCCTTTTTTGAAATTTCCCAACGTTCGGATTTCCACACTGTTCATGTTCATATTTAAACAACCCAAACCACCCCCACCGGGTTTTGTGTTTTCCATGGTTTTATTGCCTTTTTTCAGTTCTTTAAATAGTTTAGTTTTGTTATCGTTTTCCCCATACATAAAAATCTTAACCTGTGCGACTTTGCATCTTTTGTCTCACCTTCTCTGTCTGTTTTAATGTGATATGAATTTTGCAACTGATAATTTAGGTACTAAACTTGATAATTTAGGTAGTGAAATTGATAATTTAGGTAGTGAAATTGATAATTTAGGTAGTAAAATTGTTAAGAAAGTAATTGAAGAATTTAATAATATCAATTCAAAAGCCGGTAAACCAACAGTAAGATCCAATGGAGTTAAAGAATGGACAGTTTTATCATCAATGGTAATTCTAAACAGCGATGATAAGATTATACCAATTTCAATTACTACTGGAGTTAAGAGTTTACCTGATAAAATAAGAAATTATTCTAATGGTTTAATCATTCATGATATGCATGCAGAGATATTGGCAATTAGAAGTTTAAATAGATTTCTTATTAATGAATGTTTGAACTTAAATTCTGAATTTGTTGAAAAAGTTGGTAAAGTTGATGGTGAAGTTGATGGTAAAGTTACTTACAGGTTCAAAGATAAGATAAAATTAGCACTCTTTATTAGTGAACCTCCTTGTGGGGATGCTTCATTGAATTATATATCACTGAAGGCCGATAACAATGAGCCATGGAAAGATGAAGATGAAAGAAATGAAGATGAAAGAAATGAAGATGAAAGAAATGAAGATGAAAGAAATGAAGATGAAAGAAATGAAGATGAAAGAAATGAAGATGAAAGAAATGAAGATAAAAGAAAAAGAAGAAAGATTTTACGAGGTAGAAGTTTTTTTAATAAACTTGGGGTAGTTAGAACCAAACCTGGTAGATCAGATTCAATTGAAACTTTAAGTAAATCATGTTCTGATAAAATTTGTTTAAAGCAATTTACTGGTTTGAATAATTGTGTCACTGGAGAATTCTTTGAACCAATTTTCTTAGATTATTTAGTTATACAATCTGATAAAGTTCATATTGATGATTTTAATAGATGTTTTACAGAAAGACTTTCTTCATTATCATTTCATCAAATAACCCTTTTAAATTATGAAACTGATAATTATAAATATCATAAAGTTGCAAATACTGTTCCATCACCTAATTCTTTAGTATATATTAAAAATATTGGTACCCATGTAATAAATAATGGAGTTAGAATTGGTAGTTATATCAAAAATAAACCACCTAAAAAAGGCGGAGAGAGTATACTATGTAATTATAGAATGGTTCATGATTCACTTTCATTAACTAAAACAAAATCAACAACTTATAAAGATCTAAAGAAAAATCAAAAAAGATTAGAGATAAAACAGAAGGGTAAAAAGATTTTGGATGGTTGGATACCGACTACTGTTGATGATTTTTCTATAAATATAAATAAATGATATATGATATAGATCTCCTTTTTGTGTGTTGCAGCTGCTTCTACTGCTTCTACTGCCTCTACTGCTACTGTTGTTGTTGTTCTAACTGATGTACTCTAATATTTTGTAAAAGATAGATGTAGGCTTTGATTCTAATTCTTTAATTGTCATCAGAATCTGATGGACCATCATCTTCATCTTCTTCAATTTCAGCATCATTAACAACTTGATTTTCTAAAGAAATTGCATATTCAGCACTTTCTAATAATTCTTTTAATTTATCATTATTTGTAACATAATTAACAGGTTTTAGTTTAAAATTATCAATAATTCTAGGATCTGATCCAGCATCAATTAAATTATCAATTATAAATAAACCATGTTCAGGTTCTTCATTAGCATATTTAACAGCCAAATGTAATGGAGTTTCCCCATCTCTATTTTTGGGATCAATTTCAACTCCTTCAATATCTAACACTATATCAATGAATTCCCAATTACCAACGTTACAGCCTAAATGTAATGATGTATTATTTGTTATAATTTCACGGGTAGTATTAATTAATTCAGATAATTTAACATCATCATTATTCAATTCGGATTTTATCTCTAACAACAATTCAGTATTATTTCTTCTAGCGGCTTCTAATATTTGTTCACTATGAGAAGCTCCTATTTCTGACATCGTTGATTCAACTTTAGAAAATGGCTTCCGCACAAATCGAGGTTATGATTAGAATTTACAATTTACTTGTGGAAAAACTGATCCTTGAAATTCTACTAATATTTGTTAGGTAATACTATGATTAAATTAGATAATTAGAGTAATTGAAGGCTAACGAACAACACCAAGTTTTTAAAATTTTTAAAATCTTATGATTTGAAGGTGTTAGTGATTACTGGATGAATTCACATGCTTTCAATTTCAAATAAACGACAAAAACAAACCTCACAAACATCTATACACTTTCCCATAATCTAATACTGACGTTATAGTAATAAATAATTATTTAAATTCCAATTGAAAAAGTTTGATCCGATTTGGTGATTGTACGGAGTTCTCACAGCAAAAGTTCGCTCTTCTGTCATTTCCCAAAATCATAAACTTAACTCAAGTTTAATTTTAGTCAATTGTAAAGAATTTATGGAATAATATGGTTAAACCAATTGTTGCTCCTTCGATTTTATCAGCCAATTTTGCCAATTTAGGATGTGATTGTCATAAAATGTATGATTCTGGTGCAGATTGGTTACATATTGATGTTATGGATGGTCATTTTGTTCCAAATATTTCATTAGGTTTACCAATTATTTCAAGTTTAAGAAATGAAATTCCCAAAACTGAAAAAAAGTCATTTTTCGATTGTCATATGATGGTCTCTGAACCTGAAAAATGGGTTCCAGAAATTGCAAAAGCTGGTGGTGATCAATATACTTTCCATTATGAAGCAACTAAAGATCCAGTTGCTTTAGTTAAATTAATTAAAGACCATGGTATGAAAGCTGCTTGTGCCATCAAACCAGGTACTCCGGTTGATGTTTTATATCCATTAGCCAAAGATTTAGATATGGCATTAGTTATGACTGTTGAACCAGGTTTTGGTGGTCAAAAATTTATGGCTAACATGATGCCAAAAGTTGAAGATTTAAGATCAAAATATCCAACTTTAAATATTCAAGTTGATGGTGGCTTAGGTAAAGATACTGTTCCCGTGGCTGCTAAAGCTGGTGCTAATGTTATCGTTGCTGGTACTTCAGTTTTTAAAGCTGAGGATCCAAAAGCTATGATTCAATTATTAAGAGATGAAGTTAGTAAAAATTTAACTGAGAAAGGTCTATTAGAATAATGATTTATATTTAATGTACAAAACCTCCTTATTACTTTTTTTATTATTATCTTTTCTCTCTTTATAACGTTTCTCTCGAAACTCTAAAACAAATTATGCAAAAAATTCAAAACTTCATTTGAAGCTACTTCACTTTAAAATTACCTTCACTTTAAAATTACCTTCATTTTAAAATTACCTTCATTTAAAATGATTGAACACCAACAGTGGTACCTTCAGCATCTGGTTGTTTTTTAAATATCAGTAAATCATTACTATTTATATGATCCCATAATGAAATTCTTAATTTTTCAACTTCAGATTCTTTAACTTTATTTTCTTCTTCAATTTCCATTTTAGCATCAATATCTTTTTTCAATAATTCATTTCTTTTAGCTGTATATTTTTGATTTCTGGCCAATTTTTTAGCCTTTTTATTTGATAATGTTTTAGTTGTTAATTCAGTTGTAATTGGTATTTTACCAGTATATAATGCAACTGCTTTAGAATCTCTTGGGGTTGGAACAGTATCAGTGTTATAACGACCATTAGATGATCTAGTTGATACTCTAACTCTAGTGGATCTTCTTTTACCTATAGTACCAGCATGGCTATTCTTTAATATCTTATCTTTTGGTTTATTGATGGAGTTTCTTGATGGCATCTTTGAAAAATATTTTTGAGAATTTGAGATGAGGTTTTTTGATTTAACTCAGATATAGTGAGGGAGAGTAAGATGAGCGTTGATGTGCAATAAAATATCTTATAGTAAGCCATGAGTGATATAAGTGCAACAGTAACAAGTGGTAACAAGTACTGGACTGTCTACTTCAATAATGACAAAAAAAAATAAGATCAAACGAAATCATTTAACAATATTATAAAGTGGTTGCAAAAAAATAAAAAAGAATCTCCCGGGGGCGAGTCGAACGCCCGATCTCAAGATATCTGAGAAAACTAATTACAGTCTCGCGCTTTAAACCAGCTAAGCTACCAGGAGGATTCATAAACTTGAAATTTCAGGGTGGTTATATTCACCAGGACCTCTAAATTTTTTTCACTTTAAAACGGCGTTTTATGGAGTATTAAGTTTAATTTTGGACAATTTAGAATTTCAATAAACCACTCATACACTCACATATGTGGAAAAGTAAAATTTAGTCACAAAAGGAGGTGTAAATAATGAATTATATTAGCATAGAAAATTTATGAGAAAATTGAATCTTAGTAAGAATCACATTTTTTAACTACTAGTTTGAAAATAATTGATTAATAATAATAAAAACCATCCTTAGAGATAACTATACATGATTATTGAAACTAATAGGTTTCAAATTAAAATAAATAAATATTTATATATCTATATACAATGTAAATCTAAGTCTATAATACATTTTTTTTTGTTTTTACTTGTTTTAATCTAAAACTTTATCCTTCCCCAAAAAATTACCTATTTGTTTTAAAGTGGTTTGATATAATAAAAGCATGATTGAACTTTGAATACCAGTCCAAATAAATCTTGGTCCTACCCCTCCAAACATTCCTAATAAACCTTCATTTTTATAAATTGTCAGTAAAGCTTTAATAGTTGAAATTTTCGTTGCTGGATTTATTTCAGTAGCAGTTTGAATTCTAGTTTTAATAACGTCTAATGGAGTAGTTAAAATACCTGCTAAACCACCAGCTGCTGCACCAGTTAATAATTCACTTGAAATTGGTAAATCTTCAGTATTATGATATATTATTGCAAATTCTCTAAATTTTTCATAAAATGCAAATTGTAAAGCACTAAATGGTAAATCTCTAAATAATGTTTCTTTATAACCAAATACAAAAGTTCTTGAACCTTCAACTTTATTTATTGTTTGAATTGCATTAATTAATCCTTTATAATTATACCCAGAACCTTTAGTAAAAGGATTATTATATCTTCCTTGTAATTGAAGTCTAGTTTTTAAAACTTCTGATGGTACATAAAAAATACTTGAAGCTAAATCACCTAAAATACCAGCAATAAAATATGACATAGTTTCATTCATATTATAATCATTAATTAATTTTCTTTTACTATATTCATAAGTACCAAAAAATAAACTTGTTGAAGGAATAGACCCAAGAATAGCAGGTGAATAACCACCATAAAGTCCTCTAAAAAAACCTTCTTCTTTTAAAATAGTTTTATAAGCGGAAAACATATTTTTATACTTTATATTTTGCAGAAATCCTTGTTGTCTAGTTTTAACTGTATCTAATGAATGCATTGAACTATCAGCAACACCACCTCCAAGACCACCAGCTATCATACAATGTATTATTGGTGATGAATCTTCATTAGAATCTGAAGTTTGCTGGGAATTTTCGGTAAATAATTCGCCATCTTTATGATGTGAAAACCCTAGGGGCATAGAAGGAGTCATTTCTGATGTTTCCATAGTATTCTGTTGATAATAACTATAATTTCTATTTGATTTTCTTTTATTTTCTTTTCTTTTATTATTCACCGAAACTTGGTTCCCAAAAACAATTGTTTATATAAAAATTTGTTCCTACCGTGGTGTGCAAAGCGTGATGATATGAATATGTATAATGAATATGAACCTCCAGGTTTGAAATGACGTGGAATGCAAAATTAACGAGCCAATAGACCAAGGAATGTGGAAAGTGGATTGCAAACGAATCAATTATTATCGTGAACTTCTAACCAGATCAGATGAATAACCTTGACTCGATGGATGGAAAATATTGAAAAGTGCGCAGAAGAGGGTATATGAGAGGCTAAATAATCTGCTAAAAAAAACACATTTTAAAAACACATTTTAGAAACACATTTTAAAAACACATTCCCATAGTTTATGATTTTAGTATGATATGATAACGAATTTGTTATTGAAAAGGAATCTGGTAAGGACTGGTAAATTAATATTCAATAGGAATTATAGAGTTTTAGCTATAGAATCTTCTTGTGATGATAGTTGTTTATCACTTTTAGAGAAAACTGGTAATGATGCACCTAAAATAATAGATGAAATGAAATCAACTTTAAATTCTCAAGATACTGGTGGGATAGTTCCTACAAAAGCTCAAGAGTTTCATCAACAAGTGATAGGTAATATGATCCAAGATTTGAGTACCAAACATGGATTTGATAAAAATCCACCAGATTTAATTTGTTGTACTAGAGGTCCTGGGATGGTAGGTTCATTGTCTGCTAGTTTACAAATTTCTAAAGGACTTTCAATTGCTTGGGGGAAACCTTTCATTGGAGTTCATCATATGTTAGGACATATTTTAATTTCAAAATTACCTGAAACTGAAAGACCACAAATTAAACCTCCTAAATATCCATTTTTAAGTCTTCTTTGTAGTGGAGGGCATACTATGTTAGTGTTACTGAAGAGTTTAACAGATCATGAAATTATAATAAATACTGTGGATATAGCAGTGGGAGATTCTATTGATAAATGTACTAGAGAATTAGGAATTGATGGGAATCTTTTAGGTAAAGAATTAGAAAAATTTATAAATAATTTAGATAATGATTTAAAAAATGAATTTGACAAAGTATCAACTGAAACAAGAAATAATGAATTTGAATTCAAATTGAAAAAACCATTAAGAGGTCCTCATAATCCTACTATACCTGAAAATTTATCTTTCACATTTGCACCATTTTTAAGTAGTATACAACATTTTAAATCAAATAATGAATTAGATGAAAGATCTAAAAGTTTTATTGCTTATAAAACTCAAAAATTAATTTTCCAACATATTATAGATAGAGTTAATGTTTCATTTATTAAACATGGAATTAAAAATAATGATAAAACAGGTGTAATTGGTGATAAGAAATTTAAAAATGTTAATAGTTTAATTCTTTCTGGTGGTGTTGCATCTAATAAATTTTTTAGAAATTTGCTTGAAAAAGAATTAAAATTAGATCTCATAACTGATAATAAAGACAATTTCCAATTTCATTTCCCTGATGTAAGATTATGTACTGATAATGCAACAATGATTGGTATTGCAGGAATTGAAATTTTTGAAACCTTAAAATTGAAAACTAATTTAAATGTTTTACCGATAAGAAAATGGCCAATGAATGAATTATTAGATGTTGATGGATGGGAGAATATAGATCCAGAGACTTTTAAGAAAATCGTTAATTCTTAAACAACAAACAACAACAAAAAAGAGAGAGATCAAATGAAAGAATGCTAATGCCCCACCTTCATGTATATATTTAATAATTACCTTGTATATAGTGTACAATATTTTACAGTATGAAAATCAATTCTAATCATTTAATTTACCTTATTATTTTGCTTTGGATTACACCAATCTTCTTCTTTTTCTCCTAGTTCTCAAAACCATAGAACTTTCATCATCATCTGAATCTGAATTTTCTGGAGGTTTTTCTATATTATTTCTATCATTTTTTTCTTCATCTTCATCTTCATCTTCATCTCTAAGACTTGTATTTTCATCCCCTGAATCTTCAATGGGATCATTATCATCACCATCACTTAAAATTTTAGCTAATTCTTTGTTAATTTCTTCATCATCACTCTCATCTTCACTTTCCTCATCATCTTCATAACGTTTATCAAATACATCAGCTTCTATATTTCTATGACCTAGATATGATTCAGTTATATTATGAGTTTTTATTAATTGTTCCCAAGTTTCATAATCAAAAGACGCAATATGATGATTAGAAGTTACTTGCTGTTCAGTTCTTTGTAATATTCTTCTAGTTTCAGAATTATCAACCATTGAAACCATTGGTATATCATTTTTAACAGTTAATTTTAATCTAGCATCTCTAATTAAAAAACTTGTAAAAAATAAATTTTCAACTGATTGTGAAAAAGAATTTGGATTAATAAAAAATTTAAAAAAATTAATTGGTTCCTTTTTTGGTTGATTAACTTGTTTATCATGGAAAGTTTTAAAAACTGTTCTAACTAAACGAGCAGTATTTAATTCATCATTAGTTTCTAAATCATTTAATTCAACTTGTTGAGCAGTTGTTGTATCTTTTAAACCTTTTGTATCATCAATATTTCTCTTTCTTACTCTAATTTTTTTCTCTGCTTCAATTGGACCATTTAAAAATTCCATTGGAATTGGCGATGAACTAACATTATAATATAATAAACCTAATTTTAGCCAATTAAAAGAATTAAAAACATCTTCAGTAACATCATTCTTATCAGATAAAATTGATGCTGATTTGGATGAAGAATTTAATAAATTTTGTTTTGTTTTGACTGAAATTGTACTATCAATTAAATATTCATTTAATTGACTTAAAAAATCTTCATTATTTAATTCAATACCTAAATCACCAAACTTTAAATTTTTTGCATTAATAGCTGCATAATTTGATGTATCATTTAAAGCTTGAGCATCAATAAGTTCAGCTCTCAGACTTGGATTTTTAAGAACGGTTTGATATAAATCTTCTAATTCACGTAAGTTACTAAACAATTCTGTTGTTGCTATACCTTTATAAGCTAATAATCCAGTTTCTCTTAATTTTTTTCTATATTTTTGATATTCATTAACAATTACCTGAGTTGGTAATTTACCATTTTTTTTCATTGAAATTAAACCTTCAACGTCATTTGGTTCAATATCAGGAGGACTTGAGGAATCCGTTAACCTGGTTGCCGACTCTGCTGTCATGATCTTTTTACTAGTTTCTTTGCTAGTTTCGTTGCCAATCAAGGGAGTTGTTTTCTAGTGGGTTGTTTTCTAGTTGGTGGGTACAAACAAATGAGAATTTGGTGATTTTTCAAGGGAGCTGAGGAAGAGACGCATCTACAAAAGTTCGCGTCGTTTTTGATTTCTAAAGCGGCTAGAGTATATGATCTAAAGAGAAGCATCAAATCTGGATTTGATCTTTTGTTAGTAGAAGGTAAAACCAAAAGTAGGGTAGATATAAAGCGTGTAAAAGACGTTGAAAAAGAGTTAAAGATGACAGAAACAGATGAAGGTCCCAAAATTAGGAAATTAGAAGAATCAGTAGTTAATAAGATAGCAGCTGGTGAAATTATTATCCAACCCGCCAATGCTTTAAAAGAAATGTTGGAGAACTCCATTGATGCTAATTCAACCATGATTGAAATATTAGTTAAAGATGGAGGATTGAAATTATTACAAATTACTGATAATGGAGATGGTATTAATAAAGATGATTTAAAATTATTATGTGAAAGATTTGCAACACTGAAATTATCAAAATTTGAAGATTTAGAATCAATTGCAACTTATGGATTTAGAGGTGAAGCATTGGCTCTGATATCACATATTTCAAGATTATCAGTAATTACTAAACTGAAATTAAATTCATCACCTTTAGCTTATAAAGCATATTATCTTAATGGTAAATTAACTGGACCGAATTTTAAAAAAAGTAATGGTAATGAAATTGAACCAAAACCAATTGCTGGTAAAGATGGTACACAGATTTTCGTCGAAGATTTATTTTATAATGTCCCATCAAGATTAAAATCAATTAAATCTAAAAATGATGAATTTTTAAAAATTTTAGATATTATTGGTAAATATTGTATTCATAGTGGTGGTGTTGGATTCAGTTTAAAAAAATTTGGTGAAACTCAATTTACATTAATTTCAAGACCAAATTTACCATTAAAGGAAAGAATTAGAATTGTTTATGGATCAGATTGTGCAAATGAATTATTAGATATTAATTTAAAAGATGATCAATATTTTAAACAATATGGATTAATTAATTTAAAAGGATCAATTTCAAATTGTAATTTTAATTATAAGAAGAAAATGCAATCAATTTTTTTTATTAATAATAGATTAGTTAATTGTGATCCATTGAAAAGAGCAATTAATTCAACTTATCAATTTTTTTTACCAAAAGGTTATTCATCATTTATTTATTTAAGTTTAGAATTAGATCCAAAAATTTTAGATGTTAATGTTCATCCAACTAAAAGAGAAGTTAGATTTTTGAATGAAGATGAAATTATTCAATTAATAACAAGTAAAATTCATTCAATTTTATCAAGCGTTGATTCTTCAAGAACGTTTAAATCTCAATCTTTAATAAGTAATAATAAAAGAGATAGATCAATTGATGATTCTGATGATTATTATAATAATAACAGTAGTCGGCCAAGTTCTTCAGAAAGTCTGAATCCTCCGTATCCTTCACAAGTTCAGAAAAAATATAGACAAGAAAATAAGTTAGTTAGAGTTGATACAACACAACCAAAACTTAGTGAATTATTATCACATACAAGAAGGCCTCCTAGAAGAATGACCGAAAGAGAAATATTTGATAAACCTATTTCTCAAGTTGAACCAGAAGAGTCTGTTCCAATGGATGAAGAAGAAGCGATTGAATCTGAACTTGAATTAGAAGTTGAAGAAGAATTTGAATCACAACCAGCACAAAATGTAGAAAATATTCAACAAGATTTGTTTGTTGAGGGAGATGAATTTCATGAAGGTGAAGAAATGGATGAAGATGAAATAAATAAAGTTGTAAACGAAGCAATTGATGAACCAGTTGAACCCGTTGATGAATTAATGGATGAAGATATTCAAATTACTGAAACTGAAATTGACCAGCAGGATAATTGGGATGAAGGAGAAGCAGTTATTGATCCAGAAGAAATGGATGAAGACATAGAGCAAGCCGTAAATGATGAAATAGAAGAATCTGAAACAAATAAAGAAAATAGTCAAGTAAATTTAAAACTACAACAATTTATGCAACCTGAAACACCAATTAAAAAGGCTAAGGCTAAAGATGTATCAATTGATATTGAAATTAGTAATGGTGAGAGTCAATTAGATTCATTTAATGAAACTATTGAAATTGATGATGAAATTAGAATTAATAATAAAAAAAGAGTTAAAGTTACATTAGAAAGTATTGAAGAATTACAAAAAGAGATTGAAAGTTCAATTAATGAAGAATTAACTAAAGTAATTAATAATTCATCATTTATTGGAATTGTTGATGAAACTAAAAGATTATGTTGTTTCCAATATGATGTTAATTTATATTTATGTGATTATGGATCATTATTATATGACTATTATTATCACGTATCATTAAGTGAATTTTGTAATTATGGTGAATATGAATTAACTAAATTACTTAAATTAGATGAAATTTTACAACCAATTTATGAAATTAACAATAAAGATAACAATAATTATAAGAAATTAATTGATAAACAAGAAATAATTGATAAGATAATTAATATGAAAGAAATGTTTGAAGAATATTTTCAAATTAAATTTTTTCAAGATAGTAATTTAGATTGGTGTATTAAATCATTACCAATGATAATTAAAAATATTAAACCAAGTATTAATAAATTACCATATTTTCTTTATAGATTAGGTAGTATAATTAATTATGAAGAAGAAAAATTATGTCTTGAAGGAATAATTAGACAAATTTCATTATTATACGTACCAGAGAAGATTGAATCAAATGAATTTGAGAGAGATAAAATGAATAAATTTTTAGAAGAAATAATTTTCCCATTACTTAAAAATTTTAAAGTTACAAATTCTTTAACTAGAGATATAATTCAAATTGCTGATTTACCTGGTTTATATAGAATTTTTGAAAGGTGTTAAACAAAGAAATAATAGTAACTCATTATTTTATAACTGAAAGTAGTTGTGATTCAAATGTGGAAATAGTTGAAAAGTTATTTTCGATAAGTTGTCTTGTGAAGGTATCACCAGAAAAAATCACACGAATTATGGAGAAATTACTGCGACGAGAAAATTCTCAACAGATCTTAAATTTCCAACCGTGTAAACAAAAAATCAGAATAATTCGATTAAAATATTTCAAGGAATTGAATTAATTTAAAAGATAATTGAAATATGAAGATTGAAGAAGTTAATGATAATATTTTAAAAACTTTAAATCTTGGATGTTTCCCTAAAGATGTTTTAAGTTTCCAAGATAGTCAAGATTTTTTCCAACAATTAGTTTTCATTGATTATCAATTACAACTTTTAATTCAAAATGAATTTGATGGTACTGAATTAGTTTCAGCAATTAATTATGGTAGTAATGAATCAACCATTGAAAAATTAAATCAATTAATTAATTATACTGAAAATATTAATAGTAATTTTAATGATATTAATAAACAATATCATGAAAAATTATATTGTAATATAATTTTAGGACATTTATATTATTTAAATTCACAAAATGATATGATATTTGATATACTAAATTCAATTACTGTTAATAATAATTATTATAGTTCAAATAAATTAAGTTATAATTGTAATAATTTTTTAAACTATTTAATTTGTAGATATAATGTTTTAATTGGAATTAATAATGGATTTAATAATACTAGTACAAATTATAAATTATGGATTGAATATTTATATCAAAAGGAAAAACCATTTAATAAAACTGATATTGCAGGAAATTATTGGTTAGAAATTTTATTTAAATATTTAAGTTTAACAATTAGTAATAATGGAGAGAATCAAATTAATTTTAATGATATTACAAAATTAAAATTTTTTGATAATAAAAATTCTTTTATTAGATATTGTAATTTTTTAATTAATTTTAAATCAGATATTAATATTAATAAAATTGTAAATAAAAATTTTAAAATTGAATATTCAAAATTTTTAAATAATTACATAATTGAAGATATGAATAATAATAATCATAGCCAT
Organism: Yamadazyma blattariae; assembly: GCA_030581595.1. Lineage (NCBI taxonomy): Eukaryota > Fungi > Ascomycota > Pichiomycetes > Serinales > Debaryomycetaceae > Yamadazyma > Yamadazyma blattariae. The sequence goes on along the minus strand of JAKTTU010000002.1, from coordinate 679,468 downwards.
AATAATAGTATAAGTAATTTTCCAAATGCTAATGAAAATAATTTAAAATTAGATGATTTTATTAATAATCTTTATTCAACTATGAATGGTAAAAAAATTATTAATCCAAGAACCAGTAAAAATTATTTAATTAAATTATTTGAAAGAACATATCAAAGTAAAATAATTTTATTAAATTATATTAAAATTTTAATTGAATTAAATGAATATGATGAAGCATTTGCATGTTTTAAAACTTATATAAATTATATTGAAAAAGATGAAGAAATAAATAAAGGTTTAATTTATGATATAATTAATATAATTGAAATTTTTTCAATTTGTTTAATTAAATTTAATCCAATAAATTCAATTAAATTTAAAAAATTTAAATATTTGAAAGTAAATGATTTATTACCACAATTAAATGATTTTTCAAATAAATTAATTGAATATTTAAAAATTATTCAAGTTGATTGTAATTTAACTTATGATGAAATTTTTGATAAATCAAATAATGGGGATGATGATTCAGATGAAGAAGAACAAAAAAAACAAAATGGAACTTTAGATATTCTTAATTCAATTAAAGATGAAAATTTATCATTTTTATATCATAAATATAATATTAATATATTATTAGATGATAAAAGTTATTTAATTGAATTAATTTCCAAATCATGGTATTCATTAGGATTATTTGAATATTATAAATTACTTTATGTACCAACAACCCTTGAAAATAATAATAAATTAATTAAAAATTTGAAAACATATTATAAAAATAGTTTAATTGTTAATTCAACTGGTAATTTATTATACCTTTTTAATTATTCATTAATTTTATCATATTTTAATAATATTAAATCAAGTATTAAATTATGTAAATTTATATTAAAAAAATTTCCTGAAAGTTTTGAAACTTGGAATTTATTATCATTAATTTCAAGTATTGATAATTTAAAAGAACTGGAAAAATTTATTAATAATGCATTAAATATTGCTGGAATTTATATTATTAAATGTAAAAATGATGAAATTAATATACCAATTCAAATTAAATATAATATTTTACAATTAAAATTAACTCAATTATCAATTTTAGAATTAATGTATGATACAAAATATATAATGGAATTTTTAAGTGATGTATTTATTTTATATTATGAATTATTTGATATTAAAAATGAAGATCAACTTAAAAATGAAGATCAACTTAAAAATGGTAATAATATTATTAATGAAGGTGGATTATTAGATTCTAAATGGAGTCATAGACCAAGTTTGATTGAACCAAAAAATAAATCAACTACTATAAGTAAGAAAAAATATAGTGCCAAAGAGAATATTAATAAAATTAGTAAAATTACTAGATCAAAAAATCAACACGAAGAATTAAAAGAAATTGAAAAAATTGAATTAAATGAAGAATCTAAAAAGATATTACAAAATATTTGGTTATGGACATCAAAAATTTATTTTAAAACTGGATTATTTGAAGAAAGTGAATTATGTATTGTAGAAAGTGAAAAAATATTTAAACCAAATATTAAAACTTTTATTCAATTAGGATATTTAACATCAAAACAAAGTAAATTTTTATCATTACAAGAATTTGAAAAATCATTAGAAAAATTAGATGAAGAAAATCAATTTAATAAATTAGATTATTTAGAAAATTTATTAGGAATTTGTAAATTGTTTTTAATTGATGATAATTTAAATAATTCATTATTTTTATCAATTAAAGATTTTAATAGTGGTATAATTAGATTAAAAAATTTATTAGAAAATTTTTTAAATGTTTATCCAATTGGATTCAATTCAATTGAATGTTGGTATTATTTAAGTTTGATTTATGAAAAATTTGATGATAAAATTTTATTAAATAAATCATTAGAAAAATGTATTGAATTAGAGAATTTAACTCCTGTGAGAAGTTTTGCGAATTGTGATCAAAATTTGATTTTTTTGTAGACCCTCCAGTATTCAATAAAATTATATAAAATTATATAACATTACTTACTATTAGTTGTAATAGAATATATAAAAAGTCATCTATCTATAGAATATTCATAATATATTCATAATATAATCATAATATAATCATACTACAAGGTAAATAAAGATGTCAGTTGAAGTGAAAAATGTTTTTTATTGTGGAATTTGTTCTTTCCCACCAGAATATTGTGAATTTGGAGTTAGTTTAAATAGATGTAAAACTTGGTTAAATGAAAATAATATAGAATTATTTAATAAATTATATAGTGATGAAACTTTAGCTAATGCAACATCAACTTTAAGTTTAGAAAAGGAAGAAAAAATTTCAAAAGAATTATTGAAAAAGCAACAAAAGGAAGAAGCAAGAGTGGAAAGAGAATTAGCTAAAAAATTACAAAGTAAAGTTATAATTAAAAGAATTGAAAGAAATAAACGTAAACATATAATATCAATCACTGGATTGGAAGTTTTCGATATTGAATTAAAAAAATTGAGTAAAACATTTTCATCAAAATTTGCAACTGGTTGTTCAATTTCAAAAACTGCTGATAAAAAGGATGAAATTTTAGTTCAAGGTGATTTAAGTGATGAAGCAAAAGAATTTATTGAAAATTTATTAAAAGAAAAAGGTTTAAATGAAGTTAAAGTTGAACAAATTGATGATAAAAAGATTAAGAAAAAAGCTGCTGCTGCAACAACTCAATCTTAAGTGTTTTAAAAATTTATCAATCACGTAAATAAAAAGGTGTAAAAGAATGAAGAGAGAAGATAGTTTCAAATAAAGATGCTTCAATTACAATTACTACTTTAGTTGATCATAGTAAATATAAATTTGTCACTCTCATCTCAAGATTTTCAGTTGAATTTTTCTGATCTACTTACATAATCAACCAAAGCTAATTTTTCACCTTTACCATTTTAGTTTCTGTTACTTGATTAGATCATATATATTTTATTTCAGCAGATGTTTGGTTGATTCAATCATTGATTGACCGTTAGATAATTTGTACCATTTATCTCTGAGAGTTCAATTATCAGTGGCCTTGAATCACATCCTTTCTCAAGGTTACTCAAAATGATCTGAATATACTAGAACACTAAAGTAATAAAGACCAGACCTTATCAATATATACTACAACAATAAAGGTCAATTGGGGATTGAACTCAAGCTAATGAAATATTAATGTTAATTCAACTAAGAGTATAAAACACAACCAACACTGACTCAAAGTTTTATTTCATGTTGATAGGATTGGAAAATTCTTTAGTAAAATCTTTAGTAAAAAATTGGAATAAATTTTATTTATTACTTTTAAATATTCTTTGAAGTGATAATTGTATAGATTAATAGCATATGGACTATATTTGAGGTGATTCACGAATTTTATGGAAAGGTTTGGAAAGGTAGGGAAAGTTGGGAGAGTAATAGAAAGATTGAATGAAATGGTTTGAGATGAGGATAACAAGACAGAGACCAAGACTAAGATTTGAAACTTCTGATCAATTTTGAAGAGTCATTTCTTTTAACTCTGTAATTATTATAATTGTAACTATTTATCATCAGGATTTAGTAAACGAAGAAAATGGAATTCCTTTACTTCCTCAAAGACATGGGTAAAGAAGTAAACTAAACCAACAATTAGCATAATAAACTTTCAATCACTAATAACTGTAAAGAGTTAAAAGTTAGTCGATAATTTTGAACTAATTACACTAATTACTTGACTTTCTCTTATAGTTGACTATATTAAAACCAAATTCTTGTCACAGCCAATTAAATTAATTCAAAATTCGAATTTATAAATTTAATATTTTTTAAGTAGTTAAAAAGATCTAATTCAAATTACATATCAAATTACGTATAAAAGTAAAATTACATAAAAAATTAAAATTACATAAAAAATTAAAATTAAAGTTTTTGGAAGCCTTCGTCTAATTTAGTCTAATAAATCCTTTAGAAATTAGCAAATTAACTTTAAAAATAATCTAAATATTTAAAAAACTAATCGTTTTTACAAGATTATACATGATTATTAAGATCTGAATACCAATTTATTCTTTGAATACCACTTTTGAATACAATTGGATGAACTGTGATCAAAAAGATTCTCATTGAAAGTTGCAGGGATATCAGAATTACAATCACAATGTTGATGTTATGATCCATACCAAACTTATTACTACCATAATATTTTTTTAAATCGTGTTAATTTAACTTAATTAAGAACGGGCTTAGACACCAAAAGGTAGAATTCTCGATTTCTGATTTAGTCAATTTTTAAGATGTTTCAGGAAATACTGATGACTTCACAGAAACAACAGTAACTACAGGAAGTAATAGTTTGGGCAGGTGTGAATTGGTAAATAATATTGATGTAAATTTAGGGAATCAGATTTTCGTCTAATGTTTAAAATCAGGCAACATGAAAAGGGTTTTGCAACTTCAGAACTAAGGGTATTACAAGGGTATCAAGGGTATTTATAGGTTATTGTATGGATATGCCACTAATGTACCACTAACATACCACTAATATACCACTAATATACCATAATACTGTACGTTAGAGATGTAATGAACCATAAACTTTTTTTATTGAACTCTGTATCACTGTAAGATCTGAGCTTATTTCTGATGAGTTTTTACGAATTTAACCTAATTAAGGAGTACTGCTTTTCCAAAAGAAAGTATACCAAAAATAGAATTCACAAAATCAGGGATCTCCCTCTCTCTTTCACACACACACACACTCTCTCTCTCTCCTCCATCCCTTTACAGCATTCCTTATACGTTAGACTCGACTGTAGTAATGTTTACCACCATCTGGCTCAGTACTAACTAAGTTAAATTCACCAACCGAAAATTCTCAACATTTAACCCGATTGGTACATTATTCCTAATGAGGAAACGCATCTCACAAAATCCAATGGTCTCGTAAAATGGCACCTCAAACCATCAAAATGCTAAACCATCAAAATGACTTGATTTTGAATTAAAACAATAGAAAAGGAACCCACAGCAGTACCCGAAATCTGGCAAATCACGGTTAATAATAGACAATAATAGACAAAATTACGTTTTCCCTTAGATTCTGACACCATTCTTGGTTGTTTTTCTCTTAATAGGGTTAATTACAGGGTCAAAAAATTTACAGATTAAAAATTTGGGATCCTTAAAATAACTAACATTCTATTGTTACTGGGGGTATTCCAAAGGACTAGAATCTATGAATTAAACGTATTTTTCTATTGTTTTAAGTACTTGGTACTTGCAACATTGGTGGATTGGCGACCCCAGGTTGGGAACAAGTTCTTCAACCTTCATTTTTGATCTTTTTCATCTTTTTAACTACTTGGAAAAATAGTGTTTCTATTGTTCCTACAGGCTAAATTTTTCATGGATCGTGACTTTTTTTTGGTGTTACCAACTATTACCTGATAATTTACCAAAAAAATAAAAAGCAAAATTAGATTGGGAAACCAATTTTAAAAATTGGGCTTCTGAAAAAATATAAATATGATTGAATTTTCCCAAGTTCAAAACTCTATCATACAATTCAATCCTTTTAAATTCCAAAGTTTACATTTACAAACTTTAGTCATTCGCTTATTATTCATTCATTAGGATTTTTATTTAATTTAACTTTGGTACATATTTATATTTTTAAAAAGAAATGAGATTTAACAGTTTATTACCTACTTTAGCCTTAATTGCTAAAGCTTTAACTATTGATATTACCGTTGATACTGTTACCACTGGTAGTGAAAACACTCAATGGGATGGTGCTAATGTTGCTGAAGGTGTTACTTGGTCAATCATTAACAATGATCACACTTATTTCAATGGTGATTTAGTTGTTGATGGTGGATTATTTGTTAAAGCTGAACCAGATTTTACTGGTTTAACATGTTCTCAAGGTGCTATTTGGTTTAATAAGTTTGATGTTGGATCATCCGGTGAAGTTGTTGTTGATTCAAGAGGTACTACATTTACTGCATTTTATTCATTTTCTGCATCTCATTTTAATAATGATGGTAAAATTTGGTTAGCTGATGGTGGTGAAGCCGGTATTCCAACTATGGCCATTACTTCTCAAGATTGGAACAACAATGGTTTAATCCATGCTGTTCAAGATCAAAGATCAGGTGGTTGGTTAAACTTAGGTTATGATTTACAACACATTAATAATAATGGTGCTATTTGTTTAGAAAAAATGGCTTATAGACAAGCTAATGCTATCGATGGTACCGGTTGTATTGATATTGGTGATGATTCTACCGTTTGGTTAGCTTACACTTTATATGATGTTGCTACCACTCAAAATTTAGTTTTCACTGGTTCAAATGGTATGGTTAAAGCTGATGCTTGGGGTAAAGATCAAACTTATAACGTTGTTGGTTTTGGTAATGATAATATCTTAGGTATGGGTGTTCCAATCACTTCATGGTCTTATAATGGTTTAGGTCAATTAGTTGTTTCAAATGGTTTAACTACTTTCACTTACAATATCGGTACTGGTTATGATGAAAGTAAATTTGAAAAAACTACTCCAGATTTCGGTACAGGTTTAGGTAAAGTTATTAATGGTGGTATTAAATATAATGGTTCTCCAGTCAACACTGCTAGACCTTCTACTTGTCCTGCTTGTGAAGCTGTTCCAGATACTCCAACCGTTGGTCAATCATTAACTCCAAGCTCTTCAAACATGTTAGAATCTTCAGAAATCCCATCTGCTACTACTATTTCTGTTGTTCCTCCAACTTCTGGTGCAACTACTCAACCATCCCCATCAACTGAAGCTGCTTCTTCATCTGAAGTTGAATCATCATCTGCTGCTACTTCATCTACTGTCGAATCATCATCTGCTGCTACTTCATCTGCCGTCGCTTCATCATCTGCTGCCGTTTCATCTGATGCTGGATCATCATCTGAATCTGCTACTTCATCATCAGCCGTTGAATCAAGTGCTGTTGCTTCATCATCTGCTGTTGAATCAAGTGTTGTTGCTTCATCATCTGCCGTTGTCGAATCATCTGCTGTCGAATCATCTGCTGTTGCCTCATCTGCTGTTGCTTCTTCATCTATCACTGATTGCCCAGAATGTACTGAATACACCACCGGTTTCACCACTACTGATTCTGCAGGTGACATTATTACTGGTGATGAAGATATCTTAGTCTCAACTGATTCAACTGGTTCATTATACACTTCAACTTCAATCATTGATGAAACTACTATTTGTATTAAAGGTGTTTGTGTTACTGTTTCTGATTCTTCTGCTTCAGCCACCGAATCTCCAATGACTACTGTTGCTGCTGCTTATACTAATGGTACTGAATCAACTGTTACTGATATTGCTACCACCGTTGTTACCATCACTTCATGCTCAGATAACAAATGTGAAGAAAAAGCTGTTACCACTGGTTTAACCACTGTTGTTGATGAATCTACTTCATACACTACTTACTGTCCATTAACTGCTGAAGAATCTAAAGCTGCTGAAGTTGTTACCACTGCTCCAGTTTCATCATCAGAATCATGTATCACCACTGTTGTTCCATCAACTACTGTTGTCACTATTACTTCATGTTCAGAAAACAAATGTGAAGAAATTGCTTCCACTTCAACTACTGAAGTTACTTCATATGTTACTTTATCCTCAGCATCAGTTTCCCCAGAAGTTGTTGCTGCTGCTTCAACTGCTGCTTCAAATTCAACTGTTACTCCAGAAGTTATTTCTCCTGAAAATGCTGGTAATTCATTAAAACCATTATCATTATTAACCGCTTTTATCTTAGCTGGTTTAATTCTTTAATTTTTCTGAATAATAATAATAATAGTAATAATAATAATACAAAGTATAAATATAAATAATAATAAAATTAAAAATTAAAAAATATAAATAAATTCATAATTACAAAAGCAAAAAAATAATTTTTATATAAATGGTCATTTTAAATTCTTCTAATAGATATTGTTTCTAATTCTTCTCTGATTTTATCTTTAATTTTCTCTTTGAATATTCTGTTTTCCAATTCACTTCACAGTTTTCTTCACTGTTTTTGTTAACATAAAATATCAATTCTTATATTCAAAGAAACATGAAACTTAAACCTTAGACTTGAATTTAGATTTATTCCACCACAAAATAACTTTTTTGAAAGTTGATAGAATTAAGAGAAATGGAAATAGAAAGTAAAAATCTTAAGAGATTCAAAATCTAAAGGTTAAAATAAGAGAACTATTTTTCCTAAACCCAAATAATAACTTGGGAGCTAAAAGCATTTATGGTATCTTAAATACAATTTAACTTTTCTTCCTTTAACTTCTCTTCAGGGAAAACTTAAACTTAAAATTTTTATATAAACAAAATTTATATAATAAACTTTGTTTATTATTTAGTACCAGACCAACTACAGATGAAAATATACCTAAAATTTCAAAAAGTAACAAAACTAAAAATTGCGTAAGTAAAAGAACAATACACTAAGATATAAGCCGCATTTTCAAAATAATTTTTTTTAAAATCTATGAATTTTCCCTATTTAAGATAAAATACCAGATATTACATAAATTTAATTGGTAGAAGTTAAGGTAATCATTAGTGAAAAGAGTTACTTTATGTGAAAAAAAAAAACTAGTTAACTTTCCTAGTCCAATTCATATTCAGGTTGAAATTTCTCAAGGGAGAATATTTACGAAGTCCAATGAGAATATAATAAAGTACCCAGTTCTAATGACATTTTAGATTATACATGAAAAATGGTAATATAAGAAATGTTGATGTAGAAGTAATACGTTAGGTACAATAAAGAGTGCCGTTATCACCAATATATATATAAAGAGACACCACCAAAATAGAATTTCCCAATGAAATCTTTGGGTAAAATTACGACAATGAAATGAAACACTGAGTTGTAAAGCAATTTTAAAAATTCTCTCACTGTTCTCCGGACTCACCCCCTTACATAATAATAGGAACCTGAAATTAGAGAATTTTTTCTAATTTATAAAATTGGGTCAATTCACTAGTGGAATTAACTATTGATTGTTTAATGGTTAGTCAATGATTTTTGATGGTGAAGATGAAATTCAAGTTATTTTTATATTTTGAAATTCTAATTCTTAAAAAATATTATTTTTTAATTGGTTGGAAAATACCCAATTAAAAAATATGACGATAAGTTTAAAAATAAAACGTTAAATTTTGTTTAAATTTTATAAGAGATCTTCTCGTGTACTTTTATAAATACTCATTACTCTATCATTACTTTTACTGTGTTCATAAATTCCAGTTAGTTTCTCATACAAATATGGTGAAAACTAAATGGAAAATGTACCTTATAACTACGAATTCAAATAACAAGAAAAAAGCAATCGTTCCTGAATTAATACGACAACGACATTTCAAATGAACAGCATAAAAAGAGACAATTTTGGTAAATTCAGACAACTGGCAGACATAAGACAATAGGAGACATACCTTATGCGACTTAAACGAAAGTTGGAAAAGTCTCGTTTTTGTCGGGTCGTACACTTTTTGGTATTGTGTCTGAACGAGACATTGAGACGAAATAAAAATACCTCAGTAGAAGTTTAAGTCTAAGTCTTAGTGTTTGTAACGAGCAATTAAAGACATAACCGACAAAGATTTTCAAAGAGACATAATTAGACACAATTTCTGAGAGACAAATTTCTCAACCAGCGACACCCTGTCTGAAAATAATTTTATAATTTTTACTGAACGACAAACAGTAAAATTAGATTAGGGACATATATCGTTTAGTGGTACGGTGGATTTACGACATTATCATCTCTCGTTCTTTTATTTATAAATTGTTTTAGGTTTAAACCCACCATTTTAAATATTTTTTTGAAATTACGGTTCATTTGTTGTTCCGGCAGTCCATGTAATCCTCCCAATTCACTTTCTGTATCTAATAAAAACTAAAACTAAGAGTAAGAGTATAGTATCTCTAGTTAATCGTATAATACATCTATGATAATAATTTTGAAATTTTTGGTACTTTATCACTTACAATTGGTGGTAATTTAATATCTTCATTTAATTCAACTTTTGAATTCGATTTACTTATAGTTATAACTGGTGGTGGTAATTCATTAACCATTGATGTACCAGTATTATTACCGGTATTATTAGCAGTATTATTACCTGTACTATTCCCAGTAATATTCCCTGTACTTCCACCACTATTATTATTAACATTTGGACTAGATGTTGATGGACTAGTTGAATCTGAATTATTAATTGATTGACTCATTGGATGACCTTGTTGAATTTGACCTTGAGATTGTGCAGCTTGTTGTGCTTGAATTTGTTGTTGCATTTGTGCTTGCTGTTGTGCTTGTTGCTGTTGAATCTGTGCTTGTTGTTGTTGAATTTGTGCCTGTTGTGCTTGTGCTTGTTGTGCTTGTGCTTGTTGTGCTTGTTGTGCTTGAGCTTGTCCCATCATTACTGATTGCATATTAACTCCCATAGGAACCATTCCAACCGGGAACTGTTGATTCATCATCATATTATAATTCTGTCCAGGAACCTGTTGCACTTGTTGTACTTGCTGAACCTGTGGAACCTGTTGCACTTGTTGAACCTGTTGCATTGGTAATTGTACTTGATTCATTTGCATTTGATTCATTTGCATCTGATTAACTGACATCTGATTAACTGGAGTCATCTGCTGTGAAATCATCTGCGGATTAGATTGATTCATACTTAAAAGTTGTTGATTCATTAATTGGGATTGTAACAAAGGTAATGGAACCGATACTACTTGAGGAACAGTTTGAACCATATGAACACCATTAACATTTTGGTAAATTGGGTAAGGAATTTGCATCATTGGGTACACTGTACCAGGAGTATTTGAACCTGAACCACCAGTTGATCCAGCATTATTAGCAGTACTATTAGCACCAGTACCAGTAGTACTATTGGCACCAGTAGTATTTGCACTAGTATTGGAGGCGGCAGTGGAATTATAACTTGTATTTACCTTTTCATCACTATTTGAATTCACCATTGGTTGAGCATTTAAAGTACTTGACATACTTAAATTTGAAATATTTGGCATATTCTGAGGATTAGCCAATGTTGAGTTTGAATTATTTTCAATATTTGGTGGTGATGAATTAGTTTTACTCCTTGTTTTCTTGGACCCTGGTGTGCTGTTTGCCGTGGACGAAGTATTTGATGTAGCGGTAGTAGTGGTGGTGGTGGTGGTGCCAGTGGCTGGATTATTTATAGTGGGCATAGGTGGGATAGGTACAGGCACTGTAGGAGTTGGAATTGGACCCATTGACATATTAGAATTGGTAATTGTACCAATAGGTGAAATTCTTTCATTTGGATTGGGGGAATTGTCTGAAGATGATTTATCTAATGATTGATCGTAATTATCATCTAAATCCTTACCACCATTGGAATTATTCCCATTTGCATTATTCCCATTGTTGGTGCTACCAGTATCCTCAAATTTATCATTTCTTAAATTTTGATTATATTGAGCCATTCTTAAAGCATTTCTAGCATTTGAATCTAAATTAAGATAAGCACAATGCAACTTCCCTTTTAAACAATTTAAACAACTAGGTAAATTTTCATCACATTTAATTCTTCTTTTCTTACAAGTTCCACAACCTAAATGACTATTTCTATGTTTCCTTCTAGTATTTTTCTTTTTCGATGATAGTTGGAATTGAGGGTTTGATGCTGATTGTAAAGCTCTTTTGAACGATTTATCAGTTTCATAATTCATATTGAATGATTTTTGAATGTTGTTGTTGTTGATGTGAGTTGTTAAGTTGGTGATTGGATTAGGATGAAATATAATACACGAAGTAATTATTTACTTGAACTTAATGAACTGATGAACTTAATGAACTGATGGATATTTGGACTATTGACCGGAGAAACTGACCACTTAAACTCTTAAACTCTTGTAGTTTTAAACGCTAGTTTTAAACACTTGTAGTTGTGATCCTGACAATTGAGAAAAAACTTTTTGTTTTTTGGTTGGTGTTGGAAAATGAGCAATATGTACCTTAAAAAATATCGTTTTTTTAAAATACGAATGTCTCCCTGGTGTTTTTTTTTTCTCTAATTTTTTCTTTTTTTTCTTGTGTCACACAATTTTTTTTTTTTACGATTTTTGCACAATGTCGTCCACAGAAAAGGGGGCGAGTGTTGTACCGAGGTGTTTAAAGTAGGTATCAATTCACCTACTCATCCAAAATAACAATACTATAACAATAATATCATTAACACTAACTCTTGTTATCCAATAGGTAGTATTAAATTACTTGCTATTGTTACGAGGTCGTCTAGTTTATATAGATTTAAAGAGCTAAATAGGAAAAATAAAAAACCACATCCCATAGCCCTAACCACCCACCGCAAAGTTAAAATACACAACACCTCACATAAATACCAAAAACATACTGAAATACTGAACCTGAAATTCATAGGATCTAAAATAGATCTAAATACCTTCTTCATAAGGGAATTTAAATCAGAGCACTATACATAATACATAGGGAGAATAACATTAGTGATGAGTAGATACAGTTCGATGAAAAAACCAAGGGTTAGGGGAATTTGTCTCATGTAAATCTATTTTGTCATTTGTTATGCATTATTATATTTTTTTGATTTACCACCGTTCCTAAGCAATATTATTAATTATTATCTTTCCCAACTTATCAAAAATCAACATACATTCACTATCATTTATACTGTAGATTTGTTATTGTGTAAGTTTAAATTAAATTAATATTAAATGAATTAACCCACTGTAGTCTGTTGTAACTACTATTAATTATAGGCAAAAATCGGTTAAAATTGAAAAATTTCGAATAGGAGAACCATTTAAGAGATCAAAGATCCAAAAGAATCAGACAGAAAAGTTGCTATTATTGTCTCTGGGATAATTACGACTATGTCGTCCAGACACATCAGACAATTTCCGATACAGTGGCAGAGATGGTGGATGGGTAAAATTCACTGACATAGAGAACAGTTGGTTTTGCCTAAATTGGCGTTTGCGCATTATATTTGTCTCTCTTTCTATTGTGTCTCTTAATTGTCTAATTTGTCTGCAAGTTATTTCGGAAAGATTATTTGTCGCAAGAAAAACTGACCCAAAAAATGTCTCTGAAAATAATTCTCTCCTGCACGTGAATGTCACATGATGTGTTTCAATGTCAATTTTCATGCAAATTTCAAAATTCCCAGTTCACCTTTGCTTCTCATTCTCATTCTCATTCGCATTTTGAAAATTTTTTATTCAAATCAAATTTAAACAGTTGCACAGTTTATACACTTTAAATAAGTGAATTTTATATACGTCAATTTTATTTTATCAACTTTATTTTATCAATTTTATTTTATCAATGTTCGGATTTGGAGGTTCAAATATTTCATCAGAAGCTAAAATTAAAGCTGCCGAAGCTGAATTAGATATGGTTACCACCATGTTTAATCAATTAGTTAGTAATTGTCATAGTAAATGTATTATCAAGAATTACCAAGATGGTGAATTATCTAAAAATGAAAGTTTATGTTTAGATAGATGTGTTAGTAAGTATTTTGAAACTAATGCTCAAGTTGGTGAACATATGCAAAAATTAGGTCAAAATGGTCAATTTATGGGTAGAAAATAGATAACCCCCAATTATTTTCTTTACCCATTTATTCATTTTTTTCCATTCATTGATTCATTCATTCATATTGTATTTTTAATTTTTATCCAGTCAGATATGTACCATAACTATAGTTGGAATCGGTAGATTTTTTCAATAGTTAAAGTTGGGTTATGTCTGGATATGATTCATGATAAATAGATTCTGTATATACATTAAGTTTCCTTCCCATTTCACTCTCCCACTGGAATTCTTCCACTGGAATATACTTCACTCTCCTTCACTGGGTTGAATAAACTATTCAGTGAATACAGGTATTACCCTTTAAGTCTAAACTCCTAATCCGAGTAACCGATAACATTAGCTATTTTTAAAATATAAAAGCTGCGAGTTGCAAAAAAAAAACCAAAATTAAATCGAATTCACCTCCACCTATCTTAGTGAACTTATGATGAAAACATCAAAACAATTCATAAATACGTTTAAATTAACTTACCCCATAATTCAAGCCCCAATGGCAGGGGTAAGTACGGTGAATCAATCTAATGAAGTTTTAAAATTTGGTGGGATGGGGTCAATTCCTATGGGTGGTAAAACTTTTAATCAAGTATTGGAATTCACCACTGGAAGTGGAAGCAATGACAATGGTAATGGTGTCGGTGTTAATGAAATTGGTGGTAATGGTATAGGTGGTACTGGTATTGGTGTCGGTAATATCAATTTCTTTGCTCAGGAGATCGATGATTATATCAATGATCAAATGATCACTAACTGGACTAACCTATTCCAACCCTCCCATAAAATCACATTGAATGAAATGGTGAATGGGAATGAATCATTTAAATCATGGGAACTACAACCTGATTTCCCCCGCCTAATCAATCATTTAAAATCCTTACGTCCTAAAATGATTAGTTTCCATTTCGGAATGCCTTCAATTAATGTAACTAATCAATTACGTTCATTCACTAAGATTTTCGTTACTGTAACATCATTGGATGAAGCCCAAAAAGTAATTGATCACGTTGATGGATTGATTCTTCAAGGTTACGAAGCTGGTGGACACAGAGGCCAATTTTTAAATGATGTAGATGAGAAATTATCCACTTTGGAATTATTCAATCAGATTAAACAGTGGGTGCAATCATTTTATTCAAAGGATATTTTTGTTGTCCCTGCTGGTGGGATAATAACTAAATCCGATATTGATAAGTACTTACAACTAGGTGCTAGTGCAGTTCAGTTAGGTACGGCATTCTTATCCACGACCGAAAATAACTGGAACCAATATATCAACCAGAGTAGCTTACCAACTACAATGACGGATAAAATTTCAGGTAAATTTGCCAGATGTATAGAAACGGATTTTATTAAGGAGGTTAATTGTGATAAGGGTGTTTTACCACCTTATGGATGGAGGTACTATTTGTGGAAAAGGTTGAAACGTGGAGGGTTTTATTTAGTTGGGGATAGGTATAGAGAGGTTGAACATGGGTTAAGTACAAGGGAAGTGATGGAGAAGTTGACTAAGTAATCATAAATCTCTCATTTCATTCGAGATTATTATGATTTAAAGACGTTATGATTTTAAGACGTTAAGCTTTTATGATACTAAGATTTAAAAATTTTATGGACTAAAATTCATTGAGAATATATATTCAATTATGACAAACATTAAAATATTCAAATCATTCTTTAGATCTAAAACACCTAACTTTTATCTTACCAAAAACATAGATTAGATAATATAATTTAATATTAATCTAACTCTTGTAGTGGATAATAGTATCTACTCCAATTCTTAAATTGATTATTTAATCAATTAAGTAAATTAAAGACTTAAATATTTTGAAAAGATAAATTTGAACAATTAGTTTAAGAACAAGGTGATAAAATAAAGATAAAGACCGTAAAAGATTTTGAAGGTTTGAGTCATACTGAATCAAATCCTGTAAACATGTAGACGAAGAATAGAAGTAAGGGAGTCGGATGATTAGTTAGTTGCGTATGAAGAGTTTGATGTGAAATTATTTTATTTGAGTTGATTTAAATTTAAAAGTGCAATGAATTGATCAAATTCCAAATATGAAATTAATTTGAAAGACATTGAAAGTCAATTTGAAAGTCAATTTGATAATCAATCGGTTAAATTCGATGATGATTAAAATTAAATAATTTTGAAATTAAAATTTGAACAATTAGTGTTGATAGAGATAATTAATAGCTTGGAGACTTCAAGATTTTACAATTTATAAATCTATATTCTAAATAAAATCACTAAAAGCACTCACTAAAATTTATAGATTACCTCTTGAAATTTAATCACTTTGTGATTGCCACTTTGTAGATTATCTTCTCAACGCTTGATCAAAATCCAGAATCAAATCTTCAATATTTTCAACCCCAACACTAACCCTTAATAAACACCTATCTACAAGCTCATCACTCATAGCTCTCCATTCAATAAGACTTTCCACCCCACCTAAACTAGTAGCATGGAAGAAAAACTTTAATTTAGATGGTAAACTCTTCGCCAACTCTTCTGTTTTCATTGTGATTGAGAATGTTGGTGAGTGGCCACCAACCAATTGTTTAGTAATATATGGATCTGATTGTAATGAAGAATGATAAATTTGTGATAAGTTGGTGAGATTAGAGAGATTGGTATGTAAGTAAGTAACCAATTTAATACAATTTTCCGATTGTTTAGTTATTCTTAATTCAAAAGTTTTCAAACTACGAATTAATAATGAACTTTCTAAATTCCCAATAATAGTACCTAAAAGAAGTCTATCATTGAAAAAATTCAATCTCTCTTGGGCCGTTTTAACAATAATTAAACCAGCTAATAAATCTGAATGACCACCAAAATATTTAGTGGCAGAATGCATAATTATATCAGCCCCATGATCAAATGGGAATTGTAAAGGAGGAGGAGCAAAAGTTGAATCAACCATTAATTTTGCACCTTTTGCATGAGCTAAATCTGCATAAAATTTAATATTAAAACTAGTTCCATGAGGGTTTACCGGAGTTTCTAAATGAACTAAATCACCAGGTGATAATAATTCAAAATTAGATAATTCATTAATATCTAATACTTGTAAACCAAAATTTCTTTCCCAAATTTTAATAATTCCATGACAACCATGATAAGCTTGACCAATTATAATTTTTTTAGGATTTAAATTAATTAAAGCAGCATTAAAAGCACTTAAACCAGAATTATAAATTATTGGATAACCATTTAATATCGGAGTTAATAAATTTTCAATTAATTCACTATTTTGATGATTAATTCTTGAATAAACATAAGAATTATTATTATAATAATACTCTGAATTTAATCTTTCATTAGAAGGTATTAAATCTTGAGGATTTTGAGGATATTTATAAGTGGTGGTAATATTAATTGGGGGTGTAACATCAGGAGTGTTGGATTCAGCACTATGAATTAAATTTGTAGATATACCAACCATGTCCAAACAACCTTTTAGAACTCTTTAGCTGTTGAGGTTAAAGTTGTTGATGTTAAAGTTGTTGATGTTAAAGCTAAAGTGTTCTGACTCAATGTCTGAAAAGTCTCAAGTCTCAAGTCTCACGTCTCATAATTAATTGGGTAGGGCCCTTTATGTCCAGCTTATACTTATACCTCTAGTACTATAATACTTATAATACTTGTACTTATAATACTTATACTTATAATACCTATACTTATATTACTATATAATGTTTATAATGCTTATGTTTATACTTATAATGCTTAAATACTTATACTTGTAATACTTATGCTTGTAATTTATACTTATAATGCTTGATGCTTACTGTGGTAATAATTTACAGATTAATATGAACGAGTAGAGGAATGAGTAGAAAGAGATAAGTAATGGTAATTATCGTGTTATCTCCACTTAATGCTATGATCTCTCATATTAGTATTGCCAATTACAGGTAAAATATTAATCTTTTAAGGTTATATTATTAAGTAGTAAGTATTAAGTTAAGTATTAAGAGTAAGCATTAGGTGCTATCTCTATACCTTAAACCCCCTAATATCCGACTTAAGATATTACTTATCTTACTATCTTACTATACTACTTATCTTACTATGCTACTTATCTTACTACTATAACTACTTATCTTATTAAAATTGTAAAACTCGGTTAGGTTGAATTGACCCAATAAAGAAATTAATTGAGATTCTTATCAGAGACTCAGATACCAACACCAACACCATAATACCAATACCACCACCATAATACCAATACTACCACCACCATAATACCAATACTATTCAACCGCTACCATCACTACCTCACTACTATAATACTATAACACTACCATCAACACTACTACTATAATACCAATACTATACTACTACTATAATACTGCTACTATTCCACTACCACTTACGTCTCATATGCTCTTAAGTCGCGGTGTACCGGTCTCATCTTCATATGAAAAATTTTATCGTAAATTATTGCTAAATTGGACATTATTACATCATACCTCTATGGACTTTTTACTGTTATAGTATAAAATATTACAATGTCTTTATCTCTACTCAATTCTCTATCATAGTCCGTACATTATACCCAACACATTACGGTGTCTACACTCAATACTCTATACTCTTTGCTATACTCTACACGATACTCTACACGATACTCTACACTATACAAAGTGTTTGTTTAACTATGAAATTTTTATCTTTTTGGTTGCGAATTTTTTCTTATCCTTTTCCCAATCCACAGTTTTTTTTCACCATTTTCACCATTTTCCACCAATTTTACTTATTTTCACCATTTTCATTTATTTCCAACAATTTAACTTATTTTCACTTAAATTGTGGTTAATTTCCTAAAAAAATATCAATATTATTTTAAAAATGACTGAAGAAAAAGATATTGGTCTTTTAGTTAATAACTCTCCTACTGGTAATCATGTTGGTAATAATTCTACTGGTAATCATGGTGGTAGTACTGTTGTTCCTCCTATTGATGAAAAATCATTCCCTGAAAGTATTAGACTGACATCATCATCTTCATCTAATCCAGATATGTCAGAATTAGAAATAAATGATATCATCTTAAACAAAAAAATGAAATTGATAATGGATGCCATCGATGAAATTGGTTTTACTCCTTACCATTTAAAATTATTTTTTTTAAATGGTATGGGTTACGCCACAGATTCCCAAATTTTATTAATTGAAAGTTCGGTAAGAACTTATATAAATTATCAATTTGGTCAAACTTTCCCTATTTCAAATGAATCTTTAGTTATTGGTGGGATCGTTGGTGCTTGTTTATTTGGTTTTTCAGCTGATTTAATCGGTAGAAAATTAGCTTTTAATATATCGTTATTCTTATCTGGTTTATTATGTATTATAACTGGGGCCATGAATAATTTAGCTACTTACTGTTTATTCGTTGCCTTAACTTCAGTTTGTTTTGGAGGGAATTTAGTATTGGATACTGTGTGTTTCTTGGAATTTTTACCTTTTAAAAATAATTTACAAAGTTTAGTTTGTTTATTGGCCTTTTGGTGGGGGGTTGGTCAAACTGTCGCTGTTTTAATTTCATGGGCTTTTATTCCTAATAATTCTTGTAGTTCTGCTACCGATTGTCATCTGTCAGATAACAAAGGTTGGAGATACGTTTGGTATGTAAATGGGGCTATAGTGTTAGTATTAGCTATTGCTCGTGTAACCATCATTAGATTAGAAGAAACCCCGAAATTTTTAGTTTCAAATGCTAGAGATGAAGATGCTTATAATAGTTTGAAAAAAATCGCTGATAAATATAATAGACCATTCAGTTTAACTTTAGATCAATTACAAGAATGTGGAGAAATTACTTCGAATGAAGATTACAGACAAAATCAAACTTTGAAGGGGACCTTCAGATTGATTAAGGAACATTTATCTATTTTATTCTCCAACAGGATGATGATTCGCCAAACTTTATTATTATTCTTATCTTGGTTAATCTTAGGGATCTGTTACCCCATCTTTTACGCTTTTTTACCAACTTATTTAGCCACTAGAGGTGAAAACATCAGTGCCAGTACTACCTATGGTGTATACAGGGATAATGTAATCAGTAACGTTTGTTCCATGGGAGGACCTATAATCGCCTGGATATTACTTTACTATGTCCCCTGGTTAGGTCGTCGTGGAGTTCTTTTCATTGGTGCCATTGCCTCATCGGCATTCTTCTTTGGGTACACTCAAATTAAAAACCATGCTCAGAACGTAGCACTATCTTCAGCAGCTTATTGTGCTTTGTACATTTACTTTGGTTGTTTGTACGCTTATTCACCGGAGATTATGCCTAGTATGGCGAGAGCAACAGGGAACGCTTGTTGTATTATGATAACTAGATTTGGTCAAATATTTTCACCAATAATAGCATATTATTCAAATACTTCATCATCAGCGCCTTTGTATATTTGTGGGGGGTTGATTGCTTTGAATGGGATTATTGCTTTGTTTTTCCCCTTAGAACCAAGTAAATCAAGGCCAAGCTAGACTCGAGCGATAGCGAGAGCAAATGAATTCATAAATGAATGCCATTATAGTATAAACTTGGAAGGTATCTTTTAGTATCTGGTATTTATTGTTGTTTTGGTGTCTCATTTGAGATATGTTTAGATTCTATTAAATATTATTATACTCTAGTAAACCAATCGTAGGGTTTGGTTTACATTACTTTTTTCTGGGAGTATAGTTTAGATACTCTAGTGGTGGTGTTCTATTGTATTGTATTGTGTTTTACTCTGGTAATAACTTTTCGTTTCACTATGAGAGCGACCTTTTTTATTTACAACCATTGTACTGATTATATTGTAGACCTAGCTGTGATTTCTAGGGTGGATGAGATGTTTGAGGTGAAGGGTCGATATAGTTTAATGTAGGTTAAAGAGTATGTACAGCTCAAATTGCAGAGATAAAGTATAGATGTAAGGTTAAAGTGGTTAAAATATAGAACAAATATGAAGGTAAATGTAATTCAATAGGGATTGAAGTGCTTTATAAGTATAGAGCTTAAATTATATAGCTTAAATATAGAACACATTATACAAGTTAACCTACTATTGCTGTGTAGATCTTGATGTGTAGGGGTTAAAAGTTCTCTTCAAATGGAGAGATGTTACAGCAGAGTTTAAAGTACTGTTCAGGTGTAGAGTGAATATTATAGTATACTACACCGTACTCTTAAGGTATAGAAATAGATCTCAAACTACAGAGGTTCAAGTGACATGGAATATTAAAAATTACTGAAATGAATCTTATAAAGGCTTTAAACAATAAATTCTAACAGGGTATAATTCTCTAGGTAAACCTTTTTGTAAATCTGAAGCAATTAATTTAAACCCAGACAATTCAAATAATTTCCTAAATTTTTCATCAGTACGAGTCACCGACAGATCAGTTTCATCGAAAATATCATCCATAGGGGCTATATTCTCTTTAACTATCAATGTCCCATTTTTTTGTAAAACTTTTTTACAATATGACCAAAATTTAATTAATTCATCATCAGGTAATTGTCCTACACACCATTGACACCACACCAACCAATACTTCCCCACTTTCTCTTGGGGGCACACCCATTCTTGCATACCAACAGGGTAAATATCACCTAATTTCCCCATTTCTTTAACTTTAACTAATTCTTTTGACATTTGATCAACGAAGGGTTTGACAGGCTCAAGTAAATCTACAGTATCACTGACTTTCCATAAGAAGTCTCGGGTGATCCTCCCGATCCCGGCACCCATATCAATAGTTAGTTTGGTCTCTCCTGGTAAGCATGGCATACGACTATTTAACTTACGTATAAATGTACTGGATCCAATAATGTCTGCTTTAGGAACTGATGTTTGTTCTCCGTAACCACCTAATACTCCATTCACGGATGCTGGCACGGAGGACCAGTAGTCGATGGCGTCGGTGTAGTTGATTTTGCTATCGGCCACGCCATCATCGTCGGCATTGTTTAATTGATCAAAATCACTTACTTTAGCAGGCATCTCACAGCTTCAATCTCACAAATTTCAATCTCACTAAAATTTCAATCTCAATCTCAAATCAAAACTTCTGAGACGGCTTTGGGACGCGATGGTTGATTATTATGATATTGATGATATACTTTCCACTGGAGAAAAGGTTCCCTGTACATTCAACGTCACCGTGCCAGGACTAGGATACTTGGAAGGCAACCCCGGCAGACCAATTGAAACTGGGACCCACGTCGAATTACCATTATGGTTAGCAGAACATTTAGGACAATTAGATACTCACGATGGAACCAGATTCATCGACTTAAATGAACCAGAACTGATAAATTTAAAAGTCCGTAATGCTATACGTACCGATGCCGTGGCCCTTGATATCCATTCGATATTACCCAATTACTATAAGATGGCTGAAAAATATTGTGAGTTTTTCGATGATTTGGAGTTAAGTGAAATAATTAAACAGATGATTAAGGATAGATCAATTGAAATTTATAATTTTGCAAGTAATGGATCAAAACAAATAAATAATAAATTTATGTTATCGTTGGATGAATTTGAGAAACAGTTGTTTAAAATTGCTAGTGAATCAAATAGACAGATGCGTAATTGGATTAAGGAGTAGCAGTCATCAAGAACTAACAGAGAGTGTTTCACTAGGCTTCAACTAGGTAGGTTTCAACTAGGTAGGGTTCTCACTAGGGAGATTGTAGATTTATATACGTGTATTATATTATTACAATTTTAATTACTCTTCGTCATCTTTTGGTTCTTCATCTTTTGGTTCTTCATCTTTTGGTTCCTCATCTTTTGGTTCTGATTCTTCCTTTTCATCAAATAAATCATCATCTAATCCATCATCACTATCTTGAATAAATTCATCTGATTTGATTTTCTTTCTTTTAGAATCTGACTCTTCGTGTTTTCTTTTACCGTTAAGTTCAGGATCAATAGCATCATCGCCATTCTCATCTTGATCTTGATCTTGTTCTAACTCTTCTTCTTCACTATCTTCAATTATATCCTTCTTCTTTCTTCTTTTACCTCCCTTTTTCTTTGGTTTTTCCTTTTCACCATTGGTTTTACCATTTTCATTCAGTTCTTCATTAAATAATTTATCATCATTTTCATCTTCATCAACTAATCTTGATTCTTCAGCCCATTGTTGAGCTTGTTCTTGTAACTTAACTCTCTCTTTAGCTCTTTCTTCTTCTAATTTATCTAATTTCTCCCTTTCGGCTTCTTCCAATTTTAATTTTTCGGATAATTCAAATTCTCTAACTTCTTGGGCTTTTGATAATTTATTTTCAACTTCTTCATTATATTCTTTAGTCTCATTTAATGATTGATATAATTTATTTAATAATGAATTTGTACCTAAATTAGCTCTAGCTTTTAAATCAGTCTTAGAATAAGGTGGGAATTTTTCATCATCAGAAGATAATTCAATTAATATTTTAATACCTTCATTTAAATTTTTAATTGAATCATTTAAATCATTTATTTTACGTTCACTTATTGGTAATTTAATTAAAAAATCTGATATTTGAAATTCAATAAATGATAAATTAAATTTATTTGAATTTTTAGTTAATTTCGAAATCTTATCATCGCTTTCACCATACTGAATAGATAATTTAATTAATTCTAATGATTTATTCAAAAAACTTAAATTTTTCTCTTCTAAACCTCTTAATAACCATGCTTTACTTAGAAAATTTAAAATATTACAATCTTTACCATTAGAAAATTTATTTAAGGCAATTTCAAAATTTTCAATAGATTTATTAAATTGTTTTAATTCTAATAATACATGTCCTAAGTTTAAGTAAATTGAAATATCATTTAATGAATCTCTAATTTTTCTTAAAATGTCTAATCCTTTAATTAATTCTTTATTTTCAATATAAACTACTGCTAAACCTTGAGCTGCATAAACATTTTTAGAATCAATACTTAAGACTTTTGAAAATAATTCAATAGCTCTGATATAATATTTCTTACGTTTTTCATCAGTTGAACCACTACCAGCACTACCATTGGCGGTAGTGTTGTCTTGACTTGAGGAAGTGGTTTTGATATCACGAGCCATAAGACAATAAATATTAGCTAATGATACTAATGCATAACAATCATGAGAATTATAAGAAACTAACGTTTCCTTTTGATGTTCAGTATCAGCATCAGGTTTTAACCCAATTTTCTTACCAAAAGTCTTTATAAACCAACCATAAAAAGATCTAATTTCTAAATTCGATGGTTCAATTTCTAAAATTTTTTCCAATTCTAATTTTATATCCTCCTTGGATGATTCATTTGTAGATACTAAATTCAAAAAAATTAATCTTAATTTTGATGAGAAGTAATTTGGATTAGTCTCAATTATTGATTTATAAATATTTATTGATTCATCCTCATTCAGAATTTCTAATGATCTAGAATAATTATAATCTAAAGTTAATTTTAAATCCTTAATTAAATTCTTTTTATCCACTTCATTTTTATCAGATCTATTGATTTTTAAATCGGTTGACCAATTATCAATAGCTAATTTGAAGTTATCACTAGCAACTTCATAATTCCCCTTATTAAAATTGAATACACCAATATTATTAAAAATCTCTAAGGGTACAGTTTTACCAATTCTATTACGCATTTCAACTGCTTTATTTAAATAATTAAGTGATTGGTTTATATCTTTAGATTCATATAATTTACTTAATATAATATACGCATTCAAAATAATTGGTTCTTTATTTAATGACATTAATTCTTCTTGTTCCTCTTCATTATTCATAGAAGCTCCAATCCCTCTATTATTACATAAATTAATATACTTCTCCAAAATACTTATGGCACCCTCTAATTTCCTTTTAGATTTCAGTCTGGAGTAGAGTAATCCAAGACAATAATTAATTTCTAAATTTTTAGGTGAAATTTTAATTAAATTTTCAAATGTTATTGTCGCTTCTTGAATTGATCCTCTACTGATTTGTGATTGTCCTAATCCTACTTTAGCTAATAAATTATGATCATCGAATCTTGACGATTCATGGAAATAACGTTGACTTTGTTCATATTGTCCTTTGTTGTAGTAGCATCTTCCTAACCAGGTGGTACATTGTGATAATAAA
The DNA here is from genome assembly GCA_030581595.1 of Yamadazyma blattariae. NCBI lineage: Eukaryota > Fungi > Ascomycota > Pichiomycetes > Serinales > Debaryomycetaceae > Yamadazyma > Yamadazyma blattariae. The sequence continues at coordinate 654,676 of JAKTTU010000002.1, read as the reverse complement.
TTTGCATGATATGCTTTGACCTTATTTGAGTGACCACTACTACCACTACCATTACTTTTACTGTTGTTGTTGTTGCTTCTAATAGTTACATCTTCAATTATTTTATTACATATTTTTTCCACTAATTCATAATTCCCCTTGGTGAAATAGAATGATACTAAAGTTAATAAAATGATAGGGTCAGAATTATCAGTATCATAAAAATTTTTAAAATTTTTCAAAGTTTCTTGATAATTTAATTTAAACTCTTCATCAGTTAATGATGAATTGAAAATATTATTAAATTTAGATAAACTAATTAAGATCTTAGCTTTTAAATTTTCTGGATCTAATTCTAATACTCTTTCCCAACTTTTAATTGACATTTTATAATCTTTTAAAAACCAAAAACATAATCCAATTCCAATTCTTGGATCAGGTTTAATCATTGGATTCAATAATAACACTTGTTGATATAATTTAAGAATCTCGGTATAATTTTTCTGATAATTCATTAAAATGGTGGCTTTACCCATTAATGCAAAACAATTAGTTTCATCAATACTTAAAATTTTTTCAAAATTTTTCAATGATTCTTCATGTCTATCAATATAAAGATAATATATTGCTTTAATTGAATTTTTTTGTAAAATGGCCTCATCACTAATATTGTTTCTTTCATCGTAAGGTTGATATTGTTCTTGTTCATCAATAGAATTTATAAATTCTTCAACTTTACTTAAATTTTCAAATTTTGAAATCCCTTTACTAACATTTTTCAAATTCATCCACGCTTCAAATCTCAGTAACTGATTCATTTCATCGACACTTAACCCATTTCTCTTCCCTGCCACTTCCAAAATCTTACCAGCATCACTCAACTTACCTTGCATCACATAAGCTTGAGAAACTGAAATCCAATACTTTATTGGACATTCTTCAGTTTCTAAAAATCCAATTAATTCTTCACTATCATCAGGTAATTCATCCACTAAATTAATCGAGACGATTTCACCATTGTTTAATGGTATATCCAACGTCCCACGATCTTTATCACTTTTTAAGTAAAATGAAATATCAGTTGGTAAATCCATTTTATAGGATTCTGAATGTTTGAAAACTTTTGAGATTGAGTTGGTCAATCTTGAAAGGTGCGAAAATTTTGATGTTGATGGTAGTGTGAAAATCGAGGTTTGTTAACTATGGGCTTATCACAATCAAGTATCTAATAGTACTACCAGTACTATCAGTACCACTAGGTGTGTACCATTAGAACAAGTAGGAATAGTAGTAGTAGTAGTAGTAGTAGTAGTAGTAGTAGTAGTAGTAGTAGTAGTAGTAGTAGTAGTAGTAGTAGTAGTAGTAGTAGTAGTAGTAGTAGTAGTAGAAGTGGTAGTAGTAGTAGGAGTGGTAGGAGTGTAGGGAAATGCACAGTCCATTTATTCTATTATACACTGGTAGATGAAACTAAACTATCTAATAAATTGTTAGATTTATAACAATCTTTAACAAGATTTAATAAATTATTATCGTCTTTACCACTCTTTATAACTTTCAGTGAAACTTTAATATCACTATAATCAAAATTTGAAATATTAACAGTAAAATTTATTTTACAATTTTCATTACTGTACCTTATTAAGAATGTGATTGATTCAATATCTTCTTGTTCATGCTTGTTTTCACTTATGATTGGAATCACGGGGAACTTACATGAAATTTTAAAAATATCTAAATCAATTTTCTTAATTGATTCAATTAACTTGTTCAAGTATTTACACTTTTCAATAAAATTATCATTTTGGAAATTATTAAATTTCTTAATAATTATATCGTTTAACCAATTATTATTTAAAGTATTTTCAATAATTGAAATATTTAAAAATTGTGGATCTTCTTTAGGTTTATTAAAATTAATTTGAATTTTAAAATTTTTAAATTCAAATTCAATTAAATTATCTTGTTTTGATAAATAATTTATCAATGTTAATTTTTGAAGTAGTTTAAATTTTAAATTAAGTGATTTAATTTCATTAATTTCATAATTTTTATTATCTTCAACTAATTTTTCCTTTTCCCTTAATTGGAAATTTAAATTATTAATTTTTGTTTTATTTTCATTAATTTTAAAATTAATTTTTTCAATTTCTTGTAATTTATTATTTATTTCAGTTTTATAATTAATTATACTATTTTTAATATTAACTAATTCAATTTTAATATTTGAAATTTCTTCATTAGAATAATTATTATAAATTTTTTTAAAATCTTTTAATTTACCTAATTTAATTTTTAAATTTTCAAATTTTTTAAAATTTTCGTCAAAATTGATAGTAATTTCATTTAATTCAAAATTTAATATGGTTTTATCATTATTTAATTTTTCAAAGTTTTCTTTTAATTGAATTATTAAATTTTCCATTAATTGAATTCTCCAATTAATTAAATTTTTTTTAGCTTGAAACCTACTAAAATCTTTAATTAATAATAATGATGTTCTCATATCAGATTTTTCATTTGGTGTTGATGAATAAAATTCTTTAAATAATTTTGGATTATTTAATTTAATTGACTCATCTAATTGTTTATATATTGTTTTACCATCATTAATATTTTTAATCATTTCAGTATTACTAAACTTATATAATGAATAAATTAACATTTTATTATTAGCTTTAATATAATCATTAAATTTAATATCTTCTTGTAAATTATTACTTAAACTAAATCTATTAATATTTGATATTTGTAAATCATCGAAAAATATAATCCCTAAATCTTTTAAAAATTGGGACAATGAAACATTTTCATAATCTGGATCTTCAAATAATTCATCAATTGAATCATTTGAAATTTCAGCTAATGGGATTGTTGAGGTTATAACTTGATCAATTTTTTCAAATCTTTTATCTCTTCCGTCTTCCACTGGCTCTTGTGCTTGTTCTTGTACTTGTAATTGTTCTTGTACTTGTACTTGTTCTTGTACTTGTTCTTGTACTTGTTCTTGTACTTGTTCTTGCACTTGTTCTTGCACTTGTTCTTCTACTGCTATTTGCTTTTCTATTATTTTGTTTTCCACTTTGGACTTCTTACTTACTTGTTCATCATCAAAATCACTTAATCTCTTCTTTGATAAATCTTCAGGTATTGGAATTTGAATATCAAAATGTCCATCAACATCATTTTCATTTCCACTTTCACTTTCTTCTTCAACTACTTCTAATTGTATATTTTCATTGATTTTAACTGGTTGAGTAAATTCCATTTCTTCTTCAATTGGCAATTTATTAAATGATTCAATAGGTTGCGTAAATTCCATGGTTTCTTCAATTTCTGGTAATTTGGTATTGTCGATTGGTTGAGTAAATGCCATTTCTTCCTCCATTACTTCTTTAACTGATTCAAGTTGTGATTGAAGTGGTTGTGTTGGGTTTATTGGTTCAGTAAATTCCATTGTTTGTTCAATTGGATGAGTAAAATCTTCCTCTATAGACTCTTTAATTGATTCAATGGTTCTGAGATTAACAGGTTGAGTAAACTCCATTGGTTCACCCATTGATTCAATTGGTTTAATTGGTTCAGTAAAATCCATTTCTTCTTCAATTGTCTTTTTTGAAATTGAATTAACAGGTTGAGTGAATTCCATTTCTTGTTCTTGCCCTTGTACTTGCACTGAATTTTGTTGTGATTGGGATTGTTGATCCTGCACTTGCGCTTGATTAGGTTGTTTATTATTTATTGGTTCAGTAAAATCCATATCTTCTTCAATACTATGAATTGAAATTTTTGGTAATTTTTCAATATCATTTTGTTCTTCTTCAACAGTACTAATTTTAAATTTATTAGGTGAAGCTTTCATTGGAGAAATTGGTAATGGAAGTTTAACTTCGGTAAATTCATCATCAGAACTATCATTTAAAATTTCTTTACCATAGTCTTCTTCTATATCTTCTTTATCTTGATCTTGATTTTGATTTTGATATTGATATTGATCTGGATCTTGTGAAGTAGATGACGATGTTGAGGAAGAACTTGATGAACTAACACTTGGTAAATACCCTATAGTTTCTCTTCTCGGAACAAAATCTATTTTGTGCAAGGTTACTTCTGGTGCAAAACTGACTCTTCTTCTTAATTTCAGTTGTTTATCGATTTCTAAATCTTGTCTCCTTAAACTACCTAACCCAATATTAATGGGAACGGTTTTCAGTTGTAAAGGATCTTCATTTTCTTTATTTTCTTTATGGTTCATCATTACTTTCTATTTCTCTATTTCACTTTGTACTCTCTCTGTTACTCGTTGAATTCTAGTTGTTGTATCTATATGGTATTCCCGATACTCTCTAGTTTCTGTCACCTCGTAGTCTGTCTAATTATTCTCTGTAATGGTCTGTAATGGTCTGTAATGGTCTTATGGTCTTATGGTCTTATGGTCTTATGGTGTAATGTCTCTGTGGTTGTTTACTTTCGAAAAATCCGCGCGTCAGGGTAGCTTCCTTTGATCCTCGGGAATCCTTTTAACCCCAAACTTTTCACAAGAGTGCGACTGTTATAAAAGGAATCAATCCCCCTATCACAAGCAATTTATTTTAAACAACTTTCCATTAGTTTTAAAGTCAATTTTAATCACTGATAACTTAAACAGGTAAATTCCAATACCATCGACTAATACAAACTAAGTTAGACTAAGTTAGACCAAGTTAGACCAAGTTAGACTGAGATAGACCAGGTTAAACCAAGTTAGACTGAGATAGACCAGGTTAAACCAAGTTAGACTGAGATAGACTAAGACAAACTAAGATAGAATTATTCATATAGTTCTTATTATTGATAATACCCTTTGATATAGATATACCTTGATATAGATATACCTTGATATAGATAGAAGAATAAAAATGGTTGCAGATTCAATTATTTATCATCCAACTTATGGTAAAATTTTAAAATTTTTAGAAAGTTCTCCTAAAAGAGAAAAACTATTTAGATTAGTTGCTTATTTATCAAGATTTTTAACTTATTATCTTCATAGAACTGGATTTAATACTGAAATTATTAATACTTTTAAAACTTTAAAAGATCAAGTTACATTTTTAAGAAAAGGTTTAAGATTTTTAAAACCTTTAAATCATTTAGAATTAGCTGGTAAAACTTTTGATAATAAATTAATGGATCCAATTTTACAAAAAACTACAATAATTAGAAATTTAGGTTATGCAGGTTATTTAACCCTTGATGGTATTACTTTCTTAAAAATGTTGGGATTAATTGATAAAAAAAGATTACCAACTGGTTCAACTTGGGCTTCAAGATTTTGGTTAATTGGTCTTATAGCTGGTATTGTAAATGATTTAAGAACTTATAAAATTAATATTACTAAATTAAATGAAAGTTCAAATGATGAAAAGACTTCATCAATTGATGTTGAAGATGTAAAATCAAAAATTTATAAATCAAAGAGAAAATTAATTTGGGATTTATTAGATACTTTTATCGCATTAAATTCATTAAATTACTTACATTTCACTGAAGGTGATGTTGGTTTAGCTGGTACTATTACTTCCGTAATGGGTTTGAAAGATTTATGGCTTTCAACTTAAATATTTACTTAGATAAATAGTGAAATTACTCTTCTTCTTCTTCTTCTTCTTCTTCTTCTTCTTCTTCTTCTTCTTCTTCTTCTTCTTCTTCTTCTTCTTCTTCGTCCTTATCTTTCTCTTCACCGTTCTGCTGAGTCTCATCTACCATCATTTTATCGTTTTCTATACCATTTTCTATATCATTTTCTATACCATCTTGTTTGATACCATGCCCATTTGATTCATCAAGTGCCAGAGTTGAATTTCCATTGAAACTACTAACATCAAATCCTTTATAATAACCAGTCCAAAAACTTTGCATAATAATTAATTTTAATTGTTTTGTTAATTCATCCTTGTTATCATCATTTTCAATTAATGAATTTAACTCTTTTGGAATTTCAAATTCAAATTGTTTACCTATTTGAATTTCATCCTCCAACGATTCTGGTTTGGTGTCATATAACTTTTTACCTCGTTGCCAACTTTTCAATATTTTATCATCAATATCAATTTCTTCAGTTGTCATACTCCTACCATCAAACTTCAACCCTCATTTTTTCTCAGTGAGAAAGAATCAGATTTTATTCCTCATCGCACTCATCTCATACAACTTTGGATACAGCTTTGGATACAACTTTGGATACAGCTTTGGATACAACTTTGGATACAACTTTGCATACAGCTTTGGAACCTGCTTTGATAATTATGGAAACCAGAATTCATATAGGTAACATATCTCAGAAATTATCTGAAAATCCCAGTGTTTTAAGTGACAGAATATCTAAATTTGGTGAAATCATTAAACCATTAGAAATTCATACCAAACCAATTGAAAATCATAGTTTTGGATTTATAACTTTAAATATATCAAACGATGGGTACAATAAGTTGAAGAAATCTTTAAATAATATTCAATTTATGGGTATGAAGTTATCAATTTCTAAAGCTAAACCTGATTTTAAAATTCAATGGGAAAAAGATCATAATAGACAAGTTATCAAGAAAGATAAAACTAGAGTTCAAATTGAAAGATCCAAAAGAATTATTGAAGCTTCTTCCAAAACTCATTTAAATAATTTATCAAACAACACAACTAATATTTCTATTAGTACTGGTTATTCCGTAAGTCCCCATACCTTTAATAATGGTTCAGCTAATGTTAAAAATTCAGTACCTACTCAAACCCTTATCGGTTCAAAATCTTATGGAGCATTAACTAATCCAATTAAATATTATGATCAATCAATTTCAAAAATTTCAGGTGGTGGTGATATTATAAGAGGTAGATTAAGGAAATCTTCCAGAGCTAAAAATGATTTAAAAAATCAAACGCTTAGAATTTTAGTAAATGGTAATTTAAAACAATTTAAATCTTATAAAACTAAATTATGGGGGTTAGAGAAAAATAAAACAATTAATGATTTGACTTGGAAATATTCAAATGGTAAATGGACCAGTGGAGATGATCATATTATTGAACGTGTTGATTTTACTGCTGTTAAATGTGCCATTGATGGTACTCAAGCACTTAATTATGGTAAAGATCTTGAAAGTCATAATATCAATAACAATATCAATAACAATATTAATGAATATGTTCAAAATAGTAATAATGATTCAGACAACGATACATTAAATATTGATAAAGCTAAATCATTCTCAGTTCTCTCCAAGATGCTTGGGTCTTATGATTTTGATAAACCAGCACAACTTGATGGTGAAGATGAAGATGAAGTAGTAGTTGATTCTAAAGGAAGGAAAAAAATTATACGATTTGATTATGAAGCAGATAAAGAAGTTGAGATTGAAAATGTTGGTGATTTTGATATGTCAGTAATTGAACAATTTAAAAGTGGTATTGAGAGACCGGTTGCGGAAGTTTATTATGATGAAGATGATGAAGGTAATGAATTAGATTTTGATAATTTGAAACCAAGTAAGATTGATGATAATATGGAAATTGAATATGGTGAACCAGTTAGAGTGGTAGAACAACAAAAAGAAGAGAAGGTAGAAGAACAAAAAGAAGAGAAGGCAGAAGAACAAAAAGAAGAGAACGATGAAGCTGAATCTGAAGAAGCCGAATCTGAATCTGAAGAAGAATCCGAAGAAGAATCTGAAGAGGAATCTGAAGAGGAATCTGAAGAGGAATCTGAAGAGGAATCTGAAGAGTCCGAAGAGCTTGAGAAAGAGGAAGCAGAAAAAGAAGAGGCTGAATCTGAAGAAGAATTTATACCGACTTTTGGAGGTACCAATAATACTGAAACTTTAAGAAGTTTGTTCAATCCTGAACAAACAACCTTCAATCTTGGAATTACCGATGATATCGATGAAACCAAAGTTATTGATGACGAAGATCAAAAGAAAGTCTTGAAACAAATTCAAAGGGAAGCTCCAGTAATTGAAGCACCAATAACTAATACTAGACTTTTCTGGACTCATGATGATTCACCATTCTTACTGACCCAAACGCAATTAAGTCATTTAAATTCTAAAGTTATCTTACCAGGTGAAAAGGAGGAAGATGCAGTGGAAGGAGAAGAAGATGAATCTCCATATGAAAGATGGTTTTGGAAAATGAGAGGTGATATAACTCGTGAATGTAAAAGACGTAGAAGAGATGTTGTTAGGATTTTAAAACGTAAGAAAACCGTTACTGTATGAGAATAACCACCACTATGTACATAGCACATTTTATAGAAACTAATAAATTTTCGTTTTTGTGTAATTTTGTAGATAACAAAATAATTAGATCTCCCATCAGATCGAAGTGCGCGAAGGTTCAAATTAGGTTCAAATTAGTTTTAATTTAATTAGTTATTATTCAACAATGAGTGAGGATAAAGAATTACCTGAATTCACACTTAAGAATGTCATTGGAGATATTAAAGATGGTATCACCGCAATTTTATTCGATCCTTATTACAAAACTGTTGTTGGGCCAATTATAGTATTAGCTACCTCAATTATAACCAAAATTGTTATTGCTAAAGTACCATATACAGAAATTGATTTTAAAACTTATATGCAACAAATTCATCTTATTAACGATGGTGAATTAGATTATAGTTTAATTACGGGTGATACTGGGCCTATTGTTTATCCAGCTGGGTTTGTACAAGTCTATCAATTCATTAATTGGTTAACTATGGATGGTACTGATATTGCATCAGCTCAAACCCTTTTCAGTTACCTTTTAATTTTCACTTCAATTATGGTAATGTTAACTTATACTGATGCACCACCATGGACTTTAGGGTTATTATTAGGTTCCAAACGTTTAATTTCAATTTATGTTCTTAGATTATTTAATGATTGTTTTACCACTGCTGCTATGGTTGGTGTAGTTTTAGTTTTACAACAATCAGCTCAATGGCGTAAGATTTTAGGACCTAAAATGATTTTACTTATGACTGGACTTGCAAGTGATATTTTCAGTGTAGCAATTTCAGTTAAAATGAATGCATTATTATATTTACCAGCATTTATAATTATTGTATATTTTTTAAATCAAGAAAATTTATTAAAGACATTATTTGTTTTAAGTATCATACCCTTTATTCAAGTAATGATTGGTTGGAAATTCTTATTACCTTTATATTATGATCAAGAGGCACTGTACCTTAGATGGACATATATTACCAATGCATTTAAATTTGATAGAAAATTTTTATATGAATGGACAGTTAATTGGAGATTTGTACCTGAAGAAATTTTCTTATCAAATGAATTTAGTACTGGGTTATTATTTGGTCACGTATCATTATTATTAGTTTTCATATTTACTCGTTATATTTCACCTACGGTTACTGGTAAATCCATACCATCACTTATCAAAGATATTTTCACCTTGAAATCAACCGTATCCAAATCAAATTTAATATTATCATCGAATGGTCCCAGATTAATCATGTTAATGATGTCAACCACTAATTTAATTGGAATTTTATATTGTAGGTCATTACATTATCAATTTTTATCATGGTATTGTTGGCAATTACCATATTTATTATCAATGACCAATTGGCCATTTTTAATTTCAATTATTGTTTGGTTAGCACATGAATGGTGTTGGTTAACTTTTCCATCAACTGAATTAAGTTCAGGTCTTTTGATTGTTATTTTAACTCTGGTATTATTATCAGTTTGGTTAAATGAAACACAATGGGGGGATACTGAAATAAAAATCGAAAAGGAGAAAGTAGAAAAGAAAAATCAGTAAACAATCAATAGAAGCAGTCAACAGCACTAGTAAATATGATTTTTTCGGTGTAGAGCTTAATAATTTTTATAGTAAGTACATAGATTACATTTTCCTAATGTTACAATCCCGATATAAAATATAAAAAAAAGACATATCTATTATGAATCACCTTCAACTTCAGCCCCCCAATTAAAATTATTAATATCATCATTAACATTACCATCTAAAAACAGATTAAAATCAAATTCAATATCATCTAACCCATTTTGATTAAATAAATTATCATTAGTATTAGTATCTAAAACATCCATAAACATTTGATCATTATTACCTAAATCTTGGAAATTTGAAGTAATAGTTGTAGTTGAAGTTCCAGCTGGTCCAGTTGCAGTTGTTGCAGTTAGTTGTTTTGCTTCCTTATCTTCAACTTCTTCTTTAATACTTTCCTTCTTTAATTTATTTGCTTTCTTAGGTGACTCGTTATTATTGTTATTATTATTATTATTATTATTATTATTGTTATTATTTTTACGTTTACGAGTATTTTCATTAGGGGTTTCCAGGGTTGGAGTTAATGGTGTGGATATTTCTTTCTTTAAATGGGATGGTGTTGGTGCACTATTTGGTGTAGCTGCTGTATTACCATTAGTACTAACACTTGGTTTTCTACCTCTTTTTCCAGTTTCTTTCTTTTTCTTCCCGGTGGTAGTTGGTGATGGTTTATTACCTATTGTTGGTGATGGCTTATTACTAGTATTACCATTAGCATTGGTAGGATTAGTATTAATATTTGGATTTGGTGTTACATTTGGATTTGCACCATTTGGATTCATTGCCGGATTTATACCATTACCATTTGGATTCATATTAGGTATCATACCATTCATATTCATATTCATATTCATATTATTCATATTCATGCCCATATTATTATTAGTCATACCATTATTTAAAGCTTGTTGTATTTGTTGTTGATTTGGAGGTAACATACCATTATTTAATCCATTAATTAAATTTGGATCATTCCCTCCACTCCTAGCAATATCTAATCTTTTCTTATTTTGTTTCTCTAATAACATTAATTGCATTTGATAATCTTGAAGGGCATTAGCATTTCTATTAGTTGGATTACCATCTTTACCTCTTGTTGGATTATTGTAAGGACCTCCCTGTTGTGGGCCTTGTCCTGGACCTGGTTGCTGACCTGGTTGTGGTTGTGGTTGATTAGGTGGATGATTTTGAACTGTTATATCTTGATTTTGATCGTGTTGTTGAGATTGAGGCCCATTAGGTTGTGGTTGATTTGGATGATAAATAATTCCATTGGAAGATGATGGTTGTTGGTTACCTTGAGGTCTACCATTTGGTCCTAAACCTTGACCTTGACCAGGAGTTGGAATTATTGGCGATTGTTCATTTTGTTTTTGTGCTGCTGCCGCTTGTTGACGTAAACTATTCATTTGATTTTGTGCATGTTGCTGAACTCCATTTTGTGATGGTGGTTGCTGTTGTGTTTGTTGTTGTTGTTGATTCATCATATACATTTGTTGTTGTACATTTGGATTCATACCATTTGGTCCACCAGCCCCTCCAGCTCCTGCAACTCCAACCATATTACCACCAGCACCTCCAGGTATATTTGTAGGGGTTGGTCCTGAAACTGAACCAGTTGGAGTTGGTTGACCACCATTATTTTGATTTGGAATTTGTTGAATTTGACCCGGCACTTGACCTGGTACTTGACCTGGCATTTGACCTGGAATTTGACCTGGCATTTGACCTCCTGGCATCTGTCCTATCATTTGACCACCTCCTATCATTTGACCGCCAGGTATTTGACCGGCAGCTTGTTGTTGTTTCATCATATACTGCATCATTAATCGCTGTTGTTGAGATTGTTGCATTGGATTATTCATACCAGGATTAAAATTTCCTGAACCACCTGCCTGTGCTTGTGCAGCTGCTGCTGCTGCCGCGGCTGCAGCCCCAGGTCCAATACCAGCAGCCCCAGCCATATCTATCTGTTGTTGCCTATGTTTCATTGATTGTAATTGATAATATTGCATTGCTGCTTGTGAAGATTGCCTATTATTATTTTTAGCTTGGAAAACATCCCAAAATACCTGCCACCATTCAAAAAGAAAACCTTGGGGAGAATCCATTGAAACTTTCAGAATTGGTAAATTATTGTCTTTATGAAATTGATTTGGTGATTTTGGTGAATTACCATTATTACCATTGTTATTATTGGAATTATTGGAATTATTACTATTATTACTGTTATTAGAACTATTATTGGAGTTGTTATTATTTGAATCATTATCAGGTATTTCAGCTTCATTTACAAAAATTTTAGCAGTTTGGGGTAATTTACTTTTAATTAAAAAATCATAAACATAAGCATTTAATAATTGTTTAGAATTGGTAGCAGTAGCATCCGAAACTATGGAATTGAAATCGAATTTCTTATCCTTTAAATGGGGTGTATTTTGATGGCTCATTTTGGACTTAAATGAGAAAAACGAGTTACAATTTTTTTTTAAACCACAATCCCTCTTGGGAATGAACTCTCACCCTCTTAGTCTCTCTGGTTAACTCAAACAAAAAAAAAATTGGAATGATCAACAATGGTTTAACCGTCTTGTTTAAAACCCTCTTAATCAATTGGATAGGTTCTTAATCTAGTTGACTTCTGGTCTTTACCTTTCCAAAAAAACCCTTTCTTTATTTAACCCTTGTTTGTTTAACCCTTTTTTGTTTAGTTTTAACTCCTCAGAATGGGTTGTAACGTTCAGCGATCCTTTAACAACGGCGGTTTGTGGGACTTAGCTAAGGATTGGCACTAGCTACTTGATTCGACTTATAGGACTCTATACAACCACCTTGTATTCTAATTATTTAATGGTTGAAATTCCTAATGAGTTTAATCTAATCAACTTATCTGTGATAGTTTTTGGAAAAAATTCGTTGTTTGTCCAAATGAGAGCGACTTTCCAAATGTCTAGACTGCCGCATGCGGAACTGCGCGACGACAGCGTGGTCCAAGCGCAGACCCGGCCACAAAACCTCACAAAACCTCCTATATAGAACTGAGAACTATTCATTCTTCAGTTCTTCATCAGTTCATTCCACTGTTCATTTGATCATTTAATTCCACTTTTCATTTCTTCATTTCTTCATTTCTTTAGTATGAGCTAGACATTATTATTAGAGTAGTTATTAGTTATTACTCCATAGCACTAAATGTCAACAATGGATGAAAAATAACCATGAGATACGATGAGATAACGATGAGATGAGATAGTTACAGATATATATTTTATATTACTCCTTTTCACTGCCCTTTAAATCCTTTTTCATCCAATACCTTTTACACCATGTTATACTACACCATGTTATACTACACCAAAAACTTTTAAATTATGAATATTATTACTTTTAGCCCTTTCCTTCTTTTCTTAAAAACTACATTTTAAAATCTCCCTTTAAACCTAATACTATCTAATGTCTCTTTTTTGTTATTTTTATTCTTTTTGTTCTACTCTTTTCGTTCTACTCTTTTTATTCTACTTTTGTAAAAAACGACCGTCTAATTTATTATACTTTTTTTCTCTTTCTATCTTGTCTCCTTTAACCCCAAACAGTTGCAGCATCAGTAGTTTGATTTGAAGTAGTATTTCCCCAAATATTTTGTTTTAATGAAAACATATTATTTTGTAAATCTTGGGAGAAATTATTGTTATTTGTCTTAATATTTGAATTAACTGCAAATGGATCGAAAACTATTGGTTGTTGATATTTAAAATCATCTTTAATTTCAAATGATGAGATTTGATGATGATTATTGTTATTTCCATTATGATTATTATTATGATTACCGTTACTATTGTTGAATCCCATATTATTCAAACTTGGTTGATTCATTTGTAAACCATTCATTGGTAAATTAACAGATGGTTGAACTGAACCAACAACTTGATGTTGAATAAGTGGTTGTTGGTTAAGAACCGGTGGTTGATTCATAATTTGTTGTTGGTTGATAAGTTGTTGATTAACAGGATTAATAACTTGATTAACAGGATTAATAACTTGATTAACTGGATTAACAACTTGATGAATAGGATTAATTTGTTGATTAATTGATGACATTGATTGAGAATTTTGATATTGTGGATATTGATAAAAATTGTTAAATTTTTTATTAAATTTTCTTTTATTAACAAAGGACTGATTAAATTCTACCAAACTTTGGTTGATTAATTCAAACTGTTCTTTAAATGGTTCATTCTTAATCATTCGTTTGGAATACATTTTGGTAGTTGCCAATGAGATTCCTCGAGAAAAACTTTTCTCTGTTCGCTCCCAGTAGTGGAAATCATCAGATCTGAGACCAGAAAAAGAAAAGATTTGATACGGCTAGATTAATACTAACAGTGGCAGATGACTAAAAATGTAGTGGCGAGAAGAAGGTGGTAGTAGAAGGTGGTAGAAGAGGTAGTAGCAGAGGTAGCAGTACAATAACTAGTACAATAACTAGTGCAATAAGTTTCTAATTCTAATACTTTGTTGTTTTTGGAGAGATCAGTAGAAATCAAATTATTTTAATTTTTTAACCTATTTATCTCTTCTTTTTTTGTTTAATTTCAGTATCATTAGTTGGATGTAATTTGATTTGATTTGGATAATCTGGTTTATTACCTTGATAACCTTGAGCCCAATCATAACTTAAAGCATAAGCAAAAATTGTACCATTTTTATTAAAAGCAGTTGAAGTAATTGAACTATTTAATTCTGGGAAACTTTTCAATCTTTGTCTTGCATCTTTATCCCAAAAACAAAAAGTACCATCACTACCAGCGGTACTGAAAGTACCATAAACTGGATGAAATGATATATCATTAACAGAATAAATATTTGATGTACTTGATCTTAAACTGGTTGTTGTAATATTATTTGGAGTTTTACGATGACATCTAAATGAAAATCCAAATTTATTTTGTTCACTTTCATCAATATATTGAAATGAACATCTACCTTCAATTGAACCAACTGCAAATCCATTTGCTTGTGGGTAACAACTAACAACTCTTGTTTGCCATTTTAATGATGTAACTACATTTTTATAAATTTGTTGAGGATTATTTAGATCTATAACTGCTATATGTCTATCAGCACATCCAACAACTAATAATTTTTGTGATGAATCCATTGAATAAGCTCTTTCAGGTAAATTTATTGTTGAAATTGGTTGAGGACTTCTACAATCCCAATATTTTAATGTTTTATCCCATGATGCCGATACCACTGCTTGTGTATTGGTTGGTCCACATTCAACGTGTCTAACACTTCTAACTGGTGCTTCATGAATTCCAATTTGTTGTTGTTGTTGACTCCCTATATCAAATATTTTAACTTGTTTATCTGCTCCTCCACTAATAACTTTTGTCCCGTCAATGGTAAATCTAGCACTTAACACTGGTCCATCATGTTCATATAAGGCTCTACCTTGATTTTGACCAGAATTTGAATCAATTTCATAAATTCTAACTTTTTTATCCCAACTGGCTGCTACCAATAAATCTTGAGTTGTTGAAAATGCTAAATCTGAAATGGAATCTTCAGGGGGATTATTAATCGATATATCATTCATTAACTCTTGACCACTACTGGCTGAGGCATTGGTGGTCGTACTAGTAGTACTACGATTCAAAAATGACATCTCTGTTGATTTTAAAAATCTTTCACTTCCAACTCTCTGTCTTCCAACTGTGTATGGTTTTCTGAGAAAATTCACTATTTTTTCGCACTGTTGAGAAAGTCTCACTTTATTGATCTGAAGCTCTTTGAAATCTGTCAAGACTCAATTATCAATTCATTCAATTCCAATTGATTCATAATCGTTTGCGTTACGTTACTTCGTATTGTGTCACTGGGAGACTGACAAAAAGGTTGGTGACAAGGGTTTAACAGGGCGGGAAAATGAATTTCTTGAATAATAAATCTATACAATTAGAATATGAAGATGATATAGCGACACTTAATTATGTATTGAATGATTCAATTACCAATCCTATAGAATCTAAAAAATATGAAAATAATACTTTCATCGATTGGTATATCGAAACGATGAATATCCCCACCGCCTCCAAATTCATTTCTAAAAAATGGTTAAGTTTAATATTAACAGCAATAATATCAGGTTATATTGTTACATTAATTGATTTATCATCAGTTTGGCTTAATGATTTACGTAAAGGTTTATGTTTTAGTAAACTTGATAAATGGTCATTATTAAATCCTTACCTGACATGTCCGGTCGATGATTGGTATGATTGGTCAGAAATTTTTTTCAATTCTTCTAAAACGGTTACTAGTGTTTTCGTTAATTTCCCAATTTATGTTATATTAGGATCAATATTAGTTATAACAACAGTTTATATCTCAGAAAAAGATTTATATATTCAACAATCTGGTATACCTGAAGTTAAAGAAATTATTCAAGGTTTTAATTATGATATAACTACTTATTTGGGTTTGAAAACTTTATGTTTTAAAATATTGGGTTTAATTTTTATGGTTAGTAGTGGATTTTGGTTAGGTAAAGAAGGTCCTTTGGTTCATGTATCATGTTGTATTTTAAATGTATTATATACATTTATATTTGGATCTCAAAGTAATGAAGCAGTTAGAAGAGAATTATTATCAGCTGCAACCGCTACTGGTATATCATTAGCGTTCAATTCACCCATTGGGGGAGTATTATTTGTTCTCGAATGTATTCCAAGTTTTTTCATGCCAACTAAAATTATGTGGAATTCATTTATAAGTGCCACTGTTAGTTTAATTGTATTAGTTGGATTTAAATTACTAACGGAGGGAGAAAATTTTGATGAAAAAGATTTATTTCTGGTTGAATTTGGTAATTTTAGTTGGTTAATTATGGAAATCATACCATTTATTGGATTAGGTATAATGGGTGCATTTTATGGAAGTTTCTTCATTAAATTATATTCAAAATTCCTGTCAAATAATTTTAGAAATATTTTGCAAAATAAATTTTGCCAAGTGCTTAAAATTAATGCAAAATATGGTAATTATATTGAAATTTTATTGATTTTCTTAATTACTTCAATTTTAAATTATCCATTAACAATGACAAGATTACCATTATCAGCATTCCTTAAAATATTATTTAAAAATTGTGATATTGATTCAAATAATAATAATACTAATAATACTGATAATTCAAATTCAACTAATTTTATGTGTGGATCATCAGATTGGATAACATTAATAAAATTAGGTTATATAGCTATTCAAGCCTTCTTTTTAAGTGCTTATACGTTTGGAACGATTTTACCTGGTGGAGTATTGATGCCATCATTAGTAATTGGTGCAGTTTGTGGTAGATTAGTTGGTATATTATCTAGTTTCATTCAACTGAATTTATTTGGTGAATTAGAATTTTGTACAACTAATTCTTGTCTTGTTTCACCTTCCTCTTACGCCGTTATTGGTGCAGGAGCATTTATGACTGGTATAACCAAATTAACTATGTGTGTGGTTGTTATTTTATTTGAATTAAGTGGGGCAGTTTCTTATGTTTTACCTATTATGATTGGGGTAATGGTACTGAAATTTGTTAGTGATTCTTTAGTAAATGAAAATATTTATGATGCTTGGTTGAAAAATAATTTTAATAAACCTACTGGCGATAGTGGATTATCACATAGTGTCCAGGGATTTTATAATGAAAATAAAGGTAATGGATTATGTCATTATTCAAACTCAACTCCAAATGTCAGAAACAGTTTACCAAATATTGATATTTCAAAAGTTATGGTCCCAGTCAGTCATACAAAAGTACTTTATTTAGTGCCCAGTGAAGCTTACACATTACAACAATTGCATTCAATCCTTAATGATGATAACCATGAAGGTTATCCGATGTTAGTAAGTGAATATCAGCCAGTGTCATTAGGTTATATTCATAAACAAAAAATATATTCTGCTTTAACTATGATTGAACTGGCTACTTCTGATTCTGTAATTAGTTTCCAAATTCATGACACTCCATCAGAATTCTTATCCCAACAAATTTCATTTGAACAAAATTTAGATAATAGTAATTTAATAAAATTAGATATTATACCTGAAAAACCATTCATTATAATGAATGATAGAACTTCATTCAGATTACTAATTGATGTTTTTGAAAAAATGTATTTAAATTACCTTATAATTAATAGTTCTACAAACGGTACACCTAACACTATGTCGGGATTCATTGATAGGTTTATGATGGCGAAGTTAATTGATGAAGGATTTAAATCATTACATGATGAATTAATTAATGATTATGAATATATTCAAGAATTTGATATTGATAATGAGAATTATGAGGAACATGGAATTGGGGAAGCATTAATTAATGGTAGAGAAAGACCAAGTATAGAATTGATCACATAACGTGTGAAGCAAAATAGAAACATTCGATTTGTACCATAATATATATATATAGAGTAACCTGATGCGCATCTCTGTTTGTATGTTGAAATTCTCAGTGGGAAATTTATATAATTTGCAATCTAATGAGTAAACCACCAAATACTACAATTATATTCAAAGATATACCTTTGGATACTACGAATTGGTTAGTAGGGATAGATACCAAGTTTTTCACAATTAATAATTTATTAAAAGGTATAAAAAACATTCCTAACGGTTTACATTTTATTCATTTTTCCTTGCCTACAATTTCCACTAATAATAATAATAATATTTCACAAGAAGCAGTTCAATCAAGTAT
Source organism: Yamadazyma blattariae (assembly GCA_030581595.1). NCBI lineage: Eukaryota > Fungi > Ascomycota > Pichiomycetes > Serinales > Debaryomycetaceae > Yamadazyma > Yamadazyma blattariae. The sequence goes on along the minus strand of JAKTTU010000002.1, from coordinate 636,105 downwards.
ACGGTATGGTAATTGGATTAATTGTAATGATGATGTGTTATTCTTTGTTTGGGACCATAATATTGAGAGATTCCATGTTATTGATGAATCAAATCCATTAGAATCGTTAAATTATAGTAAATATATGAATGAATTAGGTGAATTATATAATTTAACAATAGATTATCCCGAAAATATTAGTAATTGGAGATCATTAATTGGGCTTTTAGATATAGATTTAGTTCAAGAATTCGTACCGTTTACTAAAGATAATTTCACTGATGAAGTTAATACTGTTACTCCTTCAAAAGAAGAAAGTATGATTTTAATTGATCAGTTGCAGAAAAGGGATGGTTCACGTTACTATGAGGAATCGAAAGATGAAGAGATTAAGTATACAATAATACAATTTAAACTTAATAAACTACTGTTGCAGAAGGTGCTGACAAGTGATAAAGATGTTTCAGTACAAGATATAAGTTCAAATTATCTTGATAAATCTTGGTATATTAAAGAATTATACGGTAACGATATTGATATACTATTAGGTGAATTGCAATTAAGTTTTGTAATGTTTATAGTGATTGGAAATTTTTGTTCTGGTTTGCAATGGATGAATTTACTAAAATTAATATCGATGAGTAAAACTTTTGTAAATGGGAATAAGAATTTTAATTTAAAATTTTTGAAAACTTTCTATTCACAATTAGAAAATTTACCTGATGAGTATATTGATGATAATATATCATTAAATAGTGCCATTGATACTAAAAATTTTGTAAATATTTTAGAAAATTTTGTAATTGATGTTTACCCAAAATCAATTTGGAATGATGAATGTTGTGGTAAAATGAAAATGAATGGACTTATTAATGAAAGTTGGAAATCAATTAAAACTTTAGTTAATGATAAGTTTAAAATTGATTTAGAAAAATTGGAAAAATCATTAGGTGAAGATGAAATTGAGGTTTTCGATATGAAAGATTATGATGATGATGAAGATTCGCCAGCAATTGTAAAGTAGTACAACTTGTTTGATTTTTTGTTTGTGTGTTTGTTTGTTTTTAGTAAAGTAGTCAGCTACATTGCTGGCTATTTATTTATTTATTTTAGAGTTTATAGAACCAATAGATATATCCCTTTTAGTATTATTTACAAGAACCTTTTCATCAGCTAAGGTTTTTCTCTACGTACTTTTTTCTCTATGTACTTTTCTTTCTACGTACTTTTCTCTCTAAGTACTTTTCTCTCTAAGTACTTTTCTCTCTAAGTACTTTTCTCTCTAAGTACTTTTCTTCTTTGGTGATTTAACTATATTTTTAGAATTAGCATTAAAATTCCCCTTTAATGGTACTAATTCACCCTTTCTATACATTAAACAATTCTTCATTAATTCTATACAATCTAATCTTTCCCTTTCCTTCTCATCATGAGAAAGTTGTGACCAATTAGATTTATCAAACCCTGGAGTTGTATACCATTTATTAGTATAATGAACTCTAGCAAGATAAAGATTAACATAAGAATCTTTAAAATCTTCACCAACTACACCAGTATAATAAATATTAGCAAAACAATTTTCTTTATCTTCCTTCTTTTGCAGTATAATTTGTTGAGCTTGCTTTTGAGTTAATATTTTTTGTTTCAATTTTTCAGCCATTAAATCTTTATCTTCAATTTCTTTCTTATATTTATATTTTCTATATGATCCCATTCTTTCATCATTTATAGTAAATTCAAGTGATTTTTTAATTTCTGGATCAATATAAGACTCAGCTTTTGGTCTTGATCTACTTTTAACTTTCAGTGACCATTCATTGATTAATTGTTGTATTTGATCTCGGTCAATCTTCTTGCTAATATTATTTTCAATATCAGGTATTTTAGATCTAATATATTCATCTACGGCTGATTCAGTCCAATCTCGTGCATAACATTTTTTCGGTATAGCGAACCAACCAAACCTAGTATTAACCCCATAATGAGTATTAATATTATAATCAACCAACTTGACGTTGCACGTACTTAACCTCCTTAACATCGTGAACAACCAACTAAAACAACCAAAAACAAAACCAAAACCAAAACAACCAAACAAAACCAAAGTTATATAATGATTTAAATGAGTGTGTGAACAATGAGTGCAAGGGGAATGGGTGCAAGGGTAATGAGGGTAATGAGGGTAATGAGTGAAATAAACTACCCTTCGAAACCGATGAGGTGCGGGAATTAGTGCGATCGAAATTTTGTCCCTTTTCACAGATAGGAGATTAAAAGATCTAAAACTGTTGATAACTTAAAATCACCTTAACCCAATTGAAACCACCAATATTTTAATAGTCATTGGAGTATTTAGGGATTCAAGGTATCTTTACATAACTACAATTTTTAAACCACTAGCCGTTACCATTTACATTATATAATTTTTAACTTTAAAGTTGGGCGTCTTTTTTTATCATACAACCTCATTTGACAGGCATATTTTTTATTTTTATCCAATTTTCAAATTTTTAACTTTTTAACCTTTGGTTTTTCCTTGAGGAGGAGGAGATAGATATAGTATTCATCATGACTTTTTTACCACCAAATTCACCATTATTTACAAGTCAGCAATTAGCTCCAGTTAATACCGGCGCATCAGGTGAAGTCGGTGGTTCATTAGTACCTCAATTACCTGAAAAACCTATTGCATCAACTACTTCGATGCAAATGTATATTATACCAACTGAAAAGAAATTATTCTTTCAAGGATTTGAATCTAATGAATATGATGAAAGGCAACCAGTTTTATTAAGAGGTTGCTTATTTTTAAGAGTTTTAAAACAAAGTAAAGTTAAATCAATTTCTTTAACTTTCCAAGGTCATCAAAGAACTGATTGGCCTGAAGGTATCCCTCCAAAGAGAAACTTATTCTCGGAAGAAACTGATATAATAAAACATACTTGGCCATTTTATTCAATGTCAAATCCTTTAAATTCAATTAATGGTGGTGCTGATCTTTATAGTGAATTACCAAAACATCTAGATAGAGATATTTCCCATTTAAATTTAAATGATTCTTCAACTAATAGAGCTCATTCTCCATCAGTTTCCACAATTGATAGTCTTAATTTGAATTTAAATACTGTTGTTTCAAATAATAATGGTAATAATAGTAATAATAATAATAATAGTAATAGCAATAGTAATATTAATACTACTACTGGTAGTTTTCTTTTCAGAAGTCTAGGAGGTGGTGGTAATAATAATAATAATACTGGTACTAATACTAATAACAATGGTAATTCATTACTCCCCAAAAGAACTGCTTCACCAAGTTTACATCCAGTTGATTCATTTAATGAATTAGCAACAGTTAACACAGCTGAAAGCGATATCGGAAAACCAGGTACATTCCCACCAGGTGATTATATTTATAATTTTGAACATCCTTTACGTCCTTCATTACCTGAAACCACTAATGTTACCTTTGGTGAAGTTGAATATAATTTAGAAGCTACTATTATTAGAGCTGGAGCATTCAAATCAAATTTAACAGGTAAATTACCAATGACATTAGTTAGAACTCCATCGGAATTAAATATGGAAGAAAATGAACCAATTGTAATTACAAGAGATTGGGAAGATCAATTAAGGTATGATATTGTAATTGGTGGGAAATCAATTATTTTAGATTCTTATTTACCATTAGCTTTTAGATTTGTCCCATTATGGGGGAAAGTTGCATTACATAGGATAAGAGTTTATTTAACTGAAAATTTAGAATATTATTGTCAAAATAAAAAAGTTCATAGAATGGAACCATCAAAAAAATATTTATTACTTGAACATAAAGCAAAAAAGGGTAAAAGTTTGTTATCAAAGAAAGAAAATGGTGAATATGGTAATGAAACTGATGAATTATTACCAAGAGAATTAGAATTCCAATTATATGTCCCACAAACTTTAAATGGGAAAGTTCATCATGTTTTACATCCTGATACTTCATATGAAGATATTCAATCTCATCATTGGATTAAATTATGTTTAAGAATCTCTAAAGTTGATCCTGAAAATCCTGAGAAACGTAAACATTATGAAATTTCAATTGATTCTCCAATTCATGTTTTATCTCCATTAGCTGCTCATGGTAATACTTTATTACCTGCTTATGATGATCATTTAATAACTAATGAATCATCATTTTTACCTGAATATACTCCAAGTTCACCACCTTTGTCACCTGGTGTGACACCAGTTGATAATAATACTCAAACAATTGGTAAATTATTACATGCATTAAATAGATCAAATTCTTTAAGTTCAAATAAAAGTCAAAAGGAAGAACAAGATTTAGAAAAAATTAAATCAAGTGAAAGATTTTATCATATTAATAGTACTCAAAATAATGATGAACCAATTGAAAGAGATCTTGATATGCATTTAGAAGCTAATTTATATAAACCAGATATAAATGATTCAAGATCTCAATTAACTTCACCACAAGCAGTACCACATCCTGATACTTTTTCACCACTTTCTTCACCTGTTGTGAGACCAATTCATGTTTTAAGAAGACCTTCATATAATCCTCCACCATTTGATGCTGACGCACCACCTCCTTCAATAGATAATAATGGAGAATTACCACCACCTGCTTATGAACTTGAAGATAGTGGATCCAATAATTCTTCATTTAAATTAAATAATGATTCTTTAACTGGAATTAGTGGAATGAATACTGCTGGTGTGGGTAATAGTGCAGGTAATACTGGTAATAGAAATAGATCAAGAACTAGTTCAAATCCATCAGCTTCAGGAATGGCACCAACTGCTGGTAGTGATATATCTATTAGAGATTTATTAACTAATAGTTTCAGTAATAATAATAATAATAGTGGTACAAACATTAGTCATAGAAATTCAGTTGTTTCCAAAAGAAGTCAAAGTTCAAATGAACTGAAAAAGGGAAGTAAAATTAGTTTGCCAGATACTAGAAACTCCAATGATTCAAATAATGTAAGAGATGAATTTAAAGAAAGTCTGGTTCTTGAATTAGGTGAAACGTCAACGAATACTTCCACTGTCCCATCATTTACTATTAATGATTCAAGTAATAATACATTAGATAAAGATGATCCATTAAGTCCAAAATTAGAAGAAGAAAATGAAGATGAAGAAGATATAGTTGATATGATTGGATCACCGGAACTTATACCATCAGCGGTAACTCCAAGAACTGATTTAAGTCCATTAAATAGTCCAAGAAGAGGTATGAGTCCACTTGGTAGTCCAAGAAGGGGTATGAGTCCATTGAATAGTCCAAGAAGTACTAGTCCTGTTAGAGGAATGAATATAACTGATAAACGTAGAGGATCAATTAAATTAAATGATGATGATAATGATAATAATGCTAATCATAATGATAACAATGATAATAATAACCATGATAACGAAGGATATCTTTCAAGTGTTGAAAGTACATCACGTAGAGGATCGATTGGCTCATCCATATCAAATGATTTAAATATGGGACAAAAAGTACCATTACTAAATCTGTCAACTCAATCATTATTAGCTAATTATCCACCACCCAATACTCGTACTGCCTCAGTTGGTTCAATGCTATTTGATAATAGATCTAATAATTTTGAAGGTGGTAGAAGATTAAGTTCAACTAATAGACCTAGTATAGTTGATTTTGTTGATGGAGGCGATTTAGGAGGTGATTATTTAAGAAGTAATATGAATTTTAAAGGATTCAAAAGCTATTCATTTGGAACCACTGATAGAAATACTATTCAACCAGTTGATGGGGTTGATGAAGTTGATGAAGAAGCAATTGAAAAAGATTCTATAAGTACATTCTCACAACCTCATATTCATAATTCATCAAATTTCCAACATGATAATAATAATAATGGTGGTGAATCTAGTGATATGAATTTATCAAAAATTACCAATAATTTAAGATATACTGAAGATGATAATGAAGATTTAACGAAAAAGGAAGTACCCGGTATGAAACAAGGATTTTTAATAGAGTAAAGAACATAAAGAAAATGGTGGGAAGAGAATTATATAGGAAAAACTGTAGTAGGTAAATAGATAATCAATTCTTTTTTTTTATTTTCATATATATCTATGTATATATATATTTCATAAATATATTTATTTTAAAATAACGTATTAAAATGGTAAATATGCTTAATTATACTTCAATGATGCTTCAATTATGCTAATTTCTATTTTTTAATAATGAATTACCTTCTTCTTCAGAAATATTTTCTAACCATTTGTATAAAACAGCTAAATCTTTATTAGCAATGTCATTATCTTCACAAGCTTTATCATACCAAAATTTCCCAATATCACCTAAATATAAAAATCTACCATTTGCAGCAGCACATTGAGTAGCTAAAACTAAATCTTTTCTAGTTAATTTAGTTACAAATCCACCATTATAATCAACTTCTGAAGGTAATTTATTTTCTGGATAAACTCCAGGAATTGGACAATTATCTACTGAAGCCCAAGATTTACCAGTTGAAACAGCAACCAATTTTGCATAAGCATTTAAATCAAGACCAAAAGATTTTGCTAATTGGAAAGAATCTGCCACTGCTAAATTTGTAACTGCTAATAAATAATTATTTGATAATTTAGCAGCTAATCCAGTACCATGTTTTTCACCACAGGGGAAAATATTTTTACCCATTTTATCTAATAATGATCTTAATTGTGGAGTAATTGATTCTTGATCAGGTCTTGATAACATAAAAGATAATGAAGCTTTTCTTGCACCTGCAACCCCTCCACTTACTGGAGCATCAATAAAATCAAAAGTAGGTAATTGTTCTTTTACATAATTATGAATTTCAATTGATGTTGGAATATCAATTGTAGAAGAATCAATAAAGGTTGTATTGGTACCAAATCCAGTATTTAAATCATTAGAATTTTTATAATTTTCAACTAATTCTTTTACTATACTTTTAACATGTTTACCTTCTGGTACCATGGTAACAATATAATCTAATTGTTTATCTACATTATTAACAAAATCTGTTATTGATGATAATTTAGTTATTAATTCCGAATTCCCATTGTTTTCTTCAATTGCCTTCTGATAAAAATCACGGGTTGCATCTTCTGAAACATCATAAATATATAATTTATCATGAGAATCTAATTTATTGTAAATATGTTTTGCCATATATTGACCCATTTGACCTAAACCAATAAACCCATAATTGACTTTATTTACACAAGAATAACTAAATTGTCTAATAGGTAATTTGATCATCTTTTTTTTTCCAACCTATTTGATATTTATTTTATAGTTATTAATTACTTTTTCAACTAAGTACTTTTTGTATATATAGTTTTTTTTTCAAGACCCACTCTAGTATATGATCTTATGGTTGCAAAATAATATATGATTGAGAAAAATTCAAGTTTCCCACTGGTTTAAATACTTTTTGTTTAAGATTTCCGTGGATAACAAAAAATTATGTTGGAGATTACTTTCGTTTACATTTGGTAACCTTCCCTGACTTGTGAAAAATGTTATTCACAGTCACACCCGTACACCGTCTCCACAATCCGCTTTGTTCTGTACCTTTTGCGATTTTTAGGGGGATTCGAATCCCGTTGGGGTGTGAAAATTCAGAGACAAAATCCTCAGATCGTCGGCAGTTTTGCCTAATTCAGCCGAGATAAGATCTTGACAGCAAAATATAAACTACAATTGCACGTTACACATAAATTTATACAAATATCCCAATTCATATCTTACCACTTCATACATATATTACCAAACGTATATTACCAAACATAATTTACCACTTCATACATATAGATACCTACACATTAAGTACTTGAATTATGTCTGAACCAGTGGCTGCGTCTTCACAAAAATCACAAAGAACTACTTATGGTTTACCAAAACCAATTCCTGCTTATTATCCCCATCCTGGATCAAAACTTTACGCTGATAAAAGTTTCTATGATACAATTGCTAAAGCTGATAAAACCTTAGTTACTAAGCATCGTTGTGAACCAAGATCAGGTATTTCATTTACAGTTCCTGCAAAATCAATTTTCAGATTAACTACACCTGAAGGACCACAAGTTTTAGATTTAAATATTTGGAATTTACATAATCCAAGAGAAAGATTTTGGGCCGCTAGAACCAGACAATTACATTCAGCTCATGTTTCAACTTATGATAGATTATGGTCAAATTTACCTTATTTAAGACCTTTGGTAACTATTACTGGTGATAGTCTTAATGCCAGACATGATGAATGGGGTGGTAGAGCTCATGATACTTTGGGTACTAGATGTGATCCATACGTTGATAAATTAATTAGTGGTGAAGATAATGATTTACATTGTCATTCTAATTTAACAAGAGCAATTATGCCATATGGATTAACTGAATTTGATGTTCATGATGTTTTAAATGTTTTCCAAATTACTGGATTAACTGAAAATGATCAATATTTTATGGAAGCTTGTCCAGCTAATAAAGACGATTATTTTGAAATGTTTGCTGAACAAGATTTATTAGTTGCAATTAGTGCTTGCCCTGGTGGTGATTTATCTCAATGGGGTTGGGGTGAGGATTCTGATAATTTAGAAGGTTCAAAAATGATTGATTGTTGTAGACCTTTAGGGGTTGAAATTTATAAACTTAATGATGAAGATGAAATTTTAAAAGATTGGAATCCACCAAAATGTCCGGATTATAAAGGTAATCATGGTTTAAAAGGCCCAACTAATTAGATATTTATAGAAAGATAAATACTTAAGGTAATTCTATATTTTTATTATGTTATATTTACAAGTTTTTACTACGGGCTAATTGGTCCCATCTATGCATGATCCAATCCAATCACTAATAGCATCATTAGTAATGAATCCAGCGATATCACTTCCTTTATATCTCAATTTTTCATCATCTGGTTTATCTTTATTTTGACTAATTATGTATCTTAAAAATTCAAAACTATCATTTATCTCTTTTTCAGATAATTTGTTGGCATCAATTGAAATTTCAAAATTTTCCACTATAGCATGTCTATCAATTATAAATTTAACAGTTAATCCATATTCTTCATTTACAAAAACATGACTAAATTTTGGAGTATTACCAAACTTCCAATTCCATTGTTTTAATTCTTCCACAGTGTTTAAAATATCTTCATTAAATTCAGTTTCTTTATTAATTATGAAAACTTGTGATTCTTTCAGTTCAAAAAAATCATCAAGTCCCAACATTGAATTATGTTCCCTTTCTTCCTCCGTTACTTCTACTTTCATTCCATACTCTTGTTTGAAAGCATTAGTTACCAATTGCTCAAATTCTTTAGATCCAATTTCAATATTTGCAACTTTTGACCTAACTGAACTAATTGATCTTGTTTCAGTGACAGTACCGTTTTTATCAGGTTCGGTATGTAATAATTTCCCCAAGATATCTAATCTCAGATTCAACAACATCGTACCGTGATGATAAGATTTCCCCCGAGATAATTTATAAGCTGAACCACTAATTTTATAATTAATACCGTCTGGTTGGGTGATAGTAGTAATATCACCTCTATCATTAACCTCAAGTTCATATTTACATTTCCCCCAATCGTTTATAGCATTGACAATAAGATTAACGAATTTAGATCTACTGAAATCTTCCTTAGTGGTCATAAATGAAAAATTTTCATTACCTGAATCATGTACAACTGTACCTCCACCTGATCTTCTTCTTAACATTGGGATATGAAGTGATTTAAGTAATGGTAAATTTACTTCCTTCCATGGGTTTTGATTTTTACCAATCACTACACATGGTTGGTTAATGTAAAACATCAACCTATTATAATTTTGATTATTGGTAGGTAAAGGCATTTTATTATAAATGTAATCTTCTATGGCTAAATTTAAATAAGGATCTGAAACTTTAGAAATGAAAACCATTGGTTCTTTTGTCAAAACAGCATCTTCAAATGTTAATTTTGTTAGATTTGACTTCTCCTGATTCTTCTGCTTCTTCTGCTTCTCCTGCTTCTTATCAGCTGCTGGATTTTGTTGTTGTTCTATAACTGTTCCTAATAATTCTTGTCTTTTTGCAATAACATCTGGAGCTTCTTTATAATGTTTAAAGTCTGATAATCCAAACAAATCATCATCTAATTCAGTCAAATCATCTTGAAATGGTGGACCTCCATTACTATAAGCTCTTCGTATAGGTCTGAAGCCAGAACAACCTACACTGTTCAAGTTACCACGAAGTAACTTTATCATCTACCTCTGAACTTTGAAAAATGCGATCGATTTAGCATCAACAGACTAAAGTGAGTGTGAGACAGTGGGTGAAAAAATCATAGTTAGTAGATGCGATGAATAGGAATAACGAACTAGAGAAACGTCTATTAGGCAGAAGTTATTCAGATAAGGACAAGATAGATGAGTTGTTGGAAACCAGGTACTCGTTATCAGGATCTCAGAAACCATCATTGGTACTTTTACCTACTGGACATGATGATAGTACTACTAGTAAATCTAAATCATTATTACATACTGAAATTAATCAAGATGATACAAATTTTAAAAGAAGGAAAGTTAATACAAGGATAGAAGTCCGTAATTATTTAAAGAAGGCTAATATGAATCAAAAGAAACTAATAAGGAAGGTACAAGAATATAACAAAATTAAAACAGAAAATCCTAAAAAGAAACCATTCCCATTAATGAAATTAATTAAACATTATGATATACCTTGTTATGAAGATTTTGAATCAATGCATGGATTATGGACTAGTTATGTTCAAAATTTAGTATTCTCTGATTTTAAAGGTCCTAATTATAAGATCCCGGGGAAACAACAAATGTTAGCAAAATTATCTACAGCTGAATTTACAGGATGTATATTAAGAGTAATTGAATCAAGAAATAATAATGTTATTGGTGTGGAAGGTATTGTGGTTTATGATACTCAATATTCTTTTATCTTATGTGTTCCTAGAAGTGAAGATCCAAATTCTTCACCAAGTTCCCAAATTGGAGGTTTTAGAGTTATACCGAAGAAATATACTCTTTTTGCATTTGATATTATATTACCTCAAGATTCTAATGAATCATCAGAAACTCAAAGTCATTATGTTTCATTTACATTGATTGGATCAAGAATAGAATACAGAGCAGTAGATAGATCTAATAAGAAATTTAAGAATCATAATGTTGATGATATATTGTAGTATAGTTTTTCTTTTATATACGATTTTTAATTGAGTTTAATTGTTGTATAAGTAACTCATCTTTTTGTGGATGCAAATTTTTTAATATTATGTCTATCTTTGATGATAGTAATTTAGGATCGGTATTGTTATCTAATAGAAGATCAATTTCTCTCACCAATGAATTTTTATCTATTGACTCAGGTAAATTTAAATTTTGGTTATCATCTATAACACCATTTATACTTGCATTCGAAACCATATCAGCACCATCATAATCATTTTGTAAAGTATCAATTACTTGATCAAAATCTTTACCAAAGACTTTACTTTTAGAATCTAAAAAATTTTTAAAGTTGTTTAAGGTATTTAATATTGAATGTTGATCAATTTTAATATTATTATTATTTGATAAATTATTTAAAATATCATTATCAGGTTTTGGATTTGAAATATTCTTTAAAGTATCATTCAATTTAATCAATTCATAATAATTATCATATATTATTGATTTCTTCTCCAGATCATGGGAATTTAAATTCCCAGTTATCTTATTTCGAAGTTTTAAAATATCTTGTATAGGAGTATTATTAACATAATTTTTAAATAATTCTGGATCATCATAATTCAATTCTCCAATCAGTGATTTCCTACGTTCTTTTGTACTTAATTCACTTGATTCATTTGATTCATTTAATTCCTGTTTATTTCCACCATTTGATTCATCTTTTGATTGTTGTTGTTCAATTTCTTTCTGTTCATTCTTTTGCTTTTGAAGGTGATAAAATTCTTGTAAAGCTTTCCTCCTCGACAGAACTTTCCTTGTACCACCATTCCCGTTGGCTGTTTCCAATGAAATGGGAGGTGTTCCTGGTGTGACTTGGGGGCTAAGTGATGATTCACTTATATTCGGAGATTCCTCTGATTTTCTAGGTTTCTTATACGACAACACTGGGGTACTCATGAGAGGCTAAACTAAAATAATTTTACATTCGCGAAGTCAGATACTTATTTACATTCTATTAACTATGGTATTACTTCTTATTTTGTTTCCTCCTTGATTTCTGGGTTTTTGGTTATTCTGGTTAATTGTGGACGTTAATTATGGACGTTAATTATGGACCCAAGCATCGAAGTAAACTAAATCTTGTTCTTCTTCATCAATTACTGAATCACCTCTATTGTTAAATATTGTAAAATTTTGATTTTCCAATATTTTTTGAATATTTATATCTGGAGTTTCTTGATAATTTTTACCATGCCCACTTGCAACAACACTTTGCCAAGTAGCTTTATATTGATCTGTATTTTCGATATTTTCTAATTTATCTTCATATACTAGTACATCACATAATGCTCTTATATCATTTGCTGCTAAATCAGTATTTGAAATATTATTATTTAAAATAAAATCTCTTATTTGATCAACATCAGCATAACCAGTATGATTATAAGGATATGAAGCTTGTAAAATATTAATATTTGGTGAAGGAGTTTGAAATGCTGATGGATAAGTTTTATTTGCTACAAATCTCCAAATAACGGTTGTTAAACTATCAATAAATTCTGAATCTAATTCACTATCACTAAACCATGGTCCACCAGTTACATCAATAGATGGTTGAAGATTATATAACATATATATTTTTCTTGTTGGATGTTTAACTGATTTAATAGATTTAATATATCTTTGATTTTCTAAAGATTTTAAACATCTCATTACAATATGTTGATGTAAATTAGTTTTAGCTTTAATAGTTTTAGTCCAAATACCTTCTCTACCAGATGCTTCTATATATGAATAGACCATAGCTTCTTCATTACTCATAGTAGTCATTTTATTAGCATCTTTAATTGTAACAGCTTGGAAAGTTAACTCATCACCACTTCTTAAAATCTTAGCTAAACTATTATTAATTAATTCTTGAATTAAAGGTTGTAATTGTGACATCGAAGATAATCCTGCTATTTCCATCAACCTCTTATTGGTGAAGACAGTGTTGGCTGGTTCTTCCAACATTTTACCATGAAGATCATTAGCTTCTAATGACACCATACTCATTGATGAAATGGTGGACTTTTGTCTGAACTTTTGTCTGAAGTTTGATCTCTGCGCAGAAGAGAAAGAGAAAAAAAAGTCTCTGGAAGTGTTTCAAGTATCTCAGAATTAAGTCTCAGAGAATTATTATGGAGACCGTGAACAAGAAACCATTGTTTAAAAGGAAAACCGTTAAAGGTAAAGCATCTAAGAAGACTAGAGTGGTGGATGATGGTGATGATGATTATAATGATATAAATGTTGCTAATGATGATCTTCAGAAATCGCACGTTAATGACAGTTTAAGTAGTTGGAAATCTAAAAAACCCCAATTTGTAAAGAATAATGAAAAGAAAAGTAATATTAAAAAATGGATAGGTAATCTGAATGGACATGACAATAAAGGTGGTAATTTGAATGAACATGATAATGAAGGAGATGACAATAAAGATAATAAAGATGATAAAGCTGATTATGAAGATGACGAAGAATTTAATAGCATAGCTAGTAACTTTAAAGAAGGTGAAATATTAACAATGTCACAATTAGATCCTGAAGAACATGGAGAGCCCAAGAAGTATGTACCCAAATTCGATGACAATTTACTGGGGAAACTTAATCGTAAATCATTTTTAAATCAAGTCACTAATGAATATAAAGATGATTTGGAAGATGAAATAGAAGACAATTATGCTACTATCGAACCCGAATCTGAATCCAATGATTTAAGATTAAATGACGATGATGAATTGGTTAATGAAAATTTCAGTATCAATAGTACGGTCGCAGATATTGATGATGGGAAATATGATTTACAAATTGGTATCAGTGATGAAGAAGATAATGAATTGAATAATAATGGCAAGACCCCTATGGTAGTAATTGAACCATTACCGATACTGAAAGAAATAGAAAGATTAGATAAATTATTAATATCATTGAAATTAGATAAACTGAATTTTTTAAATGAATTTGATATTCATAGAAATCAATTAACTAAATTGAGTGAAGACAAAAATAAATTATTAACTACTTTGAACGACATTAAGTAAGTATTCCAGTGGTTGTAGTTAGTCCTTTGTATATTATTTTAATAGTTTGTATCTAGTTTGTATCTAGTTTGTATGTAGTTATTATTCTGTAGTTTGTATGTAGGTTGTAGTTTGTGGGTAGTTTTTTTATGTAACAGGTTTGACGTCAGGTACGTCCTTCCAATAAAAAATTTTCATTCTGATCTCGCATCGCGGTAAGCACTGAATTACCCAATTAGTGACTCATTAATACAGTGAACAAAAAATTTCAACTTCTCCCTACAGATATAAATATCCACTTTAATTTCCTGCTTTATAAGAATTCCCTTTTTTTTTTCTTATACTAATGATTAGAACAACTCAATTAACTAATAAAATCTTAATTAGAAATATGAGTGTCAAACCGGTTAAACATTTTGTTAATATTGGACAATTATCAAATGAAGAATTATCAGCATTAATTTCAAGAGCTAATGCTTTTAAACAACAAATTAAAACGGGTGAACCAGCTCCTTTTAAACAATTTCAAAGATTATTGGGTAAAACTGTTACTATGTTATTTTCTAAAAGATCAACTAGAACAAGAATTAGTACTGAAGGTGCAGTTTCATATTTTGGTGCAACTCCAATGTTTTTAGGTAAAGATGATATTCAATTAGGTGTTAATGAAACTATTGATGATACAGCTAAAATCATTTCATCAATGACTTCATGTATTTTTGCTAGAGTTAATGAACATAAACAAATTCAAGATTTATGTGAAAATTCTTCAGTTCCAATTATCAATGCTTTATGTGATAAATATCATCCATTACAAATTATTGCTGATTTATTAACTATAAAAGAAACTTTTGGTGAAACTAAAGGTTTAAAATTAACTTGGATTGGGGATGCTAATAATGTTATGAATGATTTAACTATTGGTTCAATTAAATCAGGTATTTCAGTTTCAATTGCTATACCAAAATCAATTAAAGTTGATTCAGATATTGAACAACAAGCTATTCAATTAGCTAAAGAAAATAATGTTACATTTGAAATAGTAAATGATCCATTAATTGCGTTAAATAATTCAAATATTATAGTTACTGATACTTGGATTTCAATGGGTCAAGAATCTGAAAAAATTGCAAAATTAAAACAATTTGAAAATTTCCAAATTACTAATGATATGTTAACTAAGGGTAAAGTTAATTCAAATTGGAAATTTATGCATTGTTTACCAAGACATCCTGAAGAAGTTGCTGATGAAGTTTTCCATGGTGAAAATTCTGTTGTTTTCCAAGAAGGTGAAAATAGATTATACGCCGCATTAGCTGCAATTGAAGGTTTTGTTATTAATAAAGGTGATTTATTAAATGCATTAGATGAAGAGATCTAGATCAAAAAATTCTAGATTAAAAATTCTAAGCGTCTAAAAGTCTAAGGTTGGAAAGACTTTTATTTTTCGAAAACTTCAAAGAAAGAGTTAAAAGTTCACTTTTTTGTGCTTTAACGGAGATTCTACTATTAGTAGTATATATAATTTTTTTTATGAAGATGAGCTTTATGTAAATAAATAAATAGTAAACGTAATTTAATAAGGTATAATAACTTACCTAATTTTTCTGATTTTATCTACTTCTATGTCGTTATTTGAACGTGTTGATGGGAGGTTGATTCTTGTTGAATAGAGAGAATATGTTTGTTCATCTAAAAGAAATATTTCAAAAATTTAAATGGGGTCTAAAGGATAGGTCCAGATAATAATAGTGATAATGAAATGGACAAGAATTATATTACTGAAAATGAAGTAGAGGATATAGAAGACGATAATTCTGTAAAGAATTAGAAAAAGAGAGTCCTAGAGATTAAGACCCTCTCCATGAATTACATTATAGAAACACATAGTGGTGGGAGAAACTTGAAATATACGCTGGCTATCATAGTCATATAAAAGAATCGTAAGGAAAATGTACTGGTAAATTTGTTCTAAAATAGTATATGAAACTCCATATCAAACCCCATATGAAACTAAGGAAGAGTTCCGAAAAGTTTTGGGCAAAAGTTACATGAAGAGTAAGAACATTCTATGAATTTCCGCTAAAACTTAAGATTTCACCCACCACCTTTCAGTTAGTTTGAAGAATCCGTTATCAGATTCTTTTAAAGTGGTAAAAGCGATATCTATGAGGAATTATCTGAGCCGCTGAATATTTCCACAATTAGAAATTTATGCGACCGTTTTTACACATCTCCATATTTCTGGTGGAGTTTCGCTGATTTGATATAAAAAAAGTTCAACAATTAAGAATTCCAATAAAAGTATTATTCAATAGAAAGAATTGGATAAGAGAGTTGTAATAAAAGAATTGGAATAAAAGAATTGTACTAAAAGTATTATACATTGATTAATTAAAAGATGACTAAAGTATTTATTTCAGGAGCTAGTGGATTTATTGCTCAACATACTGTTGTTCAATTAATTGAAAAAGGTTATGAAGTTATTGGAACTGTTAGATCAATTGCAAAAGGTGAACAAATGAAACAAGATTTACAATCAGATAAATTTCAATATGAAATTGTTGAAGATATTGTTACCCCAGGAGCATTTGATGAAGCATTGAAAAAACATCCAGATGTTACAGTTTTTTTACATACTGCATCGCCATTCCATTATAATACAACTGATATTGAAAAAGATTTATTAATTCCTGCTATTCAAGGTACTAAAAATGCATTAAAATCAATTAAAGAAAATGCACCTCAAATTAAAAAAGTTGTTATTACTTCATCATATGCTGCAGTTTCAGCACCTGATGGAACACCAGAAAGTCCATCAAGTTTAACATTAACTGAAGATAGTTGGAATGATTGTGATTATCAAGAAGCATTAACAAAACCAAATCTTGGATATAGAGCTTCTAAAACATTTGCCGAAAAGGCAGCATGGGAATTTTTAAAATCAGAAAAACCAAATTTTACAATTAATACTGTTAATCCAGCATTCGTTTTTGGTCCACAAGCTTTTAAATCAGGTGTTAAAGAAACTCTTAATACTTCAAATGAAACATTAGCTAAAATTATTAAAAATGGTACTAATGAGTCAACATTACCATATTTTTTTGGAGGTTGGATTGATGTTAGAGATGTTGCTAAAACTCATATAATTGCATTTGAAACTGATGTAACAAATTTTAGATATTTATTAGTTACTGGAAGATTTAATACTCAAATTCTTTTAGATATTATTAATGAAAAAATTCCTAGTTTAAAGGGTAAAGTTGCCATTGGTAAACCAGGTACCGGTGAAGAAGATATTAAAAGATTAGCCAAAGTTGATAATTCTAAAACAAGATCTTATATTGGTGAACTTATACCATTGGATGTTTCAGTTGTTGATTCAATTACTCAATATATTGAAAGTAAATTGTAAATTTAGTCTAATTTAGATTTAGTCCAATCTGGATTCAGTCCAATTTAGATTCAGTCCAATTTAGATTTAGTCCAATTTAGATTTAGTCCAATCTGGATTTAGTCTAGTTTTTAAGTCCCACCAGATCCACCATTTCCCAGGTAGTTTGTAATTTGAAAAGAGAAAAAGAAAAAACAAAAAAGTAAGGTACGCCAAAAATGTAAAAACAATAAACGTGTGTCTGATTTTAACTTGTATAGTATATATATTTCTTTATATATACCCGACTTCATCGTGTGAGAGATTGCTGTTTTAAAGTGGCAGTGTTTTCTGTGTGGAAAGATAACCAAACCACCATACCAAAACTGAAATAATGACGCAGATGTCGCGAGAAATTATCGCAGATTGATTGTTTCAGATTGTGTTTTAAGCAGTACCTTGAGCAAAGGTTTAGAACGTCGTTGCAGCAACGACATTTCTTATACCTATGTCAAAATTTCAATATAAGATGCCTGAAGGAGGTTTACAGTCCTTCTTTTTTTTCACCTAAATTTCAACTTTCCCTTCAACTTTCCCAGTTGTTGAAAGAATTTTAAATAGGTTAGAAAAGGCATAAGAGTTGATAGAAAATGATATTGAAATCCTTAGTTAGAAAATCAACTTTATTAATTTTAGGATGTTTCACTTTCGTTATTATCACAGGGACATTATTGCAAATGCATAATTTATTTGAAGGAGAGATAACATTAAGTTTTTCACCAAATACTAGAAATATAATTTATCCTAAACCTTTTGTATTATCCAAACCTAATGAATTATTAAGTCATTATAATATATATTTTAATGAACTGAACAAAATTGATTATTCTATGGCAAATATTTTTAAATATAAAGGTGATAGTTCATGGGATAAACCTCATCAAACACAAGAATATCATTCAAAATCTCTTGATTTATATGAATATAAAAGTTCAGATTGTGAAAAAAATAAACAAAGATTTGATATTGAAATTAGTGAAAATATTGAATTTAAAGAAGATTTAACTGATCTTGTTATTCAATTTGAAAAACAATTACAACATGATGATGCATTTATAGAATTAAAACCATATTTTAAAGATGATATTGCTTTACAATTTAAAATAGGTTCTATCGATAAACATTGGTATAAATTTGCTGGAACTTCAGTTTGGTTAGAACAATTTGGTGTTCATTTAATGATTTCAAGAGTTATGTATTCACCAATTGGTAAAAAAAGAAAACAATTACTTAGTTTAACTTATGCACAAATTTATGATGAAAATTGGCAAGAATTAAAAAATGTTGAATTAATTAATCCTGTTAAAGACGAAGATGGTGAAAGTGTTTTCAAAAATTTAAAATTCCCTTGTTTTTTACCAATACCATTTTATCATCATCCAAAATTTACTGAAAAAGTTTATTATGGTACTGAAGATCCAAGATTATTCTTAATTAAAAATGAACAAGGAGTTTCTGAACCATTAATTATTTTTAATGCCTTCCATCGTAAAGTATTGCAAGATGAAGTTATTGATCCAAAATCTGTTAAAATTAATTTTAATTATTATAGATCAATGTTTTTAGCTTATCCATTCCGTTATCAAAGAGGTAAAGTTAATGTTGATGGAATTCATGATGCTAATTATGAAAAAGTAGTTTATAATAAAGTTGTTGAATTACGAAGATCAGATGTTCCAAGATTAGAAGTCCAAAAAAATTGGACTCCTATGTTAAAATTTCAAGAACGTGAAGAATTTGGATATGATAAATATATTTATTTCATTTATAGATGGTCAAAATTAGAGATTCTAAAATGTAATTTAAATAGTTTTGTTGAGGGTACTTCACTTTGTGAATATGAATATAAAAGAATGATGGATCTGTCTAAAGAAGAAGTTGGTCCATTAAGAGGTGGTACAGAAATGGTTAACATTAGAGATATTGTTAAAGATAATTCTATTCGATTACCAGATAAAGAAATTTGGATTGGATTCCCTAGAGCTCATATAACTGCATGTGGTTGTGGTAAAGATATGTATAGACCAAATTTAGCAGTAATTATAAGAGATGGCGACGATAAATATAAAATAAGTCAATTATCTGCATTCACATCATTAGATATTGAAGTTTATGGCTGGACTAATCCTAATATCTTATGTGCTAAAAAGGATGCCAATGTTTTAATTTCAAATGGTATATCAGGGTGGGAATTTAAAAATGGTCAAGATTTCCTTACACTTTCATTATCGGTGGCCGATGCAACTAATAATATAGTTCATGTTAAAAACCTATTAAGTCATTTGATATTCAAATCATCGATATTTGAATCTCGATCAACAATAGGTTTTGATGATACTGTTGTTGAATGTGCTCTAAAAGAATCAAATGAATTTTGCAGTAAATATGGTAAAGAGATGAAAGCATTAGGCAAAGTGCCACCTCCAGAACCGGAATATTAGCATTTGTTTTTTAGTTATGTATTTTTTTTTATAGATTTTATAGAACCTGAAGTAGTATAAATTTGATATTTAAGGACACATTTTTTATAAATTTCACGAGTTTCAGCTGATTCCATAATACGAATATTTGCAAACTTAAAATCACCCTCTTATATTGTGTATTTTTTTGTATGCCATCAATCACCAAGAGCATATTTTAGTTTAGTATTTTAAACCATAATCCATGCTTTAGTAGAGAGGAATTTCAACTCCTTTGGTTATTATAGTTCATAAATCTTATCAAAACTGCTGTGCATTTTTAATTATCCCTAACTTTTTCTACTTCTCATTTGGCTGCAAAATCGATTAACAGTATTAACTCTTTCACTACACCCCAAATATATCTTTTAAAAGTGATAACAAAGGATGAACTGCTATTAATACGGTTATATAAATGGCTAGAAACTAATATTTACCTGTGTTTAGCTTTAAAGCTGCCAAAATAGTGAAGAAAGAATTTCTTAAAACTTTTCAAGATTTTTGATTGAACCCTAAACCTATATTCACAACCAAAGTAAAGACAAAATTTACAAACGTATCATGATTAATTTCAAAACTAGAGCTAGTCAAATAGAAAGAAAGTTCATGGCAGGCACAAGAAATGTTAAATTTTTAGTGATTTCTCTATACAAAAAAGTATCAAAATTAGTTCCATACTCTCATATTTTTCGCATCTCAAAATTTTTCTTTTACTATAAGATCTAGATGTGTGTTAAACGTAATGATATTTCAAAAATATCCTCACTTAAAGAGTCATTGTTCACTCCCTTAACACATTATGGTCCAGTAACTTCATTGAAAATCTTGGGAGATTTAATACTTTGTGGATATGGTCCAATTTTAAAATTTTTCAAATTTGAAGATGCAAATTTCAAGCTAGTTAGTTCTAAACAAATTTTGAATAGAAATAAGATTCATGGGATCTCAGTAAGTCCTGATAGTGATAAAGTTGTGGTTGTTGGTGGTAGATCATTTGTCGTTATGGATTTCGGAAATGGTGTAGTTCCTGAAATTTTGTTAGAAAAAGCTATCAATGAATGGATTATCACTTGTGAATTTTTAGATTCAAATACTATTTTATTGTTGACTTCCCATAATGTAATTTATAAAATTGATATTTCAGATTCAAAAGGTAAATATCAATTAGTAGAGAAAATAGACTGTGAAGAAAAATCCATTTTGTATAGTGGATCAATCCGTATTAGTAAAGATAGAATAATAATTGCAGCTGGTACAGTCATGGATGGTATAATAATATGGGATATGTTGACTAAGAAAATCTTACATACTTTATCTGACCATAAAGGTTCTATATTTGGAGTTAAAGTTGATGCTGATTTGAAATATATTGCTTCTTGTTCTGATGATCGTTCTTTAAAATTATTCGACTTTGAATCAGGTAACCTTTTAAGTGAAGGTTGGGGACATGGTTCACGTATATGGAATCTTGAGTTCTTCAATATCACTGAAGATTCACTTAGTATCATGAGTGTTGGTGAAGATTGTACGTTGAGGTACTGGAAATATGATAAATCTAATCAATTGAAACAACTTCAAGTTTATGACGATTGTCATTTAGGTAAAAGTATTTGGTCTGGTGATATAGATGATTCAAAGAATAGAATTTCAGTCACTGGTGGTGCAGATGGTAGAGTTAGAGTTCATGATTTAGCTGTCCTTAATGAGAACATTGATGTTTTCACTATGAATGATATAGTTTCCACTATAGATTATAATCTTCAGAAAAATGAAGTTATTAAGAATTTCACAGAATTAAATGATTTAAAATACTTGGTAACTGTAACTTCAACTGGTAATTTATTATTATTGAATGAAAATACTAATTCATGGACTGTAATTAATCTTAAAGATGAAGAAAAAAAGAAACTTACTAATCTGCCAATTTTGAAAGCTGCCCCAAATAGTAATACTTTATTTATAACTATACAGAATGGTGAATTAATGCAATTAGATTTTAATTCTGAATCAACTCAACCATCTAGAATAACTTGGTTTGGTAATGAACAATTTAAAGGAAATAAAGTTACTAATTTATTTATTGAATTTGATGGTGAAAAATCATATTATATTTTAAGTGATGTTCCAAATACAAAATCCCCATTGCAAATTAGAAAATTTATAAAAGACAATGATGATTTAGAGCTATCAAAAGAATTTAGATTAGACCAACCTGATTTACCTCAATTTAATGTTTCCTCCCTTCGATATAGTCCTGTGAATAATTGGTTAATAGTATTTTCAAGAAAAGCTTCAATTATGATTTATGATTTAGAAAATATGACATCGCAATTAATAAGAAAAATATGTGTTGGTGATACAATTACTAGCTCAGAAGTATTGAAAGTTGAAAAAAATTTATTACAACTTCTTGTCACTGTCAGGGATGGTATTTATTTAATTATAACTATTGAAAAGGAAAAAGAATTTGAAGTTACTGTTCATCTCCAAAATAAGATTTCAAGAGGATTTATTGAAGGTGGGTATTTCCATAATGGTGACCTTATTATCTATGGATTCAGGTCTAGTTACTTTTTCATTTGGAATGAAACTAAACAATTAGAAATCACTCAAGAATTATGTGGTGGGTTCCATAGACTTTGGGATTTCTACAAATATGATAATAAATTAGATTTTAAATTTATTTATTTAAATAAATCTAATTTGACAATAAAGAAATTCAAAGAAAGATTCAGTTCAAACTATGGTTTAATTAATGATGGTACTCATGGAAGAGAAATTAGAGGTTTATCAGTCTCACCAAAAGAATCTGATGACGGTACTAGATTATTGGTTACAGCTTCTGAGGACTCAGTCGTTAGATTAGGTAAGTTATTCCAAGATGGGACTATTAAATATAACTGGTGTATGAATAATCATATTTCAGGTATGCAAGATATCGCTTTTATAAATGAAAATTATATTGGAAGTTCGGCTGGTAATGAAGAATTATTCATATGGAAAATTGATGAATTGAAAGATGGAACACCTTTAATCAAACAATCTGCATCATTGAAGCCAAGTACTTCAATTCCTGATTTACGTGTTATGGATTTTTCATTTTACAAAACTAATGATAAATTTCTAATTGTCACTGTTTATTCTGACTCACAAATTAAAGTTTGGGATTTCAATTTTGAAACTGGTTCATTTAATTTACTTATTGAAGGTTTTTATAAAACTTGCTGTATACTTAATGTTAATTTTATAAATAATCGTGATAAAATTTATTTATTAACTGGAGCCACTGATGGTCATATTGCTATTTGGAAAGTTGATGATTTGTTAAAGACTGAAACAAAAGAATTGGGAAAGCCTGTTATAAGACAACAATTACATCAAAGTGGTATTAAGGCTTTACATGTAGTTAATACTGACTCCTATAAAATCAAAATAATAACTGGAGGAGATGACAATGCATTAATCCTTTCTAATTTAATTTTTGGTGAAAAAATAACATGGGAATTAGGTTCTTTTATTGAGGATGCTGCATCTGCTACAATAACTTCAATTTCATCGAGCAGTTCAAATCAAATTGTAGTTACTTCTGTTGATCAAATAATTAGGTTATGGTCATTTGAAGAAGATAAACTATCTTGTCTTTCAGCTAAATATACTACTGTAGCTGATACCGGTTGTTCAGATAGTTGCAAGATCAAGGGTGAAAATTTAGTAGTTATAGGTGGTGCTGGGGTTAGTGTTTGGAAATATTAGAAATATATGAGACGTTTTACAGTAAATAATTAACTAATTAAAATTCAATTAAATCTAAATACATATTTTTATAGACAATCTAAAAGTATTCTATTCTATCTAAAGATGTAATAATCTTAAGTTGAAAGTAGTATCATTAATTGCTTGCTCTTCTTCAATGATAATTTTTGATTTATCAGAATCAGTAAAGTGAGTAATTGGTCTCTTGGTTGATTTAACTAAGATTTCTTCTTGTTGTTTAACAATTGAATCTAATTCAATAGTATCTTTAATTAATTTATATTCAACTTGAACTTCATCGGTAGTATTTAATCCAGCCTTTTTACGTAATCTTTGAACACGATTGATTAACTCTCTTGCTAAACCTTCATTTTGTAATTCTGGATATAATTTAGTATCTAAGATAATTAAAACATCCTGAGACGATCTAGATTCATGACCTTCAGCAGCCTTAGATTCTGGTAAACCACGCATAACTTGTAAATCTTCTTCAATTAAATTAATACCATCAACAGTAATTTTACCAGTTTTAGCAAATTCTTGGACTTCTTCAGAAGTAACGTTTGGTAAAGCAACTTTAACTTTTTTAGCATCACCTTTTAATTTTTTACCTAAGATTGGCCAGTCAGCAACAACTCTATATTCAACACCATATTTTGCTTCATCAGAAGTAATAGTAACTTTTCTGACATTTAATTCTTCAATAATATAATCTTGTAAAGATTCGATATCTTTTAGGTAATCTGAATCTGAATGTAAAATGACTAATTCTTTTAATGGAGTTTTTAAAGAAATCATCTTCTTTTCTCTAATGTTTCTACCTAAATCAATAACTTTTTGCATTCTTGAAACGGCAGTTTCAATTTTTTCATTAAATAATTCTTTTCTAACTGATGGGTAAGATAAGAAATGAACTGATCTATGATCATCGAATTTTGGATTAACACATAGGGTACCTAAATATTCTTTAGTGAAGTAAGGAGTTAATCTTTGGTAAATACCATCAGCTAAGTATGGAGTAAATGGAGCCATAGCTCTTGATAAAGTTAATAAAGCCTCAGCTAAAGTGTTAAGACCCATTTCAGTATCCTTAATACCTTCAGCAGAATCACCTTTAATTCTACGACGGTTAAATCTAATATACCAATTAGTTAATTCATCAATTAATGATAATAATTTTGGAACAACAGTATATAATCTGTAAGCTTGCATTTCAGTATGAATATATTCAATTAATGATTGAATAGAAGCCATTAACCATTTATCCATAACATTGGTAGAGATTAATTTTGGATCATAAACAAAAGCTTTACCATTGTCTTTTTTATAAAGATTAGATGAATCATGGAAAAATTTGAAAGAATTGTACCATGGTAATAAAACACTTGAAACAACTTCTCTAACACCTTCTTCTTTGAATTTTAATGATTCTGCTCTTAAAACTGGTGAATTAATTAAGTATAATCTTAAAGCATCAGCACCATAGTTATCTAAAATAATGGAAGGATCTGGATAATTCTTTAAACGTTTTGACATCTTTTTACCATCAGCAGCTAAAACAATACCATTAACAATAACGTTTTGGTAAGGAGCAGTGTTAAATAAATGAGTACCTAAAACAGTCATAGTATAGAACCAACCTCTAGTTTGATCTAAACCTTCACTAATGAAATTAGCAGGATAACCTTTATGAAATGTTTCTTTGTTTTCCATTGGGTAATGTTTTGAACCATAAGGCATTGAACCAGATTCGAACCAACAATCAAAAACTTCTTCAATTCTTCTTAAAGTACCTTTACCTTGTTTAGATGGAATGGTAATATGATCAATACTTTCACGATGTAAATCAGTAATACCAGTAACACCTGATAATTCTTCTAATTCTTTAATTGAACCAATACAGACCATTTCTTCATAATCTTCACTGACCCAAATTGGGATTGGATTACCCCAATAACGATTTCTTGAAACATTCCAATCTCTAGCGTTTTCAATCCAATTATTAAATCTTTTTTCTTTAACATGAGTTGGAACCCAAGTAGTTTTGTTAATGTTAGCTAACATATCTGGGATAACTTCAGTAACTCTAACGAACCAAGCAGGAACAGTTCTGTATAATAATGGAGTATCAGATCTCCAACAGAATGGATAACTATGTTTAATTTGTGATGCAACTAAAAGGTTACCGGTTTCAGTTAATTTTTTAATAATAGCTTTATCTGCATCTTTAACATATAATCCTTGGAAGTCTGGAACTTGACTAGTAAATTTACCATCATCATCAACTGGGTTAGGTGGATGTCTAGTTTCATTAATAATACCAGCCTTAGTGGTAGCTTCAAAATCAATTTCCCCAAAAGCTGGAGCTTGATGAACAATACCAGTACCTGAATCATCAGTAACAAAATCAGCAGTAATAACTCTATAACCATAATCTTTAAATTGTTCATAGAAATAGTTGAATAATGGAACATATTTAGTACCTTCTAAATCTTTACCCTTTATTTTTTCAACAATTTTGAATTTAGCAGCAGCTGGTTTTTTGTATAAAGTTTTTAATAAAGATTCTAATAAGATGAAATATTTTTTCTTTTCTTCATCAAAAATTTTAACGTATTCAAATTCTGGGTTAACACAAAGGGCGATGTTTGATGGTAAAGTCCATGGAGTGGTAGTCCAAGCAACTAAATAAGTATCATCTGAACCTTCTATTTGGAAAGCAATAGTAACAGCTGGATCATTAACATCTTTATAATTTTGTTGAGCTTCAAAATTTGATAAAGGAGTAGTTAAACCAGTTGAATAAGGCATAACTCTAACACCTCTATAGACAGAATTTTTATCAAATAATTGTTTAAAAACCCACCAAACAGTTTCCATGAATCCTGGATATAAAGTTTTATAATCATTATCCATATCAATCCATCTACCGACTCTTCTAATAGTTTTTCTCCAATCATCAGCATATCTCATAACAATTGATCTACATTCATTGTTATAATTTTCAATACCCATTTTCATAACATCTTGTTTACCAGTAATACCTAATTTTTTGTCAATTTCATATTCAACAGGTAAACCATGAGTATCCCAACCGAATCTTCTTTCACAATAATTACCATTCATTGATGCGTAACGTGGAATAACATCTTTAACTGTAGAAGTAAGTAAATGACCATAATGAGGAGTCCCAGTAGCAAATGGTGGACCATCATAAAATGAAAACGTTGGTAAATCTTTAGTTAATTCTAACTGTCTTTGGAAAGCATCTAAATCATCCCATTGTTCAAGAACTTTTAATTCTTCATTTGGGAAGTTAAAAAATTGACCTCCTTCTTGAGCCATATTTGTCTTGTTGTCTTTTAGCACACTCTGTTTTTTTAACTAAAAAAAATATATCTGTTTTGTTTCTATCAATAATTTGTTGCTTTCTATATCAAAAGATTTAAAGAAAACAAGCTTTTTAATTCAATCTAAACAAAAAAAATGGATAAGGCTAAAGTGACTAATATTTTTCAGTTCTCACTGGAAAAACTTTTTCACCAAAATGTCTCACTCACTCTTGACAGAATCTCAAACACTTTTCTGTGCGAGATAGCATTAAATTAGATGGTTTAAATGATTGGTATTGAAATTTTTCTGAAACTGTTAATTAAATGTTTCCAAAGAGGTGTCAATCCTATTCAATTGCCACTGAAAGTTATGGTTGCATTATCAGGTGGTGTTGATTCTATTTGTTTGACTTATCTATTAACAAAATATCGAGATGCTTATAATAAACAGTTGCAAATTTCAGCAATTACTGTAGATCATAAATATAGAGATGGATCAACAGATGAAGCAAAAGCTATTGGAAATATGGTTAGAAAATGGGGTGTTGATCATCATATTTATACATTAAAATATGGGAATACATCAAGTGGTAATATTTCAAATTTTGAAGAAGTTGCAAGGTTTAAAAGATATGAAGGATTTCAAAAAATCTGTAATGAATTAGGAATTGAAAATTTGATGGTAGCTCATAATTATGATGATCAATTGGAGACTTATTTACAAAGAGTTCAACAAAATTCAACTGTCTTTGGTTTAAGTGGATTGAAATATAGATCAATAATGCCAATGCCAGAACTCAAACCATTTAAATATGAAAATCCAATAATGGTATGTAGACCATTTTTGGATTATACCAAACAAGAAATAATAGATACATGTGTTGGAAATGATATTAAATGGTTTGAAGATTATACTAATAAAGATATTCATTTAACAGATCGTAACTTATATAGATATTTGATTAATGATTATATTCCTAAACATTTGGAAAAAAATAATTCAAGTGAATTGAAAAATATAGATAAATCAAGTTTACAAAAAGGTTATGAAACAGCTTATGAATTATCCAAATATGCCCAAAATCAAGTAGATCATTTAAAACAAAAATTTAAAGAAACTGAATCTGTTAATTTATCTGAGAAAGATTCAGTAATAAAGATGCTAATTCCAATGGAAGAATTTGAAAATAATGGTCCATTAGTCCTTAGTCGTTTCTTTTATGAAACTATGTATCCTGTATCACCATCAAAAAATTATCATTTCTCATTTGCAAAGTTACTTAACAATTTTATCCCTAAGTTATTAGATTTCGTAGCAAGTGATGAAACAGGTGCTAAATTTACATATTTAAATGTTCTTATAGATGTAAAGAAATTTGAAGGTAAATTATTATTCACGTTATCAAGACAACCAATTATAAGATTAAACGTATCAGAGATTAAAATGACATTAACTCTGAAAGACTTGGGACAATGGTTTCTATTTGACAGAAGATACTGGTTATTATTCAAAGGAAAATCAAATGAATTAGACGAATTAGAAATTGTTCCTTACGAATCAAGGGTTCATAGAAAATTATTAGCAAACCAATATGGTGACAAGAAGCTTCCTAAAAAAATTAGTCCTGGATCACCTGTGGTATTTGTTAACAAAAAATATTATGCCTTACCTACTTATGGCTTGTCTCCGACTGTTGTAGATATTGAGTGGGCTTTAAAGGATAATATATACGATGTAAATATTTAATATTAATGACTTGTAAATATATAGACTTATGACAATTTACTTCTTTTTTTTCTTTTTTTTTTTATTGGTTTCTTTGATTATGGGCAAAAGTCCCAACTTAGTATCTACTGATTCATTGAACTCCTTACTATCTAGCATTTCATACACATATTGCATGATCCTGCCAGCCATCAACAAAACTCTAAGTTGTTTTTAAATCTTCGCGAAGTTGTTCAGACTAGTGCTAAAACCTATTATCAAGACTTTTTATTAAAGTTAATCATACAATTCCTACGTGCAATCAATTCAAACGTTGTACTGATATAGACTAATCTGTAATTAGTACAGTCTAATATTTTTTTAATTTTGTTTTGTTTTTGTTTTGCTTGATTTGAATGGTTCCAACTGCAATGAATCTTGAACTACATCCATCATTATCAGGTCAACCACAACCTTTCACTCCAAGAACTTACAAAGCATCTAAGGGGAGGAGTGTTAATCTACTGACTCAGAGTTTAACTATAGGTCATCAAAGGGTTAATATTGATGTGGATCTTCCAGGTAATAAAATTGATGGATTAACTGAGATTACAGTGATACCAACAACTAGTCATTTAAAATCTATTAAATTAGATTGTAGAGAAATGAAAATTAAAGAAATTCTTGTAAATAACAGAAAAGCAAATTTCATTTATAAA
The DNA here is from genome assembly GCA_030581595.1 of Yamadazyma blattariae. Taxonomy (NCBI): domain Eukaryota; kingdom Fungi; phylum Ascomycota; class Pichiomycetes; order Serinales; family Debaryomycetaceae; genus Yamadazyma; species Yamadazyma blattariae. Next base: position 606,437 of record JAKTTU010000002.1, on the reverse strand, counting down.
GATTTGTTGTATATAAATGATGATAATATTTTTGAAGAATCAATAACGAATAAAGTGGTAAATTTATTTGATTTATATAATAAAGATTTAACAATTAATCAACATCATCTTTTAAGACAAAAATTAAATTATATATTAGGTGAAATAAATGAAGACCCTAAAGATCCAAATCGTGAAATACATCATGGTAATACAGAAGAATTAACAATTATTTTACCAGAAAATTTAAAATTACATTTAACTGATAGAAATTCAATTAATACACCATCAAGTCAACCAAATACTGTCACACCAATGCATATGAAATCAAGAAATACACATAATGATTATTATACCCCAATTCAAGTTATCATAGAGTATGAAATTAAAAATCCTAAAAATGGTGTAAATTTTGTTGTTGATCTGGAACCTAAAAGTAATTGGCATGCTTATACAGTAAATTCTGAATATAATATTTCAACTTCTTCTTGGGTGCCATGTATTGATAATTTGTGGGAAAGGAATACTTGGTCTGTTGAAGTAAATATTCCAAGAACAGTTAAAGATATAGGACATCCAATTATTATTGGTACCAAAGCAGCAATTGAATCAAGAAAGTTAGAATATAATAGGCGAAGAAGAGAGGAAAAATTGCAAAGAAAAAATGATGCAAAAACTAAAGGGGAACAAGCATCAGCTGAAGATGAAAGTGGTTATGATGATTATGACGAAGATGATGATGAATATCAAGATTTGATGGTAGCAACAGGAGATTTTGTTGAAACCAAAGAAATACCGCATCCTACAGATTTATCTAAAAAGACAGTAACTTGGTCAATTTATAACCCTGTTTGCGCACATCATGTTGGTTGGACAATTGGTTGTTTCCAAGCAGTTGAATTACCAGAATATTCAGATGACCAAGAAGAGGTTGATACTAATGATGAACCTACTACCGAAGTTTCTTGTCCTGTTAAAGTTTACTGCTTTCCTGATCAAGTTGAAATGGCTAAGAATACTTGTATTTTTACTAAAATGGCACTTAAATTTTTCCTGAAAGAATTTGGTTCTTATCCATTCAATTCATATACAATAATATTTGTAAAGAATAATATTCATTCAATTGGAAATTTTGCTGGTATAACTATTCTTGATGATAAATTATTATATCCTTCTAATTTGATTGAACCTACATATACTATAACTCCTGTTTTAGTGAATACTATAGCAAGTCAATGGAGTGGTATAAATATAACTCCTCAACAATTCAATGACATGTGGTGTACTATAGGTATTGCTGGTTTTATGTCATATCAATTTTTAAAATTATTAATGGGTTCAAATGAAACTAGATTTATAATCAAACAGAATATTGACAAAGTAGTGAAACTTGATGTTAATAAAAAACCTGTTGCTTTATCGTTTTTTAGATTTCCTGTTTCAGAAAAAGATTTAAATTTCATTAAATTAAAATCTCCTTTAATTTTAAATATTCTTGATAAGACTATGACTAAATCTGATAAATCTTTTGGCCTTCATAGGGTTTTACCTAAACTATTTTTACAAGCAATGTCGGGGGAATTAGTTAATAATACTTTGGCTACTCAGCATTTCCAATATGTTTGTGAAAAAGTAAATAGAAATAGGCTTGAAATTTTCTTCAAACAATGGATTTTTGGAGCAGGGTGTCCAACATTTAATGTTTCTCAAAGATTTAATAGAAAAAGAGGTATGATTGAAGTTGCTGTAAGACAAGTCCAACTTCAAGAATCAAAAAAGTTTATACCTACTATTGAGAATTTTGTTGATAATTCAATCAGTTTATTAGATAATGAAACTAATTTTCCTGTTCAGCCAACTTTCATTGGACCTTTAACTATTAGAGTTCATGAAGCTGATGGTACTCCTTATGAACATGTGGTTGATTTGAAAGAGAATTATGTTAAAATTGATATTAATTATAATTCCAAGTTTAGAAGAATGAAAAAACATAAAGAAGAAGCCGCAGAAGGTGGTACTTATAGTAGATTTGGTGATATAATTCAAAAAGATGAAGAATTAGCATCTTGGAAATTAATCGAATGGGCTCCAATTGATGATGAGGAATTATATAATAATGCATTTGAATGGATCAGAGTTGATACTGATTTTGAATGGATTGCTAAAATTAATGTTGTTCAACCAGATTATATGTTCACGTCACAATTACAATATGATAGAGATGTAGAAGCACAATATGAAGCAGTCAATTTCTTTGGAAGACAGAGGAAACCAACCATTCCATATTGTACCACTTTAATTAGAACAATTATGGATTCAAGATATTACTATGGAATTAGAATTGCTGCTGTACGAGCTTTAGGTAGTTTTTCAAATCATGAAAGTGGATTTATTGGTTTACCCTATTTAATTAGAGTATATCAAAGGTTATTTTGTTTTCCAGATAGTACCATTCCGTTGGCTAATGATTTCAGTGATATTTCATTATTCCTTATTCAAAGGTCATTTGCTGGTGTTTTCAGTTCAATTAGAGATAAAGATGGAAGTGTTCCTGCAGCTGCTAAAGATATTATTTTGAATATGGTTATTTATAATGAAAATTCCAATAATAATTTTCAAGATTCGTTATATTTAAGTTCATTAATTGAAAGTTTAGCTGATAGTATTATTAATGAAGATCCTATCCCGGTTTCTAATTTACCTAGAAGTTCAGGTAACGAGGACATGATGGAAGAATTAGAGGATGAAGTTGATCAATTTAACAAGCTTGTTGTATCAGAAATTGAAAGACAGCAAAAATTAGATGAATGGGTTCCTTCTTACCAAAATATTGTTGCTTCTACCTGTTTAAAACAAAAAATTCGTCTTGCAATTTATGGTTTAGCTAAAGTTTCATTTGAGGAATTGTTGTATTTAACTTCTGAAAAGTATAATATTGAAATTAGATTGGAAGCCTTTAAAGGTTTATTATTATTAGGTGGTTTAAAGAATTCTAATATAATGAGTTATTATCTTAAAAGTTGTTTATTTGAATTTAAGAATCATAGTTTCAGATCAAAATTGGTTGAAATATTAGTTGACTCAATTAAATTTGCTGCTATAAATGGAACTTCGTCTACACTTGATGATCCAGAATTTAAAACTTTAGAAAAAGTATTAGGAATTTCTAGAGTAGCTGTTGATAAAGACAAAGTTGAAGCTAACGGGGAAACTGCTAATGGTTCAAAAGAAGAAATTGTTACGATTGGTAGCACTGAAAGAATTGATCAATTGGCCAGAGCTACAATCAAAGGTACAATTCAATTATTGAGACGTGATTTTGCTGTAGGTAAAGGTCTTAGCCGTGTAATGTGGGAATTATTACATACATCATTGTTGAGTATCTATAATAGAAGATTATTATTTACCATTTGTCAAATTCTTTATAACGAAATTGATTCATTTATAATTGATTTACCAATTCCTAGTGTTCCAACAAAAGAGTTAACTAAAAAGATTGTTCTTAAATATTTAGGTGAAAGTAAAATTGTAATTCAAAGAGAAGGAAGATTTAAATTACAATTAAATCCAAGAATTTTGAATAAACCAAAAGTTAAATTAAAATTAAATACTCAACCAGAAGAAGTTCGTCCAATGCGTCCTCCAAGTATGAGACCTCCAACAATGACTATTAAACCACCAAATAAACCACCAGCAAGTAAATCACCAGCTAAACCACAGTCTAAACTACAAGTCAAACCATTGGTCAAACCACCAAGTAAACCACGCGTTAAAAATTCACGTACTGCAGGTCTAGTTACAGTTACTGGTACTACAGTTAAATTTAATTTTCAACATAGTAAGAACAAGAAGGTACGTGGTTCTAGTGGTGCTGTTATAATTGGTGATAATGGTGTTACAATTAATGGAACAGTTGTTAGAATTCCTATAATTAACAAACCACATAGATATGTTAAGATTTTAACTAATAATAAGAAGATTTTCATATCTAAGGAACCTTTTGAAGATTCAAAGCAAATTAATGGTGATACTCAACCTGGTCCTTCTGAAGTTGTGGTAATTGAACATCCTAATGGTGATAATGTTGCAGATGCTGGTAATGGACATTCAGGGGTAATTAACCTCTCTGGAGCTGATGAACCTGAAGTTACGAAACATTCTACAAACGAGACTATTGATTTAGATGATAATAAAGCGGTTGAGTCAGCTGCTGAACCTATTGAGGTACCTGTTGAGCAGGAAACAAATAAAATGGAGGTGGATAACATTCCAGTGGTGGAACAGAAAGAAGGAAAACAAGAAACGGAAGAACAATCAGAAGAACCACCAAAACCTAAACCAAAGTTAAAACTCAAATTAAGTTTAAAACCTCCAAAACCATAATTGTATTAAATTACTTTGTATAATATAAAACAATAAAATTATTTTTAAATTTGTTTCTCTCTCTCTCAATTTCTGCAATATTTAGAAAAAAAAAATTGCAAAAATATCATGCAAGAAATAGAGTAATAAATTAACATATTCAATAAAATAGCTAATAATTCACGTTGAAAGTGCCCATTAGTTGTCACCCCATTTAAACTAGAGCAATTATATTATGATAAGTAGTTAAAGTTACAATTAGTTGGATAATAAACTATTTCATGCGTTTAAGAGTTCACTCATTGAGATTTTTTGTTTAGTGATTTAATTTTTTATTACCTGCTATAGTGTGTAAATCATAAGGGACGACGATAACTTTATTAATTCTTCCTCCCCTCCCCCTTATATTACAAAGCAGGTTAACAGTCTATGCGATTAAAAGTCAATAATCAATGCTATTTCTAAATTCCTGAAAAACTATAAATTTACCTAAAAATCCTTAGATATCATCCTAAAAAAAAAAGACAATAATTTTCTTATTAATAAATTATAATGGCACCTTCTACTATAAATCAACAAGTTCCAAGTCAATTTTCTGGTCCAAGTATCAAAATGACTTCAAAATCTGAAACTCAAGTTAATTTTGCAGATTGGGATAACTTCAAATTCAATCCAATCAGGGAATCTACAGTTTCAAGAGCAATGACAAGACGTTACTTTGATGATATTTATAAGTACGCTGAATCAGATGTTGTTATTATTGGTGCAGGATCTGCTGGGTTATCAGCTGCTTATATCTTAGCTAAAAACAGACCAGAATTAAAAATTGCCATCATTGAAGCTAGTGTTAGCCCAGGTGGTGGATGTTGGTTAGGAGGTCAATTATTCCATTCTTTAGTTGTCCGTAAACCTGGACACTTATTCTTAGATGATGTAGGACTTGAATACGAGGATGAAGGAGATTATGTTATTGTAAAACATGCGGCTTACTTTATGTCAACCTTACTTTCAAAAGTTTTAGAATTTCCTAATGTTAAATTATTCAATGCCACTGCAGTTGAAGATGTTATCACTAGACCTGATTCTAATGGTAAATTAAGGTTAACTGGGGTTGTAATTAATTGGACCTTAGTTTCACTTAATCATGATACTCAATCATGCATGGACCCAAATACTATCAATTGTAATGTTGTCTTATCAGCTGCTGGTCATGATGGTCCATTTGGAGCTGGTACAGCTAAGAGAATGGCACAATTATCACAAATCAAATTAGGTAATATGAGAGGTCTTGATATGAATAATGCTGAAGATGCTATTGTAAAAGGATCCAGAGAAGTTATTCCTGGTTTAGTAGTTGCTGGAATGGAATTAGCTGAAGTAGATGGTATCAATAGAATGGGTCCAACTTTTGGTGCAATGCTTTTATCTGGTGTTAAAGCTGCAGAAGAAGTTTTAAACGTCTATGAAAAGAGAAAATTGGAAAATGAAGAAGATATTAGAAGTTTAAATCACAAACCACCACAATATTGAGATTCCTTGAATTTTAAAAAAAAACATTTCGTTGAAAATCCGGGAATTTGGCGATTCACCCTTTCAATTGCAATGAAGTAGATGACTTCCTTTTGAATTAGTTTTAAATTTTGTTACTTGTTACTTTGACTTTTATATAGTTAAATTTATGCGTTTAAAAAGTCTACTCTCTAAATTTCTAAAAATTCTCAAAAAGTATTTAGATTCTAAAATTGCGAGTGAAAAACTATCACCAACGATATGGATCTACTAAGAACAGATAAATCTAATCCTCGTGGAATTCCTGAAGCTCCATTTATAGATAAAGTTGAGAAGTTTGTTAAGGATGCTGATAGTGATTTTGATGATGTTATGAAAGCTTTCCAAGATAGATTACAACAATATAAATATATGGAAATGTCCAAGAGAAATCAATTAGGTGATTTAGATTCTAAAAGACCAGATATTGAGAAGAATTTAGAAATAATCAAACATTTGAAAGAAAAACAAGAATTAGATGATGATGATGATGACGATGAAGATGACGATGAAGATAAAGCAAATAGTAAGATAATAGAAACAAATTATGAATTAAATGATTCTTTATATACAACTGCTACTATAGATACTGAAAATTTAAAATCAGTATATTTATGGTTAGGTGCTGATGTCATGTTAGAATATCCATTAGATGAAGCAATTGAATTATTAAAGGAAAGGTTAACGAAGAATTTAGAAAATGTTGAAATCATTAAAGAAGATTTAGTATTTTTAAAAGAAAATATTACTACAATGGAAGTCAACACTGCTAGATTATACAATTGGGATGTTGAAAGAAGAAGAAATAAAGTTGAAGAAGGTACTAAAAATCTTAAAATCTAACCATGCACGTCAATTAACTATATATAGTTATACATATATATTATTTACTCAATTTACCCACCTCTATATTTATTTTTATCATTAAAAAATCCTAATCAGTTCTTGATCTGAAAGTATCCAAAAATTGGCTTGCTAAAGGTCTAACTGGAGTTTCAGCTCTTATTTCACTACCTCTATTTTCTTCACCTTCTTGTTCTTCATTATTTTCAGCTTCAATTGGTTCATCATCGTCAACGATTTCACTTATTGATTGGTATCCATTAAATCTTCTTCTTGCTAAACCAATTATATTTGTAACTACTTTATATGGATTTATAAAGATTCTAAATAAAGTATTTGGTAATAACCAAGATTTAGAACCAGGTAATAAATCATTAATATATAATTTCCCAATAAATATACCAATTAAACAAGGAATTATAGATTGGAAACCATTATTTAATAATAATAATGTGTAAATAATATGAATTTGGAAATGATCAGTTAAGATAAGTTCTTTACTTTTTCCATGATTTTTATCATCTTGTTGATGTTGTTGTTCAGTTAAATCATCAGTCAGATCAATTTCAATTCCATGTTCATGTTCGTGTTCATGATTACTTTCAGTATTACCAAATTTATTCGTAAGTAATATTTTAAATTGATATGAAACTGGAATATAAGTTCCAAAACAAATATATAATGAACTTAAAACACCTAAAGGACCTGGTATAATTGAATTTAAAATTGTAGTAAAATAAGTATAACCATTAATTTTTAAAATAGTTAATATTGAATAATCAATAAAATTTACTAATAATTGACCTAAACTCATTATGAAAAATGTTAAAATTGCATTATAAACAAAAAATACTAAAATTAATGATAAATATTTTTTTGAACCATAAAATCTTTCTAAATTTTTAAAATGAAACCATAAAAATATGGTTAATAAATAATCAGATTCATTTATAACTGATAATTGGAAACTTAAAATTCTCCAAAATTGATTAAATTCAAGAATGAAAGGATCAATTGATAATACAAAAAGGTATTTAATTTGAAATATCGATATTGCAAGTGCTAGTATTGTGGTTCCTATTATCACTTTCTTGGTCACGGGCGTATTTATAAACCCTCTAATAGCTGTTAATTGTGCCATTGTATGATTCTATACTATAAAACAAGGGTATGCTTGCGGGTATGATGCTGTTGTATGATGGTGTTGTGTGATGTTTATTAATATTGGCCTCCTTCACAATACTCTCAATAATAATGATCTCTCACAAGTTCTCACTCTCGCAACTGTTACCTCAAAATTAATTTTCAAAATACGACACGTGAGGCGTCACGTGTGTGCGATAACAAACATCCATCATCATCATGTGACTTTCGTGATTTTGTCGTGTTTCGCTCAATTAAACTTTTGTGACTGCTTTTTTCAATTTAACTTCCCAAAATTCACCATTTCATATGTCGCGTGGTGTCGTCAATAGTAATAAATTTAGTATGAGAATTTTCTGTGACGATGTCGTATTACTTTTCAAATACTCATTGAGAAAAAGTTTTTCACAAAAATTTTCAGTTGAAGTTATAATCAAATATGGGTAGAGATCATTTTACTAAACAACACGAAAGATCTGGTCACAGAGAAGCTCCAAAATCTGATAATGTTTACTTAAAATTATTAGTCAAATTATACTCATTCTTAGCTCGTATGTATATATAAGAAAAAACTAAATGATTAACTGGTTGATGGTTTTAAATAACCCAGAAACCAAGTTGATTATTTGCCAAAATTCAACTCAAAAAAAATACACACAATAAGTTAAAATAACCATAGTATGACTACAGTAGAACTGTAGTAGAACTGCGGTAGAACTACAGCAGGCCTGTAATAATATTTGTTATCGGCATTTCCATTTTTATATTAAAATTTATTTGATATTTGGAAATTGTCAAATGAGTATATTATTTTCAGTGATTGGGATGATATAATGGTTTCTTTCAATATAAAGATATTTCACATACTGAATGTTAAACAAGTTATTAATCCGTCGATGAACATATTGACAAAGTGATTATAATTTAATTTAACGGTGATTTGATCTTGTTGGAAATAATGAAACTTTTTAATTGACTTTCACATTCCTGATTATAATAATACCATTTTAATAAGATCCTTTTTAAATGGTCTTATTCTGCGAGTGCAAGTCAAACAACTGGATTTTTTTGACTTATTGTGCGTATACTGAGCAGAAGTAGAATTTATATACTAACTATTAATAGGTCGTACTGATGCTGCTTTTAACAAAGTTATCTTAAAACAATTATTTTTATCAAAAATTAACAGACCACCAGTTTCAGTCTCAAGAATTTCAAGAGCTTTAAAACAAAAAGGTGCTGCTGATAAAACTATTGTTGTTGTTGGTACCATCACTGATGATAATAGATTATTAGAATTCCCAAAAACTACTGTTGCTGCTTTAAGATTCACCGCTGGTGCTAAAGCTACCATTTTAAAAAATGGTGGTGAAGCTATCACTTTAGATGAATTAGCTAAAAGAGCTCCAAAAGGTCAAAACACTTTAATCTTAAGAGGTCCAAGAACTGCCAGAGAAGCTGTTAGACACTTTGGTATGGGTCCACACAAGAACAAAGCTCCAAAAGTTATGTCCAAAGGTAGAAAATTCGAAAGAGCTAGAGGTAAAAGAAGATCAAGAGGTTTCAAAGTCTAATCTATATAGATTTTCATATTTTATAGTTAATAAATTACGTTTGTAAAGTAATTTTTATTCTATTATTCTCTTATTCTTATCGTTTAATATTTTGGTAGATCTGCAAATGATGATCAAACACTCTCTTTTAAGTCTAATCTAATCTCATCTGAAACACCGAATGCGAAAATAGATCAGTTTAGGGTGAAATCAGTAACTCATTATCAGTCATTCATGTCTTTATGTGATTTACCTTTCGACATCCTAAATGAAATCATTTATCATTTATCTTATGGATACTTAAATTTAAATTCGAAAAACCCGACAATTGATTCAAATAATTTAGAAATTGTTAATACTTTACCATTTTATAATCATTTACTTACATTATCTTCAACATGCAAATTCTTTAGGAAATTATTGGGGAGGTTATTATTTAGTCATATAAGTTTGGTTAGAAGTAATCAAATAGATGCAATTCTTTGTAAAACTAGGGATTTTGAAATATTTAGTTCAAGAGATGTTTATTATAGACAATTTTTTAGAGATACTTTATTTAAAAATCTTGCTAATTGTAAATGTGAGTTATCAGATAACGGATCAATTGTTAATGGGAGTGGCAATTTTAGTAATTATTATGAATTCAGTTTCAATCATTATGTTGAATATATTGAAGGTGGTAAAGAATTGTTAAGATCTGGTAATCTAAAATATTTCCCAAATTTGAAAGTGTTGAAATTACTTGATAATAGATTTGATGACATTGATTGTTATATACCACCAATTCAATATTTATCATTAAACATTGCTAATATTAATCTGGTCACGCTGGCATTATCTACTGTGGAAAGATTAGATTTATTTATGGATTTTAATGAAATTAATGAAGACTGTTTGAAAACCTTAATCCAATTATATGAACAATCGGACCCTATATTAAAAGAATGTAATTTATTTATAAGTGATTTTTCTAATGTAAGGTACACTTTACTTTTAGATTTTATTAATCGTATTAGTACAATTAAATTAGAAATTGTTAATTTAAGACTTTTAAGAAGATGTTCAGCATCTACTGAATATAAGAATTGGGAAATAACAACAATGAGTGGTGATTATTTACTTGAAAGTTTGGGGAATTGTACCAACTTGAAATCTTTTGGACTTGATTTGCATCTTTTGAATTACTTAAATTTTACTGATGATAATCCAATTGAAAAAATTATTCCGTCTAATGTCACATTTACAATTATTGAACCGTCGTTGGTATTATCATTCTTAATTTCTGATTTCAAAATTAAATTATCGTTAATTATTAAAATTCTAGGTGTTCTGCATTTAAGTTTAAAGTATGGAGATCCAATGTCACAGTCTGACTTATCAGCATTAAAAATGATAATTGATTTCTTATTCTACCTTGGTCCAGAATACACTAATATTCAAAATGTTTCAGTAGAGCAATGCTGGTCAGTTGCTGATGAAACAGTTTTAAGGGATTATATAAATAATGCCACAACACGTTATCAACTGGGATCAAATAAACATGATAAGCATTATCTTAATCAAATAAAGCCGTGGGAGAGATTACCATTCAATTCACCTAATTTTAGAAGATTGGTTTGTGCTGAGGTTAGTTATAATGATACTGTTCACCTTCAAGATATCCCCATCCAACGGTCTAAATACACTGATTTTTGGAGTGTTGAATCTTCAATGACAGAATTAGAGCAGTATTCACGTAAACATAGAAAAACAAGTAGCATTTGGGGTTAGTATTTTATAAAAAAAAAATAGCATTTTAGCTCCTAATTAAAGGATGTAGATCATACAAATATACTTATATAGATATAGATAAATAAATAAGTAAAAATAGGACATGAATTATATATTATAAGAAGTAGTTACTATTGCCTAGACTCCTTTTGGTTGCAAAAAGATAAAAATGTCTCAATAGTGAAGACCTGTCATGTGACTGTGTGACTGTTTTTAAATTTGAGATTTTTTTGTGAAAAAAATCCTAGTGCAAAACTATTCTCAAGAGCGAAAAAAAATATCCAAATTTATTAAACAAAATGGCAGGTGTATCAGTTAGGTACGTAAACTTATATATATATATATATACAATGATTAATGAATGGTGAAATGTCTAAGATCAGTAACATAAATACCAGAAAGTCCTTATATGTTTGTCCACTCAAGAAGTTAAAGATTCCCATATGAATAGAAGTTGTAGATTCCCTAATGAGATTGTGAAAAATTTTGATGAGGTTAACAAAGACCATTTGAATCTAATACATAGATATCAGTTTGAATCATAAGATGAAGAATCATATATTGAATACCTTATTTATATTTTGAAATCTATATCAAATCAAGAAAATAAAACTTCCTCATAGAAAATTGAATGATAACGAATTTTTCACCTTCACTTGATCAATAATCAAGTGTTAAAACTATAAATACTAACTATTTTTTAGAGACGTCCCAGCTCAAGATTTCATTAATGCTTATGCTCAATTTTTACAACGTCAAGGTAAATTAGAAGTTCCAGGTTACGTTGATATCGTCAAAACCTCAGCTGGTAATGAATTACCACCACAAGAAGCTGAAACTTGGTTCTACAAAAGAGCTGCTTCAGTTGCTAGACACATCTACTTAAGAAAACAAGTTGGTGTTGGTAAATTAAACAAATTATACGGTGGTGCTATTAACAGAGGTTTCAGACCACACAGACACGCCGATGCTTCAGGTTCAATTAACAGAAGAGTTTTACAATCATTAGAAAAAATCGGTGTTTTAGAAATTTCTCCAAAAGGTGGTAGAAGAATCTCAGATAACGGTCAAAGAGATTTAGATCGTATTGCTGCTCAAACCTTAGAAGAAGATGATGAATAAATTATTTAAATTTCTAATTTTTTTAATTTAATAAACCTTTTATAAAAATCAATGGGATTTCCAATAATTATATATAAAAAAGCATTGTAAACTAATGTTGAAATATCTGTGTATCCTAATACATAATTTTCAGTAACTTTTATCTTTTATTTAGCCTTTCATCTATTATCTCTAAATGTGTTGGTCAAAAGAGAGTATTAAAAAATATTCTATTATATAAAATTATACACTTCTATTTTACAATAAGTCTAAAATATCTCTACATATTACCTGTTGTTCATTGAATATCATGGTATCATTAGTATTATTATTTAAATCAATCCATGAGAAAGGAACTTCATTAGGTAAATTATTTATCCACTCTTGGTATACCTCTTTATTAATACCTTCTGGTGTATGTAATTGTTCTCCTGTAACTTTGGTTTGTTCATTATCAATTAAATTGAATTTATTTTCAAATGATTTACTGTTAAATAACTTTCCACTTAACTCTATACAAAATTGCAAATCTTTTGCATTATCAACTTTTGCTCCATAAACTAACTCTCCAACTAATAAACAAATTTTATCCCATGGTAATAGGTCTGGTGATAAATTAGTTTTTCCATTCATATTTAACGTTTTATTGATTGTTTTCAATGCAAACTGGAAATCAGATTCATTTATATCATACTGTTTCACAAATGATATTGGTACATATTTCAATCTAGTTAAAATTATACAGTGATACCAACATAATAAGAAATATAAGTATCTGTATTCTGGTGGTTTGCTTGCCAAAAATGTTTCCTCATAAAATCCATAAGTTTCAATAAACAAACTTTTCAATGTAGGTTGATTTTCAAATACTAATACTTGAGAACCTTCAATTAAAGTAGCAGGAATTTTACAATTCAAATTAGTTGTTAAAAATAATCTGAAATTAGAATCACAATTTAACTCATTAATTATTTTCTCTAATTGATTCAACCATTCAGATGACATTTGAATGTTCTGAATAACTAGCCAATCACCTCTACTAGATGAACTTTGTATTTCTTTCTTAACCAATTCAATTCCTTCTTTTGATCCTAAAGAAACAATTTTTAAACTCTTATTTTCTATGTGGGATAATTGTTCTATCTTATACGTAGCGTCATATCCTTCCATTGAAGTTAATATTACTGGCATGCATGAACTTGATGTTTCAGAATTAACTTTAGCTTCAGATACAAAATCTCCAATTGAATATTTAGAACTATAATTTTCAAGTCCCGAAAATAAAAATGAAGTTAATTCAGTAATACCTTCGGAAAATTCATTTGCATTCAATTCACCAGATTTAATAGATAAAACTATATTGGATAATTTTGATAATACCTGGTTGTCATTATTCTCTTTCACCTTCATTTCTATATTAGTAGTATTAACAACCCTAATCAAAATATCTTCAAACAAATCATTCAATTTATCAAATCTACTATCAACAACAATTGAAATAAATTCTTTAAAAAATTTAAAATAATGGTCTCCAATTTCATGTTTATACATCATACAACTCAATACAATAGCAAAAACAACTTTGTGAACCCTAGTTAAAGAAGGTGAAATTGTTGCAAAAACTTCCTTATATAAAATCAATATCAATTTTTCAATATCAAATGATTCTTCATCAAATTGTTTTAATGTCTTCAAGAAAATTTTAGTATACTGAGTTAATGAAAATCTATAAAAGATGCTAAATTTCAGTAATTTTGTCAAAACTTTAAAAATCAGTGATGAATGAACGGCAATATCATAAAATTTGTTCCTAACTTGATCTATTGTTTCAAGAACTAGATTAGATTCTTTCATTTGCATATCTATTAAACTTGATTCTTCCTTTAATTTTTCAAGATATTCAATAACTTTATCATCATCTAAAATACTTCCTGAAACTTTACTAATGGAATCCAAAAGGTTTAATTCTAATTTCTTTAGTCTACCTTTATATTCAGATTGTAATTTTATTAAGTTAGTTCTCTTTGATTCAATATCAGGTTTTGTGGCTTTTAAAGCCAGATTCAAAATTTGACTTTCTAAGTTCTTGCTTGTGATAGTAAAATTAACAACTGAAACCCTAGACATTACAAAAGGTGAAATGATAACAGATGAATCAGCAGTATGTAAGAATAATTTGAACATTGGATTATAATCAATCCAGTGATCAGCAATGCTAATCAACAACCTTCCACCATTTCTACGAACTTCATTTCTTAATATTGAATCCAATATTGGATTATAATATTCAGCATCTTTAATCAAAATTGAACCACCAAATCTTACAGTATTTTCTAAATCTCTTACAAATGAATCATTTAAGAAACTTGAAATAACCAACTTTTCTGAAAATATAAATTTGTCCAATTGTGAAATCATTTGGGAAGAAGGATCAATAATAAATGGTATCTTGGAAGATTTTATTATAACTCCATTTTCAATTACTAAATCATCTAAACTTTCATTCATCAGCATTTCTTGAAATGGAAATAAATTCACAATTGATAAAGTATTATCAAAAACAATATTGGCTGCTTGAAGTTGATTTTTCCATTGTTTAACTAACGATTCTCTATTTTTTTGATCATATTCACCTCCATATACTAAAAATGCTGAAGCCAAAACTGAATTACCGACAATTCTTTTATTAGTTGCACTGAATTCAAGGGTTGAATTTTTCCATCTCTCTTTTTCTAAAGTTAAGCTATCCATTAATTTCAAACTCTTGTTAACTTTAAATTCAACAGATTCCATTTCCATTTTAATATTTTCAGTCTCTCTAATTAATGAACTATAATCATTCTTGTACTTTTCAATACTAACTTCTAAATCAGTTACCATTTGTTTCAATGCTGAAAGTTGAGCTTTTGTCTTTCTTGCTCCGGTTTCAAGAATCTTTACTTCTTCTCTTAATGGACCGATACTTTCTAAAACAGATGAATAAGTCAATTGAGCAACCACCCATTGCAATAATGGACCACATGATTTACTTGCTCTATTTGCAACTTCAAAATTATAATCAGGTCTAGAAAGATAGATTTCTTCCATGTACATCCTAACTTCATTAGTTAATTGTTCTTCATTATTGTAATTCACTATATTCGGAATAAAATCATCTTTTCTAATAGCTAATTGAACATCCCTCCATGTGTTTACTTCATAACCAAGTAAGATACAAACAGATTCCATTGTCATTTTAACTGCAGCTGGTGGATTTGCCATACTTCTGATTTCAGTAAGATGTTGCTTCTTGATATTTTGAACACCTCTTCTTGCTTCTAATATTGCTGGTTCGGCTGTTTCAAGATCTTTCATAACAGATGATTTTCTCTTTTCAACTTCAACTTCTTGTTTATTCAACTCTTCTTGTGCAGCTATTGAGAACTCTTGTTTCCTTTCGGCTTCATTTTGCTCTGACAACATAACATTCAACATTTCTCTAGCTTCTTGGTCTTTCTTAATTAACTGAGTCTTTTTCACTGATAATTCTTCCTTTAATTTAGCTACTTGTAAAACAGTCTCTCTTAATTTATTCAATCCATCAGTGGTGTGTCTTTGAACTTCTTCCATTTCAAACAGTCTTAAATTAAATATTCGTACAAATTGATTAATCAATGATAAGAATCTACCTGGGAATGAAGCAGAATATTTTTCAGTAGATTTATGAATAAACATAAGACAACCTACTAATATTTCTCTGAAACTGATTAATTTCTTGGAGTATACTGTCTCATATTCTCCTGGAATTTCAAAAGTATTATTATCAACAGGTAACTCTTCAACTTTCTTAAAACCAACTTCAAATAAAGTATCAATTGACCAATCTCCCATATAACATAAAACACATCTATTGAAAAGTGCTGGTGATGAAACTACTTGAATTCTGTTGGAATCCTTTAATTCGGATAATGTAAATACAACATGTAAATTGGTTGAAATCTGTTGTGTGAACCATCTGTACAACTCTTCATTTGAATCCAATAAAAGAGCTTGAGATTGAGATTCTTCTAAACAAAGATCCATTAATGTTTTATAATCATCTCCTTCAAATAAACCGGGAACTTCAGAATTAGCTAATAAAGTGTTCATTCTTTCAATGAATGAAGTTTCTATTATACTTGATTCGTCAATGATATAACAAATATTTTCACCTTTAACACATCTTATTAAAATTTCTCTTAATGATTTATCAAATTCATTTATATCATAATTACTATGAACCTCTAATTGCTCTGTCTTCAAACCATTCATCCATGCAACAAACTTAGTTAAAGTAGTCTTACCACTAGCTGAAGGACCAACCAAAATCATATGCCCTTGTGGCTGTCTCAAAACTCTATCTATTCTTAAAGCATGAACTAATAAAGATTCATATAATACCAAATCAGTATCAATTTCCTCCTCACTAAAAGTTGAAAGCCTTTGTGATACAAACTTATGTAATTCTGCTTTTCCCACAGATTCATAACTCAGTGAAAGCCAGTCTGAAAAAAGAACTGGTTCTTTAGTAATAGTTTCAATATCAGAAAATGGGAAATTCTCTCTTATTACATCACTGAAAAGTTTTTTGGTCCATTCTCTTTCATCATCAGTAACTAACCTATCATAAAACAATCTCAACCCTTCATGGTACCATAATCTTATAAATATGGCAAGGTCATTATAATCAGTTGTCTTCAATGCTTGTAACAACCCTCTTGACCACCTTGTCAATTCTCTTGGTGAATAAACATAATGAGCATAAACAGTCGGTTTCATATGATTCTTACTTTCTAAATAAACATCTATCATTGACTTGGTGATTGCCTTGGTATAACCTTTCAAATTAGGTGCACATTTCATAACAGCCGAATTGAAAGATTCATAAATTTGATCTAATGAATTCCTTCCTGGGTAATCAACCATCAACAAAGTTACATGTCTCATAAATCTTTCAGATAATCTTTGACGACCAGGATCTTTTGGAGAATTACAAGCACCAACAAACTGAATATTTTTCATTCTTACCCATTGCATTTCCTTAGAACTCCAAAAACCTTTACTTTCAATCATTTGTCTCATTAATGAAATAACTTTCTGACTACCATATTTATCTGTTCCTGGTAAATTAATTTCATCACAAAATACTACAACCCATTTACCATTAACTTTTGGGGTTAAAATTATTCCTTGGGATGTTCTTTGGTAATCGCAGTATTGCTCTAAGGATTTCATCAAAGATTCTGGCGATGATTCTTTTGAAAAATTTAATTGAAGAACATCTAATCTCAGTGACTTTTTCAAAACTTCAAGGAAGGTCATAGTTTTACCTGAACCAGGAGGTCCGCAAAGCAATAAAGCTGTATGTTCGCTTAAAACAGAATGAATTAAATTCTCATGCTTGACAGTATCAGTGGTCGGAACAACAGTATTCGGCTCAGCAACCTTATGAGGCTCAAGATCAGCAAATCTAACTTTATTAGACCAATTAACCCACTCGCCAGTTTCTATATCTATATCATAATCAAGTAAATCAGTAACTGGTACTTCCAAATTAGTAAAACAGTTAAATTTCAGTATAATATTAGCAAATTGTTCCCTTTGTTCAAGTGGACTATCTCCTGCAAAAGACCAAATTAATGATAGTAATATAGATTTATCTATAAATTTTGTTGTTAAAGTAATTACAGTATCATTAGTCAATTGAAATTCTAAAACCCTACGACAGTATGATTTAAATAAAACGATAAAAGAATTAAGATATCTGTGTATGTTAAAATCCATTATGTGTTCTCCCTTACTAGATTCAAATATAATTAAATTTAAAATCTCATTGGTGATAATGAGTTTGATCCTATCAACAAATACTCTTTGTGTACGTACAATATCATCTTGAACTTCTACATCATCCTTTATAAGTGGTACATTATATATTTCAAATAATAATTCGTTGAGCATAGAATAGCTATCAATAATATCCTTTTCAAACCATATCATTCCACATCTACTAATTGTGGCAAGGGTGGTGGTTCTTAAAATATCAGTTTCAAAAATTATCCTAACATTTTTAGGTAGTTCAATCCTCTCACCATTTGGTAAAGTCAAAATTTTATTATCATCTAATACAGAATTCAAATTTTCAGCCCATTCAGGATCAATATCACCATCAAAAATAATCCATACGACTTTATTCATCTCACCTCTTAAGTTACCATTTATTCTTCGAAGTATACCTGTGAATAAACCATCGGTCCATTCTCTTGTAACTGAATCTAAATTACCATATAATGATTCTTTACTTAGAATTTTAGCATCAATAACATAAGAAACATGTTCAACATTAGTGGTTTTCTCTAAAGCAGAATGCAAGATATTCCAACAAGATGATTTTCCAGAACCTGATTCTCCTACCAACATAATTCCATGATGATTTTGTTGTAATTGATTAAGTTGTAATAACTTTTTTTTATAATTATCATTGAATGAAAACCCTTTTGTAACACATAAGCCCTCAAGACAACTTACTAGTTTACTATTATCAAATTTATTGGTTTCAACATCCGCAAAATATTTTGAACTTAATGATTCAAGTATAAGTTCATCCTTTCTAACAAGTTTCGGTAAAATTATCTCATATATACTTCTTAAAACAATCAGTTTTTCTGAAACTTTGATCTCTTTTAACTGTATTGATCTCTTCAACTTACCACAATTGTTCAACATAGTCTTGAGTGCTCTTAAACCAAAATCATAATGGGTTTGTGAAGAAGCAGTATTTTCCATATCTTCAAAAAATGGGATTATAACTTTAGCTAAAGATTTGGATTCCTTAAATCCTTGAGAAGCTAATAAAACATCCACGATTACTTCTTTATCTGGTTTATCCATTGAGTAACTCTTGAACAACTTCTTCAAATTTTCTGGTAATTCATTTCTACCAACATAACCAGGATTCATGGTAACAAATATTCCAGTATCAGGATTGACAGAAACATTTAAACCTGAAAGTTCAATCACTGTTGATTCATTTTTCAATCCTAACTCAATACGTTCAATTTGTGAAGAAACAGCAGACAACAATTTTTCATCCAATCTATTAAATTCATCAAAACAACCCCAACATCCTACTTTACAAAGACCCAAGAAAATTCTACCCATTGATTGAAAATCAAAAGTATCATCACAACAAAAAACTGTAACCATTTTACCTAAACTATCACCTAATGCTTTAATAGATTCAGTTTTACCGGTTCCAGCAGGACCAAATGGAGAACCACCAAGTTTTTGACCTAAAGCCTGAGTCATAGCTGAGAAACATTTGGATATCAATGGAGTATATACTAATTTGCTAGGAACACCCAAATATTCAAACCCATATTTGAATTCATAATCAAATTGCTTAACTCTTAAAGAACTTAATAAATCACTTGAATTAATATCATAATAGTACAAAAGTTCAGTTGATAAAAGTTTTGGTAAAATTTTAGAGTTTGTTTCTAAAGCTGATATTATATCCAATTGGTGAATCAATTCCACTAGCATGTTTTCGATCTTCTTTCTCCTGAGGGCATTAGAACTAAATGCTAAATCACTTAATATATCAATCAAATTTTGAATATCACTTGATTTAATAATTTTCAATTTGGTAATGGATTCGGTATAAACAATTTGAGAACAAACAGTTGTTACTTGTGAGGGTAATTCATCCATAGTATTAATCACTGATTCAGATTGAGGATTCTTGTATAATTCCTTCCAGGTATTGATGTTATCTTTAATCAATTGTGAAATTGTTAATTTAATCTCTAATTCTAGCTTTGATAACCACTCCAAAAGACTGGGGAATTTTACTAGTGAAATAGATTCCAAAAGTTTAACCTTTTCACCTTCACTACTTTCTATAGCAACAATTTGAGAAACTTCACTATTAAACTCCACTGATGTTACTCCTGGAAATAATTTATTGATATGAGTATTAATCTTATTAAAATCAGTACCAGCACCAATAAGTTCTAACAAATCTTCATTACCCATAAAATAAAACCTAGCAAAATTCTCCCTTTGCTTCTCCAAAAATTCTGATAATGATTTACGAAGTTTAGCAAAACTATCCAAAAACTTTTCTAAAGTTGAAGTTACATCAACAATTAAAAGAACATCAATAGCTAATTCAATCTTGTAAACTTTTTTCATCAATTCTAAAAACTCATAAGTCAAATTATTAAATCTGGAGGATTCAACTGGTAAAACATTCGAAATATTATTTTTAGATTCAAACATTCCATCAAGGTATATCCATTGCCTTTGAACTTCAATCCAAACATCTAAAAGTACATAAAATGAATTCAACTTATTTTCCAACTGATTTATTTCTTGTTCAAACGCATGGTAGCTAGAAGAATTCCTCATACTCGATAACTCATTCAAATCTTGGTTACAAAATTCAAATAAAACATCCCATGATTTAATTAATTTGAAACGGCTGTTGAAGTTAAAAAATTCAAAAATCATCAGAGCCCATTTATCTTTAATCTTCTTGATATTCTCCTCAAGTGTATTTTCATTGTTAGCTTGAGTTATTATTGACTTGATAGAATTTTCATGTAACGGTAAATTAAGACCCCAAACATCTCCTAAAGTAAATAATCTGAAACTCTTTCCTTGGTAACCAATGTTAGATAAAAATTTCTTCCAATGACGATCTTTCAAGTTCTCATTCTTTAAATCAACAATAAATTTATTCTGTTTCGTTAAATCTTTTGCTCTTTGTTGGACATCATCAAATGCTGAATATTGTCGTACTTTAATTGGTAATAATCTACATTCTTCGAGTAATTTCTCCAATTTTAATCTAATTTCTCTTGGTTTGACATTTGACCATTTTAATTTTTTGAAATCTTCAATTTGTATATGAAGTGCATTAATTGATGACCATACTTGTTTAAAATCTTCTACTTCAACATCGACTTCACGTAATAGCTGATCTTCAACTTCTGGTATTTCAATCTTGAAAAATGATGAAATCAATGACAATCGTTCCTTTGTTTGTAAATAACCCGAACATGTTAAAGAAAAATTATTTAGGGAATTCAATGCCATAATAGGGTTGACAGCTCCAGTAATAGGTCTTTTGCTATACCACTCATCTTTAAATCTTAAAATAGTTTCAGATAATTCATTCGTTTGACTAATAATTCTCGACTTAATAAATTCAAAATTCGCTTCGATGATGGCCTGCTTCTTAATAATTATTGATTCTAAAGTGGAAAGATTGTTGCTGATCTGATCAATAAATATCCAACTAGTAGGAAATTTAAAATTAAGCTTCTGTAAAAGTCTTGAGCTTTCAATAAATGACTGGTGAGTAACTTTCCATTCATTATCAAAATTATTCTTAGTATTTATAAATTTAGTCAAATTACTAATAAAATTAGAAGAATCCATGGTATTGAAATTTAATTCTTTTGAAGATTTAGTAATTAACTCATCAAAATTTTGAATTTTAGAATGATATACTCCACTGAATGATTTGCATATTGATCTTTGGAAGTTGTCAAACCTAAATGATAATCTAGTTTGAATATTCTCTAATAATAAATTACAGTTACCAATTGAAACTTGGTTGTTGTAAAACATAGACCTAAGCAGAAAAATTTTGTTCATAGAATCAATCCAACTATTCAAAGAATTATCAAGAGTAAATTTCTGAAGATCTTCATCGTCATCAAAATTTAATGCAACTAATGAACTGATAATTTCCCATCTATTAAAGTAAGATTCAACCTTCTCTGAAACTAGTTCAATTTCACTGACAGCTTTCGAAATTACGTTTGAAACTATTTTTCCATCAATCGTACACTTATAACCAGCTAACAACTCTTGACTTTCGCTTACTGATAATATGTCATTTAAAAATTTTATTAAGTTTGATTTTAATTCATTAACATTAGGTTCCATTGATACTTGTTGATCTGAAGATTTTACTACAATATTAACTTTGAATTCTGCCAGCCTATCCTCGTTGGACTCCGTAACTGAAATCTCTCTTATGAATCTATGAATTTGAGCTTCAACTCTTATTGTTAAAATCTCATTTATTTTCTGGTTAATTACTTTACTCAAATTATCTACATTATCAAACTTATAACTATCCAGTAATTTGACCTTTAAATTGGAAATAATAGAACTGATGGTATTGTAATCAAATGAACATGCTTTAAGTTTGTAATAAACTTCACTTTCCATAAAAACACTCAATCTAGAAATTACATCTAACTTTTTACTAAGTTTCTCAATTAACTGTTGAAACTCCATAACCATATTCAATGACTTAACTTCAATTGAATTACCATCTTGTTCAATATCTTCTATATTGTTTAAATTCAATGCTTGTGACAAATACTCCCAATTAACTTCATTAAGGGAACGAATATGTTGGCCAATAACTAACTTATCATCCTCAATTAAAAACTCTAATTCTTCAGTGACTATTGATGATAATTCTCTATTAAAAATATCTTTTAAAACATTAATACTTTCATCGATATCATTTATTATTGGTAAAAGTTTATTAATTTTATTAAATTCAAGCAATGTACCAGGAGAAACCTTGAAACCCAAGGAAACAAAGTAAATTAACATCTCTCTGAATGTGATTAATTTGGTATCAAAATTAAGAACTAAATCAGGCTTTCCATTAACAACAACCGTCTTAAAAATCTTACCTCTCATCTCCACTTTATTTTCTTTTGTAAAGACATTAATTTCACCTAAAAATTTATTGAAGATAGATTCAGGATCAAATTTTAAATATAAATTTGTGATCTGTTCTTGTATTTTACTTCCCACTGAATATTTGAACCATTCTTTTCCTACTAATGTAACAAGATTGTCTTGGTAAAAATCTAATTTGCTTAAAATACTGTTAATCCTAGTTACGACAGCTTTAGTTTCTGAGCTTGCATTAGAATTATTCAATCTTTTAAAATTAGTTAAACTTGATAATAATTGATCACCAAATTTAAGATCATCCTTCACAATTTCACTGATTTCATCTTTTGCAGCTTCCAAAATTTTGATTGTAGATTCTTCCTTCATGAGTTTCAGAATATCAAAAGTATTTTCAACAGTAAGGTACTTATATTTTTCAGCAACAATCACATAATCATTAACTTTTTCACAATGGGAAAACAAGTTGTTTAACTTTAAGGTAATAAAAGATTGAATACTATTATGCACCATTGTGTAGCTATTCTTATTGTTTGTCCAAACTAATTGACCATGTTTGGTAAAATCGAGTGGATTGACTAATGATAACCTATTATATTCTTCCAAAAGCTTTGTTTCTTGATCAACATCTTTAAGAAAGTTCCTAATTACAAATAATAAATTTTCATGCTTCAATCTAAAATCTTTTAAAAACTCAATCTTTTCTTTTAAGTTATTTATGGAATCTTGATTTATCCTTACTAAAATAAATTTCTCGTGTCTTTTTCTTAATAATTCTCTAACAAGATTAATCATATATTTAACATTCAAATCAATAACATTAAAAACATTCAAAATTTCAGTTTCATAAGAATTTACGAATTCATTCAAGTTCATTGACAATAATTCCATATTTGATAAGATATCTATAAATTTGTTAACAATATCTTTCAAAAATAATTCAATTAATAGCAAAGCTTTTTCAAGTGGGAAATTATTTATTGTTCTTAACCTTTTGAAATGATTAAAAATAACTGAAATCAGATTTTCTAATAATTGGAAACATTCTGGATCTTTAGGATTTATAGTAGTTAATTCTGTTATTGGTAAATCTTTTAATAATGAAAGATTAAGTTTAGTTTCTAAATTCTTAGGATTTAAATTAGTGTCATTGTTGAAACTTAAAGTTACATGATATCTCTTGGCCTTGTTCAATAAGGAAATGGAGTTCTTAACTTGCACTGATTCTAATTGTCTTTCAATTGAAGTAATTGATATATCTGAAGAATTCCAAAATTGAATCTCATCCACAATTGATACTTGTCCATTCAAGTCTGTTGATAAATTGGTAACTGACTGAATTTGTTTTATCCATCCATTCACAATTGAAGTTACTTCATTTAGTACATTTGAATTATTTATCAACTCTTCACTAAAATCTTCTTGCTCAGTATCAAATTTCTTTATTTCAGGATGAACTGAAAGTAAAAGATCAGGAACTTGTATCTTCTCTTGTAAATTTTGTAATGATACTATCAATTCATTGAATTTTTTCCTTGTATTGTTGATAAATGAATCAGAATCATAAATACCTTTCAAGCTGGATAGTTCAAATATAGGTAACAACCCAAAATTGATTATTGATCTTATTTTATCAAAAATGTCACTTTCAGTAGAATGATCAATGGGTATCACCAACACCTCCACTTGCTTTATATCCGTTATCTGACCTTTCCCTTTGATTATAATTGCTAATTTGTGTGAATCATCTGGTAATGAAGAAATAGATTGATGTAATATAATGTTTTGATCGTTGATAAATGCCCCTAAGGAATCAGGTAAGTAACTTTGTATAAATTGAGTCAATTCATTCAAATCATATTCTATGTCTATGTCTTTATCCACTGTCCTCTTAATTAGATCTAGGATATTGTCCAAAGGTATCAACTCCATACTTGATGGATCTAATGTTTTGTAAATAATGCGTAACTTATATTTTGAATACCTTCTCTAGAGACTTTAACGTAACTACCAACTGCAAACTTTAAGATTATAACACAAGAATTTAATGACTTACAAATAACAAATTAGTGTTATAAACATGTTATATAACAAGTTATTCTACCAATTGGCGAAAGTTATTTACTAAAAATTTAAAAAAAGAAATCATTATTTCACAAAAATAACAGATCCCTTTTGAAATTCCGTGTCATTTCGAAAGTTTCTTACTTGTTTAGCTTCAATACAATAATCTATATAGTATTGATTTCATTTTATATGGTTATTACCATTTTAAAGCTATTAAAAATCATTTAATTGTTTACTGTTCACGTGACTTGATCATAGTTTAAGAAGATTTGAGAAGTCTCAAAAAATTTTCAAAGATGGCACCTGTAAATATGCAACCTCCAGTGTTGGCTATACCTGGAGAACAACCACAAAGTCAAGAAGAACCAGCCCAACAGTATTATACTGGTCATTTACAACGTAAACAATCACCAGAAGGAAGTGCAGAATGGTATTTTGATCAAGCTACAAATTGGGTAGGTGATCATCCATGGATTACAGGTGTAGGTGTATTTGGAGTTGCTTATGTAGCTGCTGGTTTTTTCAAAACGAAACAGCCAGGATATAATGGTAGAACCTTCTTCAAAGGTGGTTTCTCCCAAAAAATGAGTGCCAAAGAAGCATTACAAATTTTAAATTTAAAAGAATCAAATTTATCTCAAGCTAAATTAAAGGAACAACATAGAAAATTAATGTTGGCAAATCATCCAGATAAAGGTGGTTCCCCATTCTTAGCTACCAAAGTCAATGAAGCTAAAGATTTCTTAGAAAAAAGAGGTGGAATGAAGAAGAAATGATTGTAATATAGGTAATCTGTTTGTAAATAGCTGTCATTATACAGAAACAAAAAGAGTTCTTTTTTTTTCAATCTTATCAATCCTCTAAACCATATATCACAAATGATCTCTATATTGTCATTTAAATCATAGTTTCTTTATCTAAATTCTAAAAATTTCAAAATTTTTAACTATTAGTTATGATCCCCCTTTTAATCTCATTTGTTCGCAGTTGTCTGGCTTGAGTGGGAATTATTTTTAAACCTTCGACAGATCTTAAATCAACTTGAAACATTCTGTTTCAATCACCCATTTGATTAATTCAATTCACATCCATTATTCAATAACACACTCCAATAATGACTACATATGAGAAGATTGTTAAAGGAGCTACCAAAATTAAAGTAGCAGCTCCCAAACTGAAATATATTGAGCCGATTTTATTAGCAACACTGGTTCATCATAGTACAGAAATTGAAAACTTTGGGACTATTATGAGGACTTTACTGTCAAGGTTACAAGATTCTGCATGGTCTGTTGTTTATAAGCTGTTAATTGTTATTCATATAATGATTAGAGAAGGTGATAAAGATTTTACATTAGAATATATTGGTGATAAGATGCCAAATTTATTAAATTTGGATCAAGCAACTGTTTCAAGAGGAAGTGGGTATAATAGTGATGTTAAATTTATTTTAAAATATTCTAAATATTTACAGACAAGAGTTAAACAATTCCATTCAACAAGAATTGATTATGTTAGAGATGAAAGATCAAATAATTCAACAGATCAACAAGGTGGTAGATTAAGATTTTTGACTGTTGAAAAAGGTTTATTAAGAGAATGTGAAAGTGTCCAAAAACAAATTGATGCTTTATTAAAAAATAATTTTATGGAAAATGATATTAATAATGATGTATTATTAACTTCATTTAGATTATTAGTTAATGATTTATTATCATTATTTCAAGAATTAAATGAAGGAGTTATAAATATTTTAGAACATTATTTTGAAATGTCAAAAATTGATGCTGAAAGAGCTCTTAAAATTTATAAAAAATTCGTTGATCAAACAAAATATGTCATTGATTATCTTAGAGTTGCTAAACATTTAGAACATTCAACTAAATTACATGTTCCAACTATTAAACATGCCCCCACTGCTTTAACTTCATCATTAGAAGAATATTTAGATGATCCAAATTTTGAAACTAATAGAAGACAATATTTGTATGAAAAACAAAATAAGAAAGATGGTAAAGCTAGTCCAGTTAAGATGCCTAACTTTTTAAATCAATCTCAACAACAACAGCAACAACAACAACAACAATCACAGGTAGAACAACAAATGTTGGCTCAACAACAACAAATGGCTCAACAACAACAGCAGCAACAATCACAAGCAGAGCAACAAATGTTAGCTCAACAACAACAATTAGCTCAACAGCAAATGATGCAACAACAACAACAAGCTCAAACAAATGGTGTTCAAAGAGCTAATAGTTTAATAGTACAACAAAGTACCTATAACCCATGGGAACAAGTTATGCAACAACCTCAAACAACTTCACCATTTAGTAATATTTCACATACTGGTGAAGTATTTACGATGCCTTCAATTGCTCAAGGTCAATCATTCCAATCACCACCTCAACTGAACTCACCATTTTCTCAACAGTTGCTTAATACTAATACGCAAGTCCAATCTTCATTAAATCCAGCATTTACTGGTAATGGATTTGGAGGATATGGTCCACAAGCTCAACAATCACAAGCCACTGGAATTAATCCTTTCTTACAAGCCAGTTTAACAGGTGGTCAACCTCAGCAACAACAGCAACCAACTCAACAATTTCAACAACAACAGCCATTTCAAGCTCAAACTACTCAATCGTTTGTTCAACAACCAACTCAACCAATTCGACAACAAACTACATCTAATCCTTTTGCAATGGCTAGTAATGGAGGAAGTCAAACTAATTCTATGCTGGCTAGAACATCACAAAGTACTAATCCATTTGGTAATACAAGATTTGCATCAGGTAGTAATACAACAGCATTATCATTTAATGGAGGTTCAACTCAAAAGCAAGAACCAATAAAAGCATCAGCCACTGGGTCTAATCCATTTAAAATTTCTGAATCAACTACTAAATTATTTAATGCTGCTGCTAGTAATAATAAACCTCAAGAGATTCGTCGTCAACCGACGGCTGGAGGATTAGAAAATTTACCAACTATTCCTGTATTCCCACAAACACAACAAGATCAACAAAAACAACAATTATTGAACAATGCTAGGATGGAAATTCAGATGACTGGTCAAAATCAACAATTCCACCCTCAGCCATTTCAACAACAACCAACTCAACCATTCCAACAACAACAACAACAACCTTTTCAACAACAACCAACTCAACCGTTCCAACAACCTTTCCAACAGCCTTTCCAACAATCACAAACACAACAATTTCCTAATCAACAAATATTTCAACAAGGCACACAACAACAACCATTATACGCAAATAATACTTATAATGGACCAAGTTTGATTTAATTATTAATTTTCAGTTCGATTATAAGAAGTTCAGCATAGAAATTTAATATATAATCCTGTATTTTATGTATTATGTATTTCGTTATCATAAAATTGATAAAAATATAACTATATAAGAGAAAATAGATACGATGTTTTTAGTACTACCTGAATCTGATTCCGATACACTATGAGACTCTGAACTTGAGCTTGAGCTTGAGTCACTTGATTTTGATTCTTCTGACTCTGAACTCTTTGTAGTTACTTCTGGTGATACAGAAGATAATGTAGTGGCATCAGTATTAGCTGTTATGGTATCATCTGTTGAGCTTGGGACAGCTTTGGTATTAGAAGTATCTGGTTTGATGGAAGTAGTTGATGTGGAAGTAGAACTTGAACTTGAAGTAGAACTTGAACTTGAAGTAGAACTTGAAGTAGAACTTGAAGTAGAACTTGAACTTGAACTTGTAGCCGAACTAGTTGAATCATCAGTTGCATCTATATTACTATCAGCATCATTCAATCTACCTAAAACTTTACCATTTTTAGCATCAATTGATGTCCAAAAGCCTGATTGATCAGAATAAGAATAAGATTCACCAGTTGAATAATCTGAAACTTTTAAATCATTAATATACATTGAAAATGGAGCTTGGGAATAATCAGTTTCACCACCAGCCCATTCAATTGTACCAGCAGGATTTGAAGGATCACCACCAGCCCATATACCAGTC
This sequence comes from Yamadazyma blattariae, assembly GCA_030581595.1. Taxonomy (NCBI): domain Eukaryota; kingdom Fungi; phylum Ascomycota; class Pichiomycetes; order Serinales; family Debaryomycetaceae; genus Yamadazyma; species Yamadazyma blattariae. The sequence goes on along the minus strand of JAKTTU010000002.1, from coordinate 577,299 downwards.
ATTAAATACATTGGAGTTTGTGGGAAACCTTCTGAAGTATTATTAGTTAAAGTTCTTACTGGAGTACCATCAAAATACCAAATGATTCTTTCATTAGTCCAATCAATTGTATAATTATGATAATCTTCTTGTGGAGATGCACTATTTTGAAATTCACCTCTATCATAAGTAGTTGTATTACCTTGAACGAAAAAATTTGATTGCCATTGAGTAGTATCACCACCAAGAAATTCAAGATCAATTTCATCTAAATCATTACTTTGTAAATAAAATGATGAAACAATTCCTGTGCCTTTAGCAGCTTTTAATGAAACTTCAACTCTACCAAACATAATATAAAAATTTGATTTTAATGATGGATTATCAAATCTTTTACTTAATGTTAAAGTTAAACCATCATCACCAAATGAAACACCAGATTCAGTTGAAACTATATCAAAATAACTTGATTTACTTGTAAAATCAACATTAATATCGGTAGCTAAAGCAGTCTCTGCTGGACAATTTGAAGCTGATATTGGATTACACAAACTTGAAGTTGCAGCCAAACTATAGGTTATAAAACTTAACAATAATATATAATAATTCATTGTATTGTTTAAAAATTGATTTACTTGATTAGAATGGAAAAAAATATACAATTTGGTTATATTCACGTATTTATAAAATATTGCATACTTTTATTTTTATATAATTTTCCTTTTTTTTTTTTTTTGCAGCATAATCTATAAATAGAGGCTCACTTATAAAACTCTGTTTATTGATAATACAGGAGAGGCGAATTCGTGGGAAGAGAGAAAAAACTCGATGGTAAAAGCTTGAAATATTAACTTAAGCCAGCATTGGGAAAAACTCTAAATAATATATAGTTACACCAATGTTTGTTATTTACAACTCCTACTTAAAAATTCTCTCAAAGGGGTGGCTAACTTAAATTTTTGAAAACATAAATAAAACGATACGCGTGAGTTGCAAAAAAGTCATGATGGGGCAGTATTTTTCGTTGCCGCAGTTTAGGGACATGCTTGCAATATGGTACTATTTAAGACATTCCATCAAAGTTAATATTTTAATTAATTCTAGTTGTCGGTAAGATTACTGTTACATTTTATAAAACTGCCACCTTCTCTTACTTAGTTTTTTTGTTTCTCAGTTACTGCCACTAATAATACTAATTACTGCCCCTCTGTAGGCTCATAATATGTCAAAGTGAGTTATTTAGAGGAGAATTGAGGAAAGTTATTTAGAGGAAAGTTAATTAGAACGAGTTAATGGTGGTGATTCGGCAAAACAAGAGTCATCCTTCGGAGTATTCTTAAGATATAAAGAGGTCTTATGCCTCTAAAATAATAATTGTCTCATTTGCAAAGGCTTAAGTTGAATGTTGATGAACTGAAAAATTAGAGTGTGTGTTACATCGCTGGTTTAGTCTATAAACCCTGAAAACTATTTTTAGTGAGATTAGAGGAAGAGTTGGTGATAAACTGGCAACGATTATTATTCTCCTAAAAATAGGTATATATAGTATTAAATGATGACCACTATGGTAAGATTAGATGCTAATGCACTACAATATATTCAAATTCTGTCGTCAAGATAGCTCACACTAAACATGGCTAAAAGAATAAAAATATTTGACGATGAAGTTTAATTTTACACGTATATTTACAAATACTAATCATACTAATGATACCATTTACATAATAATAATAATAATAATAATAAGATACAAGTTACAAGATACAAGAATATAAGTTAAACAAAACGACAAATCATCTAGATTTGCCAAATTGTTTTGTCATAACCTTCAGTTACGGAAATATCATCACCATACTTTTGTTGCCATTTGGTAAAACCACCATCTAAAACCCAAACAGACAATTGATTAAAATATGCTATTTGTTTGGGATCTTTAACATCAGTTAAAGATCTTAAGAATTTTAAAGTAGCTTTTGGACCTCTAACTTGAGATAATGCACAATGGAAAATTACATCTTGAATTCCGTCTTTCATCAATCTTTTTCTTAAATCAGGTAAAGTTTCTTCAAACTTGTTAGCTGGATAATGATAACATCCTCTAATATGACCTCCAACATAATCAGAATCTCTAACATCAACTACTGCAAATTTTCCGGGAGAACCGCCTTTAAACCAGCTATAAAGTGTGGATGATCTAATAAATTGTAAATCAGAAATAGAATAAGATCTCCCCATTCTTTTCCTAATGGTATCCTTTGATTTATTAAAAATAAATATATATATATATATATATATAATTATATTTATATTTAGATAAATAAGACTTGAAGCAGTATCGACAGTTAAATAAAATTAATTTTATACACTGAAGAAGGGAATGTGTATCTATTCGTAATTAGACTTTTGATACAAAATAGTGTGATGTGTAGCAACTAATGACTCACTCCGACGTGTTTTAAAAATTAAACTTAAGATTTCTTTGTTTAAATTTGTTGAATTAATACTTGAATATCAATGATAGTATCAATTAACCAATCCTAATCAGCTATCAATGGTTCTTGTTGCAAAAAAAAATAAAAATAAAAAAAGAAAATGTGGAACGAGATTGCTAATATGTACCCCTGAAACTAAAAATTACCCTTAAAATCTTATTATCAAAACACCAAAATTTTAACTTGATAATCAACAACAGTCCAACGCAGCAACAAATGAAGTAACCAATGCAGTAACACTCGGATCTCAATATATAGTGTGTGTCTATATATTACGTACAAATAACTAAGTAAAGGAATGTAATTAACTACCTAAGATGTTATTTTCCTCTAACACTGTGTAGGCTTTCCAAATTATTTCTGGATGGGATTTTTCGCACAACTTCGCACCCGTGAGACGATTTCACAGACTTGAAAAATTTACGCTAAAACTCTCACAACCCTACAATTATATCAATTTACCCAATTTACCAATTTAAGGGTAATCAGGATTAATTTATAGACATAAACATTGATCTTAGTATTAAGAACAAAAATATTTAACGGGGGAGGCTAAGTGTTTTGGTACAATGGGTGAATTCAATAATACAACTCCAAAAAGTCAAAGTCCATTAACTAGATCAATTTCGGTTGAATCAATTGCTCCAAGATTATCATCATTTTTCGGTAAAAGGAAAAGAATTCATGATGAAACATCTGATTCAAGTGAAGAAAGTGATAATGATAATATAATTGACGATCAAGAAGCTAATAAAAAGAGGAAAATTATAGATAGTAAAAAACATGAAGAATTTTTAGCAAAAGAAAAATTATTAGATGATGAATTACCTGAAAATTTAAGAAAATTTAGACCAAAAGGTTATAAGTTTAATTTACCACCAACTGATAGACCAATTAGAATTTATGCTGATGGAGTTTTTGATTTATTTCATTTAGGTCATATGAAACAATTAGAACAAGCTAAAAAAGCTTTCTCAAATACTGAATTAGTTTGTGGTATTCCTTCTGATATTGAAACTCATAAACGTAAAGGGTTAACTGTTTTAACTGATCAACAAAGATGTGAAACTTTACAACATTGTAAATGGGTTGATGAAGTTATACCTGGTGCTCCATGGTGTGTAACCCCAAAATTTTTAAAAGATCATAAAATTGACTATGTTGCTCATGATGATTTACCTTATGCTTCAAGTGATAGTGATGATATTTATAAACCAATTAAAGAAATGGGTATGTTTTTAACTACTCAAAGAACTGAAGGTATTTCAACTTCAGATATTATTACTAAAATTATTAGAGATTATGATAAATATTTAATGAGAAATTTTGCAAGAGGTGCAACAAGAAAAGATTTAAATGTTAGTTGGTTAAAAAAAAATGAATTAGATTTAAAAAAACATATTAATGATTTTAGATCATATTGGGTTAAAAATACAACTAATTTTAATAATGTTTCAAAAGATTTATATATTGAAGTTCGTGAATTTTTAAGAGGTAAAAAATCTGATTTCCATTTTTCTGATATTATTTCAATAAGTGATTCTGATGGTGATCATGATTCAATAAAAGATTTAGATTCTCAAGACAGTCAAAGTAGCACTTTAAAATCCAATGGTTCAAAGAAAAAATTTAAAAAGGGTATTTCTCCAATGGCTGAATTTGCTGCAAAATATATTGGTAATGCAAATAAAGAATTAAATGGTAAATCAATTTTTGCTAATATGACTAATTGGATAAAAAGAGATGATCTTCAAGATGATTATTCGAGTACTAATGAAAGTGATTCAACTTTAATAACTAAAAAATCTCCTAGAAAAGCTGCTAAAATGGTTGATAGTAAAATAGTTGATGATTCAATTAAAAATAGGAAAATTAAAAAACCTGTAAGTAGGAAAAAGACTACTTAAAAATCAAATTAAAAAAAAGTAAAGATCAAGAAGAAGAAGAAGAAGAAGAAGAAGAAGCGCTTGGTCTTCTGGTGATGTCCCAATTGGTTTATGTATGTAGTTTTATAAAAATAATCTTAATATTCTATACTTTACTTAGGTTTCTCCTAAAGTCCTGAAAAATAACCATCGCGAACTTTTGAATTTGATGCTCTTTCAGATAACTATGGAGAATAATAAAGTAGATAGCACCGGTATTAATTCATTACAAACCTTACAAGAGCAATTACAAGTTCAACAAGAATTGTTGCTACAACAACAGAGAGAATTATTAAATCGAGAATCGACTGTAATTGGATCTAATAATAATAATTTAACCCAAAATTCATTAAGTTTTACACAAGGTTTAATAATTGGTCAATTAAGTGTAATTGTAGTTATTGGTATATTTGTTAAATTTTTCGTTTTTCAAGATGCATCTAATATATCTACGGTTACCAGTAAGAAAGATAATTCTGGAGTTATAACAAAAAGAGGCAAATCTAAAAATAATGGTAAAGAAATTATTGATAAATTTGATAATGAAAATAATGAAAATGTTATAAATAGTATTTTAGAGAAAACGTATTATGATGTTAAAAATCATTCACCAGAAAGTTTAGATTGGTTTAATGTATTAATTGCTCAATTTATAAATCAAGCAAGAAATGAAGCATTAGTGGCAGATAATATATTTCATTCATTAAATGATTATTTATCAAGACTGAATTTCCCCAATTATTTAGATTCAATTAAAATATCAGAAATTGATATTGGTGATGATTTCCCAATTTTATCAAATTGTAGAATTATTCAAAATCCTGATAATTTAGGTAGATTACAAGCAAAAATTGATGTTGATTTATCTGATACTATTACTTTAGGTATTGAAACTAGATTATTAATTAATTATCCAAAACCTATGACAGCTGCTTTACCTATTAAATTATCTGTTACATTGGTAAGATTTTCTGGTTGTCTTTCAGTATCATTAGTTAATTCTAATGATCCAGAATTTATCTCAAAATTCAAAGAAGATAGTAAAAATAGTAAGAATAACAATCCTAATAAAGATAATAATAATACAGAAAATAAAGATGAAGATATTTTCTCCGATGAAGGGAAATTAAAACCTGAGTCAGTTAAAATGACAAGGTCTATGTCATCAAGTGCATCAGCATCTCAATCACCAAAGAAATTTAATTCCGGTAATTTCAGTTCTAATGGTGTTTCAACATTTAATTCAATTAATAACATAAACAATAATAATGGTAAGGAAAATAATAGTAATAATACCAGCAATAATAATAATAATAATACCAGTAGTAACAATTCCGATTCAAAATCCAAAAATTCAAATTCAAATATTGCATTGTTACTAGAATTTTCACCAGATTATAGATTGGAATTTACCATTAAATCCTTGATTGGGTCAAGAGCCAAATTAGAGGATGTTCCAAAAATATCATCTTTAATAGAAGGTAGATTAAGACAATGGTTTGTAGAAAGGTGTGTTGAACCCCATTATAGGATAATAAAATTACCTTCAATCTGGCCAAATAAAGTAAATGAAATGGACAATGAGTGAAATTTATTATAATGAAATGTTACTGATAGAAGTAAATAAACTGTTGTAATACTACTGTAAATAGGAATGTACCAAAATAAACAAATATGTTTATAAAATTAAATACCAAACATTAAAAACAACTTAAAGATAACAAGAGTTTAAGAGTTTTAAAGGTTGTATAAGATTTAAAATTTTCAAAAATTTTAAGTTTCAAGTGTTTAAACGAAGATACTAAAGAAGAATTAAATATAAATTAAAACTTAGTAATATATGACCGAAATAGTAAAACCTAAATATAAAGAATTGAGAAATCCTGGTTCTCTTTTTTTATTCTCTCTTATCCAAAGAAGAAAACGTTAAAAAATGTATTTATTAAAGCAAAAAAAGATTAATAAATGTAATAATGAATAAAAAAAGGTATCAAATAAACTCTAAAAATCTTTTAAAAAATTAAAAATCTAATTATTTAAAATTAAAAATTTAAAACAATTAAAGCACCAGCGAAAACGGCACCTAATGAAGCTGGTAAAGTATTACCTAAACCTTCGAAAGTTGAAACTTCTTCAGTTGAGTTTGAACCTGCAGATGAAACTGGAGCAACAGTAGTTGGAGCTGGAGGAACAACCCCTGGAGTAGTGTATAAAGTGGTGGTAGCTTGAGTAGTAATGGTAGTATCTTCTTCACTTAATGGGCAGTAAGTAGTGTAAGTAGATGATTCATTACTGACAGTAGTAACACCGGTGGTAACTGGTTTAACAGTACATTTGTCATCAGAACATGAAGTAACAGTGATAACAGTAGTTGATAAAACAGTTGAAGTGGTAGTACCTTCTGATGATAATGGACAGTAGGTAGTGTACATGGTAGTTTCATCGCTAACAGTGGTAACACCAGTAGTAACAGCTTTTTCATCACATTTATTATCTGAACATGAAGTAATAGTGATAATAGTAGTTGAAACTTCAGTTTCGGTTTTTGGTTCATCAGTTAATGGACAGTAAGTAGTGTATGAAGTAGTTTCATCACAAACAGTAGTTAAACCAGTAGTAACAGGCATTTCTGAACATTTGTTATCTGAACATGAAGTAATAGTAATAACAGTAGTTTCTTGAGCAAAAAGTTCAGTACCAGTAATTAAATCACCTGAAGCATTAGTAGTAACAATAACAATACCACTTTCAGTTTCTGGGTTTCCAGCAGCATCAGTAGTGGTTAAAGTAGTACTGTATTCAGTACATTCTGGGCAATCACCAATAATGTCAGTAGTGGTAGTTAAATCACCAGCTGAATCAGTAGTAACAATAACGACACCAGTTTCAGTTTCTGGATTACCTGCAGAATCGGTAGTAGCAAAAGTGGTGGTGTATTCAGTACATTCTGGACAGTCCCCAATGATATCAGTTGAGGTGGTTAAATCTCCAGCAGAATCGGTAGTGACAATAACGACACCGGTATCAGTTTCTGGGTTACCAGCAGAATCGGTGGTGGTGAAAGTAGTGGTGTATTCAGTACATTCTGGGCAATCACCAATAATGTCAGTAGTGGTAGTTAAATCACCTTCAGAATCGGTAGTGACAATAACAATACCAGTATCAGTTTCAGTGTTACCATTTGAATCAGTAGTAGTAAAAGTGGTGGTGAATTCAGTACATTCTGGACAGTCACCAATAATTTCAGTAGTAGTAGTTAAATCGCCATCAGAATCAGTGGTAACGATAACAATACCAGTATCAGTTTCTGGGTTACCAGCTGAGTCAGTAGTGGTGAAAGTAGTAGTAAATTCAGTACATTCTGGACAACCAATGATACTAGTGGTAGTAGTTAAATCACCATCAGAATCAGTAGTAACAATAACAACACCTGTATCAGTTTCAGTGTTACCATTTGAATCAGTAGTAGCAAATGTGGTGGTGAATTCAGTACATTCTGGACAACCTGAAGCTTCAGCTGAGCTTGATGGAGCACCGGAACCAACAGCAGCAGTGGTTGAATCTACAACAGATGATGAAGCAGCAGCAGATGATGATTCAGCAACAGATGAGGATTCAGCGGCTGATGAGGATTCAGCAACAGATGAGGATTCAGCGGCTGATGATGAAGCTGCGGCTGAGGATGATTCAGCAGCTGATGATGATGATTCGGCTGATGATGACATAGCACAATCAGACCAACAGAAGTTTGGTAAAACGTTTGAATCAGTACCTAAGATACTTAAATCAAAACCACCTGAGATATCTAAGTTAGCGCCTAATAAAGTTAAGTTAAGGCCACCTTCAGCTGAAAGATCGAATAAATCTCTTTTTTGTTCATTTGAAATAGCGTTAACTAATTCCATTTGATCTCTCTTTAAGATTGAACCAGCAGCATTGGATAAATCTTGTTCTAAAGTATAGATGAAGTTACTTGGGAAAAGATCTTTTAATTGATCTAATAATGGAATATCAATTCCTGCATCAGCATCAATGTTGATATCAATACTGAAACCTTCTGGTAAACAGAATAAATCACCATGAATAGAAGCGTTAACGATAATACCAGCTGACCATTGGAATAAATTACCAATATTACCTTCTGATTCAGCACCAGCAATTAATTGAACATCATTAGCACCAACACCTAAACCACCAATAACTGCGGTACCAGCATTAACACCAAATAAATTTAAGAAATCTAAAGCAAGAACAGTTTCGAAATTAACGGTAACTTTAAATAATTCATTAGCTAATTTTTCAACATTAGTAACTGAGAAATCAGCTTTTGGAACTAAATCAGCTCTCTTTTGAGTTTGAGCGACTTCATTAGTTGATGATTCTAAATCTCTCTTTAATAAACTAAATGAAATATTTAAATCTTGTTAAAAACCAAAGATTTGAATTTCACTTGGAGCACATTCACTATCACTAAGTAAATTTGGTAAGTTAATTGAAAAATCAAAACTTTCATCGAATGAAGCACCGATAAGGGAAGCTTTTGCAACTGAAGCTACAGTAGCAGCAGTAAATAATTTTGAAAATAACATAACGTAAGTATAAACAGTTGGAGTTTACTAATAAAAACGAGTGTAGTAAGTTTTATAACTTCGTCAATTAAGATCCAATAAAGATAAAGAAACAAAAGAAGAGAAGAAAAAAAAATAAAATGGGAAATCTGATGATAATTTATATTTTGCTTTGACCATAGTTTTGGGAGTTATTGTAAGTTATTGTAAGTTATGATTTCAAAAAGGTTTGTTTTTGTAAAATTGGAATACAATGTGAGGAAATACCTACTTGGTATTGAAATAGGTAAGTGAAAAAAATAATAAAATAATCTTACTATTGTTTAAGGGTGTTTCCACTATCAAAATATTTAACTGAACAAATTGAATTGCAATAAATTTTCAATGAATTCCATCTATATTGTCTCTGCATGGGTTATATAAATATTATGGTTAGATAATTTGAAAATTTTTAGATGAAAAAACGACGATTCTGTTAAAACTACTTCCAGTTTCTTAAAACAGGGTCTACTGTTACTGTTTTGGTAAATTGAGTAAATTATTCTTGACAATGATATGCATTGTTAAAAAATAATTTAGGGACGATAATGTTTACACGAATTTACCTGATGTTGGTAAAACTTGTAAATTTATTTGCATATAACAATGACATGAATATTTTGGTTAAGTAAATTCAAAATATTAAAGTTTTTTTATTATTATTTTTGAGTTCTTAAATTTAGGGTTTCTAACATAAAATCGTATAGTCAATTTTAACCCAAGAGTTAAGGCGGACTTTTAATCATTAGTAATTGATAGTCTTGAATGTTAGTAACGGGGTGAAAGAACTGGTGAAAAAAAGAGAAACAGAGATATTTTAGATTAGATAAATTTCAGCTAAACAGCAATTGTTTTTGTTTTTTTTTTTTTGCAGCCTAACAAAGTAGCGAATTATTGATAAAAAATAATACCAAGATTGCAAAAAAATAATCACCAAAAGTTACGTTTACGAGATTTGACTTTTAAAGTTAGTAACGAGATCTTTAAATGAATCTTAAAATAAAACTTTAACCAATTTCCTTTAAGAAGCATTGTAATTAAGTTTTTTTAATAAACAAATAACAAATCTAGGGTTGAAAGAACAAGGGATACTAATGTTTATTTTGGTTTACACCAACTCGTCAAAATCTCCAATAAACAAAACGCGATGTTGTTTTTCCCACTAGACAATGAGATTTGGTCTGAAAAGGGTGTGAGAGGTGGTGATAATGATGAGGACACACCAGAACTAAGTTTATTATTGGGAGTACCCAAATCTTTGTCCGATTGTAATTGTTTGAAAAGCAACTGGATTTCCCAAAAAGATGTTTGTATTAGTATGTATTATTAGGAATTCTAATTATTGACAATTATTCAAAGATTGTTTTCTCTTTATGCTACCCTTCTTTGAAATTTTAATCGGTGATATTACTTAAAAAGATGGGATTATTTGTTTTAACTAATGTTGAGAATTTGATATGTTATATTTGTTTACCATTTGGAAAATCGAGTCTCTTTGTAATCTACTTTTTAAGGGTTGGTTAAACTTGATTGATTTTGCAGTGTTTTAAAGATGAATCGGATTTAGAATAAAGGAACTCCTGCCCTTATTTCATATAATAGTTTCATTGGTTAGTTAATAAGGGTGTAAACAGAATTACCAATTACTGATTATCATCATTTTTCACGTTATCAACCCTGTCATAAGTCATATATCTCTTCCTTTTCATATCTATCAAATCACTCACTATCATATCTCATGGTTAGGTATTATGTCTACCACTACACCTAAATCAAACTAAATCATTAAATAATATTAATGTGTGAACTAAGTCAAGGGGTAGTGGATACATATGAATTTATAATTATTTTTTATGTATTCTTAAACTAATTTTTTCATTTTTTTGCATTTTAACTGGATTTTAATTTTTAGGCAAACTCGAATAAAAGTTTTACTTTGAAATCTGTAAATTCCACAAAAAATAGTGAAAATAATACCAAAAAAAAAAATTATGTTATGGAAATTAGGAATATTGTTTAATTGAATCAGAGGCTTTAATACTACAGTAAATAGAAGTATGATTGTCATTAAAAAAAAAGAAAGAGGAAATATTTTTCTGATTGTAAATCAATGTATTTTGTTCTAACGCATTTAGAGATTGTAATAATACAGTTGATAAAACAAAAAAGATTTCTAACCTTGTAGGTGAGTGGTGATCATTGTCTTACACGTTGTATCAGTTTATAAATGTTTATAAAGGTTAATATTTATAAAGGTTAATATTTATAAAGGTTATGAAGATTCTAGTATTGCCAATCTTATAATAAGCTACTCAATTGATAGATCTCAATACCTAGAGAAGAAAAAGAAAATCGATCAAACTTTCACATGACAGCACACGTGACGCCGTGAAGAATTTTCATGGAATCTCATGGAAGAAAAGAGCGAGGGAAGAGATAATTACTAACGGTTTTTTTTCTTTAAATTTCTTTAAATCAAACTGGAATTTTTTTATAGAGATTAAGGGGGCAAAGATATATACTAATAAAGAAAGATAGGATAGATACCACATATAAGAAACAGAGAATGGTTAAAGAAACTAAATTTTATGATTTATTAGGTGTTGCATCAAGTGCATCAGAAACTGAATTAAAAAAAGCTTATAGAAAGGCAGCGTTAAAATATCATCCAGATAAGAATCCATCACCAGAAGCTGCAGAAAAATTTAAAGATGTTTCAAGAGCTTATGAAGTGTTATCAGATGATCAAAAAAGAGATATTTATGATCAATATGGTGAAGAAGGTTTAAGTGGTGCAGGTCCAGGTGGTATGGGAGGTGGAATGGGAGCTGAAGATATTTTTAGTCAATTCTTTGGTGGTGGTTTTGGTGGTATGGGAGGCCAAGGTCAAAGAGGTCCAACTAAAGGTAAAGATATTAAACATTCAATTAGTTGTACTTTAGAAGAATTATATAAAGGTAGAACTGCAAAATTAGCTTTAAATAAAACTATATTATGTAAAACTTGTGAAGGTAGAGGTGGTAAAGAAGGTAAAATTAAACAATGTTCATCATGTCATGGTCAAGGTATGAAATTTGTTACTAGACAAATGGGTCCAATGATTCAAAGATTTCAAACAGTTTGTGATACTTGTCAAGGTACTGGTGATATTTGTGATGCAAAAGATAGATGTACAACTTGTAAAGGTAAAAAAACTCAACAAGAAAGAAAAATTTTACAAGTTTCAATTGATCCAGGTATGAAAGATGGTCAAAGAATTGTTTTCAGTGGTGAAGGTGATCAAGAACCAAATATTACCCCTGGTGATGTTATATTTGTTGTTGATGAAAAACCTCATGAAAAATTTAATAGAAAAGGTAATGATTTATATTATGAAGCAGAAATTGATTTATTAACTGCTTTAGCTGGTGGTGAAGTTGGATTCCAATCAGTTTCTGGAGATTTTGTTAAATTTACAATTTTACCAGGTGAAATTATTAGCCCTGGTACAACAAAAATTATTGAAAATCAAGGTATGCCAATTTATAGACATGGTGGTAGAGGTAACTTATTTATTAAATTTAATGTTAAATTCCCTGAAACTAATTTTACTTCAGAAGAAAATTTAAAAAAATTAGAAGGTATTTTACCTTCTAGAAGAGAAGTTAAAGTTCCAAAAGGTGTTGAAGTTGATGAATGTGATTTAATTGATGTTGATCCTTATAAACATCAAAATACCGGTAGAAGAGATGCTTATGATTCAGAAGATGAAGAAGGTGGTGCTGGAGGTGGTGTTCAATGTCAATCTCAATAGATTATTTTTCTCCAAAAATTTTCAAAAAAATTTTCAAATGTTTCAATTAAGTCGAATCAATCATCTCTTCTTTTTGGAATTAATTTTTTACATATTTTATATATTATAACATGAGAATTCAAAATAAAAATTGTTTTCTATATTACTTCTCTCTATATATAATCTATTTATGTTTTTAACCTAATCTCTTCCCTTTCATACCTTTTTTTTTTGAGTTTTTATATTTTTCCAATATTCATATATGCTTTATTGGTTTATTGCTTTACAGACTTTTCAGACTTCTTAGACTTTTCAGGTTTTTTCAATTTTAATACTACAAGTAATAACATATCACAAACTAATCCAACAGCTGCCCAAAATGTATAACATCCACCTAACCCCATTGATTTTGTCATTTTAGAAAGTATACCCGTGCCTAAAGCGGCTAAACAACATCTAATCAAATTCATTAAAGAAGCTGAAGTAGAAGCTTTAGTTGGATGTAAATCAACCATTATAGTTGTACAAATTGAAATTAATGATGATGAACCAAATGATACACAACAAGTGGCAATTATAATTGAAGAAATATTTTTCTTATATTGTAAACACCAACCAAAAATCATTAATCCACAAAATGATATTACCACAGGCAAAATACAAATATGAATTCTTGATTTTAAAGTATTAAATCTTGGTCTATCTCTGTGTCTCACATTTTTATATTTTTTATTATAATTATTTTTACGATATTGATAATACCAATTTAATAATTTACCAGTTAACATTGAACCAACAAAGCAAGCAATACCTTGAGGTAAATAAATATAACCAACTTGTAAAACGGTATAATTATATCCATCGCCTTCTAATAATGTTAATGATGTAAGTACCATTGTCCATGATGCAAATTTTATACCACCAGGTAATAAAACACAAATAGTTTCTAAATGAACTAAAATTTTAAATGGTGATAATAAATCTAATTTTTTCTTTGGTGATAATGTTACAATATCATTTGTTAATCTTTTCTTATAATGTTTTAATAAAAAAATTGGCAGTTTATTTAATATTGATTTTGGTGGTACTGATCCATTACCAACTATGGATCTAAGAGTTTCAGGTAATATAAAACTAATTAAAATAAAAGTTAATCCACTACCAATAGCTAAAAAGATAAATATACCTCTCCAACCGAAACCAGTAATTAATGCAGCCCCTACTAATCCACCAAATGCATTCCCAGTTAATTGTAATCCAGCGACAGTACCAACAAATCCACCACGATCAGCAGCAGTACAGACATCTCCACTAACTCCCAGAGATATCGCAATTGTTGGTCCAATCCCTGATGCTTGAACCATTCTTAAAACAGCTAATAACCAATAAACATTAGTTTGTGAAATAGCAATACATGAAGCAATATAAACTATCATTGATAATATCATAATTGGTCTTCTACCTAACGTATCAGCAAAATTACATGAAAACGTCGGAGTGATACCTTGGAAAAGAAGGTATGAAACCACTGATAAATCAGTTACTGATGATGTTAAATTAAATTGTTTGGAAATTGTTGGTAATGCAGGGAAATAAATTGGACTTGAAAATGTACTCCAAAATCCAATTAAGGATAGTATCAACATTAAAACTAATTTATCTTTCAGATTATAAATTGTAAACGGAGGACCCGATTCAATAGTTTCTTCATTACTTGAATCTTTTGATTCTTTGGAACTATCTTTATTTCTATCCATTTCTGTTGATACTATTCGTTGGTCCTGGATTGTTTCTTCTCCTTCATTATTTATCGATAATACTTGATTTTCATTATCATTATTTTGAATTTGTAGATCACTAATCAATTTCGGATCCGTACTCATTTCAGTCTGTGTAAAAAAATAGAAGCTCTCTTTCTTCACTATTATTTCTTAGATTTAAGTCTATATCACAACTATTATTTTTTATATCGTTCCTTATACTAGTAATTATGATAATTCATATACATATATATATAGATCTGGATCTACTAAGGTCTATCTAACAGTTTATGAGTCAGGAGCTGTTGGAAATCGGATTTAAATGGTGATTTTATATACTTTTTTTCTCTGTCAACTGATCGCATTTTTTACACAGTTTAAACGGTTTTAAACCGCACGATTTCGCAGCCATACTTAAAATTAGAAAGTTAATTTTTCCACAACTGATAAATTAATTTGACATCTCAAGTAGAAAATATATATGTTAGTAGCATAGGGTATGATTACGCTGTTTATATAGTTTCGATTTGTTGAAAGTAATAGAGAGAACAAAGGGTTAGTTTTGTTTAAAGTAATTTATTTATTGCGGAATGATTCCTATAGAGGACGGAATTGGGATACGATAAGGTATAAATTTGGTAGTTAAGAGAATAAACTATAAGAGAAATTATACACTAAAAAAAGCAGAAGAAAAGAGAAAGAGAAAGAACCAAAAGGAAAAGATAAATTATATAGAGATACCAAGAGGGACTGATTTCTTAAAGGTATTAATTACTATATATATATATATGCTATTTCTCTTTCGGATTATTATATTTCCTTGCAGGAGGATTCTTTGGAGTACTAATCATAAAATTAATATTTTTATTTGGTTTTGATTTTTTTGAAATATGATCATCATCCTTCTCTTTTGTATATGAATGTGGAGGAATCATTGAATTTAAATTATTAGTACTATTACTACTACTATTACTACTATTAACATTTGAATTAGGTAAATAATAATATTGTTGTGGCATAAATGGTGGTGGATAAGGTTGACTACCAGGAGGGGGATACATGATATGATATTTTTGTTGATATGGTGAACCTAATGATGAGTTACTTGAAGGTGCAGGTTGAGGTACTCCCATATTAGGATTTTGATTTTGTATTGAACCCGGAGGTGGAACTGAACCAGGAACTGAACTAGGTGGTGGTAATGATGAAGCCTCAGACTGGGAACCAGTAGCTGAAATCATGGAAGGTAATTGATTATGATGAGTATGTGAATGATGTGGTGGCTGTGGTTGAGGAGGAGGTGGATAATAAATTGGGTAAACTCCGGGATGGTAATTTGGTGGGATATTTGGTGAAAGTTGATGTGAGTAGTATGAAGGTGAATGGGCACCTGAATTAGTTGCAGTTTCATCATCTGATTTTCCTCGTTTATGATATGATGAAGATGGCAGTCTTGGAGGAGATCTTGAAGGTGAGACCAAAGTACTAGTTGATCCATGATGATCTGGTACCACTTGTTGTTGACCTGATTGTGGTTGTGGTTGTTGGTGTTGGTGGTGGTGATGATGATCATGTTTTGAATGTTCTTGTTTTATATAATTACTCTCATATTCAGGTTCAGATTTTAAATGATCAGAATAACTTCTCTTTCTTAAACTTAAATCATTAAAAAAATTTGGATTTGAATTTAAATTTTCAAAATTTTTCTTTAAATCAGTTAATGAATTATTAAACAACAATGGTAAATAATTATTTTCAATATTCATTGATTTTGCTAAATTTAGTAATTTTAAAGTAATTGATGCCGTTTCAATTTTAATCTCCTCTTGTTTTGTCTTTTCTTGTTCAATTTTTAATTTTAATAATTCTGATAATGTTTCATTTGAATAAGGCCAAATTATTTCATTTTTAGGTAATCCTAAAATATTATTCATGGTTTCATCAATTAATATCTTATTATTACTTCTTCTCCATTCTTTTTGAATATTATTTGAATTTGGTGAATTTGAATTAGAATTTGATCTTGAATTTGATCTAGAATTTGATTTTGAACTAGATGGGGAATTAGAATGTGAATTAGTTGAGTTTGAATTTGATCTTGATATTTTTGAATATTTCTTCTTTTGTTCTGCTTCATTAATTATTTTTTGTAATGTTTTAGCATTCATGGATGAGTGATGTCCATAATGTTTGTATTTGGATCTATCTATATTTACACTCTTGATATTACCAATTAAATTAGATGGGGAATCATCTAATGCTTCATCTTCTTCATCATTTGCATCATTATCCTTATCTTCATTATCTTCATCACTATCATCTTCAACAGCTTCATCCATTATTATACTTTTCTTAACTGTTTCTTCCTTCACATCAGTCTTATCTGATTTTGCATCGTCATCATCATCATTATTATCATTATCATTATCATTATTAGTATCATTAGTGTCATTAGTGGTATCATTATTATTATTATTATTAGTAAGATTTTCAAGACTAGACTTTTTCAAATCTTGTTTAACATCATTATCAAAATCTCTGATTTTAGAAACAATTGGAACAACATTAAAATTTTTTAAATTATTCAAATTATTATTTAAATTATTCAAATCATTATTTAAATTATTCAAGTTATTATTTTCATTAGTTGAAATTGGATCACTGGAATTAGGATCATTCATTAGATTAATTAAGGATATCAATTTGGAAAAATAAATTTAATTAAAAACATAAAACGAATGGAATAGAATCTAATAAATAAATTTATTTAAAATGGGTAAAAATGCAAAAAAAAAATTATAAAATGACAAATCTGGAATATTAATTATGAAAAAATATATGAATTGTATTATGAAAAAAATGGTTTATGGAAAAATGGTTTATGGAATAATTGTATTATGGAAAAATTGTGTTATGAATAAGTTGTGTTATGAATAAATTGATTTATGAAAATTATATGAATTGAAGTAAAGTTAGATCTTACAATAATATCTTAAACCTTGTGGAAAAGATTAATAAATGATTTTTCAAACACAAAAAAGGTTTAAAGGAAACTTTGAAATTAAAAAAATTAAAAATTGAAATTTTTTGAAAAGGGAGAGGGGGAAGTATATAAATATATTTATACAATCAAGAAGTTCCTTTAAAAGGTAAAAGTTGATATTAAAATAATATAATATTGGGTTTATGAAAAATCTCATTCAAATCAAACTCTTTACCTAAAAGGGAAAAGTTGAGATTATGCATATTGATGCATTTAATTAAAAAACCCAAAACAATTATGAAATGAAATTACTGGATTACAGTGTCAGTATAGTACTATTATAGTACTATTATAGTATTATTATAGTATTACAGTCTCATTATTACTATTATAGTATCATCATTATAGGATTGATAAGTGTTAGTGTTCATTTAGATATTGAGCACCTAATCGTCAGATTTGAATGCGCAGATCTTAAGCTTGAAATCGAAGGAAAGAGTTGGAGCTAAGATTATGATGTGTAATATGGTAATAATAATAATTGTAATAATAATTGTAATAATAATTGTAATAATAATTGTAATAATTGTAATAATTGTAATAATATATTGTAGTAATAATAACTTGTATTTAATAATAAAATCTGTTTATATTACCTAATTCAATCAAATGGATTTTCCATTTTAATTACACTTCCTATTACGGTAATTTTGATAAAATCTCATTAATTTTTACTAAAACCTATTTTGATGCAGTTTTTTTCCATTGGTCACCTGGTTGATATGCTTTTCCTTTCACATGTGAACGGAAGACAGTGGAAATGGTATATACTCATATGATGTATCTATTATTATCAATCGTTAGAATCGTTAGAATCGATAAATCAACAATAATCCCTACAAACTCTGGTTGGTTTTTCTGTTACTCATTAGTAGTAAAGTGAAAGGGACAACCCTCATTTCTCAATTTCTATAGATGGTAAATTATAATACTCCTCTTTAAAATCATTATTTTGACAAAGCAAAAACTAATTAAGGGTTATTATTCTCATTATTACAATTGTAAATCGGAGTTAGATCCATTTTAATTTAGTGACATTTTAGTGATATTTTAGTATTTTAGTGATATTTTAGAGACAACTTATGGAAATTTGCATAAATAATAAGAATTTGCATAAATAATAGGAATTTTCATAAATAATAGCAAATTTAATAATACTCCAACTTTTTCTTTTTGGTGGTTTAAATTATTTTATTTGTTCCTATTTGATGTTCACTTTAGTTTTTCAAATCCCCCTTTTTTAATATCTAGATTAAATCCCCTTACACTTTGTTAAACTTTTTTTTGAGTAATTTACCCACTATTTTGAATTGTTTTCTCCTTAGCCGTATTTTCCTTTTCTTTCTATTTATTTCTTTTCCTTCTATTTATTTCTTTTCCCATTTTCCTTTCCTTTATACCCTTCAATAGTTTCCTTCAATTTTTTACCTTTCTCTTTACTTCGATTATATAATACAAATGTCAATTTTTGCAGTCAAAAGTGCGACAAGGTAGATAAGACTGGGTCAACAGAAGCTGAGAGACAAAAGGTAGAATGAATAATAATGAAATTATCACTAATTCTGAAAGTGAAAAAATTATTATAATTGCAATTGGAGGGCCTTCATCTTCAGGTAAAACAACTATAACTAAAAATTTAGTTAATTTATTTAAAAATTGTAAAATTATTCATCAAGATGATTTTTATTTCCCAACTGATAAAATCCCCATTAAAGATGGTCAAATTAATTGGGATCATCCTGATGCTATAGATTTTGAATCATTAGAAA
Source organism: Yamadazyma blattariae (assembly GCA_030581595.1). Classification (NCBI taxonomy): domain Eukaryota; kingdom Fungi; phylum Ascomycota; class Pichiomycetes; order Serinales; family Debaryomycetaceae; genus Yamadazyma; species Yamadazyma blattariae. The sequence continues at coordinate 557,952 of JAKTTU010000002.1, read as the reverse complement.
ATTATATTAAAAAGATAAAATCAAGTAATTATAATGATTTGGAAATTGAAAGTGAAGATTTTAAAAGTTTAGAACTTGATATTGATTTAAAATTATCAACTGATCAAATTAATCATTTTAAAAAAATTTCAGAAAAATTCAATAATTATAAATTTATATTAATTGATGGTTTCATGTTATATAATAATGAAAAATTAATTAAATTATTCGATTTAAAGATTTTTTTTTATTCAAATTATGAAAATTTAAAATTAAGAAGAAGTAAAAGAAAGGGGTATGCAACAACTGATGGATTTTGGGTTGATCCTCCAAATTTTTTCGATGATATAGTTTGGCCAAGTTATGAAAATTTTCATAAACAATTGTTTAAAAATAATGATGTTAATGGTGATTTAAATGATTATGCAGTAACAGATTTAAATATTAAAGGTTATAAAAATGATGAAAATTCAAATTTAGGAGATATGGTGCAATGGACTTTGGATGAAATATCAGTTTTTTTACACCAAAAATAAGAGACATATTAGATTTAGAAAGAAAGAAGATTTAGAATAGAAATAAGATTTAGAATAGAAATAAGATTTAGAACAAGATAGATATAGAATATTATATATTTTTACAAACTAATTTTTACCTTTTGATTTTTTTGATTTTTTCAATTTTCTAACTTCTTTCATTTCTTCTTCATAAATATCTTTAGCATCTTCTTTCTTTCTTTTAATTTTATCATTTTTAACACTAATAACTCCATTACCTTTAATTGCTTTATTTATATTTTTATTATCCCAATTTTCTTCATCAGCAATTGCATATCTATCTAAATTAATAGCATTAATTAATTCTCTTTGTTTTAATTTTAATTCACTTAATACTTCTTCACCTTCCTTGGTTAAATCATCATTATCAATTTTTTCAAAATTTTCTTCAAATTCATCACCACCATCAATATTTTCAACTTGTTGATCTTTTAAAATTGGCATAGTTTCTTCAATTGATTTATTTAAAATTTCTCTAAAATAATTTGAAAATTTCCTAATAATTTTGGCAAACATTGCCATTGCTTGATTATTTGGTAAATTTAATTCTTGTGAAATATTATCAATATTTTTATGTTGTAACCCAATTGATAATAATATTGCTGATTGAACTGATGAAAGATTAATATTATTATTAGTTCTCTTGCTAAAATATAATTGTGATAATATTGGTAACATATCAATTATAACATGATAATCTAATAAATTATTAGCATAAGAATCTAATCTTTTTAAATCAAATGGTGATAAAATTTCATCTAATTGTGATTTAGTTAATTCTTTACCATTACCACCAAGATTTTCTTCGTCTGATTCAATTGATTCAATAATATTTAAACATTGAATTGATTGGAACTTTTTAAATTCATATGATAATAATTGTAAAAATCTTTTATGGAAATCTTTAGAAAATTCATTTAACCATTTATTTTCTCTATTTTCTAATACTTTAATCATAACATTAGTATGTTCACCAGTTAATTCATTCGCAGTTTGTCTTAAATAAACTGGTTTAAAATTTAATTTTTTCCAAAATTTAAATAATTGTGGTGTTAATCCATAGGAAACTCCTAAATAATGTAAATAATATGGTGGTTTTTCTGATAATTTTAATAATAATGGTGGTAAAGTTTTAGCATCTCTTAATTTAATTTCATCTTTTAATGATCCACTTTTAATTTCTTCATCACTTATTCTACTAATTGATGACGATGAATTAGAACTATCATAATTATTATTATTAGTTTCATCAATACTAGTAAATTTACCTTCAAAATAATCTCTTAATAATTCAATGGCTCTTGAACCGTAACCCATACTTGAATATTCAGGATTAGTTGCAATTCTAACAATTCTAGCACCTGATAATGATGCAAATTCTTCATCTTGAAATTGTTGTGAAATTAACCATGGGATTAAATCACCTCCAGCTCTTTGACCTCTTGATAATGATTTTCTAACACTATCTTTTGAAATTTCACCTTCTAAAGCAATTTGAATAACAACTAATGGATCTGGAACTTTATTACTACCATCGTTTGGTGGTAATAATACAAATAATTGATGGGCTGGTGCATCACTCATTAATTGTAAATCATTTGGTGAATTCTTATAATGGGATGAAACATAAAGGGCCATCATTTTCTCTAAGAAATTTTCTGAAACTGGATGATATGAAAAAAGTGTATCCCTATTAACTATGAACAAATCACATTCTGATGGATGTGGTAAGCTTTTACTTACAAAATTCTTATTTTTATTAATTTTAACATCTAAACATAATAATTTATTTAACCATTTTTCAATTGGATCTCCTGGGGCATATCTAATTGGTTCATCAAGTATAACTTCTTGAAATTTTCTAGTAGTTATACTTCTCGAAAATTCATTTGATCCATTCTTTTTATCATCTCTTGATACAATAACTGTATCATCACCTCTATTACCATTGTTGGTTGTACCTTTAATACTACTTGATAATGACTGATCACGTAATTGTTGAATTAATTTTAATGATAAGGATCTACCAGTACCTTCATACCCATTAATAGTTGATGCCATAAAAATTAAATATGGACCCATTAATTTTTTAACAATTGGTAATGGGATTGCCGCAGCTTCATCAATAATTAACATTTCAGCTTGTGATAATAATTGATAATCATTTGGTTGAATATATTGAATAACTTGACGATGTTCACGTTTAACATCAACTCTAACAATGGCATTATTGAAAGTTGAACTTGTTGATTGAATAATATCATAATCACTATGTTCAATATACCCCAAAGCATCAAAACCTTTAAAAATAAATTCGAATAATGTTTTTAAATTTTCTGGTGATGGGGAAGTAACATAAATATTTGAATAACCATTAGCAATGGCAGCGGCAATAGATATACCTAATGCAGCAGATTTACCTCTACCTCTACCAGCGGTTAACGCAATTGTGGTATTTAATGATTTTTCAGTAATTACATCAATAAATGATAAAATTGCAGTTGCTTGATTTTGAGTTTTGGCTAAATTAATTAAACTACCAGTTGGTTCAATACCTTTTAAACTTTCTTTTAAATCTTTTAATTCTTTTAATTTTGGACTTAAATTTTCTTCATCATTATCATCTTTTGGTGGTAATGGTTTAATATTTTTACCTCCTGAAATTGGTAAAACATTTAATTCATCATCAACTACTAAACAATTGGCACATGAACCTAATGATAATAAAAATCTTTCATTAAATCTTGCAACAACATCATTATGAGCTTCAGTTCTATAACGACTATGAATATCCATTGTCATAGTATATAATTGTTTTAATGATGTCATTGATTTTAATAATATAACAACTAAACCTCCACCTTCAACAGTTTCAATTGTTCTAGCTAATAAATTTGGAGTCATACCTTCAAAATCTTGTAAAATACACATACCATAAGTATTACCTAAAATTTTTTCAGTTTCTTTATAATAAACATATCTAATATTTTGATTTGAAATAAATGCTTCAAATGGATCTTGTTCATTAATTTCTCTTATTCCTCTTTTAATATCCTTTTTAATCTTAGCCTCTCTTTTTTGTCTATGAGATGTAAAACCTAATAATTTTTTCTTATAAGCCCATAATACTGATTTATTCATCTTTAAATTTGCTGACATCATTAAATAATGAAGATTTGGTAATTGATTTTTAGCTTTATCTCCAACAATAAAGAAAAAACTTCTTTCATTTTCTTGAACCCCATTACGGATCAATGTTGGAATTCTTGAATCAATAGCCTTTTTAACCATACTGTTGTTAATAATCTGTTATTGATGGGTTATATAAAAATTGAAAATTAATTTTGAGAAGAGGTGAGAATTCGATGAGTAGTGCGATGATATCTTCTCTTTAATCTTGTCCTTAACTATGGGGGATTCATTTATACTCATTTTCCAGCAGTTTTTGTTAGGAGCCGTAAGGTATTAAATTACATTGGTAGGTATAGTATTTTATTGAATACAGTGTATTAAAGCTTGATAGTTTTTTTAATTAGTTAATGGTCTTTAAAATTATCATTTCTTCTCACACACCCGTACACCCAAACATTTTTTTTTTTTTTTGCAGCTATTTTGCAAAATAAAAAATCAAATCTCACACTAAAAGCCACAAAAAGGTTTTAGGATCAAAATTCACAAAAGCAAAAAAAAGTCAGAAGATTTTAGTAAATTCAATTGATCCACAAAATGGGAAGATTAAAGAAGTCAACCAATAAGAATCCTAAGAACCAACCTAAAGTTAAAAAAAATAAATCATTCATTAAGACTAATAAAGTTAGTAAAAAGAAGAATAAAAAAGCCGCCCAAGTAATTAATAATGATTATTTATCAATTAATAATAATTTAGGTTCAATTGTTGATTGTGGTGATGGTGAGGAAGATACGTTTTGTATAAGCAATGATCTTATTGCTAATATTGGTTTATGTGAAGGTAATAGTAAAAATAATATTATTGATCAAAAAGACACAGATGGTATTAAAGTAAAGATCGAACAAGATAAAATTAGTAAAGATGAAAAAATTAATGATAATTTATTAGGAATTAAAATTGAAAAAGGAGAAGAAGTTAAAGATATTCCTACCAATGGTGAAGAATTAGGAGAAGTAGGAGAATCAGGAGAATTAGGAGAAGTAGGAGAAGTAGTTGTTAAAAAAGAAGTAGAAGAAGATGAGGTTGGCGCTTTCGCTGATGATGAAGATAGAGAAGATAAAAAATCAATTTTAGGTATTAAGCAATTTATTGCTGTTAATAATCTTAATAAATTAGATAAAAAAAAAGTTGCACCAAGATCAAGTGAACAATTTAAAGTTGGACCAAAATTTTTAGAAACTGAAGTTAATAGAAAAATCTTTATTACTTCAACAAATGAATCAATTATTCCAATCTTAAATGCAAGGGTTGATAGAGGATTTGATTTAATTGATAATGAATGGATTGGCTATAAACGTAATTATTTTACATTAGTTTCATCATTTCAAATTTTAAATAAAAATAGAGATATTTTTTATAAAGAAAAATTTCATATTTTTGGAGTTGATAATGAAAATTTAAATTTAAAATGTTTTGCATTAAGGTTAGTTTCAAATTGTTGTGAAGAAGATGTAAAAGTAAATTTAATTCAACATACTGCTAAAAGAGATAGAGGTCCTCAATATCTGCCACCAGTTTATCCTGCAATTCCTGGAGTTTTACCAAATCATCATATAATTAAACAATCTGCAAATATTAGAAATGGTTCAAAAATTGATCAATTTAATAAATTATTTTTCATTAATTTAGATGATATTAATAAAGAATATGATAAAGAAATTATTAATAATTCAATTATTAAAAGTTATCCAAATGGTAAAATTACAACAGTTGCAAGATATGAAAGAATGCAATTTTCAACTTCAATTAATTATCGTAAACCTGCTTTAGTTAATAGACATTTTGTTTTAAGAGTTGAACTTTTAGGAGTTTTAGAAGATGGTAGATATACTATATTAGCAACAACTGAAAGTCCTCCATTAATTGTTAGGGGTAGATCACCATCAAATTATCAATTAGCAAAAGCTAATTTTAAATCAATGATGAAAAAACAACAACAACAACAAAAGAAGAAACAAAATTCAAATAATGATGATGATAATGATAACGAAAATAAAGAAAACAAAGAAAGTAATAGAAAAAATAAAATGCCATTTAAACAAAATTTTAGTGATGATGATCAAGATGATGAATTTCAAGATGCATTAACTGATTTTAATACATCTTCACCAAAATTTAAACTTTCACAAAATAATGGTAAAATTAAACTTAATAATTCAAATTCTAATTCAAATTCACTTAATGTTTTCAAACCTCAGGTTAAAACTACTGAATCAATTATTGAAAATATTAGAAGAGCATTAAGTTTAGCTGATAAATTATCAAATATTTATCATGATGAAGAACCACCAAATAATGATATTATTTCATCATCATCACCATTAATTAATAATCTTTTATCAGAGGCTCCGAAAGATATTTTAAGCGATTCAACTAATCTTATTGGTAATAGTTCAAGAGTTAATGGTTATTATTTAGATGATGAATTAATGTTTGATCCAACCTTATCATCACAAAGAAATAATGATTTTTTTAGTGATGATGATAAAGTTACTGATAAAAGTAGGGATAAATATAGAGATAATTCAAATAACAACGACCATAAACATAAACATAAGCATCATAGACACAGAAAACATAAAAGTAAGCATAAACATCATCATAAAGAGAATAAAATTATTGATGATTTAAGTTCTATGAAAGTTAATGATTTAAGACCTTCAACTCCAGTTGAACAAGATGAGCAAGAAGAAATTGATTCAAGTTTTAATAAATTTCAGCAAGAGATGGAAGAATTACAAAAGGAAGTTTAAAATCATTTTTGTGTTTACCAACACTAATAAAGTACAATTAATTTTCTCAAAATATCTCAGTCTCTGTTAGCGTCTGTCAACGGCTCTCGCAGTCTCTCACTCTGGTCTCAGTTCATTCATTTTAACTCGCATTTTTTTTTCTTCAATCGTTGAATTATAAATGTTATTTTTCAGTTTTTTTAAGACTCTTGTTGATCAAGAAGTGATAGTTGAATTAAAGAATGATATCGAGATAAAAGGAGTATTGAAATCAGTTGATCAATTTTTAAATTTAAAATTAGATAATATATCATGTACAAATGAAATTAAATATCCTCATTTAACATCAGTTAAAAATTTATTTATTAGAGGTTCAACTGTTCGTTATGTTCATCTTAATGCTAATGCTGTTGATTGTACATTATTACAAGATGCATCCAGAAGAGGTATGTTTTTGAATTTGTTTAAGTGGGGTGTACTTTTGAGAGCCCTTGTATTCTTCGATTGATTGGATTTAATTTTTATCAATTGTCAAAGGATGCAGTAATATGATACTACTGGGTATCGATTATGAGATATGATTTACTAACGACTTTTTAGAAGCTATGCAAGCAGCAAAATAAATGATTAATGTATTATAGATAAATATATAAGTTAAGTATTTTTTTTAATTATTGTTATTCTTACTATTTAATACCGTATTTTTTTCAAATTGATCTCATTTATTTTCATTATTTAATCTAGCGAAACATCTTGCTCTTGAATGTCCTGTCTTATTACAGTACGAACATACTTTTTTAGATTTATTAGGATATTTCTTTTGCTTTATTTCATTTTTGTCCGAATTATCATCATCAGTATTTTTACCCTTTAATAAATTTGAATTATTTAAATTTGAACTATTTGAATTACTTGAATTGTTGATTGAAAGGTGTCGTATTTCATTCTCTATCTTTTCAGTTTTAGAGTTAAGGTCAGGAACTCTAATTAATCTTTTAGGTATTATAACATAATCATTATCAGTTTTTTGTTCAATAATTTTCATTAATTCATCATCATTTATAGTTTCATCATTTTCAATTGGTAATTGTTCAATATATTTATTAACTATTTGTAATTTAGATGTATATTGTAGTTTTAAACTTTCTAATTCTTTTATTTTGGAAGTTATTATTGATGCTAAATCTCCAACGCTTTTCAGTACATCTACAATTGACATTATAGAATTGAGAATTTGAGAGATGCAAAATTGAGATGAGTCTACATAGTTAAATTACAGTGGTATTTTTTTTCCAACAAAAATTGTAATTGAAAAAGAGAAATCCCAGAAGATAGACATGAATAGTATAATTAGTAAAGTTAACCCTTGTTAAAAATTAATATGGTTAGATGGTCGGTTCAATAATTACCCATGAACCCTGTCACTCTACACAAATTGGGTAAACAACCGGAACAAATTGATCCCAAAAACCGTTCGCCATAACCTTAATTTTTAATATCTCCAACATAAAACTCCTCTTATCATTTATAATTATCATAGTACAACTGGCAAATTATTGAGCCGATTGCTCTAAATTTGAAGTATAAAGTTTCGGTGGTAATTGTGAGTGGTCTTTCATGAGGGACAAATTCAAGATTTCAATAGTCAAAACAAGGCATTGTGATCAAAGGAGTCGCTATATGTGCAGTATAGAACTGTACTTGTTATTGTAGTTTAATAGTCTTTTTGTAATATCTTATTCTTGTATAATTGAAAAGTCTTATCGATTGGCCACAATGAACCGAACCAAACATATTTGGACTGATTCTTGAGTCGACATGGTTCAAACCTGATAGTTTTCATAAGTTGAAACTGAACATATAAAACTGTAACGTCAGAGTGGTTATTTACTTATGTATGGGGTAATTTGCTTCATTTTATGTTTGTAAGTTTCCCACTTCATGCTTCGTCTATTGTCTGTCGCATACTAACAGGGTAAAAGTTGCCAGGATTTTGGCACCCTGTCAATTACCAAAAAGCAACCATAAATTCAATTTATTTCCAACATTAGCGTGAGTTTAAGTATACAATACGTCTAATCAATATAGAGAAGTTATAAAGAGTAATACTTTAATCTGTCATCAAAAAAGCTATCATTGATGATTAAGATAAGACTGGAAAACTTCTGCATAGATTTACAATTTCGGAGTTTTGTGAACCTCGAAAACCCAACTTTTGACCCCACATCCTAATAAAGTCAAAAAAGTCAAAAATAGACAGGTATTTTAAAACAATTGTTCCAGTAACATCATCGACCCGAAAGCAAAGCTTATTATAGTTACCAAACCTATCCTGTGTGGATAAGCCTATGTGGAGATATCAATAATGAATGAAATTATGCATAATCTGGGGTAATACAATAAACCACACAAAATTATCAAAAAGAAGATCAGATCTTATATATAAATGTGCTTTAAAGACATAAAGTTAAAAAAAAAATATATAGAAATAAAAATCTTAATAAAGTTTTGAAAACCTTAGAATTATTATGATTGAATTTACATTTTTTGATTTATTTAGAAGACATGATAAAGATCAAAGTATTAGTCAATTTACTGACCTTAATATAGACCTGAGTCTGAAAATTGCTGAAGATGATGATACTGATATTGTTAAAACTGCCATTCCAGGTGTTTCACATTTAGAAGAATTAGCTAGAACTCAACAAAAAATTGAACATGAATTAACAAAATTTCAAGCTGCCAAAGAATATAAAAAAATTGTATTTTATATTGCAGTTTGTGTTTGGACAATGATTTTATGGGGATATGAAAGTCAAGCAGGTGGTATGGTCCTTTCAATTCCTCAATTTAGAGAAGATTTTGGTAAAAAATTTGGCGATTCTTATGTTCTTGATGCTAAATGGCAAAGTGCTATTAGTGCCGGACCAACTGGTATTCTTGCCGTTGGTGCATTAGCTGGTTCTTGGTTAGCTGATAGGTATGGAAAACGTAGAATTTTATTTTTAGCTTCAATTTTAAGTATTCCATTTATTACTTTAGAATATATTGCTGTGACAATTGAAGTTTTCTTTGTTGGGAAATTCTTTAATGCTTTTTGTTTAGGTTTTATTGCAACTACTGCTTCTGCTTATACTTCTGAAATTGCTCCATTGGCGTTAAGAGGTATTTCGTCAGGTTTAATTGCTTTATCAATTTGTGTTGGACCATTTTGTTGTGTTTTAATTAATAATACTACAGTTGCTTTTACTTCAAGAATGGCTTATAGAGGTATATTTATTCCTCAATGGATATTTGCTGTTACTTCATGTATTGGACAATTATTCCTTCCAGAATCACCGTATTATCTTCTTAGTAAAGGTAGAGACAAAGATGCAATTAAAGAATTAAAAAGAATGTACTCTGGTAATATTGAGCCACATTATGCATTAATGAAAGTTACTGTTGAAGAAGCTTTAGTACTTTCATCAAATCAAGGTGGTTATTTGGATTGTTTTAAATCAAAAGATCTTCGTCGTACACTTTTAGTTATATTTGCATTTTTCATGCAAGCTTTTGCTGGTGTTGCTTATGTTACAAATTATTCTACATATTATTATCAAATTTCAGGTTTTACAACAAAAAAGTCATTTCAAATTGCATGTGTTGCTCAAGCATTATCAGTTTTAGGTCTTAGTTGTTCATTTTTCTTTATTGATAGAATTGGTCGTCGTCCATTAATTATTGTTACCATGGGTATGCTTACTATTGTTAATTTACTTATTGCAAGTACTGGAATTGATAAATCAAATAAATCAGCAGTTTTAACATCTGCTTCATTCATGTGTCTGTACAATTTCTTTTATAATATTGGTATTGGTAGTGTTAGTTATTTAATTGGTAATGAAGTATCAAGTGTTTTCTTAAGAGTTAAAACTTTAGCAATTGCTTATTTTATCAATAATGCTTTCCAATGTATGTGGACTGCAGTTCTCCCATATATGTTTAATCCTGATCAAGCAAATATGGGATCTTCAATTAATTTTATTTTTACTGGGTTTTCATTCGTTTCAGTTTTCATATTTTATTTTTACTTACCAGAAACTGCTCATAGATCATTTGAAGAAATTGATGAATTATTTGCATTAGGTATTAATCCTAAAAAATGGAAACAATACAAAACTGAAAAGGAAGTTAAAACTGATGAAATTACTAGACTGGATGTTAAACAAGAAGTTGAATATATTGAAAAAGTATAATTTGTGTAGTTAAATAGTTATTTTTTTATAGTTAAATGAGTTAATTTATGGGATGAATTTGTTTTCGACCATGCCTATCTCTTCTTGTTCTAACTGGTTGAATTAAATTTGAAGCAATTCTCCCACCTGAGCTACCAGAACATTCCAATATCTTAGAGGATTCAATGGAGGGAAAAAAATAGTAGTTAGAAGAGTATTTGTTAACGTGAAACGAAAAAGGTTCAACTATAAAACCCCACACGAGAATAGCCCACTTGATAAAAATATGAATTATTAAAATTAAGGGTTGAATCATGTAAGATTTTTTTATTTTTTTTTTTAATACTATTTTTGGCAATGGATAAAACGTTAAAATTTTTTACTACTCCTTCAATATCACCCCAACATTTATCAAAATTTCGTATTATTTATATTAGAAGTGTTAAAATAGATTGATGTAAACAGTAAATGCAATTTCTAATTATTTCGTGGTTAAAATCCAAATTTCTTGAAGGAAAGTTGAGTCATATGCCATGAGAAGCGCAACAAAATTTGCTGTGATGGCTCTGGAAGAAGCGCATCCATTGTGTACTCACATTTTACTATTACAATAGAAATGTCCGGTTCGATCCCTGCGGTCGATTATTAGATTATTCGAGTAGTCAATAATTCTATTTTCAGCAATGAGTGACACTATCACTGGAGGGAAGTAATTCAGCACAGTACGTTACCCGTAGTGGAGGCGAAACGGATGGCATTTCTCTGGTTATGTGGTAAGTTATGGGTATCTGTTGTTGCAACTTCTAAATTCTTTTTTTTTTTGCACCCATTAGCTTTGTTATAATTGATCTTTTTAATCTAAAGAAGTAGGAGAAAAGTAAAGAGAAAGAAAGGACAGTCTTTATGTATTAATCTTGTTTTTTATAAAATCTTTTTAATGCCATCTGTATGTCACTTCTTATTAAGAATAACATACTAATTAAACATACTAAGCATATCAATCCACTCTTTATTAAACCCATAAAAGATGTTGTTGGACCTAAATACCAATTTAATGCAAAACCTGAAAATGCAATAGATAAATTTTTAATTAAGAAATAAGTTATTTTTGAATGATTTAACCCAATTTTTTTACTAAAATAATTATTAATGAAGATTGAACAATAAATTATTCTTAGACTCATATTTATAATATTTGTTAAAATTAATCCAATTATACCAAAATTATATTTTTCAATTAAAATACACAGTAAAAATAAAATAAATATACTGGTGATTGACATAAAATAAGAATAATTTTTAGTTTGAATTGAATTTGAAATTGACATTAAAAACCCTTCTAAAACTCCATTAAATGCTAAAAATGGTAAATAACAAATATAAATTGGGAAAAATTCAAATAAATCAGTATTTATCCAATTTGATGATTTACCACCTAATAAAAATCTAAGTAAAAATGAACCATTGAAAAATCCACCAATAAATATTAAAATTGAAAATTGTAAATAAAATATAAGTAAATAAGACATAATATTTAAAGCATTTTGATAATGAATTTTATTTTCTTTTGAACTTTCTTTTGAATCATCTTTAATTTGTGATAAACTTCTTGTAAATGATAATCTAACAGATTCTTCAATTGGTTGAAATAATAATCTAACAATTATTGATCCATAATTATTCATTACTGAATAAACTCCACGTTCAAGAATTGAAAAAAATGAATTAACTAAATATTTATCACCTTCGGTTAAAATTTGTTTAAAAATCATTTGAATAAATGAAATTTTCCAAAAATTTAATACTTCATTATCTAAATAATTTGTTCCATTTGGTTTATTTGGAATTATATTTATTTTATAATTTGAAATATTTGAAATATAACAAATAAATAAACTAAATGAGTATATAAATTGTCCAATTGCAAATCCTAATAATATTAAACCATTTCTATTATATTCATCTAATTGATTTGAAATTCTAGTAATATTTAAAACAATTAAAACGGTTGATATACATCTTAAAAATACTGAAATTCCTTCATATTTACTTCTTTTTTTAAAATCTAAATTATATTGATTTAATGCATAAATTGGTTCAATAATTAATTCTAATATTGTCAGTAACCAAAATAATCCAACAGTATAAGGGAAATAATTAGCTAATTGATTAACTTCAATAAAAGTTTCACTGAATGATTGCCAACCAATTATTATAATAGAAATTGGTATACCAATGATTAATGATAATATACCAAAATTAAAGATAAATTGATGAGTTTGAACTATATTTTTACCAGATTGAGTTCTTTGATTTGATAATCTTTCAGCCTCACGACTAAAGAATAATATGGTTGAATATAAAAAATCTAAATATGATGAAATACCAAAAATTGTAGGTGAAACGTATCTAACAAGTAATTGATTTAGCAAAAACGTTAATAGTTTTGAAACCATCTGAGTTAAAATCAAAAGTGAAGCACCTTTACCAGGATTAGGGTCAATTGAAGTCTCTGTCTTTGTATCCTCCTTTACCTTTGAGTCATCATCACCAGCTTTTGGATCCACCATATTAAAATACCAACTCACTCTCACTCACACTCTCTCACACTCTCTGTCTCACTTACTCACTCACTCACTCACTCACTCACTCTCTGTTATATGAGGTTTAACCTCACTATAGAATCTGATCTGGTGTAAATTGCCCAATTCAAAATATGGTGCTAAAATTTACCGCGTCCCTTCGCGACAAGACTGACGTTTACTCACACCTCAGTTTACGTTGGTCCAAGAAAGTTCTTCGCAGATTTTGTAGAGGAAGACTCAGAATTTAGCCATTAACAGCTTTGATAAAGTAATAACTTAACTATCGCCAAACAGTTATCACCAAACAGTTACCACCAACTTTTAAAATTTGAAATTAGAACAGAAGATTAGTGAGATCAATAAGGGGAGAGACGTTCATAGAGAAGGAGGCCCTATTCACAAGAGAGAGAGAAAGAATCATTAATATAAGAAAAACAAGTTTGGTATAGAAGAACAATCCCCATAATAAATCTTTTAGGTATTGATTTTGGAGCATAAACGAAGGAAGAATAGAGAGAAGATATTGAAACAAATTTCATATTTCAAACAAGTCTTTAATTTTAATAATAAAAGTTACACTAAAAAAAGTTTGAATTTCAAACAAATAGAAGTAAAAGTTTAGAGAAATTTTTTTTTAAAAAAAATAGAAACAACGAACGACCATGGATCCAAATTCAATTAATCCTCAAGAAGTTGAATTAAGAGAACAAGATAGATGGCTACCCATCGCAAATGTTGCTAGATTAATGAAAAATACATTACCAACAACTGCAAAAGTTTCAAAAGATGCAAAAGAATGTATGCAAGAATGTGTAAGTGAATTTATTTCATTTGTTACAAGTGAAGCAAGTGATAAATGTCTTCGAGAAAAACGTAAAACAATTAATGGTGAAGATATTTTATATTCAATGCATGATTTAGGATTTGAAAATTATGCAGAAGTTTTAAAAATTTTTTTAGCAAAATATCGTGAACAACAAGCAATGAGACAAGAAAGAGGTGAAATTAAAATGACAAAAAGACAAATTAAAGCTCAAGCTGCTCAACTAGCGGCTCAACAAGTTGAAATGCAAGATAATCTTAATGATGGAATTGAAGATTCCAATATTAATGGAATTAATGGACATAATGGGAATAATAATGATAGTAATAATAATAATAATAATGTTGAAAACAATGTAGAAAATAATGTAAATAATGTTCATGATGATGATGAAAATGATGATTCAAATGGATTAGCTTTAGATGATGAAAATAATAATATAAAAGATAATCATCATGTTAAATTAGAAGATGAAGGTAATAATGGATCAGAGTCTTCAGAATCATTCTTCGATGAATATGATACTAATAATCATAATAGTAGTAGTAGTCATAATAAATCTAAAAAAGAATATGAATATGATGATTTTATTGGTGATCCAAGTGATGCTCAAAATATTGATGAATTAGCTAAACAATTAACTAATGATGAACCTGACATAGATAGTTTAACCGCAGGAATTACTAATAATGCAAGTAATGGGTATTTTTAAATTATAAAGACCTGTTATATTATAAAATAAAAAGAAAAAGAAGATTTTAAAATTTTGCTTGTTTTCCCATTTTAGTTCTTGTAAATTGTGTTATTATTTATTTTTATATTAGTATTATTAAATTATAGTTTTAAAAAATGTACATTACCTTATATTACCTAATTACCTAATTACCTATATAACCCTATATTACACTTATTCCTTCCAGAATAAAAATCCTATGTTCTTTTGTTTTCGTTTTATTTTATATTTATATTTGTAGTTGTGTTTGAACTTGTGTTTGATTTATTTTATCAGTCAAATCCTTATTTGAATTACCAATTTTAACTCTACAAACAGGACAGTGATTTGAACAATTTAACCAATTTTTTAAACAAGTATAATGGAATGTATGATCACAAGAATCAACACATCTAACACCATCAGAATTTGAATTATTTAAATAATCAAAACATATTACACATTTTGAATCTGAATCAATTAATAAATATTTACTATTGTTAATTGTTCTTTTTTCAAAACTAATTAAACATCTTAATTTAATAATTAATAATCTTAAACTTAAATAAGATGATGGTAAAATGTGAATGGGGAAAGTATAAAAATATAAAAATAAAACTGAAAAAATGCAAGTCATTGCAAATCTTGCTAAATTAATAAAAATTTCAACAATATTTAAAATTTTAGTAAAATTCAATTTAGAATTTTTAAAAATTACATTATGATGTTTATTATAAATTGAAATAAATTTTAAACCTGTGAAAAATAATAATGGATAAATATTAAAAATTTCAAATCCAAAAATTGCAATTAAAATATTATCTTGAAAATCTAAAAAATCTGATTTATTATTATTGGTATTATAAATATAAAAAGATTGATGAAAGAATAAAATCATTAATATTATATCAATAAAATTTATTATTAATATTCCATAACCTAATTTTTTAAATTGTTTTAATTTAATTAAATTATTATTTTCAAAATTATTTGAAATTGTATAAAGTCTATCATTTAATAAAAAATGGAAAGATTTTAATAACATAATACAAAAAAATAATCCAGAATATTTTAAAAATTCATTAACAATAGTTGAATTTAATAATTTATTATTATATTTATCATTATTTTTAACTTCTCTTACAAAAATTAAAAATCCGAACCAAAATTCCCAAATTGTATAATGAACTTTTTCACATAAATTGTTAAATTCATCATTAGTTAATTTACCAAATATTGACCATTTAATTAAATTAGCAATAACAACAATTCCCAATAAAATTATTTGAATTAATTTAAAATGAATTGAAGGATTTATTTGGGTAATTGAATTTATTTGAAAATTCGTTAAATGATAATTATTAAATATACTCAAAGGATTTCCATTCATATTAATACCTTTCACAGGGAAATTCCTTGAATCTTTAGAATAAGCTGATATCGTTAAAAATATTCCAACCTAAATGAAACCGTTAGTAAAAATGAACCATCTTCTAATTTTAAAATCACACGAGTGTTACAAATCCAGCTTCTCATCACGTCTAAAATTTCGTCTATTTCTTTGATCTATCCGAAACAACGTGTATAAAAAAATTTAGGTCATAATCAGCAACCATAATAACTTGAAGTATCCCAATGTTGCAACACTTGAGGGGCCAATTAAAAGGTGTTAACGTACCATTCCAGCTCTTAACCTCCATTTACTCTTCATCATGCAAAATGAAATCAATTCTCACTTTTGTCTCCTGACAGAAAAGTGAAATTTTGAGCCTTTTGATAGAGGGGTTTTATCTTGCGTTTACTAACGATTTAAGTGAAATTAAAATTTTTTAGTTCATACCTTCATGTAATGTTCAATTAAATAACTGTCCCTTTTTTCAGTTTTTTTCTAGTTTTTTTCTAGTTTTTTTCTGGTTTTTTTTTAGTTTGTTTTGGCTTTATTTGTTTTGCTATTACGGTGTGAAATTTACAAAGTTGATATTTGCAACCACAACTTTTTCCTCCCAATACACCTAAATCGATTTGGATTGTAGATTACTTTCTATGTTGAAGATAGCTATGTAGAACTCTATGTTTTGACGTGATTTGTTCTGCTTAGAGATAAGAGATCTCTGTTTTTGCGTGCATCACTTTCTATTATTACCTAAAGGAACTCTGATAACCAAAAAATTGAAGCAAAAATTGAAGCAAAAATTAGGAAAAAATTAGGAAAAAGTTGAAAAGAACATTCTAATACTCCTAGTTATACAGCAATACATACATTTAGTCTCTAAAGATACCCAAATTAAAGTATAGACCCCATCTAAGACTATTGGTGAAAATAGGCTGCAAAAATCTGGCTGCTGCTGCTGCCACTGGCAGTCGCAAAAAAAACTGAAAAATTTATGAGATGGGCTTCATTAATCAATATGGGAAAGAGAAATTTTAGAAAAAATAAAAACGATAAAAAGTTTGGTAATAGAGATAACAATAGGAAAGGTGGTAACTGGGTAGAAGGCCCAAGAGAAAATGATAAATGGGAAAAATATTATAAAGCAATGAATATTTTACCAGATGAAGAATGGGAAATTTTTAAAAAACATTGTCAAATGGATTTACCATTAACTTTTAGAATTACTGGATCTAGAGCTCATGCCAAAGAAATTAATCAAAATTTTATAGATAATCATGTTTCAAATTTAAAAACTATTGAATTTGAAGGAAATAATGTTGAACCAAAAAATTTAAGTTATTATCCAAATAATTTAGGTTGGCAAATTGATATACCAAAATCAGTTATGAGAAAGAATGAACAATTTGCTAAAACTCAAAGATTTTTAGTTTTAGAAACTGATGTTGGGAATATTTCAAGACAAGAAGCTGTTTCAATGATTCCCCCATTATTAATGGATATTAAACCAAATCATACAGTTTTAGATATGTGTGCAGCTCCTGGTTCAAAAACTGCTCAATTAGTGGAAGCTTTACATGCAAATGATGAAATTGAACCTCCAACTGGGTTTGTTTTAGCTAATGATTCTGATTATAAAAGATCTCATATGTTAGTTCATCAAGTTAAAAGATTAAATTCTCCAAATTTTGTTGTTGTTAATCATGATGCTCAATTATTCCCAAGAATTAAATTTGAAGGTGAAAATGAATTTTTAAAATTTGATAGAATTTTATGTGATGTTCCTTGTTCAGGTGATGGTACTATGAGAAAAAATTTAACTGTTTGGAAAGAATTTACCGTCGGTAATGGTCTTGGTTTACATTCTTTACAATTAAATATTTTAAATAGAGGTTTACAATTATTGAAAAAAGGTGGTAGATTAGTTTATTCAACTTGTTCTTTATCACCAGCTGAAAATGAAGCGGTTGTTGCCGCTGCTTTAAGAAAATGGAATGGTCAAGTTAAAGTTGTTAATGTTGACAATGAATTACCAGGTCTTATTAGACGTAAAGGTCTTAATACTTGGAAAGTTATTGGTAAAGATAATGAAGAAAGACAAGTTGGTGCTGAAGATGTACCAGCAACTGCTTTCCCACCTTCTGAAGAAGAAATCAAATCATTTAATTTAGAAAATTGTATTAGAGTTTATCCTCATTTACAAAATACTGGTGGTTTCTTTATTACTGTTTTAGAAAAAATTGATCCTGAAGCTAGTAAAAGATCAGCTGAAGAACCAGAAGAAGATGAATCATCTAAAAAACAAAAAACTAGTGAATCAACTTCAACTTCAACTACTACTACTACTGCAACTTCCACTAACACTACCACTGTTCCAACTAAACATGTTCAAATGAGAAAAGAAAAATTACCAAGAGATGCAAAGGAAGAACCATTTATCTTTTTAAGTCCTGATAATGAAGAATTAAAAAAATGTTTTCCATTTTATGGATTCAGTGATTCATTCCCAAGAGATTGTACATTAGTTAGAAATGCCACTGGTGAACCATTAAGGACTATTTATTATGTCTCACCAATTGTTAAAAAGCTTTTAACTACCCCTGAACAAAAATTAAAATTAATTCATGGAGGTATTAAATTATTTGTTTCTCAAAGAAATGATAGTGGTCCTTGTGCTTGGAGAGTTCAAAATGAATCTTTACATACTATTAAAAATTATTTAGGTGACGAAAGAAAATTAACTGGTAATTTAAAATTATTAGAAGTTTTATTCCAAGAAGCATTCCCAAAAATTAACTCATTAAGAGAAAGAGAAATTGATTTACCATTTTCTAAAAAATTAGAAAAATTTGGTGAAGGTTGTATGTTTTTAAATGTTTCAAGAGGTGAAGGTTTAGAAGATTTATTTTTACCACTTTGGAAAGGTAAAACTAATGTTAATCTTATGGTTAATAAACATGATACTCAAGAATTATTATACAGATTATATAATATCCATACTAGTTCTAAAGATGAAGGGAAAGAAGCTATTTATCAAAAGAAAGCTCAAGCTGAAATAAAAGCTCGTGAAGCTTCAGCTGCTTTAACTGAAACTGAAACCGAAGCTGAAACCGAAGGTGAAACTAAACCTGTTAGTGAAGCTGAAGTTGAAGAACCAAAAGAGAATTAATTTAATTTTTAAAATCTTGTATATTACATCTATATATATATATATTTACATTACTGTAAATCAGTTATCATTATTTTCATTACTTTCCTCTACATCGTTCTGTTCAGTTTCATCATTATGTCCTCTCTCTTCTACTGCTTCTTTATCTTCACCATAAAGATATTTATATCTTTTTGAAGTTGGAGCAGAATAATCTTTTGTAAACATATTTGCAGAGTGTATATCAACAGAACTATCTATCCATTTTTCAACCATCATTCCAAACTCTAATAATGCAGTTTCATCTAATGATTCATTCATTTTCCAACCTTGATCTTCCAGTCTTTTACTAGTATAATAATGTAATACTTTTAGTAATTCCGAATCAGGCAATTTCAAATCTTTAAATTCTTCTCTATTTTTAATTGGAACTGATAATAATGATGAGTTTGATATACTTAATGCTTCATCAGGGGATACTATTTTACCCTTTTTTGTTAATATTTCATCAATTGGTCCTTTATATTTTGATCTATCAATTATAAGAGTATCACCTTTTAATTTAACTCCCTTAAATTTTTCATGTTTAAGTTTTCTAGGATCCACTCTTGCACCAGTATGGAAATCATCATTTGAAACTCGATATACCGAAAGTCCAGGTATCTTATCTGAGGTTTCTCTTCCCATAATATATAAAGATCTGTGATGCGATAGACAAAATTTACCTAGTGCGGTTTAACTAGGTACTATCTGAGACTCTTCAATTAGAGTCTGAATCCACTAGTCTCTTTCATATTATTGAAAAAAATCTATAAAATACAGGAAGAGTCAATAGTAACATAACCATTTAAGCTGTTTAAATTATTTCTTCTTAATTGGGTGATTTTTCTAAAGCATTAAGAAACATGTCACATGATCACCAAAGGAGGCCCAAACCACGAAACTTCGCATTATTTTTGTTTACAATTTAATAAAACACACAATGACAGAACAGATAAAACTAATTAGAAGACTTGATGAATTGGAACATCAAGATGAAATTAGAAAAGGATTAATTAGATTAGCTGTTTTAAAAGTTAGAAATTCCAAAAAAAATATTGGTAAAAATTCAAAATTACCACCAAATACTGAAGAATTAATGAAAAAATGTCATAATTATGAATTAACTATAAATCGATTAAAACAAGAATTTGGAACTAAAGAGAAGTTAAATGAATCAATAATAGAGAAATTGAAAGCTGATTTATTAAAAATTAGGAAAGAAAAATCTCAACTACAATCTTCAATTAATTTAAATAAACCAAGACCATCATCATTAACTACCACGTCAAGACAAAGTTTAAATGCTAGACCGAATTTATCATTTAGCACATCACCATATTTAACAAAAGCAATGACATCCTCGTCTTCTCCAAACGGAATAAGACTGAAAACTTCAATATCGAATTTTGGTAGAGAAAGAGATGGTAGAGGTATATTATCACCAATACAAGTTAGAAATAATAATAATTATGGATTAAATTCTCGAAGTAAAATGAATGATTTACAAAAACTTGGTAGTACGATTCAAGGATTTTCAAGAAGTCAAACTAATTCTTATAATCCTAATAATAATAATTTAAATAAAACTCCAAAAGTCACATTAAATGTTGATAAAGCAGAAATTAATCGTGCTACACCAAGTAAATCACCATTAAGATCACCAGGTAAAACACCATCAAGAATGTCATTTATAGCTGATTTTGATAAAGAATCACAAGAACTGGTTAATTCACCATCAGTTGAATTTACTCCAAGTAAGAAGCATCCATTTGGAGAATCTAGACCCAAAAGTGTAGAAGAACAACTAGCTGAAGAATTAAAAGAAGTTCCTGATGCAAATTCTACTTCTATAATGGGTGGTGATGATGAAGATTCTGATGATGAAGAAGGATTTCCACAAGCTAAGAGAACTGTAAGTACAAGTACACCAAATAAATCTAATGCAGATAACAAGAATAACGATAAAGTTAACAAAAATATGAATAATATTAATCAAACTGATGAAAGTGATGTATTTGCTAGTGCTGATTCAAGTTTAAATTCTACAGTATTAATTAATCAACAAAATGTTAAAAGGAAGAAACGTCTTAATTTATCACTTGAAAATTCTAGGAAGATAAGTAAATCATTGAATTTAGATCAAGATGTTAATCCAGCAGATTATTACAAAGATGATCAAATTCATGACTCAGGAGTTAGCGAATCACCAAATGCTAAATCAGCTAATACAACCATTGAAAAAAGGAAGAGAAAAGTTTTCAGAATTACTTGATCTTCCTTTAGTTTTTTGCTAAAAAGGGTATTATCACTAGTAAGTAGTAAGTAGGTATTTGTATATATTAAATTTTTTCAGTAATTTTTTGCAACCAACTATCAACAATCACGTGACCATATCCGAGTAACGATCTTTTTTTCATTTTTTTCAAAATTGAGACTCTCAGGAGATTAGTAATTTTGTTTTATAGTAATTTTAATTATTTTAAAGTACATTACCTTTTGTAATAATAATAATAATAATACCTATCATTTATTATAAACCTTTGATAAAATGATTAGAGGTAAAGGTAATTTAATTAGAATTGCTAGTAATACGGCAAAATCTAAGATACCAATTAGATTCGCCACTTCAATAGTTGGACGGTCCCTTCAAGATTATACAAAGATTCCATATGCCCCAAGTAATTATAAACCATATGATAGCATAAATTATTTTTTGAGAGAAAAGGGAGAAACATCAGAAAACAAGGATGATGATAAATCAGAGAAAGTTCCAGAGAAGGAAGAGGTTGAAAAAGATGAAGATAAGAAGGATAAGAAAGATGAAGAGAAGAAAGAAATAGAGAATGATGATAAAAACGATACTGTTAGTTCCACCGTGGAACTGTCAGGTGTTGGTGGTGCCAGTTCCGGTGCTGCTCCCCCAGGTGATAATAATAATGGTAACAATAATAATAATAATAATAGTGGAGATGATAATGGAGATGATAAAGGTATACAAGCTGATCCAAACACTGGAATTTACCCTCCATTATTAGCAATCCCAATGAAAGATCGTCCACCATTACCAGGTCGTCCATTTGCAATTAATATTACTGATCCTGAAGTAGTGAGATCAATTTATACAATTATTGATAATCGTGAACCATATTTTGTTTTATTTCATGTTAAAGATCCAAATGAAGCTGATACTGATGTTATTAGTAATAAAAAGTCAGTTCATGAAATTGGTGTTCATTGCCAAATCATTAGACATACTACTCCTAGACCTGGAGTTTTCAATGTTTTAGGATATCCATTACAAAGATGTAAATTAGAAGAATTAAATAGTCCAAATATTGTAACAACATCACCAATTAAGAAGGATAGGAAAGAATCAAAAGAAAAGAAAGAAGAAGTTGAAGAAACTGAAAAGGAAGGGGAATTTCCAACATCATATTTAAAGAATTTTAAAGTTTCATATGCTACTGTTAAACCAGTTGAAGATGAACCATATGATAAACAATCACCAGAGGTTAGATCATTAGTTGAAACATTAAAAACATTATTAGGTAAGATGGGTGGTAAGAATCCATTAGAAAAATTACAAATTAAAGAAGGTACAGAATTAGTTAATGATCCACCAAAATTTGCAGATTTTGTTGGATCAACAATTCATGGAGATCCAAAAAAGATTCAAGAAATTTTAGAAAGTTTAGATGTTCGTGAAAGATTAGAAAAAGCTTTAGAATTATTAAAAGTTGAAATGAGAGCTAGTACAATTAAAGAAAATACGATTCATAATTTAAGTTCAAAAGCTGATGAATATCAAACTAAATTATTTATTAAAGAATTTATTAAAGAATTACAAAAAAGAGCAGGAATTACTGAAAGTGAAGATAAAAAGACTCATAAATTTGATGAAAGATTGAAAACTTTAAAATTATCAGAAGAGGCAATGGAGGCATATACTGCAGAAAAGGCAAAAATGGAAAATCAAAGTGAACATTCAAGTGAATTAGGTGTTAGTGAAAGATATTTAGATTGGCTTACATCAATTCCATGGGGGGTTTATTCAAGAGATAGTTTTAATATTAAAGATGCAAGAAAAATTTTAGAACGTGATCATTATGGATTAAAAGATGTCAAGGAAAGAATTTTAGAATTTATTTCAATGGGTAAAGTATCAGGTAAAGTTGATGGTAAAATTTTATGTCTTGCAGGACCTCCAGGTACTGGTAAAACTTCAATTGCTAAATCTATAGCCGAATCATTAAATCGTAAATATGTTCGTATTGCAATGGGTGGTATTCAAGATGTTCATGAAGTTAAAGGTCATAGGCGTACCTATGTTGGATCAATTCCTGGTAGAATAATTTTTGCATTGAAACAAGCTAAAACTTCAAATCCATTAATGTTGATTGATGAAATTGATAAATTAGATTTAAGTCGTGGTGGTGGTGCGGCATCAGCATTTTTAGAAATTTTAGATCCTGAACAAAATAATGCATTTGTTGATAATTATATTGATGTTAAAGTTGATTTATCAAAAGTATTATTTGTTTGTACTGCTAATTATTTAGGTAATATTCCTGCGCCATTAAGGGATCGTATGGAAATTATTGATGTTTCAGGTTATACAAATAATGAAAAATTTGAAATTGCTAAAAGACATTTAATCCCTGATGCTGCTAAAAAGGCAGGATTAGAAGGTAAACATGTTATTATTGAAGATTCAAGTATTAAAAGATTAATTGATAAATATTGCAGAGAAAGTGGATTAAGAAATATTAAAAAATTAATTACTAGAATTTTTAGTAAAGCATCATTAAAAATTGTTGAAAAACTTGAAGATTATGAGGATAAAAAAATTATTGAACAAGATAAACTTGCTAAACAATATACTGATAAAACAGTTGCTGCATCAGAAGTTGAAACTGGAAATGTTAAAGAAGGTGTTACTGCATCTTCAGGTTCAAGTACTGAAACCGAGACTGAAACTAAAACTGAAGCTGACAATAAACAAGATGATATTATTAAACAAGCTAAAGTAGGTGCAGCTGAAGTTGCAGATGAAGTTATACCTAATTTGGAGCCAAAACCTGAAGCAACTAATCCTGATTCTAATAATGAATCAGAATCAAATCTAGCATCAGATGAAGAACCAATAATTAAACTTGAAATTCCAGATGATATAAAATTAGAAATCACTACTGAAAATTTAAAAGACTATGTTGGACCTGAAATTTATACTCGTGATAGAATTTATGATACTTTACCACCTGGTGTTGCCACTGGATTATCTTATAGTTCATCAGGTAATGGTGATGCATTATATATTGAATCAATTTTAACTCAATCAATTGGCAGCGGATCAGGACATCTGGGAATGCATGTAACTGGATCATTAAAAGATGTTATGAAAGAGTCAGCCTCAATTGCTTATTCATTCTCCAAGAGTTACATGAGTAGAAATTTCTCTGAAAATAGATTTTTTGAAGCTGCTGATATTCATGTTCATTGTCCTGATGGTGCAATTCCAAAAGATGGGCCATCAGCTGGTATTTCATTTACTTCATCATTAATTTCATTAGCTATTAATAAATCTATACCTGGTAATATTGCCATGACTGGTGAAATTACAGTAACTGGTAGAGTTTTAGCAGTTGGTGGATTAAGAGAAAAGACATTAGGTGCAAAACGTTATGGATGTGATACTATTATCTTCCCTAAAGATATTGAAAATGAATTAGAAGAAATTCCAGATGAAATAAAGAAAGGAGTTACTTTCATTCCAGTTGAATGGTATCAAGAAGTTTTTGATTTAATTTTCCCTGGAGTTTCACCAAAGGAAATTAATGAAGTTTGGAAAGAAGAATTTTCAAAATTAGATGAAAAGAAAAAGACTAGAAAACCAAGAAGTTCATCATCTGCTAGTGCATCTACTTAATCAACCATAATTATAATAATCATTTGAACAAAAAAACATAAAATATGACACATTAAACTGTATATAATAGATTTTTAAAAAAAAGAACAAATAAATTGTAAATATATATCATTAACATAAGATTTTATAATCATTAAACATAAAAACTATTAAATTATTTTCTTTTCTCCTGAAGATTATTCTTTTATTTTTTCTTCTCTTCTTTCATTTTACTGAAAAACAGTCTAACTTCATCTTCAGTAACAACTCTACCTTCTTCAGCAAATGGTTTAAAAAAATCTTTTAATTTATTTTTTATACGATCATAAGCAACTAAACCTTCCACTGCTTGCTCTCTTGGCATATGGCGTAAAGCTTCAGTACCCAAATCCACCAACGAACCAGTCAGGGAAACATCATCAGCATCATGATCTTTAGGTGGTTCAAAAATTGGATCAGGAGAATATAAATAAGGGTATGAAGTAAGGAACTTTTGAAGTATTGGTGAGCCGTTAGTTTTCAAATTTTGTAAATGAGTTTTGAATCCATATTTAAAGAAAAATGATTGTGGGATTGATAGTGAACTTGATGTTGAACTTGAGGTTGATTTCGAAGATGAGGTTTGTGAGTTATCAAGTTTAATTCTTTTATTTTCATTTCCTTCATCTTGTTTTTCAGCATTTGAACTCAGTTTAAATTCTTTATATAATTTTTCCCATTCTTCTAAAGAACTAATATTTTCAAAATGTGGTAAATTACACAACACCGCATCAGTATTGATTAATTGTTCGAAAACTTTAGGAAATTTAGAAACACATTTCCAACATATGAAAACATCAAAATCATCTAATTTTGGGAAATTAGGTACAAATTCATCATCATCCAAAATTTCTGGTATATTTTCCAGTATATTTTCAGTTGCTGATTCACCTAATTGGATTTCATCATTCGCTGATTCACCTAATTGGATTTCATCATTCGCTGATTCACTTAATTTGATGTCTTCAGTCATGGTATTTTCTAATTTAATCAGATCTTCCGGTTTTGAATCTTTTTGTGATTCAATTACTGAATTCTTAAGTACACCATGTTTATAACCTAAAATACAATCATCATGATACCAATCTTCACCACATTCAAAACCGAAAAAACATTGAAACATGGTACCTTCTTCTTTTAAAGGATTATAAATTTCTTTACAATTACAAAATTTCCCAATAAAATTATCATTATAAGAATTAGATCCTGGTATATCCTCCGCTTGTAATTCAATTGATTGGGAAGACCATGATCGCTGATGACCTATACCTGATTTCATTGAAATTGAATTAGATCTTGAATGTAAACTGCCACCCGTAATAGCAGTGGAATTTGTACTAACCGTACCACTACTATTAGAAACTGGTATTGAAGCAGAAGCAGAAGCAGAAGCAGAACCAGAACGTAACCTTAATTTACAACCACCATTATGAGTCTTTGACATTCTTGTAGTACCACAATCACATACAAACTCACGTTTACTAAATAATTCAACTAATTCATGATTTGAATGACATTGAATTGAACAACTATAACAAATACCAATTGGTAAACCATTCGTTTTAAAACACGTTAAACAAGCGAAAACCATTTGTCTTATTTCACCCTTTTCATAGGTACATTCATTAGGATCAAACGGCATCAATTCTCGAGCCTCACGTTCCAATTCATTTTGTTGATGGATGTAATCGACTGCTGTTGTAACACCTTTTTCTTTATCGTCTTGATGTTCACGCTTCATATCGCGAATATTTGATTTTCTTTGATTTCCCTACAGGTTGGAAATCGCACTCAATGTGGAAACTTCCCAGATTTCACTCATAGTTATCGACGTTATGGAGGTGAGAATTTTGTATTTTGCATAAAGCAATAGACCTTCACATATCCATTACTACTTTCGTATTCACTAACAATCTTTGCATCTCTTTACATTGTCGTATTTCTTTTACCTTTTTCTGTTTCCATTTGTTTCAGTATCAACTTATGTCCATCCACCATCACAACATTAAGTTACCCCATACTTTGACCACCCACTACCAATTGACTATACTATGGAAAAGTTGCATTAACTTCGGAATTATATTGTTCAATACAGTTTCTCCGGTTTTGAGGAAATATGATGAAAGTGGGACAAGAATGGGGTTAAACAGAGGTATTATTTATTTTTTTTATTATTTTTTTCTAGTGAGGGAAGAAACAGCGTTTTTTTATAAATTTGCAGATAATGTGATTTCACAGTAATGATCTCTTTTGTGACATGGTCATGATTGACCTATTTAAGGGGAGGCAGTGGTTTTATAAAGGGAGCAATTGGAATACTACTATGAATACAAGGGTATTCTGGTTGATGGAAGTTTCCTTTTTTAGTGATACTTATTTAAATTTGCCGCACACCCTCAACGCAAAATAAATCCAATTTTATCCCAGAGTGATAATCCGAGATTTTTTGCAACTATAAAAAGATTGCAACATCCGACAACTTTGAAATTTTGTATTTCTGGACAATAAATTCTTAGGGTTGGTGAAGTGAAAGAATGACTGAATAGTTGAAAACAAAGCAAAACAAAAAACCAAAATAAAACAAAAAAAACCAAAAAAAACCAAAAAAAAAACCAGGTGAAAATGGTAGAGAATAGAGGATAATTCAGAGTGAGAGAGATAAGGATCACATAATGTAATGCCATATTATTACATACAGAAAAACTAAATAATCAAACAACATAACTTTGATCATATTCTGAAGTGTATGAGTTATAAGAATTATCTGAACCAGGGGAAATATTATCTTTCTTATTTTTATCTTTAATAATTTGATTTAATGCAACTTCACCTAAAGGACTATTACTATTACCATTAGAATTTGGATCATTAATTGGAGGACTTGTAGTATGATTCTGATTACTGCTATGACTTTTTTCAGAAGGTTCAGATTCTTCTTTAACTGGAGTACCATATTGATATTGATTAAATGCATT
This sequence comes from Yamadazyma blattariae, assembly GCA_030581595.1. NCBI lineage: Eukaryota > Fungi > Ascomycota > Pichiomycetes > Serinales > Debaryomycetaceae > Yamadazyma > Yamadazyma blattariae. The sequence goes on along the minus strand of JAKTTU010000002.1, from coordinate 529,658 downwards.
AGGATGAAACAGTTGAAATTGTCTTTGTAAAGTTGATTGAAGATGTTCAAGTTGTTGAGCTGATGGTGATAATGTTTGATTGAAAGTTTGGAACCCGGTGTTTAATGATATTAGAGTATTTGGAGTTAATGTACCATCTTTTTCACTATTGGAACCAGTGCTACTATTGGTGTTATTACCATTATTATTATTATTGTTATTATTGTTACTGTTGATGTTATTATTGATATTATTGCCGTTGCTGTTGGTGTCAGGGAAATTAGGTGATTGACCATTAAATTGACTTAAATTAGTCATGGAAGGAATTTTAAATAAATCAAAATTATATTCTTCTTGATTTGGCAGCAATGAAAATGCCATTGTCATTTGAGTGAAAGGTGAATGCATTTCTTTACCATCTTTAGTAAATGATGATGAATTTTGTTGAATTAAAGGTTGAGCAGTAGAATTATTTGGTGATGGGGTATTGATTTGCAGTTGAAGTGCTGAAGGTAATTGAAATGGATCAATTTTAAAATTTTTAGGTTGTTGATCATCATTATCCTTACTTGAAGGGCTATTTGAATAATTTGAATGACTATTTGAATGATGGAGATGGTGACGACGATGATTATTAGTATGAGTATATTCTCCTTCATCAATTATACTTTCTCCATCTTCATTAATTTCACGAATATAAGATTTTGGTGGTGAAGGAACAGTCTTTTTGTTTACAATATTTTCAACTTTTTGATATAATTCTTGAGTAATAGTTATATCAGATTTAAATTTTGAAACTAACAGGAAAATTGAAGTTAAAATATTAAAAGCTGTAAAAGTATCTTGTTTATTTATAATACATTCATTAACAGAATCAGCTACAGCTAAAGCTAATTCTAATAATTTAACACAAACACCAGGACCATTTGATTCAAATGCGAAAAGAGGTAAATCTTGAGTTTCTAATAAGAAATCTTTTGCAATTTGAATTGGATATTGGAAACTTAAACAAATTTCTTCATTATTAAAATCATTAAATTTTGTCTTTTTAGTTAATAAACCATTTTGACTTGAAATATGCCAAGCTAAAGATTTCATCCAATATTTTGATAATATAATATTTAATCTTTGAGTATCAGAAGAAGAATTTGTAACTTGAATTTTAGTTAATTCATTTTGAACATTAACAATCCATTTTTTAGTTGGCAGACCAGAAGAAATAAATAAATTTTTAAAATTATTTAAATTTGATGGATTTTTTTGACTATAATTAATTAAATTATCAAAAAATTTTTTATCTGGAATTGAAAAAATTTTAACTAATTCAATAAAACCTGTTAATAAACCAGAATATTCTTCATCTTCTAAAGAAGGTAAAGGAATTGAAGGTTCTAAACAAACTGGTACATTATCTTCAATACAGGTAAATCTTTCAGTAACTAATAACATATAATAAATTTTTCTTAACCTATGAATTTCAGCAGGAGGTTTACCATTATAAGTTCTTGGATCATGTAAACCTAATAATTGAGCAATTGAAATTGCTTCTTTCATATACATTATAGCAGCATGAACTCCATCTTTAATATTAACATAATAAATATAAAGGAAAAAACTAATTAATAAATTATCATGAGAAGGATTTAATCTGTAATCAAATAAATGTCTTGATCTAATTGCTTCTTTAGCATATTCTGAAGCATCAATATTATTTTGAATTCCAATAATTGGATTTGAACCTTGAGTTAAAAAGGTTAATTGTTTTGTTATAGCAGCACAAACAGCACAACATAAACTATACAGGGTTGAATTTTCAGGATTTAAAGTTGAATCACTTGAAGGATTTAATTGAATTATTCTACTAACTAAATGAGCTACCAGTAAAACTGGCCAAATCCCATAATACCAGGTTTGATATATTTGTAAACAAGGTAATAATTTATCAATTGTTAAAATTTCATTATAATTACCTAAAGTATTGATTTTACCATTCCCCATTGATAAATTATTAATTGAATCTCTTGTCTTTTTATGAATATGTTTTGGTCCACATTTCTTTCTTAATCTATTATCAGTACAAGGAACATTATGCTCGACACATCTTGAACAAGGTGTCTTTTGATCACATCTAACTTTTCTTAAAGCACATCCATCACAAGGTCTTGAATATTTGGCTCTAACGGATCTTTTCTTTTCTTTTTCTTTATCTTTCTTCTTTTCATTCATATCGAAACGATTCTATTCTTTGTTTTTTTTGATATTCTTTGTTTTTTTGATATTCTTTATTTTTTTGATATTTTTTTTTTTTTGTCTTTTCTTGGTGGAAAATTATCGGGGTTTCCTTTTCTAAACAAAAGTTCTAAATGGATTTCTAACAAAGAAATTGGGGAAAATAAGATGTTACTTCAAGATTTATCGTTCTCTATTCCTCTCGGTACCGTTGTTATCTTCCTTATATCGTCTTGATTAACTCAGGTGTCTTGCGATGAAATGATAGATATTGAGTTTAAAATCGTGAGATCTATTATTAATTGGGTTTTAAGTTTTTAAAGTGGAGTAAAAAATGAGATATGGGACATAAAGGGGGATTCCAACAAAATGGGTTTTTTGTTGAGAGGTGCATAATTTATGACTAATTATTTAAGTCAATGTTAATCTTTATAACTTTGACAGTACAGTTAAATAGTACTGATACTGATAGTACTGATACTGATAGTACCGATACTAATAGTACCGATACTAATAGTACCGATACTAATAGTACCGATAGTATTAAACAACTTTAAACGTAATAGTAGATTTTATAGGTTTTATAGGTTTTACAAGTATAATGAGTTAAAAGCTTAAATATTCTAATTAGGCTTTTAAAATATCTATATCTCTATATCTCTATCTCTCTATCTCTCTATCTCTCTATCTCTCTGTTGGTAATAATGATTCAGGTAATAATAATCCAGGTAGTGATCCTGGTAGTGATCCTGGTAGTGATGTTGGTGATCCTGGTAATGGGTATCAACAGCAATTATAATAGTATTTTGTTCAATAGCAAATAATAAGAATGACATATATTACATAATAATATTTTTAACTTGACTATCATCCTTCTGATATTTTAAACGATGATTTGGAGGTTTAACGTGGGAGAAAATAGACGAATTAGGAAAGAGAAGGCAAACAGACATTGAAAGTGGGTAATAGGGTACTGTGGGACAAAAGGCACAGCCGTTTTTTGAAACGTTAATCACATTAATATTATTTAACTCCATTTGAAACGTCATTAACTGATCCGTCTATTCTTATGCTACCAGAGTTTAGTATATACCCATATACTCCCACATTCATATTATCATTCTATGGTAAGTATGCACATGATTATAAAATTGCAAATGACCCTTTTTGAATCATTCATCTTAACGAGACATTGAAATCTGGGGGAATGGGGCATCCTCAATCTGAGAAACTATTGAGAATAACACTATTCGGCAGGTTATGAATCACTAAAAGAGAAGTAATAGACTTTTAATTACCAATATTGGATTGAATAACCATATCATATGCTTTTTCTAACTCTTTTCATCGATTCTATTGTACTTTCTTTTGGGTAGTCCGTTAGGATTTAAGATTTTAGATTTTAGATTCTCATGAGACATTGTCTATTCTATTTACATTCTATAATTCTAACTATATACTCTATTAATCATCCTATATCTTATTTATCTCTTTAACTGTTTAACTCTTTAACATTTTAACTTTTAAACTTTTTCTTTATCCTATATTTTTCTTCATCCATTCATAACTATAAAAAATCATTGCATTTGCTGGTAAACTTCTAATTAATGTAATTGTTAATCCATTATATAAATTTTTAACCCCCAAATGTTTAACGGTACTAATTATACTATTCCTACTTTTACTTGTTAATTTCCCATTATTATTATTATTATTATTATTATTATTATTATTATTATTATTATTATTTAAAATATCACTAGTTTGAATATTTGATTTAATGGTATCGATAGGAAATAAAGTAAAATTAAAGATTAAACCAGCTAATCCACCACTAATTAATGAATTAAATTCATTTTCATTATGATTATTTAAATATTCTTTCATTATTTCATAACTACTAAACCAAATCATCGTCCCAAAAACTTCTCTAATCATTGTTGAATTTAATCCTTTCCAAAAACCTTTAATTCCATCGTTTTTATAAATTTCTTTAATTAAATTAATATAAATATTATTTTTTGTCCCTTTCAAGCTCTTATTATTAATATTACTTTCAAGGGTATGTTCATTACCAAGATTCATAACTTGTAATTGACATTTAACTAATTCAATTGGAGTTAATATAAATGAAACCATAAATCCTGAAATTCCACCACTAATTGCTTTATATTTTAATAAACCATTTTCTTCACCATTATTTAAATGTTTTTTAAAATAATTTAAACTTTTATTATAACTTGAAAATAATATTGCATTCTCTAAACATGCTCCTAATAATGGTGCTTTTAAACCTTTATAAAAACCTTTTATAATACCTTCATCAAATGTTTTGCGTATCATTTTAATTGTTGAAATCCCACTAGTTGATTGAACTCTAACTTTTATAGTATCAAATGGGAATTCTATTATTTTACCAATCATCCCAGATGTGGCTCCATAAGTTAATTCTTTTATTGGACTTAATTCATGATTTAATTCATGACTTAATTCATTAAGTTCAATTATTAAATCATCACTCATTGAGATTTTTTTTCTCACTTATGATTCACTTAAAGATGTCTAAAACACTTTAATCTGGTTTAAAACTTTTTAACTTTCTTTAGAACTTAGTGTATATAGCGCTTGTACGGTATATGTGATATAATTATAAAGAGTCGTATTAAAATAATTATAAAGGATGAGTGCTAGAGAGGGAAAAGACTCATTAAGTACTATTATATATTGATACTATTATATCTTTTATCTTAATGGGATAAATCTTGATGAAGCATTACCTGATTTACCATGTCTAACTGGAGTATAAGAAATTGAAAATTCTCCTAAATATTTACCAACCATTTCTGGTTTAATTTCAACATTATTGAAAACTTTACCATTATAAATACCAACAACTGAACCAATCATTTCTGGAACAATAATCATATTTCTTAAATGAGTTTTAACAGCTGGTGGTTTTTCATTTGGTTCAGCAGCTAATTTAGCAGCTCTTAATTTAGTAATTAAACCCATTGGTTTTGATCCTAAACCTCTTGAAAATCTTCTTCTAACTCTTGCTGGGCATAATTTAGTAAATTCTTCAGTTGGCATTTCTAATAAATCTTTTAAATCAACACCTTTGTATGAGAAAGTTTTGAAAACTCTCTTTTTTCTGTCAGCTAGAACGTTTGTTAGTATATTAAGACTTGACATTAATGTTATATTACAAGTGTATCAGCAGGGAGCAGGGGGGATGATGATGATCTAATATTATATGAAACATTACGGTGAAAAATATGAATAATCAATAGTTCAATATCTGGATACTTGTCATTTCATTCAAATAATTAATAATCTTCTCTAGTATGTGATCTTATTCCATCAACTTCATCAATTTTTCACTCTCTGTTTGAATTTTTTTTTTTTTTTTCAGTTCTTCCTATTCATTTTCATTTTCATTTCATTTCATTTCATTTCATTTAACAAATTTTAATAATAACTTGATCTATAATTCCATGTATGGTATATCTTCACTAATATTTGAATCATCAACTCCCGTTACACTTTGATAAATAATAATTATAATAATATTATATTTTTACATACTAGTTTCAGCCATTGTGATTATATTGAAAACTTCTCAGTTGAATGAAAATTTTTTGATATTGAGATTTTACAATAGTGAGGGTTGATTGGGGTAGTGTAAAAAAATCAAATAATTATTTCTCACCTTTATCCACCGGTCACATGACGCTGTGACTGCGAAACCACGATTAATTTTTTCAAACATTTTATATTGGGTTTGACACACGACTCCCAACTTTTTTAAGTAAAGCCGCAACGCCATGTCGCGGACATTTTTTATATGGTACAACAAACTCCCTAGTGGGATGTCGTGCATTGTCATTTGAGACTGTTTTCTAGTGTTTAGTGAGGAAGAAAGAAAAAAATTTTTCAGTAAAAGAATAGTCTGCTAAATTAAAGCTTAAACGTGATTATTCTACATTTATTATAAATTAATTTTTAAATACATAAAATATGAAATACTTAGCTGCTTACTTATTATTAGCTCAAGGTGGTAACACTACTCCATCAGCTTCCGATATCTCATCATTATTATCATCAGTTAATGCTGAAGTTGATGAATCAAGAATTGAAACTTTATTAAAAGAATTAGAAGGTAAAGAAATTTCAGAATTAGTTGCTGAAGGTAACACCAAATTAGCTTCTGTTCCATCTGGTGGTGCTGCTCCAGCTGCTGCTTCAGGTGCTGCTGCTGGTGGTGCTGTTGAAGAAGCTGTTGCTGAAGAAAAAGAAGAAGAAAAGGAAGAATCTGATGATGATATGGGTTTCGGTTTATTCGATTAATCTAATCTGTATAATATCTAATATAAGTCTTCTAATATTCAATCAAATGATCTCTTTTCTAGTTTTCTACCTTGTGAATCTATATTTCGCTATATTTCCTTTCTATATTACCTATACCCTCTATACCCTATAAAATTATTTCAAATAAAATTATGACAAATAAAATTATGTTTATGTCAATGCCTCTTTAATTATATTTACAATTTCAGGTTTTTTACCATCAGTCATTTTATAATTTATTGAATCAATCAAGATTTTAAATTTTGTTAATTCATTTGGTTCATTTCCAATTTGACTTAATTGTTTTCTCAATTTTGCTAAATATTGAATTTTAGAAATTTTATAACTAATTTCATTAAATAATTTAATTAATTTTGTTCTTAATTCTTCATATTCTTTAATCATTTCTTCATTATGGATGATACTATCTTTAATATCTTTATATAATTTAGATTTAAATTTATCATATTGTAATAATTCATTTTCTTCATTAATCATTTCTTCATTATCTTCAACTAAGATATTGTCTGTTCCTTCAACTAATTGTTCTTCACCTAATTGTTCTTCACCTAATTGTTCTTCGCCCAGTATACCATTGGTATTACCATTTACATAATCCATATCACGTATATCATTTATATTATCTTGATCACCACTCTTATCTTCACGAGGCTTAACAAATAAATATCTAGATTCAGGTAAATCATTTATAATATCTTGTAATTGTTTTAAATTTCTTATACTAACAAATTCAATATCAGGTAAAATAAATGGAGATAATTTTTTCTCTAAGTTTCGTAATTGTTCATGAACCATACTTAATTTATCTCTTTCATACCTTATAATTTGACTAATTATTTGATTTGAAATTCTTGGTTGAAATGAATTCATTTGATGTCTTTTAATTAACATGTTTAATTTTGTTATTGAAATCTTTAAATCTTCAATTGATATACCTTCTTCATCACAAATGTCAATCAATGAATCGTCCACCACTACGGGTCGATTCAAGTTCCTGATCTCTGAATCGATAAACCGTTTACAATATTTAAAACTTTTCATCTCCTTCTGCTTCTGCTTTTTTTATTCTGCTTTTTCTTATTCTGCTTCCTATTCTGCTTATATTCTGCTTATATTCTGCTTCCTATTCTGCTGCTTCTGCTGCTTTCTGTTGCTTTCTGCTGCTAAAGGGTTGTGTTTAGTCTGATATTTAAACTAAAATGGGTTCTCAATGTTTATTTTTTGTGTCTTCTCAGATCTTTTCAATGCGCACTTGATTGATAAAGTTTACAGGTGTACAGTAGAGAAAAAACAATTAAACTGACAACTGATCAAATCGTTTACATTTAATATTTCCAAAAAATACAATCTTTAGCTTACGATCATTGTAAATAGTTGTCATTTTACTTGAAGTCTGGTGATTTTATCTATTAGGTAATACTTGTTTCAATTCTTTTTTTTTCTCATTTCAATTCAATTCAATTCAATTCAATTTAATTCATTTCGTTGGGTATTTATCGTTTAAGGACTTTATCTTTGGTACATATTTTCAGTTTATTCATAGATTCACCGAGTTATTAGTTAACAATAGTTCCAATTATACTTGATTAGATAAGTTTACACATAAGGTTACAGATAAGGTTTTTTAGAAGGTTACAGATAAGTTAACAGATAAGGTTACAGGTATTTTTTTAAGGTTGTTAAAATGGCTCCAAAGAAATCAAAATTTGTTTTCACTTTTGATATCGATACAGTATTATTAAAACTTATCGTTAAACATCGTCAAGAAATTTATAATCGAGGGTCAACTTGTAAAGGTTGGAATTATATATTAAATGAATTTAATCAAACTTTAAATTGTTCAATAGTTCAAAGTAGAACTTTAAATAATAGATTTAAAGTTTTAAGAAAAGATATTAATTTAAGAATTACAAATGATTTAATTAAAATTGATAGTTTAAATGAAAATGAAAAATTACTTGTTTTTTTAAATGATTTTTTTAGTTCAAAAAGTGGTAAATTAGCTGAAAAGGATAAAAAAAATGGTTTAGTAATTACAAAAAAATTTGAAATTGACGTAAAATTTGATGATGATAAATTATCTGGTAAAAACACCGGTAGTACTACTGGCAGTAGTAATAATAATAGTAATAGTTCACAATCAAATGAAATGCTAGGTAATGTCGATAGTATGACAGAGGTGGATGATGTAGTTGATGTACACGATGTACACGATGTTGATGATGTAAATAATGTAGATGATGGTAGTGACGTTAATGATGTTCCAATTGATGATAATATTCAAATTAATGAAATTGGTGATCATAATATGATTAATAACGGTATAAATCATGGCGTAAATCATGATGTAAATGGAATTAATATAGATAATATTAATATGAATCAAAGTATGGGGATTATTAATCATGATGAATCAGTTTCGAATTCTTCCAAAAATTCTCCACGTCATTATCAACTGATGGTATATGCAGCGTCAATGAACCAAATGTCTCACAGTCAACAGCAACAACAGCATCAGCCTCAACAACTGTCAAGAACACAATCACAACGTCTGTCACAACAGCAACAACGACAATCACCCCAAGGAGATCACACACAACATCCACAACACTCGCAGTCACAATCAAACCATCGTTCACTTTCTAGATCAAAAGATCATGATGGATCTGATGATAATAATAAAAATGGAATGATGTATATGTATCCAAACACCCCCGGTGGTCATATTGATCAAATGTCAAATTTTGAAATGGAAAGTCATCAAATGTTGATGGGGAATCCAGGACAATTAACCAATCCTAATCAAGGACATGAATTATTTGATATGTATAATAGAGGTATGGGATATTATGTTGAACCAAAACGTAAGAAGATAAGAATACTGAAAAATCATCAAATAACAGATAGACCAAATTCACAACCTGTTGATACGCCAGAACTGGTGAAGATTGATGAAAGACCACAAAGTTTAGTTTATTCAAGAAACGAAGATCTTCATAAGGATGATAATAATTCGAATAATAAAAAGAGTAAAGGAAAAACAGGTCAAAATGAAGGGAACGATTCATTAGATAAGAAGAATGGTAAAACAAAAAAGAAAATTAATAATCAACATAATTCTCAATCTAGTAATGATAGTAATAATAATTCTAATCACGGTCCAATGTACCAACATTCAAATCACCCACATATGCCAATGCAACAAATGCAGCCAATGATGCAACACCCATTTGGATTCTCCGTACCACAACAAGGAGGGCCTAGTCCACCTCATGGACCACCAGGTTTAAATAGAAGTCCACCAAATCATGCTGGTTCTAGTCCGCCTCAATCATTACAAATACCACCACCACCTCATTCCCATACATCGATACCCAATGGTAATGATGATGTTCATCAATCAATTAATAATCTCCAACAATTTCAAATGCTGCAAAATACTGAATTAAATGAATTTAGGAAAGAATTTTATGATTTTAAGTATCAAATTGGGTCAAGATTAGATCAAATCTTACAATCTTTACAAAAACTGTAACATAGTATATATCTATAGTGTATCATTAGTAACTAGTAAATAGTAATAAAATTTGAACTGGGTAAAAGTTAAGTTAAACAGATAAATTATATTTACTTTTCGGTTCGTTGCCATGTCATCGCTTCTCCCTCTCTACTATTTTTTTGCAGCCTTATCGCATCCGCGATAACAATAGAAACAAAAATCTCGTGTCAATCATGTATATTTTAGATGATGATGGTAGCGATGGTGGTAATGATAATAGCACCAATCCAATTCGTGATCCCCTGTTATATAGAGGAGCTGCTAAAACTGCTCAGGTTCAAATCATTATTGCTATAGTTTTAGGACTTTCAGCATTCTTAATATTTTCAATTTTAAAAATACGGTATCCTAAAATTTATGTAGCTAATTTAAATCAAGTTAATAAGAATTATTTACATTCAAGTTCAAGAAGAAATTTACCAAAACTACCTAGATCTTTCTTTGGGTGGATTCAAACGGTTTATAAGATAAATGAAGATCAATTATTAGAACATGCTGGTCTTGACGCCGTAGTGTTTCTTGGGTTTTTCAAAATGTGTATAAAAATATTAACTACCTGTGTTTTATTAGCTTACATTGTATTGACGCCGATAAGGTATAGATTCACTGGTAGATTAGATCAGGATGAACCTCCAATCGATGACGATGTATATGGTAGTAAATATGACGTTGTCGGCGGCGGCGCTAATTTAAGTATAGATAAAGTATCAAAACATCATGAAATTCATGAATATTTAGTTTGGGTCTATGTTAGTTTTACTTACCTTTTCACTTTTGTAATTATGCATTTCCTTTTTAAACAAACCAATAAGATAATTAATATGCGTCAAACTTATTTAGGTAAACAAAATAGTATAACGGATAGAACAGTTAAAATATCTGGTATACCACCATATTTAAGAGAAGAAGAAGATTTAAAGAGACATATTGAAGTATTAGGATTAGGAAATGTTGAAAAAATCACCGTTGTTAGAGAATGGACAAATTTAAATAGATTGTTCAAAGTAAGGAAAAAAATTTTACTTAAATGTGAAAATTATTGGGTACAATATTTTGAAATGAATGGGATAACTAATAAGAATGATATGGTTAGCACTAATTTACATCCAAATGTTGGAGATCTGTTTAATTTAAATCGTAATGTTTTAGATGGATTAGCAAATGAAGAAGAATCAATTGGTGATTACCATGATCAAGATCAAGATAACGATAATGAGAATAATAGTAGTACTGGTGTTAATGATAATGGTAATCTTCAAGTTCCTCGTGCAAACAGTAATACTATAAATGACAATGGCAGACCACTTGAAAGACATTCAAGTATAATTGATCAAATTGCTAATCATATTGATATGGATGATTCAATAAATAATTTACCACTTTTAAATGATGATACTTATCAAAGGCCCAAAGTTTGGAAAAAATGGTATCATTTTATGACTCCAAAAGTCGATGCTATCAATTACTATACTGAACAACTTGAAGTAATAGATAAAGAAATTGAAAGAGCTAGAGTGAGAGTGTATCCAGCTACTTCACTGGCATTTGTGACTATGAAATCTGTAGCGGAAGCGCAACTTATAGCTCAAGCAGTATTAGATCCTAAAATTAATCATCTTACTACAACCTTAGCTCCTGCTCCTCATGATGTAAGATGGGATAATTTATGTATGACTAGAAGAGAAAGAAACTCAAGAATTGGTGTAGTTACTTTTTTCATTGGTATTATAAGTTTATTATTAGTTATTCCTGTAAGTTATTTGGCTAGATTTTTAAATACTAAAACTATTAGTCAAATATCACCTAAATTAGGAGAGTTTTTAAAAAATAATGAATGGGCTGAAACTTTAGTTACTGGTGTTTTACCACCTTATATTTTCACTTTATTTAATATTATAATGCCATATTTTTATATATGGATCACTTCCAAACAAGGTTACACATCACACAGTGATGAAGAAATTTCATCAGTTTCTAAAAATTTTTTTTATACATTTGTTAATTTATTTTTAGTTTTCACATTAGTTGGTACTGCTTCAATTACTGACACAATTAAAATCGCATATCAATTATCTCAATCACTTCGTGATTTATCACTTTTCTATGTTGATTTAATTATTTTACAAGGTATTGGAATATTCCCTTATAAATTATTATTATTAGGTAACTTACTAAAATTTGCATTTGGTTCATTATTTTGGTGCAAGACTCCAAGAGATTATATAAAATTATATAAACCTCCAAATTTTGATTTTGGTCTTCAATTACCTCAACCAATGTTAATATTTATAATTATTGTAATTTATTCAATTATTTCAACTAAAATTTTAACTGCTGGTTTAATTTACTTTATAATTGGTTATTTTGTTTTTAAATATCAATTACTTTACGCTTGTGTTCATCCTCCTCATTCAACCGGTAAAGTTTGGCCATTAATTTTCCATCGAGTCACTTTAGGTGTTTTCATTTTACATATAATGATGGCTGCTACATTATCGTTACAAAAAGCATTTTATGCCCTGATTTCATTGGCGCCATTACCTATGATTGTAATATATTGTATTCACGTTTTTGAAAAAAGTTATAAACCATTATCTTATTTCATTGCATTAAAAGCAATTCAAAATAATGAATTGTCAGTTAATTTCCATGACGAAGAGGGATTTTTAGGAAGTACATCTACTTCTCCAGCTACTGTATCAGCACCTAGTCCAGATGAGACCTTCAAAACTTTGGATGAACGTAGAGAAATTAATCAAACATATGATTACCCTTACCTTATAGAGAATTTAGATGGTCCATTAATAGCAGTTGATAAAAATGATGTATTGTTGGTGAATAGTGATGGAATGACAGTAAGAAAATTAAAAACTACAGTTGGTGAATTTTATTGAAGCTGCAAAAAATAGTACTTAATTACTTGATACTTTATACATTTTGCTTTTTGTTTTCACTTTTTTTATATTTTTATATATGTATATATACTTTTGTTTAATTTAATAATATAATCTAATTTCAAATATTTGTTTTACACTTTCAATCATTAATGAATAATAATTTTTAAAAATTTCATTAATTTCATAGTTTGTGAATTGACTAACTAAAAAGCTAGAAATTAAAACCATAACTAATTCTTGTATACAACTACATATTGCAACCACCAATATAATTTTAAAATACCCTAAATTTGAAATATTCTTTAATGCTTCTACCATATTAAGTATTGATATTGCTCTTACCGCGTTGTGCCAATGAACCGTTTGATCATAGGGCCAAATTAACATAAGAATAGGCAACAATCTAATTGAACTTGAGATAAGCAGACACGATAATAATACTGCTTTGTGATAAAGTGATTGGAATTGTTGATTGATATTTACATTGGCTAATTTGTTCCATCCTAGAAAACTGAAAAAAATAATTTGCATGGAAACGTTAAAAACAAGATGATTAATTATCAGTTTTAGTATAAACAATAAATATTGGTAATGTATTTTCTGTGATAGTATAAATTCAGCAACTATTGAATGTTTTGAATTCTTCTCTTCGTGAGCCCAACTAAGGTAAACTTCAAATAATATAATCAATGTGAATAGTCTTAATAACGTACCGAACATATGGAATCTTTGAATTAAAGTTACTTCTTTAGGATTTTCATTTACCTTTACCCCCGGTATTTTAACCATTTCTTCCTCTACTACATTAAAACACAAGTGTCTATAAGCTTGAGGTTTCATTAACAAAATATCAAGGAATACTAAAACATTATCATATTCAATGTATTGATCAACCACTCTCTTACACTCTGAACACACTGCCAATTTGATATAATCTCCTTTGTATTTATAATACGTGTGTTCTACTTTAGAATTGGAGCATTCAACACAGATCATTACCTCATTCTATATTATTTTTATCGCGGCTGCTAAAAATTGTACCAAAAAACCAAGATGTCAAAAAGAGAAACCTTCTCAAAAATATCTATTATACATTACTACACAAGTTATAAATTCTGTAAGATTTAACATGCAGAAATTGGGGGTGCTTCATCTGGAACTTTACCAAGTTCAAATTCAGCATTCTTAAACCTGACATCTATATCATCCGAACCATTTGTATTGTTACTGTTACTGTTATTGTTATTATCATTAGATGAACCAGAACTTGAGCCAAAACCTGAGCCAACAGTCGGATTTTGTGAAGCAGCCAGCGAGCCAAAAGGATTTGAGGCAGGCTGTTGGGTATTGGTACCAAATGGAGAAGAAGCAGGTTGATTTGAAGTAGTTGTAGTTCCAAATGGTGAAGAAGTTGAAGCTTGACCAGCAGGTGCAGTTGAATTTTGATTTCCAAATCCGTTATTATTAGTTCCAAATGGATTGGATTGTTGGCTAGTAGCCCCAAATGGAGTGGGTTTACTGGTGGAAGCAGGTGCTGATTGAGGAGGTTGGGGTTTAGAACCAAACCCTGAAGAACCAAAAGGTGATGAAGAAGTGGCAGTATTTCCTAGTTGTCCAAATCCTGATGATCCAAATCCACTTGATCCAAAACCTGATGTTGTATTGTTGTTATTTTGTGTTATTGATGCAGTATTATTGGTATTATTAGTAGCATTACCAAACCCACTAGATCCAAATCCCAGAGTTGTATTTCCTCCAAACCCACTGGAACCAAACCCACCACCAGTAGAAGTTGCGGGTTTACCAAATCCACTGGATCCAAATCCACTACTTCCAAAGCCACCTGTTGTTGTTGAAGTATTATTAGTTGTAGTATTATTGGACCCAAATCCAGAAGATCCAAAACCAGACGAACCAAATCCTGAATTACCAAAACCAGTAGTGGTATTTTGAGTTTGAACTGCTGGTTTACTACCAAACCCCGAACCCCCGAAACCAGATGATCCAAATGCTGAACCACTAGTTGTATTATTAGTGGCAGTATTGTTGTTGGGCTGATTAGATCCAAACCCTGAACTACCAAAACCTGAAGTTCCAAAACCAGATCCACCAAACCCTGAAGATCCAAATGCTGATGATGTATTATTGTTATTATTATTATTGTTGTTGTTATTAGCACCGAATGCTGAAGTATTACTCGAACCAAATGCTGATGTGCTAGTAGAGCCAAATGCTGAAGCATTACTGGAGCCAAAACCTGATGAACCAAAACCATTACTTTGACCAAATGCTGAAGATGAATTACCACTTGAAAATGGATTCTGTTGGCCAAATGACAGGCCTGAGTTAGGATTATTCATGAATTCGGTGATATTGTCTTCCACCGTTTTAGGTATAAATTTTTTAACCACATTTTGATTTACACTCATTTGCAAATATCTAGCAGCATTTCTTTCAGATCCATTAATTTGACTAAAACAGTACTCCATATCCTTCTTTCTAGCTTCAATTTCTCTATCAAATTCAGCTACTTTGTTTTGACTAACAGCTTCCATATATTTAAACCTATTTTCTTCAAATGATAAATCCCTTCCCTCAATTATACTATTAACTGCTGGATACTCAAGTCCAAAACTTGAAAATGCAGGTTTGGAAGCAAACTCATTATAGTCCTTTATTCCTTGCTTTACTTGATTGGTTTTACTATCTAAAGTTGATTGATCTATAAACGAAGAAACTGATTCTGACAGTGGTGCTGTCCCACTACTAGAAGATCCTCCAAATCCACTATTTGGTCTGTCGTGAGAAAATGGACAACTAGCCCCTTTTCTACAATTGGGATAGAACTTACATGGCTCTTTCTTTTTATTGTTGTAGCCATTATTGTAGCCATTATTGTAATTATTATTATTGTTGTTGTTATAATTATTATATCGAAACATAGCAGTTAATTTTTCAAAACTTATCAAGTGCGTATTTTATAAATTTTAATGGAGAAATTCTAATGGAGCAGAGATCAGAGTTAATTGTACACCAAACAAAAATCAAAATATCCCAAATTATATATTCTATTATGTTTGATACTTCTTATACTCATTAATTAATATTGACTGGTTGGCAGCAGTTGTAACATATGCTTTTTTATAAAGGTCGACATTTTCTTTTAATGCAGCTTCTCTAGTAATTTTACCAACTTCAACATCTTTCAATAAAATTTCTAACCTTTTACGTAACAGTGGTTTAGATAATGATATGTTATTTTCAAATGTAATACAACTAAAACCTTCAATTAGCCCAATACCTAATTGAGTAGGTAAAATTATTTGATTACCACCCAGTTTTACCTTTTCAATATACAGACGTTGTTCAATTCTATGAATATGATCAGCAATTGTTGCATCAGTTCCAATACCATTTGCATCCATTAATGCAATTAATTCAGTTTCTGTCATATGTTTTGGAGGAGAAGTTTTACCTTCCTTTATTTGACCACTTTTTAAAGGAATAGATTCACCTTGTACAAATGGTGGAAGTTGTTGAGAAGATTGCCATTTCTTATAAGTGTATATTTCCAAATAATTCAATGCAGTAACTTCAAGACCACTTCCAGTAAACATTTCATTTCCCCATTTCAAATTAGCAACTGTTAAAAACCCTTCAGCATCTTTAGAACAACAAGCTAAAAATCTCCTAACGACATATTCATAAACTTTCTTTTGATTAGCGTCTGTTATCAGTTCAAGTTTTGTATATTTAACGGGATGAATAGGTGGATGTGATTTATCATCATTTTTACCTTCCCTTGGTTTACTGAACCCTCCACCTTCTATTAAATTATTTGCAAATTGCCCCCATCTAGAATCTTGCGTGTGAGTTTTTATTATATTTTGTAAATTCATTGCATGTGGGAATTTATCAGTTTCTGTTCTTGGGTATGATATCCAACCACTCGTATATAACTTTTCGGCTGCATCTAAAGTAGCTTTGGCACTCATCTTATAATATGATGCACAATCTTTCTGCATTTGAACTGTTGTTAAAGGAAAAGGTTTATAATTACTAGTTGGTTTCTTGGTAACACTTGTAATTGTACCATTATTATGTTTCATACAATCCTGATATAGCGAGACTACGTAAAGCTTATCAAAGAAAT
This sequence comes from Yamadazyma blattariae, assembly GCA_030581595.1. Classification (NCBI taxonomy): domain Eukaryota; kingdom Fungi; phylum Ascomycota; class Pichiomycetes; order Serinales; family Debaryomycetaceae; genus Yamadazyma; species Yamadazyma blattariae. Next base: position 512,473 of record JAKTTU010000002.1, on the reverse strand, counting down.
GACCTTTAGTCCAGCTAAACAGTTTATCAACACCCTGTTTGGTAACTTCAACATCAATATACCAAAATTTCTCTGGCTTAAACCCTTTAACACGTTTATATCTATCAACTATAAAACCTAATGCAGGAAATTGACAAGTCCCATATGATACAGGTGATGGGATATTTTTTTGACCTCTTAGTGCATCAGTTAATAACCTAGTGAAACTTGCACCAACTCTTAAATCTAATTCTTGACGACAATTGACAGCATCTACTATTTTCATATCTAATCTCTTTGGATTTCTAGCAGCATTAAGAATATGATTTCTTTCTAAATGTGAAAAATGAGGTCTCCATATATGTTCAAATGTTATTGTAGGATTACCCTTCTTCGCTGCTTCGAAGATTTCATACCCAATTGCTTCACCTTCTCTATCACAATCAGTCCAAATCATTAAATATGAAGAATTTCTAGCTTCCTTTGAAATATTTCTATGAATAGCCTCTTTGCTTTTATCCATTTTAACTTCAATTGGCACATCAAATAATCTACCTGGTGGAATTTTACCCCATCCATATTGCTGTGGAAAGTCAGTTTGATTAATATGACCAATAACTGAAGTCATCGTCACGTCACATAAACCATAACCAGGGAAATCAAATTTAAAATCAAAATTAAAATTATATTTACTTGGGGAACTCCTTTTCAGCAGCCTTCCACCACTAAGGATATTGGTAACTTCTTTGGCAATTGATGGTTTTTCTGCAACGCACAAGACTTTCATATCATTCCTTTTGATTGTGTTTCTTCTGATCTACAGATGTACAACTAACGTGTATTGAAAACCTCGCGATTCAAATCTTATAGTCATCTCACTATATCAGTTTTCTCATTTTTAGATACTACAACTTTCGCTACTACCACAATTCCTTTGTTCTTTTCAATATGACAAGTACAGATTCTGTTTCGGTTCTTCTTAATTGGATGCTGAAGAATGAAAAAACAAACAAAAAATCATTCATTCTGGATAAAATTGTTGCTAAAGACTTTGGAGAAGAAGGTAGAGGTTTAGCTGCAACTAATTTGATATATAAATCAGAAGAAATTATAAATATCCCACATTGTTTCTTGCTTAATCCCCATTCAATTATTCGTCATATAGGAACTAATTTGAATTTGCCAGATCATTACTCGAATATTGAAGTTCCATTTGATTTCAAACCTGATGAATTTACAGATATATACGATAAGATAGAACTTAATGAAATGATATCCATGTCATCTTTCCAATTGATGTCATTTTATATTTGCTTAGAAAGTCACAGAAAATCTTATTGGGCTCCATTTCTTCAATCCCTTCCTGTAATGAAATCTTTTGAGTTGACTCCCTTGGTTTGGGAAGTTTTACAAATTGAAAACTACGAAACATATTTAAATTTGTTGCCTTTACAAGTACGGAAGCATTCAGAAAAAGTGAAATTTAGATTTGATAGAGATTTTAAAGTAGTTCAAGAATTTTTGATCAAAAAACTTCAACTAGTGCATCCAGAAGCCCTGCATGAAAAAATTGAATCATTAAAGAGCAAGTATATAACAAAAGAACTATTCTTATGGGCATGGATGTGTATCAATTCTCGTTGTCTATATATGGAATTAAGAGAGAGTAATGATCAATCTGATAATTTTACAATGGCTCCATATGTAGATTTTGTCAATCATTCTGATCAAGACCACTGCAGCATTAAAGTCGATGGCAAAGGTTTCCATGTAAGTACTACTTGTAAATATCAACCGGGTGAACAATTATTTTTAAGTTATGGTCTGCATTCTAATGGATTTCTTTTATGTGAATATGGTTTCACAACTTCTAGTAATAAATGGAATGATCTTGACCTTTCTACTTTAATAATTGGTGAGTTAAATTCAGACCAAAAAGATTTCTTAAAATTGAATGAATATTATGGTGAATATACTATTGGGAAAGAGTCAGGAGTGTCTTATAGAACTGAAATTGCTCTAGCAGTTATGCAAGAGTCTCGACCATCAACTTCACGTAAATTGCAGGCATATGTTAAAGGATTGACCGCTGGTGAATCATATGCAGAGAATAGTAAACAAATATTAGATAATATATTAAACGATGTGAACAAAGTTTGTATCAAATCCATAAGACTCATCGATCAGAATGTTTTAGATGATAGAATAATAGCCACAATTAAAGGATTATATAATGATATTGAAAATATTATAAATGATACCAAAGTCTCATTCATTGATGCATAATATACGAATTAGTATTTAAAGAGTTTTTATTATCTTTATAAAATTAATTTAGTTGCTCTGTTATCTATCGCCACTTCGATGGAACCTTTGGATTTAACCATCCAAACTAACATATTATTTGTAGGTGCACGGAGTTGATGCTTTTTAGCTAACCAACAAATGTATCCATTGATAAAATCAATTTCAGTACCTCCAAAATTTCTTATATCCTCTCTCATAGATGAACTATTTTTAGCAGTACTATGAATCACATCAGTGACAACACCAAAAAGTCTATCAAATTCTAAATATGAATTAGCTTGAGGGTAATCCCTAAACAAATCAGCTTTATCTTTTCTAATTACAAACAAAAATTCAGATAAAACTGCTTTAATAATTTTCACTACTCCTTTACCTTCTAATAAATCTCCATTAAAGCAATCAAATAACGCAGATAAAGGATTTATACAACAATTCACAGCGAGTTTTTCTAATTCTTTAACTTGAAATTCTTGATAATTATTTAAATAATTTACGTCTAAATTGGGTGTATCTATAAGAAGTTTTACCACTCCAGTAACTTCGTCTCTCTCAATCCCTTCCTTTCCATTTTTGGGAAAATTAGATAGTTGAATATTACCAACACCAGCATGATTTATGACGTTTGGTGATGTTTTGTATGCACCATGAGTAACGATACCTTTAAAAAAATTAGGTCTTTCCAGTAAAATCGAAGGCCAAAACTCTTCCTCTAGCTGCTCCATTAATCCCATACCGTTCTGAATGAATATGACGTTTGAATCTTTATGAAGTAAATTTACATAAGGTGATAATGCACTGAAAGATTTGTGACATTTTGTGGCCAAGATAAGATTATCAATTTTAGGTGATTGCTCTTGTCTGGCAAACTCTTCGAACGTGTAGCCTTTAATAATAGATTGTGTACGTCTTTTACTACCATCTTTACCAATTCTATCGACAATCATCTTTGAATCATTTCTCTTAAAGACTTTTAAACTTTGACTGTTTCTAAACATAAGACTTAAATCTAGCTGTTTTGAATGGGCTAATGTTAATTCATGTGAAATTAAACCCCCTATGGAACCACCTCCAACCACCAATGTCCTTATTGGTGTCGTCATACGTATTTGAAAAGAATTTGGTTAAACCCCAGGAGAACTTCAGATCTTTACAGTAAAAGTTTCGCATCTCACAGATACAAGATTAAAATTATTGATGTTAGTTGTGGGATTAACTGGTGGAATTGCCACGGGAAAATCAACCGTTTCTAAGAAATTACAAGAAGAATATCGTTTAACTGTGGTTGATGCTGATTTAATTGCTAGAGAAGTTGTTTTACCTGGTAAGAAAGCATATAATAAAATTGTTGAAGTATTTGGCCCACATATTGATAATTTAGTTAAACCTGATAAGTCATTAAATAGGGAAGCGTTGGGACAATTTGTATTTGGAAACAAAGAGGAGATTACCAAGTTAAATGGAATTGTCCATCCAGCTGTTAAGATGGAAATTAGTTGGCAATTATTTAGCGCTTACATCAGGTTCAAAAATTTGGTTATTTTAGACGTTCCTTTACTTTTTGAATCAGGTTTGTCAGCTATCTGTGGTAAAGTCATTACAGTAACTTGTGATAAAACCACTCAAGTTGAGAGATTACTAAGTAGAAATCCAGAATTAAGTATTGAAGATGCTGAAAAAAGAATTGGTAGTCAAATGAATAACGATGAAAGATGCTACAGGGCAGATTTTATAATAGATAATAATAACGGTTTGAAAGAATTAGATTCAAATATTGCTGCTATAGTTCGTGGTGTTTCACCTCATCCGTTTTTTACTATTTTAGATTGGTTCCCTCCATTCGGTGCTTTATCAGCATTTTTATCAATTTGCACTAGATATTTATCTGAAAGATTTAAGGGAACAAAACCACCAAAAAGAGATTAATTAAATAGATGGTTTACAATATTTAAGTTTTTAATTTTTGTATATTTTTTTAGGAATCAATGACGAATTATGGATTCTATGCTCTCCAATATTGTGCTAAACTGTGTAATCTGTCAATAACAACAGGTAAGAAAGCATTGACACTATCATTAATCAAATTTTGGAAATGGAGGATAGCTTCTTCCTCTGACATATCTAAACAAAATTTCTCTTGGACTTTTTCAACTGCTCTGGTTGGATCAACCTTAATGTCAGGAATGTTTGCATCTAACATTAATTGAAATAAATTAAGGATTAAATTACTGTTCTTACGAAGGGTAGTATAACTAACAAAGCAATAATTCTTAAAAACGTTAAAATTCTCATGGTCTAAACCTCCCATACCGTCAATAACTTGAATTGGCAATTTCATTAAAGGTGGGAATGGTTTTGGATCCCTACCTAAAATATACCCAAAATCTGCATGCCAGAATTTACCATTGGGTGATAATAAAAGATTATCAAGATGTCTATCTCCAACTCCTAATAAATAAGTAATAACACAATAACCAGCACATGATTTGACATAGTTGTCTAATACTACATGTGAAACACCTAAATCAGAAGTAACGGCATGTTTTTGTTCTATAGGTATAATCTTCTTGTCGGCAGGACTTTTTAAAACACTTCTAGCTATTGGTTCTACTTGTTGTACTTCTTGACTGTGGTATTTCAAGAAATTAAGAATACCATTAGCATTGACTTGATTAGATACCGAAGTATTCTCAAAATCATATGTCTTTGCTAAAATACCATCCAAGGTTTCGTTTGGAACAAACTGTATCATACCAGCTATTGGACTAGTTGCTAAAATTCTATAAGGTGTTAACTTCAAATCCAAATTTTCATTCTTCAATAACTGGTCCATCAAATCAATAATTTGAATAACTAATTGATCTTGTCTTAAATCATCACCAATTTTGAACATTAAAGTATATTTTCCATACTTCTTTGATTTACCAAATATTTGAGCTGGTTGATTTGGATCTTTAATTACTGTCTTCAAAGTAATTTTCAAAGGAGCTAATGAACTTTTAAAGACAGCTGATTCTTCTGGGTAACAACCACAAATCATAACAGACGGATCTAATGGTAATGGGAATGAATGTGGGAACTTCAATAACTCATTTGATGAGTCTGATAAGTATTCTTTTAAAAACTGTACTTTCTTAGCGGTGGCTTCATTTTTCTTAAATGTGGACCTCAATAATTCTACCAATTGTGTCAATTTCTTAATAAACCATACTTGACGTTTCAAATAGTTATAATTAGGTAATTTATTACTACTTGAATGACGTTTAAGATTCTCAATGTACTTATTTAATACAATTGAATAAATTTGAACTGGTCTAGCATTTGGATTAGAAGCACTAATATTAAGTTGATCTTCATTTTCAACTTTGACATACCAGTAAAAAAAATTACCCAATTTCTTATTCTCTATAGATTTCTCTATTAAAAACAACGCTAATGGAGACTTTTCTAAAAGTTTGTCATCTTTTATTTTACTTGTATTAGATTCTTCATTATTATTTGTTTCGCCATCTTTCCAGTCACCATCCTCTTCATCTTCTTCATTATTATTTATACCATTAAGTCCTTTAAGTTTTAATTTATTATGAAACTCGTTATCAACTATAATTGATTCATATTTCAATGCTTGAACTAATTGCAATAAATATAATAATAATTCATCACCACTTGCTAATCTTAACCTATCAACGGCAAAATTTCTTAATTGTCTAACATACTTAAAGATTCTATCAATTCTTGATTCTTTGTCTTTATTGTTCTTATCTTCATCTTGAACGGTTACCCTCCTAGCTAAAGTAAAAGGATTGAAATAACTACTTAATAATTCAAGAGCATCTCCGATTTGAATCTTATCAACTGACCAGTAATAGGGTATAATTTCTTTGAATGCATGATTTAACTCATAATCGTTATCCCAATTAATAGATTTTAATAGTTTTGTTAAAAATTTTTGATTGGTTTTGGTTACTTCTGTTTTAGGGAAATCTTTATTCGTTGTATTAGTATTTTCAGTATTATTAACAGTTGTATTATTTTTGGAAAAATAATAACGAAATTTCCAAATTAAATTTTTTTCATTATCAGTTAATTCTATATTTGAAGGTTTATCCAATATTTTCATCAATTCATCACGTAATTGAGGTGTAGGTTTCAATTCTTTATCTAATAAGACACTATTGTTCATATTTCTTTCTAAAATATGATATTTTGACTCTATTGGGTCCATACTCTTATTCAAAGGAATATAACTTGTTTGATTGTTATTATTTGACAGTTGAGGATTAGTTAATAATGAAAGGTTGGAATAATAATGATCTGGATCAAAAACTCTAACAGAATTGTCATCTTTACCGACATTTATATCAATTTTATTGATAATGAAACTAGTATTATTATATGTGGTATTATTATTTTTCTTATTTAAGACAAATTCATCAATTATTTCTTTAGGCTTAGGCAATGAATAAGAAATATCAGAATAAACAATTGGTAATTCAAAGTGAGGTAATTCAATATAAAGATAATAAGGATAATCAGGATCATTTTCTCTCAGTTCAGCATTCCTTTTATGCTCTACAAGTGGTAATGAAAGCTTATCTAGCCATTGAACTTTTGGAAATTCCCTATTTTCATATTTTATCACATTTTGTTCAAGTTTATCTAAGTCATTATTATTCCCAGTATCATTAATCTCATCATGAGGAATTTCTGTTGATTCAATATTAATTGGTACTTTTTGTAATCCCTTCTTCAAAGTATTATCTTTCTTATTGAAAATTGATATAAATCCAATACCAAATATAATAGGTTTCGTTTCACTCAATTCATAAATTGTGATCTTTAAATAAGAATCAATCGATAATTGACTATAATTTATTGACAATCTCAACACTTTATTCCAAACTCTTTTATTATTAGAAAAACTATGATACATTGATTGGGACGGTACTGTTAATGGATTGTGACCGCCTCCTATAACTTCAATCTTTACAAATAAATCAGAATTATATTGAATTTGTGAAAGTTTCTTAAAAACTGATGGATTGGAATATTTCTCTGATGGTTTTGCTAAACTTTTCAATAATTTAGATTTATTAGCTGGTTCTAAATAACCCAATTTCAAATGAATTGGAACTCTTAAATCGTTCGAAAGCCCAAATGCAGCTACATTTGTTGCTGATTGAAGATCTCTATTCATATTTTGGTCCTGACAGGAAAATATCAAATATTTTGAGAAGCCGCGATAAGGTAGAAAGATAGAGAGAGAAGGAAAAGAAGTATGTGAGAAAATACTAACTATCTATGCCAAATGCCATATGGCCATATATACATTAAATCCTATTTATTTCCACCAAACCAAGTGTACTTTTCGGCCCTATTGTTGTCAGGAGGTTTTACTTCCTCATCAGAAGAATCTATCAGTTCATTTGAGTCGCTATCTGAATCTAAATTATAAAACATTGATTTGGATTTAGTTTGTACTAATGGAGGTCTGGAAGAATATGATTGAGTTAATTTTGTTTTGCTTGATGAGTCTGTTTGTTTTTCATTATCATTATTTTGATGGTCACTTCCCATGTTTGTAGAATCATTACTATTACTAGTATAAAACCCTACTGGAGTTGAAGCACCTTCACGATTAATTTGTGATTCAACATTCATTACAGATGGGTAAAACTTAATTGAATTCTTCCTAGGTCTACGAAGTGTAGATGGTGAGGTTTGAACCTTCTTATCAGTAGGTTTATTATGGAAAGATAAAGAAAATCTTTCATCTTCATGTTCTCCATCACTACCACTATTATTATTTGCTTGATGCTTTTGATACATTGCCAATAAACTCTTACCACTATTCATTGCCAACTCTTGTTTATATTTAGCTGATTTTGATCTTGATAATAATGGATTTGGTGGTGGAGTTTTCTTACCATTCGTATGTGTACTTAATTCTTTAATAATTGCTAAATCATTACTATCAAGTTTGGTAAGATCCATATCTTCATAAAGTGAATCATTACTTAAAGTAGATGTTAAAAGTTTCGGTGAAGTTACTGAATTTGGATTCGAATTAGATTGGAAAAATCCTTCAGAAAGTTTTGAATCCTTTGGTATAACAACTGGATTTGAAACACCTCTCTTTGTATATGACATAAATTTCGGGAAATCAGTAATAGAAGAATTATTTGATGATGGATTTGATCTTTGAAATTGAGCTAAATTAACTTGTGAATTAACTTTTTGATTTAAGTGGTGTAATGGAATTTCAGCTGTATTAGAATATCTTAACTTCATAGGTCTAGAATCTTTATTATCCAGCATTTTACTTAAATCAATAACTGAATTATTTCTTGTTGGTTCAGAGCATGGTGAAACTTCTGGTGTTACTGGCTTAATTGGCAGTCTAGTGATATCAAAATTTTGTTTGAATGCTTCTGAATTCATTACTTTTAATTTAAATTCATTCTTCACTTTAAACGCATTAATTTTTTGCGCAGACCAACCTTTTGCAGCTGGGCAAATTGGATTATCAATAATATTAGGATTCTTATAATTATCTTTTGTAGATTTTATTGTAGTTGAATTTAAATTAGGATTTGTTTCTTTAGAATCTAAATCTAAATGTAGCGATTCAGAATAAGCCATTTGATATGATTGAGAAGTATGTGGAATCTTAAATGATGGCCTAGGTTTATCTTCCTTTTTAGTTTTCACTACAGATTTATCAGGATTCAATTCGTCCCTTTTAATGAAATTTGTTTTATAATATACAATATCAGTTTCTAAATTTAATGAAGTATCAATATGATTAAAATTAAACATTTCTAATGCATCTTTTATAAGTACCCAGTTATAGTTATATTTCTGTTCATTTTGAGTATTATCTTCATTTTCTCCTGTTGCATGTTCTTCATTTTCATCTCCATCTTGTTTAATTCTTCTAGCATAATTAATTTTAGCTTCCGGTATTTCATCAAATATTGGATGGTTAACAAAATATGACAAAACATTATTAATTAAATATCCATGACTGACGATAATTACAATATCTTGATTGTTAATATAGGTAGGTTTATCATAAGTTGCTAATAAACGTTTAAAATATTCTTTACAATTATCTTGATAATCTTTATAACTTAAATCATATCCATTATAATGACCTAAAGTTACACAAGGTCTAAAATTAGAACAAGCTGAACGATTCTTTAATAATTTAATATTTGGAGTATACATTTGATAAGCATCATTAGAATCAACAAATGGTGGTTTATTTTTCATTTTATCATGAATCCATTCACTTAATGCAAAATCTCCTAATAATTGAAATCTTATTTTATAATTTGGGAATTTCTTTTCAAATTTTTCTTTTAAATTAGTAATTAATAAATCAGCAGTTTGACAACATCTTAAATAAGGTGAAAAATGTATAAATACATTTTTCCTAAATTTTTCATCAGGATTATCAGTAACAAATGCTTCAGTAGAATTAGTTATATCATTACAACAATCATCTATTTGATTTATAGCACCTATGGATAATGAAGGATCATAAGGTTTATAATCCTCATAGATTGCTTTAGCACTTGGATCAATCTCTAAAGCATGATCGATCCTTTGACCATGCCGCATAAAATACAACTCAGTCATACTATAATAACCATCTAATTACTTAAACAACCAAACAAAAGAAAGGGATCAATTATTCAATATAATTTAACAGCAAAAAAAAAACCTGTGTGGATTTTTCTAATTAAGACTCCCCTAGATCTTCTCAAAAGTCACTTCACAAAAAAGTCTCTATAGTAAATCTGAATAAAAAGAAATAATGAAAGCAATAACGAAAGCAATGTGGTTTTGCTGTAACTGACTATCAACTGTCCCTAAATATCTATGATCCAACAGTCTTTCTATGCTTTAAAATTCCAGATAAAATCGAAAGACTGGTCGTTTAATGAGTTGTGTCAAAAATTGAAATTTGTGTGATGTAATTTTGAGCGACACTTGGTTTGTTGATGCGTTCGCGGTGTTGTTACAACCAAAAGCTTAACTTGGTAGCATCTGAAATTGGGTTGAAAAATTGAATATTGTTAGTTCCTTATTTATTATTCGTTATTTATTATTCGTTATTGATATATTTGGGTTTATAGGTGATATTATATTTTAATTTTTAATTTTAATTTGGTGTAGTTGAAATGGTTGAACGAAATGATGTTTTAAATCTTATTTACAGTTTACCAGTACTAATATCATTTCCTATAATTTTGATATCTGGAAATTTAATTATTGAATTACAATGGCTGATTCTGTCAATTTGTGCTATATTTATAGTAGGTTTAACTTTAGTTAGTATATTATCATTCATAATTGTAGGTATCGATAAAGTTCAGCCGTTTAATATTGATAAAAATGATTCTAATGGTGGTTTAAATTTTCTTTGTTCAATTACTTTAATTTATGTTTCAACTCATTTATTGTCAATTAATAGACTTTCAATGTTATTATTTTCATTTTTCATTAATTCATCAAGTATTTATTCCATTTTAATGTTTGCATTTGATTTATATTTTAATTCTTATGATTCAAATAATTTGATAAAAATTATTATTGGTTATATACTAACAATTGTTTCCTTCAAGATTTTTAAATTTGCAATCAACCTTAAAATATCTTCAATTACTTTGGTATCAAGTATAATAATAGGATTTTTCTTAATGTCAATTCATGAAGCTAATTTAGTTATGATGGTAGTAAATTTATTTATTTCATCAATATTTTTAATTGCATTTAATGTTGCAAATTTCGATTCAATTTTAAACCCAATAGTTTTATCATCAATTTCAAGTATTATTAATTATTTATATCCAATATCAGTTGTTAACAATAATTTATTTTTTGATTTTTTCCTTCTGTTTTTAGTAAGACCAAGTGGTTTAAGTTCTACAAATTTAAGAAATTCAAATTTTAAAATTGTAAATGAATTATTATCTCATTCTGATACTAAAGCAATTTTTTACTTTTTATTATTAAATACTACATTTATGTTTATTCAATTAATTTATTCTTTCAGATCAGGTTCTTTGGGACTTTTCCTGGATTCTTTACATATGGCATTAGATTGTTCATCATTAGCTTTAGGTTTAGTTGCAGGAGTATTATCAAAATATCCTATTGATAAAAATGGTAAGTTCCCATTTGGATTTTCTAGATTTGAAACATTAGCAGGTTATACTAATGGTACTTTATTAATTGGAATTTCTGGTGGGATTATTTTTGAAGCATTAACTAGATTAAATAATCCAGTAGAATTGAAAGAAACTAATCAATTAATTGTAGTTTCTACCCTTGGTTTAATTGTTAATTTAGTAGGTATTTTTGCTTTTAATCATGGTCATGAACATGGTCATAGTCATAGTCATAGTCACAGTCACAGTCACAGTCACAATCATGGTCCTGAACACAGTCAAGAACACAATCAAGAACATTCTCAGGGACATTCACATTCACACTCCCACTCATCTGAAGAAAAGCATGAATGTGATTCCGAGAAATCTGGTGGTATGAACGATAATATGAGAGGTATCTTTTTACATATTCTTGCTGATACTTTAGGATCAGTTGGTGTAGTTTTATCAACCATATTAACTAAAATTTTCAAATGGGAAGGTTTTGACCCTATAGCATCAATGGTTATTGCTATATTAATTTTCTTATCAGCCACACCATTAATAAAATCAACAGGGTCTGCATTATTATTATCATTATCAAATGAGAAAGAAACTAAAATACGATCCACACTACAAGAAGTTACTTCAATTAAAGGTGTGAAATCTTTAACTGCCCCTAGATTTTGGCCCATTGAAAATGGTATTACTGGTTATGTCCATATTCAAATTTATAGAGGAGAAAACACAATTCATATTAAGAATCAAATTTCAAAATTATTTGATTTTCATAATATTAACGTATTAATTCAAATGGAGTATGATTATGATTCTTGTTGGTGTAGAGTCAATCCTAATGATTTGAGTAATTATACTACTTGATAAAGTTAAGGAACTTAGTAAACAGATTGTATTATAGATTTATATATATAGTTTTTTTTTTTTTGACTATAGTGCTTCTCTTTTTTTTTGCAGTCTATTTTTCTCTCATCGGATTCTCAATTTTTTTTTGATTTTTCTGGTATTGTTTGTAATCACTTAAATTATAATCTTGAATTATGTCTAGAGTTGGAGTATTAGCTTTAGGACCAGCAGGGGTAGGAAAATCTACATTTTGTAATGCTATAATAACACATATGCAAACTATTGGTAGAAGAGCTCATATAGTTAATTTAGATCCAGCAGCTGAAGCAACAGAATATGAATTTACAATTGATATTAGAGATTTAATTTCATTACAAGATGTTATGGAAGAAATGGATTATGGACCAAATGGAGCATTAATTTATTGTTTTGAATATTTAATGAATAATTTAGATTGGTTAGATGACGAAATTGGTGATTATAATGATGAATATTTAATTTTTGATTGTCCTGGACAAATTGAATTATATACTCATATACCTGTTTTACCAAATATTGTTAAACATTTAAAAAATCAATTAAATTTTAATTTATGTGCTACTTATTTATTAGAAGCTCCATTTATTATTGATAATTCAAAATTTTTTTCAGGTGCTTTAAGTGCAATGTCAGCTATGATTTTATTAGAATTACCACATATTAATATTTTATCAAAAGTTGATTTAATTAAAAATGAATATAGTAAAAAAAAATTAAAACAATTTTTAAATCCTGATCCTTTATTACTTGCTAAAGATGATGAATCTTTTAATCCAAAATTTTCTAAATTAAATAAATCAATTGCTCAATTAGTTGATGATTTTGGTATGGTTCAATTCTTACCATTAGACTGTAATAAAGATAGTGATTCAGTTGCAACGATTTTAAGTTATATAGATGATGTAACACAATGGTCAGAAAGTCAAGAACCAAAAGAGCCGACTGATGATTTTGAAATAGATGATGATGAATAATGAATGTGTATATAATCTAATAGAATAATTTTTATGTACCCCTTACTTTCTAGTTAATAGATGTCGTATTATATTTCTTAAATCCTTGAAGAATAAGCTGCATAGAAAAAAAAAAATTTAATATTAAAAAGAAAAAGTATTTACTAGTAATGGCTGTGAAACTCTTAGATATCAAATAGCATCTAAATCAATAACTTGAGCTTCCACTAACTAACTATTACTGCTTATAACATAACCAAACTATTTTAAAAACAGAATCTAGATTCAGTCACGGTTAAATAGCAAGTTTGCCAATACATGTTTCGTCATAGTTATCCTAGAGATTTTTAAGTTCAAGAAAAGCCTGTGTGGCGTAATGGTTAGCGCATTTGACTTCTAATCAAAAGATTCCGGGTTCGAGTCCCGGCATGGGTTCCATTTTCTTTTACTACCTACAGCGGGTTTAGCTCAGTTGGGAGAGCGTTAGACTGAAGATCTAAAGGTCCTGTGTTCGATCCACAGAACTCGCATTCTTTTTTTTTTAACACTACATCATATATATGTTAATAGCATAAATATGAACTATAGTTTACTATTATCCAAATTAATTTTTTAATTAGTCCCAGAGTGATTTTTTTATGTACATTTTTTCTGTTACGCGATATTTTGGTTGCAATTGCACTGATTGCAGGGAAAGAATTCACGAATTTTTTTTTGCAAAAAGGGCAAAGGTTGTAAAGAGAAATAGAGGGGATATATATAACGTTAAGCAGAAAAGGAGAAGATGCTAAGATAATGACTAATAACAAGTAAAGATTTATTATAGGAAAGTAGTGAAAAAAAATAGGGGCGTGGAGAGCATGGTTGCAAATAATAATAAAGAAGTCACTAAATAAATTAATATATATTCTTATTTTGGTATCATTAATTAACGTTAAAATCATGGTCCATTATCTATATGTTCTCTAACAAAGTTCCTTAAGTCTGTAAAATCCATTAAATAATTATTTAAACTATCTTCACCAACTATTAATTTAAAATTACAAAGGAATAAAAATCCAACTTCAATTTTAAATAATTCATCAAGTGTAACCCCTCCAACGGTTGCAAATGTCTTTTGTTTTTGATAAATATCTTCCAATTTTTTAGTCAGACATCTAATCAGTGCTAAAATTACCCGATAAACATTACATAAGGTTAATGGTAAAACGTTATGTAATACACTTAATTTATAAATTAATAAGCAAGCATGGATATAACATGAAACGGAAGTAGAAGGTGAATAAGTTTGAATTCTTTTCAAATATTGTTCAATTGTTAAATTTGGTGGTTTTATAAGATTGAAATGTTTAATTACATGCTCAGTTTGATTTATAATTTTTTTATCTTGATAATAATTAACTTCTTCTCTAATATCATCAAAATCTATTTTATTAACTTTTTCTATATCAGTATTTTCAATTAATTCTTCAATTGTTAAAAAATCATTTTCTGCAATTAAAGAATCTGGTGTTGTTTCTTTTAAAGCAAATTCAGTTTCTACTTTTAACATTTTAGCAGGAGGTGAATTTGGAGGAGTAGTCTTTCTAATATCATTATTATTAATGATATTAATATTATTATTACTATTATTATTACTAATATTATTACTGTTATTATTCACGGTATCATTATCATTATTATCATTATTACTTTCATTACTACTACTATTATTAAGATCAAATTTATTATCCGGGATTTTAATATTTATATTTAATTTGATCAGATTTAAATCAATATTCCTTTTACTTAATTGTTGTTCTCTAAATTTATTAAATAATTCTGGATTTTCTCTTAATTTGATCATATCTTCTAAACTATACCACATTATAGCAACAGCTTGTAAAATATGAAGTTCATTAATAAATTTAACTTTAGTTTCTATATCAATAACTAAATCATGAATATTTACATCATTAATCTCTTCTGGTTCATCCGTAAATGTTTCATTTGGTACTTTCAACGGCAATTCAAGATTATCTGACATATCTCTTTTCGATAAAACTATTTCGATAAAACTGATAAAACTACTTCGATAAAGCTACTTCGATAAAATTACTTCGATAAAACTATTAGTTATGAAGTTATAACGATCAAGATGAAGTAACGATTCTCGTTAAATTGTATTGTGCGATTTTTTTTATGTTCCTCGCTATTGTAAATATTTTCATTTTTGCTGCAACCAAGTCAACCGTTTTTTTCGCGATTCCACTTGGTCTGCCTAACCAGTGATGACCTGCTGTTGTCTGAGGAACTTCAGGCATGTGCAAAAAGGCAATTATGGTTAAAAAATTCACCTTTTATAATCATTTATAAATGTACCAATAATGATATTACTAAGAGTCATTGGAAAGAGATCAGTTTATTATCTATGTGTATTAAGATTTTTCTATTTTTAGGTTATCTAAGCTTCTTTTTTAGCTTTTTTTGTAGCTTTTTTTTTTTGCAGCAACTATCTACGGTGTCTTTTACCAAATGCATCTTGATTTTCACTTGAAGCCAATTGTCTTTTGTTACCATTCTTTGCAAAATATTCCTTTTTACGTTCTCTTTGTTTTTCCTTTTTAGCTTCAGCTTCTTTAGTGATTCTCTTTAATCTATCTTGGAATTTTTCCGACTTTTTAGCTTTTCTCTTAGCATCTTTTTCATTTCTTACTGTACCAATTTTTTGCATTAAATCTCTTGCTTTCTTTTCTTCACCACCTAAAACAACTGCTCTTTTAGCCATATATGTTTTCTTCTTTTGTGGTTTCATTTCATGAATTTGTGATTTAAATGGTAATGATCCTTTAATTTGTTTTGGAACTCTTAATGGATTAAATTTCCTTTCTTGTCTTTCAATTTTTTTATAAGCACTATCAGCATTTAATGGAGTTTCAATTTCTCTTTCAGCTCTAACTTGACCAGTTAATTTCATACCTTTCCATTGATCATGTTTTTTTAATAACAATGATGTAACAGGATTATAAAATTCTTTAACTTTAATTGAATACCAACCTTTTAAAATTACTGTATCTGATAATAATACTTTATCTTCAAAAGTTGCTCTAAAATTACCATCAGATCCTAATTCTTTTTTAATTTCACCTCTAATACCTGATACTGTTTTCAATCCCATACCTTGAAATCTAATAACTTCTAATGCAGATGAAAACATATCTTTAATAAATGCAGTATTACGGAAAATTTTATATGGATAACCAATTAATTTAATTTTTTTAGTAATATTAACAGTTGAATCTAATTCTTCAACTATACCAGTGGCAGCAATTCTAAAAGATCCGGTAGTTGATTCAGTATCAACGATATTAAACCCAATAAATGGAGTATTTGGTGCAACTAATGGACCATAAAATGATGCAAAACAATATGCATGTTCTGGAGTATATTTTAACATTCTATTACGAGTTCTTGAATCAGTTGTTGTGTAAATTGGAATTGTTTGAAATCTTCTCCATCCTAATGATAAAATTAAAGGATCATGAGATTTTAAGATTTTTTTGTGCCAACGATGTTTTCTAATTCTAACATTCATAATACCAAATCTTGATTCAGTAGCTAATAATCCACCTAAAATAATTGGATATTCAGGACTAAAATTTTCAATAAATTCACAAGGTAATTTTTCAAAAACAATTTTAACATATGATCCTGATTTATAACCTTCAATTCTAATTCTAGTTTCTTCATCCATTTCTGAGAATTCAGCTTTATTAATTTCAAGTTGTTTCGCCATTTTATTCTTTTGCATTTCATACCAAGTGTCAGCTTCTGTTAAACCTTCTGGGTCATCAGCTCCAAATTCTCTATCTTCTTCCTCTTCAAATTGCATTTTTAATTTAGCTTTCTTTTCAGCATTAAGTTGTCTTTGTTCTTCGATAGTTAATTCTTCTGGAGCTTCGTCATCTTCTTGATCAAAGTTAGCAAAGTCGTCACCTTCTTCTTCCTCTTCCTCTTCTTCGTCATCATTGTGTTCATCTTCGTCATCTTCATTATTACCATTTGATTGATTATTACCTTCAGCTTCTTCTAAATCTTCAAAATCTCCATAAAGTTCTTCTGTATCTTCATCTCCTTCATTATCTTTATCTTCTTTCTTTTCATTTAATTTTGGAGCAGTTAAGAATCTTGATTTTAATGAATTAAATCCATTTGCCTTTTCATTTATAGTGGCAGCATCAAATAATTGTCTTAATTCATCAATTGCGGGATAACTACTTTCTTCTTTAATTTCTTCAACTACTTTAACGTCTTTCTTTTTAAAGAAATCATCATCTTCATCATCTTCTTCTATTTCTTCTTCTTCTTCTTCATTATCTTCATCATTAAATTGTTTCTTCCACATTTTAAATGCAGTCGCTGGATCAAGACTATCATTATAAAGTAATTTATTAATATCTAATCTTCTTTTCACAGATCCTTGTAATTTTCTAGCTGTACGTCTATAGCCTTCAAATTCATCTTCATAAATATCATTATCATCTAAAGAAAAATCAGAATCAGAATCAACATCATCGCCATTAGCTTTATTTTTAAAATCAATTTCAACCATTTTTGGATTTCCATGATCTTGATCATCTTCGAAATCTTCTTCTCCTTCATCATCATCATCCGATAATTCTTCTCCATCATCAGCTTCTTGAACTGATTTACCATAAATTCTAGGTTTTCTTAAAGATGTTCTCCCAGTACTAAGTAAATCTTCTTCCATATCTTCTTCTTCTTGGTCCTCTTCATCATCATCTTCTTCATCATTTTGATTAATTTCTTTTGACGATGAAAATAATTTTAAACCTGGACCTTCTTCAAATCTCTCAGTCATTGTTTTTTGAACTTCTTGTAAATCAGTAACTAATTTTTCACCTTCACCCATTTCATCACTTTTAACAAAAGTTTCTTTATCACCGACATCAATATAAACGGCATCTTTATCAACTAAGACACCACCAACATCTGACATTGGAGCATAAATGATTTTTTGTTTATCTTCTAATCTTTTACGTCTTCTAACAGTTTTAGCAACTGGTTCACCACTTTCAGCTAATTGTTTTTGTTTTTCTCTTTCAATTTCTTCAAATTTTTGTTCAAAATATGGTGTCGGACAAGGATCGGGTAATTTTTCAATTGAATGAACATGATAATCACCTACTCCAGCAATATGAACATGAGCATTAGATGAAGGTAATGCAGTACCATGTAAATAACCATAGATTGCAACTTTTCTATCACATTTTGGATGTTCAGCAATTGTTTGAGGATGAGTTAAATCAGTTATTCTATCAGCTAACATGTATGGATGTTCGTTTCTCCATTTTAATGGTCTAAATTTCATAACTGATATAAATCTTGTTAAATTTAAAATTTCTCTATCAGGGTATCTACCATTTAAAACACCTGATAAATAAAATAATTTTGCACCTTGATAAACTTCAGTCCAAAATCTATGCTTTAATCTTTTCTTTGATGCTCTTAATGTAGCTTGTGATTTGAATAAATCTAAATGAGTTGAAACTCCTAGAACTCTAGGCATACCATGATGTTGAGCAATATTTAAAAATTCCATTGTTTCCATTTCTAGACCAAAATTCCCATCAACCAATAATAATACCAAATCAGCAATTTTAGCAGCATCAGTCATTGAATTTAAATCGTTATTAACTTCAATAAATGTAAATCTTCTTCTTTTACCACTAACAACTGTAATTGGACCTTTAACTTCAGTTAATGTTGTCTTGGCTAATCTTCTGACTAATGATTTAATTAATGTAGTTTTACCAGTACCTGGAGGGCCAACAACTGCAACAATTACTGGTGGTGGATCATCATCAGGAGTTCTATCAACCATTGGAACATGTAATTTCTTTTCATTAACATCCAGAGTTCTCATTGCCATTCTTTGTAATTTACCAGGAGCACTAACACCAAACGCTTTAGCATTTTGCCCATTCATATGTAGTTTCTTCTTAGCAGTGGTTCTTTTAGAACCACCACGGTGTGATTTATTAGATTGTTGTGTATCCATTGGTGAAAGATATATCAAACAATTCAAATCAATCTAAAACTCTAAAACCTCACTATGATTTTTCTCATCTCTTCTCATCTTCTCAAAAAAAATATTAGATTCTATTTCCGAGAGCTGTCACGTGTGTCTATCCGGAATGTACGATACATAAATTTGGTTGCAAAAAAAATGAGAGAGATTAGATAAAAAGATCCACAAAATGAAAAGTATCTATCTTGTGCTAATATCAATTCTATTCCATATCATTACAGTTGAAGGATCAGGGTTTTGTGATAGTGATACATTTTTACCATTCACAGGGTTTAAGATTCATAGACAATATAAAATTTCAGGGTATAAACCAACGTCTCAACAGTTTTTAGTATTAACTCATTGTAATCATGGTAAATCAGATTATCAAAAGGTAATTAAGGTGGACTCCATAAATAATGTTGACTGGGAAACACCGATTTGTTTGTTCAAACCAAGGATAGGTGAAGCATTAAATGATAAACCTGGAGATACCGTTCAAAGTTTAGTTAATCATAATAAAAGGGATCAAAATCTTACACCACAAGAATTTAACAAACTAATTGGTAGGAAAGGTGGTCGTACAATAGTTAGAAATCAAAATGTACAGAAAAGAGATAAAGAATTGGTTTTATCACTGAAAATTAATGATGGTGTAAATTATTTAAAGGGGAAATTTAAAAAATTTATTGAACAAGTAATACCTATAAAAAGTCCAATACAATATTCAAGTCCTCAAACTAATAAACATATTTCAGATATTGAAAAATCAACATTACAAGCATCAATGGAATGGGAAGCAAGAAATTTAGTTTGTTATAAGTTAGCTAGACGTAAAAAATATGCAAAAAGAAATGTAACATTTTATATACCCCAAACATTTGTTGGAGGAATTTTTGAATGTTTAGTACCACAAAATATTAAAACCGAAGTTTTCCAAAATTTTAAACTTGAACAATCATTGAAGAATTTTAAATTTGAATGTAATGAATCTACTTCAAAACCAATATTACCATTGTTAGCCGATTCAAGTGGTAAACAATGGTGGTCATTCAATAAAAATATTTTTAATCCGTCATTAATTCAAACTATACCATTTTTAAAGACTCCAAGTCCATTAAATCTTAGATTTTCATTAAATGAAACTCCTGATATGTATAAAGATACATGGGCAACAAAATTAAAAGTCAATGAAGATTATGATTTTAATGAAGTTGATTTACACTTAATTAGTCAAGCATTAGCGTTAACATCAGATTTTATTTTTAAATCAGTGGAACCAATTGATATTGGTAAAATTCTAAACAACGAACCAGAAGTATCAAAATATTTAATTAATGGTAAATCAATACTTGAAAATGATTATATAATTAGTTTTATTAAAAAATTTTCAATTGATCAAAAAATTGGTGTCTTAATGGGTATTAATAGTGATTATATTAAAAAGTTTAGTAAATTACAAGAAATTTGGGATAGTTTATTTAGAGAAAAGTCAGAAGAAGAAATAGACTCAGAAGATATAGACTCAAAAACAAAATAATAATATTGATCATTTATTTTTACTATACAGTAGATACTTGATAAATAAATATCTTTCTCTAAAAAATCCAAACGTTTTAACTGAAAAAACCATTCCCGGAAAGTATAATATCTTTCTTCTTTTTTTTAAAATTTTTTTATTTTTATTTTTTGATTCATCTAGAATATACCGAATTTTTAACGTATTGTTGTTTTTATTGTTAATTTTTTTAATTTACATTTCATATCTATCTTCTTTATATAACATCATTTCTGCCAGTTGGATTTTGACCAAAACCTGAATAACTTGATTCATTTCTATTATGATGTAAATTTGGTTCAACATCATCATAATCAAAACTATTATTATCATTATCATTATTAACTAATTTATCACTTAATCTTGTTAAATTACCATTTTCATCATTATCTCCATTACTACTAAGGATATTATTGTTTCCATTTTTTTTAGATTTTTTACGAGATAAACCTCTTTTTAAACTTCTTAATCTTGCACCTAAAGTTTTGGAATCGCTAGTCGTATCAGTTTCATCTTTTTCTTCAGTATCAAAATCAATATCAGTTGATTTATCTTCTTTGTTTAATTGTGGTGTAAACATATCATTTGAATTACCGCTTGTTTGCTTATTTAAATTATACATTTCTTCAGCCCAATTAGTATTATGATCTTGAGCTGCTGCACCTAAAGCTAATAATTCATTATTAGCATTATTTTTTTCATTGTCACTAAAACTACCATTATTATTCGAATTATTCATATCAAATTGAGATTTTCTTTTAACTGACGATATTCTTTGGAATGAAGTTCTATCGTCTCTTGCAGGAGCAAATCTTGCATCAGGATTTTTAGAAATAACACTTAAAAGACTGAAAACGATAATAAAAATTAATAAAATTAATGAAAATGCAGCATTTAAAATAAAGAAAACCCAAGCCATAATTGAAGCAACAGGGGCTGGTTGACCAAATAAATTTGAAAAAAATAAAAACAAAAATGAATTAATTGTTGTTACAATTGACATACAATAATTAATTATATTAGTTGGTTTATTTAAATAAGGTCTTTGAATAAATAAATAAATTGTAAAAGCTAAATCAAGTACAAAAACAACAACAACTGAAACTTTTGCTTGAGGTTGACATAAAGCAATAAAAATACCTTTTAAGAAATTATAACCTAAAACAACTGAGCCAAACCAAAATTTAGAAGCATTAAACATTGTATAAACAAATCCATATTTATTTAAAACTTTTGAATCACCATATAATAAAGCAGCAGGATTATTAAATTCTTTAATAGATTTTTTACCAATTATAATAGTTCTATAACAAGCCCAACCAATTACACTTAAAGCTAAGATTAAAAATAATATACCTAAAACAATAACTGCAGGAGAATCATTTTGAGTAAATTCATATACTGATAATATAACTAATTGAGTAAAACCAATATAAATATATCTTAATAAAGCACCTTTAATAATTGAAGAAAATGATCTTCTAAAATAATTAAAAGAATTTGGATTTAATTTTTTAGTATAAATTAATAAATCAAGAATTTGTTTAAAAATAAATAATAAGAAAACTAATAAATAACCAATAATTATAAAAAATGTAAAACCTGTAACAACAATTGAAGTTGGTTCAATTCTTGAATTATAACCAATTCTTTTAATACCTCTTAAAATAATTAAATTTTTATTTGAAGTTAAGTTAAAATCTAAAGATTTTCTAACAAATTGATGTAAATTATTTAAATAATCCATTGCTCTTTGAACTAAAATTTGTTTTGTTGTACCTTTAAAATATAAAGTTGGTGTACCACCAGTACTTTGAACATACCATCTAAAAATATCTTGCATAAATTGGACTCTAATTAATCCCATTGACCAAGCTAAATTTTCTGCCCAAGCAGAAGCAATTGGTGGTAATCTTTCAACACTTTGCATACAAACAACAACAACTGATTGGAAATATAAAAATAATGAAACTGCATTAGCTGAAACATGAGATGCAGCATTTGAATTACCAAAAGTTGACATAATAGCAGCAATTAATAAACCTAAACCTGCAATAACTGCTGTTGCCCATTTAGCACCAGTTTGTGAAACTGTTTTACCATTACTAAAACCTGCTTGTAAACAAGTCATTGCTTCACCAGTTTCAGCATTTTTAATAACAACTTTTGCAATGGCATCAATATCTGGAACAGTATAAGCAATACCAGGAATTAAATCAGCGGTACTCTTATCAATATATTGAATACTATCAATTTGTAAAGAACCAGGATATAAAGGACAAAATTGTTTCCAACCAATTTTACATAAGTTAATTTCTTGCTCTAAAATTGCAAAACCATAAGCGAAAACTTGAACTTGAGCAATAACATAACCAGAAATTTCAGTTGTTAATTCAACATTATATCTTAATGATAAATCATCCGGATTAAAAGTAACATTAAAATAACTTGGAGTAATTAAATTATCATCAGAACAAGTAACTAATGAAGTTGCAATTAAATTTCTTTTACCAAAAACTGGAGTTATTAATAAAAGTAAAAGTATAAAAATGTTCATCACAATATTTAACTTTCTTTACTTTCTCTTTCTTTACTATCTTACTTTTTCTTACTTTTTCTTGAAAAAATAAAAAAACTTTTCTTATATATGTCTATGACTTACCAATGACTTATAATGGAGTATCTGACTATCAACAAACGTCTTAATTGTTATTCTTTACGACTATTTCTCTCTTAAAAAATGATGAAAAAAAAAATCTCACAATTCTTGATTTGAATCAAAGGGGGTTTTGATTTTTCACTGGTTTTTTCTCTTAGCGAATGATTTGAGGAGGAATCTTTTTGTCTGACGGCGTGACTCTCCTGTTCACGGTTGTATCTGCTTTCTCTATCTATGGGGAATACCTAAGTAATTTATTAAAAACAAATATTGTTTTTTTGCTAAATTTAAAGTATTTGGTTATGATGAAGGTAAACAACTGGGACTCTATTAATAAAAATGTTGATTTTTGAGAAATAAAAAATTTTCTTCGCGACACGTTCCGCGACAAAAAAATATCGAAAAAGAAATGGGTGTGAAAAAATAATAACACGAGAAACATCGTAACACCAATAGAGAATTAGAGTTAATCTTTAGATAACAAACAAATAATAAATAAATAAACAACACCAAAGTTGAAGATTTACAACTGTCTTCAATTGAACAACTGTCTTCAATTGGATCGAACATCCATGGGTTAACGATCTATGACCTAAGATCTATAAATCTAAACTAAGTCTAATTAAAAGTTTATTATTAGAAACTTGCTTATAATGTTTTTCTCAGCCTTGGATTAAGAAATTACATGGCCTCTAATGGATTTAAGACAATTACTTATGAATGGCTGAATTTTTTGTAACAAAAAGGGTACGAACGAAAAGATTACGGAGAAAAGGGTAACAAAGGAAAACGTACAAAGAAAAGTTTCTTTGTTAAAAGGAAGGGTACAAAAAAAAAAGGGTAACAAAGGGTAAATAAAAGGTTCGATAGTTCATATATTTTATCTAAAGATGATATTCAATCAATTTTTGTTCTTTAACTAAATCTTCACCCCATACTAATTTAATTACATCCCAAAATTCATTGGCATAATTAATCTTTATACCATATTTATTTAAGAAATATAATTCAGGTTCATTATTTTCATAATTATATTTTTTTTCATTATCAATTAAAATTTTATTTAATTTTGAATCGTCATTAATTGATTTAATATATTCTTCAATTAAATCTTTACGATTCTCTCTTGGTACAATCATTTTTTTAATTCCTGATAAATGAGCTCCTAACATTTTTTCTTTTAATCCTCCAATTGGTAATACCATACCTCTTAAAGTAATTTCTCCTGTCATTGCAATTTCTTTTGGTACTGGTTTTTCTAAAATTAATGATAAAAACAGTAATGCCATTGTTATACCTGCTGATGGTCCATCTTTTGGTGTACCACCCATTGGTACATGTAAATGAATTTCTAAATTTTTAAATCTTTCAATTAATTTTTTTTGAATTTCTTTATTTAAATTTAATAAATTATTGAAAATAATCAGTTTAATAAAAATTAATCCAATTTTACCACTTTCCATTAAAACTTCTCCTAATCTACCTGTCATATTTAATGAACCTCCTGATTTTTCATTAATAAATCCAATACTTTCAAAACTTAATACTGATCCACTACCTTCACTATTATATGATAATCCATTAACAATACCAATTTGATTTGGTGAATCATAAATTTCTAATGACATATTTGGTAATGGGATACCTAAATATTTTGGTAAATCAAATTCTTCAATATTTGAATTATAAACTTTACCTTCATTATTATTAATATTATCTTTTCTTTCACTATACTCAACAGCTTTAAATCTGCAGATTGTACCTAATTTTCTTTCTAAATTTCTAACACCTGCTTCTCTTGTATAATTATTAATAATTTTTTCTAATACATCATCACTAATATTAATTAACAGGTTATTTAATCCATTCCTTTTAATTTGTCTTGGTAATAAATATTTTTTACCAATAATTAATTTTTCATGATAATCATAAGCATTTAATTCAATCATTTCTAATCTATCTAATAATGGCCTTGATAAATTATATGGTTCATTTGCTGTACAAATAAATATAACTTGTGATAAATCAATTGGAAATCCTAAATAATGATCAACAAATGATGAATTTTGTTCAGGATCTAATACTTCTAATAATGCAGCTGATGGATCTCCATTAAATTTATTTGCTGTATTATTACCTCCAACAACTTTATCGATTTCATCTAATAATATAACTGGATTCATTGATTTTGCCTTTCTTAAACTTTGAACAATAACTCCTGGCATTGCACCAACATAAGTTCTTCTATGGCCTCTAATTTCTGATTCATCTTTAACTCCTCCTAAACTAATTCTTTGAAAATTTCTACCCAAAGATTTAGCAATTGATTTGGCAAGTGAAGTTTTACCAATACCTGGTGGTCCTGATAACATTATAATTGGAGATTTATTTGAATTTGCAATTTTTTTAGATTTTTCAACCTCTCTTTCTTCCTTGTTTTCTTCTTTGCTTTCATCTTTAGCTTCTTCCTTGATTTCACCTTCACTAGTTTCACCTAATAATTTTAAAACAACTAAATATTGAATTAATCTTTTTTTAACATTTAATAATCCATAATGATCTAAATTTAACTGTTTTTTAGCATCTTCAATATTAATTTCACTATTTTTAGAAAATTTTGAAATAAATTTATCAAATGGCAAATCACTAACAATATCTAAATAATTTCTAATTACATGGAAATCACTGTTACCTGGACTAGAAGATTTAATTCTTTTATAATCTTTTAAAAGTAATCTTTTAGAATCTTCTGAAAGTGAAATATTTGGTAATGTTTCTTTAATAAATTTTGTAATATGATGTAAATCATCTTCATCATCATCTTCACCATTACTATTATTGTTATTACCATTATTGCTACTATTGTGATTATTAGGATTACCTGAAGGTCTATTAGAAATTGGTAAATTCTTTCTTCTTACTAATTGATTATTTTTATCCTTTTCACTAATAGTATCTAATAATAATCTAATTGATTTTAATTGATTTGCAACAACTGAAGCTTTTTGAATATTATTTGCTTCATTATAAAACCAATTAGTTACAAAAGAATTATCAATTTTTAAATTATCAAAAATTAAAATTAAATCATTACAAATTTCATTTAAAGTTTTCAATCTATCAATAATTTTTAAATTATTTAAAAAAATAATTTTTTTAAAATTTGGGAATGGTAAGATTGCAACTGATAAGTCAATTATTTTAATTAAATTCTCATGATCATTTAAATTAATGGTATTAGTAAAATTTTTTAATGATAAATAAGCTTTATTAAAATCATTGGATGTTGATAATTGTAAAAATAATGAATTGGCTAATGGATTTAAATTTAATAAATTATCTTTACGCTTATAATCAATTAAAAATGAATCAATTTTATTAAATAATTTTTGTAAATTAATATCAATTTTTTTGAAAAAGGTAATTTCTTCTGGTTTAAATTTATTATTATTATCAATTTTAATTAAACTTTCATTACCTAAATTTTTTAATTTAATTCCTCTTTTAATTGTTTGAAATGTTAATCTAATATTATTATTGTTGTTATTATTATCCTCAGTAATTCCAATAATTTTAACAATAGTTACAATTTCACTTTTACTACTTTGATTAATTTTATCAAAATTCGGTTGAATTCCAAGTACAAGCCAATCTAAATCTGAACTACTTCCACTAGCATTACTTCCACTAGCACTATTACCACTTGAATTATTATTATTAAATTGTTCAATCCCCTTTATTGAATCTTCTGATAAATAATCACTTTTATCAAACTCATATTCATTAATAAGATCTTTAATTAATGGTATATTAATTTTTGATTTAAATCTTGATAATAATGCTGCTGCTTTAAATCTTGTAAATGTAACATTATAAATGATACCAGGTAATAAAATTAAATTAGAATCTAATTCATATGTTGGTAATACAACTTCTCTTTCTTTCATCATGAACTTATCCCTTTCTCTCTCTTTATCTGGTCAACTTATCTGGTCTTTTTATCTTTTATCTTTTATCTTTTATCTTTTATCTTTTATCTTTTATCTGATTTTTTTATGAACTTATTTTTTGAGCTTATCTTGTGATTATGAATTATGGAGAAATTTGGTGATACCTCGCTTGATCAGTGCGAATCATGTGATCAGAGGTTGCTTTATGGTAAAGGTACATCTAACTGTAGTGAGATCCTTTTCCAAAACTCTAAAATGGCTGATTTCTGAATTATTAAATGATTCACCATATTCGTATTATTAAAAGATTCATTTCGCCGAAAAACAATTTAAAAGTGTTGGCTATTGTTTTTGCCAAAAACTCTTATATCTGGTTACTACCTCTTTGATGATTGTGTCAAAACCCAATTTAGGCTTTATTCTTACACCTTATGTAACCTTGAATCCTTTGGTTACATTTTAGGGTCCCCAAAAAAAAAGAAAAATTAAAAAACGAAAATTACGTGGAACGATATGTGTGGGGGCAGTTTCATGTAAGGTCACCTTTATACCCCGGCTTTCAAGGTGAAGTCCGTTGGAATGAAATTTTGAAAGAGTTGATTTTGTGTTCAAAGTTGAATAGTATTCAGACTGTCGTTTTCTACAGAGGTGGATTGAAGGTAGAAATAGCCAATTTGATGTAAGAGACAAGTTCTTGATGAAAGAAGACTTTGGAAGGACTACTTTATATTGATCAGCTAACTATCTAACTTTATAGTTCTAGGAAAAATCTTATGGCAAGACTGACTAATGACAGGAAGAAACTACAGAACCTTATGATCAGAATCATTAAAGGGAAATTCTAGATGTATTGACTATGGTATGAATTACCAGTTTCTGATATATATAACTTCCTATTCAACTCTTACTGGAATCCCTGGTATTGGATCAAAAATATAATTTATGTTGATTTTAGGCATTAATTAATGCTATCTTTTTCTTTCTTGATTTCCAACTCTCTTCATTGAATTATTATTAGTTTCATATACCTTTAATTACCCTGTTCCTAATTCCAAGGTGCTCAGAAATACCAAACCTATTAATTTGTTTAGTTATATTCAACAAATGCTTCACTGTATATCTTTCAAAAACTTAAATCAGCTACAAAAACTTCACTTGATGTCTTCCAAAAGCTTAACTAAAACTGGTTGTATTTATCAATTATCCATGGTAATCTAATCAGTACTTTAAGTCTTGTACATTCATCTTCATTGCCCAATTTAGTCAATATCACTTCTCTGGTGTCAATACTTCTGATAATAGAAATCTCTAATGGATTATCAATATTTTCTGTAATTGTTCTATTCCCTCTTTCTATTAATTATATGGAATTTCATTAGCTGAGTTTTTGGTCAAACCAGCTTCCCTAGATGCTTACGGTGGAATCAAATAGAAGATAAACTTGATTATCTGGATACTTTTCACTTGAAATAAATCTAAAAAATTCTGTTAATTTCATAATTCAAGGTTTTCACCTTCATGTTTAATGATAATAATGATAATACTTATTGATAGTCTTCAAATGATCTTCTACTTCAAGAAAACTTGTCAAAAGATGTTACTTCAATCAGTCAAAGCTTAGAATTATCAAGTAAATAAGATATAAAGTTGATATTAATTACAGCTTTTAAAAGAATCTGAGTCTTAAAGCTAGATTTTTCAATATGAACGTTCAGTTGATATGAAGTAATTCCTTTTAAGACAAACTCTTTCCTACTAAGTTATGCTGTAGTATAGAATATATACATAAAAAATCTAATATTTAAATATATTAGCCTAAATTTAATCTAGATTCAATCTGTAACTACTCTCTGTCTTGCATTCTCTTGTGATTCTTTACTAGTTTTAATTCCATAGATTGTAAACCGTTTTACCCATCACAATCAAACACTTCTAACAGTTTATAAAATTTCTTGTAAATATCAAAATATTATTAGAAATTTCAATTATAGCTGCAAAAAAAAAAAATCAAGAGAGAGAAGACTTTTTTTTTTTAATTTTAGAAATTGAATTATTTATTGGGTAAATCAAAATGTCAAAGAAAAAACAACAATAATAGTGGGCACAATAAAAATAAGGCAGAGGCGAACAAAGGGGAAAAAGCTTCTTGAAAACTTTAAGATAAAGTTCATAATAATTAAGAAAGGTAACAAATCTATTTTTATGTATGGTTAAAATAAAATGTAAGTTAACTAATTTGAGTAACCGAAGATCAACAATTGTTTTACCAAACAACGCAATTGAAAAGTAATTATGGGACATTTTAAGTCATAAGATAAAAAAAAGTTTCTTCATTGTCAAATGGGAAACGGAGGGATAGTTAGTTTTAGGGAATTTTCTGTAAGACAAAGCTCAATATTTGGAGTAACGAAAAAATAAATGGAGGGTCAAAAAGAGGGCAGGAATGTTTTGCCAGTATGTATCCTGTAATTAATATGTGGTGTTAAGCGTGAAGCCATGTAAGTGGATTAAAGGTTATTGGGGAGGAATGTGGAGGGAAGTTGATCTTTGGCTTCAATTGAAGGTATATGAAAAATTTGGGAAAGTTGGGGTTGAATTGGGAGTGAGAGTTGAAGAGTTCTGAGTTGAGAATTGAACAAACCTGAACGGCTTTTGAACGGAGAAAATGTATCTAATTGTTCTGGGAAAGTTAACTTGGAAACTAAAGTCCTTAATTCAAAGTACGATTCTCTTTGTGGTTGTCTGGTCAATAGCCTCTCTTTTTTAGACTTTCCTGATTTTTCTGACTTCTTTGATTTTTCTGACTTTTCTAACTTTTCTTACTTTAGAGCTTTTTTTGAACTGTTATTTTTGCAAATTTTATTAAAAAATAAAAAAATAATAAAAATGAAATTTCCTAAAAGTGCCAATTAACAAAATATATCAGTTATAGTACACATACATAGTTAAGCAGATTGTTCAAGTGGACTTTTCTATCATTCTCAGCTAAATCAAGTTAGATAGTTCAAAAGAGTGAGATTTTTATGATGAGAAAATGAAAAGTATGATGAGAAGAAACCTAGCAACGAAAGCAAATCATCAATTTAATGTATTTGATAGAAATGCTAAATTATTACAAAGAAATAGATACCTAATCAGGCACCCTGAAGAAACTAGAAAAGTTGAATATCTTAGAGATGAAGTTGCCAATAAAACAATTGAAAGATTATCATTTATAACAAGAGATTTAAATAATTTATTAGATTTTGGATCAAATGGTGGTAATTTATTAAAACAATTATGTAAACCAGTTGATTTAGAATTACAAAAAGAAATGAAAGAGAAAAATAATATCGACTTACAACAAGATAAATTAAATATACTAAATAAAATTAAAAATTATAATATGATTGATTCATCAAATATTTTATTTAGAGATGATGATAAAGAAATTTTTAAAAAATTTAAAGGTAAAATAAATAAATATCAAACAGATGAAGAATCATTTAATCATGAAATTTTAAAACCCAATTCTTTTGATGCAGTGGTTTCAAATTTATCATTACATTGGATTAATGATTTACCAAATATTTTATCAAAAATTAATAATGTTTTAAAACCTGATGGATTATTTTTAGGTACATTATTTGGTAGTGATACAATTTATGAATTAAGAACTTCATTACAATTAGCAGAATTAGAAAGAAAGGGAGGATTATCACCAAGAATTAGTCCATTTGTTCAATTAAATGATGTTGGATCATTATTAAATAAAGCAGGATTTAATTTATTAACTATTGATGTTGAAGATATTGTAGTTGGAGGATTCCCAAATATAATGTCAATAATGAATGATTTACAATTAATGGGTGAACAAAATGTTGTTTTAAGTAGATCAAATTATTTAGAAAGAGATTTATTATTATCAGCAAATGAAATTTATAAAACTTTACATGGTGAAAAAAATGACGAAACAAATGAAATTACCTTACCAGTTACATTTAATGTTATATTTATGATTGGATGGAAAAAAAGTGATAATCAACCACAACCATTAGAAAGAGGTAGTGGTTCAGTTAATTTAAAAGATATTTTATAGGACACCATAAGGACCACTCCAGCCCATTTTCATTCTTTCTTTGTACATAATACAATAGAACAGCAGACGACTTTGCGGCCCCCCCATAAAATCCTAACTTGGCAATCGGAATATTGTTTTTTCGAAACCTTATTTTTTAATTCTGATAATATCTAAGATATCTATTTGCTAGTCTTGTTTGTCATTGACAGGTCCAAGAATAACGACACTTTCTAATGAGATCTCTAATTATAGATCCCCAATGGTCAATAACAAAAAAAAAAAAAAAAAATAGTTTTGCCTGTTAAAAACAATAATTCATTTTTTTTTTAAAAAAAATAATGATCTTTTTGATATCTTAAACTTTTGAACACAATGAATTAAGACTTCCTAAAACAGTACAATATTCCTTTTGCCTCCTCGATACACCCCCTACAACGTCATATCCAGCAATTAAGTCCGTACTAAAAAATAATTTTACTACAGAAAAAAAAAAACTTTGGGAAAAAGAATAACAAAAGGAGGGGCCATTTTCCAGTGATCTTCTACCAAATGAAAAATACGACGTTTTTTTGGGTTTATTTTATTGATAACTTCAAATGTCTCCCAAATGGCACTTTACCCCCCCGAAAACTATGGCTCTTTGTGTTTTCTTTTTTTGTTTGTTCATAATTAGATTTAAGATAGTTTGATGTCTCTTTTATGTCTCTCCCCCCTTGAGGTTTAATACTCGTAACTTTTTTTACTAAAATGTGTCATTTAGTCATTAATCTTTGACCAAAAATAATATTTATTTTTTAAAAGGTAAAATGGAAAAGATTTACTGTAAGCACCCCAGAATCCCACGACACACGCAAATATGTAAAAATTTCAAGAAAGCTGGGGAAAATCTTTTTGATTAATCCACTCCGCTGTGTGTCATTGTAGATCCTCTTTTTTGGGGCAAATAATGAAATCAATAAAACTTTAGATTAATAGATTGTTTTAAAAGATAATAGTTTTCATTGACAATACTTGAGTGGAAAGTTCTATATGAATAGTTATAATAGGTGTAGGAGATTCTCTCAACATGGGGTAAAATTGGGGTTGTTAAATTATGAGAGTGTTGGCGAGCAAAAATAATAACAAAAATTGCATTTCTTTTTTTTCGCTGTTTCTAGCATTTAAGAAGGGGCACCGGTGGACTCATAGTTCAAATATCCGATTGGCTTTCTTTGTGGGGTTTTTTAAAAAAAACCTACTAGATTACCAGATTGTATTTTTTTATGAAATAGATATAAATACCCTTGTCGGTCTCTCTATCTATCTCTCTATACAATATATTTATTAACTCTAATTAACTTTAATTAATTTTAATTAACTTTAAATAAATTGAATTAAATTGAATTAACTAACATGAGTGATTCAGAAGATAAAATTCAAATTGAAACTTTAGAAGACGACAAAATTCAAAATTATATTAGAGATGATGGTACAAAATGGTGGAAGAAAACTCATCTTTTAAAATTAAATCTTGCTATTGCTATAATTACTTTTGCTGCTTCAACTAATGGTTATGATGGTTCTATGTTAAATGGTTTACAATCTTTACCAGTTTGGAAACTTAAAATGGGTCTTATTAATGAAGATGGTAGTCCAGGTCATGATGCTGATAATAGATTAACTCAATTATCAAATGGTACTATTTATGGTTCTCTTTTAGCTTTACCTTTTGCTCCTTGGTTATGTGATCGTTATGGTAGAAAAGTCGCTACTTTAGTTGGTCAATTATTTGTTGTTGTTGGTTCAATGATTCAAGGTTCTGCTCCAAATTATGCTGCATTTTTAATTGCAAGAATGATTTTAGGTGTTGGTACTGGGTTTTCTGTTGTTTCTTGTCCTTCATTAATTTCAGAAATTGCTTTCCCAACTCAAAGATCTGGTGCAACTGGGTTGTATAACACTTGTTGGTATTTAGGTGCTGTTATTGCTGCTTGGACTACTTACGGTACTCAATATCTTGATGGTAGTGATGCTTGGAGAGTTCCTTCATATATTCAATCACTTTTACCTGGTCTTCAAGTTTTATTCTTATGGTTTATTCCTGAAAGTCCAAGATATTTTATTTCAAGAGGTAAACATGATAAAGCTGAAAAAATGTTAAAAAAACATCATATTGGTAATTCTGAAAATCCTCAAGATTTAGCTTTAGTTGAATTTGAAATGAGAGAAATTGAAACTGCTCTTGAATTAGAAAGATTAAATACTGATGTTTCTTACTTAGATTTTGTTAAAAAACCAAATTTTAGAAAAAGATTATTTTTAGCTTTATATGTTCCTTGTATTATGCAATTATCTGGTAATGGTTTAGTTTCTTATTTCCTTAATAAAGTTTTAGATAGTATTGGTATTACTTCACCAAATAAACAATTACAAATTAATGGTTGTTTAATGATTTATAATATGGTTATTTCAATGGCTGCTGCAAGTCAATTCCATAAATTTAGAAGAAGAACTTTATTCCTTTTTTCAATTGGTAGTATGTTCGTTTGTTATGTTATTTGGACTGTATTATCAGGTTTAGCGGAAGCAAGAGATTATCCTCATTCATTATCAAATGGTGTTTTAGCTTTTATCTTTTTGTATTATGC
Source organism: Yamadazyma blattariae (assembly GCA_030581595.1). Classification (NCBI taxonomy): domain Eukaryota; kingdom Fungi; phylum Ascomycota; class Pichiomycetes; order Serinales; family Debaryomycetaceae; genus Yamadazyma; species Yamadazyma blattariae. Next base: position 478,252 of record JAKTTU010000002.1, on the reverse strand, counting down.
TTCTTATGATATCGGTGTTAATGGTTTACCAATTTTATATATGACTGAAGTTTTACCATATACTCATAGAGCTAAAGGTATGAACATTTTTAATTTTACCCAGTATGTATACTTATTTTAGGTGAAGGTGTCTTTGATGACATCTTATGTTGTTGATATCTTGAATACAATTAAAGAGTTTTTTTTATAAAATTTTAAGATATCATCAACAACCTTTAGATACTCCTACAGCTTATACTAACATTCTCTATAGAACACTTACTTTAATTTTCAATGGTTACGTTAATCCAATAGGTATGCTGCATTTAAAACCATGGAAATATTATTTAGTTTGGGTCAGTCATCTTGCTGTTGAATTTGTAGTTGTTTACTTCTTTTTCCCAGAAACTTCTGGTAGAACTTTGGAAGAAGTTGCGGAAGTTTTTGGTGACGACATTAAAGATGTTAGATTTATTCGTCCAACTTCATCTAAGACTAAAGAGCAATTGGTTGAAAATGTTGAAAGTGCTTCAAATTCTGCTTAAAATTGAAAAAGTTTTAATTCTAAAAATTATCATTTGATATGGTATTTTAATTTGTTAAATTTTCCCAGTTTGTGTTTTAAAGGGAGTTAATGTATGAATTTTCACTAAATTTGCTTTCTCTGTCTTTTACTGTCTTTAATTTACTAATGATTACAATCTTTGTATCGCTTATTCTCTTGTTATTAGTTTGCTTGCTCTCTATTAATTTTTAATCTAGTTTAATTTCTTAGATATTCAGTTTTCAAATAGAGAAATTTCAGGTAACAATAGCATATGGAAATGGCGAATAATTCTCCTTTACTATTTGTCATGTTCCAATTTTGGATGCAATTTCACTAAGTCAAAGCCTCACATTTTGGTTTATCGGAAATATGGCCGGATTTTTGATATTGAGATTCTGCCTACAAGAAAGTTAGTCATGGTCATTTTTATAATAATGAAGTAAATTTGTTTTTAGGTTACTAGAAGATCAAATCGTATCTTATAATGAACTAGTTTATTGCAAATATTAACTACATTTTCTATCGATGAATAGGTTGTAGTTTTTGTTCATATGCTTTAGCAGTATACATATCATCACAAATTGTACATAAATCGTCACCATCAGCTAAATCTTGTTCATTTGCATCAGATAATTGATCATTTTCATAAACTTGGTGGTGTTCAAGACAATATTAAAAAGTTTCCATATAACTTTTTGACTAACACCGAAATCAAGAAATTCTTAAGTTTATTAGATTTGCTGTCTTTTAAAAAACTTCTTTAGTTACTATGCAAGGTAGCTTAGTTGGTTGATATAGTTGATAAGTAGCACGACCTTTTTTGATTGGTCCATTTGGGATTCAAATTATTCAAATAGGAAAGATTCGATCAAAATTTTAAGATTATTACATAATATTTCAAAATTAACTTTAAGTGCTCAAGCATATGAGTCAATAACTTAGGATTATAAAGGGTTTACAAAATTTAACTCAAATGGATTGTTTTGGATAATAGAGACTCCAAAAATCTGTTACAACCTCGTAAAAGTCAATCACCTAAGAATCTAAAAAGTTTCACCACTAACTATTTCACAGACTTATCAAAATTTAAGTTATCATCAAAATCATTTGAAAGCTTAACTACATTTCCTCCTATTCATAATTACTATAGGAACAATAGAAACAAAGAGTTGAGTACAGCAACCTGTTTTTGAGGACACTTCCAAAATTCATAAAACAGTTTAATTTATTAAAAGATGATGAGCTGACAATTGATTATAGTTTATTACCAATATCACTTGAAACTTTAAATATTGAGGTTGACATGCCTATTTTTAATAAGGATCATAACCCAAAGATAAAATGGTTTCATTTAAGATTCAATAATGTCACTAATGTTAATGCTGATTGTTATGTACTAGATTATGCATACAAAGATGGGATTCCTACAAATTACATATTCCTTATATTTTATTTAAGTTTCATTTAGATCATAAAGACCATCATAATGGTAAGACAGATAATTTTAGAGAAGTTACCACAAGTGGACCATTGGGCGAAGTTAAAATCTACAATGGCGAGGAAGAGATTAGACTCACTTGTGAAAGTGATTCACACGTTTACAAAGTTGAATCAAATTACCAAGAAGTAATTTTCATCTCAGAACACTAGATATCCTTTGAAACCAAGATGTCTTGATTATTAATTTTTGAAAGTCTTGTTTGGTTTTATTACATGAATGTATACATTATCTCAAAAGTACTCTGCGAGCCTTTTGAGGGCCTCACTGGAAACCAAATTGAAAACCACATTGAATATATGTCTGTAGAAATATTTCGGAATCTCAATATCAAACCTTCTGTCATATTTCCGGCAAACAAAATGACGAAATGTGCGGCTTCGAAAAACTTTCTAAAAAATAAGCGAGATTGCGTCCAAGATTGAAGCATCATATTAAATGATAATTTTTAGAATTAAAACTTTTTCAATTTCAAGCAGATTTAATCATGCAACATCAGACTCCAATTATAAAGCCATTAAATGGGGTCACGCTCAGGGTATAGTATATAATGGCATTGCAGCCGATCATCGGGTATTTTAATAGTAACTTCTCAATCAACTTTGGTTTTCTGTTTTCAATTTCCATTTTAAGTTTTCAATTTCGATTTTTTACACAACTCTTAAATTTTGTATGTCTTCAACTTGTTTAATTAGCAGATTAAAGGGGCCACGACATCAATTCAAATGGTAACTAATATGAAACTTTAGATATATTAGTTACCCACCACTAACAAAAATCTCTTATATTATCAGTATCTATTACCCTATGTGGTTATTAATCCAATATTTTATGATTAATAAATTTGATTTTTGATTTATTCAGTTTACATAATCAATCAAAATCATTAGATCGACATAAACAATTAAAGAATCATAAACTTTACTTAATTTTAAGTGTAATTTCTTAGGGTAGATTATCTCTATCCTTAATTAGTGGCAGAAAAATAAATGTCTATCTCCCATCCAGATTTTCAACGCCGCAGAAATTTGATTATCGAAATAAAAAGAAATTGAATAAACGAAAATTATGCATAGTACTTAAATATTCAGTCAAACGAATGTTTCAGTTTTATTTTCCTGATGTCGTGAAATCATATAATTGAATAATTAAATTAAAAATTCCTCCATACCAAAACTAAGGGGCCAGGGCCAATCCTTAAAAAAGGAGTTACAAAGGAAAGAGTTACTTCAAGAGGTAGCAAATTTAGTTTTTAAAAATATCCATTACATCACTATACTAATACTATACACTTACTTTATGGAGTATGAGAAACACTTACAGTTTGTTTTTCATCAACAGTATCTTCAAAAATATGTTTTTTTTCATCTGCAACAATAACATCACCGAAAACAATGTCCATTTCTTCTAATGGAACACCTTTAGTTTCAGGAATTACAAACCAAGTGAAGAAGAAAGCAAATATAGCAAATCCAGCAAAGAAAATATAAGTACCAAATTTAAGATTATTTATCATTTTTGGAGTTACTAAACCAACAATAAAATTGAACATCCAAGTTGATGAAGTTGTAATTGAAATTGATTTTGATCTAACACTTAATTGGAAAATTTCTGAATTAATTAACCAACCTAATGGGGCCCAAGAATAACTAAAATTAACATCATAAATGAAAACAAATGCAATTGCAGTTCTACCTGCAGTAACTTTTTTATCTAGTTGACCTGGGAATGCACCGACGATTGAACCAACAATAATTAAAGAAATAAAACATCCAGCAGCACCACACATGAAAAGTGGTTTTCTACCAAATTTATCAACCAAGAAAATCGCTGGAATGGTTGATAAAGTATTTACAATACCATAAAGTCCAGTACCTAATAATGAAGTGGTATTTGAAGTTAAACCTAATTGACCGAAGATAGTTCTATATTATGTTAGTATAAACTGGTTAATGAGACTTCAAAGCAAAGTTTTGAAGTATTAACTGATAATATTCCTTTTAAAGTTGACTTTTTCTTTGAATAGAAATGTGATGGAGAGTGAAATTAACTCACTTAAACCATACCAATAAACAAGATAAAGTCACTCCAAAACTACCTTTACCAGGATCTGGTCTTCATATTGTGCTCCTTGTCAGAAAAAAAAGAGAGCAAAATTAGTTGAGGCAAAAAAATTTGCCCCTATTAATCAAACAACATCAGATACACAATATAAAGCCATTGAATGGGGTTACATACGGTGCATAATATATAATAGCATTGCCTATATTATGTTAGTATAAACTATGTTTATGAAACTTCAAAACTTTGTTTTGAAGTATTAACTGATAATATTCATTTTAAAGCTGACTTTTTCTTAGAATAAGAATGTGATCCACAACCAATAAACAAGCTAAAGTCACTCCAAATTTACCAGGATCTGGCTTTTATAGGGCCATTAAATGGAATTACATACAACCTATCATCTGTTGACACATCATAACTGTAGAGCCGATAACAACCCTCTTCAAGTGTGATTTAACTAATAATAAATCCATATATTTAGCGAATTCCAATGAGATACCTTTTTTATTACCAAATTTTTCTAATGAATAATTTTGTTCAAATAAAGCTTCAGATTTGATTTCTAACATTTCATCTTCAAATGGTTCACTTCTTAAAGATTCAAGAACTTTATAGGCTTCATCTTCTCTATCCTTTTGAACTAACCATCTTGGACTTCTTGGACAAAAAGTAATACCAATACCTAATACTAAAGCTGGGAACATTTGAATACCTAAAGGAATTCTCCAAGATGCAGAAGATTGTCCATTACAACCACTTGATGGTACATCAACATATGGATCAAAAGTCTTACCCTTATAAGGTTGATCAGGTGCACATCTAGTACCACCAATAAAATTTGTACCATAAGATAACCAATAAGCAATCATAATACCAATTGTAATACAAAATTGTTGCATAATAACTAAAGCACCTCTAATTTTTGGAGGTGATAATTCTGACATATATAATGGTACAACCATTGTTAATTGACCAATTGCAATACCTGCAACACCTCTACCAGCGAATAAAATTGGAACACTTTTACCTGAAGTTTGAAGAGCAGCACCAATCAAAAATATAAAACAAGAAACAACAATACTATCACGTCTACCAAATTTTTCAACAATTGGAGAATTAATCAATGAACCAAACCAAGCACATAATAAATAAGTTGAAACACACCAACCTTTAAAATCAGCATCAGAATAAATTCTAGGGAATCTTGCACCAAATGATTCCATAACTAAAATACCTGACATAACACCTTGATCATATCCAAATAATAACCCACCTAATGAAGCAAAGCAAACAATTGCAAAAACTTTAGGATCTTTATAAATTTCTTTAATAACTGAACTCATGATTTTTTTATTGTTAATCTAATTAAAATCCTGATTTGTATAATGTTATTTTTTTTGTTTTTCGTTTTTCTGGGGTATTTATATATAATTATAATCTCAACGGGTTATTAAATTCTAATCTCTGGTTTGGTTATATTTGAATTACAATGGCGATCTGTGCACCGGTGAAAAACTTCTTTTAAACTAAGATATCTCCACTTATCTTTCAAATAATCGTTTGAAATTGTATAGTTACAATACTAGGACTGATTTTTTTTATAATTTTCTCAGTGGCATGAAAATTATTTATAGTGGCGTCCAGTGGACCGATAAACTTCTTAAAGAAGTTTACTCCACTTGTTTTTTGCTCAAACTTTAACTAAACTTTGGGGTCATATTGTTCTCGGAACAATCTTTTCTTTTTTTGACGTGTAAAAATTTTTTTTATTTTCTTGACTCTCATTGAGATTTTCCGGGGCGTAAATGCTGCACTTCCAGCGTTTGTATATTATTGAGGTACTAGTTTAAAGAGAAGTCAATTAACAATTATTAGTTGAAAATAGTGATTTATTAGAGGTGTTATAATACTATTTTCTTATGGAATTTGTAAATGATCATCAGTTTCACTTAAAATGGAATTGACATAAATTAATGGAATATTAAGCGGCTACGAGAGGCTAAATATTCCGCACTAAACTGGAAACAAAGAAATGTACCCCAGATTTTTTTTTTTGTCTGATGTTTCTCACGTTTCTGTTACGCGGCCCAAGGGTCGATAGTACACCGAAATCGATCTGAAATAGTAATTATCATTATTATAAGAAATGACCGCCAGTTGGAACTAATACCCGGGTGTTAAGCTTAAATTTAATTTATAATTTTTCTAAATTAATAAATTTAAATATATAACACAAGAGGGGGCCCATCATATTAAAAAAATAAGCAAAAAAATAAGCAAAAAATAAGAAAATAGCGGCTGCAAAGAAAGAAAAACTAAAATAAAAAAGCTGGTGATAATCTTTTAGGCTGATAATAATTTTTTTAAGGAAACAGGTAAAGAAAAAAAGACATAAAGATGACAATTAAAGAAATAAGTGGTAATGAAGATGATTTAAAATGGTTAACAGATAGAATTTCACAATTATCTAAAACAAATGATAAGAGAATGTTAATAGCAATTTCTGGTGTACCAGGTAGTGGTAAATCTACAATTACTCTGAAAATAGTTAAACTATTATCTCAAACTCAATCAGTTAAGATTTTACAACAGGATGGTTATCATTATTATCTAAAAGAATTACAACAAATGGAGAATAATGAAGGGGCAATAAAAAGAAGAGGTGCTCCATTTACATTTAATGTTGATAAATTAATAGATACAATTAAAAAAGTTAAAAATGGTATACCAGTTTCAGTTCCAACATTTGATCATGCTACTAAAGATCCAATAGAAGATCAAATTTTTATAAATGATGAAAAAATAATTCTTTTAGAAGGTAATTATTTTAATTTAAATATTTCCAAATGGAAAGAAATTCAAAAATTAGTTGATGAGAATTGGTTTATAGATACTGATGCTGATATCGCTAAACAAAGATTAGTTAATAGACATTTAGAAGCAGGTATTAGTCATAATATTACAGAAGCTATACAGAGAGTTGAAACTAATGATTTAGTAAATGGAGAATTTATAATTAAAAATCAAGTTAATAAACCTGATATAATTATTAAAAATAATTAACCATTTAAATCCATATTGTGATTTGAGTTTAAGTTTTGGTTTTGATTTTGATTTTGGTTCTGGTTCTGGTTTGGTTGTTGATTTTGTAATTCTTCATTCATAGTAAAATCAAATAAATCATCAAATTGATTAAAAATTTCAATATCATTTTTATAATTTATTGACTCATTTTTACCATATAATAAAAGATCAATTAATTTATAAAATTTCCCAGCTAATTTATTAAATTTTCTTAATTTAACAAATGCTGATTTAGAAATTTCAATATATTTATATAATTCTTCTTCTTTATAATTTATATCTTTATTTTCTTTCATTAAACTTTGATCAATCACCAATTTTAAAATTGGTATTAATATAGCTTGGAAAAGAAAATATGTTGCATACCATGATGATAAATAATCTAATTCATTATTATTAACAAAATCATTTACAATTTTAACAGTCTTTAGTGATGCATCAAAACAAATTTTCTTACATTTTTTTAATAATCCTAAATATGTTATATCTTTACCATGCTCTATTGTTTCCCATAAAGTATATCTAAAAATTAATATTTGAAGATTTTTATATCTAGCAATTAATCTTAATCTTGATAATGCAAACCATTTAGGTACTTGTTGATATCCAGTCTTTAAAATTTCTGATCTACTTATACTTTCTTCTTCATTATAATATATTGGTAAAGAATTTATAAATGTATCAAGTAAATCATTCATATCAATTAAACCAATCATTTTAGACTTATCATTTTTTAATTTTAAAACAGTTGAATTATAATTATAAATTCTTGTTGAAATTTTAGTTAATTCTGATTCATAAATTAAGGTTGTATAAATAGTTGGATAATTAACTTTAATTTGATCAATTGGAAAACCCTGTTTTAATAAATTATCATCAATATTTGAAACTGGTTCAACATCAATTGTACTTAATGGTGGTATTGTTAATGGTCTACCAAATGTTAAAGTTGTACCAACATCAAAAAAGTACATCCCCCACCATTGTCTTTTCCTTATTTCAATATCTTCAAATAAATCTAAATTCATTGTTAAATTTTTATCAATTTTAACTTCTTTATGTAATCCTAAACTTGTTGCTAATCTTGTTGCGACACCTAAAAAATTCCATGCACTTGATGGACGATTTATTTTTTGAGTTATATTACTTAATAATACAAAACTATCAAGTAATTGCGTATCACCATATTCAAAAATATTAATTTGTTGAAGATATCTCATTACAATTTGATAATAATATTTATGAAAATTTGATGATTCACCAAATCTACACCAACATCCAATTGTTAGTATAGTATTAAATAAAACTAAAAATGTAAGTGTTTGATAATCATTATAATTAATACTTGAAGAATTTTTATATTTTTCAAAAGTTTTTAAAAATCTTTTTTTATTAATTATTGGATAAACTTGATAATAAATTTCAAAAAATGATTCAACCATTAAATTTTGAAATTTTAAATTATCTAATAAATCATCTATAACACCAGTATTTAATTCTAACCAAATTCTATTTATTTCTTCATCTAATAAAAATCCAATTTCATATTCAATATCATCTAAATCATTTTCAATACTATTTGGATTTTTATCATTTAAATTTAATTCAATTATACTATTACCATTTTTTTCCAGTTTTAATTGTAAAAATTTTAATAATCCATTACTTGAATTAATACCAAAATATCCATTTGAATTATTAACATCTAATCTTAAACCAGTATCATTACTTAAAGCTGCCATACCATCAATACTTGAATTATAAATATTTGAACCAGATTTATTTGAACCATCTCTTTCATCAAAATAATTTAAATCACTTTGTCTAATATTTATTAAATAATCTTCTGGTTGAAATTCTAAATCTTTATGAATAGATTTTTTTGGTTTTAAATTACTAAAAGTTTCATCCTCATTAATTTTTTTTTGACTTAATTCATTAATTTTTTCTAATGTTATTGGTCCTTTATTAAAATCATTAGTTGTTAAATTAACTTGTTTAAAAAATTTTTGATTAACACCTTCATGTTGATCTTTATTTTTTTGATCTTTACTTTCATTTTCAATCATATTTATTAATTCTTGAATTCCAATATCTTCAGGTAACATTCTTTTCAAAATTTTTTCTAAATTTTCAGCTTTTTTCTCTACTTGTGTCATATATGCTCTAGTTAATGGTGACCTTACAACTTTAGGTGAATATATACATTTCCAACTATGTTCTTTACATTTTACACATGTAGGGAAATCTTTAGAACATTTCATTTTTCTTAATCTACATGAATCACACGCTTGCAGTAATTGTTTCCTTCCACCGCCACTGCCACTTCCACTGCCACTTCCTATAGTGGACGGTGGTGAAGGTGTAGTACTTGAACTAGGAGAATAATCCATAATCCTTTTTTCTCTTGTTCTTATGTGATTTGTATAGAATGACTTTTCTCACTTCAGAGATCTGACTTTTTTGAGAAAGTTTTTTCTTGCAGAAGTCTTCAAAAGTCTTAACTATGTGGAGATGGAATGTATCAAAGTTAGGTCCTTCATTAAGGATACCGAGAATAATAACCATTCGACGTAACTATTCAGATAACAATAATAATGAGAATAAGAACGTTAAAGCATTACATAGGTTTTTTAAAAAGCTTATGGGAATACGACGTAGTAATGATATATTATTATTACCTCAAATCAAACATATTTGGGATACCCAACTTGCAAAGAAAAGTCTTCAGTCTCCTAATAATAATCTTGAACCTGCTTATTATTCAACATTCATTCATGTTTACTTAAACTTAGGTCAATGGATAATGGCTAAAAATATTTTTTTCCAAAGTTATAAACAATTAAGTTCACTTGAAAAATTACCTACATTGAGATTGCTTAATGTATTACTGGATTTTAAAGATTGTGATGGAATTTGTGATATTTTAGAATTAATCGAATTAGAAAATCCTGAATTGATAACTAAAGCTACATGGTTGTATTATTTATCTTTAGGGTTTAATGAAAATCATTATAGGTTAATTAGATTAGTTCATGATGATTATTTAATTAAAGATTTAGATCAACAATTAATTGCTTCAAATTATCTTAGTGATAAAGGTTTAAATGATAATATGGTTTATTTAATGTTAAGAATACTATCAATCAACGGTGATGTATCAAGATCTTTATCTTTAATTGAAACTTTTTATTTCCAAAGATTAATGATTACTGGTCAAAGATTAAGTAAAGATTTAGCAATTTGTGTTATTGAAGCTTATTGTTTTGCTGTAGAGAATAATCATAATAATCATAATCTAACTCATGATGATTTAAAGAATTATAAAGATACTAGTGTTGAAACAATTTTAGATGTTATTGGTAAAATAAATGAAAATTCATCAGAAAAAATTACTTATAAAGATATTAGTCAATGTTTTTCAAATAAAATTTTAAATTATAAAATATTTGATAAAAACGTTGCAAGTGAATATACAAGAAAACAAAAAATATATGAAACAAAAGAAAAGGAACAAATGAAATTATATAATGAAAATTTATCAGTTTTCCCATCAGGTAATATATTGGCTAATTTAAATAATTTATCAGATTTTACTAAATTGCATATCAACTATATTCAAAATCAAAGTTATTCTTGTCTTACTTTATTTTTAAATTGTATTTTTAATCATATTAATTTATATCAAAATTTTTCTGCCATGGCCAGATTATTATCTAGTTTATATGATATAAATCCTAAAATGGTTGAAGAATGGTTAGATGTTGACCTGATGAATATAATAATAAATTGTTTAGGAAATTCTGGTGCTAAATTATCGTCCTTAAGGATATTTAAATTCATTAAAAATTCCGAAAGATTTAAAATTAATAAAGAAAATTATGCATCTTTTATTTCATCTTGCTTAAGAGGTAACTTTAATGACCAATTATATTATTATTTAAATAATTATTCCCAAGATTTTGGAGATTTTGATAAAGAGATCTTAGAAATAGTAAATAATTTACCTGAAAACTTAAGACCAGATTTAAACAATTTACCAAAAATTAATGATCCTATTATAAATAATGAACAATTACCAGAGTTTAACAGAGACTATAATCATAGAGTAGATTCAAGAGATGATTCTTATATAAGATATATATTTCAAGGGTAATAATAATAGTAACAATAGTAGTTATCAGATACATAGACAATAATAATATACAAACATTAAAAAAAGAATAAGTCATTAAAAATTTAAACCTTCAAGGATAGTTCTTTTAGCTTCTTTATCAAAGAAATCTTTTCCTTGCATATCATTTGAAAATGAATTTGAAAAACTTGATGAAAAACTTGAATTTATTGTTGATCCAAGCATAGTACTATCAACGGCCATACGTAAAATATTTTCTGCATGACAAGCTAAATGATCATAATCAGAATCATCAGCATCATTGTTATACATATTTTCAGTTTCTTTTTCTTGATAATAATTATTCTTATTTGAATAGCTATTGTTGTTATTATTAATCATTGAAGCTTGATCCATTTTTAAAAGTCTTTGTTTTAAATTCTTTGAACTCTTTCTTCTTAATAAAGTTTGTAAATCTTTTGAAATTGGAGTTGATGAACGTTTACCCTTACCAGAAGGTGAAAAAAATATTGTTTTATTAGTAATTGGAGTTGTCTTTCTCACTGATTGATCATTAATGATATTAATTTTGGCATCTCTTTTAGTTATTTTTATAGTTGATCTTTCAACTAATCTATTATCATTATCACTATTATTATTGTGGTGGTTGTTATTGTTATTAACTCTATAATTTCTTGCTAAATATTCATTAATTTGATTCCTACTTGAATATAATAATTCAGCTAACGGATCTTTTCTATAAGTTTTTATATCATTATTAAATTTTTTATACATTGGACTTTTAACTTTAGTTGGAGGTTCAGGTTCATTAAATTTTGGTAATCTTAAAGTTTGATTAAGAATTACATCTTTTGGAACATTTGGTAAAACTTCAATAGTATTATCATATATTGGGAAAGTGTAACCAAGTGAAGTATGGTAAGCAATTGAAGCAGCTGACATCTATAAAATCGTGTATATATGAAGGAGGTTGGTTGTAGTATATGGATGAAAAGTCAATCGGATAAAACTAATTGGATGCAAAAAAGATAAAAACAAAGGAAAACTGAAATGCTTTAGAAAAATAAAAATATATATATGAAAGCTAATATATATAACGAAAAAACTTAAACCTAAAAAAGAAGAAACGTCAGAAAGTTCCTTTAATATCCTTAGAACCCTTAAATTCTTTTCAATTGACGAAAATTTGGAAATTCCTAATCTTAAATACGATTAAAATTACAATTTTTTAAGATTGTTTTCATTATTGTGATAGTTCCTAATTAGTACTAATTACTATTCCTAAACTGGCAAGGTTGAACTAATTAGGTTCACTAATTGTTTTTGTTTACTATTCGCACCTAAAGGGAATATAAGATCTTGGTTAATTATGAGCTGGCTTTTATTAGAAACAAACCGTTAATAACAATGGATTCTGTTTCCAATAGTCATGCTCCCTATCATATTAGATACAATTATAGTTTCTCGTTGAAACAAAGGAGGGGCATCTGAAAAGTATTTTTTTAAAGATAAGAGTGGGATGCAAATTTGAAATTGAGAACATACCTCTAGTTGAGAAGGGTACTTCATAGTATGGGATTGTTTATGACGTTAATCAATAGGCTTGGACTACATAATATGGCAATCATAAGTCAAGTTGTTTACTATTTCAACTCTTTGGATATTTGATTCAGATTATTTTTTTTTTTTTTGGAATGTTTTTAGTTGGCTCAATGTTTTCTCTGTAAAATTTACTTCTTTTGAACATAAGATTTTTATTTTATTTTTACTTTTATTTTTACTTTTATTTACAAAGTTTTTAACCTTACTAGTTTCAATTATGAATTGATATTACTGCCAGCTATAACTTTTTCTATTGACTGTAATCTAAGAGCAATAGGTAATTTAGATGAGCTGAAGTTTCAGACTATAAAGACTCTAAAATGTGTAGGGTTTCGTAGTTCTAAACACAATAAAAATTATAAAAGTTATGTTTATTAATGGATACATTTAAGGTATTCGGAAGTGCCAATGTACTCTACTGTGCCCAGTATGACCCTTGCGGTTATTTATTTTTACGTCAACCATCACATAAACATCATTTTTCTTTAAAAAATAAACATATAGTAAAAATACATAACCCAACGCAACACCAGTACACCAACAGATTCTGGTGTACCTGACTTTCTTCCAAAATATTAAAATTAACAACAAAATATATTCTCTCTTACTTTAATACTTTAATAACCTTACTTTTTATAAACCATTGAATGCAATTAAATTTTAGAGACAATAGAAAAATCTTCATATAAATTATGTAATTATTTATTAATGCAAAGTGCTATTTACAGGTCTAAATACAAGTTCGTAATGTAATTTTTCCTCTCTTATGCTGTCATGGTCGTAACATATATCAATGTTCTAATTCCCCAAATTAATTGGATCCAATAATAAATCAAAACATCAACATTCTTTTTCATTTATTAAGTTATTTTAATTATTGAATTGTTTGATCTTTAATTTGATCTCTTTTCTTTTCTTGAATTTTTTGTAACCTTATATCGATTGATGAATCATTAGCATAATTATTATCTACTGGACAGGGAAGTATCGAATTAGCACCAACTAATGCAAAACAAATGATAAATGTGGAACTAAATAATGATTTTGGAACTCCTCTTATAACGAATGCCATATTATGAAAAGTTTTTCTCTTTTAAATGAATAATTTTTTTTTATTTGAATAAATATATTAGATTATGAAATAAGTGGTAACAATCTGGAAGTACTATGTGGAATATATATACTACAGTTAGTTATTATAAATACCAGATGTTGTTAGATAATATTGTTGAATGGATATATAAAATTTTATTAGAAAAATAATCTGATGTTTTTCTCAATTTTTCAATCTTCGTGGGTGAGGTGCGAGATGAGCCAATCAAAGAGGATGTTTTTGTAGTTTTTTAATTATTATAATAATGTGAAAGTTTATAAGTAACTATCATCAATAGATTAGATATATATAATATGATAGAGTGAAAGAGAAGTTTATTGGTGTTTTGAAAATGATATCTTTTTTGGTTGTTGAGATAATTTGAGTTTTGTATCATTTTTTTTTGTTTGGTAATAAAAACAGTATGTAGGGATTGATTTTATATTGAAAATACCCCTAAATTACTTATGTATGCTCTGTTAAATCTAATAGACTCCAATGATACTTTACAGAACCGCTTGAAACATAATTTCGAACTCATATAACCATAATAATTCATCTCTTTCAGAAACAGTCAATAATTCATATAGAAACGTGATAGAAACTTAACATTAAAACGTTATATTAACCCTATTATATACATTAGATAACCCCAAGGAATGGTTACCTTTTTATTTTATATTCTTTATATTGTGAAAGAAAAAAAATCATCTATATTAATCGTATTTTGAAAATGCTTGATCTTTATTTATCACAAAACCTGGATCGAATTTTCTTTCCTTAGCTAATTCTTCTACAGTTTTTGGAGTATCTACTAATTCAACTTTAACTATTTCTTTAACTTTAATTAATCTATGAGCAGTTGATGGTGAAACTTTTTGATATATAATATGATTTCTTCTTTTTAAACCTAAAGCAGCCATGTTTTTACGTACAATAGGTGGCAACCCAATGGTTGATCTTATTTGTTGGATCTTATAGAACATGGTCTTACCAGCATTTACTTGAGTTGACATGATTAAAAAGTTTTCAACAAGTTCTTTTCTTAGT
This sequence comes from Yamadazyma blattariae, assembly GCA_030581595.1. Lineage (NCBI taxonomy): Eukaryota > Fungi > Ascomycota > Pichiomycetes > Serinales > Debaryomycetaceae > Yamadazyma > Yamadazyma blattariae. The sequence continues at coordinate 463,200 of JAKTTU010000002.1, read as the reverse complement.
GAAAATTTTTAGGTGAGATTTTTTTCCCTTCTTTTAGTGCGAGAGTGGATTTGAGATTCTTCTTTTTAGGTATTATCTGTTAACTATGGAGGGAGACTATGATCTGATTGAGAGTGGTTTAACTAAACGATCAGATCAATTGTTGAATGGTATAAGTCAAATTATTGATAATATTGATGTGGATAGTAGTCCCCTGACATTAGTTAAAGTTGGAAAGTATATAAATGAATTTGAAACGCTACCGAATTTACTTGATGCCAAATTAACTGATTTTATAAATAGATTAAGTTCTAAATACGTGATAAACTTTGTAAAGATAGGTAAATCTAATGATACTACCAAATCAATTGCATATATAATTTATAATTTATCAAAAGTACGAGGATTTAAAATAATTGCTAATTTTTTTGATAGTGATATTCATTTAATCAGCAAGATTATTAATATTTTACAATTACAATTAAATGAAGATGAAATTTTTACTAATTTGATTTGGTTAAGTAATTTGGTTCTTATACCGTTTAATTTAGATGAATCTATGGTTAATATAATATTTGAAATTGGTTTAAAAAATTTGAAAAAATACTCAAATGGTTCAAAGAATCAAAAAATTTCACTGATTTTAATTTCCAGATTATTAAGTAGACCACATTTATTCTATTTATTAAAAAATTATTTGAATGATTTGAACTGGTATGAAATGAATGATGATGAAAAATTAGGTCATTTAATGGTGATAAATAAATTATTAAGGATACGAGATATGGAACAATTTATTCAGTCTATTTATGATATTATAAAATTTGAGTTAGTTAATTTAAAGACAAAAAAGAATATTAATACTTTAGATATACTATATATCATAAAAATATTAAGTAAATTAGGTGAAGTGGCGTTTAAGAATAATGATTTTAATACATTAGAAGATATTTTAAATAATTTGATAAATGATATCTTATTATTTTTTAATGAATCATTTGAAACTAGTTTAAGATATAGTATGGCAAAATCATTAAGTCATTTAACTGATAAGTTATCAACTATTCTTAATTACCAAGAGCAAGTTATTTTATATATCTTAAGTAAATTGGAGTTGGAATTGAAATTAGAATCAACTTTCGAATTTAAAGAGTTATCTATTAATTATGACTTAATATCTATTCCTAAATATCATACTATACTTTTATATATTGGTTATATTGCCCTTAATAAATGTTTACCAATAAATTTAATCCCCATGATATTAAGTATTGTGCATAAGACATTATTCACTGAACAAAAATATGTACTAAATGTATCAAATCAATTAAAAGATTCTTCATGTTTTATTATTTGGTCAATTTTAAGAATGGTGGGGGATAAATTTGATAAATTGAATAGTAATAATTTAATGTTTAATATTTTGCTAAATGATCTTATAGAGATTAGTATTTTTGATAAAGATTTAATTATTAGAAGGTGTGGAGTTGCTGTAATTCAAGAATTCACTGGTAGATTTGGACAAGAAATTGTGGAAGGGGATAGTTTTGAATTTAAAGCTAGAAAAACTGTTGAATTTATTGAAATCTTTACATCTAAATCAGTAAGTTCATTGAGTGAATCATTTGAAAATATTGATAAGTTACTTGAAATAGGTTTTAATAAAGGAATCTTAGTTCATATGTTATTGAATAATTTAAAACATGATGATTTCAAATATCAGAAATTAGTTACTGGTAAATTAAATAAGATTTTGAAGTTGAATGCAAGTAATGAACTATCAATAGGAGTTGGTAAAGATGTACCTACAAATGAGTTCATTTTAAATAAGTTAGAGAATTTGGAACATTCCGTTTATTTTAAAAGTGAATTTGCATTTAATTTTAATACTGAATTACCAATTTGTGATTCTAATGAAGAATACATAGAAGATTATATAAAATTTCTTGAAGTTGTTTGCAAGAGAAATGAATTCTCAGAACATGAAAGTCTATTTACTCAGATAATTCAAAGTAGGAAAACTATTACAGATGATTTAATTAATTTGTTTAAAGTAATGAATGATCATAATATTAGTTTTCCTCATCATTCATTCAAGACATTAAGTCATTATTTATCAGTATCAGTTGCCAAAAGTATATTTTATCTGAATCTTTCAGAATTTCAAACTGATGCGTTAATAGAATTAATGAATTCAAATTTAAATTATGAAATTAGATTTAACCTAATTAACAGTTTACAAGTAAATTACCATAATTTTAAAAAATTCCCAAGTTTTGAAACATTGAATGAGTATACAACCACTGAACAAGGTGATGTTGGTAGTAAAGTTAGATTTGCTATGCTTGAATTTATTGATGAGAACTTTTCAGATATTGATAAAAATACAGTTGGATTACAAGGTTCATTAGCTAGAATATCAGGAGAACCAATCCATAAGTTAAGAATCAAAGCTTTTCTGATATTAATTAGATTAAATGAGTTATACGATTCTAATATAGAGCTGAGTGTGAATAATATGACTGATAGTGAATATTATTATAACTTATTTAAAATTTATGATAGTTTTATATCACCAGTTGACAAGAGAGAGTTTTGGAAAGGTATTATATTAAGTATTGGTGGGTTAACTGGAGATTGTAGTAATATATCCACTTCATTTAGGGAATTCATTAGGTATTATGAAGCTAAAGAACAAGATTCAGAAGCACAATTAGAGATTTTGAAAGAAATATTTAGATTGATAACATGGAAGAAAGTAGATCTGATAAAAATATCTAAAGAGTACATTCTGGGACTTAATTTGATAATTAAATTATTCGAAATATCCAAGACTATTCCAGAAAATTTACTTATGCCATTATTTGTAAAATGCTATAATTTATCAATAAATACTAATAATTTACAAAGAATTAAATTAAGTTTAAAAGTAATGCAATATTTATGTTTATCAAATAATGAACAAATAATAATTAAAGGGTTAGAGAGAATAATCCAAAACTTTAAACATCATAAATCTATAATTATCAGAAGTTTTGCATTAGAGATTTTATACGAACTTATGATAGAAGATCCTATAAGTGAAGAGTTAGAGATTTTAGATATTGAAAATAAAGAGGCTGTGAATAAAGCGAGTGAGTATATATTGCATAACTTCATGAAAACATAAAAACATCAAAGACTACCAGTGTATTACCTTAAACCAACCTGAACCAAACTTGAACCCCAAAAAAAGTCCATCCCTAATGTAAAATCCTTAAAACAAAAAATAAAGCAACCCATCTTATGAATAATGACAAAAAGGAAGAAAATTAATATCTTAATACATATTTCATTTACTAATTTCATCAAAAATTCCACTCTAATCTTATAATGCAACCATTATTATAATGCAACCATTATTATAATGCAACCATTAAATTATCAGAAGAACCGTGAAATTTTTTCTTCATATCTTGATTTTGAATAGATGAAATTGTTTTGTTAACTGGCATAACCGGTTCTGATAATTTAGGAACTTTAGTTTCATCATTTAATTTCATTTTTAATTTGTCATTTTTATCGTTTGAAAATTGTTTAAAAAAATTGTAGACCATTGAATATCTGGGGGATTTTACTCTGAGTTATCGCAGTCCTTTTATATTTTTCTAAAAATTGTGGAGATCAGTTTTTATTGTGTTGAGGGATAATATACAGGAGATTAGAAAAGGGGTTTTTGGTTGTGGTGCGTGCGCGTGTCAAGGTTTCTAATTTTGAACTATGGCGATAAGGAACGATAAGAGATAAAATGGTACCATGGCACCATTTATAATTAGTTAGCTAACTTTTTATTTCAATCCTGTGCTTCTTGTTCTTCCTCTAAATCATAAGTTAATAAATTTAAAAGGATACAACGGAGTGGAGTTGCAATAGTTTGGGTGATTTGGAAAAGAAAGTAGTCATTAAAAGTCACATTGAGAAAATCTAAAATTTCTGATATTATAGAAGTTCCAACTAAGACTGTGACATGTGACAATTTTCTTTTTTGTTTTGATTTATTTTAGGTTTATACTATAGTTAATTACGTAAATAGTAAATTTTTGTTTATAATTTAATACGATATCTTTTTGAAAATCTTGTATATAGTCAAAGAAAAACTTTTGGTACTTTTGGTACTTTTGGTGCTTTTGGTACTTTTGGTGCTTTTGGTACTTTTGGTACCTTTGGTATTCTTGGACCTTTGGTATTTTTGAAGTTTGAGCTACGTTTACGAAGTTGAGCAGCTTCTTTATTAAGGTGAAAAGCAATTATTCAAAATCAAAGCGTCAGGCAAAAGAAGTTAAACAAAGCATCCTAGCAAAGTTTTAGCTTGAATTTTTGGAAGATTATTATCTTAAGTTTGGAGATCATAAGCTAGCTATAATTGGCTTTGAGAATCTATAACACCTTAACCTCTCAAGTTAGCCTTTGAAACCAAGATATCTTGATTACTAATTGGTGAAAGTGTCTTCGTAAGTGTTATTAGATAAATGTATACTTCCACTAAAAATAATATATGAGTTTTTCGATCTTTAAATAAGGATGCGGCGTTTGGTCCAGTTATTTTTTATTTCTATCTTCCAACTGTAGTGTTTACGCTGACAGTGGAAAATAGCAGACCGCTATTTTCGTCCAAATGTTTCTCCTATTGAATTTTATATTAATTATTTTGAGCTTTGTTAGTTCAATATCCAGAGATATATAGCAACACTGAAAATATAGGCGTACCACGTTGTTTCAGATAGAAGAAAGGTCAACTGGTATCTCTCTAAACCTATAGAATGGATTTATTAAAAAAACATACATAGAAATAAGATATATAGAAATAGCTGAACAATAAATAAATAAATATATTACACAATGGGAATTATGGATGCTACAAAGGTTACAAATGTTTCACAATAAAACAATATACTAGATTGAAACACTTCTTGATTACGGATAATTTGGCGTTGTTGAATTACTATGACCTCTTTTCAAACTCATTAAATCATTAACAGCTGATTTCTCACGTTTAATCAATTCATCTTTCTCTTTATCACTAGGTGATAAAAAACTTTGCATATTATTAGATATTGTATGTGTTGGGAAATTATCATCAGGTAAAAGGTAATCAAGTTTGGTAATTGATGGCATTTTAGGTAACGTTTGAGATTGGAACTTTGGTGAACCTGAACTGAAAAAATTAGATACCGATGGAGGTGGTGGTAAATTAATCGATTTCCTGTGTTCATCAATTGGAGTAACTGATTGTGATTGTGGTGTTGGTTGAGGTTGTGTAACTTGTGACTGTGACTGTGATTGACTTTGAGGTTGTGGTTGAGATAATTTATTATTTTCTAAATCTTTATCCTTTTTTAAAAGTTTACGTCTTTTACTTATCTCTTTTAATTGATTAACTTTATATTTTATAAATTTTAAAATTTTTAAATATTTTAAATCTTCATCCATTTCTTCATCATCCCAATCAATTCCATTTAATCTATTAAATCCATTAAATCCATTAAAGTTTGAATTAAAATCATAACTAAAATTATTTATTTCTTCATTATCATCATCATCTCTTGGTTCTTTTAAAATTTGATCTTTTAATTCATCATTAATTAATTTTTTAAATAATTCATCTTCTCTTGCACTACTTATTTTAGTATTTGTATTTGAACGTGGAGTTTTCCTTTTAGCATTCATTTCATAATTAATAAATATTTTAATAAATAAATCAACACTCAAATTAATTGTTTCAACTATATTATTATCAAAATGTTTATTTTTTTTAGCTGCCTTTAATAAATAAATCAATGAATATAACATTTGTAATATAATCGTTTTCTTAATATTAATATTTGTAATTGATAATCCATTTAGCATTGAACTAAATGGTGAACTTGGTATTTGTTTAGTCTTCATATCAATATGATTACTCATTTGATTACTATGTCTTCTTCTTTTCGCCAGGAAATCATTTATAACAAATCCATCTTCATCAACATCTAATCCTAAACTATCTAATATAACAGGATTTGTACCAGTACTATGAGGATTATGATGGAAATGTTTTAAATTTGAACTACTCGGTGCACTATTATTATTACCATTAGTAGTATGAGAAGCATTATTATTATTATTTGAATCATTATGAGATAAATTACTACTATTATCATTTCCTAATGGGTTTATTCCAATTTCAACTGATTTACCAACATGACTAAAAATAATTATAAAATAATGTAGAAATTCCTGAGATACTTTAATTAATTTATCATAATAATTATTGTTTAAATCTTTGTCAACAACAAAATTTAAATGATTAACTGATCTAATTAATAAATAATGGAAATTTAATTGAATTTTAATTAATTGTAAAGCAGTATCAACATCAGGTAATCCATTATTAATAAAATAATTTAAATTATCTAAATTTAAATCAAATTTATTTAAATCTTTAATATTTTTAATTTCAATTGAATGGAATAAATTATTTTGATAGTTTAAATTACTTATATCAAAATTTGAAATTTTATGTAATCCCATTGAAATTTCTAATGGTAATAAATTAATTTTTTTTAATTTTAATGATTCTCTCCAATTAATTAAATTATTATCAATTGTTACGAATTGAGTGAAATTATAATTTAAATTACCATCATTACCATCACCATCACCATCATTTAAAATCCAGTCTAAATTTTTAGGATGCTGTTTCTTATGTTGAAATTGATTTGAAGAATTAGCATTCCCACCACCACCACTATTCTTTAAATATTGATAATAATCCGGTGAAAATGATGAAGGAATAATAACATTAATTAGATTTAAAAATTCAACACTAGGTTTAAGCAAAGTTTTAAATAATTCATCAAGATGTTCATCTTCATTATTTTGAGAATTACCAATATCTAATAAAGAACTTAATTTTTCAGGAGTTAATTGAAAATATCTATCAATTGTAACAGGATTAATCACTGTTGTGTTTAAACTTGGTTTAAAACCGAATTTTAAATTAAAGCATTTTAATAAAACTTTGAAAACCCAAAAAATTTTAACTCTATCTCTTCTTTGTTGTAAACTTAACGTTAAATCATTAAAAAATAAATTATTTGAATTTAAATTTATACCTAATATACCAATAAATGAATTAATTAATGATAATAAAATTAAGGACTTTTCTTTATTATTAGTCAATAAAGAAAAATATAAAAATAATAAATAAGTTTGTAATTGATTTATTGAAACATGGAAAACATTAAAATAAGGTAAAAAATCATAAATTGATCTAATTATTTTACCATTATTATTAGTTTTATCATTTTTATCATTTTTTATAAATGAATTTGAATAAGATGGATCTAAATGATTTAATAATAAATTTAAATTTGAAGTTGGATCATTAATCATTATAATGGCATAAATTTGTATAACAAGCATTAAATATTCATTAACTACATGATAATCATTATTCAGTATATTAAACCCATTAATAGTTGCATCATCATAAGTAAACATAAATGGATACATTGTATGGAAAGCATCATAACTTTCCATAAATTTTTTATAATCAAATATTGGTATGAAAACATTATAATTTAAAAAAAATTGAATAATTTGATTATCCAATTCTTTTTTGTTATTAAATAATTTTTTAAAATTATTAATTAATTTAATAAATAAATCATAAATATCCATTGGTAAATTATTATTTGATAAATTCGAAACTTCATTTAAATAATCATCATGATTTGAATTATTTGAAGTTAATGGATTATAAATAACATCCAAATCTTTATTATATAATTGATGTGAAAATGTTGATGATGGATGATATAAATATGCATCAGGATCATTTAATAAATAATTATGACTATTTGAAATTTTTAAAAATGGTAAATTTAAATTAATTAAGAGATGATTTAATTGTGATTCAAAATTTAAATTATCGTTACCAATTATTATACCCTTTTTATTTAAATTAAAAATTTGATCAATTGGATTATTAATTAATGTACTATGAGATTTATGTTGTGGTGATTGTAAAACAATCGAATCTTGATGTGAATATGGTTGAAGTTGTGAAGAACCAGGAATTGAATTAGAATTTGAACTAGTTATTGAATTAATAGCTGCAACAGAAGTATTAACAGCATTATTATTATTATTATTATTAGTAGTAGCGATATTTGAAGAATTTGAATTTGAAGCTATAGTATCACCATTTTCAATATCATCTAATGGTTCACCCGCTTTTAATTTTAATCTTTTATTTTCTTCTTCTAATAATTTAACTCTATTCTCTAAATTTTCAGTATAACCTTTTGGGAAAGCTCTTCTAGTTAATTTATCACTAGTTTTACAATCAAAACCAATTTTAGAACAATTATGACAAGGAGTTAAACCATCACATTTAATTTTCTTTATTCTACATCTATCACAAGCTTGACTAACTCTAACACCACTAGTTGTACTAATTAATTTCAAGTTATTTTCACCCTTTTTACGTTTTTTCTCTTCGTCTTTAACCATTTTCTTCTATCATAGGAAGTATACCCTTCACTTCTATATATAACCTTTTTTTTACTTTGCTTCTTTTATATATATGAACGTGTTTTTTTAGTTTAGTTTTTTTTAGTTTTTTTTAGCTTTTTTATAATTATCTCCTTTTATGTTACAAATATAAAAAAACAGCCTACCTTTCACTACTTTAACGCCAATGTTGCATAAATATTTTTCCTTTCCAAATCTAACGATGAACTGATTCAAGAATTGAATATCAATGGTCTACACAAAAAATACCTTTATACCTTTTAAATCACTAGCAAAATATAAAAATGATAAATCTAAATTTCAAGACAATTTTGTTTACTTAAAAGGAACTTCCTTTCGTACTCGAAAAAAACTGACCGGTTAGATGGAAATGCGAATTCCCCAGATTTTATATTTTTTCAAGTCCAGAGTAATTTTTAATCCCGTGACTGTTGATGTGGGATAAATAGATTTTTGCACCAAATCAAATCACCGGGTGTGAGGTTAAATTGTTAAATTATCAATAAAAAATTGGAAAATTTCAATGAAAACAGTAATAATCATGATCTCTAATATAAGATTCAGATATTGATATAAGTTAATTATATGCATCTAATACAATTTCAAGAAAAAGGTTTGAAAAATCACAATTTGATTGCTCACCGGAGGATATAGGAAAAGATTAGTTGAAAAATTATAATACAAGTGGAGATGATTAGATTTAAGATTCTAGATTATTTTACATCTGATAATTAAACTACCTAAACCCCAGGGTAATTTGAAGGTGGCTTGGTGTAATTAACCTGTTTGAATTGAAATTGAATCAAATCAAATCAAATAAAATTGAATTGAATTGAATTGAATTGAATTGAATTGAATTGTTATTATCACAACAATAGGAAAATATAACTTGGTTTTCACCAACTCAATTCACTTTCGTTTGTGGAGATTCAGAAACATATACATGTATTGTTTAAGGTCAATAGGGCACGGCTATGCTGCAACAGTCTCTATAACCATAATCTACTAATCTGAGACAAATCAATTGGAATCACACATCAATTGGAAGTCTTTGCTGTATCCTCTGTCACTTTTCTTTCTGCAATGTTAACAAAATAAGTACTTTAATGTTCTACTATCTACCCCAAGTACTTATAAATCTTCTAATCTTAGCTATAGTTTCCAAGTAAAAGAAAGAACGATTAAAAAGTCTTTAGAATTCACTGTTGAAATAATAGGTTTTATTTAATTGATTAGTTTTTTTATTCTAATGTCTATTTTCATCACTACAAAGTTCTACATACTATAAGATATATACTTTTACATAGGAATCTAACATGACTTATAAGTTCCCTTAAATTCTTTGTTTGTTTTATTGTCTATTTTCATCACTCGTGTGGTTATGTGTGGGTGTACTGGTGTGGAGTTTTTATGGGCTTGGTCATATTCGATGGAGGGGTTTTAGGTTTACGAAAATGCCTGGCTAGCTCAATCGGTAGAGCATTTGACTCTTAATCAAAAGGTTGCGGGTTCGAGCCCCGCGTCGGGCTCTTTTTTTTTTGTTCGAATCTCAAATCCAAGCTATTTTTCAATTGCAGTAAGGGTCCCTTCTATCATTTTTTTATCTCTTATCAAGAAATAAGAAATAGGGAACGAAAAAGAGACTAAATCGAAATCAAATATGTATTTTTATTTTATTTACTTTTTTAATTTTACCGTAGAAATAAAGTCATTAATTTATACCTGTAAATTCTTTTGTTATTATAATTTAATTATGTGTGTGCTTATATATATATGTTATTAATTTTAAATATGTAAAAATATGAATAAATTTTATGAATAAATTTTATGAATAAGTTTAATGAGATATGAGATAATAGTATTTAGATTGATCTAATGTTTACCACCAGTTCTTTTAAATCTTAATTCTTTTTCTTGTCTTTCAACTTCTTCATCATAAATAATAAATTCATCTAATGCTTTACCAGCTGGAACCATTGGTAAAACTGGGACTTTCTTTTCAACCATTGCTTCCATTAAAACTGGACCTTCACAATCTAAAAATTCTTTAACACCATTAACCATTTGACTTGGATCAGAAATTCTAATACCTTTAACACCCATTGACTCAGCTAATTTCATAAAATCTGGATTACTTTGATGAGTATGTGAATATCTATGTTCATAAAATAATGATTGCCATTGAGTAACCATACCTTGTTCTTCATTATTTAAAATTAAAACTTTAATTGGAGCACCACATTGAACAGCTGAAGATAATTCAGTTAATGTCATATTAAATGAAGCATCTCCATCAATATCAATAACAATAGCATCAGGTTTAGCAACTTGAGCACCTATGGCAGCAGGTAAACCAAAACCCATAGTACCTAAACCACCAGAAGTAATCATTGTTCTTGGTTTTGTCCAAGTAAAATATTGTGCTGCCCACATTTGATGTTGACCAACACCAGTTGTAATAATAACATCTTTACCATAAGTTGAAGATTGATTTGAAATTTCTTTAATTAAAGTTTGAGGTTTAATCTTTGAACCTTCACTTTCTTTTAAATAATTATATGGATATTTATCTTTCCATTCAAAAATTTTATTCATCCAATTTGATCTATCTTTAACTTCATTAACTAATGGTAAAAATTTTTTTAAATTAGCTGTAACATCACCTTCAATTGCTTCAGTTGCTTCAACAACTTTATTAATATTTTTTGGACTAATTTCAAAATGAATAATACCTCCTCTATTTTCTTGAGCTGCTAATCTTGCTTCTGGTGCGAATTTATTAACATTTAATGTAACTCTATCATCAAATCTTGAACCTAAAGCAATAATTAAATCTGCTTGTTGAATTGCAGTATTTGCAGCAGCACTACCATGCATACCTAACATATCTAAAGATTTTGGATCATTTTGATTGAACCCACCTAAACCTTGAATTGTTGTTGTAACTGGAATAATTGCTTTATCACTTAATTCTTGAACTAATTTTGGACCATCTTTATGATTTAAAACACCTGCACCAACGTATAAAATTGGTTTTTTAGCTTGATTTAAAATTTTTGCTGATCTTTTAATTGCTTCATTTGTAAAATCATTTGCAATTTTTTTAGTCATTTGTGATAATGCATTTGATGGTAATGTAGTTTTAATTGGAATTGCTTCTCTTAAAATTGATGCAGTAACATCTTTTGGTAAATCAACTAAAACTGGACCTGGTCTACCAGTTGTTGCAATTTCAAAAGCTTCATTAATTCTTCTTGGTAATTCTGCAACATTTTTAACCATTACATTCCATTTAGTACATGATCTTGAAATTCCAATAACATCAGCTTCTTGGAACGCATCAGTACCAATGGCAGTAGTTGGAACTTGACCAGTGAACACAACTAATGGTACCCCATCCATTAAAGCATCAGCCATTGGAGTAATAACATTTGTTGCCCCAGGACCTGAAGTAACAACAACAACCCCAGGTTTACCACTTGCTTTGGCATAACCTTCAGCCATATGACCAGCACCTTGTTCATGTCTTGGTAAAACAAATTTAAATTTATCAGAATTATAAATTGCATCAAAAACTGGTAAAATTGCACCACCTGCATAACCAAATATAGTATCAACTTTATGTCTTAACATCATTTCATGGAAAATTTCACCACCTGTTAATCCAATAAATGAATCATCCATTATATTTTCTTGTTTTAATTCATTTGAATTTATTTTTGACTTTTTATTGGGTATTTCACTTTGTTGATTAAAAGCTGGGGCTGGAGTTGGTCTAGTTGAATTTGAAGCTGTCATTGTAGCTTTTGATAAACTAGATTTAGTTATTGATCTTATATTAGATCTAACAAATCCATGATTTATTGGTAATTTTGGAATATTACGATAAAACATCTTTTTCTAATCTAAAGTAAAAGTAAAAGGAAAAAAAAAGAATTCAAATCGTGATAATAATTAGGACTTTTATTCTTTATGATTTGAAAATTTTTCAAATGAGTCAAGAAATTGCGGAACCGCCACGACATTTCGAACGAACGGAGAGAAATGAAATGTGGGTTGTCTCATGGGAAAGTGCGGTACACCCTTAAATTCCACATCTCAAATTTCTTACTTTTCATTTAGGACAAAGTGTAAGGAGATTATGGAAAAACAACAGCTATCGATAAGATCGGTACGTGGAAAATATGATCGGATACGCAAGAAAAGTACAAAGATAATTACTAATTAATATACATTCTATAAAAAACTTATTGACACTTTTCAAAATCTTTTAAATTTATTGATTTTTTTCCTTTGTTTGAACTATTTGACCTACATCAATATCTGGTTCATCAGCCAGTACTTTTTCTTTATTACTTTCTGCACTACCAATATTATTATTATTAATGTGATTAATATTCATGTCACTACTATTATCTTGAAGTTGATGGCGATGAAGCTGATCACCTTCATCACCACTTTCATTTATAGTTGGATTAGCAACGGTATTATTCATAGTTGGCCCCCAATCTAAGAAATCTCTTCTGACTTCAACGTAATCATAAGCAAATTCCCCAATTTCAAATTCATCAAGACCCATTTCTTCAGCAGCGTAATCAACTCTTAAATGTAATCCAGGAATTTTATTAATTATAAAACATAAAATAAAACTAACACCCAGGGAATAAGCTGCTGTAGCTAAAATATAAACTATTTGAATATATAATTGTTTCCAATTATGATCAATCCAACCACCTGCATGATCCGTTACTCCATCATAACCAATAACTGCTGCACTACCAAATATACCATTAAAAATTAATCCAACAACTCCAGCGATTCCGTGCTCAGCTAAAACATCTAAAGAATCATCAACTCTACATAAATATTTAATTTGAGTTGAAAAATTACAAATTATACCACTAACTATACCTAATATAACTGATGCCCATAATGGAATCATACCACTTGCTGGGGTTGCGGCAACTAAACCAGAAATACAACCTGAACAAATACCAACCATTGACCATTTTTTTTCTAATCTATAATCTAATAAACACCAAGTTAAAGCACCAAAACCAGCAGATAAATGAGTATTTAACATTGAATAAGGTACTTTAACTGAAGCATTTGCACAACTAAAACCATTAAAAAATAACCAACCAACGTATAAAAGACAAGTACCTAAAAATATGGTTGAAATATTATGAGGTCTATAATTAATCATTAAAGTTTGATTTCTTTTACCTAAAACAGCACAATAAACAAAAGTTGAAAATCCAGAAGCAATTTCAACTGGCCCACCACCAGCATAATCTAATGCACCACCATGCCAACTTGAAGCCCAACCTCCACCCCAAATCCAATAAACTAATGGACAATAAACTATAGTGGCCCAACAAAACATAAATATTAAAGCAGGTAAAAATCTACCTCTTTCACCTGCTATACCACCAGCAATAATTGCCATTGTAACCAACATAAATTGCATTTGAAAAATTGAAAATGCAATTCTTGGATATTCAACAGTTGGATCATTTTCACCAACAATTGATTTAAACCCAAAATATTTTAAATTACCAATAAAATTATTTGATGATGATGAAAATGCTAATGAATAACCCCAAAAATACCATTGGAAAACACCAATAAATGATGAAGAAATAACAATCCAAATCATGGATAATGCACTTTTCCTTCTGGCTAATCCACTATATAAAAATGCTAAACCTGGTACCATAATCCAAATCATCGATGATGCAATTGTGAAAACAAGTACAAGACTTGGATCATATTGATTATTTTCTGTAAAAATATCTTTCTTACTTAACATATTACTTTTGAGACCCTTTTCAGTTTTCAGTAAGTTTTCAATAAGTTTTTCTCTTCAATGCTCTTTCTTCCTTTGTTGCAAAAAAAAAAAAAAGTTTATATGATAAATTGATAACAGATAAGAAAAGATGATAAAATAAAAAAAAATTAACAAAACCAAAAAAAATTTGGGAATTTAATTAAATTAAATAAAAATGTATAAAAAAAATACAAGAAAATGGAAATATAAAATTTATATGATTAAATATGCAATAAAAAAAAAATAAGTTTATTTTAACTTGGTAATTACACTTAAGTTACTAGATGTGTTAAACCTGGGTTTTCTTTAATCTTTAACGAATGAGCTCACAGCTGAGTCATGTCATGTGATGATTTCGCCGCAATCTATTAACTAAAATGCTCTTATAATCTTTAAAAGTCTTGGGAAGTTTTCACATTGTCATTTGCTTTTTCTACTTCTTCCAATCTTCAAAACTATAGAGCTGACATATAGATACTAGTGTTCTTTCTCTCTATATGGGACACCTGCTTTAAAGTAGGTATAATTGATCTATTAGATAAAAAATATATATTTATTTATGGCTCATCGCATTACCGCGATGAGGCATGTATGCGAGGTACAGTTATTGGACTGTGATATAGAAGAACCGTTACCGGTTGGCAAGAAAAAAAAAATAAAGGCTTTTTTTAAAAAATGGAAAAATATAATAAAGTTAAGAATACTTATAAAAAAGGCTTTTTATTTCTTTATTTAGTTCTATAATTCTTATATTTACACGTCTATTTACAAATTGAAACTGGAAAAGTGGAAAATCAGTAAAGAAAAACCTTATCCAGTGATAGTGATGGTGAATGATATGAATGAGAATGATATAAATGACAATCAGAATGAACTGACAGTGAATGGAACGGGTAATGATGGCAATTGAATGGTAATTGAACGGGAATGATTAGGCTAATGAGACTCTAAAGAAAATCTATAAAGTTCAAAAACCACTTCAACAGAAATTAAAATTATAATTGTCCATTCTAAAATAGTACTCTTTTTCTCATTTAAAACACTTAATAAAACTCTTTGTTCTTCAGTTACATAATCTAATTTCCTATTTAAAATTGAAATTCTTGAATTAATATCTAATGAAGTTGAAATTGTTTGATAAATTTTTTCTAAAGTTGGTTCACTCCAATATAAATCAGGAGTATCAATTAATTCATTATATAAATTAAGTTTACCTCTTAATAAAAATAATTTACCAGTTGATTTTAAAATTTCATTTGCAGATGATTGAATTTTAAGACCTTTAGATAAATTAATTGAATTTTTTTTAGTCAATTTCAAAAAATCATCTAAATTATTTTCTAAAATTGATAACCTTGTTGATCTAGAAATACCAATTGAGAATGCAATTTTATCCAATAATTTTTTTTCATTATTTAAATTTTGAATTATTATAATATCATTATTAACCATATATGAATTACCATTATTTTTTGGATTTTCAGGTAATTCATCAATTTCAATATAATCAAATTCATCACTTTCATAATCATATTTTTCATTAATTGAATTTTCAAATATTGGTAATAATTGAATTAATTGTTTATCATTAAAATTCCACCCAATAATAGTACCATTTGATAAAATTAAAATATCATTAAAATTATAATTTATATGAATTACTTCATCTGGTATAACAATTTTAAAATCTAATTTTTTTTTTTGCAAGTTGGTCAGTAAGGTTTTAAAATTTAATGAATCACTAATTGTTATACTTGTAACTAATTTAAAATATTTTGATATTTCATTATTTGATAAATCATTAATATTATTTAATTCATGAGTTTTATTTAATAATTGTAAGATTTTCTTTTCAGTTTCATTAGTATTAGTTGATCTTCTAAATCTTTCAATACTTGAAATTGGTTTTTTCTTTTTAGCTTGAGTAACCGTTGAATAGAAATTTACCTTAATATTCTTATTAAGT
Source organism: Yamadazyma blattariae (assembly GCA_030581595.1). Taxonomy (NCBI): domain Eukaryota; kingdom Fungi; phylum Ascomycota; class Pichiomycetes; order Serinales; family Debaryomycetaceae; genus Yamadazyma; species Yamadazyma blattariae. The sequence goes on along the minus strand of JAKTTU010000002.1, from coordinate 446,869 downwards.
CTGCTGTTGAAGTTATTAAACCTGTTTAAATTATTAGGTAGTTTTAAACTTTTGAAATTAAGTGATTTTGTAATATTCTTAAACATTATTGAGGAATGGATGAGAAGGAATGAGACAATATTGAGATTGAGACAATATTGAGATTGATTGAGACTTATCTACCGATGAGAATCCCACTAGAACAACCCATAAACACATACTCTCTATATAAACAGTTCGAACGATGTATACAGTTGAATCTTACAAGAGTTGTAAAGAAATGAAAATTAGCTACAACAAAATCAGCAGAAAGAAACTAAGAAAAAGGAGTGATATTGCTAATAATAACTCCAACAATTATCTAATCATTATATAAAAACAAAAAAGAAAAAGATAAATACATAAAAAAATACATACAAAAATACATGAGATTAATACATGAGATTAATACATGAGATTAATATATGAGGATAAAAGAATTATAATTCTAGAACTAAAAACTTTGTGTCTTCGTAACTGTTTGCACTCTTAGTGATTTACTTAAACATTCGCGTTTTTCAGGAGTAACTATGGAAAGACTCGCAGTAATAGATGTGATGATGCACAGTATGGAAAGGTCTAGACTGTATTAGATATGAAATTATAGTATTGATAAATAGATAATTTTATAAACGTTATTAATATACATAAAGTGTATAAACTTGTATTAGTTCTACTGAATAACAAGACCAATAGAAATAATGAAATATGATAAAATAAGAGAAAAGTACATAAAATAACACATACAGTAACAGGTAAAATAACACATACAGTAACAGGTAAAATAATACATAAAATAAAAGGTAAAATAATACATAAATATGCAGTTACAATTTTAGTTTAGCTTTTTAACTTATCATTCATTTTAGAATTCATAGCCATTCTCTTACATTCTACGCGTTTCGAATTGAGAAATTCTTTGGTGAGATCTGAGGGTTTAGTATGAGGGAATCTACACCATGACCTAAAACTTTGTTAGTATGACAGCAGTTGATTAAGCACAGACAGTAACAACAAACAAACACGATGGATAAGAACGTATACATGCTCTCTAAGGCTTATGTACCTCAATGAATCTGGTGTTAAACCTTGTAGGTGGTGGCTCCTTCTTTTAAATTTCATAATTCTTATTTAGGAAATTATATTATCAATGTTTACATTATAAAAATAACTGTGTTATTTTCTCAAGTTTCACAAAAAATTTTTTTCTTTTAAAAAAACCACAAATCTACCAAAACATAAAATTTAGAAAAGGGTATAACTTCATTAGATTATCATAACAAATAACTAATAACAACTAATCACAATTAATCACAACCAATAACAAATTCAAGAAAAAAAAATCTAATTAACAAACTATATTACAATTATTATTACAACTCAAACTTCAAAAAAACTTTTTTAGAATATGTGTGGTATCTTTGGTTATGTTAATTTCTTAGTTGATAAGTCAAGAGGTGAAATTATTGATACTCTTATTGATGGTTTACAAAAACTAGAATATAGAGGTTATGATTCAAGTGGGATTGCAATTGATGGTGATTTAAAAGGTGAAACTTTAATTGTTAAAAGTCCTGGTAAAGTTAAAGTTTTAAAACAAGAAATTGAAAAATTAGGAATTGAAAGATCTTCAATTTTTGATCTGCATGCTGGTATTGCTCATACTAGATGGGCTACTCATGGTCAACCAATGGTTTCAAATTGTCATCCTCATAGATCTGATCCAACTGGTGAATTTGTAATTGTTCATAATGGTATTATTACAAATTATAGAGAATTAAAAACTTTATTATTATCAAAAGGTTATATTTTTGAATCTGAAACTGATACTGAATGTATTGCTAAATTATTTAAACATGTTTATGATACTAATTTAAAAGCGGGTTTTGAATTAGATTTTAATGAATTAATTAAACAAGTTTTATATGAATTAGAAGGTTCTTATGGTTTATTAGTTAAATCAACTCATTACCCTGGTGAAGTTGTTGGTACTAGAAAAGGTTCTCCTTTATTAGTTGGTGTTAAAACTGATAAAAAATTAAAAGTTGATTTTGTTGATGTTGAATTTCCTGATGCTGCTACTCAACAACAGCAACAACAACAACAACAAAAACAATCATCTGATTTATCTAATGAATTTAATTTATTATCTGTTACTTCTAATGGTCGTAATAATTCAAATTTAAGAACAAGTCAATCAAGAGCTTTCTTATCAGATGATGGTTTACCAATGCCAGCTGAATTCTTTTTAAGTTCAGATCCTGCTTCAGTTATTCAACATACTAAAAAAGTTTTATTTTTAGAAGATGATGATATTGCTCATATTTATGATGGTGAATTACATATTCATAGAGCTAAAAAAGTTCCAGGTGATTCAACTATAAGACAAATTCAAACTTTAGAAATGGAATTAAATGAAATTATGAAAGGTCCATTTAAACATTTTATGCAAAAGGAAATTTTTGAACAACCAGATTCAACTTTTAATACTATGAGAGGTAGAATTGATTTTGAAAATTATAATATTAATTTAGGTGGTTTAAAATCTTTTATTAATTCAATTAAAAGATCAAGAAGAATTATAATGATTGCTTGTGGTACATCATATCATTCTTGTTTAGCAACAAGATCAATTTTAGAAGAATTATGTGAAATGCCAGTTACTGTTGAATTAGCTTCTGATTTCTTAGATAGAAAAGCTCCAGTTTTTAGAGATGATACTTGTATATTTGTTAGTCAAAGTGGTGAAACTGCTGATTCAATGTTAGCTTTACAATATTGTATTGAAAGAGGTGCATTAACTGTTGGTATTGTTAATAGTGTTGGATCAACAATGTCAAGGCAAACTCATTGTGGTGTTCATATTAATGCAGGTCCTGAAATTGGGGTTGCATCAACAAAAGCTTATACATCACAATATATTGCATTAGTTATGGTTGCTTTATCATTATCAAATGATTCAATTTCTAAAAGACAAAGACATAAAGAAATTATTAATGGATTAAAAAAAATTCCTGAACAAATTAAAACTGTTTTAAATTTAGAATCAAAAATTAAAGATTTATGTAATAATCATTTAAATGATCAAAAATCTTTGTTATTATTAGGTAGAGGTTATCAACATGCTTCAGCTTTAGAAGGTGCATTGAAAATTAAAGAAATTAGTTATATGCATTCTGAAGGTGTTTTAGCTGGTGAATTAAAACATGGAGTTTTAGCTTTAGTTGATGATAAATTACCAATTATTGCATTTGCAACAAGAGATTCATTATTTCCAAAAGTTTTAAATGCAATTAATCAAGTTGTCTCAAGAGATGGTAGACCAATTGTAATTTGTAATGAAGGTGATGATGTTTTAAATAATAATGAAGCTTTAGCTACTTTACATGTTCCAAATACTGTTGATTGTTTACAAGGTTTATTAAATGTTATTCCTGTTCAATTAATTAGTTATTGGTTAGCTGTTAATAGAGGTATTGATGTTGATTTCCCAAGAAATTTAGCAAAATCTGTTACTGTTGAATAGATCAGCTAACGTCAATATCTTTTATTATTATTATTATCCTAACAAACCAACCCCTTAAAAAAACTCACCATTTTAATATTTTTAATTAACAAAATCATTTCCCTTGATTGAGTTAATTTTTTGATTAAAATATTTCCATCAATTGAAAAATAAATCAATTGATGGGAATAAATTTTGTAGATAGTTTATCTACTTTGATTCCTTATTTAATTGGTTCTATTATACACTTTTAATGTTATTCTTATTCTAACTCATTCTCTAATTCAATTTGCCAGCTCCTATTTCATTATACTGTTTATTTTTCCAGCGGGTTATGTTTAAAAAACTATTTAATATTCCTTAGGCATAATAATACCCTGATAGACTCCCAATTCGATTTTTCATCTTGTCGATTTTCATCTTGTAATCCATTAAAAAATAGCTTTCCAACTCGAATCAGTCTTATTCTATATGTTAGTCATACGATAACGTGAACCATGATTGGTAGAGTATAATAATCAGAAGGTGCAATTAGATAATCTGGTATGGCCAGAGTTAAAAAGTATATATATTAACTGGCACTTATAATCACAATGTACCAAATCACAAATATTAAAATTTAAAATTCCCCGGGATTCACCCATGAAAATCATCCAAAATTATTTCACAACTATGTACAAACAAGAAAAACCAAACAGATATTATACATCATTGGATTTGATTCTTTTAATTACGTTTAAAATAATCACTCGATGATGCAAAAGCATTAGTATAATCAAATGCCGATTCACCAATATTTAAATATTTTGTACCATAATATTTTAAATCTTTTGATTCTAATAAATCAAAATTTGGAGTTAATCCGGTACTCCTTTTAATTCCCGCTAAAAAAGCTGAAACTAATACTAAATCTGCAGTGTAATGAACTACTTTACCAATCTGAAAAAACATGAATGTTAGTAATTTTTCTTATTCTAAAGTGGTGGAAAAATGAATAAATTGTGTTATTAAGATCAGAACATACCATGATAAACAAATGAGGATTTTCGCACTAGGGGTCACTAGTGGGATTCATATTTTTTTCCCTCATCGTTGTTGATGATAACTGCAACTGAAACTGGTGTTTATGAACTAATTTATTAAATAAGAATAAGTATCGGATGGCTACTATGGTTATGGCGGCGTAATAGCGTGAATAGGATTAGTTGTATAATTGTAAGTATGGCTAGTCAAATGATGTTGCTTGATGGTATTGGTTGTTTATAGTTTATGATGTTCGATACTAGGTTTCCAATTAAGATCGTTAACGGATCAATATGATTACGATAGTTTGATTAGTTTATACTGTGAAGTATGTTGATACGGTATTTTGTCTTGTTGATAAACAATTTGTTCTTATATTAGAAACCACTTGTTGAATAAGTATATGATTTATTATCAATTAAAAGTTGCTAGATATTGCACCACAGTAAACTTACATTGCTATACATTGTTGTACACTGATGTTACATGTTACTTATAGTTGGTTAAGATGGTTAAATGTTGTTGCTTCTCTCTCTTGTGATGTACTTGCGATTTAGTATAAAAGTTTACCTTTTATATTATAACAACCAGAAATCACACCAAAACCAGAAAAAATAAAGACAAGTCACTCACTTCTGATCTTTAATTAGATCTATTATTATTTAATTGTCCATCACCAACACTGTCTTGAAATCTACAGTTTTAACGTTGGAATTGAATTACCAGGTAAGGTCCGGGTAACGCATCCACACATTTTTTTTTGGTTACCTAGTTTCGCAGAAAGTTTTTCTGATTGTATTTTAACAGATTTTTTTCTTCCTTCACCCATCAGTATTTAGCTGTTAATCAATTATAAAAATCATGACTGATAGGTATATACCACCATCCGGTCCAAGAGGGAATTCCAATACTTCCAGACCATATAATTCCAATCAATCAAAACTGAATAATAATCGAAATGATAGAAGATTTAATAATAGAAATAATAATAGTAATAGTACTAGTAATAGTAATAGTAATAGTAATAGTAATAGTAATGGGAAAAATGCCAATGATTATGATCGTGAATATAATGGTAGTAGTAGTAATGGTAGAGGGAATTATAAATCAGATTATTATAGACCACTGGGTGGTAGAAATGATTACGGATACCTGAATAAGAATGGAGGGAATTATCAAAAGAGAGATTTATTACCTAAGGGACCATCAAGTAGTTCACATATTTCATTCCATGTAAGTGTTGGTTCAGATTTAGATTTTAATCAAAAAAATGGGAAACCTGTAAATAGACACCCTAATAATAATCCTCATAAACGTCCATTACCTGAAAGAGGATCCGATGAAAGAAGTAGTTATGTACCAGATAAAAAGATAAGGTCAGATGAAAAAAGTTTACCAAAAGGTCCAAAATCTATGAATAGTAATAATAATATTGCTACCACTAATAATAATAATACTAAAGGTTCATTATCATCAAGTTATACCCCATCACGAAATAAAAGTCATAATCCACATCTTAGTCAAAGTCCCAATCACACTCAAAATTCAAATAGATCAAGACCACCTTCAGGTCCAAGAAATAATATTAATTCAACATCAAGTTATTATTCCAAATCAAATTATCCTTCTTCCAAACAACATCAACAACATCCACCACCTCCACCTACAAAATTAACAAAAGATCAAATATATATAATTAAAACTATGAAAAATAATGAAATTATTGAAAGAATCCAACAAGTTGGTGAAGGTACTTATGGTAGAGTTTATAAAGCTAAAAATACTAACACTAATGAACTCGTTGCCTTGAAAAAATTAAGATTAGAAAGTGAAAAGGATGGATTCCCAATTACTTCAATTAGAGAAATTAAATTATTACAATCATTTGATCATCCAAATGTTGTAACTTTATTAGAAATGATGATTGAAACTAATCAAATTTATATGATATTTGATTATATGGATCATGATTTAACAGGACTTTTAACTCATCCAGAATTAAAATTAGAAGAAAAACATTGTAAATATCTTTTTAAACAATTAATGGAAGGATTAGATTATCTTCATAAAAAAAGAGTTATTCATAGAGATATTAAAGGATCAAATATTTTAGTTAATAATATTGGTAATTTAAAAATTACTGATTTTGGATTAGCTAGAACAATGAAATATTTAAAAGAAGGTGAAAATCCTGATTATACAAATAGAGTTATAACAATTTGGTATAGACCACCAGAATTATTATTAGGATCAACTAATTATGGTAGAGAAATTGATATTTGGGGGGTTGGATGTTTATTAATTGAATTATATACAAGAATTGCAACATTTCAAGGATTTGATGAAATTAGTCAATTAAATAAAATTTTTAATATAATGGGTACACCAAATTTTCAAGATTGGCCAGAAATTCAAAATTTACCATGGTTTGAAATGTTAAAACCTAAAATAAATAAAATTAATAATTTTAATTCATTATTTTTTGATAAAATGTCACCTGATAGTTTTGATTTAGCTAAAAAATTATTAATTTTAAATCCTAATAAAAGATTAACATCACTGGAAGCATTAAATCATGAATATTTTAAAAATGATCCACAACCTGAACCATTATATTTCTTAAAAGATATTAAAGGTGAATGGCATGAATTTGAAACTAAAAAGGCAAGAAGAAAGGAAAGGAAAAGATTACAAGAATTAAAGGAGAAAGAGAAAGAATTGGAAAAGGAGAAACAATCATTAGAAAAGGAAAAGAAATTAAAAAATGAAGTAAATACTGAAAAGAATGAAGAAACTGATAATGATGGAATTGCACCTTCAGGTCCTAAACCCGAATCATATCCAATGACCACAGGATTGATTATTACTTCAGAATCAGTATCTCCATCGACTGCTCCATATACTGGTAAAACTGAAGAACCAAAAGAAGAAGAACCAAAAGAAGAAGAACCAAAAGAAGAACCAAAAGAAGAACTAAAAGAAGAAGTGACAAAAGAAGATTAATCATATCATCAGGTAATGATAGATTGTAATATAAGAAAAATATACATAATATAATCGTACAAAATAATAATCTCTTATTGTCAAAATACGAGAATGCGCAAGATTACAAAAATTGATAAAAAATGCTTGGTTATACCTACGAAAACTTCAAGAAAAATGATAATTTGATAATGTTGGTTTTATTATATTACACCTTTTGCTAGACAAACCAATACCTTCTGATGCCTTTCAAGTATCATCAGATAAACTCTTATGACTTCTAGATACTTCCAGACTTTTACCACGTGTATTAAAAATAAACCCATCTCATCTCAAAATTTCTTTTAGTACGTGAAATCGCCCTCAGATAAGATTGGAAACTTTTCATCAGACTTTATATAAGATCACAATTTTCCAGATTTTTGTATTTCATTATATTATATCATCAATTGGTAGATCGTGTTAGGTATTAGGTGTCTTGAGTGTGAAGTATTAAGCATTGTATTAAGTATTGTATTAAGTGTTAGGTATTAAGTGTTAAAGGTATGGCTATTCAAAAGGAAATCGATCTTAATTCTCCAGTTTCAACTGGTAATGCAACTTTATCATTTACAAAATTAAAACCTGAATTATCAACAGCTGCATTAACATTGCATGGAGATTATTATTCTGATGTTCATTCAAAATTTATGAAAAGTTTCATTTGGAGCTTACCAGTTCAAAGTTCAATTGGTTTAATATTATCAGGTTATTTATATTATATTTTTTCAGATTATATTGAAGTTTCAGAATCCTGGTCAGAATTTGTTAGAATCACTTCACATTCAGGAGATTTAAGAATTAATTTACTTGTTATGGTACCTGTTCTTTGTATTGCATTAGGATCCTTTGGATTAGTTGGTATGTTAATTTCTGATGAATTTAGTACAATTGCTAAAAAATTAACAGTTTCAAATTATATTAAATATATTTTTGATTTTGATATTACAGCATTTGCAAAATTAGATGAAGATAAAATTGAAAATTTAAAAGCTAAAAAATTATTAAATAATGGTGATAATTCACAATTTGTTTTATTTAAAGATGAACCAATTGGTGTAATTACATTAAAACCAATTTTTGAAAAATCTTCTGATTCAAATTTAATTATTAAAATTACAGGATTAAATATTAGAAAAGTTTTCAGAGCTTATGATTTTGAAGAAATTTTATTAGATTTTGCTAAGGAAAGATCAAAAATTATTTATAAACAATTTTTAAAAGATAGAAAAATTTTAAAATCAAATGGTTGTAAAATTACTTTATTAATTGATGCTTATAATTTTGATAAACAATTCATTAATGCTATTTTGCCTCATGGTTTTAAAAAAATTGATTCAACTATTCAACTTAATCCAGTTACTAATGAAACTGCTTTATTAAAGGGTGCAATTAATAAAATTATTGGTGTTTCAAGAGATACTTATGCTCTTCATATCGTTGATTTAAGTAAAGACACAAAGTAGATATAGAAGATAGGAGATAGTTGAAATTTCAAATAATAAAAACGTTTATACAATACTTTTTTTTCATAAAAAAGGGACTAAAAATCTTATATAGGATACACACAATTTGTGAACTGTAAATTAAATAGTACAATAATTAATAATTTTTTTTAATAATTCTTTTTTTGTTAACTTCTTCTTCTTGAGTTAACTTTTTTCAATCTAATAATCCAGTAGTTTTGGGTTTTTTATTACCTCTTAGGACTCTGAAAACTATAAATGAAAACCATATAGCAATTGCAACCACAGAAATTAATAATAAATATTTTACAAATACCCATATTTTACTGATTATATGAGTGAAAATATTTGCATCTTCATGACCATATTGTTCTAAATTTCTTCTTTTTGTATTTTCTTTAATTCTTTTTTCAGCTTTTTGTAATCTTTTAATTGATCTTCTAGTTTTCGATCTTGGTTTATGATTTGATTTATGATTTGGATCATTTTTATCTTGATTTTCAATATCTTGGTTTTCAATTATATTATGTAATTCTTCAATTTTTTCAATTGGTGAGCCATCAGGTTTAAATAATCCAAAAATTTTATTTTCAATTATATCAACATTTTCACTTAATTGACCAGTCTCACTTGAAAATCCTAAATATTTAATTGGTGGTAATTTAATATCATGTAAAGTAACACAATTTGTCCAAGTATCAGGTTTATATTGTAAATCTAATGAAAAATAACCATTTTTAAGATAAACAATTCTTACCTTGGTTGATTTATCTTTAGGATTTAAAATATTCAGATGTGCAACACATCCTGCTAATCTTGTGTCATAACCATCTAAAGCTTTATCATAACCTAATTGACCATTACCTAACATTAAATTAATAAATGGGAATTGACCTCTTTTACCATTTTTAAAAGTATCAATCATTATACCTAAACCATTAAAATAATTTTTAACACCGAAAACATCACCAATTTCAGATTTTGAATCTAAAAACCAAATCCCCATACCATCAGCCATCATCATATTTTTACTATGAATATGGAAAGTTAATTCCATTTCAAATGATTCTGCTTGAATTGGTAAATTTGAAAACATACTACCAACTTGATGTTGATTATCTGAAGTTAATCTAACATAATCATGATTTTTAATTATTGTGTTTCCTTTAACTTCCCAATTTTTCATTTTATAATTTTTTGGTTCAATATATGGTTTTTTCAAATTTTGTGCAGTTAATTCAATTTTTTTAATTTTTATTAATTCATCTTTATTTTGTAATATCGAATTAATATCTTCTGGTGAATATTCATCTGAACCTGTGAATATATTCCATAATCCTAATCCTGTGAATATTACAAGTATTAAACCAATAACTATCTTTTTAATATTATTCATCTTTTTCGTTAAACCCAATTGAAAACAGAACAAGCTAAACCTCTAAAATCTAAAAGCAAAAGCAAAACCAAAAAAACTTAAAGAAACAACTTAAAGAAACAACTTAAAGAAACAACTTAAAAAAACTTAAAGAAACAACTCAAAGAAACTAAAAGAAACAACTTAAAGAAACCGAAATGAAAAATGCAACAGTATGGCAAACACAAACGTTAAAGCTAGATTCCTAGAATATTACTAGAATTACTAGATGTCAATAATAATACTGATTTGAAAAACTGATGAGATCAGATGGAACCAATTTTGTGACGTGGTGCTTGTGGTTGGAAAATTACACCGTATGCGGGTTCTGTTTAACATGTGGTATTTTTTTGCAACTATGCAACCCTTACTACGACACAATCATTTTTAAAAGGCACAGAGTAGAAAGACAACAGATAAGAAGAATAGAATCATAAGAACCATCGTTAATTCATACTATTTACAACTATTTACCAAATACAACTGTTCTAAAAGCAGTGAAGAAATTTTCTTTATTTTCACCTTTAATTTCACTCATTAATCTATTATAATATTCAGGGTTACCCTTTGGACGTAATAATTTATCATCTAATTTATAATAATTTTTATACTTGTCATTAACCAAATCTCTTAATGAATTATATTGTAATTTTAAATCTTTTTCGCTTATATCATTTATTTTATCTGATGAAAATCTTTCTAATTGAATATCTTTAAATGATGAATAATGTTTAATTCTATCCTTTGGTAAAGTTTTTAAAAGACCTAAAATTTTATCTCTTATTTCTGCTTTAGCCATTATGAACCAGCTCTATTATTTTATTTCTTACTATACCAGATCAACTGTTAGTTTCACTGTAGGACTAGAATGTAGAACTTCAAATTAAAATGGAAAAATTGATGATGAAGTCAGACAAAATCTGAAAAACTTTCGCATTTTATATTTCCACTAGTAGTAAGAAAGGGACAGAAAGGGACAGAAAGAGACAAAAACTGACAAAAAGAGAGACAAAAATGACTAAAGCTTCCACTCCAAGAGTTATTTTCATTCGTCATGGTCAAACTGAATGGTCAAAATCAGGTCAATACACTTCAATTACTGATTTAGAATTAACTAGTTTTGGTGTTAAACAAATGAAAAATACTGGTAAACATTTAATTGGTAAAAGTCCATATCAATTAGTTAAACCAGATAATTTAAAATATATTTTTACATCTCCCAGGACTAGAGCTAAACAAACTGTTGAATTATTAATAAGTGATTTAGATGATTTTACTAAATCAAAAATTCCAATTAAAGAAGAAAATGATTTAAGAGAATGGGAATATGGTGATTATGAAGGTTTATTAACTAAACAAATTATTGAATTAAGAAATGAAAGAGGTTTAGGCTCTGATTGGAATATTTGGAGGGATGGCTGTGAAAATGGTGAAGTTAATACTCAAGTTACCGCAAGATTAGATAAAGTTATTATTGATATTCGTAAAATTCATAAACAAGCTTTGGAGAATAATGAACCTTGTGATATTATAGTGGTTGGTCATGGTCATATTTTAAGATGTTTTGCTGCTAGATGGGTTGGTAAAGAAATTAATGTTAACCCACAATTTATGTTAGATGCTGGTGGAGTTGGTGTTTTAAGTTATCAACATCATAATATTGAAGAACCTGCTTTATTTTTAGCTGGTGCTTTTGTTGTTCCTGTAGAAGAAGAAGGTGACGATTTATAGAATATTAAAATATTAAAGATTAATATAGAATTAATTTCAGGCAAAAGAGATTAATATAGAATTAATTTCTTTTCCTTTACTCTTCTTAGTTTTCAGATCTTCCCTTTTTAATCTAAAAGCATTATATGCTAATTATTATTAGATTAAGAATTACGATTCAAACATTCCAAAAAGTTTAAAGATCACAAATAATTATTGTCTTTTGGCACATTTATCTAAAAGAGAAAAGAAATGGAGGATACGAATTAGTTCCAATTGATAAATCTATTGATGTAGAAGCTTTTAAATCTTCAATTCAAACGTTAGAAGATAAGTGGGAAGTCAACCCTGATGAAGATTATTGATTAATAGTAGGGATCAATATACATTTTTAATATCTTCTGTAAATGTATGACTTGTTTAATTTTTAAACGAGATATTTCAAGTAATTTGACAGGTATTGCTTATCGGGCCGAGAGATGTTAATAATAGACGTATATCCACAATTTGATCTAATCAAAATTGTGTAACTACTTCTTGCGTTTGATAGATCTACGGTGGCATATAATGCATTATGAGAACCTAAAATCTTGAAAAAATTTGGGAACTCATTAGAACTTTATAAAATCCTAATTAGTCCATCATATTAACTAAAGAAGAATGAATTCATGAAAAATGACATACTTATTAATCCTATAAACGCTTTCAACTTCCCTAAAAATGTAGAAAAATGCTATTTTTGGTATTTGAAATTTTACCGTTTTGGCTTTTTTTTGGTTTTTTTGGTATCGGTCTGCCGTTTGTGTGGCACATGAGTAATATTCTGAAATGCTTATCAGGGAAGGCAGAGCCAGAAATATCGCACACACAAAAAAAAACACTAAAAGTATATACTGAAAGTACTTACCACAGACATATAATCAATGAAGTTAAGTCTTTTATTATTAGCTAGTACTATCGCTGCTTTCCCAATTAATCCAATTGGACAATCAATTTTAGAATTAGAATTAGATGGGTTTAAAGATATTTTAAATTTAGAGAAATTTTTAGGTGGTGAAGATAAACCTCAAGCACTTAAAGAATTATCAAATTATGAAACTTTATCAAAAGTTAAATATGAAGCATTACCTGAAATTGATACTGATGAATTACAAGCGTTATTAACTGCTGAAGCATTAAAATCAAGAGCGGAAAAATTATATTCAATTGCTGAAAAATCAGTTCCAATTTTTGGTCATCCAACAAGAGTCATTGCATCAAAAGGTCATTGGGATACAATTCATTATATTGCAACCGAATTAAGAAAATTAGGTGGTTATTTTAAAGTTAAAACTCAAAAATTTGAAGCTTTAGATAGTAAAATTAATTTAGCTTCATTATTAATTGATGGTATTCAACCAAAATCATTTTCTCCATTAAGTTTAACTCCTCCAACTAAAGATATTAAACCAGTTCATGGTAATTTAGTTTTAGTTGAAAATTTTGGTTGCTCATTATCTGATTTCCCAGCTAATTTAACTGAAGGTAATATTGTTTTAATTAAAAGAGGTGAATGTTCATTTGGTGATAAATCAATTAATTCTGGTATTTCTGGTGCAGTTGGTTGTATTATTTATGATAAAGATCCTTTGCATGGAACTTTAGGTGAACCAACCAATAAAGAAGTAGCCACTGTTTCAATTACTGAAGCTGATGCTAAACCATTTATTAATCAATTAATTAAAGATCCATCAGCTAAAATTGAAACTACTTTATACGTTGATTCATATATTAAATATGTTCCAACTTTAAATGTTGTTGCTGAAACTGTTTTTGGTGATCATGATAATGTTGTTTCATTAGGTGCTCATTCAGATTCTGTTATTGCTGGTCCAGGTATTAATGATGATGGATCAGGTACTATTTCATTATTAGAAGTTGCAAAACAATTAACCAAATTTAAAATTAATAATGCTGTTAGATTTGCATGGTGGGCAGCAGAAGAAGAAGGATTATTAGGTTCAACATTTTATGCAAATTCTTTAACACCAGAAGAAAATTCAAAAATTAGATTATTTATGGATTATGATATGATGGCATCACCAAATTATGAATATCAAATTTATGATGCTAATAATGAAGATCATCCAAATGGTTCAGGTAATTTAAGAGATTTATATATTGATTGGTACACTTCAAAAGGTTTAAATTATTCATTTGTTCCATTTGATGGTAGATCAGATTATGTTGGATTTATTGATAATGGTATTCCAGCTGGTGGTATTGCCACTGGTGCTGAAGGTGTTAAAACTAAAGAAGGTGTTGAAAAATTCGGTGGTAAAGCTGGCCAATGGTTTGATCCATGTTATCATCAATTATGTGATGATTTAAGCAATCCAGATTATGAAGCTTGGTTAATTAATACTCAATTAATTGCTCATTCAGTTGCTGTTTATGCTAAATCATTTGATGGATTCCCTGAAAGAGAATCAACTAAAGTTAATTCTATCAATAATTTTATGTATCGTGGTTCTCAAGCTGTTTATTAGATTGTTTATATCAAAAATATATCGTTTATAATTTTATCTATCTATCTAGTTATCTATATACCTTACTAATTGTGTTTATAGATGCCTATTTAGAACTATAACTTAAATTATTAAACATTTACAAAGTATATGAATTTTAATAGTGTTTAAGCCTTAAATATGATATAGACTTTTTGCATCCATTTACTTCCTAAAGAGTTTTGAAAATCCCTTGACTCTTCCAATAGAGTCTTTCGAGCAACAGGGAAATAGTTTCCCCCACGAAGCGAAATTTTTGGTGGAGGGTTATCAGTGGATTGAGAAACATTTTTTTTTGATTTCGGAAATATTTAAAAGGGGACGGGAATCCTTAGAAGAACAACATAGATATAGAATAGAAACAGAAATAGAAGAAGGACAATGAGTAAACCAAAAGTATTATGGATAGCATCAAATTTTAATAAACTGAGTGATTGGGCAAGATTATCAAAAATTGCTGAAATTGAAATTTGTACATCAAAAACAAGACAAGAATTTTTACAGGATTTAAAAGGGAAATATAAAGATATTGTTAGTATTGGTAGGAATTTTGAATTAGATGTTACTGGTAGATTTGATGAAGAATTAATTAATCATTTACCATCCTCAGTTAAAAGTATTAGTCATTGTGGAGCAGGTTATGATCAAATTGATATTGATCCATGTATTAAAAGAAATATCCAAGTTTCAAATATTACAACTCCAGTGGAAGCACCAACTGCTGATACTGCAGTTTTCCTTGTATTATCAACATTAAGAAATTATCAAGAAGGTCATAATTTATTAGTTGATGGAACTTGGGCTAAAACTGGATTAAAATGTGGTGGAGCTAAATATGGACATTTACCAAGTTATAAAACTATTGGGATTTTAGGAATGGGTGGAATTGGTAGATGTATTCGTGATAGACTTTTACCATTTGGTTTTAAAAAAATTATTTATCACAATAGATCAAGATTATCACCAGAATTGGAAAATGGAGCAGAATATTCAAGTTTTGATGATATTATTAGTAAATCAGATATTTTAATTATTTCTGTACCATTAAATGGTAAAACCCATCATTTAATTAATGAAGAAGTATTAAATAAAATGCAAAAAACCGCAATTATTGTAAATATTGCAAGAGGGGCAGTTATTGATGAATCAAAATTAACAGAATTTTTAAAACAAGATAAATTAGGTGGATTTGGAAGTGATGTTTTTGAATTTGAACCAAAAATCCAACAAGATTTATTAGATTTACCTAATGTTGTTAGTTTACCTCATATGGGAACTCATACAATTGAATCACAATTTGAAATGGAAGATTTTGTCATTGAAAATATTGAATGTTTCTTAAAAACTGGTAAAGTTAAAACTGTTATTCCTGAAATGTATAATATTGAATTTAATCATGAACCAGTTGTCTAAACCATTTAAACCATTTAAACCATTTAAACCAGTTGTTTAAACCATTTAAACCAGTTGTTTAAACCATTTAAACCAGTTGTTTAAACCATTTAAACCAGTTGTTTAAACCATTTAAACCAGTTGTCTAAACCAGTTGTTTAAATAAGTTGTCTAAACCAGTTGTGTAATACATTTGTTTATAGAAGTTTATTTGTTAAAATTTCTTTCTTCTCTTTCAGTCCTTTGTTCGATCTTCTCTGTTTCGGATTTTTTCTGGACTTTTTTGCAATCTTTCACCGATACGGATTAGTATTTGCGGCTAGTCGTAAAAGTATCTCTGTAGGTTACAAAATTCTAATTTAAATAATTATACATACGGAATATTAATAACTATTGTACTCGGCACCGAACAGAATATATCATATTGTAACCACTATCTCTAGTATAGGATGATATGATGAGATGAGTAAATGATAAGGATACCAGCCTCTTTAGAAATCGTATAAGAGATCTAGCAAAATGGTCTTTACCCGGTCTATGCGTATTCACCTTGATTCTTATTTATTAGAACTAATCTGATTCAAGTGACCCCACCCTAAAAAGTTTCCCATATCACCAACACTAATAGTTATACTATATATATATACTGATACTAATAGTATATATATATAGGTGAATAAGAAGTGGTTTACTATTTGACTGGAAACACCCAAATTGGTTAAATTGAATTGAAATAATCGGTTTAATAATTTCTACCATTGGTTATATTTTGCAATCTCGGATAGAACTAAATATAATTCTACTTCCTAGTCATCTTAAAAAAATCATAAAAACAATAATAACTGAGTTATTATAACATAAGAATAGTACAGAATTCTAAAGGTCATCATATTTCCCATCATTTTTTGGTCTTTTCTGGTGTCATTGGTGGTAGTGGTTTGAATAGTTAATATTGTTAATTTTCTGGCTTTGACTCAATCGACCACTCTGTGATATTTTGGCTGGATAATTTTATCTCGTGCCAGACAAAAAATTTTCGAGCAATTTTTTCAGAGGACTCTCCCAGTGAAAAAAAAACTCATCAATAAAAATTCAAAATCTAGTTCTTAAACATCAACTTTATTCCCAAGTTGAATTATACATATATTAGTCACATATAGGATTTATATTCATTGATTCCATTTGTTCAAATCTTTGTTTTGTCACTGTTCATTGTTTTTCCCATCCCGTGATATTCCCAAAGAAAGTAGTTAAATATTTGAAATTCATTTTTATCTATTTCATCAATTAGGTCCTAATCTCAAAGCAATTTTTTTTTTTCATATTATTCCTATTTTCATTCATAGTATAAATACACAATCATCAATCAACTTAAGTAATGTTGGATCACAAGGCAAAACCGATTGAAATATCTTCAATAAATTCAGGCAACACAGGTACTGATGATGGAGGAATAACTCAAACAGTTTCAGGTATCGTTAATAAAATTGAAAATAATAATAATAATAATAGCAATAGTAATCATAATAATTTAGGTAAATCCAATGTTATACCTGGTCATGATGCAATTGAAATCGATTATGAAGCATTACCACCAGATGCTTCATTAATGGCTCATTTAACTGCTGGTGCATTAGCTGGTATAATGGAACATACAGTTATGTACCCAGTTGATTCAATTAAAACTAGAATGCAAATTATTTCAAATTCTCAACAATTAAGTAAAGGGTTAATTAAATCAATTTCTAAAATTAGTAGTAGTGAAGGAGCTTATGCTTTATGGAGAGGAGTTTCATCAGTTGTTTTAGGTGCTGGTCCAGCTCATGCAGTTTATTTTTCAGTTTTTGAAGCAACTAAAACTTTATTAGTTAATCAAGTATCAAAAAATAATGGTGGTAATTATAATAATAAATTAGTTACTGATGAAAATCATCCATTAATTGCAAGTGGAGCAGGTATTGCAGCAACGGTCGCATCAGATGCTTTAATGACACCTTTTGATGTTTTAAAACAAAGAATGCAAGCAATGACCTCAATTAATAATTCTTCCAAACTGTCTTCAGTTAAATTATTTCAAACTGCTAAAAATTTATATAAACTGGAAGGTTTAAGTGCATTTTATATATCATATCCAGCCACTTTATTTACTTCAATACCATTTTCAGCTTTTAATTTTGGATTTTATGAATATTCTTCATCAATTTTAAATCCAAATGGTATTTATAATCCTTATATACATTGTGTTTCTGGTGCTATTGCTGGTGGTATAGCTGCTGCTTTAACTAATCCTTTTGATGTTATTAAAACTGCTTTACAAACTAGAGGTATTTCTCAAATCCCAACTTTACAAAGGATAAAAGGTTTCAAAGATGCTATATCGGTTTTATATAAAGAAGGTGGATTAAAAATTTTTGCAAGAGGTTTGAAACCAAGAATTGTTTTTAATGTTCCAGGTACTGCAATTTCATGGACCGCTTATGAAATGGCAAAAGAAGTTTTATTAAAAAATTAGATTTAAAAATTAGATTTAAAAATTAGAACTAAAACTTGACCCCAAATAAAGAGTTAATTAAAGTAATGAAAAAAAAAAAAATGATTAAAATTGTTAAAGTTAAAAATATTATAATAATAAAGTCCATTAGATTCTTTCAAATTTTCTTTTAAACAAAAAGGAAAAATTAGTATCAGTTAAGGATTACTGATTTAAAAATAAGAAAAGAAAAAGGAGATTTTTTAGTTGATTTTTATGATTGATGGATTTTGTATAATTAGATTTATAAGAGTTAATCCTTGTATATATATATATTACCTGTTAAAAAAGATTCCAGTTCTATTTACACTTACACTTACCCACTCTAGTTAATATTTTCAATTCTTAATAGCTTGAAGAACTGCGTTAGCTCTTGCTATATGTGCAATTTCTCTAGGATGTCTTGATAAAGTTTGAGCAATAAATGAAAATAAGACGCATGATCCTAGGAATCCAAGTAAATTAAAGAATGCAGTTCTTGAATAATACCTTTCTTCCTCTTCCGTCCTAAATGACAGAAATATCTTTCTTATACTACTGAATATCATCAATCGAACGCGAATTTTTCGCCAGGGGAGAGAGAGAGACGAATTAAACAAAGTATACAATACAAAATGAGCTGAAAAGAATAATAATAATAAAAAAAAGATAAACCAAACTCACAGCTATGATCGGTATCGAGTTCTTCAAATGAAGTTCGTATATTGCACTTAACAACCTTATCTTCTAATTAGAAAATAGATCAACCATTCAGTAATAGCTCCCATACAAAATATCTAGTCAATTTTGACTAGATATTTTGTTAAATTTCTGATGCTATTACCCAGCGTTTCACGCTATGGAGCTCTCACGAGCAAACTTTTTTTAGAGTTTTTATCCTCTTGAATGGAGTGAACCACCGAATTTCCCACTCATTTTAAATGAATTATCTTAATGAAAAGATCTTTTGTTAATGAGTAAATACGAACAGCTATGAGAATAGTTAGAGCCAATACGCCATAAAGACGAAACTCGAAGTCGCTGATAAATTTAGTGGTTTTCCCCAAATGTGACGACACCGCGACATCCCATCCCATCGCGACATGTCAAGATATTTTCCATTATTTATTAATTTGTTAGGTTAATAATTCTTAAGGAAAAGTTTAAAAAGTTTAAAAAATTGAAATTAACAACTTGTCTTATTGATCTAATAATCAAATATTTAATTACTTTTATTAAGGTTTTTAAAAAAAATAACGAAGATATTGACAGATAATCTTTGCGACATACTATCAGGAAGTGTGGAATCGATAAAAAAAAAAAAATAAATTCGTATCGTACTATAAACCAAAAGGTGTAGTTGAAAGATCTGCAAAATTATGTTAACACCTTATAAATAATAATTATTTTATTCTCACTATTAACCTCATTAAGTATTATTTTTGGTTACACCTCTGTTTCGTTTAGTTGCCCGAATTGGAACGCTATTTGAGTAAATTGTGTCTAGAAATTATTTTGTATTTAGAAATTATTTTTGAGCCGCCTGTTCCCCGTGATATATATAGTCTGTTGCAACTGCTGTGCTGCGCAGAAAACAAAATAAATATCAAGACAAATAAAGATTAAAAGAAATAAAAAACAAATACTGTATTGATAGATGAATGAAAAGATTTTACCACCAATAAAAGGTAAATATCATTCCGGGTTTACTAGACATTGGTATCATTTTACATCATCGATATTATCATTCGGGTTTGTTGCTATTTTATTTATCTTGGGGTTTATTTATCATATTGGGAAATTAATTAAAGGTGAAAAAGATCTGTCATTACCTGATACTGAAGATACTGGTGAATGTTTCCCTAATACTAAAGATTTAAAATTTTCTGATGATTTACGATACTATGCCCAACAATTGGAATTAGATTTAATTGAATATAAAATTACTACTGATGATGGTTATATTTTAATTTTACATAATTTAATAGATCCTAAACAATCTCAAGATGAGAGAGATTCAACGAAACCAATTTTAATGCAACATGGTTTATTATCATCAGGTGGTGCTTTTTTAACTCCTGGTGTAAAATCATTACCTTATTTTCTTTTAAAAAATGGTGGTTATGATATTTGGTTAGGTAATAATCGAGCAGGATTTAAACCATTACATAAAGATTTAAAAGGTAATTTAATGCATAATGAAGAATATTGGGATTGGGATATTAGAAATTTAGCTTATTTTGATTTACCATGTATTATTAATAATGTTTTATCTCATAAACCAAAACATGAAAAATTAATACTTCTAGGTCATCTGCAAGGTTGTACTCAATCATTTTTAATGTTTAAAAATTCAGATTTATCAATGTATCATGAAAAAATTGAATGGTTTGTAGGTTTAGCACCAGCTATATTCCCTGGATCTTTATTCCATCATCGTAAATTCTTACAATTTATGAATCATAGATCCAAGATTGGGTTTAAGATTTTCTTTGGACTTTTATCTTATTTAAAACCTTTGACAACTGCTAGAAATTTACTTTTCAAAAGGAGAATTTTCGGGAAATTAGCTGTTCTTATGTTTAATTATTTATTCCAATGGAATTCAAGTAAATGGACTAAAAATAAAAGAGTTATTCATATACATTTTATATTCAATGTTAGTTTTGTTTCCGCCAAATTAATGAGTTGGTGGACAAGTGATTGGAGAACAGAATCTTTCCATAATGAATTAGTACTGAAAGATTCTTTTAAATTAGGTAAAAATTCCCAAATTCTTGATGACGAAAAATATAATGTTAATGATGAAGATACTTATTTCCCATTTAAAAAACAATGGTTTACAAAAGATAGGAAAATTATCCCAATGATTATTTTTAATGCTGATAATGATAATTTAGTTGATAGTCATAGATTAAAGACTCATATGGAAAATTTTGAACAGGCTTATAAGTTAGGTGATAGTCTACATATTTTCCAAGTAAAAGATTATTCTCATGTTGATGTTATTTGGGCTGATGCAATAAATAGAGAAATTGGAGAAAATTTGTTAGAGATTATAAAAGATTAAGGTTCTAAAGTTTTTATTTATTTTAAGTTATTTACGCTATTAGTTTATCAAGTAGGAATATATTCCTATTAATTTCAATTCTTATATAGATGCATAATAATTTTAATTTCTTTTGGTTTCTAATTTCTTTAGGTTTCTAATTTCTTTTAGATTTTCTAATTGTCTAGTTTACTAAATTTGCTTCAGCAGCTTCAAGTGCTGTTTCTAAATGGTCAAAAAACATTTCACTGTTAACTCCAGTTCCAATAATTGGACCATGGAACTCATTACCAGAATCAGTCAACTTTGAACCATTAACGAAAACTGTTTCACCTTCACGTTCACCAACTTCAATTACTTTTATTCTTCTTTTAACATATTTAAAATTATACTTAGTTTCATCTTTTTCAATTACTGGTAATAATGTGAAAACTGCTAATGGGTCATGTAATGGAGGACCTAAAGATTTTGGACTTCTAATTGAAAATTGTTTACTATAAAAAGTTAAAATATCACGATAAATATTTCTGATTTTGGATTCTTTACGGAATAATTTATTTCTAACTTCTTCTGTGGCAATTACTGAATGAGTTAAATTTAATGGATTAAGAATAATTTTATCAATTAAATCTTCATCATTGAAAATATTATTAGCAGCTCTTGGATCAACGAAAACATTAAATTCAGCGTATGGTGTAACATTACCAAATTCAAAACTACCACCCATCATTGATATTAATTTAATTTTAGATTTTAGTTCTGGGTAATGTGTAAATAAATTTGACATATTTGTATATGCCCCAACTGCAATAAGACAAATTTCACCAGGGTTTGATAAAATTGCATCTTTTATAGCTTCAAGGTATGATTTATCAGTTGATTCTTTATATTTAGGATGTTCCGGCAAACTAACATCTCCCATACCAGATTTCCCATGTGCATAATGTGCATATCTAGGTTCTTTAACTAATGGTCTATTAACTCCACGATAAACTGGAACCGATTTATTTAAAATATCAAGTAATGCAAGTGCATTATGAGTTGTTCTATTTATATCAGTATTACCGAAAATAGTTGAAATTCCAATTAAATTAAATCTTGGATGGAAAAGTGAAAGTAATATAGCAAAAGCATCATCAGTACCAGGATCACAATCTAACCAAACTGGTATTTTATCAATTGTCATTTTGTTATTGAAAAGAATGAGATTTTTCAAAACTTCTAACGGAAAAATTTTTGTACATTTATACTACTCGCAGTTAGTGTCATTACTGTTGGGGTGGGGATGGTTTATAAAAATTTGGGGTTAACAAATGATTAAAAGTTAAAGGAAATTGGTAACGATCACTTTTAACAACAAAGAATTTTCAGGGTCTAAGAAAGTATTCCTAAAGTAATATTGAATACTTGCTGTGTCTGTACTGTCTCAAATTGTAATCTTACCTCTTGTAACATAAAAAAAATCAAATTTTGTATATGCGGCTAAATTCACATAGATTTCGTAGAGAGTCATTTAGAACGTAAAAAAAATAGTTGTTAGAGATCAAAAGTCTTTACTAAAAAAAAATAAGTCTATTAATTTCTACTTCTTTTCCTTCTTTGCCCACCTTGTTGTTGACCACCGAATGATCCAAATTTAAATGAACTACCACTACCACCACCGAAAAAATCAGAATTACCAAAATTAAATTGAAACAGTGGTCCTCCATTTCCGAAATGGAACCTTTGTCCACCACCAAATCCTCCTTGTTGATGAGCTGGATGTCCACCACCTCCACCTCTTGGATCATTTGGATCATCACCTCTATCGTAACGTGCCCTAAGATCACCATCTGATAAGACTTCATAAGCTTGATTGATTTCTTGCATTTTATTTTCTATTTCATCTGGGGTTAAATCATTACCTTTATATTTATCAGGATGATATTTAAGTGTTTGAGCACGGTATGCCTTTTTAATGGTTTTTTCATCAGCATCTTTTGATATATCTAAAATTTTATAATAATCATTTTTAGCTTTTTGATTTTGTTGCTGAAATTGTTGTTGCTGTTGTTGATATTGTCTTTGTTGTTGTTGTCTTTGCTGCTGTTGTTGTTGGAATCTTCTTTGCTGTTCTTGTTGTTGTTGATGTTGCATTTGTCTAATGTGCTCTTCAATCGGTGACCATCTAGACTTAAATAATGCAGTTTGACGAGTATTTGGCGGGAATGATTTTAATAAATTTTCAGCTTCTTGTAATTTCTTTTTAGATATTAAAGCATCAATTTCTGGTATAAATTTTGGTAAAAATTTTTCATCAGTTACAATTGCACAAAATTTTGGTGATGTACCAATTTGAATTAATGATTCACAATATAATTTATTTAAATCATTCATAAATTTTAAATTTGATAATTCAATACCTGATTTTGAAGCAAAATCTGATGATAAATGAGTCAAAAATGCTAAATTAGTTTTAAAATCTTTTGATAATCTTTTGTTTGGTTTTTCATTTAAGAAATCATGAACATATTTAAAATCAATTTTATCAGATAAATTTATTTCACCAATTGTTGGATTTTCATTATTTTCATTATCAAGATAAATATGACTTATTTCAATTGAATAAATTTCTAAATATTCTAAAAATTTGGTAAATTTAGTTAAAATTTTTGATGTTTGTCCACATGGTTTAAATTCATTATTTATTCTAAGGCATTGTTTTACTGTAGTAAATGCTTTATTAAAATTAACTGTTGTGAATAAAAGAAAATTAGTTAAATCATAATAATTATCTAAATTCATTGATTCTAATCTAGTTAATTTACTTAATGCTCCAATAATTGTTCTAGAATCCAGTGGACAAAGTGTTTGAAATTTATATAAATCTGCATTCAGTGGTGAAATAGATATTAAACTATCAAGCAATTCACATTTATCAAATTTCCCATTATCAATACTTTTCTTTAATTCATTATAATTAGTATAAAATGTATCTATCTTTGCCTTAGTTTCACTATCTACACTTTTCAAAATTGGATCATCGAACATACTATATTCAACTAATAATTCGATTAATTTCTTTTTGGCTGGAATCATCGAAGGGTCTAACTCCAAAGTACTTCTTAATGAATTTATAGCATCTTTCTCCTTATTTAAACTAATTTCAATCAATGATTTAGTAAATAATAACTGAGGTAAACTTGAAGTATCAGTAGTTGCTTCATCATCAGATTGACGAATCTTATTTATGAGTGATGAAAATTCTCCCAAGACTTTAAGACTTGGTCCTTCATTTTTAAACAAAGTCTGGACTACCTTGACTTCTGCTTGGAAATTAGCAACCACTAGAAACACTAATGAAAATAATACTATCAACTTCATGAATCGTGTTAGAAATATATTCGCGAGATTATTATTTTTATCCATCAGATCAAGAAGCGTATAGAAATTTATGGAATCTGTGATTGGTAACCATTGCAAAATACAGTCTTTACTTTATACGAAGAGCTAGATAATAAAGGATATTAAAGAATACAATTAGGTACATATATTACTTAAATAATTTGGCTAATGACACAGCACCTTCATCGTTCTTATTCATAACTTTAGCAACAGCTAATTCAAAATCTTCTTGGGTAACATGAATTCTTCTTTCTCTTAATGCGTACATACCAGCTTCGGTACAAACACCTTTAACATCAGCACCAGAACAACCATTCATTTTTTCGGCAATCTTTCTTAAATTTATACCTCTAGTTAAATTCATTGATCTTGAATGAATTTTTAAAATATCTGTTCTTGCGTTAACGGTTGGTGCAGGGAATTCAATTTTTCTATCAATTCTACCAGGTCTTAATAATGCCGGATCTAAAATATCCAATCTATTAGTTGCCATAATAATTTTAATATCTTTTGAACTTTCAAATCCATCTAATTGATTTAATAATTCTAACATTGTTCTTTGAACTTCTGAATCTCCACCACTAGATCCTTCAACTCTTGATGAACCAATTGAATCAATTTCATCCATAAAAATAATTGATGGAGCATGTTCTCTTGCCATAACGAATAATTCTCTAACCATTCTTGAACCTTCACCGATATATTTTTGCACCAATTCCGATCCTGAAACTCTTATAAATTTACATTCAGTATGATGAGCAACTGATCTAGCTAATAATGTTTTACCAGTACCCGGTGGTCCATATAATATAACACCCTTTGGTTGAGCAATACCTAAACTTTCAAAAAGTTCTGGATGTTTAACAGGTAACTCAATAACTTCTTTAATTTCTTTAATTTGTTTATCTAAACCACCAACCATATCATAAGTTGAATCAGGGACTTTTTCAACCATCATTAATGAAACTAATGGATCAATTTTATTTGGTAAAATTTTATGTAAATCATAAGAATCTGATTTAAGACAAACTCTCAAACTTGGTGTTAATTTTTTAATATCAATATCTTTAGTAATATTAACAATATATTTCCCTTCTGGATGTATTTTAACTAATACTTTCTTTAATCCCATAACTTTTACAACTTCTCCAACGTATGATCCAGGTTCTTGTAATAATCTCAATTCATCTTTTAACTGACGAACTTTATTATTTAATTTATTACGTTGTGCTTCTAATCTTCTTAAATTTTCAGTGTTACTTTGAACTTTAATTTCAGTATCTTGAATCATTTGTTCAAAGTATGGTTTAATACCACCTTCATGAATATATGGTTCAACTGAAGTCATGTTTGCCTCCAAAAATCTCAATCTCAAAATCTGAAAATCTTCCAGTGCGAACTATCACCAAAACAAAAAAAGATTAACCTCACACCTCACTTCATAGACTTTATTGAGACAGCATAGAGAGCCCCAGTGAATTTGATAACTTAATAAATAAGAGATAATTACCTCAATTCAAGTCTTATAGTTGCTGAAACCATCACGGTAAAGACTTTTATATACACATAAGAAATTTAATCAAACAAATGAAACTACTAATATTTTTTCTTCTATTAACAACAATTGTAGCTGATAAATATTGTAAATGTGAGGTAGATACAAGTTTAATATTAGATGTTAAAAATTGTGATGAATGTACAAAACAACTTTGTATAAATAAAGACATAAAGTTTAATTCAACTGATTTAAAAATTAATTGTTTCCAAATTGAATCAGTTAAAGAACAATTAATAATTTATCCATTCATACTTGTTGTCCTAGGATTAGTAATTTATAGTTTTAGGTAGGTGACAATTTTACAGTTTTATAGAGGAACCTTAATATATAGGAACAGTTTCAAACAGCAAATTACAGAAAGAAAAAACAAGAAAATAAAGAACAATCTGTTTATAAAAAAATTTCACTATTTACCATTTAAAATCTATTTATTTAGTTTCTCTCTTTGATAAAATGAATTTAACAGTATCAATAACACAATCATTATAAGGACGTAATTTCATATCTAAAAGTTTTAAAGTTTTAGAACAATCAACAAATGGACAATCAATTTCTTCCCATTTAATTTTTGGTGGATTTGGAAGTTTTAAATCAAAATTATCATTAATAATATTTAAAATTGATGTTTCATTAAATTTACGATCACTTAATAATAACCTTTTTCCTTCAGTTTCTGGAATTTCTAAAGCTTTAATTTGTCCATCAGCAATATCTCTAACATCAATTGCAAGACCTGGTCTATTTACAACTTCAGCATCAGCACTTAAACCTAAAATACTTTGGAAAATAGATAAGGTACTAACATTATCAGGCAATTCAGAATACGCTTGAGGACCAAAACACCAAGTTGGTGATAATGTAGTTAATTTAAAATTTGGTTTGTTTTTTTCCATAAATTCCCAAGCTGCTAATTCAGCCTCCTTTTTAGAATACCAATAATAATTAAATGCATCTATTGAACAATCTTCTAACTTAAGTGAACTAACCATGTCTTCAGTTACAATTCTATCAGTTTTTCCGTAATGATCTAATGGGGAATTATGAGCTGAATATGATGAAGTTGTAATAACTCTGGTAACATTACTACCATAATTTTTAATTGATTGTAAAATACCTACAGTACCTTGCTTGGCAGGTTTAACAATTTCATTTTCAGGATCTTCTGAACTGAAAAGAAGTGGTGAAGCAACATGGTAAACATGATTAATTTCCTTATGATCTTGGAAAACTTTATCAAATGCACCAGGAGTACCAATATCTGGGACTACAACATATGAAAAATTTGGATTATTTATAACTTTAGCGTATTCATCACCTTTTTTGGATGATCTAACTGAACCAATAACTGTTTCACCTTTAGCAAGTAAGTTTTTAACAATATGTAAAGCAATAAATCCAGTAAAACCTGAAACAAAGGAGGTACCCATTTTTATTTAGTAAACTATAGTATTAAAGAATTTAAAAGATTTGAAATTGAAATTGAAATTGAAATTGAATTAAGAATAAGAATTAAAGTCTAATTTCAATTGGTAATTTTTGTTTTTAAAAATAGGGAATAATCTATCATTTAAATAGTTATTCTTAGTAGCACATGAGTAAAGTATATTGGAAAAGTTTGTGAAATGATATTCAAACGGATTTGCCCAACATGAATATTTCCGTCCTCCCTAAATGGTTAAACACCGGGCGCAGATTTCCTAAAACAGCTGCTACGAAATATAAATCCTACATAGAAGGTGACAAAATATTAACCAACTGATAAATTCCCTCTTGTTTTGAGAGTAAATTCTTGGATTATTATTTAAATAAATGGATAATATGGAAACATGTACATGGAAAAGATGATTGATTCCGGAGGTAGTTTTTATTTTTGTTTCCTTTCCCTTTTATAAGTTGATTTTAACATTTTGCTGCACAATTCTCAATGTGAATTATTGTGACGGACGCAAATTCTCAATGTGAATTGTGGTGACTATTTCAAATTGTTGCATTGGCTCACTAATTGAAGTAATTCAGTAAAACCTGCTTATACAAGGGAATTTCCTTATTTTGTAAACCAAGAATAAAGTTATCTTCTTATTCAGCCAATTACTATATATAACTAACTCGACAACTAAATTGTGCTAGATTTTATTTCCCAATCAAAATGAAATTATAGTAAAGGTGATCTCAATCAGTAGTCATCACATTAGTTGATCTTAGTTCTAAATGATAATTCGCAAGTTCTAAATGATGATTCTTAAGCTCTACAACTACAACTAGAACTAGAACCAGTAGTAAAACATAAATATCAATTGAATATAATTTAAAGATCTATCTAATAAACTATCGATTTCCCATATCTCTTGGTCCCTTATTTTCTGCCTTACTTCCTGCCCCTCCTCTTCAGCAATTATAATTTGCTTCTATTTTAAGATTTAATTTTATCTTCCATATAATTTAATTGAATAGAATTTAATTGACTACTTTATTGATTTGACTTGTTATCTCTTTATAGATGCTTTATTTAAGCCATATAAATTGCGACTTTGGTTAAAATTTCTCAATTGTTACAGAGGCTATTAGAGATCATATAATTTTCTTCTCCTAACCTCTCTAGTTTGTTAAACTATTTATCTAAACAAGTATTTATCTAAAGAACTAGTTAACTACTCAAGACTAAAGCAATCCTTTAATTCTTTAAATTCTTTAAATTATTAATTCTTTAAATTCTTTTAATTCTTTAAATACTTAAAACTGCTAATTCTGTAGTGAATAAAATCTGTGGTACAACAGTTCCCTCAAAAGATTCCCTGCTACAGTTTTCAACAGA
Organism: Yamadazyma blattariae; assembly: GCA_030581595.1. Classification (NCBI taxonomy): domain Eukaryota; kingdom Fungi; phylum Ascomycota; class Pichiomycetes; order Serinales; family Debaryomycetaceae; genus Yamadazyma; species Yamadazyma blattariae. The sequence continues at coordinate 417,462 of JAKTTU010000002.1, read as the reverse complement.
GAAAAAAAACTGAGTTCGCGCATTACACGACAGCGAGAGAAAAAATTTTTCAAAAGCTAGACCCCCTTTGATCAAAAAAACTAAAGGGTTAATTTAAATTTTAATATTCAACTAATTAATTTTTGTTGAATAATATAATTTAATCAGTTAATTGGAAGAGTGTTATTCACCTTTTTTTTATTTAAGAAGAGTTTCTCCCTTTTTTTGGCCGTTTATTTTCCTGCTGTTTTTAGACTTTAAATTTAAAGGAAACAAAAAATGTCAACTCCAAATAAATCAGATCAATTACAATCTGATCCTGATCCTTTAAGTACTTCAAACTTACAACAACATAATTCTATTTCAAGTGGTAGATACAATAATAACACCAAAGACAATAATAATAGTGGTAATAATAATAGTGGTAATAATAATGGTAATAATAATGGTAATAGTTCTGCAAATAATAATGGGAATTTAAATTCAAATTTAAATTCAAATTCAAATTCAAATTCCAATTCAGGTTATAAGAAAAATTATCAAAAATCTAATAATAATCAAAAGCCAAATTATAATAATAATAATAATGGTAATAATGGTAAGAAAAATTATAAAAATCAACAACAATATAATTATAATGCTGCTGCTGCTTATTCACCTCAAATGGTTTATCCAAATTATTATAGTTATGGAGGTTATCCAATGATGCAAATGTACCCACAAGTTCAAAATTTACCAAATGCTAATCAAGGTTATTTAAATCAAACTATGCAAAATTCTTCTCCAATAATGAATAACAGTTTACCTCAAGTTCCAATTCAAAATAGTCCAACTAATTATAATAATAAAGTTATAATTACTGATAAAGATGGTAAACAAATTGATTTAGAAGAAAAGAAAAGGCAATTACAAACTTCTTCAACTACGTCACCAATTAATTCACCTGCTAAAAGTTTTGCAAGTCCTGTTAAATTTAATGCTAATTTAAATTATGGTGCTATTCCAAATTTATCTCCTTCTCCTCAATCACATTCAAGTTCTCCAGTTGCTAATGTTCCAATTCCTTCTCAAACAATTCCAATTCAGCCACCACAACCACAATCAACATCATCAATTCATCCTTCAATTTCAGCTCCTTCTCAATCACAAGCTCAATCAATCCCTAATAAACCTACAAGTCCTCCAAAGAAAGATACTGCCGTCGTTGGTGATTTCATGGCTCAAATTAGGAAGAAAGCTGAATTAGCAAAACAAAAGAAAGCTGAAGAAGAAGCTGCTAAAAATGCTGGTAAAGTTGAAGAAAAAGTTGAAGAAAAAGTTGAACCTAAAGTTGAACCAAAAACTGAAGAAAAGGTTGAACCAAAAGTTGAAACTCCAGTTGAAACTCCAGTTGCTCCAAAAGTTGAAGAAAAAGTAGAACCAAAAATTGATACTCCAGTTGAACCAGCTCCAACTCCTAAAGAAGAAACTCCAGTTGAAAAAGTCGAACCTACTAAAGAAGTTGTTGTTCCGCAAGTTGAACCAACCAAAGAAACTGAACCAGTTAAAGGTGATGCAGCTGACTTAAAGGATGAAATACCGCCAAAAGAAAAATCAGTCGCTATTCAAGAACCTGAATCTGAAACTAAAGATGGTGAAGCTGATGAAGATGATGAAGCTGATGAAGATGACGAAGATGAGGATGAAGAAGATGCTGAAGAAGAAGAAGCTAAGCCAGAAATGGATTTATCTAAATTTTTCCAAAGAATACAAGAAGTTGATAATATTGATGATCCTTATACCATGAAATATCCAGAACCTATTGTACCAGTTGATTCTAAATGGAAGTCCAATGTTAAACAATATAGATATGATCCACAATTTTTAATTCAATTTCAAGATATTGTTACATTTGAAGTTGATGAAGAATGGAAAAATAAATTAGCAGGGTTAGGTATTGTTGCTCAAACTAATAGAAGATTCCCTGGAGGACCAAATATGCAAAGAGGTGGTAGTAAAGGAGGATTACCAGCTAGATTTAATAATTCATCAAGAGGTGGATCTAATGTTAATTTTGATAATGCTAGACAAAATTCAAGAAATGGTAGTAAAAGAAGAGTTGGTAGTTCAAGAGATAAATCTAAAAGAGGTGGACAATCTAAAAGAAAAGATAAAGATAAGGTTGATGAACAAATTACTATCCCACCAGAAGAAATTAAACCATTAGAAAAATCAGCAAATAGATGGGTTCCAAGATCAAGGGCTAAAAAGGATGATGTTAAATTAGCACCTGATGGAGTTACAGTTATTTTAGAAGAAGAAGAAGTTGAAAGAAAAGTTAAATCATTATTAAATAAATTAACATTAGAAATGTTTGAACAAATTACTGATGATATTTTAAAAATTATGGATCAATCAAGATGGGAAGATGATGCTAAAACTGTTAAAGAAGTTATTGGTTTCACATTTGCTAAAGCTTGTGACGAACCATATTGGTCTTCAATGTACGCACAATTTTGTGCTAAAATGGTTACTAAGATTTCTGATGAAATTTCTGTTGATGATGGTCAAGGTGGTAAAAAATCTGGTGGTGATTTAGCCAGAAGGTTATTATTAGCAACTTGTCAAAAAGAATATGAAAAAGGTTGGTCAGATAAATTACCAAAAGTTGAAGAAGGTACAGTTGAAATGATGTCTGATGAATATTATACAATGGCTGCAGCTAAAAGAAGAGGTCTTGGTTTAGTTAAATTTATTGGTCAACTTTATTTGTTAGGTATGTTGAATGATAAAGTTGTTGTTTATTGTTTAACATCATTATCAAAAAATACTGAAGATCCATCAGAAGAAAGTTTAGAAAGTTTAGCTCAATTAATTACTGCCGTTGGGCCAAAATTTGATCAAAATGAAAGAAATAGATATTTCTTACAAACAGTTTTTGAAAATGTTCAAAAAATTTTAGACAATGTTAAGATATCATCAAGAATTAAATTTATGTTGATTGATTTACAAGATTTGAAAAAATCAAATTGGATTTCTGATAAAGGTAATGAAGGTCCAAAAACTATTAAAGAAATTCATGATGATGCAGAAATTAAAAGATTAGAAGAAGAAAAAGCAGCAATGGAAAGAAGAAGAAAAGGTGGTAATAATAATAACAATAAAAACAATTTAGATTCTAGATCAAATTCTTCAAGAAATGCTGGTAATAATAATTGGGGGTCAACTCCTAAAAGAGTTGAATCAAGTACAAAAATTGTTAAAGATTCAAAAGGTTTCCAATCTGTTTCAGTATCAAGATCTCAAAGTAGTAGAACTGATTCAAACTTTTCACCAAGAGAAAATTCTAAAAGAACTGAATCCACTCAATCTAATATGTTCGCTGCTTTAGGCGGGGATGAAGATCATGATGAGCATGATAAAAAAGATGAAGTAGCTGATAAAGCTTCCGAATCTATAAATCAAAATGACGCTGAACCAGGATTTAAACCTGAGCACGAACAATAAATAGATAGATTAGTTTAAAGAGGTTTGTGGCCTCAATTAGCATTGAACTTTTAAGTACGAATTATGAAAAAAAGACTTTTTTTTATCCAAACCCCTCCATCCACACTTCAAAATCATCATTTCCACATCATCGTCAATATCATTATCATCATCATGCCAAATTTCAAAGTTTCCATTTTCCACATTAATTTATTCATTTTGTTAAAAATTAAAAGTTTAAAGATAGAATTATTTCTAATGTCATTATAAAAGAGGATAATATTTTATTTCCCAATTGGTAAATTCATATAGTCATAAAATTTATATATTATTTTACTTATAGTATCTAATTTTCTTGCTTTCCCCTAATTTCATTCATATTTATGGAAAAATGATGAATCTCTTAACCGTTTTCTTTTCTTTTTCTCTTCAGCTGAAATTTTTGAAATTAGTTCATCGTTATCGCCAACGTTTTCTGTTACTCTATCAGCTTTTAAATAACTATTTGCTAATGAAATATCTTCAGTAACTTCTTGATGAATACCAATTTTACAACCAGTCCAAAATAATTCATGAATTGTAGATGTATTCAAAATCATTTTATTATCACTTTTAATAGTTGCAGGAATTTGTCCATTTAATCTATACGTATTTTCTAATATAACTACAAATATCATAATAATTACCTCCAAACCATGTAAAATACTTTTGCTAATTAGTGTAGAAATATCAATTGATAAATCTCTAAATCTAAATAAACTCACGATAACTAAGATTGTTAAATTTTGGAAATATTTAATAATTAATGATAAACCAAATTTAGTATATTCACCTACTACTGGGAATGAACTCCCTATTGTCTTAATATTATCGGGTTCTAATTCCAGTTCTTCAATTAAGGGTAATGTATCAGACATAATTACCACAAATAGGTTGCAAAAAAAAAAAGAAAGATGGAGAGGAAGAGAAAAATTGTTAGGCTGAGGTGAGTTGCGAATATTACAAAATATATTATACACTAAATATATTACAAAGAATTTGGAGATCCACCAGAAGACTCATTAGGTGAATATATCACTATAGGAGATTGGAGTACACCACCTACTTCGGTATTCGACATATTACCCAGGGGATCACCAATATTCAAATCAGGATCTGACATATCAAGTGCTTGAATCATTAAAGAAGATCTAGTACTATGGCTTTGTTTGGGAGCTTGTAACAATTTCTTTACTTCATCTGCGTCAAATGATACTTCGGGAGTAAGAATGGGTGGTGATTGAGATTGACGTGATTTCCAAAATCGTTTACCAGATTTCAATTTATGTAATGGGAATTTACGTTTCCTTAATTTAACCATCCTTTCTACTAAATTACTTAGACTTTTAGTTATATTAACATTAACTGCTTTGATACTTTTAAGTATCCCCATAATTTTGAATAAGGACGAATCGTCATCAATATATAGTATAGTAAATAACAATAACTTTTTGATTATTGAAATAGGAGGTTCTTGGTTGTTAAGTAATATTAATAACTGTTTCAAACTTTTCACTACCAGAAATCTAGAATTGTGAATATTATCAACAATTTCATAATCCAGTTCTGAATCACTTAATAAATTATTAAATTCAATATTAGTTTTAATATTAATTGTATTTGGTAAAGTTTCATGTTCATTATCACTAAATTCCATTTGTTTAGAATATTCTAATATTTGATCTTTATCAGTAGGTAATATATACATATTAGAATCACTATTATAGAAGGAATCATTTGAATCATTAATTTTAGTTCCTTGTTTTAAATTAATATTTAAATCATGCAGATTACGCCTCAAAGTTTTTTTAAAAACTTTATTCATTGATCCACTCGTTGATGAGGGTTCTAAATTGTGGTGTTGGTGTTGTTGTTCTTTGTTGTAGTGGTGGTGATGAAACTTTGGATTTAAAATACTATTGAATAAATCCGTATAAGTTTGCTTTAAATTAATTTTCGTGTTTGGTTCAGTAAAATTACTTAAAATTTCAATTACATTTCCGTAATTAATTGAATAAATTTGCTGTTTATAATTAATTAGTTTGAATTCATTTTTACGATAATTAAGTCCAATTAATTCAATATAATTAATTAATTTTCTTGAATCTCCATTACATTTATCAATTAAAATTTTTAAAATTTCATTATTATAATGTAAAAAAACAAATCCTTTTAATTTTCTTCTAATATTTTCAAATAGAATTGCTTTATTAACAACTTGTAATAGTTCTGAATAATTTAATTTCTTTAATTCAAATATTTGACATCTAGATAATATTGCTTTACGAATTCTTACCGTTGGATTGACGGTAGTGGCGCCAATGAAAACAAATACACCAGATTCTATCAAAGGCAATAAATAATCTTGTTGATTTATTCTAAATCTATGTATTTCATCAATAAATACAACTACTGAAAGAATATCTCTACTTAATCTTAACCTTTTACTATTCTCATTTATAATCATATTCAGTAATTGTTTTAAATCTTCAATAGTACCATCAGTAGCTGACATTTCAACAAATACGTAATTAGTTTCATTAGCTAATATCGAAGCAATTGTAGTTTTACCTACTCCAGGGGGACCATGTAATATCATTGATGGTAGATAACCAAGTTTAATAAAGTTACTAATTTGTCCAGTTTTTTCATCAAATAAATGGTGTTGACCTATATAGTCTTTGAGTAAATAAGGTCGTATCACTTCCGGCAATGGTTGATCCCAATTATACTTATCAGTGGCTATTTCTCTATCATCATTATCATCATCACTGATAACAACTTCACTCATACTTAATTTTTATATCTAAACGCGATATTCTGAAAAATATTAGAGGTAGTACAGGATGTGCTAAATATACATTAATATTACACTAGAAAAAACTGTTCGGTAATATGAATACTAATATACAGACATTAAAATTAAAAAGGACAGAAGTACCAGGAATCATTGAAAGATTCACACTTCTATTGTGAATGGATGAAAAACTCATAATTTGAATAATAATAATAAAAAAAAGCATTAAATATGTGAAAATGTAGAAAAAAAAGTATGTAAAAAAATATAAAAAATACTTATTTTATGAAATGTGGAAAATATTAAAAATACAATATGAATGCACAGCTAAGTACTTGAAAAATATAAGAAATAAAATTGAAAATATGTATAAAAAAAAATTAAAATGGGTACAGACAAATTATTTGAATAAAAGTTGAAGGAAACAACTGCTATTAATAAAGGAACTGGGTCTATTTTCTCCTTTTTGAATTTGAATCAGGTACTAATGGGGAACCAGCTGAACTATTCATCAGAACACTCATCTTTCTCTTTTTAAACTTTGTATCATCATCTACTGTATGTGGTGAGGGGGAATTGTTATTACTGACACTGGCTCCAGACTTTTGTAAATGTTGTTGTTTTGGGCCAGGTTTAGATTGACTATTTCTTCGCTGAAGCGCTTCTTGTGCTGCATTGGCGATTTGTGGTTGTGATTGAGGATTACCAGCGCTAGTAGTAGCAACAGAACCAGCAGAACCTATTTGTTGCTGTTGCTGTTGCTGCTGCTGCTGTAATTGTTGTTGTTGTTGTTGTTGTTGTTGTTGTTTAAGAACTTGAGCTTGATGATTGTTATTAGCAGTTACAAATAATTCTAAAGCTTTTAATGGACTATTAATATTATTTACCATTGCAAATCCCATTAAAGATCTTAAATTAGTCATTATATCACCAACTTGTAAAATATTCATTGATTCATTATCAATACCAGAATTAATACTATATTTAAAGGCCATTGAATTTGATTTAACTTGATTAACTAAATCAGTTTTAAATTTATTTTGATTATTTTTACCATTAAATTTAGTTAAATTGAAATTATTTTGTAGTAAGAAACTACTTAATAAAGTATCAATATTATTTAAATCAATTGATGATTGATAATTCATTAATTTACATTCAACCCATTCAATACGGAAATCACGATTCATTAAAATTTTACAACCACCTTGAGCAGTTGCAACTGAACCGTCAATAAAATTATAATTTAATTGAATTTTAGAAATTATAAAAATTGAACCATTATTCATTACTTGAAATTTAACTCCTGGTAAAGAAATCAGAAATTTTGAAATTTGATTGGATTTAATTAATGATATGAAAAATCTTGGTGCTGTAATTGGATTTAATTCGAGTGGTTTTGATCTTAATTGATCTAATAAAAATCTTTTGTCTTCAGATTCTTGAATTGAACTAGAACTTAAAGAAATTTTAAAATGTGAAGTCGGCGTAAAATACAGTTGAATAATTCTTTGCCAATAATTTAAAGTTAATAACGATTCACGATTTTCATTAGAAATCAGTTCAACTATATCTAAAATCTTAATTACTCCCGCATTACCAAGATTTCTTTTAAAGATTTTGATATTTAATTCAGCTTGATAATTATCTGGTTTACCCATAACATTAACCATTGGTTTACCCATTCTATTCATTTGTTGTTGCATTTGAACTTGTGGATGAATACCAGCATTAGCCATTTGTTGTGGAACTTGCCCACCTCCTGGTCCCATAGGTCTATTAGTTAAATTAATTTGTTGTTGAAATGCATTTGGCATCATACCAGGATTTTGTGGTACACCACCAGGTCCTCCACCAGCTTGTGGTGCAGGAACGACGTTTCCAGGAATACCACCCGGTGCTCCATTACCTGGAGGTACCAGTACATTACCAGGACCATTACCCATATTAGGATTTGGAGTCATTTGGGGATTAGGTTGATTACCCATTTGTGGAGTTGGATTTGATGAACTTGGTCCCAGATGAGGATTTGAATTTGGCATACCTGAAGATTGTGGACCTCCTTGGCCCATCATATTAAATGATGCATTTTGAGGTGTTTTAATCATTTGTTGATTAGGTGGACCATTTACATTTATTTGCATTGGTTGTTGTTGTTGTTGTCCTCTATTTGGAGGTCCTCCAACACCATTACCATTATTATTATTACCACCGCCTGGTGGAAGTTGGCCTCCTTGATTAGGAGGTGGAGGGCCCTTTATCACTTGCTGACCTCCACCATTCATTGGCATATTCATTGCCATAAATTGAGGATTCATTTGTTGATGAAATTGCATATTGGGACTCTGACTTATAAATTGTCTTGATTGATCATTACCAGGATGAGGTACTTGACCACCACCACCGCCACCACCACCATTTATCCCATTCATTCCATTCATACCATGAGAATGAATATCAGGCCCTTGATTTGACATTGGTTGACCATTCGAAACATTTGGTGAATGTTGGTTCATTACAGGGTATTTTTGCATGATAGTGCAAAGTTATCTTGTTTTTTTCCCTGTTTTCAATTGGATTAATATTTCACGTACCTTACGATATAACTTAGATTGGAATGTCTATGATGAGTTGATTTATATAGTTATATAACTTAAATGTTTTGAAGTTATTTTAGATTTTTCAATGTAAGGTACAGTAATTTACACACAATTGATTGTTACAGTTTTGAGACCTCGTCAACCTTTATCAGGGAAAGGGAAGAAAAGAAAAACGAAAAATTTTTTTTCACTGTCACGTGCAAGTGTTTTTTAAAGGGTCAATGACTTTGTTACCAATTTAATCTTACTATCAACACAACACCAGAAGACCAAACTGGTTGAAGTGTAGGTAGATGTGGTAGAATTAGAGATGGTAGAAGTAGAGTTGGTAGAAGTAGAGTTGGAAGAAGTAGATGTGGTAGAAGATTACAGCAGTCTTGTCAAAACTTCATATTCATACCCCTAAACATTAAAACTTAAACTACTATTACCATTTAATTCTTTAGTATTATTTAAATATCTTATTAAACCAGGATGATTCCTTACTGGTCTTCTTGGTTTTAAAAGATGTTTATCATCATTACTATCATCCATAATATCTCTAACCTTAGTTGCACGTCTTTTTAATAATTTATTTAAAGTATCTCTTTTCTCTTCTTCTAATTGTTTATTTTTATAATCCATTCTTCTTCTTGAATTTTCTGCTTTTCTAACGGCTGCTTCTTCTTCAGTTTCCTTTTTAATTACTTTTTGTTTACCGTTATTACTTAATTCCATAAAATTTGATTCAGTTGCTTTACGTTGTCTTTCAGTTAATCTATTTTGATGATTTTCTGGATTATATTCAGTTTCTTCATCAGTTAACATTAATTCAGGATCTAAATCTTCTGGTCTTTGACTTCTTCTAATACCCATTGGTTCTGGTGTATTATTATTCGAATTTGATATTGAATTTGATATTGAATTACCTACTGTATCAGCTTCATCTTCTTCATCCATTTCTTCATCATCCAATTCTTCTTCTTCTTCATCAGGTACATCATCTTCATAATAACTGATGGTACGTTTTTTAGATCTTGGTGGCTGTTTCAGGTACGTCACCGGTTTGATATTAACTTCAGGTTCTTCTTCTTCTTCTTCTTTTAATTCTAAATCTTCATCAATATCATCAGGATCTTCTAATTTAAAATCTTCTTCATCTGAAATTCCGGGAATTTCTTCCTCTTCATCTAATTCTTCCTCTAATTCTTCATCCAATTCTTCATCCAATTCTTCATCTTCTTGATCTATTGCTGAGAATTCATCAACTTCTTTTTCAGAATCTGATTCTGATATTACTGGTGCCATGGTCGAATAATTCTCACTCTCACCAAATCGAGTCTTAAACGTTCCATTTTTAACTTATCCCAATTCATAATCATTCTTTTATTTTGGATAATTAGAAACTAGTAAACAAGGGTATAGAGAGCAAAGAAATAAAGATAAATTGATAATAGGTGTTATTAAAAATTCATGTAATAAAACTAAAATCCTTATATTTGACCAGACATATATAAACCTTTTATACTTCTAATTTCAAGTTTTGTATCAGTTATTAAATTCTTCTTACCTTCAATATACAAATTATCATAATCAAACAACTCGGTATCGACTGATTTTTGGAAAATTTTCAAATCATCACTTATAATCTTATAATGAGGCATTTCAGAAGTTGAATAAGAATGGCAAGTTTTTAAAGTATCATTTAATTTTGATAATTTTGCAGATAACTTATTTTGACTTAATTTATCTAATTTATTTAATTTTTCTAATTTTTCTTCATTAGTTAATTTACTATCATTTGATAAATTCGAATTATCAGTTTGAACAATAGAATCAACAACAATTTTTTTATCCTTTTTGAAACCGATTATTGGAATATGATCAACTTGCCCTACAAGTCGAAGGTAAGTGTCTCTAATACGATGTCTATATTTATCTAAGATTTCTAATTTCCTTTCATTTTTAGTTTCAAGAAGTGGTTTAATTATAAAATATGAAATAATATAAGTTAAGGTAAGAATTAATCCTGATCCATTAGTAAGTTTGATAAGGTATTGAAGTAATGCTGAACGAGACTTCCTGGTAGTGTAAATGGAAGCATCATAAGATGCCTCAGGTATAGTTAAACTTGGTACCATCTTCAATTCTGACTTTAATCTAACTTGAGTGTTAACTTGAGTCTTGTGAAAATAATTGTGCGAGGATGAGAAATTGTGGAGGTACAGAGTGATTAGAAGTGAAAGACCTAAAAACTTTTAGAATACTTGTATGTACAAAATATATTTCTATCAGTCGATGATTTCATCAACTAATAATGATGGACTATTTACTTTTCTTTTGGACTTAAACGTCTTTGTAGTTTGATCATTCCTCGTTTTACTTGTTTTACTCTTATTTTTGGAGGAATTATTTTTCTGACTTAAATTAACTATTGATACTTTATTCTTATTCCTATCATTCAATTTCAGTCTAACAAATCTAATATCTTCCTTAACTTGCAACTTCTTCTCTCGTTTCTCTAACCTTCGTTTTTCATCTCTTTTATTAACTTTATCAATTTCTTCATCATTAGGTACCCATTTTGATCTTAAAATCCTTCGTATTCCTTCAGGGGAAATATTAAACATTCCAGATAAATCAATAGTACGTAAATGAGGCATTAATTGAGATGTAGTTCGAAGATACTCAATTTGTTGTCGTGATAATTTTTTAGTTGGGTTCCATGTTCCATATCGATGTTTAATTGATTTATCCCTTTTAGTCCATTCTGGTAAATTTTTTAAATATTCTTGTTCTTGGGAGACTAATTTTGCCTTGAAAATTTTTGATGGTTTAGTACTTTCACCTAGTGAGTTTTGGTCATTTGCAACTGGATCAATTTCCTCTTGCGATGGTGATGATTCATTTACTTGTGATGGTGATGATGTTGCTGGTGATGCTGGTGATGCTGGTGATACCGAAGCTGACGTTGGTACTTTTGAACTATTGAAAAGTACAGTATAGCTATGAAACAACCTTATCCTAGTGAACGACACTAGTGGATTTAATGATCGTATCATCACCTCTTACTAGTGAGATCTTATTTTAAGTGATGATATGGGATGAGATAAAACTTCGCGAAAGGATTTATCCTCAGGGGTTTTATCAGTAAACAATTAAGGTGATTAAGTTACCACCATTAAAATTGATTGAGTTTGTTACGTTAAGAAATATTGTTTATTTTAGATAATTAATATTGTTACTATCCATTGGTTCTGTTGCTTTTGAATAATTTATTACTTTTATTTTTCTACCATTTTGTGTGTGTGTGTGTGTGATTATTTAGACGAGATAAATATTAAAATATAGGAATGAACTTCATTAGAAAATTTATGGGGTCAACCACCACAGATGAATTATCCCTGATCCAACAGGGAAAATTCTTCCTTACCCGTCTGCCCAAATCCCCCAAAGGATCACTTGAATGTTTGTATAATGATGCATTAATCACTATCAAGAAAACCACACGTCAATATGGGTACCTGATTATAGTTACTAGGATTTACGAAGAGGGTGAACTCAATTTAAAACAAGATAGTGAGGATGAAGATGACGATGAGAACGATAATGGGGTAAGCAAAAGGGATGAGTGGGTTTTCCAAGTGAGTGAAGATTTAGAATTGGGTGTAATGAGGAAAAATGGGTGGAAAGTTATTTGGAATGATGTGAATGGTGATTATGGTGATAAATTTGAATTTCGGGTTGATGAAGATATCAAAGAGTTTGAAGTTTTAGGATTTGAAAAAGTTTTGAAGAAGGTGGTTTATGAAGCGAAGTATTTGAAAGAGTATGATGAAGATGCAATTGATGAGGAGGAGGATGATGAGGAGGAAGAAGAAGAAGAGGAAGTTGAGGAAGACGAAGAAGAAGATGCTGATAGGGAAAGAAGTATCGACGACGTAAAGAAAGATATTTTAAATTACAACAATTCAGTTCAAAAACAAAAATTTACCCTAATTGATAAATTAACCACTGGTCGTCCTACCTTCCACACCATGGCCGAATTAAGGTTATTCAATTCCAATTCAGGTAAATTCGAGTACCTTGATAAAGTCAATTTGAAAATTTTAAGTATTTCGAAGTACCAATACGTTTTAACTGTAACTAATGGCACCAAAAGTGATTCCGGTAATTTAAATTTTGAAACTGTTATTTCTAGTGCTATGAACCCGATTTTCGAAGAAGAATTCCAATCATTCATTTACTCGTATATACTGATTAATCATACTGGTGATATTACCGCGTATACATTTTTAATTAAATTTATTAGTGATGATGAATTGAATGAATTTAAACGAGAATTCATTAAATCAATGTGGGAAGCTAGTGAAAAGAAGTCAAGTGATGGTGGGAAAATTGATAGTTTTTTCATTGATAGTTTTAATAAAATGAGTGTAGATAGTGAGGATGAATATACTACCCCTAATGAAGAACATTACCCAGACACTGATGATGAGGAAGAAGAAGATGGAGAAGGAGAAGAGGAAGAGGAAGACGACAGACACGGTACATTAGTCACTTATGATGATGGTGAAGACGATTATGAAGATGATGTTGTCGAAGATACTAAACAATCAGGTAAACCAGTTCACAATAGCGGTATCAACGTTGGTTATGCCCATGAAGTAGGTTACGTTACCAGAGGGAATAATTTGGGAGTATTCAACACACAACAGGGGATGAAATTCCAAACCACTATCCGTAATTTGAAATCTTCCAAGACTGGGCAGGTGGTTGAACCAACTAAGATGATGATGCAGGATCGAGATGAGTATATGGTAGTGAAGGGGAAAGACGACAATAGAGTTTATAGATTGAATATGACAAGAGGGGCGATTGTTGACGAATGGGACGTTAATGAGATTGTTGATTTTGAAAGCAGTAGGAAATTTGATCCGTTATCAGGAGAATTAGTATTTAATGGTATTTCAACTAATTCAATAAATTTCATGGATCCAAGAACTGATAATTTAGTTCAAGTTGGTGAGTCAAGTGGTGTTCCTAGTAAATTATATAAATCTAATACTCAATTCCAAAATATAAGTACTACTGAACAGGGGAATTTCGCTATAATTTCAGAAACTGGTGAAATTAGATTATACGATAGAATTGGAGTTAATGCAAAAACATTATTACCTTCATTCGGTGAGAAACCAATTGCTGTAACTTTACTGAGTGATGGTAGATGGGTACTTGCCACTTATTCCAATTACTTATTACTTATTGATGCTAAAATCGGTAAAGGTCAAAGAAACGCAGGTCAATTAGGATTCAATAAATCTTTCGATGTTGATTCCAAACCATTGCCTCGAAGATTACAATTAGCCCCAGGCCACGTAAACAAAATCTTAAATAATCAGAATTCCAAATCGTTGAATTTCACGCCAGCGTTCTTCAATACAAGTTTAAAAAATAGGGAAACTCATATTGTGACTAGTTCAGGTAAGTACGTGATTACTTGGAACCTCAAGAAATTTTTGAAAAATGAACAGCCAAGTTATTTAGTTAAAGTTTATAATGAGATTGTTATTGGTAATAAATTTAAATTCGGTACTGATGATGTGGTTATAGCGTTAGAAGATGATGTTGGAATTGTAAATAAACAAAAATTTAGACAATTTAAATACTAAGAAAATCGAAATTCATGATTTTTGAAGTTTTTCCAGATAAAAGAGATGTGAAATGATAAGAGCGTATCAGACCGAATATTTATTTATGCCAAACCCCACCTAGTGAATATATAATCCATATCTATTACCTTGTCTACCCTTATCTAATCAAATCAATAATCAACAATCAACGACCAACAACCAGTAATGCTGATAACTGTGAACTATGAAAACAATGATTACCTAAAAATATTTTTTAATTCATCAATCCAAATAATTCTAAAAGCATTAAATTTATGAAATGGTGTTGGTTTATAATTATTTACAAGTTTATTTATTTTAATATTATTTACTTTATTATAAACATTGTTTACAAATCTATTAAAAGATGGAGATTTTATTAGTAAATCATAAAGAAATTTTTCAATTGGTGTCATCTCCCTTTACTCTCAGATTCTCATTCTCAGATTCTCATTTTCAGATTCTCACTCATTCAATCTCAGTCAATCTCAATCTCACTCAGTCAACGCGAAAAGTGAAAAGTTGTTCAAATTGAAAAATCTTGTTCAGGTTATAAGAAATGATTTCTGATTCACAATTAAATTCAATTGCCATAAGTTTTGGTATATTATCTATTGTAGGTATATTAATTTACTATTTCATTACAATTAATTTAGAAAATAAGGAAGAATTAATTGAAAAGAAAGAAAGTTAACTTATTTAAACTAAATAATTGAATTGAAATAATTGAAAGAATTGAAAGATTCAAGTGAATGGTTAAAAGAATAGAGTGGGAATGAGAGTGATAGTAGAAGACAAGAGTAGTATCTAATTTTATAGAGATAAAATATATAATTTAAGGATGTTAAATCTAAACATTTAAAATGTCTATGAAATAAAGCTTTACTATGGTCTAAGAATGAGAATGAGAATGAGAATGAGAATGAGAGTGTGTGAGAGGGTATTACCACAGTACACCACAGTACACCTTGCACCAGTACCACAGTGCTAACCCTCACCCAAGCTTTGCCTATGTTTTTATCTTAAACAGTTACTCACGTAAATCAGGGAGCAATCAATTACGTAAAAACATCAAGCACAAATGAATCAAAATTCTATTCTAATCGTAAATAATATCTCTATAATAGCTCTATAAATAATATCTCTATAAATGGATAAAATAAAAGAAATTTTAGTATTTAGTACTTATTTAGTTATAATTGGTAGTTAGTTGGTAGTTATGGTAAGTAAAGATGGAGTAATTAGATCACCACATCATTACAGTACCACATTACCACAATCCCACAATCCCACAATCCCACATTAATTGGAGATACAACCATAATTGATTTATAATCATTAGCATAGAAATTGGAGAAAAAAAAAATTTGAATTATGGAGAACATGAATAATAGATACTTCACCTACATAATTTATATACAATAATTGAATAAATAGTTTAAATATGAATTCTATGGTTATTATACGGTACTATATCGATTATATAATATTGAACTAATTGGGAATTAAACTTAATAAAGTAATAAACATGACCATTTTTCCAAAATATCTCCAAAAAAAAAAATATAGGATCTGAATTTTGTGGAGAGTCTCCTCCTATGATTTCTCATGGTCAATTTTCACATAATCTCATAGTTAGAATAATCCTAACACCCTCAATTTTACAATGTACTAGATTGTGGGTTATAAAATGTACGGTAAAGTATATTTAATGTTTTCATACATATTATCTTGTGAAAAAAATCATCGTTAAAATGACTTTTATGGGTTTATGATTTTATGTGGTTTTTTACTCCTTTTTTTTACCCTCTTATGCACCTCTGTATTTTTATTTTTAAGTGCTCACTAGAAAGATAGAGAGAATTTAAGTTTCTTATCATTATAGATAACTGTTTGGTATTAGGAATGTCTCTAATCAACAAATAATATTAATATTAACTATATTAATAGTTAATAATAGTCCAATATTAATATAGTCTTTTCTTAAAATAGTTACTAGTAAAACATTTGATTCGCTTATACAAGCCTTATTAATCGTTAGTTGTTAATTATCCACCCATCCACTAGAAATTCACACCCAATTCACACCAAAATCTAACCACTGGTGCAAAATGACCAAAATGGCAATTCTTTGTAAATTTCTCGAAAAAGAAACTTTTTGGTAGTTGGGCTTTTGTGTGCAAAACGGTTGTCGCGCGTGTCGCGAACCGTTGGACGACAATTCTGATTTAGTTAAAATAAAACAAAAATCTCATTTTTCTGTCCCTCCCCCCCTAAAAGAAAAAGAACTATTTTTTTTTATTAACTGACAAACTAACCAGTTGCTTTTCCTTTTTCTTTTTTAACGGTATTGACAACTGCAAGTTCAACCAGCTTTCAGTTTGAATCAAGGTGGTATTATTTAAATATAATATTATTCCCCCTTTATTTTTTGTTTACTTTTATTTTTTTGTTCCCATCATTGTTTAGATCAGCTCCTGGAGATTGAGTGACATAGGGAAACAGAGAGACAGATATATATATATTTATATATATATAGACAAAAATATAAGTGAAAAGGGGAAACTAGAGAGGTATTAGAAGAAGCACAAGAGTTTTTAAAAATGTCCGTACCCAGTCTTAATGATCTTATTAATGATAAAAACGATAAACTAATAAATAAATCAAATTTTATAAAATACTTAACATCAATACATTGTTTAGAAAATTTTGAATTTATAATCGATATAAATAAATATTTTAAACTTGGTAATGATAAAGATCGGATCAAAATTTGGAATCAAATAATTAAGAATTATTTATTAGGTGATTCTTTAAAAGAGATTAATTTACCACATCAAATAAAGCATAATTTATTAACTAAAAATCATATACCTAATCCTGATAATATCAAGAAAGCTTATAAAATTATTTATGAATTGGTGTTGGATAATTATAATCAATTTATAAATTTAATTAAAAAGCAACAACAACAGAAGCAGCAAAATAGTCATCCACAACAAATTCATTCAACAAGTCATTCACAACAAAATCACAATAACAGTCACAGTAATAGTCACAGTAATAGTCATAGTAGTCATAGTAGTAATAATTTGAGTAGCAGTCACAATGGTAGTTTGATGTTAAATATGGAAAGACGAAATAGTAACAGTAGTAGAAGAAGTAGTATCATAGATGTTAATTCAAGAAGAGGTAGTTCATCAAATGGAACAAGTGGATTCTTCAACAATCATTCATCATCAAATTCGAATTCTAATTCAAATTCAAATTCAAATTCGAATTTTGGTAGTAGAAGACCACTGACAACGATTATTGAATACCCCAAATCTCCAATAAACAATAGTAATAATAATAGTAATTCATCAACAAATTCAAATTTGAATTCCAATAAAAATTTAAATATAATAACTAAATTACCATCACCACAACTGGATATTGAAGGTAAGAAAAAATCAAGTGTATTTAAAATGAAGAAATTTAAATTTAGAAGAAATTCTAATGAGAATTAATAGATTATAGAATATGAAATGAATAATGTCCTTTAAGAGCAATTCTTACGCTTTGGTTCTCAGAATCTCTTTAAACTTGGTAGTTTTTTTTTTTTTATGTCAGTGTGTATGGCAGAGTGAATATCAGAGTGAATGTCAGTGAGTAGGGCAGTGAGTATGGCGGTGCCTGAGTTAGATTTAGATCTTAGATTTGGAAGATAAACCGAATACGAATAATTACTCCCTATCAACACTCTATCAAGTTATCATTTTTTTCTTGTGCCTCACTTGTTTTGATCTCTTAGAATGACGTAATATAAGAACGTAACTAATTAGGGTTTCAGATTTTTTTTTAAACCGTTGTAAGGCTAGGAAGATAACAGGTAAGGATATTAAAATAATTATTGTTATTGATATTTATAATATCAAATGATTAAAAGCAATAAGTATTAGTAGTAGAGTTTTAAAGGTATTGATGATAAATAATATTGTGGTAACAATTTTTACAGGTTAATAAAAATTGGTGAAAATCTCATTAATTTTCTATTGACCCAATGTTAATTGAATTAAATTACAAGGCATTTGAAATTTACAGTAATTAACAGCAATTTTAACCAATTTTTGTTAACTTTAACCAACATATAAAATTAAAATAATTTTAAATTTAATGGAATTTATATTTGAATTAGGTAGTTACCCTCTTAATTTAATTACTAAACCCACCCCCAACACATATCTGCCCTAAAAATGCTCTTAGACAGTTCAATAGTTTAAAAAGTTTTTCTGAGACTGTTTTACAATAGACGTTTTTCATTATTGTGAGATGCGAAGATTGTTTGATCTGATTGTCCATCCACCCAAATTAAACCGTTTAAAACAATTAAAGCTGTAAAAGACGAAACAGAAGAAAATGCTGGAAAAGACGAATAAGATGAAAAAGACGAAGAAAGAAGAAAAATACAAATTAATTACCGGGGGATTGATATCGGATATATAATGGATAATTAACTTCGGATACAAATTATTTTAAAAAATATTTTTTTCCCACTCTTTTTTCGTACTCTTTCTTTTTATAGTACCTTTTTTTTATAGTCTTTTTTTCATAATGGGATAAAATGAAATAACTCGTATCCACCCACAGACTCTCTGTTCAAAAGTTCTTTAATTTCAGTTTAGTGGTTTAATTTTAAAATTGGGGACGGACGGCAATAAGATGATTCGTATTCCGTTTCTAATTTAACAGTTGGTACTTTTACTGAGAACAATCACCTTATTAGTTGCCATTTCAATCAATTCCCATCTTCAGATTATAAGGTAAACTATACCTTATGGATCACTAATTAACAATGATATACTAAGAATATTATACTATAATTCTTTGGTTCCTACTGTTAATCCCGTCTTTTACATTATTCTCTTTTTTCTAAACTTACAATTTAATTAATTACGATTAATTTCAAACTGGTTAATTTCTTAATTTAGATTTATTCTTTTGTTTCCCCCTTCCGGTCTCTTTGTATCTCTCATAACAAACACTGTCTCCCCTGGTTTTGTGTCAAACTTTGTTGGCAATCTCTTTAAATAATAGGAAAAGAAATACAAGAATGAAAAAATGGCACGTGATGGTGTTTAATTATAGTTATTTTGTAGTGATTTAGCAGTTTACTGGTGAATATTATTTAACTAAAAGTATTTATATCAGTTACCGCTATCGATTTATCAAATTACTTCAAAGTATCTAAGATTTTATATAAATTGTTAAATCTTTCAAAATAGTGGAAAAAACTATATCGGGCATTTGGGTTTTGGATATTTCGGAAAATAGATATATACCTATCGAGGACCTGAACATTGATGAAAATTGTTTTTTGACTTAATTTTAATTTATATTTAGATCAAGTTTATAACATTTAAATTCATAAATCCACTTCCACCAAGAACAGTTTTTGAGTTTGGGCTGTTGGGAATAGTACGTTGAGAGGATAACGAGATTATGATTTGAAATCTGGAGGTCTATTAAGCGATATATACCAATAATTTAATTTCTTGTTCCCGCTTACTTTTATCTTAATACACATTCACAACACCCGTAGGTCATTAGGTAATACCTTATTTGAAGATATAATCAAATCAAAGTAATATATCGGGTTTTACATTTTTGTATATCACAAATCAATTTAGGCTTTAGCATATTGAGTTTAAATTGGAAATCAAGTTTAGATAACACTTAATAGTATATACTATTTTGGGTTATATTCATGATTACTTGTACTCCTGAGTGGATTTCCACTGATATAAGTATACTATCAATAATCCAGTCTAGTCTGACTTTTCTTGTAAAATAATTAAGCATAATGTTGGGGTTGTTAATCAAGTATACAACTACAATGTATAATCAAAGTTTCTTATTGAGAATCTTCACTGTGTAAACAACTACAATGACTCATGTAGGTTATTTATATCTTTTAAATTACTATTAAACTTTACCACTCTACCACTTTTACTTAGTGTTGGTGTACTGCGGTGCAAGATGTGGATATTAAAGTTAGAAACAACAAAACACAGAAATATCGCACAAAATCACCTGACTGATATCATCATCAAATTCATCAAAAAGATAATAGACTTATAAACTTGACAGAAACACAACACAACAACAGTTATTCTATTCTAGTTAGATATTTTATTTGAATATAAAGCGGACGATATTCTCAAGGAGAATCAAATCCAAGGACAAAATCAACCATTTTTATACATTTTTTTACACCAAATACGTAGAGTTAAGTAGTTGGATAATTTAGGAGATATTTTAGAAGAGATATTTTACAATGGATCAAGAAAGGACAAATAATGCAATATTAGAACAACTTAATTATATTGATAATTTCATTGATGATAATAATCTTAATTTAAATTTCGATTTATCTGCATTTGCTGATGAGGAATTTATATTTGCTGATGAAGATAAACCTAAAGATAAGGAAAATCAAACCCAAGGACAAAATCAACCACAAGGTCAAGCTGTGGGTCAAGCTGTCGATCAGGGTGTTGGTCAAGGGGGACAAGGTATTGGAGCGGGTGGTCAAGGTGACTTGAAAGATATTGATTTATCACAATTTAATAATTTAAATAATTTAAGTAATTTACCTAGATTCCCAGTACCTCCAGGGGCAAAAAATTCTTTAGTTCAAGCTGGTTTAAATCAGAATCAAATTGATTTATTAAGTGCTTTAATTGCTCAATATCAACTGGTTCAAGGGGATGCAAATCAACCCATGAACAGCAACAGCAATGGTAATAGCAATAATCCTAATAATAATAATAATAATAACATTAATAATAATAATAATAATAACATTAATAATAATAATAATAATCCCGGTAGCTCAAATCTTATCAATGGATTATCTATTGGTAATCAAATTCATGAATCAAGTAATCTAAACGAAATAACAAATTTAAATGAAAATGAATTAAAGAATAATTATTTAAATGGTAGTGGTAATGGTAATGGAAGTCCATTTGATTCATATAAATTTCTTAATCCTCTGGATATGAGACAATTTGAACAAGTGACAGGATCAAGTCAAAGTCAAAGTCAAAGTCAAATAAGTAACGGGAGTATAGTTGATGGTGATTTGAGTAATTCTGTTGAACTAAGTACGATAAATTCTAATAATATTGCTGAGTCAAATGGAAGTGGAAGTACAAGTGCAAGTAACGGTGGTGATGAAATTGATAATGATTTAGATAAAAGGAGAAGAAATACAGCAGCATCAGCAAGATTTAGAATTAAAAAAAAATTAAAAGAAAAACAAATGGAAGAAAAAATAGAAAATTTAACAGAATTAATTAATAAATTTGAGAATAAAATTAATAATTTAGAACTAGAAAATAAATTATTAAGGAAAGTAATTAATGATAAAAGTGGTGAAAAAAATGATAACGAATTAAAATTATTAAAGGAAAAAATTTTAAGAAATAATTAAATGAGGTTCAATAAACGGTTAAAAATTTAAAAGACTCTTTTGAACTCTTAACTCTTAGGACCCCTTATAATATCACACCATTGTAATCCGAATACCTGATAAGTGTATCGTAGAGTCTGATTAGAGTGAAATACAGAGTAAGCAGAAGATTACCATTAACATTCATTACATTACTATATATTTTAGGTCCCTACCTAATCCCATTATCCTAGATTTAAATTAATAAAAACCAACTGCAAAATTGAATTGACGCTTGTTCAACCAATTGGTTGTTTAAATTTTTTAAATAATTCTTTTTTCAATGGGCTTTGATTAATTACTTTTAATCTATACTCTCTAAAATTCTTATAACTATTAGAATCAATAAATTGTTTTTTAATTACTGGAGTTGATTTAATTTGTAATTTAGTTGAAGTAGTTAATAATCTTTTAAACATCGTTAAGCACTGTAAAACTGGTTTGGCAGCTATTGAAGAAGAAAGAGAATAAGAAAAAAAAAAATTATCTGGAGATTATTCGATTCTTATAGGTTTTTCAATCAGGTGATAATAACTAATCCGTAACAGGAAATGGACATTAATTTCCAAATTGATAAGGATAAGAAAAATTCAAATTTTTAACTCGTTATTTCGAGGAACATACTTTAGAGTATCCAAGGTATCGGTGTATCTAGTTA
This sequence comes from Yamadazyma blattariae, assembly GCA_030581595.1. Taxonomy (NCBI): domain Eukaryota; kingdom Fungi; phylum Ascomycota; class Pichiomycetes; order Serinales; family Debaryomycetaceae; genus Yamadazyma; species Yamadazyma blattariae. Next base: position 394,778 of record JAKTTU010000002.1, on the reverse strand, counting down.
GCTTGTGAGTAATAGAATTGGTAGCTAAGCTAACGAGTGAAAATTAAATAATCAACTGATCTAATCTGAAAAATTTTTCAACCTTATCTCAACTTCTCAAACTCCGATGGGAAACATGTTGAAAGTCTCTGAGCGGCCCATGGGAAACACTGAGAATTTTTTTGAATTTAACCCCCTAAAGCTAGTCTCACGTGCCCACCGTTGGTCTCTCGGTTTTGTGAGATGGTTGAAGTGGAATAAATCGGAGGGAAGGTTTAGGAAGTCAAAATTTCTGTATAAGCTTTGAAACATCTGGCTGATTCCTAGTATGTCCGAAGGTGGATATTAAATAATATAAAGAATATTGATTAATTGCCCCTCCCCAAATTTATCTCTTGTATATAAATTAAGAAAATATCTTATTGATGTTACCCCAGATTTTAAATTAAGTTAAAATTAATAATTATTTATGGTAAACAGTGTATAGACGTTGATTGAGATTGTTGCACTCATAATAAGTGAATATTTTTTCCAAGTTGCAAAAAAATTGTCGATAAATGATGTTAGACACGAATAATTCAAAATAACAAAATTCAAAATAAGAAAAATTCAGAATAACAAAAGTTAAAATAACAAATCAATACCACATAAAGACTGGTAAACTAATAACCAAGTGACTAATAGTTTTAATAACCAGTAATATACCCTATTATACAAATATTTAGAGATATTTCTTAGCTAGTTTATCGCACCTTTAACGGTGGGATAATCTAACCAATAATATTATTTTAATTTGAAAGGTTGCAAAATTATAGAGAGAGAAATATGAAAATTTTTCCATTTCAGTATTTTTTAGATCTCTGATTTTTTTTTGTGTTTTGTTTGTTAAGGTGGTAATTAATTGCCGAACCTTATTACATCAATATAGATACATTTCCAATTGTTTTGTTTTACAAAGTAATTGAAATTGTTAAAATACAGTGGATGGTTTTTTGGTGGGTAATAATTGATTTTGGTTTAGATTGATCCATTAACCCAGGTCGATACAATGATTTATCGAGAGATTATCCATTTATCCTGAGAATGAACGATAATAACTGATAGTATAGTAGTAAGTACTGTAAGTAAAAACAATACGAGTAAGTAATAACTAAAAGATGAACGATGTAAATACATGCAAAATTAAGTTTTATGTAAATCGAATGATTTAATTTCCTCGGATTTTGATATGACTCAAATTCAAGTTATTTTGCGTCTCTCAAGTAACATTGAGATTTAGACTCAGTGAGATTTAGCAGTATTACTAGTATTACTGGTATTACTAGTATTATTATTAGCAATAATATTAGTATAGTGGGTGGTAGTATTGAATCTCTTATCTTATCAATTGCATAAACTCTAAATTCAAATATCTTGTGAAATTGAATATAGATAATCTATTCAATTTCTTTTTAACCTGGAAAATATTGTTAATTTCGGACTATGTCCAACCATTCATTATACACTACTGAAAATTAATCATTGCGAAAATATAAAAATCTTCAACTCCCCCCCTAAAAAAATCCTAAATTTCATTTCAAAAATAAAAACGACCCAAAAGGACTCAAAAGGACTCAAAAAGACTCAAAAGTACTCAAAAAGATTGAAAAAGACTGGAAAGGACATTTTTGTAATTTTGTAATTTATAATTGGTAATTGATATATTTAATACGTTATACTTTTGTAGTTTATAATTGATAGGGATTTAAGTTTAAAAAATGACTTCATTAGCTCCTTCAATGTCTGATGATCAAAAGATTAATAAAATGAGAAGGGATTCAACTATATTAGGACCAATGAATAAAATTTTAGTAGCTAATAGAGGTGAAATACCAATTAGAATTTTTAGAACTGCTCATGAATTATCAATGCAAACCGTTGCAATTTATTCTCATGAAGATAGATTATCAATGCATAGATTAAAATCTGATGAATCTTATGTTATTGGTGAAAAGGGACAATTTACTCCAATTCAAGCTTATTTACAAATTGATGAAATTATTAAAATTGCTTTAAAACATAATGTTAATATGATTCATCCAGGTTATGGATTTTTATCTGAAAATTCAGAATTTGCTAGGAAAGTTGAAGAAAATGGTCTTGTTTGGATTGGTCCAAATTATAAAACTATTGATGCTGTTGGTGATAAAGTTAGTGCTAGAACTTTAGCTATTGAAAATGATGTACCAGTTGTTCCAGGTACTCCAGGTCCAATTGAATCTGTGGAAGAAGCAAACAAATTTGTTGAAAAATATGGTTATCCAGTAATTATTAAAGCTGCATTTGGTGGTGGTGGTAGAGGTATGAGAGTTGTTAGAAAAGGTGATAATTTAGAAGATGCTTTTAAAAGAGCAGTTTCGGAAGCTCAAACTGCTTTTGGTAATGGAACTTGTTTTATTGAAAGATTTTTAGATAAACCAAAACATATTGAAGTTCAATTATTAGCTGATAATTATGGTAATGTAATTCATTTATTTGAAAGAGATTGTTCAGTTCAAAGAAGACATCAAAAAGTTGTTGAAATTGCTCCTGCTAAAAATTTACCTAAATCAGTACGTAATGCAATTTTAACTGATGCTGTTAAATTAGCTAAATCTGCAAATTACCGTAATGCTGGTACTGCGGAATTCTTAGTTGATAATGAAAATCGTCATTATTTTATTGAAATTAATCCAAGAATTCAAGTTGAACATACTATCACTGAAGAAATTACTGGGGTTGATATCGTTGCTGCTCAAATTCAAATTGCCGCTGGTGCTTCATTAGAACAGTTAGGTTTATTACAAGATAAAATTACCACTAGAGGTTTTGCAATCCAATGTAGAATCACCACTGAAGATCCTTCTAAAAATTTCCAACCAGATACTGGTAAAATTGAAGTTTATAGATCTGCTGGTGGTAATGGTGTTAGATTAGATGGTGGTAATGGGTTTGCAGGTTCAATTATTTCACCTCATTATGATTCCATGTTAGTTAAATGTTCTTGTTCTGGTTCAACTTTTGAAATTAGTAGAAGAAAGATGTTAAGAGCTTTAATTGAATTTAGAATTAGAGGTGTTAAAACTAATATCCCATTTTTATTAGCCTTATTAACTAATGAAACTTTTATTACTGGTGATTGTTGGACTACATTTATTGATGATACTCCATCATTATTCCAAATGATTAGTTCTCAAAATAGAGCCTCCAAATTATTAAATTATTTAGCTGATTTAACTGTTAATGGATCATCAATTAAAGGTCAAATCGGTTTACCAAAATTAGATTCCGAAGCTTTAGTTCCTGAGTTATCTAGAAAAGGTGTTACTATTGATATTAATAATGAAATTGTACCAAAAGGTTGGAGAAATATTTTATTAGAAAAAGGACCTGAAACATTCGCTAAACAAGTTAGAGATTTTAAAGGTACTTTAATTATGGATACAACTTGGAGAGATGCTCATCAATCATTATTAGCTACCAGAGTTAGAACTATTGATTTATTAAATATTGCACCAACTACTGCACATGCCTTATCGGGATGTTTTGCATTAGAATGTTGGGGTGGTGCTACTTTCGATGTTGCTATGAGATTCTTATATGAAGATCCATGGGCAAGATTAAGAAAATTAAGAAAATTAGTTCCAAATATTCCATTTCAAATGTTGTTAAGAGGGGCTAATGGTGTTGCATATTCTTCATTACCTGATAATGCAATTGATCAATTTGTTGAACAAGCCAAAGAAAATGGTGTTGATATCTTTAGAGTTTTCGATGCATTAAATGATTTAGATCAATTAAAGGTTGGTATTGATGCCGTTAAAAAGGCTAATGGGGTTGTTGAAGCAACTATCTGTTATTCTGGTGATATGTTAGCTGTTGGTAAAAAATATAATTTAGATTATTATATTGAAATGGCTGATAAAATTGTTGAAATGGGTACTCATATTTTAGGTATTAAAGACATGGCTGGTACTTTAAAACCAAAAGCCGCAACCTTATTAATTGGTGCAATTCGTGCTAAATATCCAAATTTACCAATTCATGTTCATACTCATGATAGTGCTGGAACTGGGGTTGCCTCAATGGTCGCATGTGCTAAAGCTGGTGCAGATGTTGTTGATGCTGCATCAAATTCAATGTCTGGTATGACTTCACAACCTTCAATTTCTGCTATATTAGCATCATTAGAAGGTGATATTGAACATAATTTAGATCCGGAATTAGTTAATCAATTAGATAATTATTGGTCACAAATGAGATTATTATATTCTTGTTTTGAAGCAGATTTGAAAGGTCCAGATCCTGAAGTTTATCAACATGAAATTCCTGGTGGTCAATTAACTAATTTAATTTTCCAAGCTACTCAATTAGGTTTAGGTACTAAATGGTTACAAACTAAAGAAGCTTATAAACAAGCTAATTTATTATTAGGTGATATTGTTAAAGTTACACCAACTTCAAAAGTTGTTGGAGATTTAGCTCAATTTATGGTTTCAAATAATTTAACTGAAAATGATGTTAGTAAATTAGCATCAGAATTAGATTTCCCAGATTCTGTTTTAGATTTTATGGAAGGTTTAATGGGTACTCCATATGGTGGATTCCCTGAACCTTTAAGAACTAATATGTTGGGTTCTAAACGTATTAAATTAACTAGTCGTCCAGGATTAAATTTAAAACCAATTGATTTTGATTCAGTTAAACAAGAATTAGTTACTAAATTTGGTAATGTTAGCGAATGTGATATTGCTTCCTATATAATGTATCCAAAAGTTTTCGAAGATTATAAAAAACAATTAGAAAAATTTGGTGATTTATCAGTTTTACCAACAAGATTTTTCTTAAAACCTTGTTCAATTGGTGAAGAAATTGAAGTTGAAATTGAACAAGGTAAAACTTTAATTATTCGTCTTTTAGCCGTTGGTGAAATTTCTCAAAAAACTGGTTTAAGAGAAGTTTTCTTTGAATTAAATGGTGAAATGAGATCCGTTACAGTAGAAGATAAAACTGTTTCAATTGAAACTAAAACAAGACCAAAAGCTTCTCAACCAAATGATGTTGGTGCTCCAATGGCTGGGGTAGTGATTGAAATTAGAGGTAAACAAGGTCATGAAGTTAAAAAAGGGGATCCAATTGCTGTTTTAAGTGCTATGAAAATGGAAATGATGATTTCTGCTCCGGTAAGTGGTAAAGTTGGTGATATTATGATTAAAGAAGGTGATTCTGTTGATGCTAATGATTTAATTACTAGTATTTTAAAATAGATTAAGTAGATGTATTTATTGTGTTAATTTTGTTCCCCCTTCCTCTTCCCTTACTTTTGCTCTTTCTCTCCTTGAATTCTCCTTCAAAACCTCTATCTTTCGTTTTGCCTTTCCCCTTGTTTACTTTTGTATTGTAGAGATATAAATAACACCATTAATTTATATATTACATTACTTTAATTTCCTACTTAATTCTTCATTTTCACGTTTCAAATTTTCTAATTCTAACCTCAATTGTTGTTCTTTATCTAATTTATCTTGTATCGATATTTGATTACCTTCCCAATTTGAATTAACTAATATTTCTCTTGTATAATCACTTTGTGATAATATTCTAATCCATTGATCAATTAATTTATTAGTGTTTTCAACTGAGGTGGAAGATTGAAGTAAATTCTTATGTGTCACTTGTACAGTTGTCACTATATTCGAAACTATACTATTTATTTGTTTCAATTTTTCTAATTCTTTCTCTAACGCTAATTGCCTACTCATATTACTACTAAACCAAAACAATGAAATTTTAGAAAAACATCAACTTCGCGAAACTGGTTTCATAGACTTTTTTCAAGTTGTTGGTGAGATACAATTCAAGAGACTTTTTAACTGGAATTTTCATACTTCTTCGTCTTCCTTTTTTTTTGGTTTTTGTATTTGTATAGATATAGGCAGACAGACTATGTCACAAGAGGATGAATTACCCACTCGTTGGGAGATTGAATTAGAATTTGTTCAATCATTATCAAATATTCAATATCTTAATTACTTAGCACAAAATAATTATCTTAATAATAAAGAATTTTTAAATTATTTAAATTATTTAAATTATTGGAAAAAACCACAATTTGTTAAATTTTTAGTTTATCCTAATTGTCTTCACATTCTAACATTACTACAAAATGAAGAATTTAGGAAAAATATAGTTAATCCAGAATTTATGAACACTGTTATGAATGATATGGTTAAAAGATGGCTGAATAATGAAATTGATGATTCAAGTTTAGATAATTTACAAATAGATAGTATAGATGATGGAATTGAGTTGGATGTGGAAGCTAATAATACTAATAATACTAATATGAATACTGATACTGGTAATGATAATAATAATAATAATAATAATAATATTATTAATAATATTAATAATAATGATAATCATAGTACTAGTAATAGTATAGCAGTAACTGATGTAAACGGTATAAATGTAGAGAGTAACGGAGTTGATGTGATTGTAAATAGTAACGGTAATAATAATAACAGTAATGGAACTGCTGATGTTAATCTTGATGCTAATGGTAATGGTAACATAGATAATAGTACTGATGTAAATAGTAATTTAGACCTGAATCTAGATAAAGATGGTGATAAGGATGGTGATATTTCAATGGCTGACTGATTAGAGATATTCAATTTTCAATTAAGTAAGCCTTGCTTAAGTTAAAAATTTTGTAATTTACCTTGTAATATATTATTTTCGTTAAACCTTCTCTATTCAACTCTAAAGGTTATATTAAGTAAATCACGCCCTTCTAGCATTTGACTACTATTCCCATTATTTAGTGATTAGAATAGCTTTATAATGAACAAACATTTTGAATGACATTTTTGCACAAACTTAATTTATGTCCACATTTGCATATTGATGTTTTAACTATGAACAATTATATGATCAAACTGTACTAATTTCAGTATTTAACTATTCGACGATCATTAGACATATATTTATCAGTTTCTAAAAGAAGTTTATCTTTCAAGTGGGATTCGTCCTGGTTATTTCTATTATTGAATATACCCCAGGATTTCCAAAGCAGTAAAAGCCAATAACAATTATTAGTTGCTTCCTCTCAGAGATATTGTACAGCCGATCTTATATAATCCTTATAAATACATAAAGAGTATCATCTACATGATATTATTCATAGGCTGCAGTTCATACTAAAGAGAATAATATTGTGATAATTCTAGAATACTCTATCAAACCTCAGATTCTCAACCTTTTGAGACTCAACTTTTTTCATTTTTTCTACCTGATTTAGTGGCCATAATTCTGTGCTTTAAGGGATTATAGCTTTAAACATTGGAAACTTAAATGACAAATGAAACTTTATATAAACATCATTTTAGTATGATTAATAAACAAATTGGTACAATATCAAATAAATTAAAATTAACAACTGGGGAATTGCTATTTATTGGATCATTCTTAATTAATTTTATTGTTGGTAAATTAATTCATGTAACTTCAGTGGAAGCAGAAATTTATAATTATTATAATGATAAAAATAATATTTTTAATCAGTTATTTGTTAAACAAGGATGGTTTTGGACCACATTAGTTATGATATGTTTTTATGGTATTATTGCTTATTCTAATGATAATAAATTTAAAAATAATAAATTTGGATTTATTATTAAAGCATTAATTAATTATTTTATTGCTACCATTTGGTGGATATTTTTCACTCAATGGTGTTTTGGATTACCAATAATGGATAAAATTTTTATTTGGACAGGTGGTAAATGTACAAATATTCATTCACTGAGAATTAAACCTCATTTAGTTTCATTAGTTACTAAAAAAATTAGTGATGAATTAACTGATTTATATGAATCTAATGTCATTACTTCCAGTGTCTGCAGAAGTATGAAAGGACATTGGATTGGTGGTCATGATCCTTCAGGTCATGTATTTTTATTAATTCATTCATCCATCTATATGTTTTTCGAAACTAAAGATTATTGGAAAAGTTGGAAATCATCAATTGATGATTTAAAAAAATTGAAATTTGAAATTAAAAATGGTTCATTGCCAACAATTTTTTTAAAAAATCCAAGTTTTGTAGTTATTTGGTTAATTGGTTTATGGTGGTTTATGTTACTTATGACAAATATTTATTTCCATTCAATTATGGAAAAATTAGTTGGGTTAATGTTTGGATATGCAATTATTGGGTTATATGTGTACTCTAGATTCATATAAAGTGTAAATATAAATAAGTTAAATTGAAAAGTTAATTAGGTATATAGGAATAATACAAGACTAAAAAAGACTAAAAAAGACTTAAAAAGACTTAAAAAGACTTAAAAAGGCTTAAAAAAATTAATCTAAAGGAATTAATTGTGAAATTCCAACTAAGTTACTAGGTAAATCACCTTTTATTATACATTTAACTCTATAATTGAATCCATGGAAATAGAACAATTAGTGAGTTATAATTTCTTATATCCTCAGATTATATCCTTATAGTTGATTATGTCCTTATACTTGATTATGTCCTTATAGTTACTTATATCCTTATAGTTAATCATACCCTTATAGTTAATTATACCCTTATAGTTAATTATACCCTTATAGTTAATTATATCTTATCTCAATAAGCCTGGTAATGTGAAGAGAAAAATCTTGACCATTGTCAATTAAGTAGCTTCCGACAAACCTTAAGACATTTACAAATATATTTTTAAAGATATTTCGATTATCTATTCAATACCAAGAAGGTGCAACTTATTTGGCAACTGTTGTTTTCACTTGGTCTTGAGTTCTTAGATTTGAGACACAAAAATAGTCTCCACACAGCTCATCTTAATTTCAAGTACGATGTAGATAGAAATTCAAATCAATAGAAACTAGGGTTGGGATACGCTTTTGCTCATGCATTCAATCCATTGCAAACAATCTATTGCAAACTACCCATTTCGAACAATTCATCACCAAATCCCAACTCCTAGAAACGCGTTTGAAGATTAAAAGTTTTACGTGAATATGCGCGTTAACTTGGTCAGAAATTCGCGGCTGCCAAACAGTCAATGTAAAATGTAAATATTTCGTCTAAAAACTGTATGCACGTCGAAGGGGGTGATTCTATTTTCCTTTTGTTTCAAACAAATTTGTGGATTCTGTTAATTTCGTTACCTTTTCATGTATGGATATTAGTGTTTATTTCAAACAAAAAATAAACTTTGGTGCCTTCCTTAAATATTAGAAAAATCCTTCCACCATCAAAATTTTCTTCATCTTGAAGTATTTTTATTACATTCATTTTAAAAAGTTCATTCGTTAGTTTTTTTTTTTTATATCATTCATTTCTTTCACTGTTATACAGTTGTTAATCTCCCCTTAAAAACAAGATATACCTTGGTTATCATATTCCTTAATTGAAACCAAAATTAATTTTATATATCTGGGAATTTTTAGTTTGATTTTATTTTAAAGACAAATACAAAAAACAAAACACACACACACACAAGAAGGTGAAAAGAATAATAGCAATACAACTAGGATGTTAATATTCCTAGTATTTTTATTAAATCTCGTGTTAGGAGATGTTTCAATAGGTTTCCCCTTTAATGAACAATTACCCAATGTTGCAAGAATAAATGAACCATATTCTTTTACAATGTCAAATTCAACTTATAAATCTTCAAATGAAGGTGAAGAAATTAATTATCAAGTTGCAAATTTACCACATTGGTTAAGTTTTGATAGTGGTTCAAGAACTTTTACTGGTACTCCATCATCTGATAATGTTGGAGAATTTCAAATTAGTATAGCTGGTTATGATAGTACAAGTAATTCATTAAATCAAACTTATACCATGATTGTTTCAAACGATACTGGTTTAGAATTATCAAGTTCTAACGTAATGTTTGTTGAAATTTCTCAATATGGTCAAACTAATGGTGTTGATGGTTTAGTTGTTAAAGAAGGTGATCAAATTAATATTAAATTTGATTCATCGGTTTTTAAATCAGAACCTAATTCAAACAGACCAATTATTGCTTATTATGGTAGATCAGTTGATAGAACTAGTTTACCAAATTGGATTACTTATAATTCTGATGATTTATCATTTACTGGTACTGTACCTCATGTTATCTCAGCTAATGCACCATCTTTTGAATATGGTTTTAGTTTTATTGGTTCAGATTATTATGGTTATGCTGGTGCAGAAGGTAAATTTAAAATTGTTGTTGGTGGTCATCAATTAAGTACTAATATTAATGAAACTATAAAAATTAATGGTACTTTAGGTAATTTTTTCGATATTGATATACCAATTTTATCAAATGTATTTTTAGATGGTGAAATTATTTCAAAAGATAATATTAGTTCAGTTTCAGGTAATGATTTACCTGATTATATTGATTTTAATCAAGGTAATTATTCTTTAACTGGTAATTTCCCTGATGATTCAACTTTTGATAATTTTACAATAACTATTCATGATATTTATGGTAATTCAGTTGATTTACCTTATCTGTTTGATGCCATTGGTTCAGTGTTCACCGTTAAATCATTACCAAGTGTTAATGCTACTAAAGGTGAATATTTCCAATATAAATTATTAGATAGTTTTTTCACTGATGTTAATGAAACTCAAGTTTCTGCTAAATTTTCAAATGCTAATTGGTTAAATTATCATCAAGATAATAAAACTTTTAATGGTATGACGCCTGATGATTTTGATAATTTACAAGTTAGTATTGAAGCTTCTTCATCATTTGATGAAGAATCAAAAAATTTTGAAATTAAAGGTATTGATGATTTAAATGATCATTCTTCATCAAGTTCTTCATCTGCTACCAAATCAAGTTCAAGTGGTACATCATCATCTACTGATTCAAATGAATCTTCATCTGGTGCTGCTGGTGTAATTCATTCAAATAATAATAAAAATAATTCTGATGTTCGTAAAAAATTAGCTATTGGTTTAGGTGTTGGTATTCCAGCATTATTATTATTGATTGCTGCGTTATTATTATGTTGTTGTCTTGGAAAAAGAAGAAAGAATAAGAAAAATTCTAGTAATGGTGGTGCTGGTGCTGGTGATGAAAAAGATGGTGATACTACCTTAGATGAAGAAGATGCTGTTGGTGGTGGTGTTTTAGCAGGTCCAAAGAATTTGGCTACTAGTAATGTTACTAAGATTGAACAAGATACACATAGTACCTCATCATCAATAACGCATGTTGATGAAAATGATAGTGATGGATCAAGATATTTTGATGCTAGTGGTCCAACAGGTGCGGGAGTAGCTATGGGAGCCGCTGGTGCAATGGCAGCTGGTGCAGGTGCAGCTTTAGCATATCCTGATGATAAACCAATGAAATCGTGGAGAGCTAATGACCAATCTGATATTGCAGCAACCACTGGTGGATTAAGTAAATCAGGAAATTTTAGAAAATCAGACGCTTCATTAAGTACAGTTAATACTGAACAATTATTTTCCGTTAGATTAGTTGAAGATGAATCAATTATTAGAAATAGTAATCAGTCATCATTTGCATCAGGACAATTTATAAGCAATAATTCATTAAATGCATTATTACAAAGAGAAGATTCAGGAAATTTCCAAAGACTTGATAGCGATGGTAATATAGTTACAATTAGTAACTCAAATTCAATGAATTCAATAAAAAAACCATTATCAAGATCACCAAGTGCTAATTTAGGAGTATTAGTTGAACATTCAAATGAGAATACTAAAGATTCAACTGATTATCATTCAACAAATTTACCAAATAGTAAATCTGAAGCTTCAAATTTACTGACTGGTAATATTTTAAGTGATTTATCAAGTAAAAAATCAAAACATAGTTTATATGATGATTTTAAAGCGACTACCACTGGTGATGGTAATTATGATTGGGTTGATTCAAATGAATTAAATGATTCAAATGATACTTATAAATTTTTAAATAATGGTAAACCAATTAATATGTCATTATCTGAGAATTCACTTTATTCATCAACTTCAATTAATGAATTACCTGATCATCCAGGGAGAATTTCAACTTCATCACTTGGTAAAAAGGCAAAGTTAGTTGATTTTACTAGAAGAAGTAGCTTAAGAGAATCTTCTCATGAATTAAATTATACTTATGAAGGTGAAAATGTTCAAATCCATAGTGGTGATAATGATTCTTTATAACTGAAATGATTATTTTGTTCTCTGTAATGGAAAGAGAAATATTGATGATAATGACGCTTTAATACCAGATAAAAATAAAAAAATAAAAAAAAAGAAAAAAAAAAGATTGTAGTATAACGGAAACGTATTCGATTAATATATTAATAATGTAACCACTTCTCTCTCACCAAAACCCCTATTTAACTATTCTACCTATTTAAATTATTTTTCTTAATGTTCCACATTTCTATAAATCTGATTTAACAATTGGTAATTGTTCAACATAATTGGCGGTATCAGCAGCTCTTCTTCTACCTTCTACATATTCCATCATTTCACTATAAGTTTGAGGAATAACTGAACAATAACCTGGATCATCAGTACCATGACTATCTTTTGGAACAAAGAAAGAATAAATGAATGAACCACTTTCTTTACTTTCAGTACTATCAAGCATTTTAATATAAGTATCAACTTTAACTTGAATTAAAGTACCAGGTTCTGATAAGAAAGTATCAGGATCAGAATTTAATTTATTTTTGGAAGGTAATTTAAAATTAAATGGAGAATCTGAATCAATATCTACATTTTTTTCATGAATATGTTCAGTATAAACAATTGTTGAATTCATAGTTAAAATTGAACCAATTGGAACTGGTTGTTTAAAATTAGTTGAATCTAATGAAACAAATCTTGGACCAGCTGAAGAAAATTCTGCTGATGCAACGTAAGCTAATTCAAATGATTGTCTTAATAAATAACCACCAAAAATCATATAACTATGTCTATTTCTATATTGAGGTTGCATAAATAAAGTTGAAGTCATTTTAGTATTTTTCATAAATCTAACGTTATTAAACTTTTTATTACTATCATTTGAAACTGTATCAGGTAAATGTTTTTCATAAGATTCTGAAGCTTTCCATAAATCATGAATTAATCTTGTTTCTTCACCTGATGGTTCCAACATTTTTAAATTTTTAGCACCTAATTTTTTTAAATTATTTCTTGATTCAGCTCTTCTATAATCTAACCATTGAGTTTCAGTAACTGGTAATAATTTATTAATTGCAAAAGATTTATGAGTTTGAGGATTTCTTGCAACAAAGGTAAAATTAGCACTTAAAAAAATATTTTCATGTGGTAAAGAATCTTCAGTTATATTTGAAGGAATTTCATTTTCAAATGCATAACCTCTAACAGTAATTTCCATTGAAGATCTACCAGTCCAAGTAACAGCACCTGATAAAACAAAATTAAATTTATGAATTTCTTCAACTTTTTTAACCATATAAATTCTATCAACAGATGCTGTAACATTAACAGGTTCAGCAGGTGAACAATGTCTATAAGCAATTCTACCAGCTAAAGCATCTAAATCTTGCATTAATTGACCAACTCTTAATCTACCATTAGCATTAACATATGAATCACATAACCATTTATCATCTTTAAATGGTAAAACCAAATAAGTAAAACTATCTTCTCTAGTTCTTTCTTCAACTTTTGTTGTAATTGTTGATTTATAAGAATAACTATCTAATATTTTACCTTCTTTTAATTGTTTCTCTCTTTCATTTAAAGCTTCTAACCAAGTAGCTTTATTTGGTTGTTGTAATTTTTGAAAATCACCTTGATCGGCCAATATAGTGGAAGCTGCATCTGCTGCATCTGAAGCATCAAAAGATCCTGCTTTATCAGGTTTATGAAAATTAATTGAATTATATCTATATGACCCAAATATGGATATACTAGTTTTGGAAGATCTTAAAGATCTAATTGAAATTGAATTTAAAATTTTTGGTTTAACAATTCTTATCATTATTGATAATGAGATTGGTGGGATCTTTTTCACTTTAAATAATACTCACTGAAAAATTACAGGAAGACCCCTCTCCGGAAATGTCCCGTGACTTTGTCGTTCAAAGCGTCTCATTTCCGGTTTCCTTAATAGTTACAATCATGTGATACGCTCAATTAGTGTCTTAATTGATGGGTTTCACTGTTCTGAAAGTGTTTTAACTAGCAATTCTAATAGCACCTTACATCTTAGCTAGGCTATCTTCAAGGTATCAGTAATCTTAAGTTTCACCTTATCTAAACTTTCAAAACAACTCCGTTATAGATAGACCTTGAAATTAGTGAAGTGTCCTGTCACTGCCGGGGAATAATGTTGGGCCGAACGATTTACACCGGGTGGGTATTTTTTTTTTTGAATTCGATAAAAGTTGGCAACTATAGTTCTAGAATTGAACCTTCACTAGCTAATTCAGATCTTATCATTAAGAAGTAGAGGGGTATGTACTCAATTTCTAGTAAGTCCAATGAGTAGGAATTACAAGAATTATAGGAATTACACCAATTATAGCTCAATACCTATTGCGATTTTGCAGCCAAAATTGATGGATCTAAAGATTCCCTACTAATTTGTTAATTTGTCAAGAGAGACGCCAGGAGATGATCAGTTAACAACTCCTATATTCAATCAATTGAGTTCTCTCCGGTGCAATGAACATTTATTGGCACCTTTAGTTAGACCTTAAAGTCAATTCCCTCTACTTCTTTAAGACCTAACTAAGAACACATCACCCCTCAAACCAGTACACCCATAGTTAACCCGGTCACGGATATTTAAAACCGGTGTTTTTAATATGAGAAAGAAAAATTAATCTTAGTCGTGTAAACTCTCAATCGTATGGTCCTCATCTGTCCGCTTTTTTTTCGACTATATCTCAAATTGAAAAATAACTTTTAAACTGAATTCATCTATTAATAATGTCAAAATTATCATCAGTTGCTAAGACTGCTAATTTAGCAGCTCAAGCCATTAAAAATAAATCATCAAATTCCATTGTTAAAGCTGGTCAATTGCAAGCTTTAAGAATGGGTATGGGAGGTTCAATTAGATTACAATCAAATGAATCAGGTCCAAAAACTATGACAGTTAGAGATGCTTTAAATTCTGCTTTAGCTGAAGAATTAGATAGAGATGATGATGTTTTCATTATGGGTGAAGAAGTTGCTCAATATAATGGTGCTTATAAAGTTACTAGAGGTTTATTAGATAGATTTGGTGAAAAAAGAGTTGTTGATACTCCAATTACTGAAATGGGTTTTACTGGTTTAACTGTTGGTGCTGCTTTAGCAGGTTTAAAACCAGTTTGTGAATTTATGACTTTTAATTTTGCTATGCAATCAATTGATCAAATTATTAATTCAGCTGCTAAAACTTTTTATATGTCAGGTGGTACTCAACCATGTAATATTACTTTTAGAGGTCCAAATGGTGCAGCTGCTGGTGTTGGTGCTCAACATTCTCAAGATTATGCTGCTTGGTATGGTTCCATTCCAGGTTTAAAAGTTTTATCACCATATAGTGCAGAAGATTATAGAGGTTTAATTAAAGCAGCAATTAGAGATCCAAATCCTGTTGTTTTCTTAGAAAATGAAATTGCTTATGGTGAATCATTTGAAATGAGTGAAGAAAGTTTATCACCAGATTTTGTTTTACCAATTGGTAAAGCTAAAATCGAAAAACAAGGTAATGATATTACTTTAGTTGCTCATACTAGAAATGTTAAGTTTTGTCTTGAAGCTGCTGAAATTTTACAAAAAGATTTTGGTGTTAATGCTGAAGTTGTTAATTTAAGATCAATTAAACCATTAGATGTTCCAACTTTAGTTGAAAGTGTTAAAAAGACTAATCATTTAGTTACTGTTGAAGCTGGTTATCCAGCTTTCGGTGTTGGTTCCGAAATTGTTGCTCAAATTATGGAATCTGAAGCTTTTGATTATTTGGATGCTCCAGTTGAAAGAGTTACTGGTGCTGAAGTTCCAACTCCTTATGCCAAAGAATTAGAAGATTTTGCTTTCCCAGATACTCCAACTGTTCTTAGAGCTTGTAAAAAAGTTTTAAGTTTATAATTTAATTAATTATAGGTAATAATTTTTTAGGTTTCATATAAGAACCCCAGTATAGATTAATGTTAAATAGGTCATAATAAAATAAAAGTTTATTCTTTATAATTTGTCCCTGTAATCTATGTAGTCTTTTGATTCTTCTGATTCTTTTGATTCTCTATTTTTCTATATATTGACAACGCAGAATCGCGAATCCAAAAGATATACATTTCTACACCTTAATGGAAGACTCAACAGTTCATAAAAGAGGTACAGATCAATTTGCTCGAACAGGTTTCGAAATTGAAAATGATGGATTATTACCTTTAACTCAACAAGATGAAAAGAACCCATTTACTCCCAAATCAACTAACAATAACAATAATCATAATAATGGTTTAGCAAAAATTGATAGACCAGCATTTATAATATTAATTATATTATATCTACTTCAAGGTGTTCCAGTTGGTTTAGCATTTGGATCAATTCCATTTATTTTAAAAACAAAATTAACATTTTCACAAGTTGGTTTATTTTCATTGGCTGCTTATCCATATTCTATGAAACTTATTTGGTCTCCAATTGTTGATGCAATTTATTTTCAAAAAATTGGTAGAAGAAGATCATGGATTATTCCAATTCAAACTATTAGTGGGATTATGTTACTTTATCTTGGACTGGTAATTAATAATTTAGTTGAAAATCCTAAAGATAATTTATCAACTATTACACTTTATTTTTTCATTTTAGTTTTCCTTTGTGCAACTCAAGATATAGCAGTTGATGGTTGGGCATTA
This sequence comes from Yamadazyma blattariae, assembly GCA_030581595.1. Lineage (NCBI taxonomy): Eukaryota > Fungi > Ascomycota > Pichiomycetes > Serinales > Debaryomycetaceae > Yamadazyma > Yamadazyma blattariae. The sequence goes on along the minus strand of JAKTTU010000002.1, from coordinate 377,906 downwards.
ACTTGTTTATCACCTGATAGTTTATCATTTGCATCAACCGCTCAAACAATTGGTATAAATGCTGGTTATTTTTCATCTTTCACTATATTTTTAGCACTTTCTTCACCAGATTTTGCAAATAAATATTTAAGATCTGTTCCACAAGAAGAAGGATTATTTACCATGGGTGGATATTTAAAATTTTGGGGTTGGATGTACCTTATTGTCACAGCATTAATATTATTAGTACCTGAAGATCCACCACATTTAGTTAAACAAAATCAAGCAAAATTGGCTGATGAAAAATCAAGATATGAAAGTCATTATAATAATAATCAAAAAAATTCAAAATTTTTACATGTTTTAAAAAATTCTTCAAATGTTTATTTATCAATGTATGAAATTTTAAAATTACCAAATGTTCAAACATTAGTTATAATTTTATTAATTTCAAAATTTGGATTTCAAGTTAATGAAGCAGCAACAAACTTAAAATTATTGGAAAAGGGTTTATCAAAGGAAGATTTAAGTATTACTGTATTAATTGATTTCCCATTTGAAATGATTTTTGGATTTTATGCTGGCAGATGGTCAACAGGTAAAGAACCATTAAAACCATGGTTAATTGGATTTGCTGGTAGATTGTTTGCAGCATTTTTAGCTCAATTAGTTGTTTATTTCTTCCCAACTGATAAACAAGTTAGTGGTGGATATTTTTTAATTATTATATTACAACATTTATTAGGTTCATTTATGTCAACTATTCAATTTGTTTCATTATGTGCATTTCATACAAAAATTGCTGATCCAAGTATTGGTGGTACTTATATGACAACCTTAAATACATTACTGAATTATGGTGGTACATGGCCAAGATTAATTATATTTTATTTAATTGATAAATTAACGGTAAGTAAATGTATGGGAATGGTTGATAGTTATATTACTCTGGAATCAATGAAAGAAACTTGTTTAAAAGAAGGTGGGAAAATTGAAATACTAAGAGATGGATATTATTATACTAATTTCTTTTGTATTGGATGTGGTATTTTAATATTTATTTGGGTAAAGAAAAAGGTTGAACATTTACAAGCTTTACCAAACAGTGCATGGAAATTAAAAATAAATAAATAGATCCAAATATAAGAAATATAAAATATAAAATTTAAAATATATATATGAATGCTAATTTAGACTAAATGAAGAATTCTCTACTGGTGTATGAAAATCATCACTTAAAAAATCTGATGGCAGGAACGGTATCCTATCATCAGTTGTCATTTTCTTATTTACTGATGAATAACTATTGATGATTGAAGGAATTAATGACGTATGCAAATTAGGTGATTGAATTGAATTGTCTGATTTTATTGATCTTGAAGTTGGATGTAAATTATGATTATTAGGAACTGAAGCTTGAGATTTTGAAATATAATGATGTGGTGGTGGTGAAGAATAAATAGACTCGTTACCCAATATATTTGTATGACTTACATCTTCAGTGGCATCATCTTCATAAACAAAATTACTAGTATACCAATCAGGTTGTTGGAATCCAGCACTGTATATTGATTCATTTGATTGAATTGGTTTTGGTTTATATAACCAAAATTGAAATAATATTATACTATCAAATATCACAGTACCAGAAGAACCTAAAAGAAAAGGTAATTGATCAAAAAATTGATTCTGATCAAATGGTTGATCAATAGGAGTTTCTAAATATTTTAAATATAAATCTGAAATGATTGAAATTGCATAAAAAATATTACCTAGTATTGCAAAAATGAATAAATAAGGTGAAATACCATGAGTTGATTTTTTACGATAGTTTGTTATAATTTGTGGAATTCTTGATGATAAATAAAACATTGTACAAGTCCAAGCCAGCATTTTACCAATATCTTTATAATCCCAAAGATTACCACCACCATTCTCAGGTTTATTGCTAATAATTCCTATTTGTGCAACTGATGATAATATTGGACTAGCACGAACTTTACGTTTCCCTATTAAACTAGAAACAACTAATTTACCTAAACCAGGCTTTTTACCAGATTTTAATAAATTTGGTGAAATATGATGTAAATTACCCAGTGTCCTTACCATATTTGGACTTTGAAGTAAATTATGTGGAGTTTTATGAAACGGGAAAACATGGGTATAATACCAATATTGTAAACTTAAAATTATATCGATAAAACAATAATAACCAGCTATTAAAATTTGAAAAAATAATGATCTAGTTAAGATACATCCAATCAAATTTGTCAAATCACCTAAGATCCAACAAACTAAAAATCCTAGATTTACACCATCAACCGATTGGTTTAAATGATTTTCTATCACTTGAGGTAGTTGGGCGAATAGCCAAATGGTAAATGATAAGTAACCAGAATAGTTACTTATTGTTGATAGAAGGTTCATGATAGAAGAATTCCGCATCTTATCTGAAACAGAAGAAAAATGGTGAGAAAATTTCTTTTCTTGATCTCACACACCGAAACTTAATTTTAGATCTTAAAGAAAAAGCAAGGTAAACTTATTATTGTATTGAAAATGGTTCTTTTACATCTTTAGTGTCTTCCAATATCTCTGAGACTTTTAAATTTTTGTATTACGATATTTTGAGGTTTTAATATTTTTGTATTTTGTATATTTTTTGCAGCTTTCACTGTAAAATTAGATCTCCCAAATGCCAAGTGAATTAGTTTATATTCATACATCTCAGTTCAACAAAACAATGTATAATACTTCAAGTAATGGATAGGGAAGCGTTTCAAGGGTGCCAAGGATGTCAGGGAAAGAGTAGAGAAAGATTATAGAGAAAAACTTTATAACTTTTGTTATTAATAACCATCTCTAAATTTCGACAATTAAGTGTTCTATCAACAAGAAATGACCAGCATTTTAAATATTACAATAAGATAATTTATCTGTCTCAACAAGTTAATGCAATTCATAAATCATATAATAATAAATCAATTATTATTCTTTGTTCCCCACCACATGGGAAATATGCAAAACTAAATTCAAAATTATATTAAACAGCTATAACAAAAATTTTTCACTGAATAACATAAACAACACACGGAAATTTGACTTTACCCATAAAAAAGAAATATATTAAAATAAAAAGAAGCATAAAATATAAAGGGTAAAGTCATTAAGTTGAAAATTAATTCACATAGTTAGATGAATTAATTAACTCTAATTCAATTAATTAGCTTCTTTATCATCATCACTTGAGCCAACATCAGCATTTTCATAATGTTCAACTCTTTCTTTATCAGTTGCTTCACCCAAAGTAGGAATATCTGGTTGCCATTTTCTGGATCTCCAAGCTGGAACTTTTTGATCCCACATTTGACCAATTTCTTCCAATCTTTTACCTTTAGTTTCTGGGAAAAAGAACAAAACATGGAAAAACATAGCACCACAGAATGAAGCATAAACGAAATATGTTTTATAAGTGATATTTTTAAAAGCAGGTGGTGTAAACATGGCTAAAGCAAAATTGAAACACCAATTTGCTGAAGTACTAACAGCAGCACCTATAAGTTTTGTTAGTATATTGTTAAATTTAAAAAATAAAAAGAACTATTACGAGAAAAGTCGCAATCTGGATGCGATATTTTCCAAATGTCTCCAAAAACTAGAATTTCAGAAAGCTGAAAACACTTCAGAAACTCAAATTTTAAAGCATTTGCAACTCGTTATATAGTTAAGAACCCATTTTAAACATACCTCTTTGTCTAGAAGCAGAGTCTCCCCAAATTTCTGAACAGTATAACCAAATTCCAGTTCCCCATGAGGATCCAAAAGCACAGACAAATAAATAACAGACAGCGATAACTCCCTTGGCGGCTCCTTTGCTTTACAGATTGTTAGTATATCAAAAAGTAGACTTTAAATAAAGTCAAAAATTTAATTATTAATCAAGTTATTATCATAAAAGATCATGCTTGACCATAACTTAATTTTTAAAAATTTAAAAAATATATAATACATACCTTTCTGGTGGAATTTCAATCTTTAAAGTATCATCACCATCAATACTATCAACATGTTTACCATATGAAGCTAAAAGACCTCCGACTGTAAAATGTAAGGCCATCATAGCTGCTGCACCAACTAATAAAACTGGTCTTCTACCAAATTTATCTAAGAAAAATAATGATGGAATAGTAGCAGCAACGAATAAAACATATTGAATTGATGAAGAAACTAATAATTGATTACCTTTATAACCAGCCATTTGGAAAATATAAACGATATAGTACATCATAACGTTCATACCAGTTAATTGTTGCCAAATTTGAGCGAAAACAGCTGTAATAGTTCTTGGTAAATATTTCTTAGTAAATAAATCACCATAAGTAAAAGCTTTAGCATCTCTATCAGTTAAAATTTGTTCTTTAATTTCTGAAAATTCAATTAAAACATCTGGATCTTCTCTATTACCTTTAGCGAAAACTTTTGCAACAATATCTTCAGCATCTTCCCACATACCATTTTTAGCTAACCATCTTGGAGATTCTGGAATAAAGAAACAACCAAAAATTAATGAAGCACCTGGAAGAATTTGTAAAGCCCAAGCAACTCTAAATGAAGTAGTACCACTCATTTGAGAACAACCATAAGAAATATAAAACATAATCATAATACCTAAAGTAACAGCTAATTGGAAAGAACCACCAATAATACCTCTAATACGTCTTGGACATAATTCAGCAGATAAAACAGGAGCTGATGAAGTACCAAAACCAACACCTAAACCTGAAACAACTCTACCAGCAATTAATTGACCAACAGAATGAGTTGAAGCTTGAATAATAGCACCTAAAATCCAAAATGAACCACAAATAATTAAAGAAAGTCTTCTACCAAAAGGTTCAGAAACAAAAGTTGAAGCTAAAGAACCAAAAATTGAACCTAAAGCCATTGAAGCAGTAATAACCCCTTGAATAACAGCATCAGGAGCATGGAAATAATCTCTATATTGAGTAGTACCAATAAAAGCTGACATTGAAGAAATATCAAAACCAAATAACATACCAGCAGAACATGTTACACAAGCAATAAGATAAATATTGTGAGTATTTGGAGTTTTGTCTAAAAATTTTCTAAATTTGATAGCTGGTTCTACTAATTTTTCTTCGTAACCCATCTTTGCCTAATATTTATTATACTATACTTTACTAAAAAAATTAAAAATTTTAAAAGGTTTTTTAAAGATAAAGAGAAAAAAGAAGAAGCAAAAAAAGAATGGGGGGTAATTGGAGTTATTTAAATAGTTTTAATTTTTTGGTGAGTGTTTTTTTTTGTTTTTTTTGGTGAGGGATCTCCTATTGTAAGTGGCTGATAATGTGGGGCAAACTTTTTACAACATTTTTAGGTACCCAAGAATTCAGCAACAATTTTATTCCGTTGATTACCTCATAATTTTAGCTGGTTTATAATTCATTTTTTTCTTAGTATTATTAAGTATTAATACATTGAAAATGGTAGTAAGTGTATATATAAAAGGAATATAGAAGAATCACAAAGATATTATATGACTTTAGATTTTTCAAAAGTCTTTTTTAAGTAATTAGAAAAGACTTCGGGGGTCGAAAGATCTTTAAAAAAATTCCCCAGAAGGAGAAAAGGGTAGGGGGAGATATTCAATAATGGCATTGAGACAAAAAGAAAAGTTTTATTAAACCCCAATAAATCTAGTAAAGGATTAGAGAAAGAAAAATAATTATTATTTGAAATGGAGACAACTACTAATTCACCGTTTAATTATCAAATGAACCTCCTCTTTCACAAATTAATCTAGATTTACAAATTTAATTGAACGCAATTTCATTATTTTTTCCTCTTATGTACCCCAAGTTTTTGACGTGTAATGGATAAATGTTATTTCTGTATTTGCGAGAAATTATCAATTGGAAGTTTTAACCTATTCCAATCAGAACATGAAGATTGACAAGGCAAATCTAATTAATTCATTTGAAAAATGGCAATTAAAGGATCAAACGATGGTAATGACAATAGTCATTACAAATATTATAAAAAAATAAGATTATAAAGATTAATGATTAATAGTTAATTGGGGTGAAAAGGTTGGGGTTAATTGGGCTTATCTCTTAGTTTCAGTTTTTTTCTTTTCCTTTTCCTTATTATTAATGATTTCTTGCAGTGAAAAAGTCTTCAAACTTTACAAATTCGGTGTTATTTGTGGAGAGATGAATATAATACTAATTATGAGCAATTGATATTATATAATCTAAAATTCTAAAAGACTAAAAAACAACCGTTTTCATTGAATTAGGCATTTTGATGGGGGATCAATGAAATTAACGGGAAGAATTATTTTTCTAAAACACAATTATGTCCCTTTGTCCCAGTTTCTCCATTCAAAAAAAGAAAGAATCATACGACAATTAAACAAACAAAATCCATACACATGCCCTATATAATCTCCAATTATAATGTGTGTTAAGAGGGTTAAAAAATAAAATTGACATGTTTTAAAATTATTGAAGGGTATTTTGAACATGGATATGAGGGACAATTGAAGTGGAGACAATAATTTTTTCCCTCATTCAAACTATGGTGTAACGTTACAACAAGAAATTTGTTTATATTTTTCTTTAGTTTTTTGACAGTTTCAATGAATAAAGATCCAATTACAATTAGTTTTTGTTTTAAGAATTGTTGTTTAATATTTGTTAAATTTTCCTAATTGTTGATTGCTGCCATCATATTTTTTAAATTTCAAGATTTACTTTACGAAGCGCAAAATAAACTATTGATAGCAATTAAGATTTCAATCGATCTTATTTTTACGTGTTAATATGTTTTTGTCCTTAACCAGTATTTTCCAATAAGTAGTTTGTCTTGAATTATAGAGGGTAGTAAATTATTGAATTATAGAGATTTTCCCAGTTTCTTGTTTAAGATTATTTGATTGTTGGTTGAAAAACTTTCTTAACTTCTTCCCAAGAAAGAGTGGGAAATTATATGGACTGGAGTAATAGTAAAAGAAACTTGATTTCCCCATTTAATAGGATCTAAAAACATCACTAAGTCGGATATAGTAATAGAGACTAATGGCTACTCAAAGGTGATGATTTCAATGATGAAAAACAGATAGAAACTCAGCACTGAGATTCTTGATATTTCCAAGTACAACTTAAACCGTTAAATCTCTAAATAGTTGCTTATTTTTAATAATCTTACTGGTTTCATATACCAATTCACTCTTTCTATATTCACAAACTCTAAAATACACTTGAATTGTTTCATTTGTTTGAATTAATTTTTCTAACAATTTAAAACCAATGGAATTGCTCACAAGTAATATTGTAGACAATTTCTTTATCTAAGCTAAAACATAAGGGATACAGCGTACATTATCATTGGTCCTGCTCCTGCTATTGTCCTAATTGCAGAATTTTGATATTTGGCCCTGAATCAGTGAGCGGTAAACAATACATGGACACAAATTGCTGCATCACGAATAAACAAAAATGAGGAGGTTTTTTAGCTTCTTATGGTAAACATTTTGAAAGTATTAATGGTGATGATATTTTAAAGATTGAAATTCTACCAAAAAGGTATCATATTTTGTAAAATTTGTTGTGCTGTGCTTATCTTTTTGTGAGCTACGCAAAGATACCCACAAGGAAATATGAAAATTAGAAATTAAGCTATGGGTCAAGCATAACCTGTGTGATAAGAACTTGATCAATAATTAAATTTTTGATGTCATTTAAAGTCCCCCTTTTGATATGCCAACAGTTAGGAAAGCAAAGCAGCAGTCAAGGGAGTTATATCCGTCCGGTATTTATTCGTTTGTGTCTTACAGTAAAGAGTTTGAAACTTGCATGCATCTAATGTCTAAAATTTATAAGTGTTCAGGCAAGCTCTTTTGGCTTCCTAACTTTACTGTTAAACCTAATTAGGTCTCACTGGCAAGCAGAAAAAGCGACTTACCAGCAATTTTCATTTCTGTTGATGTGAGATAAAGTAAGGTTGAGTGAAACCATGCGAGTGAACGTTGTCGGCCTTCTCATGTTTAAAAGACGACCATCTCTCCCTCCTTTGATATTTAGATGAATTTGGAATAATATTTCTCCTGAAATTTTGGTATAATTAATATATTTCATAATGTCTTCAGGTGAGTGTAGGTCGCATTTTTTAGGGTAAGAGTTAAAACAGTGTTCAGCAACTAAAAGAATTAAACAATAAGAAATGATTTCAAGAACTCTGAAGTTCGTGTTATTTAATGAAATATGTATAACGATTTATTAAATCTTTTTGAATTATGGAGCGTTAAATGACTGCCCCCAAAACCCAAAATATGGGGCGACTTGCACAAGCGGCTTTACAATACAGCCTCTCGCTAGTACTAAATTTATCCGAAGAGTAAAAATGAAAGAGTAGATTTAGAATAGAAAAATAAAATTTTAATTAATAGGATATTTATATTCTTCATAAAACATTATATAAGAATGAAACCATCATAAACATTAATTCTAGAATTAAACTACAGTAGCTTTTTCATTTTGAGCTTTTTCAGCTTCACCATTTTCTGAGTTATCATCAGATTTGATTAATTCTGATTCATTTTCTTTATGTTCATACTTCATCTTAGAAGCCAATTCGGCATCTGATAAAATAGGAACAGTTGGTTGCCATGAAGCGGATCTCCAAGCTGGAACTTTTTCGTCCCACATTTGACCAATTTCTTCCAATCTTTTACCTTTAGTTTCTGGGAAAAAGAATAAGACATGGAAGAACATAGCGGCATTGAATGAACCATAAATGAAATAAGTTTTCCAAGCAATATTTTCAAAAGCTGGTGGAGTAAACATAGCAATGGCGAAATTAAAGATCCAATTACCAGCAGTAGCTAAAGCAGCACCTCTTTGTCTTGAAGCTGAATCTCCCCAAATTTCTGAACAATATAACCAGATGGTAACACCCCATGATGGAGCAAAACTACAAACGAATAAATAACAACAAGCAATAACAGCTCTGGCAGCAGGTTTGTGTTCTGGAGGAATTTCAATAGTAACAGTAACATCAGTTCTTTCACTTGGAGGAATTGGATTAGAGTATGATCCTAATAAACCACCGACAGCAAATTGGAAAGCAAACATGAAAGCTGCACCGACTAATAAAACTGGTCTTCTACCGACTTTATCTAATAAATATAAAGCTGGAATGGTAATAACCATATTTAAAACATATTGAATTGAGGATGAAGTTAAAACTTGATCACCACTGTAACCAGCCATTTTAAAGACATAAACGATATAGTACATCATAACGTTCATACCAGTTAATTGTTGCCAAATTTGAGCAGAAATAGCAACGATAGTTCTTGGTAAATATTTTTTGGTAAATAAATCAGCATAAGTAAAATCTCTAACATGTTCATCAACTAAGATTTGTTCTTTAATTTCTGAAATTTCGATTAAAACATCTGGATCTTCTCTATTACCTTTACCTTGAACATCAGCAACAATTTGTTCAGCTTCTTCCCAGTAACCATGTTTAGCTAACCATCTTGGAGATTCTGGAATAAAGAAAACACCAGAGAATAAAACTAAACCTGGAATAATTTGAATACCCCAAGCAACTCTAAATGAAGCTAAACCAGTAATTTTTGAACAACCATATGAAATATAAAACATAACCATAATACCTAAAGTAACTGAGAATTGGAATAAACCACCAATCATACCTCTAACTTTTCTTGATGATAATTCTGAACCATAAACTGGAGCAACTGAAGAACCAAAACCAATACCTAAACCAGAAATGAATCTACCAATAATTAATTGAGCTCTATCTTGAACTGATGATTGAATAGCAGCACCAATCATCCAGAAAGAAGCACAAACTAATAATGAAGCTCTTCTACCAAAAGGTTCTGAAACAAAAGTTGAAGCAATTGAACCAAAGAATGAACCTAATGACATAGCAGCAGTGATAAAACCTTGAATATCAGAACTTGGATGATTGAAATAGTTTTGATATTGATCAGTACCAATGAAGGCTGACATTGATGAGATATCAAAACCAAACATTAAACCAGCAATACATGAAATCATAGCGATAACATAAATATTTGAAATATTTGGAGTTCTATCTAAAAACTTTCTAAATCTTAATGCCACAGGCACTAATCTTTCTTCTAAACTCATTATTTAATTAAAATTATATTAATATTTATTTTTTCTATTAGAGAAATAAATAATGTAAAAAAATGTATAAGTACTTTTAAAAAAATTAAGGAAAATTAGCTTGAATTTATACTTTTCTTTATGAAACCAAAAAAACCAAAAAAAACTAGGAAAATTTCGAAAAACCTTATTGTGCTGTCCCCCAGACAATAACAACAAAAAAAAAAAAAAAATCAAAAGAAAAAAAAAAAGAGTAAGAGATTTTCAGATGTTTCAGGACGACATCGTAAGTGCAGGAACACTATACAGGAATAGCATGACAAAAAAGGTGTTTCATTAAAAATTTGTATCACCTGATAGGGTGACATGGAAAAATTAATCCATTAGCAAGAGTTAAAATTAACAACAAACTAATATAGTTGAAGTCAATTAAAGATTGAAGATAGTTATTTGTTAAATTCAAAGCAGAACGTGAAGAGGATTTCCTCAAGACCAAACCTAATTAGAAAATTTTGGAAAGCCAATGACGAAACTTTTTATGAATCGGACTCGCTGGTTAATCCATTGTAAGTTGCCGAACACGACAATGTGGGAAAATTAGCTAAGCTAAAATGTGGGTTTATTCTGGGGAAGCAAACGTTCATACAAGAGACACTGAGAGACACAAATAATTTTAAATATTTAAAAAATGGAAAAAAGAAATAATAATTTGGCCACTTATTTTAGGAATTATTTTTTGGTTAATACCGGCGAACACCTGTTTTAAACATAAAGTGAAAAAAATAATGGTATATACAGTGAAAGCTTTAATTTAAAACCATCTGATGTTTTCATGGGTGTGAGGAAAAATAACAGCAACCAGAATAGTGAGAAAGAGCGTGAGAAGAGAAAAACCTCTGAGTGACCTGCGCGCATCTGGAACAACTATGACTAAATGTCAAGAAATTTGTCAAATAGATTTTTCCATGGTACATACAGGATATCGAGTGAGGGTGCGACATCAATAACAAACAAAACCAGAAATAGAAAAATTAAGGTCTGATGTCGCAGAGTCTGTTTTTGGGTAACCTCATCTCAGAAAAATCAAGGAAGAATACTTTTTCAATAGGGACAGTTAAAATATCGTGAGAAATATTAGGAAAGAATTGGGGTGCAAGTGAGGAGAATTACCATCAAATTTTTTCAAACCAAATTAAGTAAGTATTCAGAAATATATAGAGAAATTTATAATGTGATCTTTAGCAAATGCCCCATTTTTTTACAAAGAAAAACTGAAGATTTTCGTCTCTTTCTTTTCCTTTTAATGTCGTCAGCCAGAAGCGTGAAAAATGAGAAGGCGGGGTATGGAAAAAAAGTTAAAACAATAACATTTCACTATAAACAGAAACATAACGGATATTAAAGGCATAAATCTAATAAGTCAAATTTAAAAGTTTAATACTACGTTACATCGGGTTTATACCGTTTAAGTGAAAAAATGTTGTGAGTTATCTCTATCTTTTGTCAGCTATACCTTAGATTAACAAACTTTTTTCAATAAACTTTCACTCCCCACCAATTACTACATATAAGGAAATTCAAACTAACCTAAAATCCCACAAATTTCTCTACCCATTCCGTTAATCTGGAGTACTTAGTCAAAATTTTATTAGTTCTAAATTGACCAATCCCAAGAAATCATTTCTAAAACCACCACCAAAAAAAGTCTATATAAAAAATATCATGGAATTAAATTTTTCCTGAAAACATGTACTATGACCTAACTATTTTTTTACACAAAAAAAATAAAAAATAGTCCTACGACATTTGAACTGTTTTAAGTCATCTGATGTAATTATTTAAAGTTTTTACACTACACGGAACTATTATTTTCCTTTGGTTGGTTGAAAATATCTCATCCAAAGGGGAGAATTTCAACAACCTGATTTTTTATGTTTACAACTTTATTTTTCACATTGTTGGTAGTTTAAAAAGTTGGGGTGATTTGGAGCGACGAAAATCTTGAAAACTTAAAGACTGAAAATATATTGAAGGATCTCAGATTTTTTTACTTTTATTTTTCTGTTTTTTTGCAACAATACAAATTTCATCTCATCTGATGGTTATACAACCAGGTCCAACGGATGTTGGTTATAATTATTATAATTATTATAATTATTATAATTATTATAATTATTATAATTATTATAATTATTATAAGTAGGATTTTAAACGGACAAAAAATAAAACGTTCTTAAAACTTAAATTAACTAAGAGAATAAAGAGGGAAAGGCTATTCTAATTTCAATCAAATTTCTAGACCTTATGAGCCAAGATCAAGATCTTTGCTCAAATTTAGAAATTTTTATTGTAATTCGGATTAATAAATATCATTATTGTCTTTCCCAATCATAATAACGCCCAATTGAAACAGAAAAAATATAAATCACTCTATTCTTTTGTTTAACTTGTTTAAATCTTTTAAAGTGATTAACTGGAATGTAGCGTTACAACAATTTTTTTAAAAAAATTAGTTAGATATGGTAATTTGTCGTTTTATTTAAACTGGGGTAATTTTAAATTGCCTATCAACCTATTGTAGATGCCTACCCCTTCCTCCAAAAGAAATATGTTAGACATATTTTTGACTTCGTATTAGTTTTATTATCAACAATATATTACTCATTTTTTTAAAAAAGATCAATCCCACAATCTTGACACATTTTATATTTAGTACACTATAACTTACTTTCATTTCAAGTGTCCAATCGCTTTTAATGTGTTCTATATAACCCTTCAACAACTACCAAAATTATTATTTTATTTTTTATGAACCTAAATTCTTTGGTTTAATCGGCTCCAATACCGATTTTTTCTTAATACCCCCCATCGATATATTTTCCCTCATAAACAAATATATGGGGCAAATTCAATATCCAACTTTTTAATTCTTTGTAATTTGTTGTCAAGAAGTACTCGATAATGAATTAGGTGATATTATTGAAGTTCAGTTTTGTTCGGATCAAAGTAAAACAAATTGAAAGTTAAAAAGGTAGAGATCTGACTGTCTAAAAGAAAAACACTCGATCCAACCGTTTAACCACGTGTAATTCAAAGAAGATATAACTAGTAGAGAATCATTTCAGCATTTTATTGAAAATCCCAAATTATTTTAGCACTATACAATTATAAGGACCCTTTTTGAATTAAGTCCCATTTCCGCACTGTAACGTAACATTTTTTGAATTTTTTTGTTTTCAGTGTGAGGTTTCTCAAGTTTAAGCAGTAAATGAATACTTAACTTTGGAACCATAAGTTTCGCCCTTTTTAACAATGACTTGTTTAGACCATTCAGGGTTATTGATAGCATCAACAAATCTAGCATTTTCAATACAGAATCCGCTTCTTGGCTCAAAATTTGGAGTATTTATACCAACACCAGTATAAAATTGAAATGATGGATCAGTTGTTTCAGCAGTAAATTTAATATTTGAATTTGGATGAGTTGCTTCAAAAACTGATTTTAATGGTAAATCTCTAGTATCAATACCACTTCCATTGGCATCAACAATAAAGCAATAATCAAACCAACAATCTTTATTAATTTCAGTTGGTTTAGTAATATCAGTATGAGATGGAACAATCTTACCAGTTGGTAATAAAGATTCTTTATCAACTTCTAATTGATCTGAAGTAATTGCTTTAACAATAGTACCATCAGTTGATGAAGTGTTTGAAATATTAAAATATGAATGATTGGTTAAATTGATAATTGTATTTTCAGCTGGTGAGGTTTCTAAATGTTTACCAATAAATTCAATACCAACAGAATCTTCTTCAATAGTATATTTAATAATACATTCAACATCACCAGGGAATCCATTATGACCATCAGCATCAACATAATTAAATTCAAAAGTATTGATTGTTTTACCATCCTTTTTAGATTGTTTAGCAATTGGACCAAAGAATATTTGTTTATCATAACCATCAAATCCACCATGTAAAGTATTTTTATTTTCGTTTGATTCTAAAGTATAAGTTTTATTATTTAATTGAAATTTAGAATTACCAATTCTATTAGCAACTCTACCAACGGTAGTACCAAAGAAAGGATTTGATTTTTCAATATAACGTTTTGGATCATCGAAACCACAAACGCAATTAATACCATTTTTAAGAACTTTTTGCATAATAGCACCTCTATTAGCTAATGAAACTTCAAAATTACTTTTTTCGAATTTAACAGTATGTAAACGATTTGAATAATCTGATTTATCATCATTAAAAATTTCCCATTTATAATTATCAATTGCAAAACCAAAAGGATTTTCAGTTGTCCATTTCCATAAATGAACACATGCATCTTCAATAGTTAACTCAGCTTCCCAATTTAATTCAGTATTTGCTCTAGTTGGATTAGCAGTTAAATTTAAAACATCACCTGCACGTCTACCAACAACTTCATAAGGTAAATCCCTACCAACAGCTTTACAAAATGCGTGATAAACATCAAAAACAGTTGAACCTTTACCAGTACCTAAATTCCATTCTCTATATAAACCTTTACCTTCATCTTTAGTTTTTTTCAAATAATTTAATGCTGCAATATGACCTTTTGCTAAATCAACAACATGAATATAATCTCTAATTGGAGTACCATCATGAGAATCATAATCATTACCAAAAATACTTAATTTTTCTCTTCTACCAACTGCAACTTGAGCTAAATAAGGTAATAAATTATTTGGAATACCTAAAGGATCTTCACCGATTAAACCTGATGGATGAGCACCCATTGGATTAAAATATCTTAAAATTGCTGTATTCCAATTATTATCAGATGTATAAATATCTTTTAAAATATTTTCAATCATAAATTTAGTTTTACCATATGGATTGGTTGGATCATTTGGACAATGTTCAGGAATTGGAATCATATTTTCAAATCTTGTTGCATCACCATAAACTGTTGCACTTGATGAAAAGACAATTGTTTTAACATTATTATTTTTCATAGCAGTTAATAATGAAATAGTACCAGTAATATTATTATCATAATAACTTAATGGAATTTTAGTTGATTCTCCGACAGCTTTTAAAGCAGCAAAATGAATAACACCACTGATTTTATAAGATTTAAAAATTTTATTTAATTCTTCAGTATCTTTTAAATCAACATTAAAAAATGGAATTTGTTGTTTAACAATAAATTCAATTCTTGCAACTGCTTCATAACTTGAATTACATAAATTATCGACAATAACAACTTTATAACCATGATTAATTAATTCAATTACTGTATGTGATCCAATATAACCAGCACCACCAGTGACTAAAATATATTCTTCTGACATCTTAATTGATTGATTCTTCTATACTTGTTTATCTTTGGAAAATAAATTGTTCTTAGTTTATTAAAATTGGTTTTCCTTCCAACGTTCTGTGATGAAAAAAAAAAAATAAGTCCTGGAAAGAATCTTGGAAATCTCAATTTATTTTATATCGCAATATGAATTATGCCCCTATGAGAAAAATCTGAGAAACTAAAGGTAAAGATGGAGATCTTTTAATAAAGTTCGTATTGAATTAGTTAAACAATAGTATAAACAAATGATCAAATATTAGTTGCTAATATTTAATATAATCATGTATATTGACAAACGTTGTTAGATGCACTTTAAATTGAATTTATAACGTTATTTATTGAAAAAACATGAATCCACCTCAGTACATCCATAGTTAAACAGTCCGAATTGTAACGTTACATCTGAGATCTGAAAAAATCTGATTTTTTGGTGAATTACACGTCCTACTTTAAGATTTTTTCCGGAGAAATTAAAATCTCCCTTGCATTTTTTTATTTTTTCATTAATTTCACACCATTCCCCGGAATTTCTTAATTCCTCCATAAAATCTGTCTTAAATGGATTCCTTTACACAGAAAAAGAAAATAGTTTCTCCATTCGTCAAGTGATGCAAAACCAATACAAAATAAACACTCACACAAAAAATAAAAATATTTATCACCAGTTCTTTTTTCTAATTAAACCTAAAGGATTAATTGATTTTTGGGGTGCATGATAAATGGCTGATCAATCCAATTGTAAGACATGGTGCTATTTTAATTAATTTAAAAAAATAAATCTAATAACTGGAGAATGTTAATACAACGTTACTTTTTCATCAGGTGGTGTTTAACTATGGGGGTAAAAACTAATTATAGGCTCATATAGCTATGCAGGTTTTAAATTAATTTCTATGATGAAAAAGACTCTCAGACTCTACGACATCTTTAATAAATTAGAAAAACCTGTTATAAAATATTTTCATAATTTATGTTTACTGTAAATCGCTTAAAATCAGGGCAAGCATAATCACGAATTTTGTAAAAAAATTTAAATGCCTAATCTAAATAGGAATTTTTTAAACGTTTTATAGGTCCAGATTCGACCAGATGATGTAACGTTACTTTTTGAAATTCAAATACTTGTAGTTTGTTAGAGATGACTGGAAATTTATTTTAGGTGAGATTAACTGTGAAGAATAATTAGGAGATTTTTTTTCGTTATGAGATTTTTGATCTTAAACGTTAAATAGTGAGAAATTCTCAACTTTTTTTTTTCCTACATTTTATTTTTCAGAAATAGTAATATCAAAATAAAAAAATAGAATATAATACTAATATTACAATGGGAGATATACCAGTTTATAAAGATTTATCATTCTATTCCAACTCTGAAAAAGCTAATGTTAGGTTCGATAATTTATTAAATCAATTTTCTAAAAATTTTGGTAAATTTGAATTTATTGCTAGAGCCCCAGGTAGAGTTAATTTAATCGGAGATCATATTGATTGTTCATATTTTTCATCATTACCAATGGCCATTGAAACTGATGTTGTTGCCATTGCTAATACTACTGATGATTTATCAGTTAATCTAATTAATTTAGATCCAAAATATAATAAAACAACTTTTAAATTACCTGAAAATAATGAAATTTTAACTATTGATAAATCAATATTTAATTGGTCAAATTATGTTAAATGTGGATTTTTAGTGGCTCAAAAATTTTTAAAAGAAAATCATCCTGAATTTGCAAATTTTAAAGGTCTTAATATTATTTATGATGGTACTGTTCCAACTGGTGGTGGTTTATCATCATCTGCTGCAATTAGTGTTTGTTCAGCTTTATTATTTTTAAGATCTCAAGGTTTAACTAAAATTACTAAAAAAGATTTAACTGCAATTACTGTTGTTAGTGAACATTATTTAGGTGTTAATACTGGTGGTATGGATCAATGTGCTTCAATTTATGGTGAAAAGGGTAAAGCTTTATTAGTTCATTATAAACCAAATTTATATGGTGAATTATTTAAATTCCCAACAATTAAACCTCATGATATGGTATTATTAATTTCAAATACTTTAGTTGAAGCAAATAAATTTGAAACTGCACCAATTAATTATAATTTAAGAGTTGTTGAATTTGCTGTTGCATCAGAAATTTTAGCTAAAAGAGAAAATTTAACTTTAACTCAAGATAGTAATTTAAGTACTGGAACTTTAAAAGGTTTTATTGATAATTATTGTGAAAAAAAATTAGGTTGGGATCATTGGGATGGTCATAATATTGAAAATGGTATTAAACTTCTTAATAAAGGTTTAGAATTAGTTGAAAATTTATTTTCTGATGAAGAAAAAGATGGTCTTACAACTGAACAAGCTGCTAAAGCTTTAGATATTTCAGTTGAACAATTTACTGAAAGATTTTTAACTAAATTTAATGTTAGATATGAAAAGTTAAAATTATATAAAAGATCAAAACATGTCTATTTTGATTCATTAAATGTTTTTAAAGTGTTAAAGCTTTTATCATCTCCAACAACTGATTTCTTAAATGATTTAGGGTCAATATTAAATGATTCTCAACAAACTTCAATTGATAATATTCAAAATTCAACTACTGAAATTGAACAAGTTTGTAAAATTGCATTATCAAATGGTTCTTATGGTTCAAGAGTTACTGGTGCTGGTTGGGGTGGTTCAGTTGTTCATGTTACCACTAGTGACAAAATCGATCATTTATATAAATCGTTAGCTGATGATTATTATAAAGTTAAATTCCCAAATATTAAAAAAGATGAATTAGAAGCTGCTTTAGTTATTACTCAACCTTCAGCTGGTGCTTCATTACTTGAATTATAAATTATCTATGACAAACAGATATAATTTAGAGGGGCATTAATTTGTGCAAAATAAAATGAATATAAAAAATGGACATACTAAAAGACGTTCTTTCTCTATATGTCTCTTATCTCTCATAAATGAGTTCCAATCTTGGAAAAAAGAATCTCAGATCTGAAAAAAAAGTTTTACGAAACCACACCACCAATGAATATGGAAACAGGTGGTGGTGAAGGTGGTGAAGCGGGTGAACATCTACATGAATATGGATCTGGGTATATGAATTATTTTCCAATACATAACTCATTACCTACAGTTGATATACAGGTCGCTTCAACTTTAGAAAAGGATAAAGAATGGTTAGAATTTAATGATGAATTTTTTAATTCTAGTGCTCCACAAGTATTTGATTTATCACATTTCCCTGAATTACAAGAATTTTCAAGTTCAAGACATCATAGTGTCGGTGTCGTTGGACTTGGTGGAAATGGTAATAATAATCATAATTATATTGGAAATCACCAAAATGAAATTCATGAAATTGAATCAATAACTGATTCGGTCACAGAATCATATAATGAATCAGATATAAATCCTGAAATTAGAGCAAATGATAAATATTCATCATTACTACCTATTTTCCAATGGAAATTACTTGAATGGAAAGATTCAACTAGGTATCAACTTTCAAAAGTTCAAAGAAGAGCAAAATTAGGTGTGTTTTTAAGAGAACATATTATTTATTCAATTGAATTAAAACCTTATTTAGAAAATAATATTGATCAATTTGATACTGGAATGAGAAAATTGTTAGATAAGATAATTGAAAAGAAATTAAATTTAAAATTAATTTTTTTCATTGCTGAAAATGGTTATAATGGATTATTAGAATATGTAACTAATTATTTTACTTGAGTATATTTTAAGTTTTGTTAGTTGTAATAAGTTTTTCGATTTAGCATTTTATAACTTCTTGCATTGTTGTTGTTTGTTAGCATAGGATAGGATTAGGGTAGATTAAGGTAAAATAGAGATATAGTATAATATATTACATTGGAATTTTCTTAGTTCATTTTAGCCTTGGATTCTATTAGAGGGCCATCAGTCATTGAATGAGTGTCTATTGGTTCTTCACTTATAGCTTTAACTAGGTAGAATACAGAATAGAGTCTCATACAATAGGTACTTCTTCTAATGTTAGATGTAAAAGAATATCAGAAGCGGGTTTTTTGGCTATAAAGTATGTCATTTTGAAAATTCTTAAAACTTGACCTCAGAATCTGAACTTTTGGTAGAATGTACCCTAGATGTCCAATAACAATATTAATTTAGAAATTTTAAAAAAATAACTCAACAACTCTCTGAAATTGGATATTTACCGACAATGTCTGTGAGACCATCGATTTTCATATTTTTTTCAACGTGCTTCGTTCCTCATGGCCCAATGGTTAAGGCGTGTGGCTACGATTTCAATAGTAGCAGGAACCACAAGATTCCAGGTTCGAGTCCTGGTGGGGAAGCACTTTTTTTGAAAATTTTAGAAATTGTTAATTCTAAGGTGATTTGTTTTTTTTTTAATAAGTTGTACTTTTCTGAATAGCTACTCTATATGTTTTTTTCCTCTTGAATAACTCAACTCTTCTGTAGTTAATAAATTATTCCATTTTTATGGGGAGGTGTTTCTTGATCCAAATTCATTCAGATCTGATTCAGTGAGGGAAAAAACAAAAAAAAGTCTGAGGAACGAGAAAGAGGTTAAAAGATGAAGATTTATTCAATTTATATACTAAATAAAGCAGGTGGGCTAATATATCAAAGAGATTTTAATCCTGGACTTAATCGACTTACTGTTAATGATTACTTAGTGTTGGCTGGTACATTACATGGAGTTCATGCAATTACATCAAAATTTACAAGTCTGATTAAAGAAGATAAAGAAAGTGAAACAATGATAAATTCTAATATTATTAGTAGTGGTAAACTGAATAATCCCAATACTAATAAGACGGGGCTTCAAAGTATTGAAACAGATGAATTTAATTTATATATACAACAAACATTAACTGGGATAAAATTTATTATAATTGCCACACCTATAGTTACGAATAATTTATCAATTGGACAATTAAATAATGAATTAGAGATTATTAAAAATTTCTTTAAACAAATTTATATATTGTATTCAGATTATGTATGTAAAGATCCATTCCATAATTTAGAAATGCCAATTAAAAATCAATTATTTGATACAAAATTAGTTGAATTAATTAATTGATTTAGCCCATCATTTAAATCAATTTTTGGTTCCCAACCTAATGTTTTTAATTTATTATAATTAATTGAATAACGTGAATCATTATAATTCCTATCTTTGATAAATTGAAATTTTAAATCATTTTCCTTACCCATAATCTTAGAAATTAATTTTACGAGCGATAAATTATCAATTTCAAAATCACAACCAATATTGAAAACTTCACCAATTAATGAATCATATTTTGTCCATATTAATTGAATTGCATTTATAAAATCTTTAATATATAAATATTTTCTTCTATTTAAACCATTACCATGTATAGGAATTATTTCATTATTTTTAATTCTTAGTATTGTTAATGGAATAATTTTTTCAGGGTATTGATTTGGTCCATAAATATTATTAGCTCTAACTATTATAATTGGTAAATTATAAGAATACTGATAAGATTTTATAATTAAATCTATTGAAGCTTTTGTTGCAGCATAAGGATTTGTTGGATTTAAATTACTTGATTCTGAAACATCTTCTTCATTTATATTTTGTTCACCATAAACTTCATCTGTTGATATATGAATAAACTTTGGTTCATAAGGTAATGATCTTACAACTTCTAATAAGTATTGAGTACTTAAAATATTATTTGTTGTAAATTCTATAGGCAGTTCAAATGATCTATCAACACAACTTTCAGCAGCAAAATTAAAAATTGTAGAAATCTTATAACAAGTTAATATTTCTTGTAGTTTATTAAATTCTTTGGAAATATCAATTTTAATAAATTCAATCTTATCAATTGGTAAATTATTTAAATTTGAAGCATAATTTAGTTTATCTAAACAAATTATTTTAAATCTATTTAGTTTAACTAAATAATGTATAAAATTTGAACCAATAAACCCAGCACCTCCTGTAACTATAATAACTTCTTCTTCTTCACTTGTCATTTTAATGTGTATCTATGTATATCTATATGCTTTATATAATATGAAAATATATAATTCTTATAAAATAGAAAAGTGTAATTTTTATAAAATGGAAAATGTGTGATGTTTTTAATAATCTTACAGACTTTTATAAAAGTCTCACATTATTTTATATAGTGATGAGCTCAGGAGACTTGCCGCACTATTGAAACCCCGTAAAATGCAACGTTACAGTTTCAAAAACGCAACTACTCCAGTGCACCCATATTTAAGAATGATTTTCAGAAAAAAAAATTGAATCTGATATCATCCATGTTTATTATTTATTAAATGACTTTATTAAAAGAAATTAAACGGAATAATCTACTTTGTTTTAGCCACGTTGAAGCAAGTTATGTGAAATTAGGTTAATGCATGAATAACAATATACATGAAATAAATGATGTTATTATTGTTATTATTATTTCATGATTTATTCAATTTTAAAGAATTAATCCATAGGATATTTTTCTGCTTACCCTTTAATTTAGTACTAGGGTCTTAGAACTAAGACACTCTAAATTGGTGCGAATGAGATTTTCTTTAGTACCAGAGATAGAGAGAGATAATACAAGAGATTTAACAAACTAATTGTTCAATTGAAAACTAATTTTAAATATAAACTATTAATTTAGCTCATTATTACAATTGCTATTTTAATCATTTCAATATTTATTGTTTTCATTATTTATTTTCTTTTACTTGGAAATGGTTTGTATAATTTCCTGTTTTAAAAGGTATTTATTTAAATTTTTAACTATGAGAAAGTCTAGTGGTAAAAAGTCGTCAGAGTGAGAAAAACCTCAAGATATGTGAAAAAAAAAAAATACTCTGACTTGGTAAAGGAACAAGGAAAGGAAAAATTTTAGAAAAAAAAAACTATTTAAACAAGCCAACTTTACTGGAAAAATGAAATTTGAACTACAGAATTTATTAACTGATAATTCAGAGAATAATATTTCAAGTTTAAATAATAATAATAATAATAACAGTAACGGTAACAACAGTAACAGTTATTATAAATTTCCACATAAAGCTATGACTCCAAAATTTGATTTTACTGATCATTCTCATAGAAGATTTAATCCTTTAACTGATAATTGGGTTTTATGTTCTCCTCATAGAACTAAAAGACCATGGCAAGGTGCTAAAGAAGAAATTAAAAAACCAAGTTTATTAGAATATGATGAAAAATGTTATTTATGTCCTGGTAACGTTAGGGCAACTGGTGATTCAAATCCAAAATATGATAATACTTATTATTTTTTAAATGATTATCCTGCTGTTAAATTAGATCAACCAGATTATACTGACGGTGATGATGAAAAATCAACTTCATTAAAAAGTAGATTAATGAAAACTCAAGGTATTAAAGGTAAATGTTATGTTTTATGTTTCTCACCACATCATGGTTTAAGTTTACCATTAATGAATATTGAATCAATTAAAAATGTTGTTTCATTATGGCAATCATTATATAATAAAATGAATGAAGAAGCAATTACTGGTGTTGCAAATCATAAATATATTCAAATTTTTGAAAATAAAGGTATTGCAATGGGTTGTTCAAATCCTCATCCTCATGGTCAAGCTTGGTGTTTAGATGTTGTACCAACCGAAGTTTCGAAAGAAATTGAAAATATGAATAAATATTATGAAAAAAATAATAGTCATTTATTAGGTGATTATGTTGAATTAGAATTACAAGAAAAGGAAAGAATTGTTGCTTTAAATGATTCATTTATTGTTGTTGTTCCATATTGGGCTTTATGGCCTTTTGAAACTTTATTGATTTCAAGAACTCATTTAAGATCTATAAAAGATTTTAATGATAAACAAAAGGAAGATTTAGCTGCAATTCTTAAAATATTAACAGTTAAATATGATAATTTATTTAATACTTCATTCCCTTATTCAATGGGTATTCATCAATCTCCATTTGATAATTGTTCTCATGAAGAAAAAGATAATTCTTGGTTCCATATGCATTTTTACCCTCCATTATTAAGATCTGCCACTATTAAAAAATTCTGTGTCGGTTTTGAAATGTTAGGTGAAGCTCAAAGAGATTTAACTTCTGAACAAGCAGCTAAAAGATTACAAGATTTATCTGGTGATGAACATTATTTGGGTAGTAGGTAAATAAATATAGAATAAATTAATTAATAAACCAAATATTTGAGTATGAATTAAGTGAGAGTGTTAAAGAAGTAGCGATTGAAGATCATACAATAAGAGTATTGTAGCATGAATAGACAATAATGATAGAAGTCTCTTAAATCAAGCCTCTTTATATGTCCCTTTATTTTTCTCCTTCTCTATCTTCTCACCCTCCGATATTTTTCTGTTGATCT
This sequence comes from Yamadazyma blattariae, assembly GCA_030581595.1. Lineage (NCBI taxonomy): Eukaryota > Fungi > Ascomycota > Pichiomycetes > Serinales > Debaryomycetaceae > Yamadazyma > Yamadazyma blattariae. Next base: position 353,999 of record JAKTTU010000002.1, on the reverse strand, counting down.
CTGAGCTTATCTTATCGCCAGGTGCGAGCCGAAATTTAGTAAGAAGCGAGCAGAGAACAAATACTGTGTGAGAGATGAGATGCGAAAAAAATTTAAAATTCAATGTCAGATTCAATTGATACAGGAGATAATTTAGACTCTACTATAGAGATCAAACCTCCATTAGATACAAGAATAGGAAAAGATGATCCATTCGTTTTCGGTCAAAGATATTTAAATAATAAAGAAGAAGTTTTCAATCATAACGCATGGGATAATGTAGAAATGGATCCTGAGCAAATTGAAATGGCTAAAGAATTAATTTCAAAACAAATTGAAAATCCAGTTAATGAATTTGAAAAAAAATTATACAATGAAAATCCTGCTAAATATTGGGATATTTTTTATAAACATAATAGAGAAAATTTTTTTAAAGATAGAAAATGGTTACAAATTGAATTCCCATCATTATATGAAGTAACTAAACTGGATTATAAAAAACCTACCACAATTTTAGAAATTGGTTGTGGTGCAGGTAATACATTTTTCCCGGTATTAGAACAAAATAGTAATCCAAATTTAAGAATTTTTGGATGTGATTATCTGAAAGTCGCTGTTGATTTAATTTTAAATAATGAAACTTTTAAAGAAAATCATGAAAAGGGTATTGCTTATCTGTCAGTTTGGGATTTATCAAACGAAGAAAATATTTTACCTGATGATATGGAACCAAATTCTTGTGATATAATTATAATGGTTTTCGTATTCCTGGCATTACATCCAAACCAATGGGACAATGCAATTAAAAATTTAACAAAAGCTTTAAAACCTGGTGGTAAAATATTATTTCGAGATTATGGAAGATATGATTTAGCTCAAATAAGATTTAAAAAGGGTAGATATTTAGAAGATAATTTTTATGTCAGAGGTGATGGTACAAGAGTTTATTTCTTTACTGAAGAAGAATTAAGAGAAATTTTTACTAAATCAGGTCCATTTAAAGAAGAAAAAATTGGAACTGATAGAAGATTGTTGGTTAATAGAAAGAAGCAATTAAAAATGTATAGAATTTGGTTGCAAGCGGTTTTTAGTTTGTAAATAAGATATTTAAAAAAGGGTTGGTTGTTATTTTTTTTTTTTATTCTCTTGTACTTTTTCTCTCCTTATTCATCTAACTACGTAATATACAAGTGGACAATATTCTTCTCTTTCATTCTATTACAAGGTACAAGAAATCATCTGAATACTTAAACATTCTCCATAACTCTAGTCCTCCTACATTATTATCAATTTCAACACCTTGAATAAATACATTACCATCATTTAATTTTTCAGTTATTTCATTAAATTTATCATCAACTGGGATTTGTAATATTTCAATATTATCTTTATATACAAGTTTTAAAGGAATTTTATCAACCTTTGATTCAATTTTTTTATAAATTTTATCAAAATCATTAAAATTACTAGTTTTTATTGAATTCCAAAATAATTCGGTATCATCTTTACTTAAATTCATTATTTTTTTACAATTCAGCTGATATATTGTATTACTTTGTTTTAATTGATTAAAGTAATTATCCATAATTGATTTATCGTAATTAATTGATTCATCAGGGTACTTATTTAAAAATGGTATTAAATTTGATGGATATGGTTTACCATGATTGAAAGTTAATTTCCATGGATCAGGATTAAGTGTTGATGGCTTATGTAGTAAATCATATAAGAGTCCAAGTGGATATTGCCATTTAATTGGTTCGTTATTATAAGTTAACCATATAGGTTCATTGATATCTTCAAAATTTTTAAAATAATCAGTTATTGATTCGAAAAAAATTGGTAAATATGAATTTCTATGTATTTCAAGTAAATATTCAATTGGTGGTTCATGGGGTAATTCAATTATTAAATTAATAGATCCGTTTCTAACTTTATCTCTAACTTCTAACTCTAACTCCATATTACAGTTTTTTTTTTTTATTATCGCGACTTTGTATCATTTCTATAGATAGGATAGAAAGAAAGAAAGATATAGATAGAGAGAATTCATTTTATGCTTCATTTCCTATATACTCTCGTTAATCTTTTTTTTTAAATCATTCCTATTTAGTTAAATCCTTCAATTCAATCAGGTCGTATTGTTCATGATCTTCGAATGGATTATAATTTTTTGTTGGTTGTACTTTATAATCATGTAGTCCAGTTTCAAACGTTTCCATTCTATATCTATGAGGTAATGGTGAATAAGTATGTTGATTAACAACTTCTAATGCTTGTTCTGTTGTTAATTCATGTTCTTTTAATGTACCCAATGAACCTGAAGTGTTTTTTCTTGATATTTTATTACTAGACATTTTTTTATTCAAATGTCTTACTGAAGAATTTCTTGATAAACTTTCACCTAGTTTTCTTAATTTAGAGGCTTCTTTATCTTTATAATTCATGAAAAGTTTATCATTACCATAATTATCGTATTCATCTTCGACGTCATCATACCCAAGTTCTTCTTCTTCTTCAGGATTAAATTCAGTTGAATTATCTAATTCTTCATCACTTGATTCATATAATTTTTTATCTCTTGGTCTAATACTATCAGTACTTATACTACTTTCTTCATCGCCAGTGGAAGAACTACTAAAACTTTTAGCACTTTTAGAAGTTTTCAGTCTATAAATACCAGTTCCTCTACTAATATTCCTATTACGGAAATCACCTGGTCTCTGATATGCAGTAAATTCATCTTCAGGAGGATTTGAACACCAAATTGGAAGTATCCAACTTAACATTAATAAAGCTGAACAACCAAATCCAATCCATAGAAGCAGGAACCATAAATTACCCATCTGAACATTTATACCAAAAGTTCCTAAACTATCATAAACATCACATTTTGTATCAATTATCATTGTTGTTATTAATCCACCTCCAATTGCAATACTAAGAAAATTTATAACAGAAACTCCGGTAACCATATGTAATAAAAATTGTGGTAAATGACTTAGATCTTTGGATTCACCTTTATTATTATAAAGGACATATTGAAATAAAATTAAACCACCAGTTATTATACAATTTAAAATTATTGTAACTGGAACAATTCTATAAGTTGAAGTTAATCTATCAGCAACTTTATTATAATGAGAATCATCATAAGATCCATCAAATGCATAAGCTAAAACTCCTTCCATACCATAATTTTCTAAAGTTTGTCTATATTGAAATATAGCTCCTAAATTTGCAGATTTTGTACATTTTAATTTATCATTATGTTTAATATATTTTACATCACCTTTACCATTATCTTTAGTGGTAATATTATAATCACCTAAACAATGACTCCATAATGAAATAAGATAATATTGAGGTGAATTAGCTACTTGTTCTTGAGCATATTGAGTTAAAATTGTAATTTCACTATTAGTTAATGATGAATCAACTGGTAATTGACCATTTGCTTCATTTTCAAGATTTGATTGTGAAACTGAATTTCTTAAAGATTCATAAATCCCCTTTGATACATCTAAATGTGAACAATTTACTCTTGCAATATGAAATTTTATACTAAATAATGGTCCAATAATTGTTAATAAAATAACCAAGAATGAAATAATCGTCATAGAAAATCTAAAAATTTGTAAAACTCTAGCTTCAACAGTTAAGTTAACAAAAGCACCTATTATACTTCCATTAGGATCAAAGATCTTCATAGTTTCCAACCTTTCCAACCTGTTTACTCAGTCTCTGAGATATATTTTTATTTGAAGGGGCTGATGGTTAAAAAAAACTTAACATCGCGACTACTTACATTAAGACCGTAAATTTGACATCAGCCTATCTCTTAAAATAGACTATTCTAGACCTAAAGATAAAGAAATAAATAGAAGTGATGATAATTAAAGAGAAAAGACCTATTCAAACAAAACAATATATATTACAAATTCCCTAAATCATTAAAATTGCTCATTAAAATTCAATTTACCACCAAAAGGTAAATTTGAATTGACATCACCTCCATTATTACCTCCTTCATTAATTTTATAATCATTAAATTCCATATCATCATCAAATTTTCTCTTATTTTTATTATTATTATTCATTGGTAATGTAACTGGAGCAAATTGTGAATGATTTTTTTCCCATTCAGAAATACTTGAAGTTGATTCAAATGTTGAAAATCTGTTAGTTAATTGAGGTGGTTGTTCAATATGATTTGGTAATGGCATTCTTCTGGTGGAAGGGTTAGTGGCAGGATTTGGATCTTGATAATCAATATTATAAGTAACATTATTTGATTGATTGAATCCTTGGAATGTATTACCTGGAACGTTATAACCTTCAGCTACTGCTTTTCTAATTCTCATCCCCATAGAAGCTAAATGATTTTCTTGTTCAGTTCTTGTATCCGGTTGGACAGTAGAATGCATGGATCTTTTATATGAAGTCATTTTCTTTGGATCGATTAATCTATGAAAGTCTGGTACTTAGGCAATAGATAAAACTATTGGTGCTTATCTTGTCAACTTGGTCAAATAAAATTTTCTTTGCTGTGAGAACCCTGAGAATTTTCTTACTCGACCTCACACCAAAATCTGGTTACTATAACAATCATATGGTGGTTATTGAAACTTGTATGAAAAATATGACTGATTGTGTTTGATCTGATTTGGTATATATTTAAGAGATGTTTGATGATTGCTACTATGTGAAAGTTCACGTCTTTTTACAAGATATTTACACGTCTTATTATATTGTGCCATTATTAGTACTCTATAGGTCAAAAGAAAACTGATTTATTAGTAGCTTATACAACGTAAATGTTCAGTTCTATCTTGGTTCTTATCCTGGCTTCTTATCCTGGCTTCTTATTCTGGCTTCTTATTCTGGTGGACTTTACCTGTGATCTGGTTGAAAGACCTCTGTATCCCATATTTTTCGAACAAACAAAAGAAAAACATTTAAACTGTCACAGCTATTAACTCCCTTCTATTAACCATTATCTATTCCTGTATTCTTATACAAAATCTTGTAAAGATCTCAAAGGGAATTTGAAGGTTTTACCGAATCTGAAAGTTTCACCGAATCATTATCTAAAAGATTACCGCAGTTAATTTCTGTTTTAACTCCAACTGACCCCGTGACTTGGGTCAAATACTCTAATGGAAAGTAATAACGTAGAATAATGCGTATATAAATCTTTGTCAATTTCCAGATTGTTGGAAAAAACTTATAAAACATTCAATATTGAATCAATATTAATCAATATTAATCAATATTAATAAATATTAATAAATATGACAATTAATTTTAATATTTCATCAAAGGAAACTCAAGAATTTGAGTCAAATTATTCTGCTCATAATTATCATCCATTACCAGTTGTTTTCTCAAAAGCTAAAGGTGCAAAAGTTTGGGATGCGGAAGGTAAAGAATATTTAGATTTCTTATCAGCTTATTCTGCTGTTAATCAAGGTCATTGTCATCCAAAAATTATTGAAGCTTTAGTTGATCAAGCTTCAAAATTAACTTTATGTTCAAGAGCTTTTTCATCTGATGTTTTTGGTGTTTATGCTAAATATATTACTGAATATTTTAATTATGAAATGGTTTTACCAATGAATACTGGGGCTGAAGCTGTTGAAACTGGTTTAAAATTAGCTAGAAGATGGGGTTATATTAAAAAGGGTATTCCAGAAAATGAGGCTATTATTTTATCAGCTAAAGATAATTTCCATGGTAGAACTTTAGGTGTTATTTCAATGTCAACTGATCCTGATGCAACAACTAATTTTGGTCCTTATTTAGCAGGAGTTGGTCCTCAAATTCCTGGTGAACCAAAAGGTACCATTTTAAGATATGGTGAAATTAGTGATGTTGAATTAGCTTTTAAAAATGCTGGTGATAAAATTGCTGCTATTTTATTAGAACCAATTCAAGGTGAAGCTGGTATTGTTGTACCTCCACCAGATTATTTAACTAAAGTTCAAGAATTATGTAAAAAATATAATGTTTTATTAATTTGTGATGAAATTCAAACTGGTATTGCTAGAACTGGTAAAATGTTATGTTATGAACATTCTCCAAATGTTAAACCTGATGTTGTTTTATTAGGTAAAGCTATTTCTGGTGGTGTTACCCCGGTTTCAGCTGTTTTATCTTCAAAAGAAATTATGTTATGTTTAGAACCAGGTTCTCATGGTTCAACTTATGGTGGTAATCCATTATCTTGTAGAGTTGCAATTGCTGCTTTACAAGTTGTTAAAGATGAAAATTTAGTTGAAAGAGCTCAAACTTTAGGTAAATTATTAACTGATAAATTAAATGCTTTAAGAGAAAAATTTGGTGGTATAATCTCTGAAGTTAGAGGTAAAGGTTTATTATCTGCAATTGTTATTGATGAATCAAAAACTAATGGTAGAACTGCATGGGATTTATGTTTAATTATGAAAGATCATGGTGTTTTAGCTAAACCAACTCACGATAATATTATTAGATTAGCTCCTCCTTTAGTTATTTCTGAAGAAGATTTATTAAAAGGTGTTGAATGTATCGAAAAATCATTAATTGAATTACCAAATGCTCCAAAAGGTCATCATTAAATTATTTAGGTCTATTCTTGTATAAAAAGTTAATAAAACGTATAAAATTAAAAAAAAAACTATTTGTACCTACTATTAGAGTAAAGTTGTTAAAAAATAAAAAATCTATATTTCGATCGCAAATTAAATGATATTTTGTTACATGTAATAGGGTAGGGTATATTAAATATGGGTATATATGCATGTGAAAACCCACCTATTCTTCTTCATCGTTTTCATCTCTTTCAGCGGTTGTATGACCTAAAGCAGCTAAACGTCTTGCCCTTTCAACTTCAGTTTCTTGAATATCAGAATCAACTGAAGCATCGGAATCTTCAGTATCATCAGAATCATATTCAGCATTATCATCATCAACTTCTTCGTATTCGGAATCTTCTTCTTCTTCCTCTTCATCATCTTCATCTTCTACGTGATGTTCTTTGATAGTTGGAATTGGCATTTGAGTAGTTGAGTTGTCTCTATTAATTAATGCATTATTAAGATGATTTTCAAGTTTCTTCTCAATGGTTGTATTCTTTAATGCATCACTACCAGAATCAAAATCTGGGGTTAAAATTGGGGTATTGTTCTCTAAATCCAGTGAAGGTGGTTTAGTTATTGTATTACGTCTTATACCAACAAATGATAATGCTTTATTAACAACTGAATCAGATCTAGCTCTTTTACCACTACTTGCATGACGATTAACTTTATAACGCCTAATAATATCACCATCTTCATTTTCAATTAAGATAAGATCATCAATTTGATGTGCATAAACTTTAGTTTGATTAGGATCATTTTTCTTATAAAATGCTTTTCTACTACCACTAGCTGTTGAAATTCTATCAGTAAAATCATCAATATTATTAGGAGCATGAGCAACTTTTTCATCTTCAGTTGATCCACTATTTGAAGAATATTGTGATAAATGACGATTTAAGGATTCCATTGAATGAAGACTTAAATTTTCTTCATCGTTAGGTTCATTAATTCTTGGTACTTTAAATTTATCCTTTTTGTTTTGAACTTGAGATGGAACTCTAATACTAGTTCTTGAAAATTTATCTGATTTATCGATTTTAATTGATTTAACTGGTAATGTTTCAATGATTTCACCAGTTTCGTCTTCAATAATAATTTGATCACCTTCTTGAAATGCTGTCGTACCTTCATTAGTCGTTTCACCAGCAGCTCTTTCACTCGATTCGGGAGATTGAGTATTTTCAGTTTCATTAATTTCTTGTTGTTGTTCATTATTAGTTATTTGATCATCTTTATTACTCACTAAATCAGAAGTTGTTGCAGGTCCACCTAATTGTAAAAATTGTGATGCGGGTCTATGTCTTGGTGCATCATCATCTAAATTAGGATTTTCAGTTGTATGACTTCTTGAAATTGTTTTAATAATTTGACCTGGACCCATTCTCTTTTTTCTCTTTTTTAATTTTTTATTCTTTCTTTTAGCTCCTCCAGCTGGTCTATATTTAATACCACTTGTTTCAACGGTATCATTTCTATCTAATGCCACACCATTTTCTGAACCTTTTAGAGTAGTTGCTTCACTATCAACTCTATGTAATGAAAATGATGTAGTAGTTCTTTCTAATTTTTGTAAACGTGTTAACCAATTACCACTTTGTTCATTTTGATTAGTGAAAGTCATTGTAATTGCCATTCTATTTAATCTTTTACCTAATGTTAAAACTGCAACTGATGAACCGTGAACAACAATTGATGTAATGACAACAAAATTAACTATTGGCCATAATGCATTTAATAAATGATAATGAGGATAATGTGTTTCAGCATCGTCATCTAATCCTTCTGAATGTAGATGAAAATGTTCTTCTAAATCTCTACGAGCTAAAATTACCGCAAATATAGCTCCAACACCAATTGGACCAAAATGACCACAAAAGAAAGCTTCTCTCCAAGATTTTAAATCAGGTGTAAAAGGTTTTAGTGATACAACTGCTGGTAACCTTCTTAAAAATATAACTACAAATGCCAACACAATTAATCTCCAAATATCTAATCCAAAAGTTGAATTATTAAAATCTTCCCATGGAATAATTGCTCCAAAATAAACAAAAAATGCTAAATTAATAATTAAATCAATAACTGTTGAAACATGAGATTCTTCAGTTTTTCTGGCAAAATCACCATTCCATCCAAATGCTGTACCAGCAGCGAATGAAACTAATAAATCATCAACTCCTAAAACAGACCCAAAACCTGCTGAATTAAATGCTAAAAATACAAAAAATGCTAAAAATGATTCTCTATCAATTAAATTTCTTCTTTCAGCAAATGCAACTAATTTTCTTAAAACATAACCTAATACAGTTCCTAAAACAATACCAAACAAACATTGATATAAAATAGTTATTAAAATCCAATCTTTAACGATTTCACCTGCATTACCAGGATGAATTAAAATATTTAATGATAAGAAAATAAATGGGAATGCCATACCATCATTACAACCAGATTCAGCTGATAATAAATTTCTTAAATGACCAGGAACTCTTTCAGCAAACTTACCTTTACCAACAACAGCAGCAGCTAAAACTGGATCAGTTGCAGTAACACAAGCACTAACTAATAATGCTTCACCAAATGTAAAATGTGGTATTAAAACCCAAATAAATAATCCAACTATTAACCAACCTGCTGTCATAACTGGTAATAAGAAAATAGCCACTGATAACCAATGTTTTTTCATATATTTTCTTGGTAATTCTACTGCCACTGCAACAATTTGAACACATAAAACAATTCTACTTATTTCTAATGTAATAACTTCAGAATTCCCCCATGATAAAGGATCAAACCAATTCAAACAATGTGGTCCTAGTATTAAACCAGCTATTGTGGCTACGGTAGCTTCACCTATATATAATTTTTCTTTAACAAATAATGAGACTAATGAAAATAATGTACTGAAAACACCAACACAAGCATAAGCTATATGAGGATCTGTTAACTAAAAACATTAATGTTAGTATATTTATGGAATTATAAGATAATTTCAAGGAATGATATCTTATCAGAAATGTTAAATCTACCATAAGCTTTTAATTTGTTGAAATGGCTAAGAATTAATAAAACTTTGATTAGCCACAAACCAAACAAACAATTAAAAAACAATAACAATATGATCTGTACAAAAATAAATGAAAGCTCACTTTAGTAGACTTATAACATAGGTCTTATACTGATATAAACCCTATTATATTCACGACATACCTCTAGTTGAGACCAGACCATTATAAATTATGTCCGTTCGAAATAAATGACAAGAAAATATCCAGAAGGGTCTCAAATTTCTGATCTTTTTCATTTGAGAATATATGCTTAAGCGAGATGAGAGAATATATCTTTAGATATAACCACTAGTAATTTATTTAAAACTATTAATAACTAGTTCCAAAATATACTATGTAACTAGTGGTTATTGAATTGTATATTTGATTTTCATTAGAATAATTTGTTTCTTGGTAATTTAAAAATCATAGTCAGTACCCTAACAAAAAAGTGTGGATCTTTTCTTTGTTTTTTAATAAAAATATAGTTTTTTTTTAACTATATTTTTTCCTCTTATCTTTGAATGTTAATAAAGTAACAGTAACATACTTGAATAACTAGATTACTTATCCCTATGACACGTACTCTTTTTTATAAAGGTTTTGACTTCGATCATCATATACCAACTTTAGATACACTTATAAAAGAGAGACTGAGAATTTTACCAATCTTTTGAATCTCAATTTCTTAAATTGACTAAACATAAATTCAATGACAGGTAAAGATGACAAAGGGATGTGGATTATAGGCTATGGTTCATTGATATTCAAACCACCACCACTATATCTCTTTAGAGTTACAGGTTATTTGGAAGGTTACATTAGAAGATTTTGGCAATCATCTTCAGATCATAGAGGTACACCTGAAAGTCCTGGTAGAGTTGTAACATTAATAAGTCTTCAAGATTTACTAGAAAATGAAAGATTCCATAATGAGTTAAGTACATATGAATTAAATAATGAAAATAAAATTGTGCCTAATGAAAGAAAAATTGATGATTTTAAACCAAAAGATTTAAAAGTTTGGGGATGTGCTTATTATATTGATGCTGAAAATGTTGAGGAAATGAAAGAATATTTAGATGTTAGAGAACAAGATGGTTATTCTACTCATACAGTACCATTTAAAATAGTCACTAAACCAGATGATGACCATGCTAAATCTATCTTAAATGGTGTCCCCAAAACAGACGATGATATGTACTATATAACTTCCTCGATTTATATTGGTACTATTGATAATGAATCATTTATTGGTCCAGAAGAAATAGAGAAAACTGCAAATATAATAAAAAACAGTAGAGGTCCAAGTGGTGAAAATTTTGAATATTTAAAGAAATTATGTGATAGTGTTAGAGAACTTAATACTGATTCCAAAGATTTGTATTTAGAAGATTTAACTTCATTAGCAGAACATTAAAATTAGCTAAATAGCCGCATTATCAGTTACTATATGTTACTGTGTTTTGTACATTTATAAATATAGATTGAATCTCTTGGGTAAATTCCTACTTTTCCATTCTCCATGCTTATACTTGTAATTATAATATGTAATTATAATATGTATATATATTAATAAATTAGATGATATTTCAAGTATCAGACTTCATTTTCAATCAAAATCTGTAAATTTTGCAATTCGAAAAATATATTTAAAAAATGAAAAAATTTAAATAAAATGAAAGTTAAAAAATCGAGAAACAAGCCAAATACATTCATTTGACATATAGTAGCATTCTCCAATACCTTTAAATCACTTTAAATTAAAAAAAAAAAACACTTTTAAATTGAAAGGAGTTAAAAATTACAAAAAAATCTCCCGGGGGCGAGTCGAACGCCCGATCTCAAGATATCTGAGAATACTAATTACAGTCTCGCGCTTTAAACCAGCTAAGCTACCAGGAGGATTTCTGAAATTGTGACTCAGTCATAGAACATGAACAAAATAATGTCGTCGTCAGAATGTCGCAAATATTATATAAATCTAATTTTAAGGTTAAAAGCGTATTAAAGGTTTAAATTAAAGTTGGTGAAGATGAAGATAATGCCAACAAGTATACTTTAAACTAATAAGAATATGTTTAAGACAATATTGGTTGGGTAATCCGCTACTTAATATTTTGCATTAGAAATAGAGTCAAAAACGGCCCACTATTTTAGGGAATTAAAGGAGAAAACCAAACTTAATAAAATTTATTATACATAAAAACCTATACCTAATCATATTTTTTTTTTCAATATTTTTCACTTTTGTTATTTATTTATATGCTGTAAATTGATGAGCTGAATATTCAAAAATTTTAGCTAGTTCATCAATTTCAAATTGAGCTCTACCATAATCACCTTTATCTATATAATCTCTAATTGAAGGGAAAGTATTCCATTGCCAGTCATCTTTTGATTTAATTGGAGCATTAAAAGAAGTTCCAAATAATGAATTAAGATAACTTGGTCTAGAATGTTGCATTTCTTTACTTATAAAATATTGATTAAAATCAAGCAAAGAATCATTCCATTTCCATCTTTTCATTGCTAATAATGAAGGTTCAATATCAGCTGATTCAACAATAAATTTTTTCCAGCTTTCAACCCAATTATCAAATTCTGTTGCTGCTTCTTTTAATAAATTTAAAGATTTAACTAAATTTTCAAAATGAATTTTTGAATTACCTGGTCTATTATTTTTTTTTATATCTTCAACAATATATTTACCTAAATTTGTTTCATATTCAAATAATTTGCTTACAAAATCTGTAAATTTAAAAGGTATAATTGCTTGTTCTGCAACATTTAATATAATTTTACCTAATAATTCAACTAATTGACTATGTTTTGTCATATCAGGATCAATTTTTGATTTTTGAAAATTTTCAAAATTATCATAACAGGAATGTCTTGCATAATTTGATCCTGTAAATTTAATTTCCATTGATGGTACATTAAGAATATTAATAAATGGTATATAATTTCTTTCATCAATTAATTCATTCGAAATTGCGTCCAGTCCTTGATTTTGTAATTTATATAATTCATATAAATTAATTGTTTTATCTTTATGTTGAATTTTTTTATTTCCATTTCCATTATTATTACTACTTCCGTCTCTTTTAGCTTGTATAGAATTACTACCAACCTTTTTAAGACATTCTTTTATAATATTATGTAAAAATGGATTTGCTTTAATCAGTAATGCATCACCTGAAACAGCATCACTAAGATCAATATAAGTATAAGCCATTGATCTTAATTCTTTCTTTTTCTCTTCGATCCATTCAGTCAGACCACCCAAATTATAGTTAGTTGCGTCAAATGAAACAAATTTAATAGTTCTTGCTGGTGTCCAATTGTATCTTCTTTGCATTGATGTAAATAATTTAATTAGTTCCAACATTACAGTAGTACCAGTATTACTTGCAATAGTACCAAAACATGAAGCATCTCTAGTGGCACCAATAATAATTGCCTTTTCAGGTTGTTCACGACCTTGAATTGTACCAACTATATTCCAAACTGCATGAGTATCTTTATCAGTATTAACAATTTTAACCTTTAGTTTTTTATTGTCATTATCATTATCATCATCATTAATTGGTCCTGAATAAATATCATCATCAAATTTATGACCTTTACCTTTTAGTATTGAAATTAATTTTTGACCATCTTTGAAAGATATTGGAATTGTTGGAATTTTAGGAGTTGTCTTGGATTTAAACCATAATAATTTACTACCATAACCTTCTTCACTTGACCAACCAGGAGTTAAAATATCACCCAGACTATACCTTGTTAAACCAACATTTTCTCTTTGAATTAAATCATCAAATTCAATTATATTATCATCTTTGCCAATACCAATTTTTCTTGAAATGAAAACTATGGCTTTTGCACCCTTTTGTTCTGCCGTTAAAACTTTATTAGATTCTAAAATATTACCACCATATTTAACTAAAAGTATACAATCTTTAACATTAATACCCTCATTTTCAAGAGTTTTATAATCTTGTTCAGTACCAAAATTAACAAAAATCATTTTAGCAAGAATTTCTTCATCAGTTTTTAAAGAATTTGGATTATGAGATAAATATTCTAAAGCCTTTTCATCAGTTTCAAATAATTTAGCTTTGAATGAACCATCGACTAATTCTACATAACTTTTAGTTTTTGGATAATTTGTAAAAGTTTTCAATTCAATTGTTTCAATTGTTTGAATACCATTATTTTTCATATAAGTTTCAATATATTTACCAATTGCTAAATCACCCGAAGTACCAGCAAGATGAGGCATTGAACTAAAATATTCTAAATGATCTTGTAAATTCTTTAAATCTATATGATCTTCAATTAATGTAGATAATTTATTAATATCATAAAATTTACCACTTGAAAATGCTCCACCACTTGCACCATTAACTCCTTCATTTATGGTATAATGTGATACTAAAAATACCAATGCTACCATAACGAAAACATATAATAAACGTTTAACAACTAATGGATTACCAATTTTTAAAATTGTCTTTTCATATTGCAGATTAAGATATTGTAAACCTTCATATATTGGATCAACTATTTTACCAACTTTACGAACTGAATAAGTTACATTCATTGCAAATTTTTTAGTAATTATTGATGCTCTAGTTAAAAACCCTTCCCTTTCATTATTAATCTCATTATCAACATCGAAATCATCAATTTCAAATTGTTCAATAGCATTGCCCTCATAAGTATTATTACTATTTGAATTATTATTATTATCATTTAAATCATTCATTCTTTCATCAACTTCATTATAACTGGGAGGTAACGATGGCATTGCACTACCATCATTTACTGATCCAGGTACTCTTTCATACCTATTCCCCGTCATTATAATATGAAATTAAAAGTATTATAATTTTTAACACGAAAACTATTTTTAAAAAGGATTTGAAAAAAGTCGTTATCAAAAATAATGCGAGAGTTTTGAGACTTATTGTGCGAGAGTCGTCTTTAGTGCGAATTCTCATCACCATTTTGATCTAGAGGGATTATCATTAGTCAAAGGCTAAAGTACCTTCAACCAATTTTTATTTTCCCGAAGAAACCCCAATTTCCTAGAAGTACTTCTTGATTCTTTTCAAGTTAGATATTTAAGACTGCTTTATTGATATTTAGACTATTCCAATTTTCTTTTTTAATTACCTTTTTTACCTGTTTGTTTTTAAAAATCACAGGGGGTCATTTACTTATTATTGTTTTTAATTTTTTGTTTTAAGTTCCTAAAACAGACTTAAAGAACCACTTGCTAGACAGAAACTTAAATAAAGAGAAAAGGTAAAGAGAAAGGAAAAGTTAATATCTATCCAAAATGAAGATGAGTCAAACTAATTTGTCAGGTCAAATGGAGTCTTCTTCATCATCATCATCAATTCAATCATTTAATTCTAAAAGACTGAATAATGGTAGTAATGGTAAGTCATCATCTCAACCAAAGGAAAAATTGAAAGGTAAGAATAAGAATAGAAATATTAATACCGAAAAGGAAGTTACTAGGCAATTAGAGAATCAATTAAATTTTAGTAGTAAAAAGGGAGCTGCTAATAATAAAAGAAATCAAATTTCTTTAAATCATTTATTGCATTATGAATCTTATAAAGAGCTGGATGAATATAAAACCAGGCAAGCAAGTAAACCAAAACGTAGTAATAACAACAGCATTAATGGTAATGGTGGTACTAATGGTGGTGACGGTAGAAGAGGAAGAAGATCATTTGGTGATTATTCCCCTGATAGGTATAAAGTACCATTGACTGGTATGGGATTTATTAATTTAAATTATAAATTTATAGTTGATTATAAGGGGAATTATAAACCGCAAGAATTAGATCCCAATGTACCGGTTGAAAAAGATAATATTATTAGAATTATTGTACCAAAGGGGAATTCATGTCCAATTTGTCTTTCAGATGAACCAATTGCACCACGTATGATTACTGCTTGTGGTCATATCTTGTGTTTAAAATGTTTATTATCTATGCTAGATACAGAAATTCCAAGTTTTAAAAAGAAAGAATCACTGGCAATTATTGAAAAATATAAAGAATGTCCATTATGTTCAAATATCATTAGAAAAAATGAATGTAAACCAGTTTTAATTAATAATTTTGATGAAAGGTTTGAGATACCAAAAATTGGATCAGACGTTGTAATGACTTTAATGAGTAGACCGTATAATAAATTATTTTCAGTACCAAAGCATATTGAAAATATTCATTATCAAATTAAAAATTTCCCTTCTGTTGATTTAAAAGAACCTGATTTATCTAATTATCTGAGATTATTTAAAGCTGATTTAAAATATATTTTAGATATGTATAATGATGAAAAGAAAAAAATTTTACAAACCTATGAAGAAGAGAAACTTTTGTATAATGAAGATATTAAATATACTTTAATGGCAATTGATGAAATTAATAAAGATATTGATACGTGGAGTAATAAATATAATGAAACCAATGCTAGTAATACTAGTGGTGGTAATAATAATAATAGCAATAATAATAAGGTTGAAATTGAGTCTATTGTTAAAAATGAAGAAATGAATTCAAGTAATTCATTTTTTTATTATCAAACAGGTTTTAATAATACAAGTATATTTGTTTTATCACCATTAGATATTAAAGTATTGAAAACCAATTATAATAATGATTATTCACAATTACCTAATAATGTAATAATTAAAATTGAAAATATTCAATATGAAGAATTAACACCAGAAAATTCAATTAAAAAATATAAATATTTATCACATTTACCATTAGGTACCTCAATTGGTTTTATTCAATGTAATTGGTTTAAAAATGAATTTATTTCTGAAGATACTTGGTCAATTTTTAAAAATGATTTAATTAAACGTTCTAAAAAGACAAATCAAAAATTTATTAAAGAAGATAGAGATAAACGTAGAGCTCAACAACAAGAAGAAAGAAGAACTAAAATGTTTTATGAACGTGAAAATAATCAGTTTCATAATCCTACTAATCATAGATCTAATAATTATTTAAATGATGAATATTATTATTATAATGATAATAATATTGATAATTATCATTATGAGAATTCAAATTCAAATTCTGGTGGTAATTTAGGTGGATTAACTATTGTTGATAACCGTGAATTACCATCATTAACAGGAAGATCAGAATCAGATGAAATAGAATCTGAACCAACCACTTCAAAAGAATATGAAACAACTGTATGGGGTACTAAAATACGGAAATCTGAAAATGCAATTGATGATGAATTTAATGATGAATTGGAAGCTGAAGAAATGATTAGAAAGGCAAGAGAAGCAATGGATAAAGCTAGTTTAGATGATAATAGTGACGGTAAGAATACTAATAAAAAGAAGAAGAAGAAAAAATTAATTCTTTTATCTTCAACTTCTAATTATCAGTAAAAAAAAAACCACACTTTTGTATCCTATTGTGAGTTTAGGACTTTTATAATTAAAAAAATTAACGATTTATGTAGGCCTTTTTCTTTTTTTTATGACTTTAAATATACAAAAAAGTACATTCTTAATAAAAGATGTATAAAAATATTTAAAAGTTAATTTATATCTAAAAAATTACTTAAAAATTACTTCTATATTTGATTTGATCTTTTAGGAATTTTTTGTTCTTGTAATAATTTTCGTTGATCACGTGACCAAAATAAGTAAGATAGCTTTAGGTAAAAATCACGTTTTCGAATCATCAAAAATCCGTGATAGTTTAGTGGCTAGAATTACCGTTTGTCGCATGGTAGACCGGGGTTCAATTCCCCGTCGCGGAGCATAGTTTTTTAATTATTCAAAATTTCAAAGAGATGATTTTTAGTAAGTGATTTCTCTAAATTTAAGTAATGATAGTAAAATTAATATCAAAAGACATTCATAATGCCTTCGGTTTTTCTTTTTTTGCTTATTTGCTTGGAAATTTAATGAAGGAGGGGGACAAAGGTACATCATTTTAGACAAAAATATAGACTCTCAAAGATTTTCCAATTTCTTTTATAAATTAGATGAACACTTCTACAAGAACCAACAATTTCACCAAAAAGTAATTATTAAAGATGAATGAAGAGGGCTTTTTCAATTTTCAATTTTCAATTTTTTTTTATTTTTGCTGTTTTAGATATTTTTTGACCGCTAGTTATAATCCCGTATGAAATAGCTGCAAAAGTTAAAAAATAAAATAAAATTTTAAGTTAAAAATGGTCCTAGGTGGCAAATTGTGGCACATTAAATGAAATAAACTGTGAAATGAATGAAATTTCAGTGAACAGTTATGGAAATATGGAAATCAGTGAATCATTAATGATGAATCACTAATGGAAAATCTCGAGTGGTAAATCATTAGCTACAAGAAACGACACAAAAGTAGATAAAAGTAAGTAGCAAGAAGAAGATAAACTGAAGTAACTCTAGAATTAAATTCTCAAATAATCAGTCGATTAATTTATGGAATGTCAGAAGTCAGAAGTAAGAAGTTGGTTGATAAATTAATTCATAAAGAAAGTTTGAAGAAAATTTAAGGAAAATCTAGGGTTACTAAATTGACGAAGGACTTATATTACGAATTTCATGTAAAAGGGGAATAAATAATTATTAAAGGGTGATGGAAAAGAAGGTGAAGGATATATCAAAATAACCGAAGTTTTTTAAAGGGTAAGGTTAATTGAAGAAGTATGGGATGGAGAAGAATGTTAAGCATTCAAACGGCATTTGAATTGAAATCTAAGATTTTTTCAAGGTTGAGAATGTAAAAGATGTAATATCAAGGAATGAAGTTAATTTTATACGAAAATAGACGTGAAGAGAAATGGATGAAGGAAAAAAGACATGGAAAAAAGACATGGAAAAAAGACGTGGCAGTAGACGTGTCTTTTTTTTTTCTTAATTGGTATTGACTTTGCAAAGTCAATGTGTTTTCTATGAAACTCTTTACAACTGGCTACAATGCCCATTTGGTAACGAGCATGGGGAGAATGGCAGTAGAAAGGCGGTAGAAAGATAGAAAAATAAGATTATAACACCGCCTCTGGCTCTTTTAATGGACTTAACACAGTAAGGGGTCTAAATGCTAAACTTCGGTTGAAGTTTCGCTTGATATAATGCAATTGGCATCGATATAAAAGTTTAAAAAAATAAAAAAAAATAAAAAAAAATAAAAAAATAAAATATTTTGACGTGTGAATTTTCTATAAATGTTAATAATGTAAACAAAATGTATCTAATAATTATGCTTTCCACTTATCTTTTGTTAGATGGACCTCTAGTTAACAAACCTGCCCAAAAGTTTTTTATTTTAATTTACAAACCCATAAATAATAGATATAAAGAATGGGACATTTTTTTACGAGCCCTTGTGATCTGAGATCTGAGATCTTTTGAGTTGACCAACTGTTGAATAGAGAGACAGAGAGACTGTGGAAAAGTAAAAAGAAAACATATGAAAGAAATTGTGATAGCAATCAATTGTGGATAGTTCAATAGTTAATAATATTCATGTAAGAATCTAGATGTAATTACTATTATTTAAAGGTAATCTTAGCCTTTTAGGCTAAATATTATTTTTTAGTAGGCATGAAAACTCTATTTAACTCGATTTGGATAATTAATTGAACCAAACTGAAAAATTTTCATTTTTGTTTTTGTTCTGTTTAAAAAAAGTTAAAAAAAGGGATGGAAAGAGAAAAATAAAAAGATATTTCTTTTAGACACCTAAACATTAGGTTTTAATTTAAGCTAAATTCTTAATAAACATTTTTAGTATAATGTTTAGTTATAAACAAAAAGGGTCGTTCACTCTTAATTACCAATGAGGTTAAATTGAGACAAAATCCAACAAATTTCTGAAACAATAGATTTGCACTCAATTGGAAATAGTATTGAAAAATATATTAGTGAATTGAACAAAAAAAGGGATGTGAAAAAAAAAAAGAAAAAGTCGATGAATAAAGCAAGGGATCAATAGGATATTGTTATTTTAAAAACTTTAATTAAAATCCACATTACAACAGTTTGTTCAAAAGACAATACAAACCTTTTTATTATCACAAGATGCGAACTAGCAAGCCCCTATTGCAAGTTAAGAACTTAACCAAAAAACTACAATCTAAACCACTCTTTTCAATACTTTTTAATCTATAAAACTATTAAGTACTGTACTCCTTAACTTTAAAAATATTTTATTCCATTTTAGATGCAAATATTGGGAAATAAAAGAAAAAAAAAAGCTAGCCTCTAATTATGCATAAAATACATATATTTTCTTATAATATTTTTATAATATTTTTTTGCTAATACTTTTTAGGAAAATCATTTGACTAAAAAAAAGCAAAGCAAATCTTTCCCATGATCATTTAATTTTTACAAAAGGGTAATTAGATGAGATGGAAAAGTTAGACCATGGAATGAGCCGAAGAAACAGAATGGAAAAGAGAGACAGTCAATGGAAAATTAATGGAAAATTAGAATTGAAAAAGTAGAATCAAATAATTTTTTATGATTAAATTGGAAATAAAAAAGATGTTGGGTGAATCTTTTAAATAATCATTTTAAACTATTGACAAAATATTTAAGTTATGTATCAAAACAAAATTTTTCTAATGACGACCGAATAAGTTAAAAAAATTTCTTAATATGGTTTTAATGAGATATTCAGATTTAAACGAACTAATGAGAAACTTTAATTTACCAGAATGGTAATCACCACATGTTAGCCTATTAGGCTATAGTTTATGATTCTATACTATCTTATGAATCTCTTAACACCTCTACGATCTTAATGATGTTACTGATGTTACTGTTCTAGGGTCATATAGATCTTAGAGATGTGGTTACAGTATCAATGAGATTGTTTGTTACAAATGTCTGAGATCTCAATTTAACCTAATTTGGTAATCATATTGAAATCATACATTAATACTGTTGTGATGGGACATTTTTCTAAATTTTCCAATTTTTTTTCCATTCTTCTTTTTTTAGGTTAGGGAATGGGAAAGGATCAATTGTTTTCTTTTTATTGTTTGTATTGTTATTCAAGAATGGAAATATAATCTTTTTTTTTTCAATTTATTCCAATTTAGTACCGTGTCTTTTTTCCAAATTCTTTTTCTTTTAGTTATTTGATTCTTTTATAAATGGTTTTATAAGGTACCTTTTTCTGAAATTTTTTTTTCTTTTATTTTAATTTAGCATAATTTAAGTCATTGCCTTTTAATTACTTTTACCTATACATAATTCATATATATATATATATACACTTTATATATATTTACATATAGTATTTTTATATTTCATTTTTGTATCAAAGAATTTTTATAGACTTTTTTTCGACACTCCGTGACATTTAGGTTGCAATTTCGATAAAAAAATACATTTGCATTTGCATTCAATTTAACATCAATTTACATTCCACGTTACATTCCAATTTACATTCTTTCAAAAAATAAATATCATTCAATTATTATCCATATCAATATTATATTCACATTAACATGTCATTTGATTTTAAAACTAGATTTCAAAAAAATTCTCCAAAACTTTCACCATCAAGACTATCACCAAATCTGATGTTTAATACTTTTGTAATGAAAAGATCAAATAATGTACCAATTCCTTCACCATTGAACTTATCACAACAACGTCAAGGTTTTTATGATGATTTGAATACTGATGAAATTGAATTTCCAAAAGATTCTAATTCTTCTAATTCTAATTCAAATTCAAAACAATTACCTCCTTTACCAGGTAATAATCAAACAAGTTTCCATTCGAATTTTAAAGATTCAAATTCAGATAAATATAATAATTCTGCTAGTACTGGTACTGGTGGTTCAAATAACATTTGTTCAATTTGTAATTTTTTCATTGAAGAAGACTTACTAGAATTATCATGTAAACATATTTGTCATAGAGATTGTTTTATAAATAATATTTTAACTTGTAAGACTTGTGATGAACAAGAAAATCATTCAATTCAAGATACAATAATGGACACCAATGAAGATTTACACTCAGATTTCAATTGCAATACTGTAAATACTGAATTAACAGCTCCTCCATCAATTATCGGTTTAAATGATCATTTTAATTATAGTTCAAGTCCAACAAACAATAACAATGGTACTAATAATATAATAACAACAATAAAAGAAGATTCAACACCAGTATTTGGACCAATTGATATTCCAATGACACCATCAGATCAAATGATTCCTGATCCATTGAAGAATTTAAACCCAATTAAAACTTCAATACTTGATGATATTGAACAAGAAGAATTAAAATTAAGAAATAAAAATCAAAAGAGAGATTTTAATATTAATAATAGAGATCACAACAACAATACTAAGGATATTAATAGAGAAGGAAGTTTACCAATCCCAAATCCTCACCATAATCATTTATTCAATCAACAAGATCAACAACAATTGTTATCACCAAGAACATCATTTAATAAAAATTTAAATAAAGATTTATTTGATAATTTGATGAAACCAAGAATTAAATTTATTAATGAATTTGAAAATCAAAAAAATTTAATTGATTTAGCATCATCAAATAATGAAAATTTTAAATTAAATTATTTAATTAATGTTAAACCACCAAAATTTTTCAATTCAATTAATTTTGATAAAAATTTATCATTGAAAAATTCAATTTATGATGAAATTAAATTTAGTATATTGAAAAATATAATTAATTGGAATGATGAAGGATTAATCGATTTTAGTAATTTAGGTAAATTAATTATATTTGAAATAATTGATATTAGTACAAATGGATCAAATTGGGATCAAGTTAGATTATTCTTATTTGAAAATTCAATTTTATTAATTGATTTAAAAGGTGAAATTTTAATTGGTCAAATTAGAATCAATAAAGAAAATATTTTAAATATGATTAGATTTGTTAGTGGTATAAGATTAAATTTAAACAATTCAACAATACCAGAATTACAAATTTGTTCAGATATACCATTAATTATTAGTAGATTAGAATATTATTTTAAAAAAATATTAAATAATCAATTTATTCAAGAAACTTCAGTTTTACAATTAACTACAAATGGTTGGAATTTAATTAAAGATAATTATTCAAATTTACCAATTGAAATTTTAAGATTTCAAAATTGTATCGAAAATAATTTAGAAATTCCTGAAAGTTTATTAATTAAATCAATGCCATCACCAGAAATTATTTCTTTAAATTTAATTATTTCAATTACTTTATTAAATAATAATAATAATTTAACTAATGATGAATATAAATTTAAAGTAATTGAGTTTTTAGATAATATTAGAAAAAATTTAAGATCTTATGATAAAATTAGTCTTATCTTTGTTGGTTTAGATGGTTGTGGATTCCCTTGTAAAAAAGGATCTTTTATCGGTAGTGTTGAACCAAATTGGTCTGGTTGGGATTCAATTTATAATGAAGTTAAAATTCAATCAAATTTAAATCATAAATTTCAACCAATTTTGAAAAATGGTTGGGATGAATTATCAATTACTTTAGATAAATGTAGAGATTTATTACCATTTTTAGATAGTAAAAATAATAATAATATTAATAAATTAATAATTATAAATTCAAATAATTATGAATCAAATTCAATTGACAATAACAACAACCCAGATAAATTAAATTTTATTGAAAATCAATTTAAATCATTATTAAATAATACTGATAATTTCTTATCAATTGATTTTTTCAGAATTGGTAATAATTATACTCCAGAATTAGAATTTGGTCAAAAATGTGTTTTACAACCATCATTGGTTAATAATAATGATGTTTTAAAAATTCCATATAATTGTAAATTATTAAGATTTGATAATTTTGATGAATTTATTAAAAAATTTAATCTTATCTTAAAAAATAATTATCAAAAAATTGTTTTACCTTCAATTACTTTAGATATACTGAAAATTATTGGTACAAGAGATATTGTAAAATTTTTTAAAATTGAAGTTAATGGAAAATTAATTGAAATTAATAAATTTTCAAATTTAAAAATTTTAATTAATAATATCCCAGTTGATTGTGAAAAAAATATAATGATTAATTTAAATATTGATTTATTAAAATTACAATCAAATTCAAATTCAAATACTAATTCAAATTCTTTCCCAATAATTGAATTAGAAAATCAAAAATTAATTGATTTACCATTATTAAGCTATATGACAAGTTGGTTAAATGAAAGTGATGATTATAAAGTTTTAAATACAAAAATTTATCAAGAACGTTCAATTACTAATTTCCAATCATTCTTAGATGGCAGTTTAACTCCTCCATTAAATGATGAAACTGATCAATTTTTCAGTAATACTGATACTTTAATAAAAAATAAAAAGTTTTTCAAAAAAGAGATTGAAATTGAAATTATTAAAAATTTAAAATTATTAATTCAAAATCAAAATCAAATTTTTAATATTCAATCAACTTTAAAAATTTTAATTAATTATATAATTAATTCAAAAAATAATTTAAATGCAAATTCAATTCCAAATTCTAGTAATAGAAATAGTAATGATTTAACAAATCATCTTAAAAATTTAGAAATTATAAGTTTTAAGCATAAAGATTATTTAAATTCTGATTTAAATGCTTTATCTTTAAATCATTATATCGATGCTTTATTAGCTGAATTATATTCATTAGCTGATATTTTTGAATTAGATGATTACCAAGCTTTAATTGCTTGTAAGGACTTCACTAACTGGTTAGTGTAAAAAAAAAGACATGGGACAATACATAAAAATTTAAATAGAGGAAATGTAAACTATAGAAAGTGTTACTCTTGACTCTCTCACTCTAGGTCTCTTAAACTTGTTCTCTTATTAATAATGGGTATAGTCTTGGTATCATCTTGGTCCAAACTCTATTCTTTAATTAATCTAGTGTATGAGCTGTTCCTTATTAAAATGGCTATGACATCAATAGGATAAATACCATAAATTGACGTCAAAAAAAGAAGTGAAAATGGCTGCGAAAAAGTTTTTGTTTACATTTAGCATAAATGAGGAAGTTTAATGGACCCTAAACCCTTGGCTATTACAATAGATCAATGATCATCATGGATTTTCCACCCCTAATAGGGGCACAAACACCTACACGTATAAATATTGAAAAAGATCGTTCCGTGCTTACTCGTCAAATATTTTTTTTGTTATTTTTTTCTACCCTTTATTTTTCAAATAAATCAATAAATTAAATATTTATTATGAGTATAAATTTAAGATCTGGTGGTTTAGTACCAATAGTACCATTCTTTATAAATTCAGTTATGGCTTCTTCTGGAAGTTTGGATGAATCTAGTGATTCAAATTCAGGTTCAGATTCAGGTTCAGATTCAGGATCTGACTCAGGATCAGATTCAGAGTCTGGTGCAGATGATACTGTTAATAAAGCTGATACTGATACTGATACCGCTAAAACCAAAGCTGCAACAGCAAATACCAATACAGCTAATACCAATACTGCCAAAACTGCTGCTACCGGAACAACAGCTAAAACTACCACTGGTACTAATACACAAACTACTCAATGGTGGACTCCAACCACTGTAACAACTGATACTGCTACCACCAAAAACACTGAAACAACCGAGAAAAAAGATACTACTGATACAAACACTGATACTGATACTGATACTGCTACTCAATCTGGAAAATTCAATAAATGGGGGTTCACTGGTGATCAATCAGTTTGGAAGGCAGCTTCCGCATCTGATGCAAGTGATTCATCCGATTCAGTTTCACATTCCACTCATAGTATTAAAAAGAATAGCTCATCTGCTGGTGCAAGAAATTTACCATTCTATGTAGCTGAAAAGGATTATACTGCTAAAAAGGCAATTCTTATTGCTTCAATGTTAGGAATTGCAGCTTGTTTCACCGCTTTATAGAATATTTTAGAATGATTTTCACGATTTGATTGGTTTTTGTTTTGTTTTGTTTATTACACCTTATTTATATATTTACCCCCTTATCATTATATATACATTTTGATTTAGAGTTTGTATATTTGTATTTTCTCGTATGGAAGAATAAAATATTCAATTTAACTATTTTAGTACTTTTTTAGCGGCTCTAATTATTTTCATTTCTTTTTTTACCAGTCGCAGCTGGAGAAAATTTTAGAGAACTGTAGGTAGATACTCGTCATTTTTACTTTAAAAACCACCCACAATAGAGGAACAAATAATATGAATACAGATCAAGTGATAGAGGCTTATTTCGGTCAGTCCTTTAAACATCATCCAATGTTAGGAAACCCAAGTCTGCAAAGGATTTTGAAATATTGTGTAGAAAACATTTATGGTAAAAAGAATATATTATTTTGCATAGATATTGAAGCATGGGAAAGAAATACAAAATTAGTTACTGAAATTGGAATATGTATCTATGATCCAAGAAAACAGATGAATGCTATTGTTCCGTCATTTCATACTTATCATATTAGACTAAAAGAAAATTATGCAAAAAGAAATGGTAGATTTGTACCAGATCACGTTGATAATTTTTTAGGTATAAATACTTATGTTATGTCAATGAATGCATCAGTAATATTTATTCAAAATTTAATTAAAAAATATTTCCAAGATCTGGAAATCCCATGTTGTTTAGTTGGTCATGATTTAAGAGGAGATGTAAAATGGTTAAATAATTTAGGTGTATTTTTCCCACAAGATATAATTAATGTTGATACACAACTTTTAATGAGTTATTCAACTCATCAAAAAAGATCATTAACTAAATCTTTAGCTTTAGTTGGAATACCGCATGCTTATTTACATAATGCTGGTAATGATGCATATTATACATTAGTATTAGCTTTAAAATTATGTGATCCTCAAGCTAGAGATTTATACGAATTAGATAACCCTGAAAAATTCCCATTAGATATTGAATTTCCTAAACGCAATAAGAATAAATGTTTAGAATTAGAAGTTGAAGATCCAACTGATATAATAGGTGCTATAGGTAAATATAGTATTTGAAGAGTTTATTCAACAGCAATTTATTCAACAGCATTTTTATTTTTATTTATTTTTGTAATATTTTAGTTCCTTTTATTTATGCCTAAATGACTCATATCTTGTATATTAATAAATATTATTCATTTGATCTATCAAATTTGCTTGATATTTATCAAGAATTTTAGTAAATCTAAGAAGAAATCCAGCGCATAAACTTTTAATCTTATCATCAATAATATTTTCCCAAATTTCAGAAATAACTTGTTGAATATTTACTAAAATTTCTCCAAAATTAATAATTAAATTTTGTTCATCATAAATATCACAAATAATTAATAATCCTGTTACCATACCTTCAATTATTTGTAATTCATCCAGTTTAATTTTCTTACTTACTCCATCAATAATAATTAAAAATTCTCTAACCATATCATTATTATTAAAACTGATTGAACAATGAAGTAATAACGCTAATGTTTTGATGAAATGTCCAATGAAAATTGGCGAATAATGTCCAATATCTATACCTCCAACTTCATGCCACAAATGAGTTAATGGATAATAAAAATTTGAGCTTATAACTTTTGAATAATCTTTAAATCTAGGTACTAGTTGATCATTATTTGGTGTCTTAATTAATCTTCTAGAAATTCTTAAAATTTTACCTCCTGCAATTTCATCTTTAGCATTTTCAGATTCTTCAGCCATTAAAGAATCTTGAATTGATAGATGAATTGATTGTAATTTAGACAGTTCTTCCCCTACTTCAATTTGTCTTCTTAAATTATTATTTGCTTCCATTTCAAGATATCGCTTATGTAAGTGTGGTGGTAACATTTGTGTTGGAAAATCTTTTTCCTTATATGACTTAATAACTTGATCATCTTTAAATCCTCGAATATCTCTAGCAGACAATGATAATCCAGTAAGAATAATTATTCTTTGTTGAAGTGAAAAATCTCCCGTATCTAATAATTTAATTAAATCTCTGCCACTTGGTGGATGGGAAACTAATAATGCAATTATATTATTTAATCTTAATTCTTCAAAATCTGATTCTTGATAATGATTTGAAAGACTAATTAATGTTTCAAGTAATGAAAATGAATTTGAACTTAATTCAATACCAAATTGGGCCTTTTGCCTTATTAATGTTGGACCACTTGTTAATGCTAATTTCCTCATATCATATGCTTGTTGATGTGAAGTATCGATCAGGAAATATCTAATTAATTCTTTAATATATACAGGGGCCGGTAATTTAATTCTTCTTGCAATTGATGGATCATCATCTTCGTCATCGTCATCAGTATCTTCAGATTCATCATCTGAATCTTTATAAGTTTTGGAAATTTTCAACTCTTTAACTTTAGATTCTACATCATCTATCACACTTTCAGGATCAGGGAATGGCTCTTCAACTATTGCTTCATTAATCTTATTCCATGGATCATCATTTATAATTAAACTATATGAACAGTAAATTTCTTCACCTAATAAATATTCATACCCTTCTAAATCACCCATCAGAAATATCTTCTTCTGATTAGATATTTCACATAATTTATCTGATAAAATAATTGCAAACAATTTAACAGCATTAGAATAAGAACTTAACCTACCAGATATACTATCAATTAAAGCAGGTGAACTTAATAACCTATTAGCAAATTCTGCACCACAATAATAACTCATTTGTACTAATAAATGAGTTCTAAATGATTGTATCACTATTGGTTCATTTTTTATCATAATGGAATCACCCCAGACTTTTAATAAATCTTGAAAATGTGGTTGGACAGTATTGAATTTATCTAATAGAAGTACAATTAATGAATTAATAAAATGATTTTGTAAATGTAACACCTTTTCGATACACTGTGAATCTATTAAATCTTTATTGAAAATAGGCTTAATAACGGTAGCTACATCATTAACTTTATCTAAATCTTTAAAACTACTAGAAATAAATTGAAGTAAATATGAAATAATTGTTTTTTTCTGAAATTGTTTCATCTTTGATATCTTATCAATAAATTTATTCCAAATTGATTTGTTAAATACTCTATCAAATATAATATGATAACTTGAATCGTTTAAGGTAATTAATGAAAGGAAATATTTATTAAATATTTCAGGTGTTAGATTTAAGTTTAATATTTGTTCAAGTAATATTGAAACATACTTATCAGAATTTATTGGAGATTCAAATTTACCCATTTCCTTCGCTTCATTCAATATTGATAGTATTTGACCTTTAAATAAAAGTTTATTAATTTCATTTACTTCTAATGGTTTTTCAGAATTTATATTCTTAAATAAATCATCACTAAACAAATCATTTAAAACTTTTCCATAAACTGTCACAGTGACTGATTCTTTTGATAATTCTTCCTTTAATTTATTTAAAATTGAACTAATTCCTGATATAGATTGTAATATTCTTATTAATTGAGTTTTCAAAGATTTTGGTGCTAAATCATAAATTTGAGGTATGGTAATATTAACAAGCGTAATAACAACAAGCAACTCATCCGAGTGACTTTTATCTAGTGAAATTATCTTTTCCAATACATGTTGTAAAGTTTTAGAATCAGGACTCAGTTTAAGAATCTGGGTATACTTCTCTATATCTGACATATAACTCTTGATCTTAGAAAGATGCGAAAAAAGATCAATCCATCTGATGCAAAGAATCATATACCGTGTTTGTAGGAGATTTAACTCAACTACTCCCAGTTCAAGTATAAATAATGGACCCTTGTATGAAAATCTTTTAAAACACTATTTTGATACTACTGAATTTAAGTTAGGACCTGTTAGTGATGAAAAAAAAATTAATATTTTAAGAGAATCGATGGAACTTGTATTCCTTAGGAAAAATCCATTAGTTTCATTTGATGTTGAAGCTTATGAAAGAAATTTAAAGAAAATTACAGAAATTGGATTTTCTATTTATGATCCACAACTTCTGAAAAATTCAATATTACCACATATTTTCCTGGGTCATATAATAATAGATGAAAATAAAAGGTTATATAATCTGAAATTTTTACCTAATAATAAAGAAAGATTTATTGGCGGTGTATCTTATCAAGCTACTTTGAATGACTCTAAAAAGATAATGCAAACTTTATTCGATGAATATATAAGTAAAAGAGGTGGTGTATTTGTTGGTCATAATATTGGAGGTGATTTTAAATGGTTGCAAAGTATGGGAGTTAATATTGATGAGAATTGTAAATCTGTAGATACTTCTAAATTACATTCATTATCAAGAAAGAAAAATGGTACGCTAAGAGGATTATTAAGATTTTTAGATATCCCTCATGGATACCTTCATAATGCTGGTAATGATGCTTATTATACACTTCTTGCAGCTTTAGCAATGTGTGATCCAGAAGTAAGATTTAATAAAGGTTTGGATATTTATCAATTTAATGAAGGGTATGATAAAGTTAAGCAAAAATATTATAAGTTTTCTGATAGAGCTGATATTTCATTCAAACCTAATGAATCAGAGGTGTCTAATGATAAATTTATACTTGAACTGATATTAATCAATGCTAAACCAATTGAAATAGTCCCTACAGAACCAGAACCAGAACCAGAACCAATAGTTGAGTCTGATGGTAAAGAAGAAGTACCAGAAAATCAAACACAGGCATGAAAAGTAGGAGCTAATAGTTAATAGGTCCACTGTAAATAGTTTATTAGTTCTTGGGTAATAGAATCAAAAGTCTCATTAATTTTTCTCTTTCTTTACGCGTTATGGCACCTAAAGTGTAAGTACTAAATTTTCAAAAAAAGATCATATTTTCAATAATTTAAATAACTAACAGATTTTAGACCTAAAACAGTAACAAAGATGGTTAAAAAGAAGGAAGCAGGTGGTTTTAAATTTTCAAGAGTTAATGATTGTAAATTCAAATTTGGAGCTCATGTTTCAGTTAGTGGAGGAATTTCTAAATCAGTTCTTAATGCAATGGATATTGGAGCTAATAGTTTTGCAATGTTTCTTAAATCACCAAGAAAATGGGTTTCACCAGATATTAAAGATGATGAAGCCAAAAAATTCCATGATTTATGTAAAGAATATGGATATAATCCAAGAACTGATATATTACCTCATGGTTCCTATTTTATAAATTTGGCTAATCCTGATAAAGAAAAGGAGGAAAAAGCATTTGATTCATTCTTAGATGATTTAAAAAGATGTGAAAAATTAAATATTGGATTATATAATTTCCATCCAGGTTCAAGTTTAGATAGTGATCATAAAGAAGCATTAGGAAGATTAGCTAAAAATATTAATAAAGCAATTAAAGAAACTGAATTTGTTAAAATAGTGATTGAAAATATGGCTGGTCATGGTAATTTAATTGGATCAAATTTACAAGATATACGTGATGTTATTGATATGGTAGATAACAAGGAAAGAGTTGGAGTTTGTATCGATACATGTCATACTTTTGCTGCTGGATATGATATAAGTACTAAAGATTTATTTATTGATTTTTGGAAACAATTTGAAACTATAATTGGATGGGAATATTTAAGTGCAATTCATCTTAATGATTCTAAAGCTCCATTAGGAGCTAATAGAGATTTACATCAAAAATTAGGTTATGGTTTCTTAGGTTTAGAAGCTTTTAGAATTATTGCAAATGATGAAAAATTGCAGAATATTCCAATCATTTTAGAAACTCCAGTTGAAAATGATGATTCAGTTTATGGTGAAGAAATTAAACTTCTTGAATGGTTACAAGGTAAAAGTGAAACTGACGAAGTATTCATAGCTAAATCTAAGGAATTAAATGGTAAAGGTGCTAAAGAAAGGGCTGAACATTTAAAAAAATTTGAAACAAAGACTAAAAAGGCTGCTACGAAAGCTGAAAAAGATGCTAAAAAGAGATCCAAAGGTTCAATTGACTCAATGTTTTCTAAAAAACAAAAAACTGAATAGTTTAATATAAACTATATACTCAACTATATATTTATTATTACTCTTATTGTGCATTGGAATATGTCTAGAATGTATGATAACAGAGGTAGATCAAGTAAAGTCTCACACTCTATGAAAAATTTCTCACTGTTTTTTTCTGCTCACTTCTCACTTCATTGAACACTAAAACAATTGAAACATGTTTGGAAGTTCAGGTTCAGGATTCGGGGGGTTTGGTAACAGAACCAACACCGGATCTCCATTCAGCTCATCAGCAAACAATAATACTACAGCATCACCATTCGGAAGTTCCAACAACAATAACTCTGGTGGAGTATTTGGAAGTTCAAATACCACAGGTGGGTTTGGATCATCAGGTGCATTTGGAAGTAACAACAACACTAATTCCGGTGGAGTATTTGGATCAACCAATACTGCTAACACTGGATTCGGTGCATCAAATACTCAATCATCTCCATTCGCCAATAACGCTACTTCAGGATTTGGTTCATCAACGGGGACAACTAATGCGTTTGGATCAAATAATGCAAGTGCATTTGGTGCAAATAAACCAGCTTTTGGTGGTGGTTTTGGAACTCCTACTAGCAATTCATCACCATTTGGTGGTAACACTGCTGGAGGGTTTGGTGCAGGTAGTTCATCTGATCCTAATGTAAATAATGGTACTGCGATCAAACCATTTACTCCATTTCAAGAAAAAGATGCTAATGGAACTAGTGTTTTCCAAAATATTTGTTCAATGCCAGAATATAAAAACTTTTCATTTGAAGAATTAAGATTAAAAGATTATGAACAAAATAGAAGATTTGGTAATGGAAATACTGGTACTACTACTGGTACAGGATTTGGTGCTAATACTAATAATTCACCATTTGCAAGTAACACAACAAATGGATTTGGTTCTAGTACCGGTGGATTTGGTGCTGCCAACAATAACAACACCAACAATTCACCATTTGGAGGTAATACAACTTCAGGATTTGGTGCAAATAATAATACTACTAATGCTTTTGGATCAAGTGGAGGTGCATTTGGTTCAAATAATAATAATACAACTACTAATGCTTTTGGTTCATCAAACTCAACTGGGTTTGGAGGTGCATTTGGAAGTGCTAATAATAATACTACTGGTGGTGCATTTGGTTCAAATAATAATACTTCATCACCATTCGGAGCTTCTAATAATACTACCAATGCGTTCGGTGGTGCAAATAATACTGCTGGTGGATTTGGTGCTTCTAACAATACAACAAATGCATTTGGTTCAAATACTTCAGGTGGATTTGGAGCTAATAATAATAATAGTGGTGGATTTGGATCTAATAACAGCGGAGGTGGATTATTTGGATCAAATAATAATAATAATTCGACTTTTGGAGCTAATAAACCAGCATCATCTGGATTTGGATTTGGAAATACTTCAACTAATGCATTTAATAAACCTGCAACTAGTGGTGGTTTATTTGGTTCTTCAAATACTACTGCTGGTACTGGTTTTGGTGCAGCCCAAAATAATAATAATACTTCTGGTGGACTTTTTGGTGCTAAACCAGCTGGAACTACTGGTGGATTATTCGGTGGTAATAGCAATACTAATACCAATACTGGTGGATTATTTGGTGGTAACAATACTCAAAATAATACTAATACTTCAGGTGGATTATTTGGTCAAAAGCCTGCTACTTCAGGTGGATTATTTGGAGGTAATACTCAAACTAACAATACAGGGGGTGGATTATTTGGAAACAATACACAAACTAACAATACTTCCGGAGGATTATTTGGCAATAATGCACAAAAACCAGCCACTGGGGGTGGATTATTTGGATCAAATAATAATACTAGTACTGGTTTTGGTGCAGCCCAAAATAATAATAATACTTCTGGTGGACTTTTTGGTGCTAAACCAGCTGGTAATACAGGTGGATTATTCGGTGGTAATAATAATCAAACTAATAACACTGGAGGTGGATTATTTGGAGGTAACAACACTCAAAATAACAATACTTCTGGTGGGTTATTTGGTGGTAATAATACTCAAAATAATAACAATTCAGGTGGATTATTTGGTCAAAAACCTGCTGCTTCAAGTGGTGGATTATTTGGAAATAATCAAACTAATAATAACAATAATGCTGCTAGTGGTGGATTATTTGGAGGTAGTTCAAATACTGGTGGTGGATTGTTTGGAAACAATAACAATACTATGAATAACAATAACAATAATAATCTCATGAACAATAATAATATGAATAATAATGGTGCTTTACCTAGTAGTATGAATCCATATGGTGATAATCCATTATTCAAAAGTCTTTCAGTACCAAATCAACAAAATGTTTCTGCTCCATCAGCTATATTAGTTGAATCTAAAGAAGTTAAAAAGCCAGTTAGTTTGAACAGAGTTCATAGAATTGCACCATTATTCCAATCAATGGCTACTACTGTAAAGCCAGAACAACCAAAGGATAGTTTGTTATCACCATCTACAACATTTTCATCAACATCATCAATTTTAGATAAAAATCTTGATTCTGCCATTCTTGCATCAGATATTTTTGCACCAAAAGATTCAATAAAGAAATTGGTTTTAGATAAAAGTAAACCATTAACTGAGACCAACGGAAGTGCTAAAAAAGTTGATTTTAATGTTAATCTTCCAACACCAGCAGAATCCAAATTAGATCTTGATGAAGAATTAGAAGTTGACGAGGATGGTTATTGGACTTCACCACCATCATCAAAATTGAAACAAATGTCATTAAGTGAATTACATTCAATTAAAAATTTTAAAATTGGTAGAAAACATTATGGTCAAGTAGAATTTTTGAAACCAGTTGATTTATCAAGTATGTTAAATTTAGATGATATAACTGGTAATATAGTTATATTTAAACTGAAGAATTGTGTTATTTATCCAGAAGATAGACCAAGAGTTGGTGAAGGTTTAAATTTAGCTTGTAAAATTACATTAAAGGGTTGTTATCCAATTAATAAAAAGGATAAATTACCAATCTTAGATCCAAATAATGAAGTTGTTAAACGTCATATTAATAAATTAAAAGAATTACCTGGTAAGTTTATAAGTTATGATCCTAATACAGGTGATTGGACTTTTGAAATTGAATCCCTTTAGTCATGATTGTATCGTATTAAAAAGAACATTATCTCCCCATTGTATCATTGGGTCGAGAGAAAAGTAAAGAATTTTGTGTAGTAAGTAATATATATATAATTGAAAATCACATCTCAAATCATCTCCCAAATATTATCGCGGTTTATCTTACGCGTTTTGAAAATTATCAAACAAAACGATATGGGTGTCAAAGGTCTCAATCAATTAATCAAAGAACATTCACCTGGTTCAATCAAAGAGTTCCAATTAAAGAACTTATTTGGCAGAAAAGTTGCTATTGATGCTTCTATGTGTTTATATCAATATTTAATTGCTGTTAGGCAACAAGATGGTCAAAATTTAACTAATGAGAATGGTGAAATAACGTCACATTTACTGGGTATGTATTATCGTACTCTTAGATTAGTTGAAAATGGTATTAAACCAGTTTATGTTTTTGATGGTAAACCACCAGTTTTAAAAGGTGGAGAATTAGAAAAAAGATACATTAGAAAAGAAGAAGCTAATAAAAAGATGGAAGAATTAAAAGATACTGGTACTGCTGAAGATATGTTAAAATATGAAAAAAGAACTGTTAGAGTTACTAGAGAACAAAATGATGAAGCTAAGAAATTATTAGAATTGATGGGTATACCTTATGTTAATGCACCATGTGAAGCAGAAGCTCAATGCGCAGAACTAGCTAGAGGAGGTAAAGTTTTCGCTGCAGCATCAGAAGATATGGATACATTATGTTATTCACCGCCTTATCTTTTAAGACATTTAACTTTTTCAGAAGCTAGAAAAATCCCAATTGATCAAGTTGATTGTAATATGGCAATTGAAGGTTTTGATATGGATAAGAAAACTTTTATAGATTTATGTATATTATTAGGGTGTGATTATTGTGAAACTATTAAAGGTGTAGGTCCAGTTACAGCTTATAAATTAATTAAAGAACATGGATCCATTGACAACATTGTTAAATTTATTAATGATAATCCTGAAAAGACTAAATATAAATTACCTGAAGTATGGCCATATGATGAAGCTAGAGAATTGTTTTTAAATCCCGAAGTAACTCCAGCTAGTGAAGTTTCATTTAAATGGAAAGAACCTGATTTGAATGGATTAATTCAATTTATGGTTAATGAAAAGGGTTTCAGTGAGGATAGAATTAAGAGTGGTGCTGAAAAATTAAAGAAAGGTTTAAAAACTGGAGTTCAAGGTAGATTAGATGGTTTCTTTAAAATTGTTCCTAAACCTGGTGACGATAAAAAGAGAAAAGGTAAAGAAGAAAAGGGTCTGAAGAAAAAGTCCAAGAGGTAAATTATACCCGAACTAACAAAACAAAACGAAAAGATAAAAAAATAAATATAGTTAAAAAGGTAGGTATGTGTACAAATATATATTAATCTTGTAAAAACTAATCCTTCTTTGGTTTCTTTTTTTCAGCTTCAGCTGCCTTTTCAGCTTCTATTTCATCAACATAAACTTTAATTTCATCAACTGATAATTGTTTAATACCTGAAGATTTTAATACTGAGATTTCAATATTTTTAGCACCAGTTTGAACAACTTCTAATAATGATTTTACCGTTAATTTAATTGTTTCTTCATCAGTCATTTCCTCTTGATAATTTTTTTCTAAAAATTCTTTAACAGTTTTTGATGATCTACCAATTGCATGAGCTTTCCAAGCATTATAAACACCTGATGGTTCAGTTTGATATAATCTAGGAGTATCATCATTTGTATCAAAACCTGCAATGATAGTAGCAATACCAAATGGTCTAACCCCACCAGATTGAGTATATTTTTGTTGAACACCAGCAACATATTTTGTTAAATATTCTATTGTAACTGAATCTTCTAATGTTAATCTATGAGATTGAGCTTCCACTCTTGCTTTATCTACTAAAATTCTAGCATCAGCATTTAAACCAGCAAATGCTAAAAGAGCATGTTTATCAATTTTACAAATTTTTGATGGTGTAATACGTGGATCTTGTAATTTTAACGTTGTTCTTTTTTCACATCCTAATACTACTGATTGTTTACCTTTAACCCCAACAGCACAAGTACCTCTTTTAACTGCTTCTGCAGCATATTCAACTTCTATAATATAGTTAGTATAAAATCTTATTTCTCTATGCCATTGAAATATGATTTATATACAATGTTATAAATCATTTATTGGCCACTGAATTTCAAATTAAAACATACGGAAAACATGTCCATCAGGTCTAAAAAATTGTTAGTATAAATTCAATATTCACATCAATTGAAACAATGTGTCAGTATTTTAATCACCAACAACAAGGTTTATTAAGTATAATACATACGAAAAGATGGATAAAGCACTATCGTAACCACTCATACTATGAACTTTTTTGCCTCTGAGAGAAACCGCGAAATCAAAATTTAAAGTATCAAAAAAACTAATGAAGGTTCCAAAAGTAGTACCTAAACAAGATGATTATCAAAGAATTTCATTTTTATATCAGTTATCTAAATTGACTGTTCAGAACCATTTACCATTATCAAGAGGCTATAGTAGGAATGCAGATTTAGTTTCCAAAAAATCAGTATTAAGATTATCACCTCATTTAAAAAGAACAATGTGCAAAAAATGTAATAGTTTACAAATTCCAGGATTAACAGTTCTGATAAGTCTACAAAATAAATCAAAAAATAAAATACCTAAAGATGATACATTAATTTATAAATGTACCGTTTGTAATAATGTTAAACGATTCCCAATAGGTAAAGATCGAGAATATAAATTATTCTGCGATGAGAATGTGAATGTAATTGAATCAGGGAAGTAAAATATAATAACGACGATAATGACGACTTTATGTATATAGAAACTATATAATCATGTAGAAATAAAAGTAATGGAAACCACACTATAAATAACTTGAAGCTTGTTTTTGTTGTTGTCTTTGTTGCATTCTTTTTGGTGGTAAAATAGTAGCACCTGCCCAACCATATTTATAACCAATTTCATGAGCTAAAATTTCACCAAATCCAAGCATCATACCATTAATAAATGGTAAAATTAAATTAATAGCACCTTTTTTCAAAATAGTGAATAAATTAAACGTTATTTTAAATCCTGATTGTTGTTGGTGTTCTTTTCTACTTGCTTCAATAATTTCTTCAGTCCCTAGTATTTCATCATTAGTTATCAATTCATCAGGAGTTATTTGATTAGTTAAGACAGTTAAATCATTTTGTTCTTGTAATTCACTTACATCAAAATCTTCTGTTGGAATTGGTTCATTGGGTGGAGTATTCAATAATTCAGGAGTGAAAGACATAATTGGTTTGAGAGTTTTTTCAAATTGCGAATCAGAACTTAAATGAGGGCATAAAACGACCTATAATAGGGTGCAAAAACAATTAAAAGTAATTAAAAGTATAATAACGTTCAAGAGGGTTTAGAAGATAGAGGTAATATAAATCCAGAGTCATTAGACATAAAATCTCTATAAATTTTAATCTAAAATTCTTTCTATTTTATTTTTATTTTATTTATTTCCATTTAAGCATTAGCCAAACCAACTGATAAACCTTTACTAATTCTTTGTTCCGTTAAAGCAGCAATAACTGCAGCACCAACACCTGAACCATCTTCAGCAGGAATAATAATAACTGGATCTTCCTTTTCAGTCCAATCAAAAACTTCTCTTAAAGCTTTAGCAGCTCTTTCTTTAAAACCTGGATATCTATTATAAACTGAACCATCAGCAGCACAATGAGCTTTTTTATAACCTCTTTTTTGACAAATTGCAGCAATACCACAAATTGATAATCTAGCAGATCTTTCACCAATTAATTCAGCTAATCTTCTAATAACTTTTCTTTCAGGTAAAGTAACTTGAATACCTAACACTGATTGAAATAAATCTTGAACATCTGATAAATTTTCAAATGGATCTTCTTCAATTTTAGCAGGGAATGAAGTATCCATTATAAAAACTTCTTTTAATTTTGTTAAATCTTGACCTTTAAAAAATAATTTTTTTTCTTCTGATAAATCTAATAAAACTAATCTTAAAACTTCACCTAAATAATAACCTGAAATCATTTTTTCAAAAGATTGTTGACCTGGTCTTGGAGATTCTTTATCAATTTGAATATCATATTTAGTTCTTGGTAAAACAGCATGTTCATTATCAAAAGCACCATATTCACAATTAATTGCCATTAATGAATCATTTGGAATATCTGATGGCATTTCACCTTCTAATTTTGGAATATTACCAACAACATCATAATATGCACCATTACAACCAGTACCAAAAATTAAACCCATTTTAGCTTCAGGATCTGCATACATTGAAGCAACTAAAGTACCAGTGGTATCATTAATTAAAGCAACAACATTAATTGGAACATTTAATTTTTTAATTGATTTTTGTAATAAAGGAACAACATCTTCACCTTCAACATTATCAATATCAAAACCTTTAGTCCATCTTTGTAAAACACCTGAATTAATTTTTGATTGAGTACAAGGATAAGAAAAAGTAAAACCTAATGGTAAAGGTTCTTTAACACCTTCAGGATAAAATTCATCAACAAATTTTTTTAAACATTCAGCAATAAAATCAAATAATTGATCAGAAGTACCAGTTCTCATATAACTTGGTAAAGCATATTTTGATTGAGTAGTATCAAAAGTTGAATCACCACCTAATTTAACTAAAACAACTCTTAAATTTGTACCACCTAAATCAATAGCTAAATAATCACCAGTTTCTTTACCAGTTGGAGTATCCATAACCCAAGTTGGAATCATTGGAATTTCACCACCAGTTCTAGTTAAACCTTTTGATAATTCACCAACGAAATGATTTGTTATTTCTTTTAATTTATCACCTGAAACTGTTAATAAATTTTCAACTACATGTAATTCTTCCATCCATTCTTCTGGAACATCAGTAAAGGTACCCTTTCTATGTTGTGGAGGTTTTGGACCTAAATGAACCATTGTATATTATATTATAATCTATATTTGTTTCTATAAAAATATTTCAACAACAATCGGGGGAAATCACCAACAATTTATAGTTTCTATCAGTTGATGGCCGACCACAAGTAGAAAATCGAGAAATTTGAAAAAAAAAAACCGTAGAAAATTAAGCAGTGCGCGACTCTTGAGTTTTGGGGCGGCGGACTTGCTCCCGTTGTGAAAAACAATAACAGACAGATCTGCTGAGGGTCATAAGATACCTGTAGAAACTTGTAACTGTCACTATTTGATCTTAGTAGTTTGAATGGTTATAACTGTGCTATAACTATATACTAGAATGGGTATACTACAATAGTAAATTATTAGATTATCGATTGTTTCAGTTGACCTTAGGGAATGTGGAAATTGTCATTGGATGGAATAACGTTATCCCGAGATTCCTGGACATAACGTTTAACATTGGAGTACTGGGGTGATGAACATCAGGAGATTTAGATTTATTCTTTTACATGAACTTATTATTTGGGGGTAATTACTGGAGATATTGTCGCCTTTGTTGCATATGATGTTAATCATACATGATTCTACTATCTAGTAGTAGTTTCAATATTTGCACATAAAACCGTTGTATATTTTAGTCTGGTGATTTTTATTTTTCCTGTGGGTTTTAAACTTTATAATGACTTGGGGTTTTTATTTTGAGTTTTTCCGTATGATGTCAGTGGTGGGCACTGACACGATTTCGGATAAACTTTCAGGGGAATTGGTTGGAGTTATAGGAGAATATTGGAGTTGATTGTTTCTTTTAATTGCAGTAGTTAGTACTGCAGAATATATGGGATGATTTATCATTTAAATAATGTAAAAATAAAAAATTATACAAAATAAAAAATTATAAGTAAGTGACGGGAAATTTGACTATTGAACCAAAATTATTCATGCTGTAATTACAACCAGAAATGTGGTAGTCTCTAACTTCTTCGATAAAAATAGTTGGCGGAGTTTAAGAGAAAAATCTACACCAAAAAACTCTATATTCCTATTATCTGCATACAATTTATCCGAAAACCATAACAAACATTCACCATAGATCTCTAGTTGTATCTTCAAAATTTTTCATTGATTCTCCAACTTTATCTAAATTA
The DNA here is from genome assembly GCA_030581595.1 of Yamadazyma blattariae. NCBI lineage: Eukaryota > Fungi > Ascomycota > Pichiomycetes > Serinales > Debaryomycetaceae > Yamadazyma > Yamadazyma blattariae. The sequence continues at coordinate 313,128 of JAKTTU010000002.1, read as the reverse complement.
ATTTTTACTTCATTGACATAATTATTTATATCATCAAAATCTTGTTTTTTATAAATTGAATTATCATGTTTTTCAAAATCTTTAAATTTTTTACGATTTTGATTTGAATCTAATTTTGATCCGGCAAATTTAGATCCTCCATCTTTTGATTCAATATCCATTATTGTTGATTTATATTTTTCCTTTTGACGTTTAAAATTATTGGTATTTATAAATTTCTCATCAACCATCATTTCCATTAATTTTTCTTGCAGTTGTTTCAATTTATTTAAATCACTATTGAATTCATCATTGAAAAATGACCCTTTCTCTTTAACTTGTTCACTCATATTTTTAACATCATCTAATACATCAATTTGTGTCCATAACTTATCCAGATAAGTTATATTTGGTCTTGTAGTTGGTATTTGATCAATTGTTCTTAAACTTTGATTATCAAATGGATCATTTGTATTATTGGTATTGGTATTGTTCGTACTGGTACGTGATAATCTACTACTGGGTGCATTAGCTCTATGGAAAGTTGGAAGTAATCCACTTGAATTTGTTGATTGATTTCTTGAATGAGACCTCATGATGCAAATGGAGATTTTTTGACAAAAGCGCACCAAAATTTATACTTCTGATTATAGTTAATAGTGAGGTAGAATATAGTGAAGTAGAATATAGTGAGGTAGAATATAGTGAAGTAGAATATAGTGAAGTAGAATATAGTGAGTATAACTGTTGAGTTCAAGATGAATGTGATTGGATTAAAACGACATGGGAATTGGAAGAAATTACTTTATATGAAACAATCATTTCCTGATAATTATACTGATGAATCATTCTTAGCACAATTAAAAAGAAATGAAACAATAACAAAATATAATTATTGGGAATTAGTTAATGATTTCCAATTAATTTTATTTCATTTAACAAATTTAGTACTTATATTATTATTATTTACAAGTATTTATCAATTTAATTGGGATCCAACTAAATTAATTATAATAAGTTCAAATATATCATTAATTGGATTTATAATTTGGGAATTAAAATTAAATAAATCAAATTCAAAAATTTTTAAATTAAAATCTTTTATATTAATTATATTTATGTTATTAGTGCTATCACCAGTATTAAAATCATTAACTAGATCTACTGCATCAGATTCAATTTGGTCAATATCTTTATTGCTTACATTAGGTAATTTAATTTTCCATGATTATGCTTTTAATAATAATTCTTTACCATTTTATAAACCAATTATATCAACTAATTTATCATTATCCAATGCATTAGTTTTAGCATCAAGATTGAATTCAACTTGGCAAGTATTTTGTTTTATATTATTAGCTATTCAATCAAATATTTTATTACCATTATTTGATTTTAGTTTAAGAAAAATTTCAATTAAATTACATTATTTACTTTTAATCACATTAACTGGCGTAGTGGATTGGTTATTGTATAAATTAACTAATTGGAATTTAATAATATTTTGGTTTTCAATTCAAATTTTCATTATATTTATTATGCCTGGTTATTTCTTATTCTTACAGAGGTATAAAAATGAATTACTGGGACCATGGGACATAGCAAAACCAATAATTAGATCAAATTAAGAATTCATATACTGTTCGAACTATATAAGAAGCTGACCTAGTTACCATATTTTGTATATTAGTTGAAAGAGGAAAAATGTATAGTAGAAATCTCTCTTCCAATTCAGTCTCTGTCTCTCAGTCTCTCAGTCTCGCAGTCTCAGTCTCTCAGTATCTCAGTCTCTCACAGAGAAAAATTTACAGGAAACTGTTGATGAAGAAACCAAACCGCGAAAACTATTGAAAACTTTTAGATATCTTCAAATGGCTGATAATACTAATCCTAATCAATCTAATCAACCTAATGGGGCCAATCGTCAGCAGCCAGTGACGAGATCCCAAACCGCTGCCCAAACTAGAGGTGGACAACCTAATCAATTTAGTCAAGCAGATTTAAATAGAATTGTTTTAGAATATCTTAATAAAAAAGGGTACCATAGAACAGAGAATATGCTTAGATTAGAAAGTAGTAGTGTACCAACTCCATCAACTGGATTACCTTCACCTGCAACAACTGTTATAGCTAATCCAAGTGAATTAAATAGAGTTGAAAGAGAAAGAGTCACTAAGGAATTAAAAGATTTAAGAGATAAACAATTTAGAATTGAACAAGAATTAAGAGATTCAAAGGATAGAGAAATTAGATTATCAAAAGAAAAAGAATTAAGAGAATTAAAAGATTTTGAAGAACGTAAAAAGAGAGAAATTGATCCTGATATTTATGAAGTTGTTTATAATGCATTAAAAAAATGGGTTGAAAATTCATTAGATTTATATAAACCTGAATTATCAAAATTATTATATCCTATTTTTATTCATTGTTATCTTGAATTAATTTCAAATAGTATGTCTAGCCAAGCGAAAAACTTTTTCGATAGATTTAAATTTGATCATGAAATTTTACATGGACTGGAAATTCAAACACTTTCAGGTATATCATTACCAGAACATTTAGATGAAAATGAATTAGCTAAAAATTATAGAACTCATAAATATAAAATCATAATATCAAAAACTTCAATGGACTTATTATTATATTTTTTACATGAAAATGAAGCAATCGGTGGAGCAATATTAATTAGAATTATAAATCAATATTTAAATCCAATTATTAAAATAACTCAACCTGATAAATTACAATTAACTGGTGATGCAAATCCCGAAGAAGGATTATCAACTGCAATTGAAAAATTCAATGAATCAAATTCTGTTTCATTAGGTAAATTACCATTAGATTCTGATGTTTCAAATGAAATTGAAGCTGAATTAAAAGAAAAAGATGAAATTTTAGTTGAAGAATTTAAAAAAATGCAAGAACCTGATGATGACGCTCCTAAAGAAACACTACCTTTACCATTAAAGGATTATAATGATATTAAAAGACATATTAAAGAAGTTGAAGATTCAAGATCAAAAATTAAATTAGATTCAATTCAAGCTTCTGCACCATCAGTTTGTATGTATACTTTCCATAATTCAAATAATGATTTAACTTGCGTTGAATTTAATCAAGATTCAGCTATAATTGCTGGAGGTTTTGAAGATAGTTATATTAAATTATGGAGTATTGATGGTAAACCATTAAAATCAATTTATAAAAAGGACAAAAATAATAATGATAATACAAGAAAATTAATTGGTCATAGTGGACCAGTTTATTCAGTATCATTTTCACCAGATAATAAATTTTTATTAAGTGGTAGTGAAGATAAAACAATTAGATTATGGTCATTAGATACTTATAGTGGACTAGTTTCATATAAAGGTCATAATCAACCAGTTTGGGATGTTAAATTTTCACCATTAGGTCATTATTTTGCAAGTGCTTCGCATGATCAAACTGCAAGATTATGGGCAACTGATCATATTTATCCATTAAGAATTTTTGCTGGTCATATTAATGATGTTGATTGTGTTGATTTCCATCCAAATTCAAATTATGTTTTCACTGGATCATCGGATAAAACTTGTAGAATGTGGGATGTTCATACTGGTAATACGGTTAGAGTATTTGTTGGACATACTGGACCAATTAATTGTATGGCAGTTTCACCTGATGGTAGATGGTTAGCATCAACTGGTGAAGATAGTGTGATTAATATTTGGGATTGTGGTAGTGGAAGAAAATTAAAATCCATGAGAGGTCATGGTAGATCATCAATTTATTCATTACAATTTTCAAAAGATAATGGAGTTTTAGTTAGTGGAGGTGCAGATAATACTGTTAGAGTTTGGGATATTAAAAAGAATACAAATGATTCAGGTCCTGAACCTGAAGTTTTCCAATTTGAAAATGATGAAGAAACTTCAAAGTCTAGTAAAAGAGAAATCGTTGCAACTCCTGATCATATGACAGCTTATTTTACTAAAAAGACACCAGTTTTTAAAGTTCATTTTACTAGAAGAAATTTATGTCTTGCAGCAGGACCATTTTTATGATGAAACTGAAAATACTAAAAACTATGAAATAATTTTCTATTAAATGTCAATGTATAATATTACCTTTTTACTGGTATCTTTTCATTTCTAAATTTTCACTAATATCTAAAGTTTCTAAAATTCTTTGTTTCTGAAATGTATCAACTTTTTTCGTTTTTTCATCTTGCAATTTTGACTTTTTCCACACATCTCGAAAGCCGTAAAAGAATGAATTTTCACATTCTAAAATAATCACAATTTGATCCATTTTTGACAAATAATTATGTGGAGAGAGACCGAAATTGACATTTAACAAACGGAAGTATAAATTGCATTGCCTACTTTTGACAGCTTTTTCTCGGTTCAGATTAGATTGTTTTCTCATCAACCTAATTTGGTGTTAATGTAGGCCTAGTTTGGTACCGGAAGATTGGTCCACTACGGGCTAGATTGGACTTGATCCGGATTCGCAGAACCAATTTGTACCGCGAGACGCATGAAGCTAGAACCACAGGTTAGGGCGAAATGGTACCAGAAGGTGAGTTTTACTTATTTTGCCGCAGTAAACGAACTTTGGGGTAAATTGTTTTTAACTAAGACAATTACACGACTTTCCTATGACTTAATTTGGAAATTATTTAAATGATGCAAAATCAACGAAAAGTTTCAAATCCATCTTTTTAATTAAATTTTTTCCTTTTAATTAGAAGACTTATTTATTATAACTAAAGACTTTAAAAGACTCAATAGATTCATTATGCAATTAAAAACTATTTTATCATTATATTCATTAAGTTTAGCAACTGCTGCTTCAGCTGATTCAGCTGATGTTGAATTTTTAACTGATTTAGTTAATGATTATAAAAGTCATACTAATGATTATATAAATTTTATTAAAACTGCTTCAAGTGTTCCAAAAGTTTTAACTTCATTAGCTGTTGAAGTTATTACTTATACTGATGATTCTTATACTACTTTATTAGATAATGATGGTATTAATATTTCATCATTAAAAGATTTTGCTACTGAATTATCATGGTATTCAAGAATTGAAGGTGATGCTGCTGCTGCTTCAGCTGGTGGTTCAGCTTCTGATGAAAGTTCTAAAACTGCTTCATCTTCAAAATCTGCTTCATCATCATCAACTGAATCTTCAGATGGTGGTGTTGGTAAATTAGAAGTTGGTATGGTTTTAGGTTTAGCTGCTGTTGCCTTATTATAAGAAGCATAAAGCCAAAAAATGATAAAAATTATAAAAAAAGAGAAGAAAGAAAGAAGAATATATATACCCAGAAAAGATTGGTGAACGAAAGAAATGTTTTGATGTTTTTTTTTTAGAAAAAGAAGAAAAGTGTTTAAATATAAATACTTATTTTTAGTGTAATATTTTATAATCCTATTTAATTTTCCTATGCTATAGCTCTTCTTCTAGTTCCTCTTCTTCCTTTTCATCAGCACTTAAAAATAATATTAAATATTGTAAATTCCATAAGAAATTATCTGAACAATCAATTGGTATATTATTTAATAAATCAAATCTATAAAAATCACTTAAATGTTTAAAAATTAGTAATAAATTTTTATTTAATAAAGTAATACCAATTTCAAATAACTCATTCTTATAAATTACTTTATTTATATTATTTCCAAATTCATTTGACTTTTTCGTTAATCTTTCATCATAAAATAATGGGAATTCATTCCCCTTAAAATCTTTTATAATTGAATAATTTCCTTTAAAAATTATAGGATAATATACTGATAAATTAGTTATATGAATAATTAAATTTATTACTTGAATAATGTGATTAATACCTGTATTAATTAATAATATCTTAAATTTATGATTTGTATCATTATCAGTAATAGTACTGTTATTGTTAGTTATATTACTATCAAAGTAGTCATTATTTAATGAAATTGATTCATCATTATAATATAATATATTTAATAAATCTTTTGTAGTTGATGGGAATTCAATTCCTAAAATTGTTAAATTATATAAGTTTTCTTGATTTATAGGTAGAAATTCATTTAAATTTAAACTGAAATTTTTAAAAATTAATTTAATTGATTTTTTAATTGATATTAAAGATTCACTTATATTTGGTAATTGAGTTTTAATAAATTCAATTTCATTATTTATATTACGAATAAATTTTAATTGATTTTCTTCCTTTAATTGATTAATATTATTATTTATAACTTTAATATTTATAATTTTACTTAAAATTTCATCATTAATTGATTTATTCTTACCTATTGCTTTATTTAATTCATTTATTTTAAGATTCATTTTGAAAATTTCATTATAATTGTCATCAACTGTATTTCTATTTTTATCTTTTAAAGCTTTTAAATTACTTTGTAAATTCGAAATTTGCTTAGAAATTTTTACCTTGGAATTCATTAATTCTTTAATTGATTTATCTAGATTATTTATTGATCTAATATCATCAAATTTATAACTTTTTAATTTATAATAATTATTTGAAACGAGACCGGGTTCTAGTTTCTTATAATTAATTAATTTATCCTTTTGAGTATAATATCTATTATTTAATCTTATAATAATTGTATTATTTTTAAAACAATCTAAATTTTCAATATTATTATCAATATAAATTAATTTATTTAAATCAATATCCCATTGAATTAATAATTTCCAATCTAATTCCCATTTAATCCAAATTTTAATCTTTAAATGATCTAGTTTATTTACTTTTATATTTGGTAAATAAAAATTATTAAAATTTGGGTTCAGATTAAAAGTTTCAATATTACTAATATAAAATACTTTATCATTATTATAATAATGTAAACTGAAAAAACTTGAAAGTAATCTTTTTTCATTAAATTCAATTAATTTTGAATAATCATCTGAATAATCAATTGTTTGAAAAATTGTACTAGTATTCCTTCGTTGTTTTTTAATCTTCCCTATATCTTCATTATTACTTTTAGTTTCATATACTAAGTTTCGTAGACTTATTGATTGAATATTTCTAATCTTTTTATCGTTATACGATACACCATTCATTGTGAAACATGAAAAAACCTTATCGTCTATCACCAATTATAAACCTTAAATCAAAAGAAAAACCAAAAATATCAATAATATTTACCACAGTATTTACCACAATAGTTACCAAACTAGCTACCAAACTATCTACCAAACTACCTTATTTAATGAAAACTAATCTTCAGTAACCAACCCAATGCCAATTGAAAACTACCAACCAATTCAAACAATATCTCTTATTGTTCACAATAAAAAGATCTTTTGAGATACAGTGTCGCATTTTGAAAAATATATAAAAAACACATCTACGCCTGAGATAACAAACCTAACAGATTCCACTATCCAAAGTTGAACCAATTTCAAATAAGGTCACATAGACAGTTGCATTAGTTAACAAGAGGTGTGGGAAACATATAGGACAGAGAAGAGGGACGAAAAAAAAAACCTTTTAAGGGGAATGCTGCCAAATTTTTCAGTTTGTTTAGGTCATTTCTGTGAGGTACATGGACCTTGTTCTATTATATGTACACAAGTTTCAAAGACTAAAAATATTTTAACTTCAACATCGAAACTACAGACATGTCAATCATGTAAATTACAATTACCTAAAGATGTAACTAATGTTATTACTAAAAATTCAGGGAATTATTTTATATCAACTCAATATCCATCAAATCAAGAAACTTATACATCAATAACAAAATTAATAATGAAAATTTTATCCGTTGAAACAGCTTCTGATATAACTAAACCATTATTTGTTGGTGATAATTTAAATGGGTATACATTAACTAAAATTTTTAAAGTAAGAGATAATAATGCAAGAGGAGGTGAAAGAAAATATTGTTTAATGATTATAAGTGATGAAGAACATTCAATTATTAAAAATTGGCCAAATTTATCATCATATCTTAATGAAATTATTAATTCAATTCAATTAAAAGTTTTAAAAGTTATTGATAAACAAAATAAATTAAAATTAAATAATAATAATAATGAAAATTATCTTAGAAGATCATTAATTAAACCAAAATCTTTAATTGAATTAACTGGTGATAATCAAATGTTTTTAAAATTACATTTAAGTGCTCTAGAGTTAATTAGAGATATAAAGTGAACATGATAATTGACAAAAACAGACTTTCCAAACGTTGAAAAAGGTGGGAAAATTAAGGAATGATATATTCTCGTCTAACTGTCAATTGGTTGCAACCATATTTTGCAACCCTCATCGTCTCATCGATCACCAATTTAGGCGAGCATTGTATTGTTCGTAATACCAACCAACAAAAACACCCTTTTATGTATGCTATTTCCGGTAGGATTCTATTGGTTGATAGGGGCTATAGTTACCGTGTTTATCTCATGGTGGTATTATTTAAATAATTGGACAATTGATAATTCAACACTGGAATTATGGGGGTATATTCAAGAATTTAATGATGATATAGAAATTACTTCAAATGATCCAAGATTTTTATCATCCATGTTGCTAAGTATGGTTAATAATCATTTAAGTGAAGGTTTACAGAATTTTTCATTGCCATTTAATTGGAATCAAATTTATGCTCAATTCAATGAAACCAATGATTTAATTGGCAATATAGATAATTTAATCTTCTTATCTAATGAGGATTTGTCTATTATTGTTCCTACATATGAAGGAATAATTCCTGAATCCCAAGTTAATTTCACTTATGAAATTCAAAAATTTAATACTTTGTTACCATCAAATACTATAGAAATGGAAAATATTACTGAAAATGATTTTTCCATTAACAATACAATTGATATACCTGGTGAAAAATATTTTAAAGAATCAGAATCTGATTCACATTTTGATATTAGATTTAGTAAAGACAATATAACTTATGATGATTATGAAAAAATTGCTATGCTACATAGACTAACTAGATCATGGTTTAAATTTTGTAATAGTATTGGTATTAAATCATGGTTATCTCATGGGACTTTACTTGGATGGTATTGGAATGGTTTGAATTTACCATGGGATGATGATTTAGATATTCAAATGTCTATTCAGTCGTTAATTAAATTAAATAATTTTAATCAATCGATAATAATTGATTTAAATGAAATTAATGGATTTGGACAATATTTATTAGATGTAAATAAGAATATTTATTATCGTAATAAAGATGAGAATAATACAATTGATGGTAGATTTATTGATTTGTCAACGGGATTTTATATTGATATTACTGGCTTGAGTCTAAGTAATCCTTATAATAATGATAAGGAAATATCAATTGATGATTTAGAATTTAATCAAATTTTAGATGATGATTTTATTAATAAAAAAGATTCAAGTACTATAGTTAAACAAGAATTACTTAATGAGTTAAATATTACTAGAATAAAATTATTTAATGAATACAATTTAGTTAATTGTAAGAATAATCATTTTTATAAATTAAATGAAGTCTTACCATTGAGAACAACAATTTTTGAAGGGGTTAAAAGTTTTGTGCCTAACGATTTTAAGAAAATTTTAAATAGAGAGTATAACAAAGGGATTTATTATAAATCGTTCAATAATTATGATTTTAAGGATTCAAGATTATGGATACAATCAAATGATAATTATGAACATGTAAAGTATGAATTAACGAAAGATTTTACGTTTCGTCATATTCAAAATATGTATTATAAATATAACAATTACAGTGAGTTCCCCCAAGTATATAGAGAACCATGGTTAATGAAACGGATACTTAATATTTAATAGTTTAATAATAACTTAATGATTTAATATATGATATAGAAAAAAGTGCCTTTACTCTTATATTTAAAACTATTTACAAAAATTCATTAAAATCATATAATTCTTTCGTTATAAAAGCGCATCATTACCTCTACCACCATTTGAAATAGTTGAACCAATTCTATTTAATGGCCAAATAATCCCTATTACTTTACCTTCCACTAACCCTTGACTTATTGGACCAAAATTATTTGAATCAATTGAATGAAATGAATTATCACCTTCAACCCATAAATGATTTCTAGGAATTTTTGCAGTTTTTTTAGGATATTTTTCAGTACAATTTATATTATCACCAGCTAATCCAATAATTCTTTTAGTTAAGATTTTTTCAGGATCCATAGGAGATCTAAACATAATAATATCACCACGATTAAATGAATTTGAATCTAATAATCCAAATTTTTGAACAACAGCTATATCAGAATTTAATGAATCTGAAGGATTAAAAGTTGGTGTCATTGATCTACCTTGAATAAAATATGGTTTATATACATGGTCAGTGAATTCTATAGCTACTGCTATCCACATTAGTGGGGAGATGATTAATCGTATTTGATTAAATTTTGATGGGTTCATACCACCCAACATATCTTCACCCAAAAAATTTCAAAACTTCTCTTTTAACTGATTGAGATAATGAGAAAAATGAGATTTTTCTAAACATCACAAGATCAAAAAGAAACCCCCAAAGTGATAGAGAAATTTTATTAATTTAAGTGTAATGAATAGTGGTAGTAACGAATTAGATCAAATACTATTGGATGATATCACCCTTCATTGTCCACAAGAATTTTTAAAATTTCATCAATGTTTATCAAATCGTTCGAATCCATGTCAAATTGAACAAATTGAATTGTCAAAATGTATTAAAACTAGAGTGCCAGCTTTTCAAAAAATTCAAGGTATTTGTTCAGGTAAATTACAAGCATATGAAGCATGTTTAAAGATTCATAAAAGTGCTGGTGGTTGTAAACAAGATTTAGAAAGCTTAAGACAATGTGCAATGGGATCATTAAGTTAATAAATCATTAAGTTAATAGATCATTAAGATAATGGGGGGTTTAAAAAGTTATAGATTATAGAACTACAATTAGATATAAGATGGTTATTCAAAATAAATGAAATTTAGTAGTATTTCCTCCTCTATTATACACTTATCATACTGGAATCTCTGTCGTTTAACTCCTATATTTAGGAGGTAAATTTTCAATTTTAATTGGAGATTGATAATCTTTTGTAATATCTCTAATATTAGGAGACAAATTATGAGATTCTTCAATTTCATGTTCATGATGTAACATTTCATGTTCGATATCTTCTTTATGTTTAATTAATACTTCGGGATCTTGATCTTTATGGTATTTATTCCAATGATGTTCTTCATATTCTCTTTCAAAATCTAAATGATGACCTTGACCATAACCAAAATCAGGTAAATTTTTACCATTATTAATAAAATCAATAAATTCTTGTGCACTAATTAATCCATTACCATCACTATCAATTAAGTTTTTAATTGTATTAATTACATGTTTTTTAGCATCTTCAGTAATTAATTCATGTCCATGAGAATGTTCTCCCATACCTGATCCATCACCAACTATTGTATCTCTAGCTAATCCATATAAATTCAAAATATCCATATCATTCCAATTAGATTTCCCATCCAAATCATGAAGTTTAAAAAAAGTTATTGGATCATATTGATCAATTTGATGTTCTTCTAACATATGCCAATCTTCCCATGACATTCCTTCAGGTCTTGCTGGATTTGATGAATCTACATGATCTCCATGACCTATGACTTTTGCCAAGATACTGGAGAATATAACCACTTTACTGATACCTTTCATACTAATAAAATCTTTTGCCAAATCAATTCACAATCTTCTAATCCTATTCTTTGATGCTATTCTTTGATCCGAAAAGTTCTCACTCACTCAATTATTTTAGGTTTCGCTTAAGACCACCTGTGAGGGACTGCGAAATTGAAAAAACCAATTTTGGACCCCATATTTCAAAAATGAATCATAATTTAGATAAACAACCACAAAGTAGAGTTGGTAGATCCAATCAACGTTACAATGAAGAAAGTGGTGCCAGAATGGTGGCAGGATGTATATGTTTAAATGAAACCAAAGATAAAGTTATAATGATTCTGTCATCAAAACATAAAGAAAAATGGATATTACCAAAGGGAGGAATTGAATTAGATGAAGGAGAAGATTTTGTTATTAGTGCAGTTAGAGAAACTTGGGAAGAAGCAGGAATTGAAGGGAAAATTACTAAAAAGTTACTGGTGGTATATGATAAACGAGGTAAAGATGCACCAATTATAAAAGGTGAATTTAATGAAGATAAAGTAGTACCAAAAACTGAATTTCATTTTTATGAAATGATTATTGATACCTTAAGTACTGAATGGCCAGAAAGTGAAAAAAGAGAAAGAAAATGGTGTACCTATTCTGAAGCTAAACATGAATTGATTAGATCTAAAAGGTTAGAATTAATTGATGCTTTAAATGAATCATCAATTCATAAAGATGAAGATATTAATCAAGATTTATATTAAAAATATTTTTTAAAAAAAAATTAGTTTCCTTCCTAGTGGTAGTAACTTAGAAACTTTAGTAATATACGATAAATGATGATAAATAAGTGGGTAACTCTGTATCACTATTTTTTTTTTTTTTGTGTGTGTGTGTGTTTTTCTGGCTGTCCGTTTGTTAATTGTTAGTTGTTAGTCATTAGCTTACTTAAATAATCCACTCATTAAATTAGCTAACATATTTTGATTATTAGGATTACCTAATTTTAAATTATAATAAAATCTACCTAAATATTCAATTGAATTAAGTAATTGTAAATCAATTAAATCTGTTTTATAATTTTGATATAATTTTAAAAATTTATTACCATTATCTTGTTTTGATAAGGTTATAACTAATAATTGTAAGAAGTTTAAAATTTTAAAATCATTGAAATAGTAAAAATCATTAGTACCATTATCAGTTTTTAAAATTTCATAATTTGTAATATTACTTTGATTAATTAATAGTGATAAAAATTTATTTAAACTTTCTTTAGCATATTGAATGTTTTTCAAATAAGCATAATTTATTATAGCTCTGCTAATGAAAATACCAGGATCAACTGAAGATTGGGATGATTTACCACTTTCTAAATACCATTTAAATAAGAAATCAATATAATGATTAAGTGATTGAGAATTACCTAAAATTAAATGAAGTTCACTTAATTGGAAGACTTTTTCTCTTTCAATAACATCAGATTTCTGACAATTATTTAAAAATTTTAAACCAAATAAATTATGAAATTCATAATCACCAAAATTTGAATTTTCAATAATTTTAGTTAATTGAATTGCCTTTTTAGAAATTTCAATTAAACTTGGTTCATTATTTGGTAATTTTGAAATCATTTCAATTAATTGTAATTTAATATCTTTATCATAAATAGAAATATCTTCATTAATAATTTCAATAAAATATAAAATTAAATCACTTGAACTACTAAATTGTTGATTATTTGAAAGAATTATTGATCCTTGATATAATAAATCAGTTGATTGTTTAAAATTTTTTGATTTAACATAACGATTAGTAATGGTTCTTAATGTTTGATGTGCTTCATAAAACTCTCCGTTATCTATTTTAGATTGAAATCTTTGAATGGTTCTAGTTAATTTATCACTCATTTCTTATTATATGATTTGAACTGGTTGGAAAATTGAGGTTGAGGTTGAGGTTGAGAAAAATGATCTCTACACCTTCCCTGTAACAGCATAATATATAATTACCAAAAGAATTGTTATTCTATGGTGCAGATTGTTTTACGTTATCTGGGTTGTAAGCATTAAAGCTAAGCACTTTTGGACTTTTGGACTTTCTTATGCTTAGCTTCTTAGCTTCTGTTTAGCTTCTGTTTAGCTTCTGTTTAAGTTGCTGGTTGCAACTATGAATCTGATCAAGAGAATTATCAAAATCTCTACTCTGAAGTCTGATTAACTGAAGAGGGTGTTTATATAGTTACTGGAGTTAGATGAAAGTTTTAAACCCAATTAACTTATAATGAGATGAAAGACAATAAAAAGTGAATGGAGGTAATAGCTACGGATAGCAAAAAGTATAATTAACTATCTACATCTAACTTCAATTGATTTTTAATTCTTTTAATTGATTTAATTGAATATTTTAAACTTGACCAATTACCATTATTATAACAAGTAGTAGTTAAAATCAGATTCAGCATAGTATCAATTAAAGCAATAAAGCAAGGCTTATTGTATCTTAAACATAAATTATTATTTTTAAATAATATAATCCATTGATTAATTAAAAGACTTGAAGTATTATCAATTAATAATAATTTTAAATTTGGGAAATTAAAATTAATTGGTAAATTAAATTTAGTTATGAAAAATTGATTGAAAACTAAAAAAATATCAAAATTTTTAAATTCAATTAATGTTAAATTATTTCTTAAATAATTTAAAATTTTGTAAATTATTAATCCGAATGTATAAATACCCGAATTTAGTTTATTTTTAAATTTTTGTAATAAAATTATAAAATTGGAGTTGAAATAATTTGTTTTATCTAAATTTAATAAAATTTTTAAAAAATTATTCATTTTATTGAAAATTATTGAATTATTTGAATGAATTATAAAATTTTTGATCTTGGGTTGTGATCCACTTATCCCCTTCTCTTCCTCATTATCACCACTAGATCCTTTATCAAAATCCAATTGGTTATAAATTGATAATAATTGATTTATTTTATTAAAATTATTGAAATGATAATTGATTAAAATAGTTAAATTGGTTAAATTTTTAGGAATATTTTTAAAAAGTAATAAAAAATTAATATTATCCGTCTTAATAGTTAATATTTTAAGATTATTCATTGATTTTAAATTACTAAAATTATAATCAGATTCAGGACTATTCATTTTATGAATTTTATGGGTTAAATTAAATTTAATTAAATTTTCAATTATAACTAAATTATTTGGGATTTTAGTACTGGTGAATGTACAAAGTCTGGACTTGACAAAATTGTAAATGTAATTGAACTCTTTGTTGGTGAATTGGATTGAATCATCATTTTTATCGTTAATTATAATATAATAAATTACCTTATATTTAACTTCAGTTGGTAAATTCATTTGCAGCCAAATCTGCAAATTATATAGCAGTTCAATTTCCCAATAAACAAATAAAACTAGTCCAGTAAATAACAACGCAACTTTTGTCTTCTTTAACCAGGTATATACTGTGGTTCCTGACCTTCTGAACTATAACAATGGCCCTTAACTAATGGTAATCCCCAAATCTAGTTATACCAGTCAAATTGCAATATCTCTACCACAAAACATTTTTTTTGCAATCGCGGAAAATTATCCAATGAGACCAACATCGTTATTAAGTCATACACCATTAATTAAATTTGTTGGAGGTCCACATAAATTTACTAGTATGTATTAGCTTGTTAGATTGTATTCCAGTTACTTTGAAAGAGTATATCCAATGTTATTTCAAAGATTTCAAATACTGTTTAAGAGTAATATGAATGTTTGATTATTTCGAAACCCGGGAACACCAGGAAAACACAATATTAATTGAATCAACACTGAATCAACACTAAATGAACACTAAATGAACACTACATGGATTACTGTTTGGTGAATACCATCCCTAAGAGTTTGAATAAATGTACTAACTTATTTAGAATCAGTTGCTGGAGTTCATCCAATGGCACCAAATGGTTTAGCCCCATCATCATTAAATTCATTTTCAAATAGTAGTTCAATTGAACCAAAGGAAGGTGAATATTTCAGTAGATCACAATTACCTTTAAGATTTAGATATAAAGTTCCAAAAGATGATGAAGCTGAAAATATTATAAGTGGTGGTGCAACTAGTATATTTTAATATATATTATTACATTCTTTCCTCTTCTATTTATAAAATATTGCAAGTCATGTGGATATTAACTGATATTACTAGTTACCCAGTCATGCCCACTCTTCCAAATATCAATAGTAATTACATTAACTAATCAATAGAATGAATATTGAATCTATATTGAAAACCTTTCTCACGTGACCAAATTATTTGGTAAAATTCTCAATCTCAGTCTCCAAAAAACTCTCAACTTAATTGCCACCAACAAAAGATGAATCACGATCCATTTCAATGGGGTAGACCAAATGATGAAGTTTATGGTAAATATAATCAATCAATTGCCAATGCCAACAATCATCATGCCATGAATGATGGAATGAATAATCATAGTAATGGTAATGAGTTATCAAGTTTCCCTAAAATGAATACTCAACAACCAATTATTACTGGTACATCAGTTTTAGGAATTAAATTCAAAGATGGGATAATAATGGCTGCCGATAATATTGGAGCATATGGATCATTATTGAGATTTAGTAATATTGAAAGATTAATTCAAGTTGGTAAAGAAACAATTGTTGGAGTATCAGGAGATATTTCAGATTTTCAACAAATTAAAAGAATTTTAGAAGAATTAGAAATTAAAGAAGAAAATTATGATAATCAAGGAGAAAATAATTTAAAAGCTCCACATGTTCATGAATATTTAAGTAAATTATTATATAATCGTAGAAATAAAATGAATCCATTATGGAATTCAATTATTGTTGGAGGATATAATGATGATGCAGAAAAGACACCATTTTTAAAATATATTGATTTATTAGGAGTTACATATGGATCATCAACTTTAGCAACCGGATTTGGAAATTATTTAGCAATACCATTATTAAGAAAATTAATACCAAATGATAAAGATTATGAAAAAATTACTGAAGAAGAAGCTAAAAAAACTATAATGGATTGTATGAGAGTTTTATTTTATAGAGATGCAAGATCTGGAGATAAATTTTCATTAATTTCAATAAATAAGGGAGAAGTTAAATTAGAAAAAAATATTAAAATTACTGAACAAAGCTGGGAATTTGCAAAAAATTTAACTGGTTATGGTAATAAACAATTATAAGAAAATGAGTTGATGGAATTTATAATGAATAGTTAGTACCTGATTCTCTATAATCTTCTCTATAATCTTCTCTGTAAGATTCTCTGTAATCTGCATAATTATCTATAATTGATTACCTGATTCTCTAACTGATTATCTGATTCTCTAATTGAGAACTTATCATTAATTTCTTTGAAACTGAAACCAATGGTGTACCGCACTTTGCCTACTCCGACACCAAAAAAGAAAAAAAAGAAACACAAATATGCTGCTTACGTCAGTGCTTACCTAAGCCTTCCATTAGGTAAGTGCTTACGTAAGATGTTTCTAGAAATCTTTAAAGAATCTCAAAGTTTCCATGATACGCCTATACTACAGGTTGTATAGTTAAATTTTATACCTATAGTAAAGATATACCAATTATCATCCCTTGGTAAACTTATATACACGGCTAGATTGTAGACTATAACAGGTTCTTTACTCTTTGTGCTCTATACTACTTCCTGTGCTACTACTATGTTACTCCTATATTATCTATTACCTCACTCGTTTAACTGATGGACAATTCTCCTTTTTCTCCATTATACGTCAATTCAATCGTATTTAAAAAATATCTAATGCGCCAAAGTTCCACACACCAAAAAAGAAATTTAAAGTTTTCCATTTATAAGTTCAATTTTCCCCCAATTTGTTTTTTCTTTAACTTTGTTGTCCCCTTCCATAATTTGTTTTTAAAGGGCGATTATCATTCAATTGTAATCGATCAAAGATCATCCAATTTTAACAGGATCACCGATCATCAAAATAAGAAGAAGATCACACATCATCCTATTGTAGCAGATCCATCAATCATCAATTGAGTGTGGGATTACATTTTTCCCAATTTTCAATTATTCAATTATTGTTGGGCGGGTATTTAACAAATTGATTTGAATAAGTAATCTGGTATTACCATTCAATTTAGATAATCCTAATTTTTAATTCTTTGGTTTTCAGTTCTTTTTTTTTCATTTTTCCATCTTTTCATTTTTCATATTTTCATTTTTTCATATTTTCATATTTTCATATTTTCATCTTTTAACTTGGTTTTAATTTTTTATTTTGCAGACTGACTTATACAATCTGTTTTTCAACTAATTCACTGATTCCTTAATTCACTGCCTTCCATGTTTGATATTACATTTTTAGGTACTTCAGGTGGTCCAATTGAGAGTAAAACTTGTTGTATATTAATAAAATCAAATGAATTTACTTATAATGAAATTATAAATAACAGTTTACAAGAGGAAATTTTATGCATAGATTGTGGTTCCGGTTTAAATAGTTTATCAGAAATTATTTTTAATGAAATTAATAATATTGAATTTAATAATGATAATCATTTAAAGAAATTATATAATAATTCCCAACTGTTGGAGTTTTATATGAATAATACTAATAATAATAATGATAATAATAATTCAATTAAAATTATTAAACCTTTTGAATCATTGAAAGATATTAAGAAGTTAAATTCTTTAGAAAATAATACGAATGATAATAATGATGAAGATGATATTGATTTAGATAATTTACATAATATTGAATTACCTGATTTAAATAATTTAAATCCTTTGAATTCAATCAATAATTATAATTTAAAAATAATTAATCAAAATTCAAGTAATTCTACTGATAATATTAATAAATCAATGAAAAATATCCTTGATGGAAATAATGATTTAATTTCTCCTTCTTTATCACCAAAATTTGAAATACATGATACGTTCCCTGGTAGGAAATCATCTGCTGATAGTTTGTCACCATTAGAAGTTAAGAAAAATATTGAGATTGAAATATCACAGAAATCAGAAAAATCAGAAAGATTAAAGGATATAAGTAATGGATATATTGCAAAAGAAACTGATAATGAAAAAGAAAAAGATATGAAAGAAACTGGTGAAGAAAATTCACTTTCACCATTAACCCTTTCAATGGAAATTTTCAAAAATATTAAAAATTACCTTATTTCTCATCCACATTTAGATCATATTAATTCAATTGTTTTAAACTCACCAAATTTTTCAATTGAAAATAGTAAAAATATTTTTGCATCATCAAATACTATAAATTCATTAAATAAATTTATTTTTAATGGATTAATTTGGCCAAATATGCAAGAATTTAAAATTTTAAATTTTAAAAACATTGAATTCTATAAAAAAATTTACTTGAAAAATTTCACAATTAAAATGTTTAAATTAAGTCATGGTAAATTAATTAATGATAGAAATAATTCAATTTCAATTAATGAAAAATTTAATTTAAATAATTTAAATTTAGAAAATAATGAAAATAATAACTTGAATAATTTAAATTTTAATAATAATAATTTAATTACTTATTTATCATCAGCATTTTTAATTGAAATTAATAAATTAAATAAATTTATTTTAATTTTTGGAGATTTTGAAAGTGATTTAATTTCTGGTTTGAATTATAATTTAAATATTTGGAATGAAATAACTCCACTAATAATCAACAATCTTTTAAAAATTATAATTATCGAATGTTCAAATTTAAGTTTATCAGAAAAAAATTTATACGGTCATTTAAATCCAATTTACTTATTTCAAGAATTAATTAAATTAAATAACCTAATTAAATTGAAAACTAATGATCCTTACCCTTTAAAAAATTTAAATATTTTAATTAATCATATAAAAGAATCAAATAATGGTGGTGATCCAAGGATTAAAATTTTAAAAATTTTAAATCATTTTAATGATAAATATGATTTAAAAATTAATTTTTCAATTGCTTTAACTGGTATTTCAATTTCTGTTTAATATAGATTGCATCCTCTCCTGCCTCTTTCTCTTCCTCTTCATCTCCCTTCCTCTACTCTTTCCCAACTCTCTCTACTTCTAAACTTTCTCTAGTTTCATCTTACCTTCTTCACCTTTAATCTTACTCTACTCTGATGATAAATCCTAGAGTCTTAGAGATAACAGAGAAAAACAAATCTTACGAACTTTATATATTATTGAATTTTATATGATTTTTTTATCTTTTATTTCATTTTTTTTCTTCTTCTTTTGCAAATCCCCTCTAAGAAATTTGATAGTTTTCACTAATTAAATTACAATGTAAATCAAATGGTAAAGATTCGTCATCTTGGTTAACAACATCTGAAAGTTGTACATTACCATAACAATTATCATCATTTGTAAAATTATCATGATTAATATCAAATTTAATATTCATTGGGAATAAAGAATCTTCATCATAACAATCACTTACTTGAAATTCAAAACTTCCTGAAGGATCGTCAATTGAAATTTCTTTAATATTTAAAATTGTACCTAAATCATTTAATTCTTCAATTTCAAAATTTTCATCTTGGTCTTCTAAATTAACATTTAATGAAGGTATTAAAATTTTAATGTTTTCAAACATTTTATTTGATACATTTTTTTCAATAAAATTTGAAGTTAATTCATATTCTAAAGTAATATTTGCTAAATTATCATCATTTAAACTAACCCAAATTGTAAAAATTATTGGAATATTTGATTCGTCATCTTTATTACCTAAACATCTCCATCTTAAAACTCCTAAATTTTGATCATTATTTGGGAAATTTTTACTTTTATCTTTTAATCCAATAATATTTTCTTTATTAAATAAATTTTTATCAACATTTGGATGAGTTTTAAATTGAATTTTATTTTTAAATTCTTCATTAATTTCTTTTAATAGAATTTTACAATTACTTAATTCAGTTTTATTAATTCTTAATTGTAAATCTCCTTTAATTTCACTCAGTAAAATTGATCCATCTCTTTGTAAATTAACATTAAATTTTTCATTAATTGTAATTAATATACCATTATTAATAACTTTTGGTATATTTGGTTGTGGAGTTGATTGCTTAGTATTAAATCCACTATTTGAATTTGCCTGTGATTGAACTTGTGATTGAGGATTATTATTATTATTATTATGATGAAATATAGGTTGAGTTGATGATAATAATGGTTGACTACTACTATTACCACTATCTCTTGGTTTTTTACCTAATTGTAATCCACCAGATCTTGGACCAACAGGTTTTTGATTATAATTTTGATTTTGATATTGACTTTCATAATCTCTTTCCATAATATTTGTACCACTAATTCCATTACCACCAATATTACCATTACCATAATTACTTGGTGGTTGAGTAAATGATGATGCATTACTATTATTCATCGTTGGAATACCAAAATTTTCTATATTCTTTTTAGCTAATTCTTTTCTTTGAATTTCTTTTGCCTTTCTCTTTCTTTCTTCAATTGCTTCCATTTCTTTATTTTTTTCAATAATTTCTTGAATTTTTTCTTCATGTGAATCCATTTCTAAAAATGTTTCAATTTGTTGAAATGTTAAATTTTCTTTATATCCATTATTAATTATTTCATCAAATGATGATAAAATTTCAAATGATTTATCAAAAATTTCCCTTTCATCAATATTTCTTAATAAATTACCAATTGTAATTTGGAAAATTCTTAAAGTATCAATATCCTGTAAAATATTCGATGTCTTATTAGTTATCAATACAATATAAAATTCTTCTAATGGTTGATAAACGTATCTAATATTTTCATATTCAACAGTTGTATGTTGATTACTATTTGATATTAAACTTGGAAAATTTCCTAATAATTCAGTGATTTTATCCTTATTTAAATCTCTAAATTGTCTAGAAATTAATGGTTTCCCACCTCTAGTACAAATTGATGATGCTAAAACAACCATTGATCGAGGGTAAGTGAAGTGAAAATATTAATTCAGTCTCGTTGATTTAAGATCGTTGATCAAAATTGTTTTCCAACTTTCTCATTTTCGTGTCAACATTTTAGAGGGTGTGCGGAAACTAAAAATTGTAATTTTTCAGACCAGAATCCACCACCAACCATGTTTACTGAGACTTATGTCCCATACTACCCCTGGGCAACAAGATATTATTAATGGTTGTTGGTGTGTATTCCAACTAGGTAGGTAGTCAGTACTGCGTGAGAGATAAGTTATTAAGAAGACCTTATCTCTCCCGATTTTTGCATCAGAATTTTAACATAATTTAAGATTTGGTTGCAAAATCTCGATTCAGGGTCTATAGGTTGTGACTAGAATTAATGGTTATAAGATTGGTTATAAGATTGGATATGAGTTGATCTTGTACATACATAGTCAACTTCCCATCTACTTTAACCGGTAATGACCTTCTTTAGTACCACTCTTGATTATCTCTGAATTGCACTAACAAAAAAAATTGAATTGAGTGAGCTAGTAGAAAAAAGTAACCACCATAAACTACCCAATTCAATAATCAACAAAAGGAATCATAAGCAGTATGTTGTACATTTAAAAGAATAAGTTAAATTCAAAAAAAATGTAGAAAAGAATGACACGGACAGGAATCGAACCTGCAACCCTTTGATTTGGAATCAAAAGCTCTGCCATTGAGCCACCGCATCACGTTTTTTTGTTTCAGATTTCGAAATTCAATACCTTGCGGAGCACTTCTTTTTCAGTTCAGTACACCCAAATCTAGACTGGCAACCAATTGGACAACAAACCACCTTAAGTTATTTCTTTTGAAATATTCTATGGAAGATATTATAGGTGACATGGATTGGTCTAATACAATGCTTTACAACTTAAAATATTACCCAACTTTATTTCATCTTCATTGGGACATCACAAATCATAAGGCCCAAGATGTGGCTGCTTTACAACAACAATATGAACGATTTCAATGGATCGATATCTGGATAAAGAATTTCCTTCCTAAATACGTATATGTTCTCTGTAAAAAGATTATATAGGTGTTGGGAAGACTGAAATTTAGGAGTTTTTTCTTATTTGTGCAATTGCACTAAGTAAGGTAGGCTGCAGAGATATGACCCTCGGTACCCTACTGATCGTGAAAAGGCTCGTTATCTCTATTTAAGTGTACAGAATTCTCCGATAGTACCTTTAGCTTAGTTTAGTTTGTTTAGTATGCAAGATTAATTGGATATGTTTGTACAAGTCTTAGTATCAACTCCTCTAGACTAATATGTTGTGTTTCCATTTTTATAGTACAGAGAGAAATCTGATTTTCTTGATTTTCTTGCACCTCTTCAGCAGCAGAGACTTACTTTCAACCCTCTTCTTTTTATCTCATAATTGGCTTTAAACATGTTCAATCTTACAATTATTATTCAATGTTCTGAGTCATTGAACTTTAAATCAAAGTTAGCAACAAATTGGTGCTTGAAGTAAATCCCTAAAAAAGCTTAAACTTTGTCAAGACCCGAAATATTTATATGGTTTCTCTCCCGCAGAAAATCTTTAATTTAATTCAGAATCAGATATGTTTAATAAAGTCTGGAAGATAATATTAGCTATTTATGCAATAAGTTCAATTAAATCCTTACCTGGAGCTTATATTTTTAGATTTTATTATTCAATTTTTAAAAGTATAGTATTGACTAAAGGCAAATATCGTAAATTAGGTAATAAAAATTCATTTGGAATTACAATTGAAAAGAAAGGTAAATTAGCAGTTTTTGAACCAATTAAATATAGTTCATATGTTAGTCCATTAGAATATGATATGTTTTTACATAAATCTAATTCAACTTATTTTTCAGATTTAGATCTTGGTAGAACTGAATTAATTTGTAAAATATTCCAAAAAACTTTTTTCAGTTATATGGATAATGAATTCAATGATTTTAAAAAACCACTGATCTTTAATACTCCATTTATTCCAGTTGCAAGAGTTGAATGTACTTTTAAAAAAGAATTAAAATTATTTGAAAAATATGATATTGTTTCAAGAGTTGGTGCTTGGGATGAAAAATGGTTATATGTAATCTCAAAATTTGTTAAAAAATCCGGTAAAAATGAAAGAATTGTTTGTATTGCCGTTACTAGATATGTTTTTAAATTAGGTAGAATTACTATTCCTCCATCAACAATGGTTGAAAGAAGTGGATTATTAACTGATGAAGCAATTGAAAAAAATAAAGAAGATTTAAAATTATTTAGTCATTTTGGATCAACTGAAAAATATGAAGAACTTGTTGAAACTTTTTAGAAATTTATACAGTCAATTTATAGTGTCTTTAATATTTATATATATGCCAATTTAGAGTTAGAGTTATTTTTCTTGTTCTGTTCTAATTATGTATTAAAAATATACAGTAGTACGTATTCTCGTAAAAAAAAATGAATGGAGTGGATAATGTTATTGTGTATGTGTTGCAATATGAGTAAGGTTGATTGATTGTAAAAGTCTAATTGCTTTAATGATTTCTTTGTAAATCAATTTCATGGAATAATTCTTGAGGATTAACAGCATTCATCATTTCTCTTTCACCAATTCTTTCATTTGATTCCTTTTCATTTCTTCTGAATAATATAAAATAAGGAATAATATAAAGTAAACTTAAAAACATTAATGAACCTAATGCTAAAGCTAAAGAAATACCAACTACTTTACCTGACGATAATTCTGATTTTTTATTTTGAATATCATTCGATGAAAGTAATCTAAATTGATCTTTAACTAAAATTGAATTAATTGAACCTAAAATTGAATTAGAAATTGATGATGTTGAATAAAACCATGGATACCATTTTGAACCATCAAATAATGCTAAATTAACTAATCCATAATTTGTTAAATTTAATTGACCTGAAACTAAAAGGATATTGTTATTACTAAAAAATTTACTATTACCACTATTTGAACTTGAAATTAATTTAAAATCTGTTATAATTGAATTATTTTCAATTCCTTTAATTAATGACCAATTTGATCCATCAAATCCATAAATTGATTTTTCATTGAAACCTAATAATTTACCATTCAATTTACTAATATTATCATTATTATTATCACTAATTAATATTTTATTAATTTTAACATTTGATGGTAAATTACTAAAATCTGATGGAACATTTGAATATGAATCACTTTTGATATCATAAATTAAGAAATTTTCATTATTATTATTATTTTTTAAATCTCCAACAAGTAAGATATTATTTGAACTAATAAATTGAATATCTTTAATATTACCGGTTAATCCAGAACTTGGAGCTTCCCATCTTGTTTCATCAATATTATAAATACATAAAGTATTACAACTTAATGAACCAGCATTTTCAAAATTACCACCAACAAATAATTTATCATTTGAGAAAACAATACTATTAATTTGTAAATCATCATCATTGTTATTTGAAGATGAGGTTGATAATTCAGCTGGTTGGAAATTACTTATAGTGTTGTTTTTTAAATCATAAATTACAATACCTCCATTTAATTCATCTTCAATTTTAACTGTTCCATTATAGCCAATTACTAAATAATTATCATTTGAATCAACGTATAATGATTGAATAAAAGATTTACTAAAATCAATATCAATAGTTGATAATGAATCATTATTAATAATTGCAAAATTTTCAAATTGGTCAGATTTTGAATTATTAACTGTAAAATTACCTCCCATTACACTAGCAGTATCATTAATATAATAAGATTGAGAAATTGAACCAGTTATTGGGAATTGAATATCTGAAATATTACCAGTTTTATTTATAAATGCAATATCATTAACTGAGTAATCGGATAATTCAAATGATGAACCAGAAATAATTTGTTGACCTCCCGGTAAATTAAGTGCTTGAGTTATATTTAATTGATTTTCAACATCTAAAAATTCTTCATTTGTATTGTCCCAAGTCATTGAAAATCCTGTTGATGAAGCACTGAAAATAAAGTATTCAGTTGATTTGATTGTTATATTGGTAAAAGTATCAAAATCTTCATCAATAAAATCATTACCAAAACTAAATAATTTATTATCTTGATTAATTACAAAATTATTACCTTCTGAAATTGAATTATTTTTTGATGATAAATTACTTAAAGTTCCAGATACTTGAAATTTACCAAGTAATATTCTTGAATCATAGTAGTTTGATATATCAGTAATTGAATTATTAAAATCTCCACCGAAAACTTCATCTCTTTTCATCAAGTGTGAAAATGAAGTTGTTGGTATTATTGATGATCTTTTGGATAATGAAGTAATTGATGAATTTGAAGTGTCATTATATCCATCAATCTTTAAATTTATAACATTATTATTGAATGAACTATTTGATGATGATTTAGTATCAAAATCCCCTAATATAACTAAAGAATCTTGATTTTGTAAATTAAATTGATTAACAGTACCATTAATTTGTGAACTTAAAACGTTAATAGAAGAATTTCCGACAAATTTATTGGTTTTTAAAATTGTTTTATCATGATTATTATCACTACCATTGAAAACTTTTGAAATATCAAAATTTGAAAAATTTGATAAAGAATATTCAAAAAGTCCATTTAATTTAATTTCTGTTAATTCAAAATTGCTTGAATTATGGAACCTAGTAAAATTAGTTGAATTAAAATCATAATAATTATCTAATTCAACAATGTCAGCTCTAATTTTATCAATTACCATCCAGGTATTATTATTATCAGAATTTGAAATTGAAGTTGGATTAATTGCACCAGCATATTCAATTTCAATACGATTTTGACCTTCAGAAATTGTTGAACCTTCTAAATGACCGAAAAATAAATAATCAAATTTATCATAATCATTATTTTGCCAAATTGTTTCATTTGATAAAATATTTGAATTAGTATCGAAAACTGTTATATTAACCATACCTCTTTTATCACATGAATTATCTTGAATACAACCTGGAGTTAATATTATAATTGAGTAATCACCAGAATATGTAATATTAGGGTACATTGTTAATTTACCACCAGTTTGAGAAACCATATAACCAGTTTCAACTGAAGAATCTAATTCCGAAATATCTTGGAAACTACCTGAATTTATAGAGACTAAATTATCTTGACTGTCACCACAATTTGGTTCGTTCAAAGTTTCATTACCATAAACAAAGATTGAATTCAGATATAATTCAAATCCTCCTAATGAACCTTTTGATCCATGCCATGAAATAACTGTTATACCAA
The DNA here is from genome assembly GCA_030581595.1 of Yamadazyma blattariae. Classification (NCBI taxonomy): domain Eukaryota; kingdom Fungi; phylum Ascomycota; class Pichiomycetes; order Serinales; family Debaryomycetaceae; genus Yamadazyma; species Yamadazyma blattariae. The sequence goes on along the minus strand of JAKTTU010000002.1, from coordinate 286,208 downwards.
TTTGATTAATTTCAACTTCATTATTAAATGCAAATTCTTGGAAATTACTACCATAAGATAAAGTTTTAGTTTTAGTTGATTCATCATAATAAGTTGAATAGCTACCATTTTCATCAATGAAAACATTGCCTTCATCATTATTAAAATCACTTTCAATATCTTTATTATCTTTAATTGCTGTACTTAATTGATTTAAGGTTGATAATGGACACCAAGCATCACAAAATTTTATTTCATTAGTATCAGGATCAATATAAGTTAAATTCATTATACCATTATTTGGATAAGAATAAATTCTAAATAAATTAATTGAATTATCACCTTCCGGTATATATAATCTTGCTTTAGTTGGAGTTATACCTTTCATTTGATTTGGTAATTCAACTAACCATTGACCACCAGAATTTGCTAATGGTGACCAAATTGGTGAATTAATTGGACAAATTATTGATTCTGGGTTTGATCCATCTCCGTTAACATCAGAAAATATACCATGCTTTAATGAAAGTTTTTGTTCTGCTGTTATTAATGAAGTATTTGTTGAATTTGTATTATTTATAGAATTTGTGGTATTTGTTAAATTAAATTGTAATAATTCGGGTATACCTAAAGTATTAAATTTACCACCAAATATAATTGAACCATTATTTGGATTTGCATTTGAATCATTATCGTCATTATCATTATTAAAGATTTTAGAAATTGCATTAACAACAGCATTTTCACCAAAACCTTGAAATGGTGTTTGTAATATTTGTTTTGAAGTTTGATTATATATTACAACCCCAGTTGAATTTTCATAAGAGAAGTCACCTCCCATATAAATTAAATCACCATCTATGAAAGTAGTTTTCACATCACCATCAATTTTAGGTAAATCATCTCTTTTAGATGAACTAGATGAACTGGAATCAAAAATATTTGTTATTTCTTCACTAGTTATATTATAAATTATTGGAGGTTGACATGATTCATCATTAAATTGAGTAAAATTACCAGTTATTAATATTGTATCTTTATTAAGTACTTGTAAATTAGATATTTGACCATTAGTTTCAGCAAATAATTTCGATTTATTACCATCTCGTATGAATAATTTGTTATCTGAATCTGAATCTGAATCATTATTGAAAGATTGTTGATTGGTACCATTACCAATTGAGAAACCAGAAGTATCATTAACATTGGTATAAACTGATAATGAGTTGAAATCACCCAATATACCTATTTCATTATTAAAACTTTTGAAATTCAATGAAGGTAAATTTATATCACCTAAAGATATTGATATTAATGATAAATATATCAATTTTTTCAGTATAAACATTTTTTAAAAAGCAAAAAAAATTATATTATTTGTAATAGTTGTAATATACTATCCTTGAACTATTAGAAATCAAACTAATAAAAAAAAAAGTTTAGGGTCTATAAATAAAAATAAAAACAAACGTTAGCGAAATTGACAACGGGACTAAAATGAAATTAGTTGAAGGGCCCTCTTAAAATAAACGATGAATGAAAATTAATAGGAAACACACCGATTAATGGAATAGCTATATTCGAATGGTGAGGTAGTGGTACTAAGAATTGAAAATAAAAGCTATTCTTCTACTACTTAAAAATATAAAAAAATAACAGCTAATGAAACTAAAAAAATTTTGTTTTATGTTGATTTGTTTTCTTTTCTCATTTTTCTCATTAGACGACCTAAAACGTAAGAATTCACCCTCCAAATTCTAAAAAAATAAAATAAACAAATAAGTTGGTGAAGAATGCAATGCACAGTGGGAGAGTATTATAGAGTCTTCTAGAAGAGAATATAATTAAGTAGAAAGGTTGTGGGTGGGTAAATCACTGGTGGTTTTACCATAAATCTAATTCAAATTTTGTATGAGATGAGTTGACTTATTTTACAACCAGCATTAAGAATTGATTTACTATTAAAAAATTATTCTCTTAACCATTTCTTTTAATTTTACTTTCTTTTATTGCCCTATTACATTGTGGGAACCATTATATCAAACCATTTCTAACGTTTTTAATTTCTATTTCATAAACCATTGGTTAATAATTTGTTATTAATTTATCCATTTTGGGAATGGTAATTGATTTTGTTTTGATTTCGCAGCCATTCCTGGTTTAACCAGAATCTTTAATTACAAAATAAGTTAAAATTATCATAATAATAGAGTGATTCATTACCTACATAGTTCTTCTGTGGTTGGCTCTAGTTATTACAGTAACTGCAACTAATTACTAGGACTTTTTATTGAAATCGGGTTTATTACTTTGTTGTTTTTCAATTCCATACTCTAAATTCTCAGTTCATACAGATTTGAGACAAAATAGGATATTAAACGAAATATAAGTATGTATATATGTATGTATGTATGTACTGTTTAACAAAAAACCACAACTAGCAAATGTTGTATAGACAATGGTGAATATTAATCTTTGTTTGTGTGTTTTTTTTATTTTATTATTGTTTTTTTTTGCTTTTGTTGTGTTTTTCACAAGATATACTAGAGTGAGAGATAAAACAATTTTATATATTAGTGACAAAGACTAAATTTAAACTAAAACAAGGTGAAATTATATTAAATTAAGTTAAATTAAATTAAATTAAATTAAATCAAATTAAATCAAATCAAATTAAATAAATTACAAAAAATTCAATTTGGTAATCTAATATTTAAATGTTTCAGTAATACTCTAATTCTTTGTTCCCTTGATTCAGGAGCAACAAAACCATAATCATTAAGGATTTTTTCTAAACTTTCAGTTGAAGAATCTAAAAAATCTTTTAAAGTTTCTGGATAATCAGGTTTATAATTTGGAAAACTAATTGCTTGAGTTGATGGATTAGTAACATCAATACTTTGATTGAAAAACCTAGATTCAGTTAATTGATAATACTCTTCAAATTTTTTTTCCAGTTTATCAAATCTTTCATCAAGTTTATCAAATCTTTGATTAAATTTTTCATCAATGATATCTAATTTTTGGTTAAAATTTACATTCATTGAATCTAATTTTTGCTTAAATTTTACATCAATGATATCAATTTTTTGATTAAAATTTTCTTCCATTTTATCAATTTTTTGATTAAAATTTTCTTCCATTTTATCAATTTTTTGATTAAGTTCAGCAATTTCATAATGATTTGCTTTAAGCATTGTGAAAATTTCATCACTTACATTTGGATTTCTTTTGTAAACCATTTTGAATTCATTCAAATTATTTAAAATTGAACTGAAATCAGAAGTTGAATCTTCTTTTAAGCTAAAAATGCAAGTTAATGCAAGTTTATTTTCATCAATCTCATAAAAATCATATAAGGTTTTACAAACTAACTCATTTTCAAATAATTCATCAAGTGAATTAAATTGTTGATTAACTTCAGGTAATAATCCTTGTTGATTATATGGAAACTTAATTGAATCATTTTCTGAATTTGTGTTAAACTTTTTAATAAGATAGTTCTTATATTCTAATACTACATTCCATTTGAATTTATAAACTTCAAAAATTTCTTTCAAACCCTTATTTTTTAATTTGAACTTTTTCCTAATTTGATTGACATGTAATTCACTTAAATTAAAAATATCATTAATTGATAATGATCTTAATTCTGCACTTAAATTACCCCTTAAATTATCACTATTAACTGTGTTTTTACTTTCACAATCTAATAAGGTAGCGGTTACTATTTCATTGACAGCCCTGAACACTTCATCTCTAATTAAAGAAATATTGGTAAAGTTTTGATGTTTTAATTTGGAGTTAGTTTTTGATTCTTCAATAAAAGTTTTCCATTTACCAGCGGCAATTTTAGGAATTTTATTTGGTGGTTCCATGTTTAGAAATTTTATATTCTTCTAAATAATTAACTACCAGCTGTTAATCACCAACTGTTAATTTACTTCAGTAATTGAATTTTAATAATGAATAACTACAACCAAATAAATAGAACAAGTGAGTGGATTGATATTTTTTTAGTTTTTTGCTCTTGTGGTTTTTTGTCTTTTTGTTTTTTTGCAACCACAAAAGATCTACACCCGTACACCCATGTTAATGCAGTAGTTGGTAAAAAATTACACAAAATCCGAAAGATCAAAAAATGCGCATAGTGATAATTGTGATTAGAGAGAAAATAGGAAGAGAAAATCTTGTTAAAGCCTTAAGACTATGAGTTATCCAAAAGGTTCAGATCCTTATACTTCTAGGCAGTATTTATTACACCACATGTATTCCCCTTTAATTTCCATAGACGCATCACCTAATTCAGATATTATACTTCAATCAATTTTAAAAGATGATGATGTTTCATTCGTTTCAATATTAAAACCATATGGTAATAATGTTAAATATCCTATAAAAAATCAATTTTTTAAATTAACTAATAATCAGTTAATTACTAGAAATTATCCAAGTTTCCCTGTGAGATTTGAAATGTCATTACCTGATTTGTTATCCATAAATAATCAAAATTATTCTGATACCAATCATAATAATAGTACGAATAATAATAATAATAATAGTAATAATAGTAATAGTGGTAGTGGTAACGTGAGTGGTAAACTACATCAATTATTTAGCATATCATCCTTAGAAATGCTATTGAAAAAATTAGATAATTTGAGTGAATCACAAGGAAATGAAATTCAAAATGATTTATATTTACAATTTTTTAATAAAATAATAACATCAAATTTAATTACACCATTTGAAACTTTTAATCATCCAATTTCACAAATTTTTATAATAAATTATAACAATGATTCAATCGATTTTTTAAGATCGAAAATTGTTGAATTTAGGAATTATAATTTCCCAAAATTTTTTCAAATTGATGATTTATTAGTTCATTGTTTTATCCTTTATGATAAAACGATTACCGATGATAAAGAAATTTTACAGTTTCAAAATTTAATTAAAAGTAAATTATCAATTACTTCATCAATAATTCCAATAATTGAAGAAGACGGTGAAGGACAAGAATCAACAATTCAAATACTTAAAAATGAAAATTCAACTATTGATGAAGAAATTCAAAGAATTTCAATGATGAAAGATAAACCATTTAATAAATATTTTGATATCCCCAAAAATCTTGATTATCAATTTCGTCTTAAAATTTTTGAATTTATTTCAACAATTTTAATTCCTCATATGGAAAGGAAAGTTAGAATTTGGGATGATCAAATTTTAGCTCCTAAAAGATCAATTACTTCAAGATTTTTTTCAGCTTCAAGAAAATTATTCAATAATTCAAGTAATGGAATTGAAGATTCTTCTTTTAACTATCAATTAAATTATTATCATAAAACTTCAACTGAACAAATAATTAGAAAATTGGCTGATTGGAGTATAATTTTAAAAGATTTTAAATATAGTTATTCCGTGTATGATTTTATTAAAAAAGATTATAATAATGATAAATCTTGGATTTATGTTGCATCAACTCAAGAAATGTGTATGATTTCTTTATTATTGGTTCAAACTCAATTACCAAATTTAAATAGTCAACAAGGACAACAACAAACACAGCATCAACAACAACAACAATTACAAAATCAGCAAAATAAACAGAATCTACAATCACAATCTCAACAACAGTCACTGCATAATCAACAAAATTTACACCTGCAACCGTTACAACCAACTCCTTCACAATCACAATTTTTAGCATCAGATAGAAATACTTTACTAAAGATTAAACATGATATAGTTGAACCAAGTTTAGATAATATTTCATATACTTACAAATCAAGATTAAATTTAAAAACTTATAGTTTAAGAACTTATTTAATTGTAATTGAATTATTATTATGTATGGGATTAACTTATAATATGTCAAATTTATGGCAAGATTTAATTGAAAAATATTTAATTAAAACAATTAATGAATTTGATAATCATTTATCATCAACCACTGAACACCAGTATATTAAAGCAATTTTATTTGAAAGATTAGGTTATAGTTTTGGTAAATTTCAATCAGTTAATTCATTTATTGATTATTTAAACCTTGAAAATATTCAGAATGAAATTAATCAACAATTAGAAAATGATAAGAACGATGGAATGTATATAAATGAAAATAAATTAAAACCAAAAATTAATGAAAATAATTTCGGCTTTAATAGATTGAAAAAATCTTCTTTATGGTATTTATTATCGATTAAAGAATGGATTAATTTAGGTAATACTTCTCATGTAGAATTTTTAGTTAAAAATATTTTTAAAACTTATGATTTATCAAGTAATGATTGGTATATCAATAATTCATTAATTGAATCTGTAAAGTCAATATTAAGTAAATAGTTTAGATATTAATATAGAGAGTAATAATCGTTAATAGTAAACACTAAGAAATGTGAAGATGATAAAAAAAAAATTCGCAACAATCTCATCGATATATGTCATTTAGGAAAAGAAGTGAAGTAATTGGTAACCCTAGAGTACCATCTGCTGTTCCTAATAGAGGTACTCCTATACCAGGTAGAGCACCAGTGGCAAATAGAGGTGCAGTTCCTGGGATTGTTCCAGGTTCAGCTGGTACACCAGGAAGAATACCACCATCAATTGGTAGAGGACCAGTACAACGAGGACATCCTCAATCAAGTCAAGATATTACATCAACTATAGGGGAAGACAGTAAACCAATAACTGAAAATATTGGTATTAGATCTTCTTTAATTACTTCTCAACCAACTATTTCCACTGGTACAGCTGATTTAGATAAGATATTAGGACATCATGGATTACCATTGGGGAATTCTTTACTTCTTGAAGAAAATGGTACAACTGATTTTTCGTCAGTTTTACTTAGAGTATTTGCATCACAAGGGATAATGCAAAATAGAATTGGTAAAGGTAAAAACTGTCATGTAATAGTAGTTGGTTTCAATTCAGATTGGTGTAAAGAATTACCTGGATTATATAAAGGATCAACTAAAGAAAAGAAAAAGGCTGCAATTAAAGAAAAAGAATCAGCTATTAGTGTTTCTAATTTAACTAATCCTAATAGAGATAATGATTTAAAGATTGCATGGAGGTATGGATTACATAAAAAAGTTGAAAATGAAGAATTGGAAATTAATGAAAATTATAATAATCAATTTGATATAACTGAAAGATTAAAACCAATACCTGATACGTCAGAAATAAATTTTATACCAATATCAAATAATATAATTGAAATAATTGGGAATATTAAAAAAAATATTGAATTACAAACTTCAAAAAATCCAAGTATTACAATAAGATTAATTATTCCAAATTTACTTTTACCATCAATTTATCCACCATCATTTTCACAAAATTCAAATATTTTACCATTCATACATTGTTTAAGATCATTGGTGAAAACTTATAATAATTTATCATTAATAATGTCATTACCATTAGATTTATATCCGAGAACAACAAATTTAATTTCAACAATTGAAAATTTATGTGATTCAGTAATTAATTTACAACCATTCCATCAAACATTACTGGAATTAGTCGAAAAAGCATATAAAAATGAACCATCTAAAATTCAACATGGATTTTTAAATATTTTAAAATTACCAGTTTTAAGTGAAAGAGGATTAATGACTATACATAAACATGAATATGCTTTCAAAAATGGTAGAAAGAAATTTGAAATTGAAAATTGGGGGATCCCAGTTGAACTTGATGAATCCACTAATAGCAATAACAGTAATAATAGTGGGAGTGGAAGTGGTAATGAACATAATGAAGAGCATAAAACTGCAAAAAATATAGAATTTTAAAAGTAATTAATACACCTAATATACATTTAAAAAAATAACTTATTTAAGTTGATTCATTATAAAATCTAATTTTTCCATTATTATCCTTTGATTCTCCTTTAATTCCTTAATCTCTTGAACCAAATCAATTGGTTCTAAATAATCGATAGTTGAACTGAATTTAACCTTCTTTCTTGGACTGTCTAGTTTGCTGCCATCATCATTTTGTTTAAGATCTTGTTCGTTATTTTGTTTCACATTCTCCGTCGACTCTGCTTGTATCATCAATTTGTCATCACTATTATTATCACTATCTTGTTTCCTTTTTAATTTTTTTGCATGTTCTAATTCAATTTCATGTATTTTAGCTCTACGAACTGGTGATCCACTTCGTCTAATTGGTGAAAATCCTCCATTTCCAATTCCTTTAGTGGGCAGTAAACTTATTCTCTTATTAAGCCTGCTGGCACTACTGGGATGCAACAGTGTTTTATCTATCACTGGTAACTCTCTACTATTCATTATAGAATGATTTTATCTGATGAGACGTTATACTTATTTTAATCTGTTATGCGAGATCAAAATAAACAAAACGTCGCAGCTGCAAAAAAAGAAGAAAAATCAGATTTGGCACTAGGTCTAAAAGTTATTGTCAAAAGGACGCCGTTTAAATTTTTGTTACGCTGTAATGACTGTCGAAGATCAGGAAAATATTATTAAGGTTGAAGAGTTACAAGAACATGGTATTAATGCTGGTGATATTGCCAAATTAAAAGCCGCTGGCGTTTGTTCTATTGCAGTAAGTTATACTAACTAAAGGCTAGATAGCCGCTATACTACAATTTTTTTTTAAAAAAAACATGGAATAATTGGATTCTCTATTATATTGGTCTACAATATAATGGTACTAACAATATAGTCCGTTCTTTCAGTTACTAGACGTAATATGTGTAAAATTAAAGGATTAACTGAAATTAAAGTTGAAAAAATCAAGGAAGCGGCTAATAAATTAAAACCATCAGGATTTGTTGCAGCAACAATTCAAGCAGAAATTAGACAACAAGTATTTAAGTTAAGTACTGGATCAAAACAATTAGATGAAGTTTTAGGTGGAGGTATTTCATCAATGAGTTTAACTGAAGTTTTCGGAGAATTTAGATGTGGTAAAACTCAATTATGTCATACGTTATGCGTTACTAGTCAATTACCAAAAGAAATGGGAGGTGGTGAAGGTAAAGTTGCTTATATTGATACTGAAGGAACTTTTAGACCTGATAGAATTAGAAGTATTGCTAAGAGATTTGGTGTTGATGAAGATGCTTGTTTATCAAATATTAGTTATGCAAGAGCTTTAAATAGTGAACACCAAATGGAATTAATTGATTCAATTGCAGAAGAATTAAGTGAAGGTAATTATAGATTAGTCATTGTTGATTCAATTATGGCTTGTTTTAGAGTTGATTATTCTGGTAGAGGTGAATTAAATGAAAGACAACAAAAATTGAATCAACATTTATCTTCATTAACTAGATTAGCTGAAGATTATAATGTTGCAGTCTTTTTAACAAATCAAGTTCAATCAGATCCTGGTGCAAGTTCATTATTTGCTGCTGCTGATGGTAGAAAACCAATTGGTGGTCACATTTTAGCTCATGCTTCACAAACTAGAATTTTATTAAGAAAGGGTAGAGGTGAAGAAAGAGTTGCAAAACTACAAGATTCTCCTGATATGCCTGAAAAAGAATGTGTTTATGTTATTGGAGAAGGTGGTATTAAAGATAGTGAATAATTTTTTTTTATTTTTCATTTATATTCACTGATATCTGATGATATCTGGCATGAAGCTATATCTCATAAAATGGTTATGAATGGTAGAATTAAAAGCTTATTTCTTTTTCGTTTCATTTTGTCCCAGCACATTTAAAATTTAGCTAGTACGTGTATTTATCTAATTTTTGCTTATAGTATTTTTTTTAGAAATATTTTTGTTAGTCGTGGATTAGTCGAGTTCAATTAATCCATTTTTGGAAAATTAATTAAAAAAAAGAATCGACGCGTATCAATTTTTTTTTCTGTAGATTTTATAATTTTCAAATTGAGTGGATTAATTTTATTGAAAGAGTGTAAATTGAATTGTTAGTAATATATAAAAATAAATAAAGTATAAAAGGTATCAAACTCACAATATGTCATCACCATATCGTAATTCAGGCCAACAAAGCTCTAATCAAAATCCTCCATCAGATTCACAATCCCAATCTCAAAGTCAAAGTCAAAGTCAAAGTCAACCAGTTCCATCATCACCATTATTTTTCCATTCATCTTCTTCACAAATTCATTCTGATGGTCAAGGTCCAGCTTCAAATCAAGGTAGAGGGCCACCTGGTAGTTCCCAAATAAGAAGTAGTCAAATCGGTGAAGTTTCATCACCATTACATTATTCATCTTCTTCAGCTCATCATATTTCAGATAATAATCCTTCCTCAAGAATCAGAACTGATAGATTAAATAGTGATGCAGACAGAATTGTTAGAAGACATAATAGAAGTGATATTCAAGACAGTACTTCATCACCAATGAGAAGACGTGCTTTTGTTGAATCAGGTAGTGAAAGTCAAAGCCAAAGTCAAAGTCAAAGTCAACAACCAAGAAATCCTGCTCATCAATCTTCAGAATTAGGTGGTACTTCAAACCCAAATTCTGATAGTATAATTAATGATGATGAACCAGTTAGAGTTATTTGGGGTACAAATGTTTCAATTCAAGATTGTTCAAATACTTTTAGAGATTTTATAATGTCTTTTAAATTAAAATATAGAAAACTTCAAGATAATTTACCAATTGAAGATGAAATTGATGAAAAATTATTTTATGTTGAACAATTAAATAATATGAGAGAATTAGGTTTAACAAATTTAAATTTAGATGCCAAAAATTTATTATCTTATACTCCAACTAAAAAATTATATTATCAATTACTAAATTATCCTCAAGAAGTTATTCCAATTATGGATCAAACTATTAAAGATTGTATGGTTTCATTAGTTATGGATGATAATGGATTTGATACTACTAATACTAATGTTGATGATATTGAAACTAATATTTATACCGTAAGACCTTACAATATTAATATTGTTGAAAAAGGTATGAGAGATTTAAATCCTAATGATATTGATAAATTAGTTAGTGTTAAAGGTTTAGTTTTAAGAAGTACAGCTGTTATTCCTGATATGAAGGTTGCATTTTTTAAATGTAATGCTTGTGATCATACAATTGCTGTTGAAATTGATAGAGGTGTTATTAGTGAACCATCAAAATGTCCAAGACAAGTTTGTGGTCAATCAAATTCTATGTCAATTATTCATAATAGATCATCATTTGCTGATAAACAAGTTATTAAATTACAAGAAACTCCAGATTTAGTTCCTGATGGTCAAACTCCTCATTCAATTAATTTATGTGTTTATGATGATTTAGTTGATTGTTCTAGAGCAGGTGATAGAATCGAAGTTTGTGGTATATTTAGATCATTACCAGTTAGACAAAATTCAAGAATGAGAGCAGTCAAAAATTTATATAAAACTTATTTAGATGTTGTTCACATTAAAAAAATTGATAAAAAAAGATTAGGTGCAGATACTTCAACTTTACAACAAGAATCAACTGAAAAGGAACAAGAAGTTGAACAAACAAGAAAAATTTCAGTTGAAGATATTGAAAAAATAAAAGAAATTAGTGAAAGAGATGATTTATATGAAGTTTTAGCAAGATCTTTAGCTCCATCAATTTATGAAATGGATGACGTTAAAAAGGGTGTTTTATTACAATTATTCGGTGGTACTAATAAAACTTTTAAAAAAGGTGGTAGATATAGAGGTGATATTAATATCTTATTATGTGGTGATCCATCAACTTCAAAATCCCAACTATTACAATATGTTCATAGAATTGCACCAAGAGGTATTTATACATCTGGTAAAGGTTCTTCAGCGGTTGGTTTAACTGCTTATATTACTAGAGATCTTGATACAAAACAATTAGTTTTAGAAAGTGGTGCATTAGTTTTATCAGACGGTGGTATTTGTTGTATTGATGAATTTGATAAAATGAGTGATGCAACAAGATCAGTTTTACATGAAGTTATGGAACAACAAACTATTTCTGTTGCAAAAGCTGGTATTATTACAACATTAAATGCTAGAACTTCAATTTTAGCTTCAGCGAATCCAATTAATTCAAGATATGATCCAAATTTACCAGTGACTTCAAATATTGATTTACCTCCTCCATTATTATCCAGATTTGATTTAGTTTATTTAATGCTAGATAAAGTTGATGAAAGACTTGATAGACAATTAGCTAGACATTTAACTGATATGTATTTAGAAGATTTACCTGATAAAGTTACAAATAATTTCGTTTTACCTGTTGAATTTTTAACTTTATATATTCAATATGCTAAAGAAAATATTCACCCAGTTATGACCGTGGAAGGTAAAAATGAATTAGTTAAAAATTATGTTGAAATGAGAAAATTAGGTGATGATAGTAGATCATCCGAAAGAAGAGTTACTGCAACTACTAGACAGTTAGAAAGTATGATTAGATTATCAGAAGCTCATGCTAAAATGAGATTATCTTCAACTGTTGAATTGATTGATGTTAAAGAAGCTGTTAGATTAATTAAATCTGCTATTAAAGATTATGCAACTGATCCAATTACTGGTAGAATTGATATGGATATGATTCAAACTGGTACAACTTCTGCTCAAAGAAGATTACAAGAAGATTTAAATAATGAATTATTATCTATTATAGAAGAAAATAATAATGTTATTAGATTTAATGAATTGGCAATTAAATTAAATGAACGTTCATCCCTTAGAATTGAAAATAATGAAATTAATGAAGCAATAAAGAGATTACTGCAAGAAGGTAAGATAGTGGAATCTGGTGATAGTCATAGAAAAACTATTAGAAAAGTTGCTCTTCCATAGAATTTATTTCAAAGGGGTTTAATTAGAATAGTATGGTGCGTTTTGTATTTTAGTAAAGTGTTTTAATATATATTATAATTACAAGTATGTGGATTTAGCTTTTCCATTATTCTCTTCGACATTATTAACTGGTTGTTCTTTCTTGACTTCTTTGGAAGGTTCATCTTCAGCTAATTGTAAAAAGTCATTTAACTTTTTATCGAAATCGATCTCAGTATCTTTTACCGTCTCTATTCTTGATAATAATGTTAACTCTTGTTGTAAATTAACTTTCTCTCCTTTCTCCAACTTCATCAATACATTCTTTAATAAATTCATCTTAGTTTCATGATTTTCTGTTAAAGTTTCAAGTTTTTTACGTCTGTCCATCATTTGCGTTACTATTGATGTTAAAATCATTACCAAAATAATTGATTTTGTTGTTGAAGTTCTTGCCAAGTCTCTTAATGACATTCCCTTTTTAGGTATTGTGGTAGCATTTTGTATAGGTGGAACAGTAGACTGTAAACGAACAGATTTAAGTGGTCTAAACTTTAATGATCTAAGCATCCTTTGATGATAAAAATAAATTTAAGATTCTAAAAATTTCGCATTTGTTGTTTCTTTGATCAGTAATGAAAGTACCTAAGATCACGAGTATATTCTTAGTAGCATTGACTTCAATTAGTGTGCTTAACTTCTTATTGAAGTATTACACTTATTTTGTGCTTATGGTATCGTCAACGAAATCCACTGCTCATGATGTAAATAATATAGCTGAAGAAACTGGTGAAATACCACATCCACACGAATTATACGTACCATTATTGACATTTATACCTACTAAATCACCAGTGTTAACTAGGCCATGGGTTTTAATAACAAGCAGTTTTGTAGAAGAAAATTTTATTGGATTATCAATTAGTTTTATAACGTTTTTTTATCTTGGGAAATATTTAGAAAATATGTGGGGGCCAAAAGATTTTACTAGATTTTTAATTGCTAATATATTAATTGGTAATTTAAGTTTATACTTATATTTTAAAGTTTATAATATCTTTTGGGAACTTAAAGAAATTCCTCCAGTTGTTGAAACTCCGATGGCAATTATAATCGGACTTTTTGTAGCATTAAAACAAAGAATTCTGCAACATTATTTCTTATTCTTTAAAGGTTATATAAGAATTAAAGTGAATTATTTACCATTTATGATAATTGTTTTATTTTTTGTTTTACAATTAATTAGTGAAGAATGTAGAATATCATTTGATTTAGCAATTAATGGATTTATTATTAGTTGGTGTTATCTTAGATTTTTCAAAGAAGGTACCAACGAGAGACAATCTTATTTATTACCATTTTCATTAAATCGTAAGAAATCTAATAAAAATAAACATAAAATTAAAAGAACAATAACAACAACAAACACTATTGATCCAAATCTTGATAGTGCAAATTCAAGTCAAATTGATTTAACTACTTCAAGTTCAAGTTTACATATTGAAAGTTTAGAAATTAAAGGTGATAGATCGGAACAATTTTCATTATACACATTCTTCCCTTCACCAATATCATTTATTATTAAAATAATATCAAATTCAGTATTTGATATATTTTGCAAATATGGAATACTAGATCGTAAAGATTTTTTGACAGAAGATATGGGAGATGAAAGTGAATATGATGATCAATATATGTTTGAAGATATTGATAATTTACAATCGAAATTATTTGATTTATCTACACTACATGGTGCTAAAAATGTTAGCCCTATCGCTCATACCAACTCCAAACTTAAAAGTTTATGGAATTGGATTGTTAATAGTCCAACTCAGTCCAATGGTATTAAGTCGACTATGGACAAAAGAAGAAAACATGCATTAAAACAATTTGAATAAGATTTTCAACTGATATAGAAAATATATATAAAATTTACCATATAATGTGAAGATACTTGTTTGGCTCTATTTCTTATTTGACTGGAAAGAAAGTGCGAACTTTCAAATAGATCACTTCTAATTAAGCGGGTTTACAAGGTGTAAAAGGAAAAGTTATATAATGGGTGCACTTATATCATTACCATTAGCTGGGTCTACAGCAATAATATCTTCTGTTAGTTCATGTGTTGGAGCTGCTGCTTGTTCGGCGTTTTGCTCATCTATTGGTGGTACATTTCAATCATCAATTTTAACAAGAATAGTTTATGCATTTCTTTTACTATTTAATTCATTAATTTCATGGATAGCGTTATCCCCTTTTATTGTTAAACAGTTAGAGAAGGCAACTTTTGGGTTTATAAATAGTAATTGTGGAGATGGAGGAAATTGTGTTAGTTTTGCATCAGTTCATAGAATTAATCTTGCATTAGGTATGCTTCATTTAATTTTAGCAGGATTATTAATTAATGTTAAAGCAACAACTAATCCAAGAGCAGCTATTCAAAATGGATGGTGGAAATTTAAAATATTTATTTATTTTGTTTTATTAACAGTTAATTTTTTATTAATTCCTGATGGATTTTTTGTCTTTTATGGTAATCATATTTCTATTATATTTTCAACAATATTTGTTGGTATTGGTTTAGTATTATTAGTTGATTTTGCTCATGCTTGGGCAGAAATGTGTCTTGAAAAAATTGAATTAGAAGAATTAACTGGTGATGGTGAATATAATGCTGGTTTTTGGAAAAATTTATTAATTGGTGGTACTTTAATTATGTATATTTCAAGTATTGTTTTAATTATTATTATGTATATCTTTTTTGCCGGTAGTGGCTGTGGAATGAACAAAACTGCTATAACACTTAATTTAATTTTTAGTATTTTAATTACTGGAATGTCAATTAATCCAACAGTTCAAGAATCAAATCCTCATGCAGGTTTAGCTCAAAGTTCAATGGTTGTTTTATATTGTACTTATTTAGTTATGAGTGCAGTTGCATCTGAACCAGATGATAAATTTTGCAATCCATTGGTTAGATCAAAGGGAACTAGAACTGCAAGTATTGTTTTAGGAGCATTTTTTACATTTATAGCTGTTGCTTATACTACTACAAGAGCTGCTGCTAATTCCGCATTTTATGATGATAATAATAGTGATAGTACTGAATTAAATTCATCAAATAATGGATTTATTAGTTCTGAATCTCAACTTAATAGAAATGAAATGAGATATCAAGCAATTAAACAAGCCGTTGATGAAGGTTCATTACCTGAAAGTGCATTAAATCAATTAAGTTTATATGATGATGAATCCAATGATCAAGCAGATGAAGAAAGAAATAGTGTTAAATATAATTATGCATTATTTCATATTATTTTCTTTTTAGCTACTCAATATGTTGCTACATTATTAACTATGAATGTACAACCTGATGAAGTTGGTGATTTTGTCCCAGTTGGTAGAACTTATTTTTCAAGTTGGGTTAAAATTGGTTCTTCATGGTCTTGTTTTGTACTTTATGCATGGAGTTTAGTTGCACCAGCAATTTGGCCAGAAAGATTTGGAGGTGTTCTGTTATAGAGTAAGGATTATGTAACTTTTTATAAGTAGCTATTAGTATGTAGAGTTTTAATAAATATGGAGATAAATAATATTAAACTAAACTTTTTAGTATTTTAATAACTCTGTGGCTGCCAAAAACTATAAGTATTTATTTTCACACTGCGTTCCTAAATAGGCAGGATTCAGGAACTGGCAATTTTATTGGTTCAGAATTGAATGCGAACAAATTGAAAAGTTTTCAACTATGTCAGCTACTATTAATTATATTGCAAATCAAACAGTTTACTGGAGTAAAGTTGGATTAGAAGTTGCTAAGATTGTTTACAAGAAAGAATTTCAACCACCAACTGTTGATCAATTTAAAATTGTCTACAATAACGCATTCAAATTTATTCAAACTCCAAATTTACAAAAACAATTCATTAAAGATGCTAGTAAAATTCAACCAACTAAAGAAACTGCAATTAAATATGGCTTCTATGGTATTCAATTATTAGCATTCTTTTCTGTTGGTGAAGCTATAGGTAGAAGAAACCTTACTGGTTACCCAAAACCACATGCTGATCATCATTAAACTTTTTCAAAATGAGAGATGAAGAATAAGAAGGCATTTTATAACATCAAAGTAATTGTATTTAACTAGAGAAATAGATAAGTTTTTAAAATAGTATAGGAATATAAATTATTCACCTTTTTTACACGTGTTTTTTTCATTTTTTCATTTTTTTCACTTTTGTTCATTAAACTACGAACTATTGATTGGGTCTATCTCTATTAATTTTCACTTTTAGATT
This sequence comes from Yamadazyma blattariae, assembly GCA_030581595.1. Classification (NCBI taxonomy): domain Eukaryota; kingdom Fungi; phylum Ascomycota; class Pichiomycetes; order Serinales; family Debaryomycetaceae; genus Yamadazyma; species Yamadazyma blattariae. Next base: position 269,168 of record JAKTTU010000002.1, on the reverse strand, counting down.
GTTTTGACTCTTTAGATTCTTTAGATTCCAATTCTTTCCTCCTTTTTGATGCTTCGATCATTTCTTGTCTTTGTTTTCTCTTTTTACTTACCACTTGAGGAACAGTTGAAATTTTTTTCCTTTTGATTTCATTCTTTTTAATATTTTTCTTTTCATTATTCGATAATTTATCAATATTTTCCATCCAATCAGAATATCCTTCTTTTGATCCTGATTGTTTCATTACATTAACGATTGGTTTAATGGATCTATTATCTTCTTTTGTAAAAAAAGTTATTGCTTTACCATTTTTACCACCTCTACCAGTTCTACCAATTCTATGAACATAAGCTTGAGCAGTTTGTGGAACATCATAATTTATAACCAAATTAACACCTTTAAAATCAATACCTCTAGCAATAACATCAGTTGTAATTAAGACCCATATATCACCATTTTTAAATCTTTTAATTACTTCATCTCTTTGTTTTGGAGTTTTTTCTGAATGAATTACATCAACATTTAATTTGTCATATAATAACTCATGAAATAATGATTTTGCTCTTATAATATTTTGTAAAAAAATTATAATTGGTGGTTTAAATTCACCTTCCTGAATTAATTGTCTAATTGCTAATAATTTACCTTCTTCATTACCTGTGAAAACTAACTTTTGATTAATATTTGTATTTGCAGATTCTTTGTGACCAACAATAACTCTAATTGGATCTAACATAATTGAATTTGCAATTTCTTCGACTCCACTTGGTATTGTTGCTGAAAACATTGATTTTTTTAAATTTGTATTTGTTAAATTTGATAAAATTGAATCAGTTTGTTGTAAAAAACCTTGATCAAATAATTTATCTGCTTCATCAATAATTAAATTTTCAACTTTTGATAAATTGATGACTTCTTTCTTTATTAAATCAATTAATCTTAATGGAGTTGATACTATAATATCATATTTATCTGATTTAATTTGATTATTAGTTAATTTTGATGATAATTGTTTAGAAACAATTGAAATTTTTAAATTTTTACCTTTACTTAAAATTGATAAATTTTCAAAAATTTGTGATGCTAATTCATTAGTTGGTGATATAATTAAAGTTTTAATACCATTTGATTTATCTTTGTTTTTATTATTATTATGATTAGTTATAGTTTTTTGTAAAATTGGAATTAAATATGCTAAAGTTTTACCTGAACCAGTTGGTGCACATGCAATTAAGTCTTTATCGTTTAACATAATTGGGATTGATTCACATTGAATTGTAGTTGGTTCAATGAATTCAGAATTTAATAAGTTATCTAAAAGTCTTTGATCAAGTTTAAATCTAGTAATTAAATCTTCAAATGATCCAATAGGTAATGGTATATCTTGACCAGTTACTTTAGATTTATTCATTTTACGAAATTTAGAAGCATCTTCATTATTTGAAATCTTTAATATAGGTTCTTGATCTTCTTGTTCTTCTTCAGCTTGTTCGATTTCTATTCCTTTTGCCTTTTCTACTTCGTGAATTTTTGATTTTTTACTCTTATTAGTTTTAAAGAAATCAGTTTCTTTATCAATTTGATTCTTTAGTATTTCTTCCTTTTGAGTTTGAACTTTTTGTTGAGTATCTGATGGTAACGCATAATCGGTGGTGACCTTCTTACTCTTGTTTAACAGAGCACCTCTTGATAAAATTCTAAAGATATCCATAATATTTAAAATATTCTTCCAAACCTGTACTTCTTCTGAAAAAGCTCTTCTCAAATCTTTTTACCTCTTCGCACCTCTTGATTTCTCTGTTAGTGCGAAAAACTGTTCTTTACAGAGTATAAAATTTTTCAACGAGCAGATTTTTTTTCACACCATTTCTGAAGTTTACACCTTTTGTTTAATATTAGTATAAAAGATTAAGATAACCAGAAGTTATACTGTTATAGAGTAGGTGAAGACTGTTGTTCATAGGAAAAGGAAAAAAAGAAGAGGTTAAAAAGGAAGAAAAGGGAAACAAAGAAGATGAGACAATTTATATTACGAAATTTTAATAGTGTTAAATTAAGTCAAAGAAATCTTTATCTACATAGAGGTAATAGAATAAGTGGATTAAAAAGAGATCCACAAGAAGTTTTCACAAATTATAAAGGATTTAAATATGAAAACATTAATGAAAATATTCAATATATTACTAAATTTTTAGATAATAAATTTAAAATTGATGATAAATTAGCATTACAAGTTATAACTCATAAATCATTTGCAAATGGTATAAAACCACATAATGAAAAATTAGTTGCAATGGGATCAAGAGTATTAAATTTATTTTTAGTTAAATATGTAACAAATCAAGAAACAAATAATGAATTAGCAATTAATAATAAAAATTTAGATGTTTTAGGACAACCATTTTCAAGAGAATTATCAGGTAGATTATCATTAGGAATTTTTGCCAAAGTTGAAAAATTAAATACTATAATGTTTTGGAATACTTATGAACAAGGTTTAAATTTTGAAAGTAGTGGAGAATTAAAAGTTAGTGCAAATATGATTTATGCATTAATTGGTGCAATTAATTTTACTCATGGTAAATCAATTGCTGAAGAATTTATTAGTGAAAAAATTTTACCTTCAGTAGAAGAAATAACAAAAAAAGTTATACAGTCAGAAGAAACTGAAAAAATTTCAGAATAATCTTAGCTTGTAAATAGATGTAGATAGATAGCATTCTTAATCTTCTCTCTTTAACTCTTCAACTCTTTAACTCTTTCTATATCTCGTTAACTCTAGTCATTCAACTGCCAATATAGCCATTACTAGTACTAGTACTACTACTACTACAACAATCACGACTTTAGTTTAGTTTAAAAATATGTTAAAATGTGCCTCAAATTTCATCAGCCTTGCATAATATCTCCCCTGCTTAATAAATAATTTTAAACATTAACTTTATTTTACCAAACTCAATATCAGATTCAATCTCTAATTTATCTTATCCATTCCTAAGGGTCCTAATAGACGATATCAAGTATATAAATCCTTAAGAATAAATAAATAAAACAATTCAAAGTCGTAAAAAACAAACAAACAATAACAGTGGTGTGGTTTAAATGTCTTCACAATAGAAAATGGTGTAGGCAGAGAGATAGAGAAAATAGTGAGAGAAAATAGTGAGAGACAGGGAGAAAGAAAAAAAACAGGAGTGAAAAATAGAGAGCGCGTTTGAAATCCACAAAAATAAAAAAATTTGTTCGATCTAAACAAACTGAACTTGAAATTTACTTTCAGATCTTTCTAAAGACAAAAGAATTTATATTTGGTATTAATTGGTAATTTGGTTTATTGAAAACTGCAAGTGGTTTGGAATTGGTAGTTTTAAGAAGTTGTTACCAAGATTTTAAAGAATAAATCTGAAGAAACAACAAATCATTAGAAGAATAATCATCAGCGCTACAAGAGACGTATCACAAACCAATTTGATCTAAATTTTGTTGTTGTTTTTAAAACATATATCCCCAATTGGAATAATCAAGAATAATCAAGAATAATCAAAGAAGTAGGAAGAAGAATTAGGAAGAATATTTTGAAAGAATAATTATGGCGGGTAAATATTTAGATCATCATCATAAAGTTTTGAGACAGTTTTTAGACGTTTCAGATGATCAAAGTTCAAGAGATAAACCATTATCAAATAGAGCTGCTAGAGCAAGAGAAAAATTATTAAATTTATCAGAAGCTCAATTTAGAGAATTAAGTACTGATGTTTATGATGAATTAAAAAGAAGAATTGATGAATCAAGGAAAGATCCTGGTTATTTATTACCTGAAGCTTCATTTCATCCAAAAAGAAATCAAGCAAGGGAAAAATTATCTTCTTTACCACAAAATAGATTTAAAGGTTTAGTTTCGGATGTTAGTTATGAAATTGAAAGAAGAAATTTACATATTGTTCCCGATGACGAATTGGAAGAAAAAGAAGTAATATCAAATCATCAACATAATAATTCAAATTCAAATTCAAATCCAATTTCAACTCAAAATCAAAGTTTTAATAAATCTCCCATTGATGAAAAATTTGAAAGAGAAATTAATTCCGAAAAATCTGCTAATAATACTGCTAATGAAATTCCAAATCAAACAATTGGTATTTCAAGTAGTACTGTAGTTCCAACAAAAGCTAATCTTACTTGGTCAAGTGAAGAAGAAGGTGATGATGGTATTGAAGAAGTTGAAGATGATCAAGTTGATGATCAAGTTGATAATAATCAACTAAATCAACCACATATTAATGGTAACGGTCATATTCAAGAACAAGTACCTTTAAATAAAGGTCTTATTCATAATGATAGATCAGGTGAAATTGAAGAATTACAAAGGCAATTAGAATTAAAAACTAATGAAAATAATCAATTGAAATTAAATCTTGAAAAAATTCAAAATGATTTAAATATTGAATTAGAAAAAAATTCTAAATTAACTAAAGACCATGAAACTTTGAATAATGAAAAACAATTATCAATTGATGAAATTTCAAAAATTAAATCAAATAATGAATCATTATTAAAAGATTTTGAAAATTTAAAGAATACTAATGCTCAATTAAGATTAGAAAATCAATCATTAAAGAATTCTAATCATAGAAGAACAACAAGTGGATCATTATCAAAAGATTTATCAGATGGTAGTACTAATACAGCTGGAGCTGCTGCTGCCGCTGGTGTTGGTGGAGTAATTGGAGCTGGTGTCGCAGCTGTTGCGGCTAATAATAACACCAGTAGTAAATCTTCAGAATTAAATTTAATTTTAGAAAAATTATCTGCATTAGATAAACCTCCAACCGAAAAGAAATCTTCATTTATTCAATTAAGAAATGAAGTTGTTAAATGGCAAAAAAAATATGAAGATTTAAATTCTGATAAGAATTTAAAAACTTTTAAAAATACTAAATTAACTGAAAATCAAATTAAAACTTTAATTTCAAATAATGGATTAATTTCAATTCAATTAATTAATAAATTTCAATCATTAATTGAAACATTTTTAATTTTAATTGATGATAAAGAATCAAATAATGAAATTATTTTCGAAAAAGTTTCACAAATTTCAATGATTTGTAATGAAATTGCAAATCAATCTGAATCAATTGATTTAACTAAAAATCAATATTCGATTAATTTAAGAGATGTTACAAGTCATTTATTAACTGTTACAAGATATTATACTATTTATTCAAATATAATTCCAAGATTTGTAATTGAAAGATCAATTAATGAATTAATTTTTTCAATTTGTGAAATTATTGGTTTTGCTAAAATTAATGATAATGGTAATGAATTTCAATCAAAATCTATTATTAATAATGCATATTCTAATTCAATTACAAATACAAGTTCTGGTAATTTAATTGGTAGTAATGGTAATAATAATAATAATAGTCAAATTAATTTAAATAGTAATGGTAATAATAATAATAATGAAGATGTTGATATTTCTAATATTGGTGTTAGACCTTTAAGAATGGCAAATAAATTAAAAAATAATCAATCAAATGCCTCAGTTGATAGTTTCCATAGTACTAAAGATTTCCCAAATTCAAATTCAAATAATAATAACAATAGTAATAATTCAAAAATTAATGATTTAACTTCGAAATTTGAAAAACTGAATGATGATATTAATATTTCGAATGATAAAATTTCAACTTCATCTCCAAAAACTTCGCCAAAAAGATCAAATATTTTAGATAGAGTAAAACAATTTGAAAGTCCACCACCAGAAGATTATAAAAAGAAATTTAATAGTCCACCTGAAAGTGAATCAACTTCAAATAGTTTCCTTTTAAATAGATCTTCATTAGAAATTAAAAAATCTCCAATTAATCAAAAAGTTGATAAAAAGGATAGATCAATTGATATCTCAAATGGTTCAATAAACACCGGAGAAGCTGTTGCCATTGCAGGTGGTGCTGCTACAGCTATTGCTGCTGGTACTGCCGCTGTTGTTGGTACAGGAAATAATAGTAATAGTAATGCTAATGCTAATGGTAATGCTAATAAAAAAGGTATTTTCCAAAGTATACGAGACAGATTTGCTAATGGAGACGATTCTGATCATAAACAAGATACTTCAAATGATAATTCAACTGCTGAAACTACCCCATCAAAGGAAGGTATGGAAGAAGAAAATGAATTTGAAGAAGGATCTAAAAAGCCATTTGTTCCATTAACTAAAAGTATTCAAAGGGCTCCATCGACAACATCTGATGGTACAATTAAACAAATTAATGATTTTGAAGAAAGTAAAGAAAGTAGAGAAAGTAGAGAATTAATTTCAAAATCAAGAGATTCGATTAGTGAATCAAAAGATTTAATTGCACAATCAAAAGATTTATTAAATAAATCAAAACAATCAATTAATGATAATAAAGAATCAATTAATGAACCAACAACAGTTACTAAATCAAAGAAAGTTAATTTTTCAAATAATGATGAAAATATTGAAACTTTAAATATCTTAAATAATGATAAATCTGTTGAATTAGATAAATCATTTGATGATGAAAGTAAAAACGTTAAATCAACTGTACCAGTATCTACAAAAAATAGTAGGGTGAATGATAGTGTGAATTTAAATGCTGAACAAGATGATGACGATGAAGAAGATGATGAAGATGATGAAAAAACTGCTAAAGCAAGACAAAGACAAGAATATCGTAAATCAATGGCAGCTGCTACATTTAATGTTGATTTATTCGATATTGATGATCCAGATAATACTTTAACTCAAGTTTTATTATATTTAGAACATCAAACTGTTGAAGTTATTCAAACAATTCAAATGTTATTATCAACTATTAAAAAACCTAATGCAACAAGAGGTGATTTAAGAGAAAAATCTAAAGCAATTACTGAAGTTATTTCTCAAATGACTGAAGCAACTAATACTTCAATGAATCAAACAAGAAATGCTCAATTAAAAGAACATGGAAGTTGGGTTGTTACAACATTAGAAGATTGTTATCATCGTATGAATATATTATGTAAACCTTCAAATGATAAAAAAGATGAAGAATTTGCTGATAGATCATTTAAACAAAGATTAGCAGGAATTTCATTTGATATTGCTAAAAGTACTAAAGAATTAGTTAAAACTGTTGAAGAAGCAAGTTTAAAGGAAGATATTGCTAATTTAGATGCAAGACTAAGTCATGGAGATGATTTACTTTAATTAATTGTGAAATAAATACTGTGAATAATAATGTTACAATAATAATCAAAAAAACTCAAAAAAATTATTTTTAAAAACGAAGATAGATAACGTATTTACGTTTTTCGTGTGTAATAATATATGTATTTTCTTTAAATAAATTATTAACTATTTACTATTTAGTCTCTTTATTCTATTTTACAAATTTATTTAAGAAATCTTTATGAAATTTTGAATTGATTGAATTTGTTGTAAATTCATCAGATTGTTTAGATTTTTTAAATTTTGATTGTCTCCAAGATTTTTTCTTTTCTGGTGGTTTCAATGGTTCTGAATCATTTAGTATTTCTTGTTTTTTATTATCTTGTTCTGCTTTTTGATTTTCCCTTTGAGCTTTGAGTAATTCTAATTCTTTGAGTAATTCTTGATCGTCTTCCAGTTCTTCTTCCAGTTCTTCTTCCAGTTCTTCTGGCAGTTCTTCTTCAACTACTTTTCCTTCCACTTTGTCCTCTTCTTTTTCGTGCTCTTTATTTTCTTCTTCCGCTTCTGTCTTCTCTATCACTTCTTTCGGTGTATCTTCACTTCCATCATTTTCTGCATTACTCTTAATTTCTAATTTCTCTTCATAATCAATCTTATTGTCATTATCATTAACATCATCAAAATTTAAATTCTCAATATGATCATGTCTTAATTTTAAATTTCTTTGTTGTGGTAACGATCTGGTATGAGATATGGTACCATGAATATTCCTCTTGATTCCCTTTTTAGTCTCTAATCTTGGTCTATGATTTGTTGACATAATCGTATTTGTGAGTGTTTGACTTGTTTGTTAGATAACGATAAATGAGATGCAATGCGAAATTAAAAAATTAGTATACAATTATATAAATTCTATGTATAATATTTAGTTTTTAGATAGTTTGTTTTCTCCCACCGTTTGGGATCTATTATCTCTAATATCCTTTTACTTTGTTTTTGTTTTGTTGTTTGTTGTTGTTTTGTTTTGTTGTTTTGTTGTTTTGTGGCTCACTTGGTTGATTTAAATTACTCTTCATCCGAATCAATTTCATCAACTTGTTTAAAATCTTCTTCAGTTAATTTTTCAGGTAATAAATCACTCATTAAAGGACCACCATATTCATTTATTAATTGATTCATCATATCAGTTAACTCTGGATCTGCTTGATTATCATCTGATTGAATTATTTTGAAACCATTAGTTAAACAAGTTTTAATATCATTTAAAGTATCATCATCAAAATCTGAAGATTTAACATCATTATCTTTTGGTAAATTATTATCTTTTTTAAATTTAAAAATTATTGAAATTATAGTCAAATAATAAATATCTAATATTGAATCATTAAGAATAGTTAATTTTTCTAAAATTTCTAGTGAAATTTCATATAATTCTAATTCAATTGAATATTTTGATAATGTTATTAAAGGTTGAATTGAATCAATTATTTCATTTGTACTACTACCACTACCAAACCCTTCATTATCATTAATATTATTTAAATTCAATTTTTTTTGAAATAATGACCAAGATTTTTCAATTGAATTAATTGCTTCCAGTTTATTTTGTTGAGAAATTCTAATTGAAGCTAATAAACTAAAAGTTTCAGGATTTTCAGAATCTAAAGATAATGAATAATTAATTAATTCATTACATTGATTTTCTGCTTGTTCTTCCATACATAAATCAGTCATCCAAATTTCAATTTTAGCAAAAATACCTTCATTTAATTTTTTAATTATTTTTTCATCTTTATTTGTAATTGAATCTAGTTTTCTTAATGCTATATCAAGATAATTTATACCATCTTCACCACCGATTATTTGACCTAAATAAAGAAATTTTTCAATACCTTTATCACCATTTGGATCTAATTTAATACTTTTAATTAAAATTTCATAAGCTTGATCTAAATCATTTAATTCTAATAAAATTTCACCTAAAATTTGTAAAAATTCAACATCTTGCTGATGTTCTGGTAAATTTGGTAAGATTAACTCAAGGGCTTGTTCTGGTTGATGAGAATCCAATAATTCTCTAACTTGTTCAATCATTGAAATAATCAACTTACTATTATATTCAGAATTTGCGATGAGGAATGAGGTTTTGTCAACTCTACAAAATCTCATTTTTTTTCTTTTCTAATACTTAACTTTACTATGGTTGAATTTGATGATAAGTTAAAAGATGAAGTTAAATTAATGCATCTTATTTACCATAGAAATAAAAACCAACATCGAAACCAACATTGGTGGAAATATTTTAAAATCTTATTAAATAATTTGAAAAAACTAATAATTAATGAAATTACAATTGATGAAATACTTAAAAAGAAAATTTTAGATAAATGTTTTTTAGAATTTCATGGTATAATAGCATTAGGTCAATATATAAATTTAGGTTTTGTATTGGTTGGGTGTGTTAGTAGGGTTGGGGTTATTTTACAATCAATGAAACCAAAAAAAGTTATCGAAACTGAGAAGTTGCAAAATGAAGAAATGAGTGTAGGTAAAATTGAAGACTTAGGTGAAGATTTGGGTGAAGATATGGGTGAAGACTTGGGTCGAGATCTGAGTCAAAACTTGAGTAAAGATTTGCCCAAACAGTTACCGAAAGATACGGTTAACTTTGAGTTTAGGCTGGTTCCTAAAAAATCAAAGAAGGAGAAGAAAGGTAAAATAGATAAACCTAAAAAGAAAAAGAAAAGTGATATTGATAAATTATTTGGATGAAAAAATTTTAAATATAGTATAGAACAACATGTAGAGTATTTATAGAAATAGGATAAAATAACACACTTTTATAAAATAATATACACCAATGAACTAAAATGCTAAATCATTATCATTAAAAAGAAGAATTTACTTCCTAAGAAACTCTTTTCTTTTTCTTTTTGCCTTTTCTTTATTTAATCAAAAAACTTAATTATGAACCATTTGAACAAAAAAAGGATCTTCATCATCAAAAAAATTAAAATTTGAATGTTGTTGTTGTTGTTGATGGTGAATCTGATTTTGATTAGGAATTTGATTTTGATGATTTTGATGATGATGAATTTGATTTTGTGAATTATTCATATTTAATGGAATTTGATTATTCATTAAATTCATTTGATATTGATTTAATTGCAAATGATTTAAATTTTGATTTTGATTTTGATTTTGATTTTGAATCATTTGAAATTGTTGCATCATATTCTCTTGTATATGATTTGAATTTTTAAATTGTTGTTGAAATTGTTGTGGAGCTGGAATTGGTTGTTGAACTGGTTGTTGTTGTTGTTGATTTGAAGAATCAAAAGTTGGTTGTGAAGTTGGTCTTTGATCTAAATCTAAACAGAATTCATCATCATAATCAGCAGCCCAATTAAGGAATGGATCTAATTCATTAATTGGTAATTGAGGTTTAATTTGATTAACAGGAGTTGATTGAGTTGAAGAATAATATGGTGAAGATTCAATATTTGAAAATGTTGAATTTGGCAATGAATTAGTTATTGAATTTTGATGTAAAGAATTGTGTTGTTCGTTTGGCATAGAAACTGGAATTGGTTGAACTGGTTCAATTTTGATTTTTTCAATTGTTGATGATGGTTGTGATTGTGGTGTTGAATCTTGTGGAGTTTGTTGTTGATAATATTGTTGGTATTGTTGAGGTGGTTGTTGTTGTGATGGATTTGGTTGTTGGTATTGTTGTTGTGGAGTTGATTGAGCAGTTATTGGCTTTATTGGCTGTTGTGAAACAACTTGAGTAGATTGGGTAATAAGCTCTTTTTTAATATTATCAGGGGATTGATAACGTTGTCTATGTTGAGCTAATTGTTGGAAATCATTTAATTCACTAGTTTGAGATTGAGGAGATAAATTATTTAAATTATTAAAAAATTCATCTTCATTCATCCCCTTTTTCTTTAACTCTTTCCTTAATTTATTTTTAATTCTACTTTTACCTTTAAAACCAATTGGTAAAAATTTACATTCACCACCTTCAATATGAATTTCACACCAAATTTCACTATTTGGGAAAAATTCACCACACATTGAACAATTACCAGAAGATTTTGATCTTTCTTTAGTTGCTGTACCTTTTGGGTATTTAAAATGTCTTGATTTTAAATGAGTCTTGTAAGTATCTCTTCTTGAAAATCCACCAGTTGGATGACATTTATGAGTAACATTATTATCATCAATATAAGTCAGAAATTTATGAAATGGACAAGAATAAGCTTTCTTAATTGAATGTTTTTTAATATGTCTAGTTAAATAACCTCTTAATTTAAAAGTTGCTTCACAATGAGGACATTGATGATTTTTTTCATCATTTGATTCTGATGGGGTTAATGATTTTGGAGTTGTTTTATCATCAAATGAATTTGATGAAGAATTTGAAGTAATTGGTGAAATCTTATCCATATTTTCAATACCTCCAACATTAGTAACATTATGATTAAGATGTTGTGGTGGATCCATCATTTGCATATTCATCATGTTTAACATTTGATGGTTTGCTTGAATATCGGTTTGATAATGTTGTTGACCATGTTGTTGTTGACCATGATGTTGATTTTGTTGTTGATATTGAACAGGGTAAAAATCATTACTATTGATACTGGTACTATCAAATCCATCATCAGCGAAAGTCCATTCGATTTCACCAAATTCATTTTTAATGGGTAAGAATTTAGTGGAAGAATTAGTGGAACAAGGTTTTGCTGAAGAATTTTTTGATTCTAAAATTGATTTTTCAATTTCTGGGAATAATCTAACATTATCTAATGGTGATGAAGGTAACAGTTCAATCAGTTCAATATCATCTTTATCATGTTTATTGTTTTTCCCATTAATTTTTAAATTTTTCCCAATTGTTGTTGTTTTCAAATATTTATTTTGATTAGTCAGTGAATCTTGAGTAGCGGTTAAACTGCTAGGGATAATAAAAAATGATAAAATTTTAAGTAAAACAAGTACTAATGGGTTATCCCAAATAGACTGTAATAATTTATTCATTGCTCTAAGGTGTCTCCTATTCTATCAATAAAATCTAAATAGTTCTTTTCTAATGATAAATTTCAAACGTCAAGTGTATTTGTGGTAGGGTGACTTTCCTGAGAAAATTTTTCCCTTGTGTTAATTTTTGTATTTTTTTGAACTGACGAGATTTTTCTTTTTTCAGATTCCAGATGTCGTGCTCCCTTGATAATGGATGTCGCAGTGCCATCCTCTGTTTAAATTGCCTTGCTTACGTAACGGCGCATAAGTTAATTAAAATTAAATCTAAATAGGATAATTAGACTGACTAGAGGTTAAAGTATGAGCGGGATTAAATAGGAGTTGTAATTAATAGTGTAGTTACCTTGTGTACATAGATGTGTATGTATATATATATATGTATATATATATATGTGTGTGTGTGTATAGATTAAATGTTTTCCAATGATACCAATACTTAAGATTGTAGTCACGATCTAAGCTTGACGATTATTTAATGTATTGTTTTAAACCCGTTTAGTAATAATAGAAAGTTTTTATTTAGTGTTTTCAGGGATTGGTTATAATTAATCTGTGTTTATACTTGTGTTAAACTTAGACTGTTATATAAAATGTTATATAAAATCATTTGTTATATAAAATCATTTGTTATATAAAATCATTATCATAAGTATCTGGTGTTTGGTTGATTTTATCTCTGAGATTCTTATCTATCGTTTTTTCTCCCCTGTGAGAAGCATTTAGATGAGAATGATTTACACCTCAATAGTAGCAAATAGCAAATTATCAATCATTTGCTATTAATCTTTAACCATGTCTTTAACCAGGTCTTAACTTAATTACCATATTTATATATTACTTTACACTACTATACAAAAAAATACTTCTATCTGTTTTTATTTTATTTTTGTCTTTATTATTCTCTTAATTTTTATCCTATTTTTGGTCCTTTTCACAGTTCTATTCATAGTCGTATTTTTCACTTCTTTTTGGCTTCTTTCTTTTTTTGACTATTCTACTTTAACTCTTTCACGTCAATTGAAAGTAATCTTTTAAGGTTGGATCTTGTGTTAAAAATTCACTTAATGTATCAACAAATTCATCATTGATTAATTCAAGTAATAAATTATTTTCTTCATTAATTAATCCAGTTATATTATCAAGATGATCATTATTATCATGATCATTATTATTATTATTTAAATCTTCAACTCCAAGCATCATACCACCTAAATTTTCCTCTCTAGTTTCTTCAATTATATCATTAATTGATATAGAACTTGGAGTGTCTAATACTTTTTTATAAGGTGATTGATATGATATTTCAGTTGATTTATCAGATTGATCAGTCTCATGATTATTTTCTTCTTCTTCATTACTTGATTCTTTAACTGAATCTTTACCTGACTCTTTACGTGATTCTTTAAGTGATTCTTTATCCTTTTCCTTTTCCTTTTGTCTTTCTCCTATATCTTCATTTTCTTGCTGAATTGCTTGATTCGTAATCTTTTTCATTTCTTCATCAAGAGTTCTACTTTTTAAATTAGACACAGTATAATATGATGATGATGATAAACTAATAACTGGTGTAAGATCAGAATCAATTCTTGAACTTGCGTTAATACCATTTCTACCCACACCAATCCCAGAACCATTTTGATTAATGTTTTTAAGATTTTTATTAACTAATTTAAAATTATTAGTACTAATTGATTTTTCAATTTTTGTTATAAAATAATTAAAATTTTTATAAGCATCACTAACGAAAAACCATTTTGAAAAGATTGGTAAAATATTTTTATATTTTACAAAATTTTCATTAATTAATTCTAATTTATCTTTTAAATCATTTCTTTGATTTAATTTACCTAGTTTTATAATATAAATTAATTTAATTTTATATTTAACTGAAAGAAACATAAATAAACATAATAAACTTGGTATTAATGGAATTTGAATAATTAATTTATCATGGAAAGTATTTTTTGAATGCTTTGAATCTGTATCACCGGGGGTAAATTCAGTAAAAAATTCAAATAATTTAGCAATATCAAAACAAATATTTAATGACGTTTCATTAATTTCATAATATTTACCAACACTTCTAGCTTTTGCAACTTCAATAATAACTATAATTAATTTACAAATCATTTGGGTTAATGTATATGAAACAATTTCTTTATATTTAATTAATTCATCTTCATCAAATTTTTCCAATTTAACTAATTCAGGTTTAACCAGATTTTTAATTGCAGTTTTAGCAAATTCTGCATATTGTGGGATTTTGGAAGCATCTCTATTAGTTGGTTGATAAACAATTAAAACTAATCCTTCTAAATTTGAAACTAATTTAATTAATTCATTAAGTTTTATATCATTTGTCTTCTCTTCAATATCAAAATCCTGTCGTTTAATGAAAAATGCCTTGGAATTAATAACTCCATTAAATCTATCAAGTATAAATAACACCCACCAAAGTCTCTTTAAAGCTTCACTCTGTTCTAATTTTCCTTCTGCAATTAATTTATCATGAGTAAATTGCCAATGAATAACCAACGAAAAAATATTAGAAATTGCACCTAATAAATCTTGTGATGACTGTTCATTTGCATCTTTAAAATTTCCAAAATGTAATGATAATAAAATTAATACTTGAGTCTTAGTGATTTTATCATTATCACCTAAATCAGGTAATATAATCAATAATTGACGAATTTTTAATTCTAAACTATATGAAAATTTTGAATCAAGTCCAGAAAATCCATCTCTAATAATAACTAATATAATTGAGTAAATTAATATTGAACTAATCAATCCGGAATCATATTTTTTCCAAAATGTCTTTTCATCGATTATTGGTAAGATACTATTAATTTTAAAAAAATATATTTTAACTAGTTCCCTTTCTCGTTCTTTACTAATTTCAACAATCCCAGGATCTGATAATGTAAATGCATTGATTTCTCTTAAATAATTATATGTAGCTTTAGATTTAATTGAATACATACTAGTGGTACTTAATGGTTGTTCATCATATCTTACAGTACGGGAAATATTACTTGGTACATAAACAAAATTAAATTTATTTCTAACTACTGGAACGTAGAATCCAAATTCTTCAAACAAATGTTGTGGAGTAATATCAACTTTTCTTTTCTTAGATTCTCTACTTCTATCTTCTTCTTTTCTATCTTCTTCTTTTCTATTTTCTTCTTTTCTATCTTCTTCTTTTCCATTTTCTTCTTTCTTATCTTCTTCATTTGAGGGTTTGGAATCTCTAGGTTCAGAATTTGTTGGTTCAGAATTTAATGTTTCAGTTTTTCCAGCTGAAGTTGATTCTTCTTTATCTTCTGGATCATCATCGTTAAGTATATTAACTCGTTTTTCTCTCGGTTGTGAAGAAGGTTGTGAAGGTTGTGACTGTGGTGGTTCTGGTTGTTTTAGTTGTTCAGACTGTAATTCCTTTTGTTTAACTTGTGGCATATGAATACTAGGTACATTCAATTGAGGTAAACTAGGTACTTGTTGATTTGGAGTAACTGATATATTTGATGACGAAGCAGGAACCATTGGTGTATAATAAGGTTGTATAGATCCAGATGGTGAAGATGCAGACACTGTTGAAACGGGAGCTGATACTGATGATGAAGATTGCGGTTGAGGTGGTGAAATTGAAGATACCATATATTGATTCATTGGAACTTGATTCATTATTGGGACATTTATAATTTGCCTATTTGGACCCATCATAGCTGTCATTTGTGATTGAATCATTTGAGGTTGTGGTTGAGGTTGTGGTTGACTTTTCGAACTTTTATACTCCTCTTTACTTAATCTTGGAGGTGGATAGTTTTGATTTTGACTTTGTGTAATTAATGGACTTGTATACTCCGAATGTGAACTAATATGCGATGAAGTTGATGGTGGCGGTTGTGGGTGATGAATTGTTGAAGTATCAGGGGATAAATAATTCGATTGTTGATCACTTGGAGTATTATATACTGCCACTGGTATATATTGATTATTAGTTTGATATATTGGTGGTTGTTGATGGGGTGATAGTTGAGAATTAAGTTGTTGTTGTAGTTGATGAGGTGGGATTAGTTGATATTGTAACGGTTGTTGTGGAATCGATGGTGGAATTGGTTGTGGTTGAGATTGTGATTGGAATGATTGTGATTGAAAAGTTTGTTGTTGTTGATGTTGTTGTGGTTGTAGTGGTGATTGAATTGCTTGTTGTTGTAAAGGATGTTGTAGTTGCTGTATCTGTTGTTGTAACGGTTGTTGTTGAGATTGTTGTAACAGTTGTTGTTGTAATATTTGCGGCTGTTGAATTATTACATTAGAATCACGCATTGATGATGGTTTTTGCTTGATTAAATCACAAGGCATTTCTTTATCTTTACAATTTTCACAACCTTCAACATCATAATTAGAAGATTTAATGATACATTTCATTCTTTTGGATCTACACATTCGACAACATTTATAAGTTCTTTTTCTATTCTTATAATTTTCATTAAATGCTGGGAAAACGAACATTCTTTTGATGCTAAAATTAAAACAAATTTCTTCTAGTACAGTGCTTCTTGAAGGAATAGCGTAACTTTATTAAATGAATGTCGCACACCCAAACCTTTCAATAGCGGACTATCTGATGAATCTTATCACGACAGATTTAAATTTTTTAGGTCCAACTGGTACAATATCGTCGCATCAGCAGAAACATGACAACTTGAATTGGGTTTAATTGGGTTTGCAATACAATTTCAATTCCGGTGGTGACTATATTTAATAACGCCCCTAAGAGTATTTTCAATATCAAAACCACTTATTAAGAAACAAACCTGTCATCTCTCTAAATTACTATTCTTGTAGTTTTCTATCTTACAGCAAAATTCGTACTAGAGTTGGAGCAATTAGTTAAGCCAAGCGATAATGAAGGTGAAAGATGGCGACATTCGTTTTACAGAGGTGAGTTATATCGCGACAAAAAAAAGAAAAAACGATGGAATTAATCAGTGCGTAAAGAAAATGCGAATTGGGAAAATATTTTCTTTTCTCCATCAGACTTTAAGTTACCAATTAGTACCAAGTACTACGGACTGAATCATAAGACCAATAGTCATATAAAGTCTATATTGAGTTAATATAGTTATTATAGAGATAAAATATAGGGAAAATATAGGTTATTAAAGATGGCACCCTTAGAACTCGTTGACTATGAAGAATTTGACGTATCATTAAAAGATTTCAAACATGAATCAATTTTAAACCTCAATGAAGAATATTGGTTTCAAGAAAAATCATCATCATTCCCAGGACAAACATTTAATTTACAAATTGAAAAAATATTATATCATGTCAAATCGGAATATCAAGATATTTTAATTTTTAAATCAACAAATTTTGGTAATGTGTTAGTTTTAAATGGTATAATTCAATGTACTGAAAAGGATGAATTTGTTTATCAAGAATTAATTACAAATTTACCAATTATGAGTCATTTAAACCCTGAAAATGTTTTAGTTATTGGAGGTGGGGATTGTGGAGTTATAAGAGAATTAATTAAACATGTTAAATTAGGATTAGTTAAAAAAATTAAAATGATTGAAATTGATGGTATGGTTATAAATTTATCTCGTAAATTTTTGCCGCAAATGTCAAAATTTTTTAATCACCCAAATGTTGAAATTATTATTGAAGATGGTTTCAAATTTTTAAAAGAAAATCAACAAGAAAAATTTGATATAATTATAACTGATTCATCAGATCCTGAAGGACCAGCTGAAGAATTTTTTCAAATTAATTATTTTAAATTACTTTATAAAAATTTAAAAGATGATGGTATTATTATAATGCAAAGTTCAGAAAATATTTGGTTAAATTTAGATTATATTAAAAATTTATTAATTAAAGGATCAACCGTTTTTAAAAATTTAAAATATTGTCAATGTTATATGCCAAGTTATACAAGTGGTCAATTAGGGTTAGTTATTGGTAGTAAAATTGAAAGAGATTTAATTAATCCAATTAGAAAAATTGAAAATGAAAGTGAATGGTTTAAATATTATAATTCTGAAATTCATAAATCTTCATTTATTTTACCTACTTGGGCAAGTGATTATCTCCGGAATTAAACTGAAGAAAGGATTTCATATAAATGATTTCATACAAAAGAACTAGAAAAACTACAAACTAAAAAGAACTAGAAAATAAGAGTTAAATTAGTACATAAGATAGCAATGAATATAAACGATAAATATCAGATGATCCCTATTCCAATTAAGTGTCTTTTTTGTATTTCTCCCCCCAATAGTAATTTGCTTTTCTCTGAGGGTATATTTATACTGTGATAATTCTTTAGTGAACCTACATTACTAAAAAGGTAAAAACTTTAAAACTTTATTAAGACTAAAAAGTAAAGTGTAAATTGTAGCTATAAACTCAACTAAGAAATTAAAGAAATTAACCCATTTGCACTAGCCAATTAAACAATTTTCACTAGCAAATTAGACAAATTTTCACTAACAAAATCAACAATTTCCACTAACAAATTAAAATTACAACACAAAAAGGAATTTATTTTGTCCCAACTTCCGTGCACCTGCGTCCGGGTAAATTTCGACCAATTTTTTTCAGTATTTTCTCAAATTTTTGTTGATGAAAAATTTTTCGTCATTTACACTAAATTAATTGGTTAATTCACTCTTAAAAGATAAACAAGTTTTTATTTTTAATAGGTGAAAAATTTAAAATCAACTGAAAAACTGTAAAAAATTATATAAGGAGATTTAAAGTGTTTGTTTAATTCTTTTTATATAGTATTTGATATTTATTTATTTGGTAACATTCGTGGCAAACAAGTCTTAAAGGATAAAATAACAAAGAAGAAAAAAAATTCCCTTTATTTTTAAAGAGAAATTTCATATAGAAAACTTGTGATACATTAATTTTGGAATTGCAAATTTATTGGGGAAAGACAGGAATAAGCAACAACCAACAACAACAAACAAGAATAACCTTTAAGAATTAGAAATTTAAAGGATACAAAAAAATCAACAAAGGAATTGTATAATAATTGTATAATATTGATTTAAAAAACTTAAAATAAGATAAAATAACATAAAATAAGATAAAATAATATAATAATATAACAAACTAAAGAATAATTAAAGAATAAGTAAAGAATAACTATGTCAGGTGAAGAAGATTATACTCATAATATTGATGATCAATTATTAAGAGCAGTTAAACAAGAAGTTAACGTTCCTCAACAATCATCAAATCAAAATCATGGTAATAATTCAAATTATATAAATCAATCATTACCATATCAATATTCCAATAATCATCATCATCAACATCATCAACATCAAAATAATTTAAATCATTCAAATAATTTAACACCAAATTTAAATCATTTAAATGGGAATTTTGATGATAGCGAATATAATATTCAAATTCCTGAACCAATTATTAATTCAAAACTGAAAATTTATCCAGTGGAAGAAAATACTATTACTGCTGAAGGTAATTTAATTACTAGACCTTATCCTGAACAAACTTTCCATGATCGTAAAGATTTAAATGAATTTATTGCTGAATTTGCAAGAGATAATGGATTTGGAGTTGTAATTGCTCATTCAAATAAAAAGGCAATTTATTATACTTGTGAATTAGGTGGGAAATATAGAGATAAAAAGAATAAGAAAAAATCAGATGATATAAATTCACAATCTGTAAATAATAATGATATTAAAGGTAATGAAAATTCTAATGGTAATAATGCGAATGGAAATGGAAATAACTCAAATGGTAATTCAAATGATGATTATTTATTAGATCCAAATACCAAGACTAAAAAATTAAAATGTCCATTTGCAATGACTGCAAGTTTTAAAAAATCAGATCAAACTTGGATTTTAAAAACTACTTGTAATGAACATAATCATCCACAATTAGATCCATTATCAAATCATCCAATGTTAAGAAAAAGATCAACTGAATTAAATTTATTAATTGTTGATTTATATAAAGTTGGTACCAAACCAAGTCATATTGAATCAAAAATTAGGGAACAATATCCTGATATTTTAATTAAACGTGAAGATATTTATAATGAAATTAGAGGTTATAAAAGAAAATTAAAACGTGAAACTGGTTATTTAAATAATAATGGTAATAATTCAAATAATAATCAACTTAATGGTGGTGGTAATGATGATCATAGATTCCGTAAACGTAATAATGCTTCAAGTTTACATCAAGTTGGTTTAGAAGATGTTGAAGATGATATTGATTCAAATTTTGAAGAAGTTCAAAGAGTTGCAACTGCTGCAATTAATCAACATCATCAACAAGAACAACAAAATCAACATCATCATCAACATCATCAACAACATCATCAACAACAACATCATAATCTTCAAAATCATAATCAACTTCAAAATCATCATAACCTTCAAAATCATCATCAACTTCAAAATCATCATCAACAACATAATCATCATCAACAACTTCCTCATTTACAACAGCTTCCTCATTTAAATAATCAATTACCTATCATTAATCCAATTAATAATTCAAATTCAAATCAAAATATGAGTATTAATATGGGTATTCAAAATATTCAAAATAATATGATTAATGGTATAAATGATTATAATGGTGATGGTGAGTTAAGTAATGATCAAATCACAATGGATAATATTGATAGTAGATTAGTTGGTGAATAAGAAATGTATATTAGTGTTTTTTACCCCCATTTGCCCCTCTACCCTGTTTCCTTTATCTCTTTCCTTTATCTCTTAGCTCATTACTTAGGTAAAACATTTGTTGCTCATTATCAGGGCAGAAATATTCGCGGACTTTTAACAAAGCCAAAAATCTGACAAACCATTAATATGTCATATAATCCAATTGATAAGGCAACCCCTGAATTTTCAGTTGGAATTCCAAATATCCTCCCCCATTCAAAAGTTTATCAAATTCAAGTTGGTAGTAAATTATTCAAAATTAGTGGAGCATCATTATCTTCTGATGGACCGTCATATTTTACAAAATTCTTTGGTGAAGGGAATAATAAAGATAAAGTTCTTTTCATTGATAGATCCCCAGATGTTTTTGAAAAAATTTATAGTCATTTGCAAGGTTATGCAGTAGATATTGAAACAGATTATTTATATAATCAATTAGTTTTAGATGCAGTTTATTATCTGTTACCAAAATTAGCTGATATATTAGAAAGAGATTTTGGTACATATGCAAGAATTGGTGAAACTTCATTTCATATTCCAAATAGTATATTGAATACTCCAGGTAATATGCCAAATTATTTTACTATAAATAATGGAGATTTTAATCGTAGTTTTAAAGTTGTTGAAAGACATAATTTAATTAGACCTCCACCAACCAGACCAATTAATGTTCCACATCGTAGTGCAATTTTATTTAATAATATATTAGAATGTTTAAAGGGGAATTTTTCAGTTATTGAAGGTGATTGTCATCGTGAATTATTAATTAAAGAATGTAGATATTATAGATTTTTAGAATTAGAACAAAGATTAACAAAACATAAAATTTTAAATAATCCTTTTAATACATATCAAGAAATTGTAATTAATATAGATGATGTTGTTAAGAAAGGTTTATCAATGCCACAACTGTTACCAATGCAAGAAGTTGAATTACAATATCAAAGACCTTATGTACCAAAAGAACCAAAAAGAGATTTAATTTTTAAAGTTGAAGATTCAAATAATTATGATGTAAAACTTATATTAAATAAAACTTTAAAATTAGTTACCACTAAATTTCTGAAAAATGCTTATTATAAAATTGATAAATTATTTATGGACTTTATTTCCCCTAAAGATTTTTTAACTGATGATTCTGATCCAACTTCACCATCAATTTTTTTTATAACTACTTTAAGGCAATGTCCTTGTACAATTAATGGTATGGAAATGAAAAATACTTGGTTAGAAACTATTTTAGAAGCTGAACATCATGAAATAAATGAAGGATTAACCGATTTAAATTTGTTAAATAATAAAAGTTCTGATACTCCTGATAGTAATTCAACTCCTGGTAGTATTACTGGTAATAAAAGGAAAAGAATAAAACTTAATAAAGAAATTGAAGGTGATGTAATTGAATTTAAAATTTTAAGTGGTGCTTGGAAATTAAGTGCAATTGATGGTCATCCAAAATTAATTGGGGTTGATATTGTTGCTTGTAGTGATATAACAGGGTATTATCGTGCTCAAGATATAATAAAAAAGTAAATATATGTAGTATTAGTAGTAGTAAATATATGAGTATAATTGATTTTCCTTTTCTTTTTTTGCATTTTTTGTAAATTTCACAATTTTTTTTGGAGACAATTTTTTTTGGAGACAATTTTTTTTGAAAATCTAGTGAAAATGATTACCCCTAACAATAATGTTCTTCGAAATTGAACCAACAAGTCAAGAAAAGTAGAACAGAAAGTGGTAATCAAGATATATTTTTTACTCTATCATATTAATATATACAAAATCCTATTTATTAAATTTTAACCATTCTCCAACCTCCATATAATACTCTACAAAGACAAATGAAAAACAATCCACAAGCTTGTAGTACAGCAATAAATATAACAACATTATCATAACCTTTAGTATTCCCTGCATTACCTACAATAGCCCCACCAATAGGCAATAAGGCAAAATTTATAGTAGATATTATAAAACTAAAAGTACCATACCTTTTAGCGAATTCTTCAATTTTACTAATTTGTCCCACACAAGTTGGTGAACTTTGAAAATAACTACCTGATGTATAACCAAATAATAATGAAAATGTAAATAATCCCCCTTTAGATGATCCTATCGATGATGGTAACCAAAATATGAATACTGCAATACAACCAATAAAATTAGCTAATACGAAAAAATTAAATCTACCATATCTATCAGCTATTACCCCACCAGTACCTCTACCTACTATAGACATTGCATTCATAGCAGTAGTTAAATAAAATGCTTCTGTAGTTGACCAACCATGAGCAGTTGCATAAGAAACTAAATAATTTAAAGTTAAAAAAAATGGACCAGAATTTCCAAGAGCTCCTAATAATAAAGTTGCAAAAATAGCATCTTTTAAAACAAATAAATCAATCGTTTTAAAAGAATTTAATATTGCATTACTAGTTTTTAAATTTTCATTAACTAAACCTAATTCAATTCTACGATCTTGAACTAAAAATACACCACTTGCAATAAAAGCCATACACATAAACCCCAAGATTCTAATTGACCATCCAAACCCTACTGTTGGAAGTAAATACAGTAATATTATAGGGAATATTATACCCCCAACCCCACTACCAAGGAAAGCGATCCCTGTTGCAGTTGATCTATATTTTAAATACCAATGAGCAACAGCACTTACAGAACTACTAAAACCTAAACAAACTCCAAATCCTGTTAATGCATAACACAAAATAAATTGATATAATTTAGTAGATATCGAAAAACACATCATTCCAATACTTACCATAATAAAACAAGCTAAAAGTAATTGTTTTGATCCAATATTATTAGCTAACGGAGCCCCAATTAAAATTGATCCAAATGAAGTAAAATTAAATACTGCAAAAATCCAACTAATATTTGAAGTAGATTCATAAGTTAATATATTATTTGCAATATAATTTTCAATTGTTCCATTTGATTGACTTATTCCTAAAGTACCAGTTAAAACAAAGAAGCACCCTGCTATCACCGAAGCTGCTTTTTTACCTCTATCAGGGAATTTTGATTGATCATCTAATTGAAATTTATCAACTACTGATTCAGTTACTAAGATTTCATCAGTTTTATCTTTTAAATCTGGATTTTTCTCTATATCATCATTATCCATCTCGTTATTTAAAATGACAGAATATTTGAAAAATACTTCAGATCCTAAAAGATTTTGTCCTGGAATTATTACCTCTAACGGTCGAGAAGTTGCGGCAGCGGGAGCGGCTCACGAAAAAAAAAATAAAAAAAAATAAAGAAATAAAAAAATATAATTGATACAAAAAATTATGAATTGATATAAATTGATGGGGATCCAAATGAATTAATGTCATATATTGAATACAAACTAAAAATTTCAAAAAAAAAAGAAATAAAAGCAGGTTTTTTTTTGGCTTACTTTTTATCTTGTGGGAAATAAAATTCATTATCATATCTAATTTTATCCATTAATTTCATAATTTTAACACTTTCATCCCAACTCATTACTTCAGATTGAATTTTACCAGATGCTACTCTTTCACCTAATTCAACAGCTTGTAAATAAAAACCTTCAGAATCTTCTAAACCTTTATCAAACAGGAAATCTTTTTCAATTACTTCACCAGTTTTTAATTCAACTTTATAACTTTTTGGTGATGGAGTATCACCAATTTGATAAACTGTAACTTTACCTAACATACCTTCAATAATTACAATTCCTCCAAGTACTTGATTATACATTGAACTAATTGCAATACCTTGTTGTTTACCATTAGCAATTAACACAGTTGACATAAAATCAACCTCATCTTCCTTTTTACCAGTGAAACCATCTAAAGTTAAATGAGAAACAACTTTCCAATCTTGTGGATTTGATTTTGGATCTAAGAATAATCTATTATACGTAATTGAATAAACTCCAATATCTAAAAGTGCACTACCACCAATGGATTTATTAACAACACGATGTTCAGGTCCAACTTCAGCATTAATTGAATAATTACCTCTAATTCTTTTAATATCACCTAAAATTTTATCTTGATGAATTTTTTTTTGTAAATCAACAAATGCTGGGAAAAATCTAACCCACATTGCTTCCATGAAAAATTTTGATTCTTGTTTAGCAACTTTAATAATTTCTTCCAATTCTTCAGAATTAATAGTTACTGGTTTTTCACATAAAACATTTTTACCACTTCTAAGTGCTTTAATAGCTAAATCTTTATGAAATGGATGAAGAACTCCAATATAAATTGCATTAATTTCTTTATCATTAAAAATTTCATCATAACTACCAATTTTTGGATTATGTTTATTAGTTTCGGAACCAATGTTTTCTTCAACAAAAGCTTTTGCTTTATCAACACTAGAACATCCAATTCCTTTAATTGTATGAATAAGTTTATGAGAACCTTGAGGGAAATTGTGAAGACGAACAATATCTTGAACAAAACGTCCTGAAATAACACCAGCTCCAATAATACCCCAATTGACCAGTTTAATAGTTGATTCACTCATTACTTAATTATCTACTTAATGTTTTTCTTTCCAATGTTCCCAAATTATATTAAAAATTCAAAATATTTGAACTGGTTTGAAATTCTCCGATCTGTAGGACAACTTATTTGAGAGAAAAATTGAGAATTTGAGACAGATTGGAATTGGGCACGATTTTTTTAAATGCGAAGGTTTTCGTTTTCTCACTCGGATTCCAACGAAATAATATAATTAAAAGGGTAATGGGATACACTAGTTATTTAGCTATATCAACGTTAACCGTTGTTGGTGGGTATATGTTATTCACTGGGGCTGGTGAAAGCTTCAACGTTGGATTGTTTTTAGAAACTACTTCGCCATATATGTGGGCTACATTAGGAATTTCTAGTTGTATTGGACTTTCAGTTGTAGGAGCAGCTTGGGGGATTTTTATAACTGGTTCAACAATATTAGGTGCTGGTGTTAAAGCTCCAAGAATTACAACTAAAAATTTAATTTCAATTATTTTTTGTGAAGTTGTTGCTATTTATGGTTTAATTATGGCAATTGTCTTTTCAGCAAAATTAGCAAGTGTACCAACTTCAGAATTATTTACTAAAGAGAATTTATATACTGGTTATTCATTATTTTGGGCAGGTATTACGGTTGGTTTATCAAATTTAATTTGTGGTTTATCAGTTGGTATAACTGGTTCAACTGCTGCTATTAGTGATGCTGCTGATTCTTCATTATTTGTTAAAATTTTAGTTGTTGAAATTTTTGGCTCAGTTTTAGGTTTATTTGGTTTAATTGTTGGTTTATTAATGGCTGGTAAAGCTGGTGAATTTAAATAAGTCAATTAGCGTAAAGACAATTTAAATTAAAGATATGAAAAGTAAGTCTGAGTGTTTTTGTTTGAACAAAAATCAGAAGATTTATCTGAAACAACAACAAATTATAATATATAAAAACAAAAACAATAGCAAAAAATGATAAAATAGAGTTAAATAGCATGAATAATATATACAATAAGTACAATAAGGTAACGAAAAGTTCTTTTTATTTTTATTTTTATTTTATTTATATTTAAATTTAAATTTATATATTTATAGACTTTTTTTTTCTCTTAATTATTATCTACTTCCATAAATTCTGGATTTTTTCTTAATATAACAATACCTTCTAAAGAATTAGTTAAACTTATCCATTCATCAGTATTTTCTAATTCAGCTCTTTCACCATAATTTAATAAAACTGGAGTTGATTGTGTAACCCAACCAGTTATAGTTTTTGGTTTACCAGCTTGACCAACAACATCAACGGCTTGACCAACTCTAACATTAACTTTAAGTGGATTTAAATCTTCATCAACAGTAACTAACATTCTTGGTTTAATTGCAGGAGTTAAATAATATAATAATTGATGACTAGTTTCAGAATTTGAATCATTAAGAATAAAATCTTTTGGATTTAATAATAATACTGATATAGTTAATAATGAAGCTAATGAAACTTTTGATATTATTGATCTTTCAATGTTAAATGGTGTTAAAGTTAAAGTACCTTTACCTAAATGTAACAAACCTTGAGCAATTCTAACCATAAATAATGAATCAGGTGATTTAATATAATAAGAAGCCAATTGTCTTAATAATTGAGCTAATCTTGCATTATTTGTACCAGAACCAACTAAACCCATTGAATAAATTGCATTTTGCGCAACTTCTAAATCAGGATCATGAGAATATCTTGATAATGTTTCAAAAACTTTCATTTGTGGATTAGCAGTTGATGTTAAACCCATTGCTAATGGTACTGATCTACGAATTAATGAATTACCATAATGCATTAAATGTGCAAAATGACGTAATATCATATCTTGACCAATATCTTCTCCCATAGCAATTAATGCTAAACCTAAAACTGCAAAGCCTTTATACATTTCATCAGTTTCTTCTTCATCTTCATTATCTTCGACTTCTTCTTTAGTTGTAGTAGTTGATTTACCTTCTTCTTTTGGTTTAGTTGATTCTCCACCTTCAGTTGAATTAGCTGGATCTTGTTCTTGTGCAGATTGTGACTGTGATTGCTGTGATTGTTGTTGTGTAGGTTGTTCTTCAGATTGTTCAGTAGTATCTTCAAAAGCCTCTGGAACATTAGATACATCTTCCATTTCAACATCATTAGTAGTAGTTGAATTTGCCATTGGTTTTGATTCAGAACCAGCTTCTTCAACTTCACTTTGTTTTAATTTTTTCTCTTCGGCTAATTCATCAGCTGGCTTAGCAGTACACATTTGTAATAATGTTTGAATTTGTAATACATTACCAGTACCAGCATAAGCACAAGTATTAACTAAAACTTTTAAAGTTTTACTTATTGGATGTTCAATTGCATCAATAGTACCTAGAACATCATCAACTTGTTCAGTTTTACCCATATATAATAAACCTAAACCTAATGACATTAAAGTAATAAATTTATTTGTTAATTGAGTAAAATCTCTTTCTAATAAAGTTTGTAAAATAGTTGAAGTAATATCACCATTACAAGTACCAACGAAAACATGACCTAATGCTAAAGCAGCTAATGAACTAATTTCTAATTGAATATCTAAATCAGAAATTAAAGGTAATAATAAATTTAAAACTTCTTCATTAGCAGTACCTGCAAAAGCAATACCAAGACCATTAATTGAAGAACTTTGTAAAATTTTTTTAGAATCATTAACATATTCTTGTAATAAGGCTAAAGCAGCATCAACTTCATCATGAACATTTGATGATAATATACCCATACCTAATAAAGCACCAGCTTTAATATCATCATCTTCAGAATAAGTATATTTATCTAAAATTTGTAAACCTTCATTAACGTCCCATTGATGAATTGAACCTAATGAAGCAGTTGTACTAACAATACCAGAGTTTTTGGTTTTAAAAATCCAAGATTTACTATCATCATCATTTTTAATTAATTTATCATTACCAAAACCAACATTTAAAAATAAATTAACAAAACTTGCAGCTAAATTTTGTTTAGCAGAATCAATTGAACCTGAATTACCAATACCAGTTTTTGAATTTTCTAAATGACTTTTATAAATATCTTCTGGAACTCTTGGATCTAATAAATTTAATTCTTTAATTAAATATTTAAAATATTCAGTTAATTTTGAATTTGAAATACATTCTTGAACCTCATCATTTTCACCAGGATATTTAAATCCATTATTTTGTTGAGATAAAATAAAACCTAATTGTTTATGAATTAATTCATCATTTGTCAGTTCAAAAACTTGTTTAATTAAATTTTCATCATCCAATTTAATTGCTAAATTTAATGCTTGAGTTGTTTGATTATTAATTAAATAAATTGTATAAGCAGTTGATAAAAATGAAATATCATCAGGTGGTGATAAATATGGAACACAACTAACCATATAAAGACAAACTCTTTGATAAGTTGAATCATCAACAAATTCTATTAATTTTTCAATTTGTTCAATTTCTAATAATAAATCAACCGCATCACCTTCAGCATTATGTTTTAAAAAATATTTAACAATTTGAATTGATAAATTAATTAAATTATTTATATAATTATTATCTTTACCTAAATTTTCTTGATATTCATTACCAATTTCTAAAGCTAAATGTCTCATATATTCATGACCCCAATCAGTAACTGATTCATTATTATCATTAGTTAATAATCTATATTTTAATGATTCATTTTTACCATCATCATAAGTCATTGCTAAAACTGATAAAATATCAGATAATTTATTTTTTAAACTACCTGTGATACCACTACTAGTACTTTCATATAATTTTGTTAAAGTTTCATAATGCGGTCTTAAAAATTTTAATGGTTTAGGAACTGCAGTTAATGAAGTTGTTGAATCTTTAATATGATTTTTTAAATTATTTAATAATTCTTCATGATTTGATTTTACTTCTAATAATTTTTCAACAATTGATTCTAATTCATCCTTTAAATGTTGATCTTCTTCACTTAATTCTTCTTCTTCAACTTTTTTAGTATCTTTTTTATCCTTTTTATCCTTTTTATCAGATTTATCAACAATTTCTTCTTCTTTACTTGGTGCCATGATTCCTATCTTTTTCCAATTCTATCCTTTTCTTCTTTTTTTTTTTTCCTGTATCTACCTTATAATATTTAATGTTTACAAGATCAATTATCCCTTCACTCTGTTTACCAAATGGGATATGAGATGATATATAAACTGGATACTAATCAAGGCTCTATTAGATTTGAATCAACTATAGAATATTTGATGGCAAAATGCTCAAGCTCAATCTTCAAATCTTCAAGATTCTCAATTCTCAAAAAATGAGGTCACGTGACGCAGCTGCAAAAATGATTTTCCTGTGGGTTCATTTTTTCGCGATTGTTTACAATTTTTGCAACACACTTAGGAAGGGTTAATATCAACAGAACATAACTGGTTCAACAAACTTTGGCATTGGCATTTTAGAATAACTGGGTTTTAAGAATTTGAACACCCCCATTCACGTTCGTTTCTCCGTCATCATTTATATATTATAGAAGGTATTCTGCTTTTATTGTTTGTCATATCATTTGGTTTTAGTGGACTGAATTTGAAGAGACAGGGTACAGATATTTAAAGAGAATACAGCATTAGAGCATTTTATTTTGTTAAGAACAAATCAGCATTTTAGCATCACTAGCATACGCAAACACAATTGTACATATTAATAGAAATTTAACAGAAATTCAAAGAGAAATTAGGAAGATGGATAGGATTTTTTACAAGACAGAATTACTTGATGAACCAAAAAAATCACCAATTTATATTTTCGATACAACTTATTTACCACCAGTTGAAGAAATTAACTATGATGAATTTATACCAACGTTAATGAATTTATTACCAATTGAACCATATACGTTAATTATGTTTAGTAGTGGATTAAATAAAATTAATTGGATTTATGGCTTAAAATTTATTAAGAAATTTTTAATTAATGAATCAAATTTAAATAATATTAATAAAATTTTAATGATTCATGAATCATGGTTTATTAAATCCTTAACATCAATATTAAATAATTATAATTTAACAAGGAAAAATTTAGGATTTGGTATAATTAATAAAATGATTGAAAATTTTTCAATTGAATTTTTTGATAAAAGAGGATTAATTATTAATTGTAATAATTTAATTGAATTAAATCATTATATTGATATAACAAGATTAAAAATTTCATTAAATGTTTATAAATATGATTATCAATTAAATAATAATCAAGATCTTTTAAAAAATTTTGAAAATTTAAATTTTAATATAAATAATATTTCACCAATTGAAATTAATGAAATTTTTAAATATCATTTTTATCAAATTTATAATATAATTTATAATTTTGGTGATAAAGTTGAATTAATTTTTCATAAACCAGGTAATAAAATGAATAGTGAAATTTTTTTAAATTGTATTAAAAGGGATCAATTATTATTTATTAATGATTGGGATTTATATTGTATTGCAACAAGTTTTAAAAAATTAATTAATGAATTACCAGTATTATTACCAATTAAATTAATTGATTTACCAATTAAAAATGATAAATCATTATACAAAAATTTAATTAAAATTTTATCAAATTTACCAATGGATTTATGTTTAGTATTTATTAAAATTTTTGAATTATTTGATAATTTAATATCTAAAAGTGAAATTACAAAATTAAATTCAAAAATTTTATCAAAGAATTTTTTAACTATTTTAAGTCATGAAATTTATCTGAAAAATAATGAATCAAATTTAATTATTTTAAATAATTTTATTAAAAAATTAATTGATAATTGGTCAACTTTTAATATTTCTTCTAAAAAACTTGATTATTTAGGTTTAAAGAAATTGAATTTACAATTACAAGGGGAAAGTTTACCACCTCCTCAACCTCAAAGACCTAATCATCTACAAAAACAATTACAACCAAAAGTTAAATCACAACCGTCAGTACCATTACCAGCATCTATACCAGCCCCAATACAAAAAGTTCAACCACAAGTTCAACTGAAACCACCAGTGCAAGTACCAGTGCAACCACCACAAAAAGCAAAAGTTCAACAACCTGAGGTTGAATCACTTAATTTCGATGCTATTAACATCGAAGACTCATACGTTGATTACGATTCAGCTGACGAAGAAGAACAAAATCAACCACAAACAAATACTCGAAGTCCAAGAAAGGGATTAATTATCAATGAAAACATTTTAAATTCTCCTGAACCAAGCCCAACAAAATCAAGTCCAATTAAATTAATTCATCATTTACCAAGTATTAAAAATTTTCAATCATTAACACCTACTAAACAAACAAATTTGAAGAATTCAAATTTATCAATGACTAATGTTTCACCAACTAGATTATTTAAATCATCTAATACTTTAAGTAATACCGTTGATAATGGAAGTCCAAGTAAAATTCAAAATAAAATTGCTGTTCAATTTCCCCCACAGAAATATAATTTCATTAAAGAAAAGGAGGTTAAGATTGAAATTGGTGACGAAAATGAAAATGAAAATGAAAAGGATGAAATTAAAGTATCTCAACAAAACACAAGTTTTAAACCTTTTATTAGAGGTATTAAAGTAGGTGAATTAGCTAGATTATATGAAGAAAGAGCTCAAGGTTTGGAATTATTAAAGGGTTTATAGTTTAATATATTTTATGGATTGTAATGCTCTCCCTTTTGAAATACCGTTCTTTAAAAAGATCATCATATTTGTTGATATCTCATTCATCCATTGAAGAGTATTCTATCCTCTTACATCAATTTTTATATTTAAAAAAGAATGAATTGAGGTTGCATTTTTTTTTTGTATTAATTAATTAACAAATCAATGATTAAGTTATCAATTATAATCATTTAAGAAATGTCTTTTAAACGTAATTATTAGAATTCAAAAATTATCTTCCATTGTACAACGTGTGGGTTTCAATTATACAGACTAGACTACTTTATTTGCGATAAAACTTGACTTACATACGTTTTGAGGATATCTTACATATACTGACATACTTATGTGCAAAATAGATAACAGACATTATAATATCTTTCCAATTAGTGACAGAAGGATAGAAAATAATGTTTTATATTTAATGTTAGTTATTTCATATTTTTATTAAAATTAGAACAACAAGTAACTATAAAGGATACAATAATAAGAAAGAAGCAAAACAGTTGGTAAATATATAAACTTGCTTCTGTTGAGTTTTTTAATTTTTCTTCTAATTCTTTTTCTTCTAATTGTTTTTTTAATTCTACTTTATCATTATATTCATTTTCAAATTCTTCTGTTTCATCCTCTGAGTACTCAGAAATATCTGATTCTTCTATATCTGAATCTTGAAAATAGTTTTCAATCCGCTCCAATCTCCTTTCAATTTTTTTATCTGATTCTTTAGTATTTTTTTCAATTGATTTTATTCTCTTTTCATGATTATTAAAAGTTTCAACACTATAACTTTCTAAGTTTTTTAATTCTTCATTAAAATGTGTATAAGCAGTAGTTAAAAGTTTTACATCATTATCAAATTTATCATAAAATTTACTAAGTTTCTTGGTTTTATTAATATTTGAATGCAATTGATCATCTAATACTTGTTGTTTATTAGCTAATAATCTTTGACCCTTTTGATAAGAATTAATTGTTTTCTTGAAATTTTTATCCTTTGTAAAAATTCTAGTATTTAATAATTTAACTTCTTTGGAAATATTTTCAGATTGATTATTTGATTTTAAAATCTTTTTTGATAATTCTTCATTTTTTTTATTTAATTCTTCATTTTGATTAGTTAATTTATTATTGTTATTTATTACTTGAATTAATTTGTTAGCTAATTTATCAAAATCATTTTCAAAAGATTTCATTAAAACACTAATTTCCTTATTATGTGACACTCTAAATTCTTCAAACCTGTTATGATTTTGATACATTGCTAATATTTCATCTTCTAGTTTGTTTACTTGATAGCTTAACTGATTTTGTAATTGATACTGAGGTGGATGTTGGTACTGATAAGCATATTGATATTGTTGAAGAACTGCATTATATAGACCATCGTAATATTGATATTGGAGTTGAATTTGCTCTTGAGTTTGTTGTTGCGTTTGTTGTTGTCTTTGTGCTTGTAATTGGTCTTGTACTTGAACTTCTGGTACATAAGAATTAATCATATCATCATTTTCATTGATTCTTTTTTCTTTTTGAAATTCTACAGTCTTCTTTTCAACTTGATCTTGGCCCTGAACTAGAGCTTGAACTTGAAGAGCTTGAGCTTCAAGTTGTGTTTCAATTTGAACTATTCCTTGGTTGAAAGCATTATTATCATCTGCATTTGGTCGTTCCATTATTTTAATATCTGAGTTTTAATTTTTGAAGAATTAAAGAGGTTGGCAATTCCCAATTTATTTATGATGAGTTTCTATGTTTATAATTCTGATAGAACATATATATTATTATTTACTCATTTTAAGTATGTACAAAAAATTTATAAATCATATATAAAAAATTAGTGATTAAAATAATTGAAAAACCAGTGACTACAAAAACTATGCAAAATAAAAAAATAAAGGAAATGAAAGAACTGATTATTTTGAAAATACCTAGTTTCCGTTCCGTATTATAATTATTAATAGTTTGTTGTAAATAATCTATTAATGTCTCATTAACCAATTCTAAATCATCTACATTTGTATCATGAATTAGTGAGTTGGTATATGGATATACTGGAACATCTGTAAATCTAATTGAAATACCAGCGACTTGCATCAAAAATGTTGTAATTTGTTTTGGGAAAGTTAATTCTTATAATAATAAAAATATATGATCAGTGAGTTTTAAAGGTATTTATTATTTCCTTATTCGTATTGCCAATCAAAATAGGATCATAGGAGAGTCATACATAGAGCATATATTTCTTATATTCTATCAATGTAACGTAGTAGTCATAAGTACCTAAAAGGACAAATAACTTAAATTTGTTGTTGCTAGCTCATTTGAGAGCATTGCTCTGAACTATCACTACTTTAGTTCTATTTAAACTCTAATATCTGATATTACTTTACCAATTCCTTTAGATCATCCATTTGATTATGTAGATAGCATAAAATTCTACCCTTACGTATTTTTTGCAGCCAAAACTTGAAAGGGAAAAACCAAAAAGAGGTAATTATATAAAGAATAGGAAGTACCCAAGTAACTCAACTAATTTGAAGCAAACATACTGCAATTAGAAGCTAATATTGTTTAAAAAACATTAATATAGCTTGTGGTTAACCTTTAATACAGGTCCGAGATGGGTCTGACATCAGTTATCAAAAATACGAAAATGCGATAAAGATAAAATCAACTAAACATAAGTTGGAGATTGATTTTTTCTCACAGAAAAAGAGAAGCTACCATTTTAACTATGAGAAGGAATAGAAATTTTAATGGGTGTTGGACATGTAGATTTCGTAAAGTTAAATGTGATACATCCCGACCAAAATGTAATCGGTGTATTAAAGCCGGGATCAAATGTGAAGGATATGATATTAAATTATCATTTTATCAAATGACAACAATTAAAGATGGAGAATTAGTGAATCTTATCAAAGAGAATGAAAATGATAATAATAGTAGTAATGGTAAATATCATAGACGTAAAGTTGAATTTAGTAAATTCAAAGGGAGTTATAATTATGAGACGTATAATGAATTGAATAATGTAGTTGATAAATTTGACAATTGTGAAATTGAAGTCAGTAATGATAAGACATTTAAAATTGGACCATTTTCAGTTTATAAAATTAGTAAGAATAATAGTGGTAGTAATAGGAATAGTATTAGTGGTAGTCGAAAGGGTAGTAATAATTTAAGTCTGATTGATATCGGTAAGATTGATAGTCAATTGAGTACAAATTCATCAATTTCAAATGTAAATAGTTATAGAAATGCAATTGAAGAAAGGAATTCAAATTTAAATAAAAAAATTGATAATGACAATATTATTATAGATAATGGATTGGAGAATTTAGGTAGGGAAGAGTTAAAGGGAAATAATTTAATTCATTCAGATCTTTTAAAATATGCCAAACTTTCAATTTATGGAATTAAAGGTACTGAGTATAAGATTAACGATCAAAATATTTATCATATTTTGTACCCTACATTTTTCCCAAATATTGATTCTGATGATTGGGTACCAACAAATTATTTTAGAAAATTAATACGACCTGAATCTGAACTGCCTGAACGAAGTGAAGGATTGAATGAAAATAGTTTCACCGGGGGCACCACTATCACATCAATCTTTTTAAAAATTATGAGAGAGTTTAATAATTTAAGATTCTCATTTTGTAAAATTGAATTTAATGATCCATGGAAGTTATTAATTATACCGTACTTAAACAATTTAATGTTTGAACAATTAATATCTTATCAAGTACCAGAGCAAGTGAATAGAGACTTAGATAAGGATGAAAGACATGCATTAAGATTAACTGAACAGATTAAACGAGTTATAAATTATTTGGTAATCAGTATCAGTTGTTTTAATTTGAGTAACACTGCAAAGAGTAGTGATAATAATAATGGAGGAGATGAAATTGACCAATTCCTTAAAATAAGTATTAATTTAAGAAAAATTGGATTAAATTTATTGAATTATCATTTAGATGAATTTGATTTAAATATTGAATTTAATAATGAAGAATATAATTTAAATTTACTAATTTGTATAATTTTACAAATTGAAATTGATAATTATTTTAATATTTTTGAAAATTTTGAATTACTTTTTTCAATTGGTGATTTAATAACTAAATATAAGATCAAGAAGGATCAAAAAAATAATAAGGTTAAAGAATTAGTAGGGAAAGAAAATATTAAAATAACTGTATACACATTATTTGATATTATGAATATTTTTTTCAGTTCCACCCAAAGAGTTAATTTACATAATTATGAAATTGATAGTGAAGATATGAAAAATTATAAAGATTTAAAAGATGATTATGATTTAACTAAAATGGGATTCGAAAACCCCACAATAATTAATGAAGATGTAGGAGAAAGACATGCGGAAGTGCAAGGTAAGGATGAATTTGGTGAGGATGATGACGAGGAAGATGATATTGATGATGGAGAATATGGTTTCAAACCGAATAAAAATGTAAAATTCAATGAAAATTCAATTTACTTAATGTTCGGGTACCCAAAATCATTAATTTTAATTTTTAAAAAGATAATTAAATTAACTAATCATAAAAGGATTTTTAAGATTCAGGGTAAGTTCCCTAGAAATTTTATAAAAATATGTAGTGAAATTGAAGAAATATTAAGTAATTGGGAAAATAAATGGGATTTAAAAAGTAGTACCCGTAGCATTGATGGGAATTCTGATGGTGATGTTGGAGATGATATTTTTGGCAAAATGATTGAATTAAATATTTTAATTTTTTACCATCTGTTGGAAATTTATTTTAAGCGGTTGATCAAGAATGAAGTTCATCAACATTTAATTAATAAAGTAATTAAATTAATCGAAGAGTTAAATGAATTGAATAAAATTTCTCAAGGCAACGTGAATAACTCCAATGTGAAAAACTCAAGTGGTGGTGGATCAGGAATTAAATTACCATATTGGATATTAGTAATTATTAACTGTGATTGTGAAATAAACAATTTGAAAATTAATAGAGAAATATTTAAAAGAGATAATTTAAATTATTGGAGATCAGAACAATTAATGATTGAAGTTAAAAATAGGAAATTAACTGATCCAATTAGTTGGATGGAATTAATTAGAGAATGGGATATTGTTTTGTATTTGGGGTAAATACAGGTGGACAAAGGAACGATGTGAGACAAGTGGATCAAAATGAAACATGTGAACCAAAAGAACCAAAAGAACCTAATGAAGATGGAAAGATAATCAAACGAGAGGGAGAAAAATAAAGAATTTGGTTAATTAAAGGTGACAATTGATAAGGAGATATCCTGAACAGTGGTGGATCCTAAGGGTGAATAAGGAGTGTAATTTATAAGTTAGTAAAGGATAAAGGGGTTAATATTAAATTAGAGGTTCTAGTACATATTGAAAGATCCTAAAAATAATTTCGCCGAGAGAGATTGTTTGATGAAAAGATAATTAATTTCGGAATAATAGTCAATTTTAAGGTAAATAGAATAAACGAATTAATTTTAAAAAAGTTCTAGATCTATTTCTGGATGTTTTAAAGTCAAATATAGCTATTATGTAGATTATAGACTTTTAAAGGCTTTAGTAAATATTTACTGTAGATTATAGAGTTTTTCATCCATGGGAAATGAGAGTGAGAATTTCTTATACCTCATAGGCCCTGGAGTGCTATTGTATTGTGATCTCAATCTTTCAAACCCTCAATGAAACCAAATAATAAAGAGATTGTAAAGGAGATCAAAAGGGGTTTTCGATTTCCCATAAAGTTTCCATAAATATTTCCATCCATAAATATTTCCATCCATAAAGTATGGGTGTACCAGGGTTGTGATTACTGATAATAGGTGTACCTAAGTGCAGATGCACCTATTGTCTTATTTTGAAACCTGGAATAATTCTCATTTTGCACGGAGTAACTATAATACGGAAAATAAGCCATCTCATTGTGGCATTTTCACGGTTCAACAGGCAACTATATCAACTACTAGAACTTAATAACTATTCTATTAACCTTATATATTATGTATGTATAATATATATATAATATAATATATAATGCATAGGGTTATATATAGTTGTATAGAGTGGTATAGGGGTTGTATAGTGGGAATATTTAAGTATAAATAAGTAAACTAAAAGTTTATTGATAATAGTTCCACTAACCCTAATTCGTCCTATGATAATTATTTTTTCATGCTTCCTAATTCAATATTTTCATCCGAGATAAAATTATTATTACACTACACTGTACTATTCTATACTAATAAACTATTCACTATACTAGTACTCTATAACTTTATACACTATTCACTATATACTATTATTAAGATTGCTAAATGAAGCTTAAAATGGAAATATTTTTATTTTCCAAAAACAATAGCTCAGGAGTACTGTACCCCATAGAACAAAACAAAATTTTCAGCCAAAAATAACAAAAAAAAAGTACTTCAGTGAAAAGTAGAGATCTTACCGAATATTAAAATAGAGTTATTATACTAAAGTCCATGTTTGGATGATTATTATTAATATTGAAAGAATATATTCAAAATTAGTTGGAATGAAATAGGTTACGTTACATTTATTCAATAAATGTAACCTATGGAACAATTATTATTGGTTAGTTATTTAGTACCCACTATTGGAGCCAGGTGGCTGTAGCCTGGCGCCATTGCTCGCTGCCATCTGGTACCATATCTGGTACTACTATCTGGTACCACCATCTGGTACCACCGCAGGTATCGCACCAGTTAAGTCACTAGAAATTATCCCTTCGCACTAAAAGGTATTGTCTCTTGCGCGCCCGTCAGCGTCTCTCAAGCAGTCCTAATTTTGCACTCCATTTTTTCTCTCCCTCCCCCAGAAAATTAATTCCCATCGACCCCCAAAGAATATCTCCGCAATACGAATTTTAAAAAATTCCAACGAAAAAAGTTTTTCCGTTGCCTCAAGTCTCAAGGATTATCTTTTGGGAAAAAAATTATCATTCAATTTCATATATATTGACAGTATCCCCCATAGGTGTGGTTCATTTTTTATTTTGTTAATTTCAGTTTAAAGTCACTTTTACGGCCGTTTTATATATATTAACAAGAAAAATTCAATCAATAAATAATTTAAAATCTTTTATTATGGACGATAAAAAGAAACGATCAAAAGTTTCAAGAGCTTGTGATTGTTGTAGACGTAAAAAAGTTAAATGTAATGCAAGTTATTCAACAACTTTAAATAAAATTACCAAAAAATGTGATAATTGTATTAAAAATCAAGAAGAATGTACTTTTTCAAGAACTCCATTAAAAAGAGGTCCTTCAAAAGGTTATATTAGAGATTTAGAAGAAAAATTAGAATCAAAAATTAAAACTAATAATTCAATTGATTCAAATTTACCATTGAATTCAATAAATTCTTTAAGTTCTGGTATAAGTTCTGGTATAAATTCTGGTATAAATTCTGGTATAAATTCTGGTATAAATTCAAATTCAAATTCAAATACTGGATTAAATGGGCTCAATAATACAAGCCTTGTAAATAATAATGGTAATGGGAACGGTAACGGCAACGGTAATGTAAATAATAATAATAACAGTAATGGTAGTAACGGTAATAATGGTAATAATAACAATATAGTACTACCACCAATAACGAAAACTCAAAGTCCATTCAACAACTCAATATTACCACCAATAAATCCAAATTCTCCCAATAGTGATTCAAATTCACCTAAAATTCAAGGACCATTTTGGAAAGTCCCATATGAAATGCCACATAATTCAAATTCTAATTCCAATTCCAATTCAAGTAATAATAGTATCAATTCTAATTCTAATTCAAATTCAAATGATTATGAAATATCTCGTAGACTGTCAATTGATTCAGTTTCATCAAATTCAACTAATGGATCAAAATTATCAAGATTACCAAGTTTAAAACCTTCAATATCATCAGATCAAAATTCATTAGCAAGTGATTCCGATGATGATTATTATTATTCTGCTAAAAACTCCAGGAGATCATCAACTTCTTCAAGTCCAAGAAATTCAATTAGTTCTCTTTCAAGTTTAAATGGTAGAATTAAAAAAGTTAGTTTGATGAATTCAATTAATATCCCATTATCAAATCAAAATCAATTACAAAATCAATTACAACAATCAATTTCTCCAAATTATTATAGTTCAGTTCATCAACCACAACCTCTTTATCAGCAACCAGGGTATTCACAACAGCAACAACAACAACAACAACAACAAATGGGAAGTTCACAACCACAACAGATCGGAAATTCTTCAACTTTACCAATACCTAGTCAACAACACATAACTCCAGGTCTGACACCAACTGCACAAATATTACCACCAATGTATTCATATCAGAATAATACTCCAAATCATACACCCAATTATAATAAATCAATGGTACTACCAAGTATTTTACCACCTCCAAATAATTTAAACAACAACAACAATAATATGAACAATCCTGTTAATAATGTTAATAATTCAGTTAGTAATAACAACAACTTGTTAAATTCAATTGAAAATAATTTGAAAATATATTATCAAAGATTTCATCAAAATTTCCCAATTTTACCATTTAATGAAAATTATTTACTTCAAATATTAGATCTAAAGGATTTAAATTTACTTGAAATTTTTAATCAATCATTAATTAATTTAATTAATTATAAAAACTTAATAATTAATGATTATATTGAATTTACCGTTAGGATCTTAAAAATTTATCCATTTAAATTTATAGTTAATGAAAATTATTTAACAATTTTTTTAAGTTCATTAATTTTAAATAATTATTCAATATTATTAAGTGGTAATAATTATTCATTACCAATATCAATTACAAATAGTATATTTAATGATTATAAAATTTGTTTAAAATTTAAACAATTGAAAAATTTAAATGATTTTTATATTGATGATTTTAAAATTTTTTCAATGAAATTGTATTATTGTTTAATTATAATTGATAATTTTTTCAGTTTAAGTTTTGGAATTGATAAAATTACTAAAAATGAAATTCCTGGTAGTGTTGAATTTTTCTTACCAAGTAAAGAATTTAATGGATTAGGATTAAGTTTTTTCAAAAATATTCATTTAGTTAATTCATTGATTGAATTTCGAGATTATAAGAATCATAATAATAGTTTTAAGAATTTAGATTATAATTTTAGTAATAGTGGTGGTTCTGGTAATGGTAATGTTCAAGGAATTGAAAGTCAATTCAATTATTTAATGAAGGATAAAATTGAATTGCTTAAATTTTTAAATGAAATATTCAGTCTTTATAATCAAAATCAACACCAAAATCCAAATACTTCAAATTCTGATGAACTTTCAGAAATTTTAAATGATTATATTTTAAAATTAATAAGATTAATTAAAAATTTATCAATTTCAATCTTAAATTTTTCAAAATTTTTAAACCCTAAATTTGAAATAATTTCTCCAAATTTGAATTTAATAATTAATCAATCATTAAAACTTATAAAATTTTGTAAAATTATAATAGATTCTTTGAAAAATTTCGTCACAGTTGATATTTTCCAAAGAATTTCTAAAATTAATTCAGATTTATCAAATTCTTATCAATCGATTTTATCAAATATTAATTATATTAATTTATCAAATTTAATGATTTCAAATATTAATGATAAAGTTTTAAAATTTGGTTTAAATTTTGCTATAAGTGGAGTAATTGAAAGGAAAGACTTAAGAAATTGGAATTTCGAATTTAATTCGATTATAAATTTTATTGATTCGGAAGATTATGGTTGGTTATTATAATATACAGATTCATTCAAAATGAGTGATATTAGTTAATACTGTCCATGAACGTAGTGAATGGAGTTTCTGTCTCTGCATATATATCCTTTCAACAATTTCTATATGTCTGTCGTCTTCAAGTAGATGTAAGCAGAGAAAGATCATAGGACAAATATATTACATCTATTTAAGATTGTTTTTATCTGACATTTTTTCACTTTGTCTTTATATGTAATACATATTTCATGTATTGGATTTTGGTTGAATAAATTTTCACTCTATAATTTTACACTGTTTTTGAAACTGCTTGATTTTTTTATTTTTTTCTTGTTAATTTGTTTTCTAATGGATGGGTTGATTGATTTTCTTAATCAATTTTAATTTGAGAATAAATTCTTCTAATAAATACAAAACTACTAATAAAACCAATTGCACCACAACAAACGAAAACTAATAAAGAAATAACAGTTGAATAACCAATATATAACATAATTGAAGAAAAATTACCAAAATTACCACCAATTAAAAATAATGAATGTAAGAAAACATAAATTGAACAACCACCTCCAATGAAAATTGATTTCCAATGCCATTTATAATTTTCTGAACAAAGTAAATAATAAATCATTAAAATTGAAATTAATGAAGTAGTCATAATCATTAAAATAAAACAGAAAAATAAAAATCCAAACATGTAAAAGATTCTATTAAACCATAATGAAGTGTAAATAAAATACATTTCAACTGCAATTGAACCGAATGGGAAAATACCAGAAATAAACATTAATGGGACTGATTTTAAATACCATGGTTGAACTGGAATTTGTCTTGGAATTTGATTAATTTTTACTGGAATTGATAAAATTGGTCTCTTAAATGATAAAATTGATCCAACTACTGATAATGGCATTGAAATTAAGAACCAAATAAAAATAATTGCAATCATTGTACCAATTGGAATTGCACCTGAACTTTCAACATAAATTAAAAAGAAATTAAGTAATATGAAAAAAATGAATAAAGTACCAGGAACTAATAAAGGATTTAAAATCATATTTAATTTCCAATTTTCACCTCCAAAAAATCTATAAATATAACTTGAAATAAATGATGATGATAAACTAAATAATATAAACAAAATGAACATAAAAGTTGATAATGATCCTCTATTTGATGGTGATAATATACCAAATAATGCAAAAATAATTGAAACTAAAATCATAAAGAAAATTTGAACTCCACTACCAACTAA
This sequence comes from Yamadazyma blattariae, assembly GCA_030581595.1. Lineage (NCBI taxonomy): Eukaryota > Fungi > Ascomycota > Pichiomycetes > Serinales > Debaryomycetaceae > Yamadazyma > Yamadazyma blattariae. Next base: position 225,963 of record JAKTTU010000002.1, on the reverse strand, counting down.
AACTGATAATAACATTTTATTTTTTGGAGCTCTGAAAACATCACCATTAATTAATTTCCAACCACTTTCATCAGAAATATCATCATCTAAATTAACTTCATTATATTTAATTATATCATTATGTAAAGTTCTTAATAAAATATGTGCAATTATAACTCCTAAAATAATAACAATTAATGAAAAATTAATTAATGAAAACCATTGAATTTTTGGGTCATAAACATGTAAATATTTATCCCATCTTGTTGCCCATGCAGTTTTACTTTCAACAAAATTAACTGAATAAGTAAATAAAACTTTTGTTTCTTCAGATTTTCTTAAAACAACGGGTAATAATGCAGGATTACATAATTCTTTACTATCAGCTTTTGAATCTAAATTTTGTCTATCAAATGATGCAGGTATCACAGTAACACCAACAACTCTAAATTCAGTTTCTGATCTTTTATGATATTCAATTTTAATTTCAAAATGATTATACATTGAGGCATGATTACTTTCACTAATTTCTCCAATATTAAAACCTAAACCATAAAATTCAGCTTTGGTTCTTCTTTCTTGAACTGTATGAGCAACAGGTAATCCATCAACGAGCCAATTATAACTATAACCTGCTCTAATATTTCTATTAACGAAAACACTATCAGCTTTACTATACATTGATTCACATAATCTTTCACATTGTTTATCTTCTAACATTTTAATATCAAAAGGTGAATTAAAAATTCTATCACCAAAAATAATTGAACCTAAACTTTCACTTTGCTTTTTTGGACCACCTTCAGGTGAACAAAAATGAAATTTTGGATAATAATAATCATATGAATAAACATAAGTTTTAGCATCTGCAGTTAAATGATGTAAAGATGGCGTTAAATGATTAACTAAAAGTGGTATAGTTTCACCTTTTTTATAACTTGTTGGAGCAACTCCAGGTAAATAAAATCCATGGATTTGATTAATTAAATTAAAAATTGTAAATAAAATTAATTGTAGTTTCATCATCTTCATCTACTTCTTATTCTTTTCTTCTTATTCTTTTCTTTTTATTCTTTTCTTCTTACTCTTTTCTTCTTTCGTCTTTCTTCTTTCGTCTTTCTTCTGTTTAACTAACTTTGAAACCCAAAGAAGAATTTGAATTACTTGAAAAGTTTTTTGTTTTGAAAAAAAATTAGCGTTACTTCAAAAGTGAGAGTTTTTTTGTTGATCGATTCTCTTTTCCAGCTTTGAGGAATCTGATTTTTGATCTTGTCGAATCAATGTCGCGGATGAGGTGTCAATCTCTCTCGCCTTTCCAACCTGATGTTTTGGCCCCCTTTTTTAGGTCCATTTCGCGGCCACTGGCTGCCCTATTGCTAGTGCTGTGTTCCCTGAAGCAATAGGTTAACTCTATTAAATGAATGTCGCATACATAAACATTTCAATTTTGGACTAGCTACTGAATAAATCTTGTATCACGACAGATATGAATGTCATAGACCCCCCAACTGGTACAACATACAGCAAAATTCGTGCCAAGGGTGGAGCGATATTGAATGAGTGAGTCAAGCGATAATGAAACTTGAAGGAAGGCGACATTCATTTTATAGAGGTGAGTTATTCATCCTGGAACTACTGTATCACCACGAAGTAGGTTAATGAAGTTAGTCAAATAGTCAAAGTTTAGGTATTTATAGGGTGGAAGTAGTTATGCAAGTTACAGTGAATTTAATAATTACTTGTGGTAAGTATTCTTTGGTGAAGCTTTGCTCCATTGTATCGTTAAAAAAAAATTACAAAAGTTCTTTATATAGCTTCAATTATCAATTGAAGAAAGTTGGTTTAATACTTATGAAACCAATGTTAATACTAATAAATTTGAAGGCCTTAAAAAGATTAATTTGACTTGTTGGATCGCTGAGTTTTATAACAGTTTTACGTGTATTTACTTATCATTTCATGTTTTAAAATTCTAACTAAATTAGAATAGTTTAACGCCGCAAACCTTTAATGTCACACGACCATTTAACTGTTTCAGAATTTTGACAGACATGATATTCTAGTAAAGACAGATGATAAAAATGAAACGATCATTAATACTTTAGAGTCTTATAGTTATTAAAATCCTCATTACTATTATATGTCGAAGATAAAACCCTAGTAGGCTTTTTTATTTTTATGGTACCTACTGCGAGGCTATCAATCTTTAATTTTTGATTGCGTACCTGATTTTATTGTTTGTTTTTTCATTTATTAATAATTACACTAATAATTACACTAAATAGTACACTAAATAATACACTAATTATTCACTCTTCTTATTTATAGAATGAGAAACCAGTTCTTCATACATGGGAAATCTTAAGTATCAATTCAATCATAGTATGATTACTTCATGATTTCGATTCTGATTTTAACCAGGATCCTTTTTTTTTTCAGTGATAAAAACTTTTATTTTGATTTTTTCAACGACATTCATTTAATAAAGGTAAGTTTGATTTCAAACCTGGAATATAGTTCACACACACGAATTATATTTTTTCCATTCATATCTAAATAGCAATAATAATTACACGATGGAAAATTATATATGAAAAACAATTAGAACTAACTGTAATACAATACCACCAAAATGAACAATAATTTGAAATAATTTTAAATTTAAATTAATTTAAAATAATTTTAAAATAAATACTTGATATTGAATTTGATTTAATTTGATAATTTATTTTCGAGTCTTTTTTGTAAATAATCTTTTTTCAAAGCATCAGTTACAAGTCTAATTTCTTTAAGTTTTTCAGCTGATAAATTTGGATCAGTCATATACTCTGGTCTTTCAATTGAATAATCACAATCTAATTTTAATCTTGTACATTGACTACAAATTGGATGTTCTTCAGGACATGCTTTATGTCTAATTCTACAAGTCCAACATCCATTTTTTGATCTTGGTTTTGATCTTTTTTGATAATAGGATGGTGATTTTTGAATTGGAATAGTGACAGGGATAGGAATTGAAATAACGAATGATTTAGATGAACGAATGATTTTAACTTTATTGACTTTACCAGATTTTAAGTTTTCAGTTGATCTGGGTTTTGATCTTGTCTTTGATCTTCTTTTTGGTCTTTCCTTGGCATCAGAAACATTTGATAATGATTCAGCAATCGGTTTACGTGGGAATGGGATTTGATATTCAAATTCTGATTCCAAATCATCATTAGTTTCACTAGAATTTGAAGCATTAAAATTATCATCATCATCATTATTACCGTTATAAACATTATCACTAATTGGATCGAAAAATACTGGATCATATCTTGGTTCAACTTTGATATCAATTTCATCACTTGAACTAGTATCAAATTTAACATCAATTTCATTATTTAACCCTGTTTCAATTTTAATTTTAATATTTTCATCATCACTAATTAATTTTTCATCTTGTGATTCTTGATTATTTGACATAGTTGTTTCATGAGTAAGAATATTACTATTGTTATTATTATTGTTATTATTATCACTTTCCATCTTTTCACTTGTTAAAAATGCTTTATCAATTTGTAAACCTAAAGTATCACTTTCACGATTAACTTCTTCATTTTCATCATCATTTTCATCAAGATCATTATCAATTGCTATATCACTAACATTTTGATCATTCTCATCATCATTTGCAAGATCACTATTATTCTTATCAATACTATTTTCTTTTAAAATTGTCTTAATTTTAATTTTACGAATTGGACTACTTTCAATATCAGAAGTTGCATTAAATAAACTTTGATTTTCATTTTGATTTTTTTCAAAACTTGGTGAACTTTGTAACATATCGGGAGTATCGCCTTTAATAGGTAATAATGATGATCTAGTTAATTTAATTGAATTCAAATTTAACGTTGGATTATTTGAATATAATTTATAATTTGATGATAATTCTTTAGTGAAAACAATTGGTGGTAATAATGTACCTTCGAAATCTTTATTTAACCCCTTTTTATATCTCTTAGGTGAATAATCCCCATTAAATAATCTATCACCAACACTATCAATATTATGACCATCACCATTACCATTACTATTTAAATTATTATTTAAAGCATTATTGTTAGTAGTAGTAGGATTATTATTCTCAAATAAAACTCTTGGAATTGGATTTAAAACATTTTGAAAATCTAAATAACGATCATCCCATGATTCTAATCCTTGATTACTCCCAATAGATTGACCATTAAGATAATCTTGAATCTTATCACTTGAAACTGACATGGGCGGTTAATTTTTGAAACCTTTTTTGATCCCTAGTTTTTTTTTGCAACTTCGCGACAGATCATTAGATCCTTTTATTACTACCTATAAACTTATTATGTATGTGAATTATATGGTAATTAATTAATCAAGATTATGATTATACTTGATTCTTATGAAACAGGAGATTCAGTATGCACAGAAGTATACACCAACATCCAATTCAAATTGGTTAGTAAGAATTTACAACTATCAGTCCATTCACTATTTGAAGTAACTCTAATACTTTTACCACCAATTTTTTCACGATCTTTTGAAATTTTATACGGTAATTGGATCTCTTGATCTAAATCTGTAATTTTATTTTGAATTTGATATATTATATCCAATAATGCAATCATTGATATATCAAATTTGTTAAAATTAAATAATTTCCCAATTGAAAATTCATTTGATGAATAAAGATTTAAAATTGATGTTGTTGATCCACCATTAGAATTTGTATTAGTATTTGTAGTTGTATTAGTAGTAGCTTGTTCATTGGAATTTTGTTGTTGATGAGTTGACCCAGATAGTATTTTAATTATTTGTGATTGTGAACCAAATGGTATTAGCTTATAATTTTTTAATTTTAATTTTAATCTTTTAATAAGAAATAATAATAATAAAATAATTTGACCCATTGCAGAATTAATTTCACTCCATGGAATTTTATAACCTAATCTAAAGTTATTAATTGTACCAAATTTATTATTTTTATCAACTGAAATTTTGAAAAACTCTGTGAAAATATTAAAATTTCTTAAATTATCTAAATGATTTAAATTAATTTTATATTGATTTTTAATTTGATTTAATTTTTTTAGATTATTATTTAAATCTAATGTTAAATTGTTTTTAATATTTAATATTTCATCTAAATTTTGTGATTTAATATTATTAAATTCAAATTGTAACTCATGTAATTGTTCATCTAATTTTAATTTAGTTTCTTCTAAAATTTTTAATTCGTTTAATTTTTCATCTTCTTGTAATTTTAAATTATTATAATCATTAACTATATTATTCAATTTTGAATCGATTTCTTCTTCATGATTTGCTTGATCTTCATTCTTTTCTTGATCTTCATTCAATTTTAATTGTTCACTTTGATCTCTTAATTTTTTAAGAAATGTTAAATAATAATCTTTTTCCTTTTGACTTTGATCAAATTTTAATTTATAATTATCGATTAATAATTTTGAACAATCCTGACATAATGGATGATCAATATCATTATTACTTGATAATATATCAAACACTTTATTTAAAGTTTTCAATCTTGTACTAATTGAACCTGGATTATGATCATTTTCAAATTTATCATTATCATTATAATTATCATTAGTACCCTTTTGTTGTTGTTCCTTATGATCATGTTCTTCGTCACCTTCTTCAACCATTACAAACGAATTAGATGCAATTGATGTGGATATAGATACTTGATGATCATGATGATTCCCATCAATTTCATTATTATAAATAATTGGTTCTTGATCATTAATTAAATTGATTAAATCTAATTTATCCTTTGAAATAAATTGTGATGGATCTAAATCATCTTCTTCATTGTCATCTTCAATTGATTCTGTTAATCTTCTTGACTTTTGATCTTTAAGCAAATTCACTTGAATAGTATTTAAGGTTAATAATGTATCATCTATATCAATAGGATTAGCACACCTTTGACAGTGGAACATTTATGATTATAATTCTTTTTTTCGCATTCGTTATCTTCATAGGTATATGAGAGTCTTTAATCAGTGAAGATGGGGATCTTAGAATGAGTTCTAAATTGAAACTGATTTACAGGTACAATGGGTCAATAAATATGCTTAAAATGGTCAAAGGACTGATATTTATGAATTTTTCCATCATTTTATTACCGTTTTTAACAATTTTCAGTCAAATGTCACGTGACCAATATATAATTATATGAAATTCATCAATTTTAATAATTTTAAACCTTGTTTAAAGACCCTAAAAACGATAAAGTACAAATAAGGTTTACTCTAAGTATCATAAATTCATTATTGTCCCAGTTCTCTTTAATCTCCTTTAACATCATTAAACTTATATTTATGGCTACCCGGATTTGGCATCTCATATAAAGTGACAGTGGAAAATTTTTCTCATAAAATATCAGAAACTATACCATGAAAAGTATGTAAATTCTTTTAAAGAAACTAAAAATTCTATTATTTAACATGATGACAACCTTTTTCGTGTCTTGAAGATTTATTCAATGTAAGCACATGATTTCTCAATAGACTACAACGGTATCTGATAAGATTTTAATACTATTTTTTTTTTTTAATGCTATGTTTTTTAGTTTTATTTCACTAGAGATTTATTTTTACTAACTAGAATAGAATGGTAAAAAGGTATAAAAAGACTTTTGTTTCACCAATACCTATTACATTATCAACTGAAATTTATGGTCAATTACCTAATATCTATCCACATAATCCAATATCTTGGTTATATTTTTGTTTTAAATATGCTATAATCTATTTTAAACAAGTTCCACAACTGGGAATTAAAAATATTTCAGTTAATTTTGAAGATGAAATTTTTAAAGTTTATAATAAAGTTGATATTAACAGATTATGGGATTATGGTTTTTTCGGTAAAGGAAATTTATCAAGATCTGAACCTACTTGGGAATCAACAACTAATAAAAGATTACATTTAGGAGAAGTAAATTTTGAATTAACAAATGAAGAAATTACAAAATTTAGAAGAGAAGAAAGGATTAAATTTAAAAAGGAAAGATCTAAAGAACAAGAATTAGAATTGAAGAAAAGGAAAAATATTATAACTAATGAAGAATTAATTGAATTAGAAGAAATTAAATCAATTTTAATAAAATTTAGAAAATCTAATAAATTAAAAATTAAACAAGAAAGAGAAATTTCAATATCATTTAATGAAATGAGAACTGAAGATCAATTAATTGTCAATGAAGATTCAATGGATTTAAAAAACATTGAATTTTTACAATTATCTAAAGTTGAAACTTTTTTCTTACAGTTTAGTTTAAATGTAATTGATACTCCTTTTAATTTTAAACAACTATTTTTCAAATTGTGTAGTGGTGATCCTAATAGTAAAACAATTCTTCCAAATAATGAATTTTTAATTCAATATATAGTTTATCATCATTTTAGATCAATTGGTTGGTGTGTTAGAAGTGGTTTAAAATTCGGTTGTGATTACCTTTTATATAAAAAGGGTCCACCATTTTCTCATGCTGAACATGCAATACTTATTTTAACAAATGATGGTAAAGATTCTAAGAGTTTGAGTGAGTTACAAACAATTTCAAGAGTTATTGGAAGTGTACGTAAAAATTTAGTTTTAGCATTTGTTGATGTTCCAACTATAGAACAATTCAATGAAATACTTTATGATAATAATGAAAATAATAATAATAATGATAGTAATGATAATGATAATGATAATGATTGGCATAAAATTTATAATATTTTAAGATTGTATAAAGTTAATGAAATATTATATAGAAGATGGACTCCCAATAGAACAAGGGATTGAAATCTTCTGACGGGTAATAATGATAATCTCTTGATGTCTAAATTTTCTATAATTCCCATTCTCTGAAATTCTCTCTTTGTCTCATAATCCTCATCTGATTATTTGAATTCGGAGATCTCTTGATGTCAAAAAACCACACGAGTTAAAAACATAATGTTGACACAAATTAGTTACACCATTTTAACTGCAAATATGTCTCTAATTTTGGTGAGCCATTTCTCACTTTAAAATCAGAAAGACAGGACAGGGAAGTTAACGCTTAACACTGATTCCTATCAATTGATATTCTTCTTCTTCTATTCTTTCTCTGTAAGTTGTTCTAGTTAAGATCTATTTACGATTAGGGTATTATAAAATATTATTAACCATGGAAAAACTGTATAATTCAACTCCTTAATTGAGATATTTTCTATATGCAATTAGGGGTGATTGCGACTTTTTTGGTGCATCAACTGATTTTTCTAAAACATCAGATGGTCAATCCAAAAAATTAAATTAAGCAACTTTCATGTATAATATAAATAGAGTTTTAAATTCCTTATATTTCTTGTTCTTTTCATCATTCAATTGAATAGTAATTCAAAAGAGTTTAAAAGTAAAAAATTAAAATTTTTATAGAAGTGTTTTTTTAAAAGATGGTTAAAATTGGTATTAACGGTTTTGGTAGAATTGGTAGATTAGTTTTAAGAATTGCCTTATCTAGACCAGATATCGAAGTTGTTGCAGTTAATGATCCATTTGTTGCTCCTGATTATGCTGCTTATATGTTCCAATATGATTCAACCCACGGTAGATACGCTGGTGCTGTTACTTCCGAAGGTGATAAATTAATTATTGATGGTAAATCAATTCAAGTTTTCCAAGAAAGAGACCCTGTTGATATTCCATGGGGTAAATTAGGTGTTGAATACGTTATTGAATCAACTGGTATTTTCACTAAATTAGCTGGTGCTCAAAAACATCTTGACGCTGGTGCCAAAAAAGTTTTAATTACTGCTCCTTCAGCTGATGCTCCAATGTTTGTTGTTGGTGTTAATGAAGAAAAGTATACTCCAGATTTAAATATTATTTCAAATGCTTCATGTACTACTAATTGTTTAGCTCCATTAGCTAAAATTATTAATGATAATTTTGGTATTAAAGAAGGTTTAATGACTACTGTTCATTCAATTACTGCTACTCAAAAAACTGTTGATGGTCCATCTCATAAAGATTGGAGAGGTGGTAGAACTGCTTCAGGTAATATTATTCCATCTTCAACTGGTGCAGCTAAAGCTGTTGCAAAAGTTATCCCAACTTTACAAGGTAAATTAACTGGTATGGCTTTTAGAGTTCCAACTACTGATGTTTCAGTTGTTGATTTAACCGTTAACTTAGAAAAACCAACTACTTATGAAGAAATCTGTGCAGTTGTTAAAAAAGCTGCTGAAGGTCCATTAAAGGGTGTTTTAGGTTATACTGAAGATGCTGTTGTTTCAACTGATTTCTTAACTTCAACTTACTCATCAGTCTTTGATGCTAAAGCTGGTATTCAATTATCTCCAACTTTTGTTAAATTAGTTGCATGGTACGATAATGAATATGGTTACTCAACCAGAGTTGTTGATTTATTAGAATATGTTGCTAAAGTTTAAATAAATCTTATGATATGATCTTTCCTTCTTTCTTACTTTCTCTCATACCTTATTTCTCTATTATCCTATGACAATCTACTATTTTCTATCTATTTTCTATTGAAGTAACGAGTAAAATGCTTAAGATCATGAGGGTTTTATTATTTTAGAGTAAAAATAACACACTCCTAAATAGTGAGAAGTTTTGAGACTTGATAAGATTTGAGAAAGAAAAATCATCAAACATCAATCATGTCATTATTCTTTTCAGCTCCAATTGATATAGAAATTAGATTGGATGGCGAAGAAAACCGAAATCATGAAGATATACCCAATGCACAGGGGAGAATTGATAAACTTCCAATTTATCAAGATGGTGAATCAGTTAAAGGAGTGGTAACAATTCGTACAAAAGAAGGTAAGAAAGTTGAACATATGGGTGTTAAAGTTCAATTATTAGGATCCATTGAAACTAATACAGATTCTGTTGTAAGTAGTGAATTTTTAACTTTAGCTACGGAATTAGCTGCCCCATCAACTTTAACTCATCCAGAATCTTACCCGTTTGAATTTAAAAATGTTGAAAAACAATATGAAAGTTATAGAGGTAAAAATGTAAAATTAAGATATTTTGTAAAAGTAATTGTATCAAGAAGATCATCAAGTGAAATTACTAGAGAAAAAGAATTATGGGTATATCAAATTGTTGAACCACCAATGGAAAGTCCAATTAAAAATGATGATAAATCAAAACCAACAAAAGTTAAAATGGATGTTGGTATATTAGATTGTTTACATATAGAATTTGAATATCTGAAATCAAAATATAGTTTAAAAGATGCTATAGAAGGTCAAATATCGTTTCTTTTAGCAAGATTAAAAATTAAACATATGGAAATTTCTTTAATTAAAAGAGAAACCGTTGGTGTTCAACCAAATCAAATAGTTGATAGTGAAACTGCTGTTAGATTTGAAATAATGGATGGAGCACCTGTTAAAGGAGAAATCATTCCAATTCGTTTATTCTTAAGTGGATTTGATCTTACACCAACTTATAGAGATGTTAATAAGAAATTTTCAGTGAGAACTTATTTATCATTAGTTTTAATTGATGAAGATGCTAGAAGGTATTTCAAACAAAGTGAAATTTTCCTTTATAGAGATCAATAATTTGAAGTTAGAGATAAAGAGATAGTGAAACAGTGAAAGGAAAAAGAGTATGTAGTTAATGAATAAAACCCTAATCGCGACCGTTTTTTTCTATTTACATTTTCTTTTATGGATGACTATAACGAATAATTCAAAGACAGATCAGAGGCGATCGATAAAGCTTCAGGACTCGGTAATACTACCCAAGAGTAATTTCAGCAAGCAGGTTTCTGAAAGTTTTGTAAATCCAATGTTTTTCATTCCATCAGTTGATATTATAGAGTTTGAAGGTGAAGATAATAAAGAAAATAAAAAATCAAGTAATAAAGCTGTTTCAATATCTACTGCTGGCATAAGAGCTTTGATTTATCAGATACTGGCATTATATTTAAGGACTCCAGTGAAATTATTTAGACCATCTCGATTTGATTATTTGGCTTATGTTAGAGCAGTAGCTGATAAGCACGATAACTTAAGTTTAAAACCATGGAAATTTACTACTCATTCATCTATTGCAATGTTGGTTAGTGCAGTTAGGAATGAAGGTTGGAAATTTATACCTGATCAAGTCTTACCTCCATTAATTGCAAATTCAGCCACTGGTGTCATACTTTATAGTAGTTATTTAACGGCATTAGATTATTATGATCGTGGTAAAGTTCATACTGGGAAAAGTTCACAATTATTTTATTCTTATTCAGATACTTGGAAAGCAGGATTTATAGCCGGTGCCATTCAATCATTGGCAGCTGCACCAATTGATGCAATTTATGCAAGATCTTCAACGTCAGAAATGATTAATGGTAACCATCAAAATTTATGGGTTTATGGATATAACAAATTAAAAGAAATTGGATTAACTGGTGTTTTCGGAGGTTATGCATTTTCATTAATTAAAGAAAGTATCGGATTTGCATTTTATTTTTCAACTTTTGAATTTATTAAAAATCAAGCATATGATATGACTTATAAATCAATAATACTTTATCGTAAATTTAAAAGATTTTTCCGTAATACTTTTGCTAATATAGGTCATTATGATATTGATGAAAGTATGATTAATTATGAAGAGAAAAGACTGACAAAAATTTTAAGATCAACATTTGTTTTAATTGCTGGTGCATCAGCTGCTGTTACTTTATTAGCTGTACAATATCCAATTTCTAAAATTCAAAACTTACATTTGTCCAGATTAGAAGCATTAGATATTTATAATTCTTCAAGGACTTCAACTAAAAAACCTTTTTTTAAAATTTATTATAATTCGTATATTGATACTTATTATCAAGTTAGGAAATTAAAATCCAAATCAAGAATGACTTGGTTTCAAATGGGTTATAGAGGTTTTGTAAGAAATTCAATTACTTCTATACCAGCTACTTCAGTTGGTTTATTAGTTTTTGAAATTATGAGAACCAGACTTTCAGACGCAATGGAAAATAACGAACTGTTACTGTAAATAACTGTAAATTAAAGGGCCTCTTTAAATGTAAATAGATGTAAATAGTAATATTATTTATTTATTTTATTTTATTAATTAATTAAATTTACTTACGACCAGTTTTGGTTAAATATGCTTCCCAACCAGCATCTCTATATCTTTGACCTTCTACACTTGGATCTCTGCCTTTGCCAAAAAGACCTCTTCCTACAATAATTATATCAGTTCCAGTAGATACAACTTCATTAACAGTTCTATATTGTTGACCTAAACCATCACCTTTATCATCTAATCCAACACCTGGGGTCATAACAATCCAATCAAATCCTTCGTCAGCACCACCCATATCTCTTTGAGCAATAAATCCAATAACGAATTCTTTATCAGTTTTTGCAATTTCAACTGTTTTTTCAGTATATTCTCCATATGCTAATGAGCCTTTTGATGATAATTCAGCTAACATTAACAAACCCCTTGGCTCGTCGGTTGTTTCTTTAGCTGCTTCTTTTAATCCTTGAACAATACCAGCTCCAGTTATACCATGAGCATTAGTTATATCTGACCATTGTGCAATTTTAAATGCACCACCTGAATATTGTGATTTAACAGTATTACCAATATCAGCAAACTTTCTATCTTCGAAAATCATAAATTTATGTTTCTTTGATAATTCAAGTAATGGAACTATAGTACCTTCATAAGAAAAATCATCAATTATATCAATATGAGTTTTAACAAGACAAATATATGGACCTAATTTGTCAATTAATGATAAGAATTCTTCAGTAGTTTTAACATCAACAGAAGCACATAAGTTTGTTTTCTTTTCATCCATCAACTTAAAAAGCCTTTGGGCAACTGGTGATGGATGTGTTGATGCTCTTTCAGTATAAGTTTTAGTATTAACCATATTTGATCTGAAAAATTTTTTGAGATTAGATTTGAAACTCTTCGCTGTCGCATTTTATTTGGTTTGTTAAATTAACAGGACCACCTAATATTTAATAAAAAGTAGGCAAGAAACTTTAGTAATGGTTTATTGCCTTTGTTATATAACTCTCCCTAATCACCCTTTGAAATTCAATTTGTATCAGAGTTTTGTTTATGAGAACATATATAAAAATCTATATTTTAAAGAGAAATGAATATTTTAAATAAAAAATTATTTTATCCTTCTTTAGGTTTATCGTCTTTCACTTCGGGTATTTCAGCAGTGGCACTGTTATCATTATCTTCAGTTGAAACATCATCTTTAGGGTTTTCTTCAGATTGGCTGCCAGCTGATTTTGAATCTTTATCACCAGGTCCTAGTTCCTTCTTCAAATTTGGATACAATGTATAAACTTTAGTCCATGTTGATTCCCATAATTCGTGATTATCTTCATGCAAAACTTTAGTAGCTTCTAAAACTAGGATCATATTTTTAATAAGTTCAACACCAGATTCTTTAATTAAATTATCATTGAGATTAGACTTTTCTCTGATATCATCAAAAATTTGGAAACTATTCAATATACCAAACCAAGTTTTGGGTAATTGTTCTTTTTCAAAGTCATTAATATATTGTAAGAAAATTTTACTAACCAATGATAACGCTTCTAATTGAGTACTAACAAATCCAGTTTCATCGGTTTGTAATACAGATGGTTTTGATAATTCACCTAATAATGGGAAAAGTCCATATTCAAATGCACCAAATGGTTTTAAATCTTCAATGGTTTCAACAGCATTAATAGTAGTAGATCTTAAAGCACCTAAAGCGAATGAACGAATTTCTCTACAAGGATTAAAACATTGATGTGCTAATGCTTGAATTAGTGGATAACCACCATTTTCACTATTGAAACCTTCAGTAGAAACTCTATTTGACATTTCAGAAGTTAAACTAATTGATCTTTTAGATACCAGAATTATATCTTTCAAGTATTCGATATTTTCATTGCTAGTTGGTTTCTTTTGTGCATTTATGTTTTGTTTTGATGGTGAAGTTGGAGTAGATGTTGATGATTTATTAGTAACTTTATCACTTTCTTGCTCCCATTGAGAAGCTAACGCACCAAGTGAAGAAACTTCGTCTAAAAGACCTAAGATTAACATGAAATTACCGGGAGTTATATCATCAGGTGAATTTTTAACTATGGATTCAGTAAATTCAACAATTAGTTTAGCATGAATTGGGATACTACCTAATAATCTTAAGATCTTCCAGAAATCTTCAGAAACTAATAATACCTTACAACACCATGATTCATCATCAATTAATGATATTAATGGTTGAATTAATTGGGATCCATGCTTGGTTAAGAAATCTTTATCATGAGACAATAATGATTTGAAAATATTACTTAAATCTTCGGTAGTTACTTCACAATTTCTAATAAGTAATAATTCATAAGTTACCAATCTTAAATAAGTCTTCTTAGTCATTTCTGTTGTAGATTTCATCAACGTTTGCAATTTATCTATTGATAATTTAGTGACTTCAGGTTCATTAATAAGTAATGATAAGCAAACAACAATTTCAAAAATAAATAAAACTTCAGTTTCATAAAATCTTTTAGTTTGATCTGAGAATTCAGGCAATAAGTTCAACAATAATTCAACTAATAATTTTTTACCATCATTATCACCTTGACTAATAATTCTAAAAATAGCAGAAATGTTTAATGATTTAATACAATCTATAGTGGATAAAGTACTTTCAACTTCTTGATCAGTAGGTTCGGGAGGTTCATCACTGTAACCTTTCAAAAGTGAAGAAAATGTAGATAAAATACCTGATTCTTTTAATGGTTTTGACCTATTGATAATATATCTTGGTTTAACTTTTGGTAAATGTGATAATTTTAATTTATTTTGAAAACCAGTAAATAAGTTAGGATCAATAAAACAGTTTTCAAATAATGTTAATACAATTTTCAATACTTTATCCCAAGATTTACTGACTTTACAATCAGTCTTTTTGATTAATCTAAATAAGACAACAGTTGAAATTTGAGCTTTAAAATCTCTTCCAAACCAAACAGCAATTTCACTAACTGTAATTGCTTCATCTTTTTTATCAATCTTAATTTGAGTTATTGGAATTTCATCACGAACATTATTATCATCAATGATTTTAATTTTATTATCTTTGGAAGTTAAATATGTTAAATCAGCTAATGATCCAATTAATTTATCAATTGGTGATTCAATATTATAAAATAAACAAATATTTACACATTTATCAATACTTGACATCAATCTAGTAATAATATGATCATCACTAGCTTCTTTGAAAACTGTTATTAAAGTATCAATTAAAGTATCAATGTTCTCTCCAAATAAATATTTATCATAATTACATATACTTGAAATAGATAATTCATCAATTAATGAAGTATTTAAGTTAAAAATATTTGAAGAAATTAAATTATGCCAAGCATCATCAAACCACTTATCTGTACCATGATGTTCTTCTGGCATAATAATCTCCCTATCTCTAATTGAACTATAAATTTTATTCAAATACCATTCTGGATAATCTCCATTATTAAAAGTTCCTTTAAGATTTCTCTTATAAGCATCAAATGTCATTTGTTTTTTAACTTGAGGACTATGTAAATCAGTATTCAAAATAATAATTGAATATGATAAAACAAAAACAGAATCACTATCAGGCTTGATAAATTCTTCACCAGGGTTTTGAGTTGTTTTAGGTTCATAATCCTCTTGACATTTTGCATAACGATCACCAAATAATTCTACAATTCTTTCAATTTGCTGAGATTCACCAGGTAATCTGAATGATTTCAATAATAATCTTAACGCTTCATCTACTCTTAAACCTTGGAAATCAAATAAATCAATAAATTGTTTAAAGATTTCTTTATTACTTGGTTTAGCTAAATATTCACCTAAAATTTTCTTATTCAATCTTCCTGATTTACTGTACATAAATTCTGCTAATTCCTTAGTATCATTAATATCTTTAATAAATCCTTGTTCTGCTAATAATTTTATACCTTCTGATGGTTTTTTATTGAAAGCATCAGTACAATTGATAAATAAATTCTTATTCTTTTTATTAGTAATAAGCTTAGGAATTTTATTAGGATTTTGGCTATTAGTTTCAGAATTTGCTTTAACTCTTTCATTAATACCATTGATTAATGATAATAGCCCTTCTAAACAGATAGGTGGAACATTATCAGTTGCAATTCTAGCAGATTCAGGTAACGCTAACTTGCAAATAAATTCAATAGCTTGTTTCGATAAATCTGATCTATCAAATTCACAATCATAATCAATGAATAATCTAGTAAAGAAAAATGATTCTCTAATCCATAAAAGTGATAACGATTCAATTATCATCTCTTTGGATGACTGTAATCTATTATTAATGGTGTTTGAAGTTTGGTTACCTTTTAATGCATCATTTTTTTTATCAGTTTTAGTAGTTGGTGGCACAATAGAATTAAAGGCTAATGTTAATGTTAATTCAACTTGTGATCTTAAATTTTCACCTAAAACTATGGCCATTGTAGTGAATAATTTTAAGGCAGCTTGTAATAAAGATGGTGAATCAGCTTTGGTAATTATCAGTAATACATGTTTAGAAACTGGATCAGCAATTAACATCATTAATGATTGATGGCTTGGGATATCTTTCCCACTGACTTCAATGGCAATATTAATTAAATTTAAAGCCAAAACTCTAGTACTTTCCATATGTTGATATTGATTACGAGGAGATATCATTGAGATCAAAATACCCATGAATTCATTTAAACAAGCAATACCAAATGGTTCTTCTTCAGATGAGACATCATTTGAATCATCTTCAGCATCATCATTTTCAACATTCTTAGACTCCTGGTTTGAATCTTCGTTCTTTTCATTATCACTAGTTTCTTTGTCTGAATCAAGTACGCTACTCTTCTCTTCTTTAGCTACAGTTGGTAACGTTTGCTGTAAATCGGTAACTGAAATATTAGCATTAGCACTACCTATTATATCTTCAGGTAATTGATTGCCTGTATAATCTGCTTTCAATTCATCAGTACTATTTTCAGGTTCAATTAAATATAGTTGACGGAATACCCTAGCAGTTATCAAAGAAATAGTCATTTCAGCTGCTTTTCTTAAAACTTCACTTCTTTTTTTGTTACACGCTAATGATAAACATGTTTGAATAACTTCTGAAACAATTTCATTTGGTAACATGTTAGATAAATGTGAAGTAACAACAGTTTCCATTAACCTTAAGACTTTTAGTAAAACTGCATCATCTGAACTTTGATCAGCAGCTTCAAATCTACAATGAGTTAAAGATGAAATAATTTGAATTAATGATGTTTGTAAATTCTTGGAATTAATTGAAATGATATTATAATTTAAAAATTTTGAAATTGAATCTAATGCTAATGATGTAATATGTCCTGAAGTTGAAGATGATTTAATAACTAATAAAAATGGCTGTAAGATTGTTAAACTATCAATAGTTGATATATCCCTTGAATCAGTTAGAATTGATCTTAATTGTAAAAAGCTAGATAATAAAGGACTATCATTACCAGAATTTCTATTATTGTTAGCACCACCATTACCACCATTAGAATGGGAATTTAAATTATTACCAATCGAAAGACCAGAACTTAACAGATCATCTTCACCAAAAATGTCACTTCCACCTAATATAGCAGCAACACCACCTTGTGACCACCTATGAACTTTTCTCATAGCAGATGAGATAATCATACATTCATTTATTACAATTGTAATTGCTTCTACTGAAACTCCTTCAAAACTCATAATACTATTACCATTAGTATTATTGGACTTGTATTTAGAATCAAAGTTTTTCCTCAACAAGTTTGCCGGAGTTGGTGATTTGAAAATCCTATGAGGAGGAATCATTTGATTTGACATTTCTCTATATCCTTGATCTTATTCTTCCAACAAACTATCGACGCGAAAATATAACAGAGGAAATTTTGAGATTTAAACTTACACAACTTAACAATAGACGAGAGATAAATTATGAAATATTTATTTACAAGATTTTAAATAGAACGTTGATAATAGTTCCTAAAGGACTGCCAAGCTAATCTCCATTCTTTTGTTTGTAATTCTTTGCCAAAAATATCAAAGTCATTACGTTGTAATTTGTTTAAGTATAAGACAGTTGGGGTTGCAACCATAAATGGTGTAAATATTACATCAGGGATACCTTTTCTCCATTTACGGTGAAGTTTCTGTAGCAATTGATCTTGAGGATTGGATGAAACAATGTTTTTGATTTCATCTCTAGTTTTAGATAATTTATCTCTAGCAGTTAAAATATGATCATTTGCAGTAGTTGATACTTCAAATAATATATTCTTTAATTTTTCACGAGCTTCACCAATTTCTTTTTCATCTTTCAAATGACCTTGGGAAAGACGAAACAATGATTCTTGTGAAAGATCATATTTTGTCATTATATCAATTGGTAAAGTAATTCTATTTTTGGAAGCATAATAATTCATTCCTAAAATCATAGATCCTACAGCTGTTGCTTGACCTATATGTGCAGCAATATCACTGACCAAATTTTGTAATATTGTAGAATGTTCTAACAAACTTATACTTGAAGGAGAAATATTTGGTGATAATAAAATACCTTGTGTTAAATAATTTAATTGAGAATATGTACCTTCACCATAAGAACAAATATCATTCACTGAATTGAAACTTGTATTTTCCAAAAAATGTTTTCTAGTTTGAAGGACACGATGGAAGTAACTAATATCCAAATTTAAATCTCTTCTTATAGCATCTCTTAATAATATTGCAATTGGTTCACCAATATTAGTATCACTCATTGGGTTGGTAAAAATCCTAGATAATAAATCATTCCAAAATCTGAACTTCATATCCGACGTAGATACTCCCATGGTGGAAGATAATTGTGATGAAGCTTGAGTATTAGCTTGAATTTTATTCATTTCCAAATTGAAACCTCTAATTGCTATAAAAGCATCTCTAGCAGGTTCCGGGATATATTGAGATAATATATATGATGATCTATCCTGATGTTCTAATGACTTGATAACATCTTCTCTAGCATTGAACAATACGTTTTCATAACCTTGGGATAAGGATCTGGCAAACACTTTAGACCTAAACATGGGTCGCATCTCAAGTAAAAATTGGTTCTTCCCTCTTTTGCTTTAAAATATAGTTTGAAAAAAAAAAAAAAAAAAATGAAAGTCCAACTAATTAGACCTTGTGCTTATTTGGACATTTCTATAGGTGGGAAACAAACAGGTAGAATTGTAGTTGAATTATATGATGATTTAGCTCCTAATACTGTTCAAAATTTTCAAAATTTAGTTAATACTGCAAAAACTCCAAATTTCAAACATAATTATTTTCATAGAGTCGTTAAAAACTTTGTTATTCAAGCTGGTGATGTTGTCAACTGTGTCAAGGGTAAAGAGTATGGGTTAGATGCTGGTAAAAGTAACATATCAACTATTGACGATGGTGAATTATTATCACTTGAAAATCCAGAAGACGTTGATGGTCCATTTAAATTATGTACAGCTAATAATGATCCGAATGCAAATGGTTCACAATTTTTCATAACCACCTACCCTTCCAAGCATCTTACAGGTAAACATAGTGTTTTTGGTAAAGTAATTCATGGGAAATCAGTAGTGAGAGAAATAGAAAGAGTAAATACGAATGATGATGATGTTCCATATGAAAAAGAAGAAGTAGTTATTGAAGATTGTGGTGAGTGGGATGATTCTATGGAAGTTCCAATCTATAATGCATGTTATGATCCTATTGGAGGTGATATATATGAAGAATTCCCTGATGATGATGAGAACATTGATAAAGATCTGTCAGAACTGGTTTATCATGCATCAGTTATAATGAAAGATAGTGGTAGTATGTTACTAAAACAAGGTAGACCTAAAGATGCACTTTTTAAATACGTGAAATGTCTTCGATATGTTATGGAATATATACCAGATTCTGAACAAGAACCTGAATGGTATACTAAATATTATGATTTAAAGAAGAAATTATATTTAAATATGTCATTAGTTAATTTAAATTTAAAAGATTATAAAAGAGTGGTAGATTATAGTGGATATTTGCTTGATATGGATAACTTAGATAATCAAGCTAAAGGTAAAGGTAATTATCGAGCAGGTATGGCATATATGTCATTAGGTAAATATGATTTATCAATGCAACATCTTAGTGAAGCAGTTAAATTTGTTCCTGGCGATAAGAATATTGAAGCACAATTGAAAAAGGCAGAAGAATTAAAGGATCAAAAGAAGAAAGATGAAAAGGCAAAATATGCTAAATTCTTTAAATAAGAAATAAATAAGAAATTTTAAAGATTCATATTCAGAATTATAATTACATTTATAGTGATATTTATTTGTTTATTTATATATTTATATATTTATATATTTATATATTCATGCTCATGCTATTTATTATCTTTCATGATATACTCGTATCTATGGGCCACCTAAATTTCTTAAATTTAAGTAATCTAAAATCTCTTCTGCTACAGAATTATTTCTTCTCCTCCTAGTTTCAGATGATGCAGCTTGATTGCCATTACTTTCTGCTCCTTGGTTTGAAGTTCCAGAATTTTCTGCAGTTGCACCTTCAGTACTGGAAGTTGTAGATGATAATACAGATGAATTTGAAGTAGTTGGTGGTGGGAAAACTTGGAAAAGTCTTGAAGTTAAAACTGGTGGTGGACTATTTCTAAAGACGGAATTAGTTACTACTCCATTTCCGGTTCTTCTACTTTCAACACCACTTGCCATTAAATCATTATTAGATCTTCTTCTAATGTAAGTTAAAATATTTGAAGGACCATTAACTATTCTTCTACCAAATGAAGCAAGATTGTTTCTACTTCTACGAGGATGTCCAAATATTCTACTAGTACCAGCACCAGAATTATTACTATTGGAAGTTGGAGTAGTAGTTGAATTATTATTGCTATTATTATTATTTTCTTCCAGTTGATTAGTTGTATCAGTGGAAGTATTATTATTATTATTAGCTCCCATTCTTTGAGTTATACTATTAAAAAGATCGGTAAATTCTGTATTACCAAGTGAATAAACATTATCATTTCTATTAACGCTGAACAATTCTTCAAATATATTTCTTTCACTATTATTATTATTATTACTGGTATCGCTATTACGATTATTGCTATTACCATCAGTAACAGGATCATTTTCAGTCACTTTCTTTCTACATAAAGGACATGTATCGTGATTCTTTAACCACTCACATAAACATGATTTACCAAAAACATGGGAACAAGGTAATTGAAGTGGAACATGACTATATTCGGTTGTTATTTCAGACAAATATTTCATCGGTCTTTCCGAATGACCTTGGGTATCATTATTAGTATCATCATTACTGTCATTACTGGTGTTATTGTTTATATTATTGTCATTAGCATTAACACCATCATTGGAATTTTCATTGGTTGTTTCTGTAGTGGTAGTAGTTGAAACAGTTGGAGTTGATTTAATGAAATCGTTTAATTTTCTTCTTTTTCTAGAAGTATTAATTTCTTCACTAACAATCTCTGCATTAATAAAATTTTCTAAACAGATTGAACATTGAGTTTCAACTAAATCTTGAAAATTAAGTTCTTTAAGACTATTAAATTTTTCAATAGTAATACCTTTTGTATTAAATTCACTATTAACCATTGTAGCATAAGCCATTTGAGTAGCTAATCTAACAAATTCATGTAAAACGTTTGGATCTCTAGTCGAAGCACTATTTGGTAAAGTTAAAGTTAAAATACCTGTACGGTTTGGATTAGATGGATCACCATTATCTGAATAAACATAGTTAATGGAAATAACAATAGCAGCACTTTCATGAGCTAATGAAGAATCAGTTGCTCTGGTTAATTCATCTCTAAAAAAATCTCTAATAGTACTTTCTAAACCTCTACCAGAGTCAGAATCCCAATTTGGAGGTATTGCTGGTCTATCATCTAGTGGTGTTGAATTATTTGAGCCAGTAGTTTCTGTTGATGAAGAAATTGGAGCTGCTGCAGTTGGAGCGGATGCTGATGCTGATACCCCTGAAACTTCAGATTCTGTTAATGATCCAGTATCTGATTCGACATTTAAACTAACGGGATCTTCATCACCACCCACAGTTGGATTGAAGCGTACCACTCTTGATCTTCCAGTCGTAGAATATCTGGTATTATTTGTGTCCAGATTTCCCGATCCTTGATTCATGTTATCTCCATTATTATTAACATTTTCATTCTCATCTTCTTCCCTTGGCCTCCTCCTTCTAGGGGAATTATTACCACTCATAAGTACCGCAAGTGGGTTTAATTTATTAATAAATCGTTTAAACGTATTGAACAAAACCTAATTAAACTACAAATTTAGAAAAATAGAAAATTGTAAAGGAAAATTAGTTGGTATTGTGGTAAGGATTACAAATTTCGCACTGATACAGATTTTTGATTAAGATTTTTTTCTTTCCTCTTTCCACTGTTTCATATCACGAGACCTGATCAAAATGTGACTGATAATTTTTAAAAAGAAATTAACTTAAAAAAGAATATGCTAGAGTATCATAGAACATTATAGAATATTACAGAACCTGTTGAATAATAAGATGTTAAAGCTATAAAGGTCAAAAGCGTATTAAAGAGAATGTGGTAAATAAGATAATAAAAATGACGTAATTTACATTATAAGAATCGTTAAAAACCTAAACCAAAAACATAGCTAATGCAACAACAACTGGAAGTAATAAACTAGGATGGAGTATTGAAGCACCACTGTCACTATTTCCACTACCACTATCATCACTATTACTGTTACTATTACTGTTACTATTACTATTACTTGACCCACCTACACTAATTCCACTACTGACAGAATTTTCTGAACCACCAGTGGCAGCAGCAGTAGCAGCTGAAGCAACAGTTTGGGCACCAGGAATTGATGATCCAATTAATTCGATATCTTCTTCATTAGTAATTTTAACTTGAGCCATTGAAATTGTAGTATCATCAATATCGAAAACAACATAAGCATTTCTCAAGAAATTATCACCAAGTAAAATATAATTAGTACCTTCACCCAGACCTTGTGAAAGAATACCTAAATAACAAGTATTGCTTGATGCTTGTAAAACATAATTACTAAGTGGAACATTAATATTAACACCACTAAAATCAAAATTAAGTGAAATATCATTATCAACTGAACAATCAATAACATAAGCACCTAAACTATCAGAAAATTCTAAATCTAACATTGATCCTAAACGTTTTAATAAACTATCTGGGAAATATGATAAAGTTGAACCAGTATCAAGTAATGCAGTATATGCATTTGAAGTAACAGTTGAAGCTGATGCAGAATCATTTAAATGAATATTATCAAGATTAATTTCTAAACGAATTGGACTATTATAACCAAAACTTTTTAAACTATTAACAACTGGTAAAGTCTGTAAATTACCATGATATTTTGCATGATCAACAGCACCAAATAATATAGTACCATTCGTAGAATCAGCATCACCTAAATAAACTGAATAAGCAGCTTTATTAATAATACCTTCACTTCTTAATTTGATTGGTAAATTTTCATATTGATAACGATTTGAACCAGTATTCAGTGAATAAGTAACTTCTAAACCAGGAAGACCAATACCTAAGACACCAACATTTGACGAAGTTTCATTAACAACAGCAAATGATAATCCTTGAATTGTAGTGTTAGCAAGTTTAACTTGATCATGAGCCCAGAAACCATCAGCTTCAGTACCATCAGCATATTGAATGGAAAATGAAGGAGCTGATGAATTAACTTTAAAACTATCAGAATTTTCAGTTGCAAATGATCCATATGAAGTACAAGTATTAGTTCCTTCAGAACCAGAGTTACCAGATGAACCTGAACCACTTGAACCACTTGAACCACCACCAATACCACCACCACCTTCTGGACCTAAGAAAGGATTATCAGTTCCGGAAATTCCTAAAGCACTTAAAATATCACTTCCAAAATCTTTACCTTGAACATTCTTCGATTTAGTTGGAATAACATCTAAACTTTCTTCGTGAATTGGATCAACTATAATACTTCCAACATGAATTCCAAAATTTCTTTTTGAAATTTCATCTTCGTCTCTTTTCCTTTTTGATGATGAACTTGAAGAAACTTCAACACAATCAACATCATGACTCATGATCCATAAATCTGAGGATCCGGTATCAACTAACACACCAACTTTATCCCCTTTTGAACCGAATTCAAGTTCTGTAAGATAAAAAGTTTGTTGATTCAGTAATTCGATTGGGAATCCATCTCTTTTAATTACTTTTGGTTTGGCATTTGGTGCCATATCAAATTTATTTGAACCTCTATGAACATCGAAATTTAATCTAAAGAAATCATCATCAGCTATTGCTAGTGATGATAATAAAATTGATGTCAAGAGTTTAAGTTTCATTGTAAAGATGAAATTTATTATTTTTTTTATCACTAATTTCTCATTCTATTTATACCGCGCCCATTAGGCAATGCGAGAAAAAAATGATGGAGGGAAAAAACTATTAATAAATATAATATGAAGGAGATAAAATCATTTTTACATTGCCCAAAACAGTTAAGTAATTATAATAAAATTCTATAATCGGTGTATGGCTGTCTACATTCTTTTTTGACGTTCGAAAGGGGCTTATGTTGTAGTTGATTGAAAGAGAAAGAAAACGATCGGTTCTTCATTATTAATTCTACTTGGCCACTGGAGTCAAGATGCTGAGAATTTTTTTTGTTTCTTATGGCAAAACATTGGCCCAATTAATAATTGACTTTTAAGTTTAGAATCAAAGTAACAGTGTCATTTGGGCCACTCTGATGGTTTCTCTTAAGACCCAAAATGTTCTGGAACGGTTTTTTAAAATGGTTTTAACATAAAGGGCAAGGGCAATTACAACGGGTTAAAAAAATTTTTAGAACCTAAAATTTTCTATGACGATTCTCATGGTAACAATAAGAATTATCATCTATATTTACCTTGCGATTTGGATTTAAATTTCATCAAAGTATAAGAAAACTAGAAAAGAAAGAGTGACATAATTTTCTTTGGAGTTTCCTCTTTTCATTTTAGCTAGATCGTTAACGTGAGTTCACAGTATATATCACAGCCACTGGCGAGGGAATGATAGAACACTATTAATTACTAAATAAAATTCCAGCATACTATAGAATTATCAACATATTATTCTGATGTATATCTTTGTTCCGTTACTTCGGTGTTTGGTACATCATGCAAATTTGAAAGAAGTTATATGGTGGAATATTGTTTATCACCGGTATGAGTTTGCCACCAATAGTAATATTCTCATAAAAGATCATCAACAAAATTAATCAGGAATAACGGAGCTGCAAGAAGTTGAAGTTGGCCGCAGACTAATCTTATTCGCATCCAACATGACCATCTATTAGTTTAGCTAATCATCTATTTGTTTAGCTGCCCACCATACGGCGATGGTTGAATGGTTTCTCTTAGTTAACTCGGAGTTTCATATTGCAAACTACACAACTTTGTCTTCCTCTCTAAAATTCCATATCATAGCTCTTCCTTTAGTCTTTGATACCTATTAAGACACATTGGTTTAACTGATCTTTTAGCTAATTTAGAAATATGATAAGGTAATAAAACGAAATGAGTGCGGCTCAAATAAAGACAATATTTAATTCTGACTAATTAATAATTAAGCTGTCAAATTTTTAGTTAATAAGTTAGCCTGGAACTTTTAATCTGTGTAGTTATCTAGGTTACCAATTCTTTAAATCTAAAAAGATAATGAATCTATGTCAGAGGGATGTTATCCAAAGATAATCTGTATGACCCTAAGTCAATGTGTGTAAATGGAGACTTTGCTGAAATTCCATTAAAAGAGGGGGTTGAGAAGTAGTTAACTAGAACTTTTTTGATCATTATGCATTAAAAGATTAATAATATTTAAGCTATATAAACGAAAAACTAAATTAAAAGATTAAACTAAAAATTACGAAAGGTAAAATAATTTTCCAATTAATAAATAAATTTGAAGAAGCATCACCCGTTGATAAAATTTCTAAAGTAGCATTTTTAGAAGATCCAACTGGATGAATCTCATCTTTTGAATTTATTGACCCTCTACCAATACAAATAATTTCTTCTTCTAAATCCACTACAACAAAAGCACTTGAAATAAAAGGTCTACCTAATACTATAAAGTTGTTTGTATCAGATTCAGTAATTGAGATAACACCATTATTATCAATTATTTGACTAAAATCTATTGGAATAATTGATTTTTGGAAACTAAGATATAATGTTCCAGACAGCATAGTAGTTTGAAAAAATCCTGGATAATCAGTTGAAGCCGTACCATTTAAAAGATTAATAATTGCATTGAAAAGGGCAGGAGGGAAAGATAATTCATAAGAATTATTATCAATGACTGTTAAAGTTGAAGAATTTGAAATAATTAAATCATTAACAATGATTGAATCAGTATTGAAAACTAATGAATGATTAACTAAAGGTATAGTTTCCAAAGTACCATTAATTTTAGCAAAATTTATACCACCGAAAACAAATTCTGAAAGTCCAAATGGTAATGCATTCAACGAATACATTGCCTTTTTAATAATTCCTTCTTGTTTTAATTTAAATGGGAAATTTGAATAAATTAAACCATCTGTTTGAGAAGGTTTATCTTTATGATTAATAATATTTGTAAATTCATCTTCAGGTAAACCAATACCTAATATTCCATAAACACTGGTTGATTGATTTAAAATCCCCATTTGCATATTTTTAATTGTTTGATTACCAATTCTAAAAGTATCAATTGCCCATTCATTACCATAACCATATAAACCTGATGATGATTGAAATCTAAAAGGATAATCACTTGAATTAACTTTAAAAGTATCAGAATCATTATAATTGAAAAAACTTGCTTGAGTTTGACAAATTTGATATAAGGATTGACCTGCATCAGTTGAAGAATTAGTTGTATTAGATGAAATTAAACCTGGCCATAAACAAGCATTTGCACTTGTAAATAATAATAAATCAGATTGAGTCATTGAAAAATTAATATCTACCAATTGTTTATTAGAACCAATATAAGTATCAACTTTTGAATTTGATAATCTAACATAGTTTTTATTACCTAATACCATCGACAATGAAAAATAAAACCAAATTAATAAATTGAATTTTAGCCTCATTTTTCTTTGTTAGTTGTGAAATTTTTAAAATCTATAAAATTCTTTCTAGTGAATAGTTGATGATATGATAAAAATGTTGATGTTTTAAATGATAAAAATATTGATGATATAATAAAAATATTGATGATATAATAAAAATATTGATGATAAACGTTCAAATAAACAAACTGAACCCCCAATGGAAGAAACGTCTAGTGAAGGATGAAAAGATGGGAAGATGGGAAGATGGGAAGATGGGAAGATGAAATGAAATGTGAAAAAAAAGATGAAAATATTCCAACAATTGTTTTTGAGATTTTTTACGATTTTAGTTTTTACGGATGGTTTGCAACTCTTCTAGACTTCGCCTTATAGATTTGTATGTCGCTAAATGAAGGATTATAAACGCCCTGTTTTCCCTCAGTTGTTTATTTTTATCTCACTCCTTTTCCCTAAATTTAATGGATTGGTTATTTTACTATGTTTGTTTGTTTGTATCTCTGTAGCAGTAACTCACAGTCATCTAAGCAATTGGAAAACTCTGTTTAACTAAATATAAGTAAAAGTGCGTGTAGAAATAAAACACTATTTGGATCAATTGAGATGTTGGTGATGGGAAAAACCAACACTGAGATGAGACAGAATTACAATCTGACGAATAGAATTTAATAATCCCGACTCTTACATTGTACACTACTTAATACTACACAGTTTTTGTTTTGACCTTTTTACTTTTGGGTCTTTTTGTGTCTTTTTTTCTTTTGTGTCTTTTTGTCACTTGTTTGTCACTTTTTTTTTCACATTATTTTACTCTTTTAGTTTTTGACACAATGATAACAGCGAATAATAAAGAGAAAAGTTTTTGTTTTCATTATTCCTAAATTCCACTATTTTGTTGAACATTCTTTTATAGACTCCTTTATGGTTGGTTTGTCATTTCAATTTCTCGTTTCAATATTTGCATTTCAATTCTTATTTTAATTTATCCGTTATATTTCATATTTCAGTCCTATTTTTATCTTTTAATTTTTATCTTTTAGTCTGATTATTTTTTAATCTTTTCATTTTTGGCGTTTTATTAAGGGTAAACATCCCAATTCAAATAAAAATTCAAATAAAAATTCAAATAATAATAATCATAATCGTAATCTTAATAATAATAGTAATCATAAAACCTTGACGAATTATTTGTTCTTTGTCATTAGTTTTACTCACTTAACGGGATCCTTACCTAATCGGATTCAGCTATTGGGCCACTATTTTCTAAAACAATTTTTTACTCTACGATTTCATTGATGGTTCTACCACTGTCTTTATATAATCATCAACAATTTCATCAGTTAATTCAAACCCAGTAAATTTATTTTCATAACTAAAAATAAATTCATTATTAAAATTAATATCTTTGTTAATTAAAACAATCAGATCTTTTGTTGTTGATTTTATAAAATTAATTAAATCCCAAACTTGATTAATATAATTAATCATTGAATTATCACAACCGAAAAATACATCAATTAAAACATTATAATGTTTACCAGTTAAATTGATTTGTAAAAAATTTAAAAATTCATTAATATTTAAATTTGAATTAAATATTGATTTTGTAAAATACATTTCATGTAATTCACTTAATAACTCAACTGAATCATTTAAAAATGGTAAATAAATTAAATTTGAATTTTTAAAATCTTTACGATATTTTTCCCAAAAATTATGAAATTTATTATCTAATACCATAAATAATTTTTTTAAATCAACAACAGTTTCATTATCTCCAAAATTGAAAACATTTTTAAAACAAATTAAAAAAAATTGACAAATTACTGCTCCATGAATAACATATTTCATATGATAAACTTCAGTCTTATCAATTAATTCATTTAATAAATTTGTTCCTTGATAATTTAATATATCATTTAGACTCATATAATGATTAAACATTGCTAATAATGATGTTAAATATGTTGAAACTCTTGCTGATGGGAAATAATTAGTTTCAATTTTCAATAAGCTTAACCATTTAACAAATCCAACATTCAATATTTCATTTTTATAATAAAATATTATATCATCTTTATTAATTTTTTGTAATGGCAAATATTCAATTCTACCATTTTTTAAATTATTTTTACCATTATTTAATGCTTTATGAAATGAACTATAAACTGATAAATATGATCTAATTAATGTTTGAATTCCAATGATTTGTTCTTGAACTGTAATGTCAGCAACATCATTATTATCATTATTATCTTCCTCATTATCATCATTATTCCCATTATCATTTTTTAGTTGCCCCCTCTTGTGTTTAGAAAGTATTTTATTAGCTGCATCATTATTATTATTAAATTGATTAAAATATCCTTCAGCCATTAAAAAAATATATCTTTGAATTTCATTTTTAATTCCTGATAAAGTATTATCTTTATCATCGTAAACAATACTTAAAACTTCTTTATTTGGAATAGCCAGATTTTTAAATTTATAATTCAGTCTTAATAATGAAGATTTATATTGGAAATATAATATATCTTGTTCAATTGTTCTTATTCTTAACCAATATTTTAAAAGGGCTTTAAATGCAAGAAATTTATTTTCATCTTGTTTTTTAACTTCTGATAAATTAATTCCTTTATTAATTATATTATCCATATATTCTTTATTAAATAATAATATTGAAAGTAAACTATTATATTCAAAATGATTTTCTTGTAAATTATTTTCATATTCATAATAATTTTCAATTGTTAAATAATAAACAATTAAATGAATTATATCAATTAAAGTATCAACTTTTTTAACTTTATCTCTATAATTTTTACTCATTGTTATCCATTTATTAATTAAAATTTCATTTGATTGATTATTATTTGTAAAATTTAATTTTGGATTTGATAATAATCCTAATGATATAGTTGATAAAGTTACTGCAAGTACTCTAAACGAAAAATAATCAAAATTTAATGATTCATTATATTTAGCTGATTGAAATTTATCATAAAATGTTAAAGACCAACGTATTATTGTTCCAAAATCAACAATTTCTAATAAATCACTATTAAAAACTTTAAAATAACTTCTAAATAATTTCAATATTGTTGAATTATTTGGATAAATTTCTTTTAATTGAGTAACTTCTTCCGGTGTTAGATTAACTTGAGTATTTTTTTCCTTTTGAATATCTTCTTCAAACATTGAACTACCGTCAATACGCATATGTAATGCTAGTGTTGTAGCACTTGTATCATTAAATGAAAATGGTATATCGTGATCATTAAAAAATTGTTCTATTGCTTTCATATCATCTGCTTCACTAACAATTGGATCTACAACTGTTTGTTGGACTTGCTGTATTTGTTGTTGTTGCAATTGTGGTTGTATTTGCTGTTGTTGAATTTGTTGTTGTTGAAGATGTTGTTGTTGAATATGTTGTTGTTGAATATGCTGTGGTTGCATATGCTGTTGTTGTTGATGTTGTTGAGCTTGTGATGGAGGAATCAATGGCATTGACATTGGCGGCATCATTTCAGGAGTTGCTGATAATTGTTGAGTTGAAGTTTGATAATATTGAGGAGGGTATTGACCAACATATTGACTATAATAATAATTATTATTTGGAACAACCGCTGGTTGATTTAAATCATGAGTTTTTAAATTTGATTCAATTTTTGAATTTAAATTTGAATTAGTTGTAGTAAAATTATTATCATTATTATTATTATTATCATTATTTATTGTATAATTTATACGTTTATTATTATCTTCATTTTTTCTCCTACTCATACGTTGTCTTCTTTCTTGAATTAATTTTAATTCTTGTTCACTTGGAGGTTGGGGAGGTTCTAATTGACATTTATTTTCTCTTCTAAATTTAACACAACTACTACATGGTAAATTTAAATCACATTTTATTTTGAGCATTTTACATGGTCCACAACTGTAACTTCTTCTTTGCCTTTTACGTCCATGCATTATGATAATCTTTCAACTAGTTCTTTTAAGGTACTTATAAACAGTTTCTTAATATCGTTATCCTATTAATATCTTATTAATATCTTATTAATATCGTTATCCAATTAATATCGTTATCCTATTAATATCGTAATTTTATGCACCTTGTCAATCGGTTTTATTTCAATTGAGGTGTTTAGGGGAAAAAATTGGGTCTCTCTTTTTTGAAAATATACTATGGAATCAATAACAAAACTTGGTGATTGTAATTGTACCCGATCAGCTGAATCTTCTCTTATACCCCTTGTTAAGGTTCTCTTACCAAATATCAATAAATATAAAAATACAAAAAAACCAAACACAAAATTGAAAATTGAAAATGAAACTGTAAAAAAAAATGGATCTCTATCGGGTTTGTTAAAGTTCTCACTGAAAAAAAAAAAAGACTCACAAAAACAATGGGAAAATAGAGCCTCACATGGTCACATGACTTTCGCATTTTTTCCAGAAAATTTCGATCTTGTCATTTTCACGGGACCAGAGCCAGTGCGACCCACAGTAGTTACTGCGAAACTTACCGTGAGACTTACTGCGAGACCGACCCAGTGACACTTACGCAGTGAGAACAGTGAGACTTACTTACAGTGAGAAATCCAAGGGTGAGACAGTGAGATAGTTGGTGAGAATTTTTTGTCCAATAACAATTGTAATAAATCTAATGAATAGAATTAATA
Organism: Yamadazyma blattariae; assembly: GCA_030581595.1. Lineage (NCBI taxonomy): Eukaryota > Fungi > Ascomycota > Pichiomycetes > Serinales > Debaryomycetaceae > Yamadazyma > Yamadazyma blattariae. The sequence goes on along the minus strand of JAKTTU010000002.1, from coordinate 193,967 downwards.
GATTATCATTATTCACTAGATTGAATAAAAGATTGATTCATAATGGTGGTAGAAGATTCAATGAATATGAATTAACAGATCTTTCCAAATTACCAAGAAGAAAACCAACTGATATTCATGTACCATTAGTTAATCCAGCTGAAAAATATCGTGAAGTTAATGAAGAATTACATAAATTTGGTAAATATATTATGGGTTGTTTACCAAAATATATTCAACAATTTAGTGTATGGAAAGATGAATTAACTATTTATGTAGCTCCAAGTGCTTTAAGACCAACCATGGTTTTTTTAAAAAATCATACTTCTTCACAATTTAAATCTTGTATGGATGTTACTGCTGCTGATTATCCTTCTAGAACTAATAGATTTGATGTTGTTTATAATTTATTGAGTGTTCGTCATAATTCTAGAATTAGAGTTAAAACTTATGCTAATGAAGTTAGTCCAGTTCCTTCAGTTGTTCCAATTTTTCAAGGTACTAATTGGTATGAAAGAGAAACTTATGATTTATTTGGTATTTTTTTTGAAGGTCATCCTGATTTAAGACGTATTATGACTGATTATGGTTTTGAAGGTCATCCTTTAAGAAAAGATTTCCCAACTACTGGTTATACTGAAGTAAGATATGATGAAGAAAAAAAGAGAGTTATTTATGAACCATTAGAATTAACTCAAGCTTCAAGATCTTTCACTGTTCCAACTTCTGCTTGGGAACAAGTTGGTGAAGGTAAAGATTTTACTCCTGAATCTTTTAAATTACCAACTCCTGAACCAGAACCAGAAACTGATGAAACTAAAAAATAAATAAATTAGATAAATCATTTCTGTTACATTATTATTATCACATTCCATTACTTTTCTTCCCTTCAAAGTTTCCTAGAAGAAAAGTTTAGGCATAAAAATCCATACATAAATAGTTCTTATATAGAATACTTACAATTTTGAAATACTATTCTCTCTATCTCTCATTTTATATATTTTATATTTATTTATATATATATATATATATATATATCGTTCAAATTCTTCATATATAACCTATTTAACTTAATGAAGTAATTTCTTCTTTTAAATTATTTAATTCTAATTGTTTCAGTTTTAAAAAATCTTGTAATGTATTTACTTGACTTTCAATTAATTCAATATCATTTTTAACATCAGTTAAATCTTTTTCACCACCATTTTCTTTTAATTTACTTTCTTTATAATTTAATAATAATTCTAATTCATGTTTAATTATATTATTTTCATCGCTACCAGAGCTATTATTGCTTTCATTTTTTGCTTTACTTAATAAATCTTCTAAATTACCTAATTCTCTTCTTAATCTAACAATTTCCCAATCAGTTCCTTCAGTGGCAGAAAAATCAGTACCACTTTCTTTAATATTATTTTGACCAATTTTACTTAAATAATCATTTGCAAAACCTTTTGTTCCTACACTTATATTATTATTACTTGACTCTTGTGATGATGATTTAACTTTAACTGAATTTAAATCATAATTTGGTTGTTCTTTTGAAAATGTTGCTCTTAAAGAAACTGGTACCCCACGAGGAACTCTTTTACCATTTGACCTTTGATTTAAAATATGTAAAAATACTAATACTTGATCTTTATCGATAGTTTCAAATTGTTTTGGATTAACTAAATTCCATGCCGATGAAATATCTAATCTTGGAACTTTTGGTAATGTTTGATATAAACCTTCTAATGATTCAAACCTAACTCTACCATATTCATCACTATTTGTATTATAAATTGCTTCATAGGATGCTTTATCAGTAGGACTAATATACCAATCAAAATTGTCGGATAATTGATCATCATCTTCTTCACTACCAGAACCTCCAGTAAAATTATTATTACCAGTATTAACTGCTTGATTTGCTTGAATTAAATGAGCTTTTGATGCTGGTACTAACCAACTTGGTAATTCAGTTGGAACATTGGAACTACCATCATTAACCATATCATAGATTAATCTCATAGTAATACAAAATTCTTCAAAATCTAATTTACCATCATTATCAATATCACTTAATTCCCAAATTTTTGATAATGTTGATTCTGGTAATCTAGAATTTTTAAGAATTGGCGATACTCTATCACCAGTCAATTTATTTCCTGAAGGTTTTAACCCTTGGAAAATCTCCCAATATTTTTTAATTTCCCAATCTTCTAAACGAGGCATTTCCAATATTTTAATATTTAAATGACTATGGGCTTTTAGATTTCGATGAATTTCTCAAAATTATGGCCTCCCGTGAGAAAAATCACTATCACCATTTTTAACTAGTGAGTCGCATGTTTGCGGCATGGTATTAGAGAAAGTTACATGATCCAATGATTGATTCTATGTATGCATATATATTATATAATATCGATATTCTCATTTGTTTATTCTCATTTGTTCATTCTTCTATTATTAAAATTACAATTTGAATTACAATTAAAATAACGATTTGAGTGTTATTTATTATGGTTTCTGATTTGTTTCATCAGTATCTATTTGCAGTTTCCTATCATAATAAATAACTAATTTAAATGCTAAAAATGATAAACTGAAAATTCCAGCTAATAATGTAAATGTACCACCAACAGTAATTGAATCAATCATCTTTTGTTGTGCAGCAACTCCAGATGCTGATAATAAACCTCTCATTAAATTAACACAAGCTGATGATGATGATGAACGTGATGGATATAAATCAACTAATAATGTTGTAAAAAGTGATAACATTGCCACCGTACAAGCAGAATGAATAAATAATGATATGAAAATTGGTGCTAAATTAACACTTTTATCTAAACACCATCCATAAACTATTACAGCACACGCATTAACCATTGTAAGTCTAGTTGAAAATTCTGATCTAACAGCATGAATATTAAATGGTTCTTTGGGTTCAGGTAAGTTGTCCCATTGTGACTTTCTTCTTTTATAATTCCAATTAAGTACTCTGCCACATAATATTGATGCTGTAATACTACCAAACCCAGCAGGTAAATAACTTAAACCAAGTTTAATTTCATTATAATGATATTGTTTTTCTAATAATGTTGATAAAGCAGCTTGAGAAACTGTCCATGTAGCAAATTGTAAGCCACTAGGTAATAATGTAAAGAAAACAATTTTATTAAAGAAAATTTTTAAAGTATTTAATACATTTGAACTTTTACCTCTTGGTAAAATTGTTGATTCATCATTATTTAATCTTGCTCTAATACTTGGTTTAAGTAAATATGGACACCAACGCCAAAATTTGGTTGGTACAAATGATTGATTACCAACTAACGTACGATTAGTTTCTGGTACAAATGTGAATATACCAAAAAATGTAATACCTGATCCAATTGCAGCAAAGACAAAAATACCTGGCCAATTCCATCTACTTGATAATAATCCACCTAAAAGACCACCAAATGCTTGTCCACATAACATTATACCATTAACAAATCCAGTATAACCACCACGAGTAGCTCTTGGTGCTAAATCTCCTACAATACCAAAAGATGTTGAAATAATAGATGAAATAGCGGTAGCTTGAACACATCTAAGAATAAGTAAACCATAGAATACTCTAACTTGTGATGCACCAATACATGTACAACAAAAGCAGAATAATAAACATAAACTTACTGGTCTTCTTCCATATGTATCCGATAAACTTGAAATGAAAAGTGGTGTAGTTCCTTGGAATATTAAATATACAACAACTGTTAAATTTGCTAAAGATACAGAAATATTAAAATCTTTAGTAATATTTGGTATAGCTGGGAAAAATAATGATGATGAAAGAATTGACCAAGATCCTGCTAATGCTACGAAAACCCCCATCATTCTTAATTCCATTTTATTAAATATAGTATATGGTGGTTCTTCAATACCTTTCTCTAAATCTCCTTTATTACTCTGTTCTCTATTTTGATCTAAACTTATACCATCTTCATCATTAGAATCTTGATCATTTATTTCTGTCTCCCCATCCCTATCTCTATCCTGATTTCCTTTTACATTTCCATTTCCATTCCCATTCACATTCCTATTTCTATCTCCATTTGCAACATCAATAATATTACCAACATCTTTCCCCATCTCTTCATCTAACGAAACCTCTATAGGCACTTTTGACTGGATTTCTATAGGTCTAGTCATTTGTTTTTAAATTTCATGAAGAAGCCTCCTACAGTTTTTATAAAACGGTTTTATAAAACGGGTTTTGAGTGTGTTTTTCTTTTTTGCAACTGTAACTCAAAAACAACAGCTTATGTAAGCGATTAATAATTGACGTGAAACGGCGATAGAAGCTGTTAATGTTAGTAACGGTTATTTTTTTATAACTGTAGGTTACTTAATTTGGTTTCAAACTATATGATTTCGGTAGTGTTGTACGTTGTGGGTTTAATGAACTACAGCAGTTAACCATATCGGATTATCTACAAAGATTTACATGAATGTGAGTATAAAGTTTAAAAAAACCGTTCAGTCTAATTGAGTGAAAACAAGTAATGGCACATATGCTGTCAAATCACGACGAAAAAAAAGAAATTTACAGTAATGTTAGATTATATTATATGATACTAAGGAGTTAAGTGTTGATATTATTAATTATATATTATATATTATATATTATATATTAATTATATATTATTTACGGTTTTCATCCTAATTTCTTGAATATTCAAGTCTATATACTAAACAACTACATCAACCACAATATGCCAAACATCTGGTGCAAAAGTTTTAACTTTATTTAATCCTACGATTTTACCTTTAAATTCAATTAGTACAGTTTGTTTAAAATCTTCAAATTGATCAATATGAACATTTTCATGTATATGAACTGATGTTTTAGAAGTTGATAATTTTAATAAATATTTAGTTAATGGCCATGATTGTTTGGAAGATGGTAATAACCCTAAATTAACATGACTTATATTTACCGTTTTGTTAAATCGGTTAATAACTTCTTCATTTGATTCATTATATATATAACATTGCGTATTATCATTTACATCATCAGATATTGGTTCATTCAATTTATATTTAAATCCATTTTTTTCACAATTACGTACTAATGCTTCCACTGACCATGGATTTAATTCAAAACATACAACTTTTGCTCCATTCTTTAAATAACTTAATGTAAAATAACCTATACCAGCATAAAGATCAAATACCCAAGTATGTTTTAAATTTCTATAATTATCCAACACTCTTTTCTTTTCTTTAATATTTCCCCTAGAAAACATAGTATACCTTGGAGCCCAAGTTTGAAATATCCCATTTTGAACAGTATGACACCAGAATGCAGAATTTAAATCTGCTTTATTAGGAGATTTAAGTAATTGGGTGGTTAAATTTGGACCAAAATTCCCGTAAATTGGTAATATATTATTGGGTACTCTCATTACGTTATCTTCTTCTATAATTGGCTTATTGATAGCTATATGAGAAACTTTAAAATATGCAGCGATTCGTTCGTATAAATTGTCATTATTATCATTATTAATATTATCATTGTCATTATCATTATCATTATATTCATTCCAGATTGGGTTATCAAAAGTATTTGCATTAAATAAAATCATTGGTTCATAAATAGTCCATTTTTTAGGGATATACTTAATTAATTCTTCATTAAATCTTCTACCTTCTTGTTCATAAACTTGTCGTATAATTGACTCTAAATCATTAAGTTCTGGTATAAATTCATAAATTTCATAATTAACATTATCTGGTGGCTGCAAATCAGTAGAGATCAAAGTATAAATAATGAAATTTCCTTCGGATTTTTCAATTTTTAATTGTTTATTTAACTTCCCATCCTTTTCTAAGTTAGTTTTCCATGATTTAACTGATTTTGGATCATTTATTATCAACTTATAATATTGCATCTCATTAGCTCTAAGTATTTTTTTTTCCTTTATGATCTATGAGGTCGCGATTTTCTCGACCAACCAAACTTCTCAAATTATCGACTGAAAAGTTTTGAACCAAAGTATGTAATATCAAATTGTACATAGAGTAAGAGATAATCTTAATTAAATGACATTATTAGTATCGGAATTCAGACTTCAGATATATTAATGACTATTATTTTAAGTTTTAATCAATTTTAAACAATTAAAGTTGATCAACTACTCCTAACTCAATGTTTTCTTTTAAGTCCAACCAATTTAAACAAGTACTAACAATTATTTTTTTAGATGTCTGAACAGAAAGTATTAGCTCCTTCACAAAACTTATTGAATGATAAATGGGACGTTGTCCTTTCAAACACATTAATTAAAACTGGTTTAGGTTTTGGTGCTGGTGTATTAGCTTCAATTTTAGTTTTCAGAAGAAGATCATTCCCAGTATGGATTGGTGTAGGTTTTGGATTAGGTAGAGGTTACGCAGAAGGCGATGCTGTATTTAGAAGTAATTATGGTTTAAGAACTGCCAACAATTAAGTATAAGTCATATTAGATAATGAAATAGAATGCATATTCATATGTTATTTTGAGTTTTGAATTTCCCTTTCTCTTCGATATTTCTCTCGATTTATTACTCAGCCTGTTGGTTAATTTTTCTATTTCCTGATATGCTTTCAAATTACATCATGCTTGTTGAATTTTTCATCCTTTTTTTTTTTGGTATAAGTATTATACCACTTTAACTTATATATTTCGGTAACAGAATGAAAGAGGTAAATTTCGCAATGTCCACTATAGATCAAATAATTAATGGAGATTTGGATCTTTATGAATTTCTTGAAGTTAAAGAAGATGCTGGTTCATCAACCATAAGGAAACAATATAGAAAGAAAGCACTTGAGTTCCATCCAGATAAAAATCTGGGACAGGATTCAATAGATAAATTTCAATTATTATCACAAATTTATGAGATTTTAACAAATGATGAGTTAAGAACTGGGTATAATGAAATACGACAAAGAAAGAAGCTAAGACAACTTGAACATGGGAAATTAGATGATAGAACACAATTATTTAAAGATCAACTAGTTGAAGCGGAAAAAAAATTAAATAGTGCTAAAATTTTCAGTTATGTAAATAATAATGAACTTGAAAAGATAAGAGAAGAAGGTATTAAAAGACGAAAAATTTTAGAAACATCAATTATTAATCGTCAAAAGAAATATGTATCATATAGAGACCTCCCCATTGATGAAAAAATCAATATAACTGATAATTCTAAGAAATCAACAGCGGTAGTAGTTAAATGGAAACATAGACCTGAACTAAAAGATAAATTAACAATAGAAATAATAAGTGATATAATGTCAGTTTTCGGTCCAGTAAAATCAATCAAAGAACAAGGTAATGATGGTCGTTATAGAGGTGCTATTTTAGAATTTAATAGTTTTGAAAATGTTGATAGGGCTATTAATCATAATTATCGTGAAAGTGCATCATTATGGGATGGTACACCATATCGTAAATTAGCTAGTTTATTAAGAGAGTGTAGTTTATATGAACCTACAGCAAGTATTTCTAAGTTGAATAAAAATTTCAATCAATTTAAACGTAATAGTGGTGTTAAAGGTGAAATATTCACTGATAATGATATTGTAAATGATTTTATGATTCAAAAGATTAATCAAGAGATGTCCAAATCGTATCTGACTTAAAGGGAGTGGGAAATTAAAAAAAGGCATCCCTTAGGTCTTTTCAAAAATGATTTTAATTTTTGACTATTTATCCTTTGAATTCCATGAGGAATTTAGTAATAAACATCGTCAAAGGAGGTCTCTGTGTAGTTATAGAGTATTTAATAATAAATATATTAATCATCTCTCCAATTTACAAATACCTCATCAGTTCTAAATCTTTGAGTACAAACAGTATCTTTAATATCAATAGTTTGACCCATTCTATAACTTAATAAACCAGCATGAGCAATCATAATTCCATTATCTATACAAAATCTTTCATCAGTTGCATGAATTGATCCATTCTTACGTTCATTAACCATTAATTCCATCATTTCTTGTAATCTTTCATTGCTACCAACTCCACCAACAATTAATACTTGATTACTTTGTACATGAGCCATAGCTCTTTCGGTAATTTCGACTAACATTGAAAATAAACATTCTTGTAATGAATAACAAAGATCTTCAGGAGTTATTAATTCACCAGTTTTGCTATCTATTAAATTTTTATTCTTTTTAGGATTTGATGAAAATAAATCTTTTGCTAATACATCAATATGTGCTAAAATTCCTGACATTGATAAATCCATTCCTTTAACTGTATATGGTAATGGAACTAAATGTTTACCTCTTTTTGCCATTTGTTCAATATTATAACCTGGCGCAGGATCATTTGATATTTTTAATGTACGAGCAAATCTATCAAGACAATTACCAATGGCTATATCTAAAGTTTCACCAAAAATTCTATATCTTTGTCTTGAATATGCAATAATTTGGGTATTACCTCCTGAAACATATAATACTACTGGATTATTAGCACCAGTAATTTCTCTACCCATTTCAATATGACCAACACAATGATTTACTCCAATTAATGGTAATTCCCATAATTGTGATAAAGTTCTAGCAGCAATAACTACACTTTGTAAAGGAGCCCCCATACCAGGACCTTGAGTGAAACAAATACAATCTAAATCCGTCCCCTTTATACCAGCATCAATTAATGATCTTTTAATTATTCGTACAACCCAATTTCTATGATGACGGGCAGTATCTCTAGGTAAAAAACCTTCCCCTGGTGGTGTAACGTAAGTATCTCGAACATTTGATAATACTTCTGCACGATTAGTTTGGGATAATTGTCCTATTTTATGCTTAATAACACCAACTCCCAATTTGTTTGCAGATCCTTCTAACCCAAGGGCTAAATAATAATCTTTACCAGGTTTTTTAAAACAATCTAAATCTACTGTCATCGATCTAATCTGTCTTTCTCTTCGCACCTTTTCCACTCTAATAGTGAGAAGATCCAAAGGTAAGATTTTTTGATATTTTTCTATTCTGGTTCGCGCATTCTCAAATTATAAACAACACCAAAAAGTTATCGTTATGCCTTCATTATCACATTATCTTGAAAGGATTCAACAACTGAATGAAACACTTCAGGAATTAGAATTTGAATCGCCAGGTATATTTACTAATGCTTTCATAAAAGCTCCCCCAATCACTAGTTTATTAAAAGATGCTAATGTTAATGAGCAAATGTTATATAAAGTAGATAAACAAATACGTAATAGATATTTAGATAATATAGAAACGGAAATGGTACCGATTAGAGTTGATGGTAAATCATATTATGTCGATAATATTAATGAATATTTAAATCAAGTTGATGGGAAAAGGATAGCAATTCAAGTACCTCAATTATCAAATATACCACCCAAAGTTATACCTGGATCATCAGATTTTGATTTTAGTAGTTCATCACCAACTAGATCAAAATTAATAAATGAAACTACTAAAATAAATGAAATTTATGAATTATTAATTAAAAATATGAATAAAATACCAAATTTAAAAGAGAATGAAGAATTTTTTAATGAAATAATTAATTTAAAACCACAATTTGAAAATTTAATTAATGATATTGAAAATATTGAACAAGTATTAGATGATCAAAGAAAACAATTAAATTCTAATAATATTGAATTTGATGAAGATGTTGATTTAGACGAATTAATAAGAAGAGAAGAAAAAGAAATTGAAGAGTTAGAGAGTAAATTACAACATCATCATCAAAGTGTAAACTAGAGTGTATAGTAATGAATGAGTAATGAATTGTCAACAATAAACTTTTGTTATCTCTTACTGTATAACAAGGAAACCTAGTACTTGAAGCACTTAAATTCATATACCCAAGAGTAATATAAGATAAAAGAGAAAAGAAAAATTAGATTAATGATGTCTATTACTATACAATCTTAAATTTAATCAAGGGAAGTTAAGATATCAGAATCACCAGCATCTAAAACGGCTAAAGTACCAACTCTGAATAATTTACCACAAACGGTACCTAATTCATTGTTACCACCTTGGAAGTAGTGAACTTGAGTTTTAGATAACATAGCGTAATATTCTAATTCAGATTTTCTTAAAACTGGGGTGTTACCAGCAATAATGATTAATTTGGCTTTACCAGTTCTTAAAGATTTAACAACTGATTTGTAACCTAAGGTATATTTACCTGATTTAACAACTAAACCTAATTTAGCGTTGATAGTTTCTTGATTTTTTGCTTTTGGTGCCTATTAATTGTTAGTAATTGATTCCAATTTGGAAAGAATTGTTTTCATAGTTCTTAACTTCAAAAAACCTTAGTTTGTTACTTTTAGCTGTTCTTTTCTAGAATTCTTCAACGTCTCATCTCTCATCATTTTAAATATATGATAATTTCTTATAATAAGAAAACAAGGAAATGAATCATTCTGTCATTTGGATAAACCATATTGTTCCGAACATTGAAATCAAATATGTATAGTGAATTTTAAAAATCTATGATATGAATTAAATAATACAAACCATCTCTGTGTTTTATTTCACTCCGGTTCTTGTAACTGAAAAGTTTTTCCTGAAAAATGAGTTTTGAGAAGTTGATGTGAAACAAGAAAAATGTCCCGGTGAGATGTCGTTTTCTGGTAAACCTACGGTGCGACGTTGTGACTGCTTTTTTCAAAATATTTCAGTAAAATTGAACATTACACGATCCTCATTTTTTTGAAAAAAATTTGAGTAATTAGAATTAGTGAGGAAAATTGAAAAAAATCCATTAAATTATCAAAGGTATGTTAAAATATATTATAAATAAATTAATTATATATGGTTTGAAAGATATATATGTAGATCAGTAATAAACTAGTCATTTAGAATAACATACTTAAGTTAATGAATGAAAGAAGATGTTATAAAAAGATAAAAGGATATCGTGGAGTAAAAGTGTCAAGTTAAAAGTTAAGTCAACAAGAGCAAGAAAGACATGAAATTTTGAATAAAAAAAACAATTCAGTTATGAATAAATGAATACCATTGTAAAAATATTTAAATCATATATTAGACAGAATAATATATACTAACAATTTTTTTAGATGAAGATTGAAATCGATTCATTTTCAGGTTCAAAAATTTACCCAGGTAGAGGTACCTTATTCGTTAGAGGTGATTCAAAAACTTTCAGATTCCAATCATCAAAATCTGCTTCTTTATTCCACCAAAGAAAAAACCCAAGAAGAATTGCTTGGACTGTTTTATATAGAAGACAACATAAAAAAGGTATTTCTGAAGAAACTTCAAAAAGAAGAACCAGAAAAACTGTTAAACATCAAAGAGCTATTGTTGGTGCTTCATTAGATTTAATCAAAGAAAGAAGAAACTTAAAACCATCTGACAGAAAAGCTGCTAGAGATTCAAAATTAGCTAAAGATAAAGAATCTAAAAAAGCTGCTAAAGCTGCTAGAAAAGCTGAAAAAGCTAAATCAGCTGCTGGTGTTGCTCAAGGTAAATTATCAAAACAACAACAAAAAGGTGCTTTCCAAAAAGTTCAAGCTACTTCCCGTTAATATGTTTATGAATAATAAATATTTGTACATGTATCTTTAGAAAAAAAAAAGCATTCTTCCATTCTATTTGTTTCTCTTTTTATCTATAAAAGAAACTGTTCTATATTACTTATATGCAAAGAAAAAGTTTTAATATTTTACTATCAAACTCTGTTTCTTACAATTTAATTTCACCTAATACAAATTCTCCAGTATTTTTACTTAAAATTACTTTTTTATGTAAACAAATTCTGTAACCAAAATAAAATGATTCAGTGGTATGATAATATACTATCCTTTTAAAATCTTTTTTCTTATCATGAATTACTAAAATTAATCCAACATAAAGTTTTGGGACTCCATTTACTACGATATTTAATTTAATCTTTTCACATTCTTTTAATAAAAATTTATGTATATCAGTACCAATATCATTTAATAATTGAGTTATTATTAGATTTGAAAGATTTAAAAGCATTATATCTTCTCCGCTCCCACTACACATACAACTAATTTCATAATCATCATTACTGTTCATACCAATTCCAGCTCCAATTATAGCTGCACATCCAATTCTTGATGGCATTTTTAAAAAGTTACCACCTGAGGAAGCACCAAGAATTGTTGTTGATTCATCATTATAATAAGTACCTACAGTATCAGTTACTTCTGGTCTAGTTTTTTCAAGTGCATCTAAAAATCCATCTTTATATAAATCATATCTCTTTTGTTGTTCTTCAGTAATAAGATTAACTGGATTTTCAAATTCAACTAATGAAGGTGCAACTCCTAATTTTTCTAACAACATATCTCTAAAAGATTGATCAATAATTAAAGGAGGTGTCATACCTAGTTTATCATAACCTTGAGTTTTAAACCAACTTTGCATTTTTACAAAAGTATCTAAAGCACAAAACATAGGACGTGTACTTTTAATACCATGCATTGCACCTTGTACAATTAATTTTTGATTCCAATGAATAAAACTTGCATCACTGGTAACTTCACCTAAAAGATTTAATGATGATCCTTTACCAGTATTAGTTAACGGTGAAACTTCAAGACAACCACTAGTTCCAGCAAAACTAGCTGTATAATCTGGCCCTCTCATTGAAATTGATTTATCAATTAATTTGTAATATTCTTGATCTTTCTTTGTATTGTGTTTCCCAGCACCAATATGAACAACTAACAAATCACCTAATTCACCACCACCAACAAAGAATTCTTCATTCATTTTGATTCAATAATTAGATCTTAATTTTTCGCAGATCTTCTAGGATTTTAATCTTATCTTAGATACTAGTTGTTCAATCAATTAGACTATAAAGTAAGAAAACATTACTACCAAAGGTCCCCACAATACCAGATATAGATAGCACTGTTCAAAATATGTAGATAATTCACCACGTTCCTACCAGATTTCAGAATACCTAACAATATAAAATTTAGCTGCAAAAAGTTATTTCAAAATCTTCAAATTTTTAGATCTATTAATTCAGCAACTTCTGATACATAGGCTTTCACAAAAATAAAAAAATATTTAATCCTGTACTAGTACTTGTTAACAATTACCGAATCAATTACAACTTATCATCCACTAGGAAGTGGGACTGAAAAAAAATGGTCCCTAGCAGGATCGAACTGCTGATCTCGGCGTTATTAGCACCGCGCCTTAACCAACTGGGCCAAGGGACCTTTCTTAATTTTGAAAAAATGGTAAGTTACTCTTATTCTTGACTGGTGTTAAGTTCCACCCATAGTTAAGAAAACCCGTACCACTGTTTTTTCTCATGAGTACTCAAACATAATTTTATATTGCGTCTTTGTTCGCTGCTAAATTATATTTGGATTGTAAATGTTGAGGAATAACTTGGAAATATAGCGTACATTATATGTATTACCCTAATCACAGTATAGCACCTGATCTTTTAATTTGAAGCTTGTTTTTAGCTGTAAAGGTCAATAGAATATTAACTTTGAGAATAAAGATAGTATATTTAATAGTTCAATAAAACATACCTGTGCGGCGATCATATCCAATTATATTTTATATTCAGATATAAATTAACTTTTCAGTTAATTTAGTGGTTTAAAATAATCCTTGGTTATTAGAAATTCCTTTTTGTAATTTATATTATAACAAAAAAAAAGTCTGGAAATTTTAGTTTTAAAATTTCAGTAAAATTCGATTCAATTGCAGCTATAAAGGTTGCGAAAAATATGAAATAAAACACCATATATTGAGATTACTCTAGACTATAAAGAAAAACCAACACATTCTAAATCTAAGTTGCAAAATAATAATCTTTAGCTAGCCAGGTACTAAGCATATCATATGCTACTTTTGGTTGATCATGAGGAACCATATGACCACTTTCATAAACTCTTAAGAAAGTTAAACCATTAGCACCTCTGACTTGACCTACTTCTTTACCATCGTTCATCCATGGAACAAATTCAGAATCGCGGTATTCTTGGTATCCTTCAAATTCAACATGATTTGAAACTTCATTATATCCTAACCAATGACAGACAAAATCTTTATCACCAGCATAGAGCAAGATTGGAACTTTAGCATCTAAGATTTTAGCAATTTTTGATTCATATGGAATAGCATGATCTCTTGAATTAGTAAATCTCATTCCAACTTGGGAGTTACAGAACAGATAATTGAAATCTGTATTCACTCCAATGGCTTCTCTTACTGACTTTAAAGCTAAATAATCTGAAACGTAATTAATACCTTTGTAACAGAGGTAATCATCTTCACATTTTCTTCTTAAATCATATGGGTTTAGGTGTAAATCTTCTAATGGCCCAAAAGTTAAATTTCCATAATAGTTAGCAATACCACAAACTAAAGGATTTAAAGTAACTGTGCAAATATACGAAAAGGCAACAGCTGGTACAATATTATCATTGGTGATTTTACATTGATCTTCATCAAAAATTGGATCCATTCCACCTTCACCACAGAGCATTTTTGGGCTTTCAAGTTCTTGAATTGGGAAATCAACAAATCCATTTCCAATTAAAAGGGAAGTTAAATTGAATGATCTTTCTGGATGATCTAAAATTTCGGCACCAATAGCTGGAATATAATGACCTGCATAAGATTCACCAGAAATATGAAACTCATTTGATAAGAAATGTGGGAATTTTTTGAAAAATAATTCAAGGAAAGCATAAACATCTACAGCAGCTCTTGCTGAAGTACTAACTGTTGGATTACCAGCATAAGAATAACCAGCTCCAACAGGTTGATCTAAAAAGATAACTGACGCATTAGTATTCCATGAGTATGGATTAAAAACAGGTTGTAAAGTAGCATTAATAAATGAAGGACCTAATTCAAATAATAAACCTCCTTCAGATGCACATCCAGGACCACCATTTAACCATAAAATAACAGGGTCATTTTTTGGATCATTTCTACTTTCAAAAAACCAGAAGAAGAAATGTTTATCTTCATCTTCAACATCTAAATAACCAGTATATTGATCAACAGTATCTAAATCTAAAGCTTTAGGATAAGTTTTTTTAATTCTGACAGAATGTTTGTCAAATTGTTCCAATTTAATAATTTCATCGTGACTAAAAGATGAAATTGAATCAATTTTTGGATCTAATTCGTCATCTTCAACGCCGAAAATTTTATCTACTAATGGTTTGATTTTTTCAGTAGAATCGAAATTATCATGTATAAACTTAATTGCTTCAAACATTTCTCTATTAGTTGTGTCAGCAATTAATTCATAGTTCTTTTCAACAGCTTCTTTCCAATTATTTTCCATAATTGATCCATATTTATCTTTATCAGTTTTACTTAACAGATCAATAACTTCTTTAATCTTTTGGTCAGCTTCAATTAAATATTCCTTAATGCTTGTTTCTTTCTCATTTTCTAATTTAAAAAATTCTTGCCCTGAAGCGACAGTAGCTACTAAAGCAGCAGTTAAAACACTTGCAAACTTCATTAGTTAAATAGAATAGTAACAAGGATATATTTAAAAATAAACTTAGGTTATGCTCGCAGTTTCAAATGGCTCCAAATTATATTATGTAAGGGAGGCTTTAGAGCGCAACAGGAGATTTTAGAAATGTGTATATTTGAACTAGACTAGATTCCAAAATTGTAATCTCCAGATAACCAAGTATTTAACATATGTAAGGCTACTTGAGGTTGATCATGAGGAACCATATGACCAGCATCATAAATTCTCAAGAAAGTAAATTGATCATAATTCCTTAATTCACCAATCAGTTTTCCATCCTTAATCCATGGTTGGAATTCCAGAGATTTAAACTCTTCTTGATATTTGTATTTAACTGTATCAGAAACAGCATTAAAACCTATCCAATGACATTGGAAGTCTTTATCACCAGCATAATGTAAAACAGGGATTCCATAATCCAAAATTTTACCAATTGCCTTCTGATAAGGAATTAAACGATCATGGGATTTAACAAATTCATTAAGAAGTGTATTATTACAATCTACGAATTCTAAATCCAGTGGAACTCCAAGAATTTCTTTAGTTGATTCTAAATTCATATAATCAGACATATATCCCATTTCATCATAACAAAGTTCACCACCAACACATTGTCTTCTTAAATCATAAGGATTTAATTTTAAATCCCAAAATGGACCATAAGCTAAATTACAATAATAACTTGATGGGATACAAGCAGCATAATTATTGGCATAATCACAAATTAATTGTAATTTTAAACATTTATTTAAATATTTATCCATAGTGGTACAATTTTCTTCAGAAAGAAGTGGTTCAATACTATAACCACCACAAATCATTTTATGATCATAATATTTTTGGAAGGATTTTTGAACAGCACCATTACCAATTAATACTGAACTTAATTCAAATGATCTTTCTGGATGATCTAAAATTTCTGAACCAATAGCTGGGATATAATGACCAGCATAAGATTCACCAGTTACATGAAATTTATTTTTTAAAAATTGGGGGAATTTTTTAAAGAATAACTCTAAGAATATGTAAACATCTTTAGCAGATTTAGCAGAAGTGTTAATATCTTCTTCACCTGCATAAGAATAACCAACACCAACTGGTTGATCTAAAAAGATAACTGATGCATTATTATTCCATGAGTATGGGTTATAAACAGGTTGCAAAGTAGCATTGATACTTGACGGTCCCAATTCAAAGAATAATCCAGTATCTGAAGCACATCCAGGACCACCATTTAACCATAAAATGATAGGATCGTTTTCTGGATCATTTCTACTTTCAAAAAACCAATAGAAGAAATGTTTATCAACATCCCTAACATCCAAGTATCCAACGAATTGTTTAACAGTATCCAAACCCAAAGAGTCATGACCTAATTCTTTAACTCTTAATTGATGATTATTATCTTCAGAACTCAAAATTTGAAAGTTTGAATCATCAGATTTAATCAGATCTAATAATTGCTTTGGGGGTTTACTAATATTTGATTTACTAGATTTTGATTCTTGTTTTTCTACAGATACAAACTTTTTAAATTTAGCAAAATAACCTTCCAATTCCTCTTTATTTAATTGTTCAAATAAATCTTTCCATGAATCTTGGAGATCTAATAATTGAGCTTCAGTAATATCTAAGTTTTTCAATTCATTGAAGATTTCTAAGTAACGTTCATCACCATTGGAGAAAACTTGTTGCTTGAATGGACTAGCTGCTACGACAGCACTAAACAATAAAGTTGTGAATTTCATTGAAAATACAAAAAGAAGTTCAAGACTTTTTCAAAGACTTTATTAATTAACCTCTTTTTTTGGAGCCGTTTAAGTGCGCTTATCTCAAAAATAATTTGCAACCTCAAATTTTAGAAATGGTAGTATAGTAGGGGTAGAGTTTATAACTATATATATGTAATGTACAATTTTTGTGTGATTGCAGTATTAGCGTCATTTATTATTTAATTGATGTAATACTGATGAATTATCGAGGACCAATTTAGCAGCTCTAGCCATTGCTTTCTTTTTAGATGCATCTTTACCAATTGCAAATGATTTATTATTAATTTTTAATTCGGCTCTAAATAATTTATCTTCAGTTTCTTCACAATCATATTCAGGTAATGCAGTATAAAACTTTGATAATATAGCGTATAATTTATTTCTTGCATTAATATCAATTTCATCAGTAGAATCACCAGTTAATGGTAATTTATAATCATTTGAAGCTTGTCCTGATGATGGTAAATTTACTGAATTATCATCTAAACCTGATGGTGATCCAGATAAGGAATTTGAACGTGAACGAGTTGGTGTAAAATTAAAATTTAAACCAGCAGAAAAAGTTGCTTTATTATTTGATTCTTTGGGTAGAATAGTTTGAGCTCTATCACTATTAACTCTTAATTGAATATATTTCTCTAATAATGGCCTATTTCTTAATGCAATCATAGCAGCTCTTAATCCTGCTTCTTTTAAACCTGGTGCTATACCAGAACCTAAGACTTCATGTCCCATCATACAATCAACTACAAATGGTTTTGTTGCACCATCACCAGTTTTAATAACTTTATAAGCTGGATGGAAAGAAGCAGAACCAACTAATGAATATAATTCAGATTTTGCATCTTTATTAATTTCTTCGGTTCCTTTTATTTCGTTATCAAATTTATTTAGACGATCAAGGAATAATTTATATAACCAATCTTTAATTAAACTGTATTCAGTATTTTCCATTGCTAATGCACCAACGTATGCTTCAAAAATATCTGCAAAAATTTTTTGTTTACCTTGTCTTAAAATTGTTTCATTTATGCTACTTTTTAATTTTTTATCAAATCCATATATTAAAGAAAATTCAGCTAATGTTACATTATTAACTAATAAGGATCTCATTTTAGAAAGTTCACCTTCCGGAGCTGAAGGATATCTTGAATATAAGATAAGGGTAGCAATATTATTTAAAACTGAATCACCTAAAAATTCTAATCTTTCATTATGTGAAGATATTAATTCACTTTGGGATAAATAACTTTTATTATTAATTGTTGATTTATGAATAAATACTCTAGCATATAAATGAGGATCTTTAATTAATGGTAAAGGAGGAACTGAATTATCATCACTATTATTTACAATACTATCATTATCTTGAGATTCTTCCAGAACCTTATTCAAATTTGGTGATTGTATAATAGTTGAAAGTTCACTCTCATCTGTACTAACTAAATTAGGTGATTTTTCAGATTTTGTAATTTCGAAATCAGTATTAATGTTTAATCTTGAATCTTCAAAATCATTATTTAATATAGAATCGAACATTTTTAATTCTCCAAATTCATATAATGATTTTAAAATACTTGACAAATGAACTAATTTATTAGTTTTTAAATTATCGAAAGTTAAAGAATCAATTTCTTTAGATTCCATTAATTTATTCAAAGATTCAACATTTGGTGCATCATCAAGTATTATTTTGATATTTTTTTGTAATAATCTTGCACTATGTTCTAATTTCTTAATATCAACATAGCCAAATACTGAATTCTTATTCAATCCATTAGCATCTACAGATGTTAATGAAGAGTATCTAGGATTTTTAATACTACGATCGTCTTCACTAGCATCTGTCATATATCTTTTTAGACTGCTTCTATCAGATTCAGCACCCGAAAAATCTATGTTCACATCAATTTCATCTTTTATTTTAATACCAGAATTACTTAAAGTTTTATTATCGTTTTCCATATCCCATTAAAATACAGTGCTTTGAAATTTTAAGATCTTGCTACTACTTTTTATAATTATTTCTTTTTTTTACCTTTAACTTTACTTTTACTGTATTTATTAATGTTTCGAATATTAGGGACTTTGAATCAACTTGCTGAAGGACTTATAATAACTATTCTTTTTAATACGGGAGACCTTTCAATAAAGTAGTAGCTGTACCTTTGTAAATAATTTAACTTGGATTTTGCGATGATTTTTTCGTTTTGAGGTATTTAAAAAATCTCACTCGTTTTGCAGCCAATGTTATTCCACTAAAATATTTCTCTTCAAACACACATTCTCCTTCTTCCTTCACTATTCAGCTCCAATTAACAAATAGTCATCTAGAATCATTAAGTTAACAGCTCAGAAAATGTTGTATGAAGAGGTATCAGAGAAAAACATTATAGAGAAGAAGGAAAACGTTCTAATATTATTTATTAATAAAGTTGGTATATTTCTCTACCAAGCTGCCTTGGCAACAAAACTATTTGGATATCTTCTTACAATTAATTTTCTGACTTCATCGTAAGTAACTAATAAAACCCCAAAACCAAGAGAAATAAAATAATATTCAACTGGGACAGAACTTGAAGCAATAGCATTTTGAACAGCAGGGATATTAGTCCAAATGAAAGTGGATGCAAAAATTGGGAAAACGATTAAAATTCTATAATTTAAATTTTTAAATAAACTGACATATCTTGATCTGACAACTAATAAATTAAAACATTGCATGATAACTAAATGAACAAAATAAATTGATGAAGCAGAAGCTAATAATTTATTAACAAGATCTGGATCGCTGTAATTACCATAAACTTTTAATGATGAAAATGAAACACCATTTCTAGTGAATTGAAGATATGAAAGTAATTGAGCTGAAAAACAATCTAAAGTACCTAAAAGAATATATGAATGTAATAATAATCTCCAATCAACTAATTTTTCTCCACTAATACATCTAGGTTTTTTATGTAATAAATTTTTTTCAGCTTTTTCAAAACTAATAATCATTGATCCAATACAATCAGTAATACAACTAATAATAATCATATTAAAACTTGATAACATTTGTGGGAACCCACCTAAAACATTTAATAAAACCGCCCATAATTCACTAAAACAACCCGCTGGTAACAAATAAAAGATTGTCTTTTTAATATTTTCAAAAACCAATCTACCAAATAATAAAGCTTCAACAATTGAAGTAAAAGAATCTAATAAAATTAAATCAGAAGCTTCTTTTGCAATTTCACTACCGTCAATCATTGAAATACCAATATCAGCTTGTTTAATTGAAGGTGAATCATTAACACCATCACCAGTCATACCAACAATATGTCTTCTATTTTGAAATTCTTTAACAATTTTTAATTTTTGTTCTGGAGTTGTTCTACTGAATACAATTTCATTATATGAAGTTAATCTATCCCAGTCAGTTTCACTCAATCTATACATATCTGGACCATTAATTACAACAGATCTATCTTCACCATCATCAGCTAATGAATCAATACTATCAACATAATCATGTGTTAAAATACCACATTTTTTAGCAATACTTTTAGCAGTAATTTCAAAATCACCGGTAATCATAACTAATTTAATACCACCAATTTGCAAGTCCCTACAAACTTCAGGAATTTTATCTCTTAAAGGATCACTTAAACTTAATAAACCATCAATAATTAAATTTTCAACATCAATTTCTTGATCTTCATCATGTTCATCAAATTTTGGAAGGATTTTTGAACCTAATAATATAACTCTTTCACCTTGATTACTCCAATTTAATTGTTTTGAAACAAGTTCATTTTTAATTTCATTAGTAATTAATACAATTTCACCATCATTTTTAACATATTTACTTTTTGATAATAAAATATCTGGAGCTCCTTTAATAGTTAATAAATAGTCACCTTCAATTTGTCTCTTAAAAATTTTAACCATATATTTTAATTTTGATGAAAATGTAATATGTTTAACTAATTTATAATTACCACTTAAATTTGGATTCTTTTCATAATCTTCATTATTTAAAAAATGATTTAAAATTGATTTATCAGTTTGATTACCACCTTGAATTTCACCATCTTTAAATTGACATTCAGTACATAAACTACCAATTAATGATAAATTATCATAATCTCCAAAACTATTTGTAACGCTCATTTTACCAGTAGTTAAGGTACCAGTTTTATCAGTACATAAAACACTAACTGAACCTAAAGTTTCAATCATATTTAAAGATTTACATAAAATTTTATTATCTTTCATTTTTTTAGCAGTAACCATTAAACAAACAGTTAAAGTAATTGGTAAACCTTCAGGAATAAATGAAACCAAGACAGAAACAATATCAACTATTAAAGTTGGAGTATTAATCCATTCAGGATAAGCATGTCTAAGCCAAGCAGCCCATAAAATAATAACTAAAACAACAATAGATATAATAACTGCAACAACAATTGCAACAAATCTAAATAATTCTTTTTGCAAAGTAGTTAATTCTTTTTTAGAAGTTGAAGATAATTTAGCAATTTCACCAAAAATTGTTGAATCACCAGTTGAAACAACAATACCTTTACCTTCACCACCAATACAAAAAGTACCTTGCATGGCAATTGATTCACTTTCTAAATAATTTGGATTTCTAGAAATTGATTTACCAGGACAAGGAACAGTTTCACCAGTTAAAGTTGATCTGTCAAATAATAATTCATTCAGTTCAAAAATTCTAAGATCAGCAGCAATTTTAGAATTTGGTTCAATGAAAACAATATCACCAGGAACTAAATCTTCACTTGGAATACTTATAGTTTGATTATTTCTAATAACATTAACATTTAATGGTAACATATCATTAATTGATTTCATAACTTGTGAAGAAGAAAAATCTTGAACAAAATTAAGAGCAGCTTGAATAATGAAAACGACTAAAAGAATAACACCTAAAGCTAAATTAGCAGTTTGCGGAGGATCACCTAAAGGTTTCCAACAAATAATAACTAAAACACCAGCAACAAATAATAAAGGACCAAAACCTCCAAAAAAGTAGAAGAAAACTCTCCATAATAAATCACTTGGAGGTTTACTTTGAACATTATGACCAAAAGTTTTATAATTATCATTAACTTGTTGATTATTTAAACCTGAAATTAAATTAGAATTTAAATCAGATTGAACCTTTGAAATATCATCAGAATGCCAAGTTACTGATTCAAACTTAGCTGTACCAGATACTTCATTTTGTTCTTGGTTAGTAATATTAGAATCAATAGTATGACTTATTGTTTTAAAAGCTCTTGGTAAAACATCACCAGGTTCAGCTTTACTATTAATTGTAAAAATCGAATTTGATCTACTGATTTTAGGTCTTTTACTTTCTTGAAACTTAATTGAAGCTTTCAGGGCTCCATTTTTTTCTAAATCTTCAGGGGAAAACACTGAATTGGTAAATTCATTTACACTAGAAACATCTTTAGAATCTTTAATATCTACCATTACCTAGAAAAGCAACACTAAAAACAATAAAAGAACAATTGAGTGATTTTTAAAGTGATAAAAACACAAGAACAATATTAAACTGAAAAACTTTAATGAATGAAATGTTAGGGAAGTTTGAGTTATTTAAACCTATAAGATATAAGTTATAGTGTGGCAGTTCAATTAATAAAATGTACCTAATAATAATAAATAACTCAATTTTTAGTATGTAAACATAATAATTAATTTTGAGTTATTTTTTTTTTTTTTTTTTGCAACTGAATTTTCAACCAGTGACAAAGGTTTTTTTTTTACTGATATTGACCTGTAAAACTAGCAGCGTCCTGTACACGCATGTACGTAATCTTATTAGTATCCCGTTAGTATCTTATTATTCACTGTAAGTACAAAAGATTCAAAATTAAAAGGAAATATACAAGGTAAAAAATGATTTTCTCTAAATCAGAAGAAAAGCATAGCAGCAGAAACCAAAGAAAAAAAAAGGCACAAAAAATTAAGCAAAAAGAAAGAAAAAGCCAAAATTCAGTTCAAAGCCTTAAAGGATTTTTCCGAATAAATTACACAAAAATAATATTAATTTAGCATTGAACTACTCTAAACTGAAATCTTAGGATTTGCTGTCAAAAAAATGTAAGTGTCAAAAAAACAATAAGTTTGAATTAGGCAATGTTCGCCAAAAGGCTGCAAAATCTCCAAATGAGATATTTTTTTTGAGGGAATTTGTTTTTGACAGGATTTTCATAACACTTTATGAGATTATAGTTTTAAATGAATCTTATTTGACAGTAATAATAAGGCATTTGTTTATTCTTTTGGGAAAGGTTATTTGTAGTATGGCCATGTGTTAAAGTTACCAAAAAAGAAAGAAGAAAAACTTTCTGTCATATAGCTTCACTGTACTAAGCGCCGCTTAGAATGAAAAATCATTCTCTAAAATCAGTTGAAACGTATTTGAAAAAAAAGTTTCTTTTTCGTTCTTAATTCCATTTACAGCCTCTCATTAGCAAAATAGGTGAAGAATCTTTTCAATGGAAGAATCTTTTCCATTTTAACATCCTCAATAGGACCGCTTCCAAATGATGTGAGTTAAAATATTTTCGAGAGTATTTTTGAGAATGAGAAGTTCAAGACGTGAGAGGTTTAGGTGAGACTTTTTGATTGAGTGCGAGAAAGTGAAAATTTTCAGAGTTAAATGTTAGGTAGATTTGGGATTAGAATCCCTTCAACTAGTTGGGTAAATAATCTTAATCCTATAAGGTCAATCAGTGTCTCCAGATCATTGGCCACTGCTCAACCATCGCCGGTAAGAGACACTGGTAAACCTATTTTATCAAGAAAAACATTTTTAGTTGATTATTATAAATATTTAAATGATGAAAATGAAATTATTTTATATACTCATCATAATAATATGACTAAAACTGATAATAAAAGAATTAGAAATGAATTAGCTAAACATGGTTGTAAATTAAATTTAATTAGAAATCGAATTTATGAAGTTTATTTAAGATCAGAAAATGAAATTGATCCAGCTGATAGAGAAACTTCATTAAAAAATAAAGATATTAAACATCCTTTATTCCCATTATTAAATGGTCCAACAGCTATTATAACTATTCCAACATCAGAACCATCAACTGTTGCTGATGTTTTAAAAATTTTAAAATCAGCTCAAGAAAAATTATTTTTAGTTGGTGCTAAAATAGATAATAATGTTTATGATATAACTAAAGTTGATCAATATAAAGATTTACCATCAAAGGAACAGTTACAAAGTCAATTAACTGGATTGTTAACTATTTTAGGTGGTGCAGGTTTAGTTCAAACTTTAGAATCAAGTACTAATTCATTATATTTAACATTAAAACAACACGAAAAGGGATTAAATGGTGAAAATGATGAGGAATCTTCATAATCTTCATAAGTTTGTAAATAGGCCAAATAAATGTACATACAGTTAACTCGAACCTTTTGTTTGCTCTATTTTAAGATCATATCTCTTTATATTTTTTATTTTCTATTTTGTGATCTTCAAGTTAAAAACTTACAGTTCTATTTAATGAGCATCTCAAATTTTTCACTCATCATGGAAGATAAAGAATTACAAAAGATTCAACAGCAAGAAGCTGAATCCAAGAGAAAAGCTTATAGAGAATCCAAAGAAGTCACCAGAAAGAATGCTAGGAGGATAACGTTTGATGAAAAGGAAAAATTAAATAAAGATAAAGATAATATTGATTTACCAAGGAAAAGATTTTATAGACAAAGAGCTCATCTGAATCCATTTTCTGATCATAGATTAGATTATCCAAAATCACCAGATTTAATGAATTGGTCAAAATTTTATCCAGGATATTATGATTCTGAAAAAGATGAAATGTTAAAAAAAGTTGAAATTGCTGATATTGGTTGTGGTTATGGAGGTTTATTAATTAATTTATCAAAAGAATTTCCTGAAACTTTATGTTTAGGAATGGAAATTAGAGTTCAAGTAACCCAATATGTTGAAGATAGAATTATTGCATTAAGAGAGCAAAATAAAGATAATAAATTAATTAATTATCAAAATATTGGAGTAATTAGGGGTAATGCAATGAAATTTTTACCAAATTTTTTTGAAAAGGGTCAATTATCAAAAATGTTTTTCTGTTTCCCTGATCCACATTTTAAACAACGTAAACATAAGGCAAGAATTATAACAAATACATTATTATCTGAATATGCATATGCTTTAAAAGTTGGAGGAATAATTTATACAATTACTGATGTTGAAGATTTACATAATTGGATGGTTCAACATTTAAATGAACATCCATTATTTGCAAGATTAGATGAAAATTGGGAAAAATCTGATAAATGTGTTGAAATAATGTATAATTCAACTGAAGAAGGTCAAAAAGTTGAAAGAAATAACGGTTCCAAATGGATTGCATGTTATAAAAGATTACCAAACCCTGAAGTGTAGAATTATAAGAATCAATATTAGAATTTTTAAGATTTTTGAAGAAATATACATATATAAAAAAATATATAGGTAGATATATAATAAATAATTACAGTATCAATAAAACAACCGAGATATACAAGAGACAAATAAACAATCACTTGCAAAAAAACAAAATTAATTTACAATATATAGCCTTCAATAACTAAAGTTAAAATAGAACTTGTATAAATATATCAAAGATTTTCTTCCTTCTTTATTTCTTCCTCTTAAGTTTTTAGAAAATTTCTTCTTAAAATTCAGATTGAACTTTAGTTGAAGCAGAATCAGCGGCTGATTTAGCTTCATCAACTAAATCTTCAAAAGTACTATCATCTTTAATTGAAGAAGTTGGAACTTCTGGGAATTTTGAAGCACCACTGGTGGTAGCAGAAGATTTAATATCTTCAGCATCAAATTTAGTTGATTTACTATCAACAGTTGAACCAGCAGTTCTAGTTGGAAATTGTTTTTTTAAGAAAGAACCAACTGGACCTGATTTTTCAATTAAAGTTTTAACATGAGGTTCAGCAGCATCTTTAGCTAATTTAGTATATTCTGAAGTTTTAGCAGAAACAATTTTGGAAATTTCACCAATGGCAGCATCAATTTCTTTTTTGTAAGTTTGATAAATAAATGGAACGGTGAAAGCTAAAATAACAACCGTACATAAAATAGTGAAAAATGAAAACCATGAAGTGATTT
Source organism: Yamadazyma blattariae (assembly GCA_030581595.1). NCBI lineage: Eukaryota > Fungi > Ascomycota > Pichiomycetes > Serinales > Debaryomycetaceae > Yamadazyma > Yamadazyma blattariae. Next base: position 167,475 of record JAKTTU010000002.1, on the reverse strand, counting down.
TATATAAAATATATGAAACACCAGCAGCTTTTAAAGTAGTTTCAACATCATGACTATAAATGATTTTTTGGACTTCTTCTTCTAAAGTTTCAATACCTTTACCAACTGATGGTAAAATAGTATCATTAAAAGTTTTAGCATAAGATTTTGAAGTTGGTTTATATTTAGTGACAAAACCTTGACCAGTAACTAATTTACCTGCATATTCACCAGCTGCTGAGACTAAAAAAAACGTTAGTAACCACTCTAAATCGACAAGCAAACTACACTACAACAACGAAAAATAGGTTATATAATTACAAAATGATATGCTGTCAATAATACCAAGGAATTGATATGATCGATACCAATAGAAGTCTAACTAATAAAAGTCGAAACCAATAGAAGTTTTGAACTTTAAGGGGGAATTGATTTTTAGATGATTCTGGAAAAATGAAAAATCTCAGTAGATCCTCGAATGACAACGAGATAAGATCAAGAAATCTCACTCTCGTCTAAAAACTGATAAAATTTCAATTTTTCAATTGCAACACTCCCCTTTACCCTCTAAAGTTCGATATCAATCCTGTGACACATCAATTGCCACCTATAACCACCAACCATCTCATTTTCATAACTTTCCATGTTGTTTTAGTGGGGGGAAAAATTATACATACATAATAAGGCAATGTAAGATAAATGGAAAAAGATATTAATCAAATTAATTGATTTAAAAACGAATAAACCAAGAATAAGGGAACCAAAGATCTTACCAGTTTGAACTGGATCTTTCCAAGTTAATAAACTACATAAAGGTGATTCTGAAGACATTTTTTGGTTTAAAAAATTAATAATTATTGTAATTGAATGATTTCTTGAAATTAATTAGTTGAATAATATTTCAGGGATAAAATTTTTTCGAGCGTTGACATTCTTTTAAAGGTCTTGTGATTGCTCAAGCGAGGTTGCAAAAAAGTCCTCACGAAATTACTATGTTTAGTTAAAACACACTGCAAATTAGATACATACTATTACAGATGTAAACATAAGACTTATACAGATATTATAAAGATATTATACAGATATTATACAGATATTATACAGATATTATACACTTTACAGTTACCCTTTTAAGTTACGCTTTTAAGTTACACTTTTAAGTTCACTTACACTGACTGGTGAAAGTTATGATAATAAAATTTAATAATATCATCATTATCATTAGATTCTGATCTTAATTGTTCAAATTCCCTTATCTTTGACTCTCCAATAAACTTTTCCATCCATTGACAATTTAATTCATTAAAATGTAAGGTTAATCTTGTAACAAGATTATCTATTAATGGTAAAAGTTTAGGTAATTCATCTTGAAGTTTAGTTTCAATTTTAACAAAATCTTGCATTGAAAATTTTAAATGAATTTCTTTATTAGTTTTATTACATTTCTTTACTAACGTTTTAACATTGTTAATATATTCAATTGAAATTTTAAGTGGTTCTATTATTTCACTTTCAATTAATAAATTAAAATTATCAACTATAATTTTTAACGAATTCATTTTTTCAAAATATTTACCAATCATTGAATCAAGATATTGTTCACCCTTTAAAACAACATTCCAAACTTTAAAATATTTTAATTGTGATTCAATGAAAATCTTTGTGGTTTTCTGATAATTTTTAAAACTTTTCTCTAATTCAGTTAACTTTTTATATTTATTTTCAAATGTTTTACATAACGATAAAGTTTCAATATCAGCTTTAAAATTTTGTTTCGTTAATTTTAGAGTCTTTCTTGAAATCGTTGGATTCCTACCAACTTCAGCACCAACTATCACCAGCATTGGTTTACACCCAGTGGAATTCTCTAGTTTAAATTCATTCTTGGAATCAACGTTATATTCTAAATTATTATTATATTTTTGATTTGGTAATAAACTTTTGCTGTAATCTCTTAACTCTTCCCAACTTTTAATAACTGGTAACGTAAAGCAATCATCAATCAACCTATTAATTTTAACTAATGAAATATTTAAATCAAATTGATCATCCACAATATCCATAATAGTTTTCAATAATGGTGGATAAGATTGAAGTTTTTCCAAAGGTTGAGCTAATAATGAAGGTAATGTAATTAATGATAAATTGGTCTGACTACTATTAATAATTCTTTTACATTCAACTAACCATTTATTAACAAATGATGATAACTTCGCTTTTTCATTAATTAAAGAAACAATAAATTCATAAACGACTGATAAATTTTTAATTGATCTTTTATAATTTTCATTATCCATTAAAGTTTTCTTGAAAATACTACCAATATTTAAAAATTCTAATTTACAATTATAAACTAAATGAGGGATATTAAACTTTAAAAATTGTTCATCATCAATTAAATTAATATCAATTTTATCTTTTTTAGTAATAATTGAATTACTAAACAACCCTTTAACTATTTCTATTAAGAATTTCTTGGAAATATCAACTAATGTTTTAACATCGTTAAAAATAACATTCTTCTCACTGACACTAAATAAATTGTTATACTCTGGAGTATTATCTAACAATGATTTATAAATTGAAAAAACCAACCTAAGATTCTTATAATAAGCAATCTCTTCATCAATAAAACTAATTATCCCATTCTCTAAATCTTTTCTGAATTCAGTTAATTCTTTAAATGAATTTAAGGATGTGGGGGTTTTAGTCTTTTTACTTGAACTGCTACTACATGCTGATGGGTTAATTGAAGGTAAATCTAGAGTTCTTTTTGTTCTATAACTCATGTTTGTAATTAAATTGAAGTGTTAATCTGAAATGATTGGTGTTTTTATAAATGAGTGGGCAATGGTGGTTTTTTATGGTCACTTTTGATAAAATGTGTTTCAAGATTTGTTTCAGAAATTGTTTCAGATTTTTGGTGTGCGACAAAAAGGGAATGAAACCACTTTTTTATTTTTAGACTTATTTTTAGAAATTATGGTAAAAAAAAGAGCTATATTACAATTACTTACTCTGTGTTTTAATATTTATTCTGTTAAATGAACAAAATCATCTTCCATAATTCCTTTACCTATATAATTTGTTATAACTTTAAATTTATCATTCGTCTCATTTAAAGTCATTTTAAATAAATCAACCTCATCTTTTGATTTTAATTGTTCATCCCTTAAAGTTTGAATCAGATCTATATCATTAATACAAATTGAACAAACTGGTTTAGAATTAAGATACTCATTGGAACTTAAATAATTATCATTAAGACATCTTTGATGGAATGAATGTTTGCATTTAAAATGAATAACTGGGAAATCTAAATTAAGATTACACGCACTACATTTATTATTTTGAATTATAAATGGTTTAGACTTTAGTTCTGTTATTTCACTATTATTTTTAAGTGATTCCTTTTCATACAATTCTATTAATTTCTCATTATTGGTTATTTCTTGATTATTTGAATCAATTATTTCAATTAAATAATCTTTAATTAATCCAATAGTAGTAAATTCAGTTGAACTTAAAATTTGAATTATTTCTAATGGTGTATATAATTTAAATTTCTTTATTTTATTTAATAAATCTCTGAAATAGCTGGCTTCGATTTTATCAAAATATTCTTCTTTTGAAATTATAAATTTTAATAATAATTTGTATAATTCAGGTTTATCATTCCCAAATTCTTTTACTACATCCATACAACCTTCAAGATCACCACTTAATTCAGCCGCTCTAAATAAACTTTCTTCATATCCCCTTTGTTTTTTAGATAAGATTTCACCTTGCTTGAAATTATAAATATGACTAATTAATAATATGGTGGAATCATCTAATGATTCAGAATATTGATTAAGTAAAGTTTCAGCTTTATTTGACCATTCGTTAGATTCATTAGTTTCTTTATTTGATGAATTTTTACATAATGATAAATATAATTCAAAAAGTGTAATCAATAATTCTTTCTTGTCGTTAATGTTACCTTGATACTTATCAAAAGTCTCAATACATGCTTCTAAAAAGATAACAAATTCATGAGGATTGTTAATAAAATTTGGAAAAATTAAGCTTGGCCTAGGAGGTAAATACGTTGGTTCATTAGTTTCGAGTTGTGAATTTTTCCCATCTTCTTCGGTTTCAGTATCCCTTCCAGATAAATAAGTTAAAAAATTTTGATAACTATTTATAGGGAATCCAATACCACCACCTTTTTCATCCTCTTCTCCAGGTTCTGAAGGTTCAGCGTTGATTGAACTTGGTGATTCCTTAGGTAGGTATTTCCCAGTGAACACATTAATTAATAATTCAGTTGTTTCAATTGGTAAATTATCTAGTAAGGTTTTAGAATATTCAATTAAAATCAATAGTAAATCATCAATTGATAAAGTTTTTATAAACTTTAAACATTTCTTTGGATTTTTTAAATCATTTAATTGAATATCAACAATTAAATTTGGTTGATTTAATTTATGTAATAATTTTATAACTTCATTAAAATATCCACATTCTTTGAAAAGATTAATAATTAATGGGAAATCTAAGGATGATAATGAATTATCACCATCTTCTTTTAAATCCAATTCTTCAATAAATGATTTTATTTTATCAACATATTTTAATTTACAATAACAACATAATAATAATGTAACATGATCATTACTAGCTATACCTAATTTATATAATTGATATAAAAATTCAGTTAAATTATTAATATTGGATGCATCTTTAAATTTAGTAATAATATTAATTATAAAATCATTCAATGATTCTTCTTCTTGCTTAATGGATAATTTACTATCTTTATAATATTTTAAACATTTTATAAATAATTTAATAGATTCATGATAATCTTGCTTTTGATATAAAAATTCACCATGTAATTTACAAATTCTTAAAAGTACACTAGTCGGTAATTTTGATTGTTTAGCAATCTGATAAGCCAATTGAAATAGTTCACGTTGTAAAATAATCTCAACTTGTTCATTAATTGCCTTTTCATGAATTTTATATATTAATCCATCAGCACTTAACATATAAGTGTCCCCCCACATTTCAAAAACATTATTGATTGTAGTATTAGGTAATGTAACACTAAATGAAATATGTTTATGAATTAAATCCATAATCAATACTTTAGTTGTTAATCTTCTTGAAGATCCAATATTTTCTTCATTGGGTGATATAATTAAAAGATAATCTTTAAATTTATGAATTATTTTTTTCTTTAATTCAAAATTGATTATATGACTTTTACCAAAATGATTATAATACCTTATAGATGATTCAGTACCAATAATTAATTCTTGTGAAGTTTTATCCTTGGTAGAACATTGTAAAGGTACTCCATTCAGTTTTGATAAAATTTTTAATGGTTTACCTTGATTTCTACCAGTTGTAGTAACTGTTAAAATTTTGGAAGTTGTAGTAACATATATTAATTCATGGAATTCATTAAATTCTAAACCAGTAATTGGGTCAGGAGTTTCATAAATAATTCTTTGTTTTGAACCTCTATCTCTTATTAAATCACCTCTTATCAATAAAACTTTACCATTAGTATAACCTACCGCTATACAAGAAAAATCAGAATTATAATTAAAACAACTTATAGGGTATGAATTATCACCATTTTGAATCATCAGTTGAGTTTGATATTTCCTTTTCAAAATATCATCTTCATCTTCACCTTCAGGTATTTCAGTTCTTAATATTTTATTTATGTCCCATAATTTTAAAATTGATGGGAATCCTTGCTTTTCAGCAATTGTAACAATTAAATCGGATTGTGGTAATGATCTAACAAAACTTATTCTATAATCTGAATCATAACCCATGAAAGTTTTCAAACTTTGAAAATCTTGTGATATTATTTTTAAGTAACAATTATTTATAGATATTATCAAATGTTTAGATGTTGAAGTAATTGATGTTAAGGTATTATTGGAATATAACATATCATCAGTCCCAGAGTTTGGGTCTCTTATTGGGATTATGTCAAATAATTGAAGTTGCCTCCAATTGGGTGGAATTGACATATCTTTATAAAATCTTTCAATAAATGCTAAATTGATTATCTAAAATAATCTGATACTTTTTCCAACCAACTGCGGAAACGAGAGTATTTGACAAAGGTTCTTGAATGATGAAGAGATGAGAATGACTATTGTTAGACTCAAACTTAACCAACAAGGTCCAAGGTCTTAGTAATACGCAGATTAAGAAAGCACAAATCAGTGAAGCTTTACTAGACTATAGAAGTTGGCTCGATTTTCTTTACTGACTTTAATTGGTAGTATCCCAAGGGAACTTCCAAGTTTTATTTTTTTCGCGATACTCTATCAGAATTTTTCTCTGTGATTTATTTGTCAAGCCAGTGAAAACAATATGAATTACGATCCAATTCATGATAGTTTTACTTCAACCAAGAACCAGGAGAATTCCCAAGCACCAGAACTAGCTTCAACGTCAGAACTAGCTTCCACCTACGTACCAGCATCAACGTCAGAACCAACACAACCAACACCAGTAGTTGATGGAAATGGTAGAGATCAAACATTACAACATCAAAAGATACATCCACCAAATTCTATGGCCCATTTAATGAGTGATGATATTGAACCGGTTGATGAAGCTGATAGTCTGATACTTCCTGTTAATAATGGAGATCACGATGATAGTGACAATGATAACGATAATGATGAATATAATGATAATGAAAACGAAAATGATAATGATATGGAAGTTGATGATGAAGGAAATACAAGTGTTAATGATGGTAAGAAAAAATCAAAAAGACCAGTGAGTGCTTCAATTCCTAAAGGAGTACGTTATTTGAAAAAATCAGATGGTGAACCATTTTGGAGGAAAGATATTCAATATGATTTTTTGGATGCATTATTTGAGAATGATCAAAGAGTTTTCACTAATCTGTTTGCATATTGTACCGTTTCAGGATTTTATGAAGGTCCTAAATATACTTTTGCTGAACTTTATGTTAGAACTTTAGCTGAATCTTCTAAATGTTCTAAAATTTTAAAAGAAAGATTATTAAAAGATTTTGATATGGGTAAATCAGTAGCTAAAGTTTGTTTATTAGTTAATACTGGTAGAATGAATACTACAATTAATTTTGTTCCTGAAATGAGATCAACTTTAAGAACTTATCATTCAATTCCGTCATTGCAAGCAGATCCAGTTACTGGATCAACTAAACCTTTACAAGATACACCTAGATTAAAATCTATTTTAAAAGCCGTTAGTGATACTAATGAAGATTTTAAAACTGTAGAAGATTTATTAGCTGCACCACCATCAACAAAACCTAATACAAATTTAATTTTGTTATTATTTTTATTAAGTAACAATACTCATGGTATTAAATATCATCATTTACATGATGGTACATGTCGTCATGTATCAAATAGTTTTATGGAATTCTTTTTAGAGACTAAAATTCATCCAAGGAATAGAGCTAAAAGATTTTTATGGTTAATGTATACATATTTGGAGACAAGTTTTAAACCTGAAGAATTAGCTGCTAATCCATTTGGTGGTTCAGAAATTCCTGATATTGAATTAGTACCTGATGAAGAATTGAATAATTTTGATAAAGATACTGATTACGAAATTGAATATAGTGAAAAGATGTTCAAGACAAGATTAAAGTATTTATCTGATGAAGAACATAATAATAATCCTAAAAGAGGTAATAAAAGAAAGGAAGATTTCGAAGAAGATAAAAAGGAAGAAAAGAAAAGTGGTGATGAATCACAACAATCGCCAAGTCAACAACAACAGTCCCAAAATCAACAACTGAAAAAGAAAAAGGCTAAACTAGTTGTGCCTGAATTAATAGACGAAGAACCAGAGTATAACTTCAATCATATGACTTTCCCAATTAAACTTGATAAAATCAAACAATTAAATTCTAAAGCAACTTCTGTGGAAAGGGAAACTGATCCATCATTAGCAAGAAATCTTCAAGAGAAAAAGAAACAATCATTCAAATCAGTTGATATGAATGATAAAGGAGTAAAATTTTTGAAAGAATGGATTACTAAATTTTTCCAATATAAGAAATCAGTAGGCAATGGATTAGTTTCCATGGAATGGGAAGATATACGATATGAATTAGTTCATGGAATTGAAGATTATTTGATTGATTTCAAAGGTGATAATGTAAACCAATTATCACCAGTATTTGAATTTAAACCTGAATTTAAATCAAACTATGATTTTAATGCTGAAAAACTTGATTATTTAATTAATTTACTTAATATTTCTAAACATTGGATTACTTCAAAATACCAAGAATTCGATAATACTTCTAAAATTTCATTTGATTTAGAGAATGAAAAAATAACTTACAAGTAATATTGTCAAAATATAAATAGAAGTAAATGTATATGTATTAAGTTATTATGGTTGGTAATTTAAAACTCTATACCATCAAATATGTTTGTTAGTATTGTTTTTAGCGTCAGAACTGGATCTCTATCTACTAGAAGTGTTTTATAAACTCCAGTTAAGTTTGAAATTTTCCCATTAACATCGATTGACACCGATAATTCAGATCCACAAATTCCTAGACTTTTGTTCTTCATTACAATTTTCCATGCAAAGTTGAGGGTACATGGTAATGTAGTGAGAGTTCTCGGAAATACTAGTCTTACAGTATCAAGGTATTTTACTGGGTTAGTGCTAAGTTTACGTTTCTTTATTGCTTCTTTACCAATAATCAAGACTTCTTGAATAAGAGGGGACTTTTCAATATTTTTAGTCAACCCAAATATAATATCTGTAAATGCTTCAACTCTAGTTTTAACCATTCTAGTTAAAGAATCACAACACAGGAATAAACATACAATATTTTTAGTCTGTACATATTTCTCAAATAGCACATAAACATCCTCTGAAAAGGCAATAAATGAAGTCATCTTGTTAACTTTTAAGTCAGTAATAGTTGAATTTTGTGGATCAACATTTAAATTTATACCCAATGTGAATAAATTAGAACCTAATGAAAATTTATAAGCTAATGATTTCCCTGAAGTTAATGAAGCTTTTGAGATTCGAAGCAATGTGAATTTTTTAACAAATATTAATCTTTCAAGCCAATCTTCAGAAGGTTCTACACTTAATTTTAATAATTTATCTTCATCTAATTCTAAGAAACTTAAGTGTTGTTTAAAATTTTTAGTAAATTGTAAATTATTTTCTTCAATTAAATTATGTAAACTTCTTTCAGCAATTATCCTTTCCTTTTTTTCTTTCAAATTCTTTAATTTAAGTCGTATTTGATCAATTTCATTTATAATATCTCCTCTCATATTTAAAAGTTCATTTTTTTGTTTATCTAAATCAGTCTTAATTTTTAATTTTTCAGCTAATTCAGTCGGCACCACTGGATTCCCAGGTTCATCTTCTACTCCGACAATATCTTCTAGGATATCATCAAAATCCACAACCGGACTTCCAGGTTCTTCATGGTCATGATTACCATCAGTTTCACGTATAGATCGTTTTTGCATCCTATTGAGAATCTAAAATTCAAACAACGTTAAAAAAATATCAATAAAAGCGCGGTGGTTTTCTTCTAGGTATTTTTTGGTTCACCTCATTATGGATAGTAGACAACCTGAAGTTTCAAAAGTATGTATTTCCCCCACAAAAGAAGATTTGGTCAGAAGAATGAAATACTAACAAGATTATAGTACCTCGGAAAGAAGGTTTCTGTCGAGTTAAATGGAGTAAGAAAGGTCATTGGAACTTTAGCTGGAAGTGACGTATGTATCGTTTTATGAAAAACCACCCAAGATTTCAACGTTAAAAGTATCAAGATTACTAACAGTTTATTTAGCCTGATTTGAATATCACATTAGAATCAGCCATTGAAGAAACCCCATCTGGAGAAAAACTTAGTTTGGGTACAGTTGTATGTATATAATTTAAAAGATTAGGCACTTATATCAGTCACTTGCATGGAAAACCTTTATTTGAAGGTTGACAAGATTTCAGAGCAAATATACTAACAAATTATAGTTAATTAGAGGTCAATCGATCGTTTTAATTGAAGTATGTATTAATTTCACCAAAATTCTTAAAAATAATTTAGAATATTTTCCTCTCTACAAAATACTAACATATTTTTTTAGGCACTTGATGTTGTATAGGTTTTATGTATAAATAGTTGTAAATATATAAAATGAATTCATGCATTGAATTTGATGTACATGTTATTCCCACCATTGGTATATCCACATTTCTGATAAAATCCAACATTTTTTGGATCACAATCTAATATAATCTTATAACAACCACCTTCTTTAGCTACATTAGTTAATCCAACAATCATTGAATATCCTAATTTTTTACCTTGTTGGGATTTAGCAACAGCTATATCTTCAATATGGGCATAGATAGCACCTTGGTGAATTGCTTTTTTTTCAAATAAAACCATTCCTACAGCTACAATTACACCTGATTCATCAGTGATAACATGAGGATGGAAAATTTCTGATAATAAAGCCCAATAATCAAAAATTTCATTAAATTTAGTTTCTGAAATTTCACCAACTTCAGTTAACACTCCTAATACTTGGAGATAATTGTTATGATAATCTGATTTTTCTAATGGTCTAAACTTATAACCTTCTGGTAACACTATTTGTTTATCGTACATAACACCGATTTCTCAGAAATGTTGATCTCTCACTCATTTTTTTGTTTACATATTATTTTTAAGCTTTCTTGATATGAAATATCGCTGCAACTGAAAAATCATTAAATTGCAATAGAGTCTAGATTTGTTAATACAAAAATTCGTTAATTCATTATTATATACAAAGGGGAAAATAAAAAAAGATTTTTAAAAAGATCTTAAGTTTTTTCTAGTGGTAGATTTTTTTTTGTCTACCAGTCACCACACCAGACTCTTTTTGTCTAGTGGTTGACATTTTTTGTCTTCTGTTTTCTTTGGTTAAAGTAAATTCAATACTTTTGTAGTCTTTGACAGAACTGACAGTACTTCTCTCTTGAACTTTATATGATGGAAATAATTGTCACAATTTTGATTCACACAATTATTGGAAATACCTTTATTAGACAACTGCAAGTTTCTTGCAATACAATTATTACATACTGTTTGAGTATCCTTTAATTTCTCTTGCACTAATTTCATTGATAATTCATTCTGTAATACCACTGAATGTTTATTACTAGAACAATCACCACAAAGTTGTGTTAAACTAGCATCACCACAATTTAAACAATATGATGTAGTAAAGAATGAATCTTCATGCTCATGCAATTTAGGTAATTCACTATACCATTCTTGAATATTACACCCCATTAAATTAAAAATTCTTTCTAATGGGGGAATTAACATTTTCTTAATATAATATTCATAATCTAACTTATAATGATCTATTCCTTCAATAAATTGTTCTGGTGAAATACATCTATCTTTTAATCTGCTTTTACTAGGATCTCTAATTACTACATATGGAATTCTTTCCCTATATTGTGGTTCTGACATATGATCCTCTTGTACCATTTTTTGAGCAACAATTGCACCAGGTGGTAAATATTTTTCATTCTTGTAAGTACCATATCTAACTTCTTTAGCGAAACAAAAGTCACTAATTATAATTTTATTATTTAAAATTTTCATAAATTGTTCTTGAACATATTTTTTAACTAATGATAAATTACTAGTATCAAATAATATTTTCAATGATTTCTCTAAAATTTTCTGTTGAGCAGGTATACCATCTCTTCTAATTGTTTCAATACCTTTAGCATCAAATTTAACTGGTTGATTCAAATACTCAGAACTGTAACCAACGTATCTTTTCTTAGATAATAATACACATGGGTGATAAACTTTTTCAAATTTTAATTTTACAGGATCTAGGGATTTGGAAGTAACTAACTTTGATAAAGTTTCACCAATTTTAAAAGCATCTTCTTTGGATTTACCAGGTAAATAAACAAACAAAGAATCAGTATCACCATAAACTACTTTAGCACCAAATGGGGAATTCTCAATTAAATCAATTGATTGAGTTAAAATCTCTCTACCAGTTGCAACAATTGAATCAGCAATATCACTATTTGGCATTCTACCACTAAACGTAGCTGAAGTATAACCATAAGTAACATTAGCAATTAATTTTAAAGCTAATTGTCTTGAATTATAAACTTTATATAATTTAGGATGAGTCTCTTTATTGAATAAATTTAAAAATTTCTTAATGTTTATTCTCATAGTTAAAATTTCCAGCAACATTTTAGCTAATATTGATTTCCTAACTTTCTGATTAGCAAAGACAAACCCATTGGGAGAAATATTTAAATATCCTTGTTTATGTAAAACATCAATTATAAATGGAGGTATTTGAACATTATTTAAGTAACCCAAATTATTCCTCTTAGGGTTAAATCCATGTAATTTACAAATTAAAGTAGAATAACAATAGTTATAAGCAATCATAATGGATGGGTAAAGACTTTGAAAATCAAGAACTAGCAATGGTGATTTATAAAAGTTTGAATCAGGTTCCATAATTAATGGAATTTGTTGAAGTGCTCTCATTTTGTTTACTTGTTCTTTACTAGGTGAATTCAATAAATAATTTTCATTCTTAGCAAATCTTGATAAAATTGATTCTACTTTAAATTGGGAGCCTCTATAAAAATTTGAATTGAAATCTATTCCTATTAATCTTGAAGATTCAGTATTCTTAGTAATTAAATCCTGTGAGTTAATGAGGTAATCAATAATTTGAATTTTCTTAAGATAATAATGTATTCCAACCATATAATCGTGATAATTGGAAGATTCAAGATACTTAGTTAATTGTTTATTTGTGAATTTGGGGTAAGTGGAATGTAATACATGATGACAACAATTTTCAAACGTATAGTTATTTAACGTTAAATCTTTTCTTAATACTCTCCACACATTCATTGTATACCTTCCAACAATTGAAATATTAGAAGTATGAGTATAACCCCAACGATCACCAACTTTACCATTATTCTTATAAGAAACTTTACTTAATTTAGGAACTATATCTTTCTCCAATTCTCTAAATCTAGCAATAAGGTACCCCCAAGACAGTGAATTAATTTCAAAACCAGAAAGAATATCAGGATCAAATTTTTTAATAACTACGAGTAATTCCAGGAAAAGTGATTCTTCATCATCAACAAAGGTTATATTAGTACAACCTGGGAATTTATGAGTATAATGTGATGTATTTACAATATACCCTGTTTTTGTGTCATGAGTAAAACATTGATTAGCATCATCAAACTTATAAAAAATAATTGAGATTTCGTTATGTTCTGGATTTGGTAGTCTGTTGCTTGTGGTGTTTACATGTAATTCCATTATAAAATTAGTTAATTGAACATACTCATTAGGTGATCTGTCAATAGTTTCATTAATTGATACTTTAAAATTATTAGAAAGTGAATCCAACTGTGATTTAAATTTCTTAAATTTAATTTTAGCTTGCAAAATCTCGTTATAAGAATCAATAACTTCATCTTTAGTAGGTGGTAATTTATATTGAACATCTATAAATTCACCGGTATTAGATAATGATAATCGAAGTTCTTTGGAAGGCTCTTTACCATCAACTTTTAATTGTGAAATATCATGTTTGAAGGGGACTTTAATACGTTTATTAGCGAAAATCAATGGTTTGGAAATATCTTTAGTTTGATCATAATAAGGATCAGGATAATTAATTTTAAGTATCCCATTACTTTGTAAATCATCAATTATACTTTCTTTGGAAAGTGGATTATCTGGGAAAGTATTATCTTTTGAAGTTAATGATTTATTAGCTTGGGTAAATATTTCACTATCATTGATAATTGAATCTTCAACCAATGTCCCTTCCTCTATAGGATCTTCCATTTGTTCTTCTAAAGTTTCAATAAGTTCTGTGTTTTGTTTTGATTGTGGTGGTGGTTGTAATTCAGGGTTTTCTTGATTATCAAGATCATCAACTTCATCTTTTCCTTCTTCCTGTTCGTCAATAAACTGATCTATTTCAACAGGTTCGATATCTAAATCACTCAACTCAGGTTCAGTCAAATTTTCCTCAAGATCAATATCAAGATCATTAACAGTATTTGTAATTTGTGAATAAGAACGCTGGGACCAAACTTCATTTACAATCACCAAATCAAGAACAACGTTAGAAGTTTCCTCTTTCTCTATATCAACCGTTTGAAAAATTGTTGGGAATGCTCCTAAACTTTTATTCATTGGATCTATTAATTTTTGTGTAAAACCTAGTAAGTCTTTTGAAGATGGTTTATTTAAAGTAATAGCGTAATCTAATAACTTATTCAATTCTAAATTATTTGACCAATTTGAGCTTCCAGCAACTAAATTATTAAAATCATCATGGAACTTAAAATCTAAATGATTAATATTGGATTGAAATTTCAAATCATTTATTATGGAATTTAATGATGATAAATTAATTGAATTTGGAGCAAATAAATTAAAAGTATGATGAATTTTCTGTTCATGTAATGAATTTACATTCAAGATATAATTGGTTTTAATATCAATTTCTAAAATTGAATAGCCCATACGTGGATAATTAACTAAATTATTATTTATAAAATTATTTAAATAATTTTTTAGTATTTCAAACCCAGTGAAATTATTTAATAATGGTAATCTAAAATAACATTTTGATAAATTAATCCAATCACAACTATAAAGATTAAAATCTGTTAAAAATTGGGAAATAAATGGGATATGACTTTCGAAAAGATGGAACTTAAAAAATTTTGATTTTGAAAAACTATTAGTACCCAATTTTTTAATACTTGATGTAAATCTTGTCTTATAAAGTGGAGATAAGAAACTTATCTTGTAATAAAGTTGATAACCTACTTTATAACCATAAATTGGAACACCTTTACAAAGGGAAACTTTTGCAATGTAATTTCTCTTCCTGGAATTACTTGTTGAATTACTTGTAGAATCATCACCTGTGGAACCACCATTTTTAGTAATTATACTAGACATAAAAGTTTCTAAATATTGAGTAATATCATTTAAATGTTGGGGGTTCCTAGAAATAAAATCATAATCAGCATTCAAGTATAAGTAAGGGTAAAAATTATGTACATGAATTAAGATATTAAAAGTATTCTTAATTTGATCTTTAGTTTTAAATACTAATGAACCATAAATACGAATAATTGGGACTTGTAAAACTTTTTGATATAAATTATCAATTTCTTGGGGAGTAGATTGATAAGAATCATAATTATTTATTTGCACATGAAACTCTTGAGTCATATCATTTCTTCTAAAAGGGAATTGTGAATTCTTTGGACTATATCTTTTTAATCAGATGAATCTGAAAAGACGCGCATTTTATCACCGTAGAGAATAGAGAGATGGTTTTATCACCGTAGAGACTAGAGAGATGAGAACTGTAAATGAGTATTTGAATAACCTTAAATAATACCAATATTATCATGAAAAATAGTTCAAAGGTGGAGTTTTAACTTAAGTATCCAAGATTAAAACAGTGTTGTAGATTTCAACACATTAAGCTAGTAGGCCAAAAGGAAAACAATAACAAAAAGATTAGAATTAAAGAAGGAAGTTTAAAAAAACAAAGACAATAGAAACTGAGTTGTTGTAGAAAACGTTTTAAATCAACAGTCTTCTAATGTTAATGAAGACACTAGACTCTGCGTAGATATTAACCTTAAACATTAACTTACATAGTAAATCCTTTGATATCATTAAACTAAGAGATATTAAAAATAAATTAATCAAGAAAACAACCTAATTCAGATAACCATGGTTATATTTTGCATTTGAAATAGAGAACAGGGGAAAAAGGGGAAAACTGCCTTAGCTATTGTCATATTGAGCCAGTTAGAAAATTTATTGAACCCTTTGTTTCAGTTTATTGTCTATACTTGAAATTTTATGTCAGAGTTACAATGCAAGATTTTTTTGGGTTAATTTCTCTGTGTTTTTTTGATGGAAAATGCTTTTCTTGTCAATCTCTAAGTAAGTAAAATTTTAAATTATTCATTCCCATAGTTGTTAAACTCGTGGTACTTAAGGAGTAATAGATGCCTGGTGTTAGAATCTATTCAAAATTGAAATTAGATTTCTATCTGTTTCTTTTTGCTAACCTCATCTTACCACAAACAGACACTTATAGACATATCCACAACTTAATTAGAGTGTTTCTAGGATGAATAACTCACCTCTATAAAATGAATGTCGCCATCCTTCTTCGTTATCACTTGACTCACTAACTCAATATCGCTCTAGCTCTAGTACGAATTTCGCTGTAAGATAGAAAAAATATCGCCAGTTAGCCAGTACATCACCACGCCAGTACACCCACTGGTATGAATAACGTACCCGAGGAGTTTGAATTTCAGTGCTGCAAAAATAAGAAGAATAAGGTAGAGAGAGGACACTTTTGCTTAATAAGTGGTTTTAATATTGAAAATACTCTTAGTGTCGTATTAGATATAGTCACCAGCGAAATTGAAATTGAACCCCCAATTCAAGTGTCAACTTTCTGCTGATGCGACCAGATGGACCTACCAAATTCAAAACTTACCAATTCAAAACCTACCAAACTCAAATCTGTTGTGCTACTAAAGTTATTTAGTAGATATTCCGATATTGAAAGGTCCATGTATGCGACATTCATTTACTAGAGTTAAGATATTCCTTCAGGAAACACTTGTATTTGAGTGTGTCTCTTTAATTATGACACCATTATAAAAAATTTTATGGTATCAAAACCTTACTTTATTCTCCTATTCTTGCTTTATCCTGTAACCTTTGTCTTTCTTGCCCTTCCTTCTTACTTTGAATAATAAAAACAAGAGCAACTCATCAGCTTATCAACCCTGCAAATTTCCAGCACAAATTCTTAGCATAAATTCCCAGCATAAATTCTCCTTTTCTTATCTTCCCACTAAGCAATAACGGTTGCCATCTTTTTGACAACCTCTAAAACCTTCTATTTTTATTGTATGTCTCCTGGGTTTTACATAGAGAGTGCAACAACACTCTACTATGTAGGAAAGGCGATGTCGCACTGCTTTTCACACTACTACCGCGACAATAATGTCCTCACACTAAAATTTTTGTCTCCCCAAAAAAAAAAAGACCTCGATCAGAAAGTGTTGATTTCTAACAGACAGAAAAAAAATATATCAACTCATTCCAAATTCCCAATTCAGCGGTTAAGATTTATAAGTGTTTTGTATTATAATTCATATAAATTGATTTCCATCACCTTGTCTTAGATAGTAGTTTCACCGCTCCCCAGCCAAAGATTTTATTTCAGAAACAAGCAAAGGAGAAGTTACTAAGCATATCGAGAGATAATTTAGCAAATCAATTTTAAAACAAGTTATAGGCGGTTAATTTTATAATTCAGATTTTAATCCTTAATTGAAATTAGCTTTTGTATAACTACTATAGAAGAAGTTATCAAAAGGAAGGAAAGGAGTAAAATTTCTTCAAAAGGTTCATTATAGATCCCTCCATTTAAAGGTTTTAAAAGTTTTAAAAAGGTTTTTAAAGATTTTAAAAAGGTTTTTAAAAATCTTAATTGTTACTTTAGTTGACCCGCAAGATAGACGCCATTAAGTTTAAAACCCCATTAAGTTTAAAACTCCAATCAATTCTTTTTCCATTTTACACTTAAATTAAAAGGTATTCTTTCTAGTAAAGAGATTTAATTATCAAAGGAGATTTTTGATAATCATTTAAAGTTCAATTTTTAATTAATTCTCAAATCTAAATTTTGTGTTACAGTAGGAGGCTTAATAATTCCTCTTGGTTGATTGTTGTAATCTCATTTTATTAATTCCATTTTCATTTTTTTGCTCAGAAGTCTATTACAACATTAGCAATACGGTTTTTATTTCAATTTATATATACTGGTTTAAATTCATTTCCATATTGTTTTAGTTTTTAATTTAGTATATTTGTAATAATCAGCAATTTTATTTCCTTACTAATTTTTCATATTTCATATTTCATATTTCATTTTTAGTTTCCCGTTTAAGGTCATAGGTTTAGTTTTATTCAAGGGTAGAAACAGCATTATTATATTACATTACATTACATAACATTTACATTTACATTACGTTTTTTTTTTCATTTTATACATATATTCACAGGTCATTTATACATTTTTTATACAATTAATATTCATACATGATGGAAGATAGAGAATTAAATAAATCACTTCATAATTTATCATTAAGTTCGACTCCACCCTCATCTAATGAGAGTCCAAAATTTAAATATGAAAGTTTAAGTCCTTCAGTTTCAAATTCAAATCATATTCATCAATTGAATAGTGATATTCAAGCGAGAGTTATGGCTTTCCAACAAAAAAGATCTAAAGGTATTAGTACTAATAATAGTAGTATTAGTAGTACTAATAATAACAGTAATACTACTCGTAGTACTCAAAAAATTAATGATGATGATTTATCAAAACCTTTACCACCTTTACCAAATCAACAAATACGATCATTATCATCAAATGATGCGACTGATGCAGCAATTAGTTCCAAGACTCTGTCATCTAATACAAGTTATTTAGATTCACGTCCATTATCAAATTCAAATTCATTAAGTTCAACTCAAAATTCAATTTCATCAGCTATTAACTCAAATAATACTTCCAATAATAATTCAAATAACAATTCAAATAATAATTCAAATTCAAATTCAACTACCAATATTTTAAACAATCCTGAATTATTTAGTAAAAGTCCTGATATTATATCTGGAGCTTTAAATCAATCAGATTTATCAAAAAAACCATCGTTATCTCAAAGACGTAATTTAAAATTAAATATTAATGATTTAAATAAACCTGATTCAAATTTGTCTCCAACCATGAATCTTTCAGTTGGTGAACAACCAAGTTTACTTAATTCAACTGGTGAATTGAGTAGAAGATTAAGTGAACGTAAACGTAAACCAAATTTTAAATTAAATTTAAATGAAGATGAAAAAACTATAAATGATTTAAAACCAAATATGAATAATAATATTAATAATGATACCCATGATAATGATAATGAAAATAAATTCAGTGATAGAATTGGAAGTAATATAAGTTCTCCACTTACGCCTTTGGTCAATGATAGAAGAGATCTTAATGATACTAATTCTAATGCCAAAGATAATAGCGATAATTCCAGCAATAACAACAATAATAATAATCCTAGTGGAGGTAATCAAAAACTTCATGGATTATTTGCAAATTATTCGAAGTATATTGATATTAAATCTGGTTCATTAAATTTCACTGGTAAAGCATCATTACATTCCAAAGGTATTGATTTTTCAAGTGGTACGTCGTTTCGTATTTCTCTTGATCAATTACAATTTATAGATGAAATTGGTAGAGGTAATTATGGTACAGTTTCAAAAGTTTTACATAAACCAACTGGAGTTTTAATGGCTATGAAAGAAGTTAGATTAGAATTAGATGAGTCAAAATTCAGACAAATTTTAATGGAACTTGAAATTTTACATAAATGTCATTCACCATATATTGTTGATTTTTATGGAGCATTTTTCGTTGAAGGTGCAGTTTATATGTGTATTGAATTAATGGAAGGTGGTTCATTAGATAAAGTTTATGAAAAAGATGTTGGAATTGAAAATGAACATTATTTAGCTTATATTACTGAATCAACTATTAGAGGTTTAAAAGAATTAAAAGATACTCATAATATTATTCATAGAGATGTTAAACCAACAAATATTTTAGTTAGTAAAACTGGTAAAGTTAAATTATGTGATTTTGGTGTTAGTGGTAATTTAGTTGCATCATTAGCTAAAACTAATATTGGATGTCAAAGTTATATGGCACCTGAAAGAATTAAAAGTTTAAATCCTGATGATAGTACTTATTCAGTTCAATCAGATATTTGGTCATTAGGTTTAACAATTTTAGAGATTGCTAAAGGTAATTATCCATATCCAGCTGATACTTATGATAATATTTTTTCTCAATTAAGTGCAATGGTTGATGGTGATCCACCAAAGTTAGATTCAAAACGTTATTCTAAAGAAGCTCAACATTTTGTTAAATCATGTCTTAATAAAAATCCTGATTTAAGACCAGCTTATGATACATTATTAAATCATCCATGGTTAGTTAATTTTAGAAATGCTCAATCAAGTATGATGATGCCAGATGGATTTGAAGATTATATAAAGAATAGAATTGATTCTTCACAACATGAAAAATTAAAACCAAGAGAAAATGTTAGTAGTTTATTGAAAAGTAAAGTTGTTAAAGCTCCTGCTTTACATAGAGGTGGTCTTTTTAATAATAATAGAAATTTCCGTCAATAAGTTTAAAAATTTCCCTATAAAAGTAGTGGAAATATTTATTTGACAACAGCATTAAATAATTATCAGTATATCTTGTAATTATGTTAATTTTAATAAATATAAATATATATAAATATATATAAATATTTATCCAAACTTCTAGACCCTCTGTTATACTCTTTATGCTTTTTTAAAAATTCTCTACAGTTAGATTCTCACTGCGAGATTTTTTGATTCAGGTTTCAAACTGTGATCAGTTGGAGTGCGGAAGATAGGAGGGTCGACAACATGTTACAAATTGAACAAAATAATTTATTATTAGAGAAGACAATTACAGAATTAATCAATTCTGAAGATTTAAAAACAATTGAAAGAATTTTCACTGATTTTGATTTTACAACTTATCATGTTTCAAATTTATCAGAAAATAAATCATCAATATTAATTTCAATATATGTTAAATGTTGGGATGATTTAGTTAAATATGGAGTTAATGAATATTTAAATGATAAATATTCAAAATTTTCAAAATTTTTAAATAGTTTATCAACTCCAGAACCAGGATATAATTATTCTTTTAATTTAGATTTATCAATTTTAAATAGTGAATCAATTGAAGTTAAAGATGAATTAATTTCTGAATTATCAAATTTAAAAAGAAATTGTATTGCTTCACCTTTTGAAAAAGCTTTTAAAAGATATGATGAATTAGCTCAACATTATGCTAATGCTGATGTTTATTCAGAAGAAGTTAAAGCAGAATTAGCAAATGAAAAAGTTTTAACTATAAATTATAGAGGTTTAGATGAATCAATTTTTATTAAACCTTCATTTGATAGAGTTACAGTTATATTTTCAACAATTTTTAAAGATGAAACTGATAAAGTTTTCGGTAAAGTTTTCTTACAAGAATTTGTTGATGCTAGAAGAAGATCAGTTCAAACAGCTCCTCAAGTTTTATATTCTCATAATGAACCTCCATTAGATATTAATGGTTCAGTTAATCATAGATCAAATGAAAACCAAGGTTATGTTACTTTTGTTTTATTCCCAAGACATTTAACCGTTGGTGATCAAAGAGAAAATTGTATATCTCATATTCAATTTTTTAGAAATTATTTCCATTATCATATTAAATGTGCTAAAGCTTATATGCATTCAAGAATGAGATACAGAGTTAAAGAATTTACAAGAGTTTTAAATAGAGCTAAACCTGAAAATGTTGATCAAGATGGTAAAATTATTGAAAATAGAAAAACTGCAAGTGGTAGAAGATTTGAAGCAGGTAGAGCTTAAAAAAATTTGGAAAATAATCTCTATTTATGTTTAGAATATGTACGAAAAAAACAATAAAATATTAAAAAACTTAGTTATTACGAGAGTTGTTTAGTCTCTTCTCTTCTCTTGCTAACTATTTATTGAATTATACTAATTGAAACTATTTACACCGTTATTATATAATCTATTGTTCAGGTTTTTTAACCCCATATTTACTTCTTGAAGTAGCTCTATTAGCAACCCCACTTAAATCATAAGCACCTCTAACTAACTTATAATTAACCCCTGGTAAATCTTGGACTTTACCACCTCTAACTAAAACAACATGATGTTCTTGTAAATTATGACCTTCACCTGGAATAATTGCACTAATAACATTACCATTAGTTAATCTAACTCTACAACATTTTCTTTGAGCTGAATTAGGTTTTTTAGGTTTAACAATCATAACTCTAAGAACAACTCCCTTTTTAAAAGGATTATTACCTAAATGTGGTGCAGCTGGAACGTGAGGTTTTCTAGGTTGTCCTTGTTTACCTCTTTTAATTTGATTTATGGTAGCAAATCTTTTTTGATTAATAATCGAACTTAATGATGGAACAAATGCAGTAACAGGTTTAATAAAATTTATATTATTTGAATACGACGTTATTGGTCTAATTAAAGATTTTAATCCAAGTATTGGTCTGAACATGGTTGAAGGTGAAAAATTTTTGTGCGAGGTTAGATTTTTTTAAGAGAGTTGATTTAGTAGAAGCTAATACCATACTAAGTAGACTATTTACCACATTCACACTTAAACAGTGTTATACCTTGCAGAAATCATTGGCATCTAATCTATTTTACAGTACTGAAAATTTTAAACGAAAAAAAAGAATTTTAGCTACTTTTATTTCCCTTGGATAATGATGTCTTATACATGATTTCTCTGCTAAGGTAATCAATTTCCATTCTTTTTTGTTCTGGGCATATCAACTAAACTACTCGACTACAATAATTGCTAATGCTAATCTACTATTACTCTAGGCCTACTAAAAGCTTCATAGAATTATAAATTTCACGATAGTTTCTAATGGTTCCACCTCCGGGTAACTCAACGAATGTATATTCTCAAATTTGAACCACTAAAAATTATTCAACAAGATGTTTAGACAATTGATTAGAACTGCTGTAAGATCACCAAGAACTTTAACTAATAAGCCATTAACCAACAATTTCAAACCAGTTGTATTAAGTTTCCAAACTGTTCGTTTCTATTCTGGTTTCCCAGAATTAACTAGAGAACTTGCTAAAGAAAGAATTTTTGAATTATTAGAAGGTTACGATAAAGTTTCAACTGAAAAAGCTATAACTGAAGATTCATCATTCGTACAAGATTTAGGTTTAGATTCATTAGACGTTGTTGAAGTTGTTATGGAATTAGAACATGAATTCAATATTCAAATACCTGATAATGAAGCTGATTCATTAAAGACTGTTGGTCAAACTATTGATTACATTTTATCTCAACCTGATTCTTGTTAAATCAATGTTCACAAAAGGAGACCAACTCATACTCAAAGAAATGACTAGATTAGGAAAGGATATAGTTTAGACTGTCGTGAATGTATTCTACGAGCAGTAATAGGTTTATATCAAGTACATATTTATATACAATTACATTCAATGAGAGTGTCAGTATTTTTCTCTTTTTTTTATTGCTTTTACACTTTTCCACTGTTTACCGTGACTAACCCATGATCGTAACTTCTTCACAGATTTATCTTAGGTACCTATATCTTACTTGTAAGTTGGAAATTAACACTTATATAAAATATCTTGATTTCTTTTCACGTGACGAAAATTCTCACCAATAATTTTTCAACCAATCGAAGTGAGAAAAATTCACATCAAAATGGTCTCAGTATGTAAACTATATGATTGAACAGCAAATATTTAACAATTCATGGTTTATTCCTAGTTGAAATGCATGAATTCACATTCCACTTATACACTAATGTTTAGATTGCTGCTTTCCCCAGTTGTTTTGAAATCCAATTGAATATTTTCAGTTTATACTAACTCATCTAGTACTCAAAAGGTCCAAGTTATAAATCTATTCCACACGTTATTGGTTTTACTGCACCAGGTGTAGCCAAATATGCCTTTACCTTAGCTTTATGGGGTGGTGCTGCTGCCGCTGGTGTTGCTGTTTTCACTGAAGGTGTTCCATTATTCCAAAATACTTTTTACAAAAAAATTCCATACTTTGGTGATAGATGGGTTTACAATCCAGATCCAGAAGATGTTCCAGTTTAAAATAATAATCTTGTAGGTAAATATACATTTAGAGCATTAATATTACTGTTTTTATTTACATTTATATTTATTTCTATTCTTGTGTATGCTATTTCTCGTGTTTCATCCGGTATTATTAGTATTCATGGCACATAAGTTAAAGTCTTACCATCTGAGTCTCTTGTTAAAAATTCATTGGTTATAAGATATTCAATATTCAGTTTAATATCTTGAATTGAAATTGGTCCTCTTTTATTGTTTGCTAAAATCTTATTAATTAAATCAGTTAATAATAATTTTGGTTCAATTTTCATAATTTTAACTACCAAACTTCTAATTTCTCCATTTCTATTCCTATTTATTTTAGCATCAATTTCTTTATCGGATTTTTCTTTCTCCTTGTCTCTTTCTCTTTCTCTTATCATTGGTATTTTAATTTTTTTAGATTTATCAGTAAAATCACGATTAATTGATATTGTTTCACCATTTTGAATTAAAATTTTATACTTATCAGATAGTGAATTTATTATTTTTTGTAAGAACTTCCCATCTAAATTAGTTATTTTAATAAGATCATTAAAATTACATTCATCTTTCTCAATAAATGATTCAAATATAATTGCTTGAAATAAATTAACTGTTAATTCATAAGAACCAGATTTAAAATTACCAATTACTATTAATTGATGTAATGAATAATTATCCCATTCTAATTTACGATTTTTATATCTTTCATCCAGACTTGTATAAAATTTTGTAAAACCATAAATTATATCTTGATATTGTGAAGGCATTGAAATTTCACCACTTTGTTTTGGAATTTCCGGCCAATGTTTTTTCTCTAATACTAAAGCACTAAATTCAACTCCTAAATTCAGATTAATTTCTTCACCTAAATCATTGTTATAAGTTAAATTCTTAATATTAGAATATTTTAATTTCGATGTTTCTAAATCTTTAAACATTATACTAAGCCCGACTGAATCATCAGTTTCACCAACTATTTTAATCATTGAATCAACTAATTTATTTTCTAAATCGATTGTATTATTTTGATTTTTACTTAATAATAATAACCTACGAGTTAAATCTCTTTTAAAATTTATTATAAAATCATTTTTATTATTTAAATATTTAAAAATTATTAAAAATTGATTTTTAAATTCATCAAAATTTGAATTAGCACTGGAAGTTGAACTAGAAGTTGAACTAGAATTTAAATTTGAATTTAAATTTGAACTTCGTTTAAAATTTTTGAAAAATGAATCAACAAATTTACATAATTGGTTAATTATTAAAGAATTAACTTTTCTATTAGTATTTATAGATTTTGTAAATGAATTTCTAATTTCAAAATTAAATTTTTCATTATTATTAAATTTATTAATTACAATTGAATTATAATAATTGCTTAAATTATTTAACACAACTATTATATTTTTGGATTGTGATTTTTCATCAAATTCATCTATAGATTTATTAACTTCACTTAAAATTAATTGACCCCATTGATAAATTAAAATATTTATTGAATCAAGTGAATAATCATTCATACTTTTATCACAGAATTTATAAATCATTTGAATTTGTTTAGAATTTTCAGGCAATAACATAAACTTTAAACAATTATGTATAATATTATTAAAATCTTGGAAAATCATTAACCATTTTAATTTTTTTAATAATTTATCAGTAAAATCATTTGGCTGATTACATTCTTTGAAAAATGTAATTATTTTCAGAATTTTTGATAATGAAAAATGTATATATGTTTCATTATTTTCAATAATTTCATTTTTAATAATTTCAAATTTTTTAACAATCAGTTCTATTAAATTATTGTTTAAATTTATCAAATTATTGAAATTTAACTTAATTAACATTTTAGAAAATTTCTTTAAATCTTCATAATCCAGATTATTATTATCACTATCTTCAATAAACTGATTTAAATATTGTATATATTTATTAATGGTAATATCAGCATCTTCAATGGGGTCAACTAATAAATTAGTTATAAATAAATTTAAACCTAATTCTAAAATCATTTTCTTTTGAGGATGTTGTAATAAATAACCTCTATCAATATATAAGAAAATCTTACCCAATAATCTTAATTTTGATTCCCAACTTTCATAAACTATTAAATAACTATGTATGAAACTTTGTAACGATAATTCTTCATTATTAACTAACAATTGAATTTTTGGTTTAACCATTTCATAAAAATAATTTTCAATTTTATCTTTTAAAACATCACTTAATTTTGATTGTTCTGAATGTTTATATTTACAAATACTTTCAACTTTCTGATAATAAAATCCATAACCATATTCAAATTGTTGATCATTAAATATACAATCTATAAGTTTATAAATATGATTTTTAGCAATTTCTAATTGTTTAATTGAATGTTGTTCATTAGTTTTACTTGGTTTAATTCTTTTAACATTAATTTGTAAATTGGTATCCGATCTTGTTCTATGTGATGATAAATGAGATGAAGTATCTGTTAAACTTGTATTAGAACCTCCAAAGTTTAATATTTCAGATATTGGCTTATCACCCATCACAAACCCTTTTAATCTGATCTGGTTCTTCTTTCTCTTTCGCGACTTCTCAAATTATTCTCAAGTGTAATCTAACATCATAGGATTTTCAAGAATACTCATTCTGACTGATTAACGATAAACCAACGGTATTAAGTAATAACAGAAGTAGTGTTGAACGATGGAAGGTAATATTGATTCAAAAACACTTGTAAATATTTTTAAGAAAAATGGTTCTTTTGATAAACAGAGGAGGAAATTATTAGATAATTTTAAATCATCAGAAACTCATTCAAATTTGCTTTTAAAATTAAAATTAATGGTTGAAAATAAAGTTAAACAAGATCCAAGTATATTAATGAAAAACAAAGGTAAAATGGCAGCATTGATACAAGGTGAAATATTAGGTACTGGTAAAAAGGAAAAAGATGATAATGATGATTCATTTTTAAGTATAGTTGATAAAGATATTCAAGAAAAATTAATTGATTCACCAGATTTTTATAATTTAGTTAAAATGGAATTAAAAGATATTAAAAGGAAAAGTGAAGGTATAACAGATGAAGAATTTTCAAAACAATTAAAAGAAGAGGAAAGAATTGAAAAATTAAAAATTGCTGAAAGAGAAAGGAAACTGACTAGGAAAAATAAAATTACTAAACCACCAAAATTAAATATTAGATCATCTAATACTACTACTACCACATTTACATCAAGGAGCCACGATAGAAGTAGGCCTGAGTCTGCTGGTTCAAGACAATCAACTGCTTCTGTTGGATCAAATGGTGATAGAATGGCACCTAGTTCTTCATCTAAGAAAGATTTCCATTTAATGTATTAATAGACAAATTAAATAATTAATAAACGAACGATAATATATATATAAATAAAGAGAAAGCATGAATTAAGAGAAAGAAAGTAAAAAAATAAATTGTACATTGTTTTTTTGTTCTTTATATCATTTCTTTCTTTTTCTAACTAAGATTCTATTCATCTAAATCAAAAATTTCATTAGCAATAAACATTAATTCTTCTACTACTTTACTCTTATAACTTAAATCATGAGGATTCATTGAATTATCATTACAGATTACTGGACCCCATATTATTGCTAAATTTTTAACTGACATTTTATTAATATCTGAATTTGATGCAACTTTATTTAAATGAAAGATTAAAGCTCTTAAACTAAAATAAGCACCATCAGGTAAATTATAAACTAAATGATGTAATTTTTTAGCAATATAATTTTCATCTAATGATTGAACAGTTTCAATAAATGATTGATAATATTCTTGAGTTAATAATGGTTCAGGTAATGATGAAAAATATAATTTTAATAATGATGCAATACAATAAATATCAGTATCAATTATATTGGATGGATCGATATTATTACCAATTAATAAATAATTTGTAAATTTTGTATCTATTGATTCTCTTAAATTTTGAACGATTGTAACATTACCACTTTTCCTATAAATACCTTCTAAATCTAATCCATAATTTTCAATCACTTCAATACATTTTTTAACTATTAATGGTACATTATCAATACCAGCAAATTGAATTAAATCTTCAATTGAAATACCAAAAGTTGGTTGTGAATATTTTTGTGATTGGTCTAGTTGTTGTGATGATGTTGTTGATGTTTGGAATTGATTTAATGATTTGGCACCACTTAAATCTGGAGTATTTGGTTGACTTGCAGGATCGAGTGATCCATAAACCGTTGGATCACTTGATGAATTAAAACTACTACGACCTTCTGTAGGTTGTGATGATGAATAATTACTATTTTCATGGGAATTCATGCCTGCACCAACTGCAGTACCAACCGCAGCTCCAGCTACCATACCAGCTCCTATACCTGGACCACTGGTAGGTATGTAACCACCATTATTATTATTATTGTTGTTATTGTTATTAGTATCTTTTGAATTATTCAAAAATGGTTTTGAACTTTTTGGTTGAAATTTAACTAAAGAAGGATGAACTTTATATTCTACGGGAATTAAACTTGACTTATAAGCTTTAACTTCCTTTTCATGTTTTGATAAATAATTATATAAATCTTTTTCATTATCAACTGAAGCAGCTAAAGATTTCATTGAATCTTTATCAGAAGTTAAAGGAGAAATTAAAACCCCTGAATTCATTACAAGTGTTTCATTCCATGTAGCTAATTTTTGTAATTGAACATTCATTGCAATATCCATTTCTAAAATTAAATCTTTTAATTTTTTTGAATGATTTGGCCTATAAACCATTAAAATTTCATCTTTTAATTTTTTACAAATTGAAACTTTCAGTTTATAATCTTGATCTGATAAATCAACTTTCCTTTGTAAATCATCTTCTTGTTGTTCAACACTTTTATTTGTTAAAGAAAATGATTTTTTTGATTGATCACCATTTTTCAATCTATCTAAATCATCACATAAATGATAATATTTTTGTTTTGCCTTTTCTGCTGCAGTAATTGAATCTTGACATTCTTTTTCCTTTCTTTTACCTTCTTCTTTAATTTGTTTTCTTGTTCTACCAACGGTAACAATTAATGATGATAATTCATCATACATAACATTTAAAGCAGTAACATAAGATGAACCAACATTATATAATTTTTCATCAAATTCAATTATTTTATCTAATTTATTACTAAATGAATCATTTTTTAATTTAATAGGATTTTTTAAAGTTGTTCTAAATTGACTACCAAATTTTTTTAATTGTGAATAATGATCATCTTCAATAATTGCCTTCTTTTTAATATATTTTGAAAATTCTTCTCCTGTAC
Source organism: Yamadazyma blattariae (assembly GCA_030581595.1). Classification (NCBI taxonomy): domain Eukaryota; kingdom Fungi; phylum Ascomycota; class Pichiomycetes; order Serinales; family Debaryomycetaceae; genus Yamadazyma; species Yamadazyma blattariae. Next base: position 138,197 of record JAKTTU010000002.1, on the reverse strand, counting down.
CAATTGATTTTTTCAATCTATTTAATAAAATATCTAAACTTAAATCTGAATTTAAGATTTTATTAATATTATCTTGGTCTAGTAATTTTGTTGATTCACTGGACATTATTGAAATCTAAATTCAGAAAAAATCTCAATGTTAATTCCTGCGCGAAGTTTTCATTTTTAATGATCTCATGGATGTTTTGATGTTCCAATTGAGAACAATTTTAAGGCCCAATATGACTCTAGCGTAAATAGGTGGTTACAGCACAATTTGACTGAGTCAATTGCAATGATTCAATTGCAGTGATTCAATTGAATAATAACAATTGAATGATAACAGTTGAATGATAAAAGTTGGATAATAATCGAAAGAGACATTAGAGTATTGACTGTCAAGAGTTTCAGATTAAAATGCCAGAATTTATATTAATCTAATTGAAAAAAGTACTATTTCTCTTTTCATCATCACCACCGAATGCATTAACCCCAGTTTCCACGTTAGCAACTGAAAATTCTAAATCATCAGAAGTAATCATATCCCAAAATTTGTAAATCATCATAACTGCAAAAATATTACAAAGTGAACCAAAAAATAATCCATCTATATAATGGGATGTACCTTTACATATTGAATTATTAAATACATACATTAAGACTTGACCAGCAACGAAAAAGAATACACTTAAAACTATTGAACCTAAGGGCCAATAATTATCTAATGCAAATATAACTAAAATAATTTGACTTATTACATAAACTGCTAAAATTATTGCATTTATAATATAACAAACAACGAAAACTGATAATAAATTATTATCACTTGCAGCCCCCCAATTTTTAAAAGTTGAAATTGAAACGAAAAAATTAACTACAAACCAAACTATAGTAATTAATCTTAAAATCCACATACTTTTTTTAGATCCATCTTCCCAAAATTGGAAACATAATAATCCATTATATAATAATGTAATACAACAAGCACTTGCTAAACCTAATTGAACTGAAACAAAATAACTATAACTTAATGAAGCTGGTGGACTAACACCACAATCAACAACTAATGTACTAACTAATAATCCAATAAATAAATAACAAAAATGTAACATTTCAGCTCTACCAATGGCTGTATATTTAGATCTAATATTATAAATCATCATTAAAGTAACACCCAATCCACCAAATTGAACAAATGCATTACCAATTTGAAAAATCATAGTATTTGCTAATTCAACTGGTCTTGCATAACATTCAGGTAAAATACCTTTTGTTATATCTGTCAGATTATTACCGACTACTGAACATAATGGTAATGCTGCTTTCTTACAAATTTCATCAAAACTACCAAATCCCATAATATTTATTTAATTATAGACTTAAAAAAGTTTTTTTCAAAACAAACCGCCCTGATCAGAAATCTGAAACTTCTGAAATTATGTTGCGAAACTACGCGCAGCGGTGGAAGTAAATTGGACCTGCGTCCACCACCAGCTTAGGGAGACGTGTGGCAGGAATAAAAAAGTGGAACAGAGAAAGAGGGTTCCATTCACTAAATCATTAATTCATTCTATTTACCCTAAAATAATTTTCCATTTTATTTACAAATCCCCTTTTATTTATAACTTTCCTTTTATTTATAACTTTCCTTTTATTTATAAATTTCCTTTTATTTATAAATTTCATAATTGATATGGAGGAGGCATATCAAAATAAGTCTTATCATCAACTTTTTTTAATTCATTTAATCTATTTTTAATAGTTTTAAAATCTAAATAAACATCATTAGTATCTTTAACTTTAATTTTTGTATTTAAATTATCATTGAAATTTTTTAATTCATTAATTCTTGATTGATATAATTTATTTATCTTCTCATTAAATTCTTTATTACTTTCTTCTAGTTCATTAATTGCACTATTATTAAAATTAAAATAATTATTTCCTATACCAACTCCAGTAATTGAAGTATTTAATGGTGAATTATTAAAAGTTCTAAATTCTTCAATTTTAATTGAATCTGGTCCTCTCTTTATATTATTGTTTTTAGACTTTTTGATACTTTTTTCATTAGGGATATTTAATTTTAATGGTACTAAATCAGAATCTGATGAATCTTTAATAATTGAATTTGATGTTGACATTACTGCAGAAACTGGATTTGAAATTGGTCTAAATGGTTTTGGATGTTGTAAATCATCGTTTGTTTCATCAATTAATGTAGTATTATCTTCACTATCAGTAGATTCTTCAACAGATTTTAATTTCAATTTACCTTTATTAGATAATGTAGTATTCATTGATGATGATTTTGAAACTAATACTGGTGATGATTTTTCTAATTTTTCGGATTTATTAACTTTCTTACCTAATTTTATAACTCTTCTACGAGGTTTAATAATTATATTACCTGTATTATTTGTATTGTTATTAATATTATTATCATTATCATTATTAGTACTATTATTATTATTATTATTACTAATAGCTTTATAATAACTATTTGATTGAATATTAGAAATATTTTTAACAATTTCTTTAACATTATTATAATCTTTATCAACTAATAAATTAATTGGGATACCATTATTATTATTAGCACCAATAGAAGCACTGTTATTATTAATAATATTATTAGAAGAAATATCTAATTTATTACCATTTAATAAATTTAATGAAGTTAATAAATTTGGTGATAAATTTTTATTAAATTTATCTAAATTACATCTTTGAATAAGATTTTTAATTTTTGGAATTTTTAAATTTAAAGTTTCTCTTGAATTAAATAATTTTAAGTTTTGTTGTAAATTTTTAATTGAATATTTATTCATTTCATCATTTAAATCAAATAAAATAACTTCATCATTATCTAATAAATCACTTAAATCATCACTAGAAGAATTTGAATTATTTTTACCTTGTTGATTTTCAGGATTTTGAGTATTTAATTTATTTAAAAATTGATCATTAAAACTATTATTCATTGAAATATATTTTAATGATAATTTATGTAAAACAGTTGGTAAAGTTTCTCTAAATAATTCTCTAATTTGATTTTCAATTTGTTGTTGTAAAAAATTTGCTAAAACTTGAACCATATCAAACGTTGAAGAAACTTTAATTGAATCTAATGGATCATTACGGAAAACTAAAGTTAAACCTTTTGTTTTCAGAAAAACAATTATACCAATAGCATTAATTTTAATATCACTTAATTTCAAATCTAATGGTATTGAAAATTCATTATTTGAAAGTAAAAAATTTGGTGTAACAAAATTTGTCGAACCTCCAATTGAATCTTCTAATTCAATAAAATTATCATTAAAAATTTTTAATGGATTTGCTTGAACTTTTGTATGTAAAGTAATATGAGAATCTCCATTATAATTGATTTTAAAAATTCCTTTAAATCTATCTTTGTCTAATTCACCAATTTCCAAAATTTCAAAATTTGGTGGGATTTTACCAAATTGTAAATCTTTAATTTCAATCAGTGATGCCAAAATATTCGGTCTTTTACCTGAATTTAAAGCTTCTGTTAATAATTCTTTTGTCCATTGAGACATAGAATCTGTCTCTAGTAAATTCCAATCAACTTTAAATGACATCTTTCTTGACTCTGTCTCTTTATCTCTTTCTCTACTCTCTCTGTACTCTTTCTCTTTCTGTACTCTATTTTCTAAGTTATAAAAAAATCGGTTGTTGTGATTGTCTTATGATTTTGTGGTCTTGTTATGACGTTTAAAAATTTGCGGGTTTGAATAAATAATATAAATAAATAAATAAGTTTCGGAAGCACTTATAACGGTAACTGTTCCTTGTATCTAACGTAATCAAAGCAAAAGAAGAATTAAACAACTGAAGTTAAACTTGTTGTTATGAAATACAATTTTTTATTTTTTTTTGCGTGAGGGATGATTCGTCTGCTTTTATGGGATGATAAAAAAGTTCGCACTACTATCAACAGATTTTTCTCACTTCTTGAGATCTTGGGAGTTAAGATAGAAAGGTCAAATGGATCATACCAAAAATCTTAATTTAACTGGTGGAAACTCAATTTATGATTATCATATTAAAGATGCCGATAATAATGTTATACCTATGAGTATATTCAAAGGGAAAGTATTAATAATTGTAAATACTGCTACATTATGTGGATTTGCACCACAGTTTCAAGAGTTAGAACAAATGTATCAAAGTTATAAATCTCAAGGTTTTGTTGTTTTAGCATTCCCAAGTAATCAATTTAATAATGAAGATCCTAAACCAATTAAAGAATCTATCAAAGAGGTACGAACTAGGTTTGGGGCTACTTATCCAATTCTTAATAAAGTAGTTGTAAATAGTATCAATAATGATGGTGATGAATTATTTAATTTTTTAAAACATCAAGCACCTGGTAAATTAGGATTCACCGGGATTTTATGGAATTTTGAAAAATTTGTAATTGCTAAAGATGGTAGAGTTGTTGATAGGTACCTTTCTGATATAACTCCTAAAAGAATTGAACCAATAATAAGGTATTTATTACTGGAACCTGATGAATAGTACGGGCTAATCTCCGTAAATATCAAAATTATCAAAATATCAAAAAATATCAAAATTATCAAAATATCAAAAAATTTCAAAAATATCAAAAAAGATTCTCCCAGAGTAGTAATAATAAAAGTAATAATAACAATGATAATATAAACATTAATAGTAATAGTAGTTAAATAAACGATAATGAAGTTATACAAAAAATATATTTACATATATAACCTATTAATCTACACTTTTACCTTCTTTACTTCATCTTCCAACTCTTCGGATTTTCTCTTTGGTGGATTCATTTCTCTAACTATACAAGCTAATAATGTTTGACATCTCCTTGAAATTTCAGTTACATTACGAGATTGTAAGAAAAAATCAAATTTAAATAAAATCAGATCTTTAATTGCAATTTTAATTCTATCGTAAATATCGGGACGATCAATACCAAATTTAAATAATTGAACTAATAAAAATCTATCTTCATCTTCTGACCAAACTTTCTTATTGCTTGAAGCCGGAGGGAATTTTAAAATCAATTCCTGTAAGGGGAATTTATAGCAAGATAATTTTCTTCTTAAACATTCTTTTTGAATTTTAATTTTTCTAATTTTTTCTTCACCTAATTCAATATTTGAAATAAATTTTTCGTAACCATCAATTTGTTTAAAATCTTTCCAAAATTTTTGGGCATAAGATCTAATTTCATCAATTGATTTATTTTCAAATTCGGAATTAATTAATTCAATTGAATTTCTACCATATTTCGAACTTAATCCAATAAAATGTTGGAAATCTTTCCTATTCCAATTCCCAAATCCAGTTTTCAATAATTCATCTTTTTCTAATTTTTCCTCTTCGGTTAACGGTCTTGAATTATCAATTTCTAATTGTTCAATTAATTGATCTTTCTCTCTTTCTTCCAAAGATTCTTTATTATTTTCCTTTAATGGAACTTTATAATTAATTTGTTTTCTATAATAATTTTTCTCTAACTCAACTAATTCAAATAATCTAATTGGGAAAAATTGATGATCATAAATATTAATTTGTTTTGGTTGTTTTGGTCCCAGTTTATTACCTGATCTACCAGTATTTAATACATCTCGATAATAAACATCAATAGAATAATTATCTTTACGATCTCTTTTACCAAGAGGAATCCAACCATGTCCAATATTTTGAATACCGGTCATTTCTTTCTTTTTAAAATTCTCTCCATTCCATTCATAAACTGATTCATCATTAGTAAAATTTTGTAATGCATTTAAATCTAATTTTTTATATTTTTCATTTAATTTATTAGTTTTAGCTTCTGAATCCATTAAAATTGAATCAATATCGATGTCCTCACTGGATTTACCATCACCATTACTTTCATGATCATCTTGTCCATTTCCATTTCTATCTCCATTGGAACTTTTCTTATCATAATTATCTTGGATGATATCAGCAGCACCATGTTGAACCATATTTAATAATTCATCTTTCAGAGCAGCTTTATTTGATTGATTACCAATACTACTATTTCTACCTTGTTGAATAACCAATTGATCTAATCTTAATTTTTGTGCTGCTCTTTCAATAACTTTTTCTTCAATTGCATTTTCAGTAATTAATCTGAAAACTTTAACTTGTTTTTTTTGACCAATTCTATGAGCTCTATCCATTGCTTGCAAATCAGCTTGTGGATTCCAATCACTATCAAATAATATTACTATATCGGCAGTAGTTAAATTAATACCTAATCCACCAGCTCTAGTAGTTAATAAGAATACAAATTTTGAAGAATTTGGTTTATTATATTCATCGATTGATTCAACTCTATCACTATAATCCGTTTGACCATCAATTCTACAATATTCGAAATTTCTAAAATGACAATAATCTTCTAAAATATCTAACATTCTACTCATTTGTGAAAATATAAGTACTCTTGAACCTTCGGATTGGAATTTTTTTAATAATTTATCTAATATGATCATTTTTTGTGAATTGAAAACTAAATGTTCATCGGTTGTGAATGGCGGCCCTGGCTCTGCACCTTCAAAAAGGTATGGATGGTTACAACATTTTCTTAATTGCATTACAATATTCAATAATCTTGTTTTACCTTCCTTTTTATTTGATCCATTAACGGCATCAATATCTTTTTCTAATAATTTTTTATACCATTTTTTTTGCATTTCTGTCATTTTAACATAAACATTCATTTCTTTTTTAGGTAATAAGGATTTTTCAACTTCAGATTTAATTCTTCTTAATAAAAATGGTTTTAAAACTTTATGAAGTTGTTGAACTACCAAGTCATCTTTACCATCCTTAGCATCTCCATTTTCTTCACCATTTTCTTCATTCCCTTGGTTCAGGAACCAAGAATCAAAAGTTCCACTATCACTGAAAATATCAGGCAAGATAAAATTCAATAATGCCCATAATTCATGTAAATTATTTTGTAATGGTGTACCGGTAATCAATAATCTATTGTTCGATGAAAACATTCTAATTATTTGCGATAACAAACTTTCTTCATTTTTAATTCTATGAGCTTCATCAATGATGATATACTCCCAATTGAATTTTTTTAAATGGGACTTCTCCCTTATTACAATTTCATACGACGTAATTAAAACATCAAAATCACAAGTCAATAATCTTTTCTTAATCAATGAGTTCCTAGTATTTTTATCACCTTGTAAAATCAAACATCTAACTTCTGGGGTCCATTTTTTAAATTCTCTAGACCAATTATCTAAAGTGGATTTAGGGACAATAATTAAATGGGGGCCATTAATTTTCTTGTAGTATCTTAAATAACCTAAAAATGAAATTGTTTGTAAAGTTTTACCTAAACCCATTTCATCAGCTAATATCCCATTTAAATTATTTTCAAATAATTGAATTAACCAATTAAGCCCTTGGATTTGATAAGATCTTAAATTCCCATTAATATATGATGGTGATTCAGTGAACTCAATAATTTCTGAAGTTTTAATCTCATCATTTAATAATTCTTCATCTTCTTCCTTTTCAGTCTTTCTACCAATCTTCTTCATCTTCTTCTCATCTTGAGCGGCACTTTTACCATTCTCATTAGTTAAATCTTCGATGACTTTCTTAACATTTTGATCATTTTCAGCTTTTAATTTTAAAAAATGTTGAAATAAATCAGTTAAACCTAATAAATATTTAAATTTTTTAGTAGTATTATCAAAATTAAAATTCGATTTTGCAGAATTACTTAAATATTTTAGTTTATTCGCCTCAATATCTGTGGTGGTAGAATTATCAATTGGAATATCAACTTCAATAAATTGTTGTTGAGTTTCTAATTCTGAATCAGAATCTGACATGTTGGAATTATTATTTTTTTCGTTTCCCAGACGTGTTGCGATTTTTCACTTCAAATTCATTCTGACGGGCACGTGATGTGATAAGAGAAACTCATTAACTAAGTGGTTAATACTTATCAACAGTAGTTATCAGACGAGGTAGTTATCAGACAAGATGGTTATCAGACAATCTAGTCATCAGACGAGTAAAAAGTAGATGATGTTAATAACATTAGATTGTTGAGATTATAAGAAGAATCACTGGAATTGATAAATTTCAACAGTTTTTAATACTGTATGATAAAAATTACATTAAACTCATTTATAATTAAGAACTATCTTTATAATACTATTAGAACTAATTAATATCAATACAACTAATTTTCGGAAGTTCAGCAATAAAAAGGTTATCATTCTTTTTAGTTCCATAGATAATATAGGTTCTCTAAGTTCTCTAAGTTCTCTAAGTTCTCTAAGTTCTCTAAGTTGTCTAAGTTGCCTAAACTGCTATCTAGTTGAAACTAGATTCTATTAGTTCTAATTGTCATTGTCATTTGTCGACTCTAGATTAACTTCTACTGTAATATATTGAATTGAATCAATAGTTGAAATTACAAAGGTGTGAACTTGAATTTTCCAACAGTTTTTCCAAACTTAAAGTGATAAGGATTATATATAACACAATATGTTAATACATAATTTAAGTATTCATTCCAAAAATTGTAGACAAAACAGAGTCCGTTAGCTTGAAACGTTATCAAAAAATTACTTCAATTTCTGCGAAACTTGAAATTTAAATACCAAAAATGAAAATATTATATTGTGAAATTATCTGTTAAAAAAACGAAATAAAAAAGTTAAACAAAGTTAAATAAACAAAAAAAGAAACTGATAGGTGATTGCATAAAAGAGTAATTGCATACAAGAGTAGATCTCTATCATAACGCTCCATGTTGTTATGTTCTTATCTTTGATATAAACATTGAGAAATAGTAATCCCTGGGTGCAAAAATCTCTTAAAGATCTCTTAGATGTCTTACAGAAGATGTGATAAAGAATACTAGATTTGTCTTAATACTGATATTAATATCTAAATATATATATTTAATTGAATGATATTTCAGCAGTGTTTATTATTGATACTCTCTGCTCATTTTCTGCTCATTCTCTGCTCATTCTCTGCTCATTCTACCTCCTACTCTTCTGCTCACTCGCTGCTTCTAGTTCTCTGGTCTCACTGTCAATTGGGTTTCTCCGTTGAACCTTTGAATTCTCATTGTTTTGACTCACACGACCGATCTCATTTTCCACGTGAAAAAAGTCGTGTGAGTAAAGTCATGTGAAAGTCGCGGGAACAGAGTTGTGTCGTGAAAAGTCGTGGGAAAAAGTCAATTTGTTTACCATTTTAACGCAAACAGTTTCTTCGCACAAGATGTCTCTAATATGTTTATCATTTAACTGCATTAAGAAGAAGTAAATAACACTATAACACATATTTGACACTATATACATTATTTATTATACCATTTTAAACATACAACAATTTAAACTTTTCATCTTTGGTGTTTTAAATTTATTTTATTACTCTATTAAGTCAATAGTATATTATCATACCCTAAAATATAGATAATATACATATTGACAAACAATCACCCCTTGTTGCTTAAACAGGTATAAAATTCATAAAATTCATAATTCATAAAATTCATAAAATTCATAAAATTCTTTTAAACCTCTTATAAAATTCTAATAAAACTCCTATAAAATTCTTATAAAACTCTTATACTTGATATTGTAGATTCTTTAATTTAAAACACTTGTTCTCCTATTACGTGGTTATGAAAAAGTCTAGATCTGAGAAAAGCCTTATAAAACTGACGAGGGTGTAAATGTAACCACGATTTTTGCTTTACTAGTGTTACCATTTGTCGCACTGCAATAGCACCGGTGGTACTGCCATGTCCACTAATTTCTCACCAATTTCTCACCAATTCCCACCAATTCCCACCAATTCTCACTAATTCTCACTAATTGACACCAATTCTCACTAGTTCTCACTAATTTGCACTAATTCTTGGTGCCAATAGTGCCAAGTATGCGACACCCAAGATCTTCTTAAAACAGCAAAAATTCCATTATTTACCACACGACATTGTCGGTGTCGGAGGTAAATAATGAGAAAGAGGAAAAAATTTTCGCTGTCCCAATTTCAATAAACATCGTCAAATTCCCTCAACGAAAATTTTTTTTTTACTCTGTATCCAACGTTAAACCGTTTTATCAAAACTAAAAGTCAGTCATTCCTTATAACAAACTATCAAATTTTTAGTTTTCTAATAGAACCATTTAATTATTAAGAGACACTTTCACTTAAAAAAATGTTATTTACTTCATTCGTTTTTAGTTTATTAGCTACTTCATTAGCTACTCCTTTAGATCATGAACATCAACATCAACATGAAAAAAGAGCTGTTAAAGTTGTTACTCAAGTTAACACTGTTTTTGTAACTGCCGGTTATGGTCCTCAACAAGCTGCCACTGCTTCATCAGTTGTTTTATCTCAAGCTACTGATGCAGTTTCATCTGTTGGTACTTTTGTTCCACAACAACAACCAGTTAGTTTCTCAAATCCTTCAACTTTTGAAACTCAAACCACTCAAACTCCATCAACTTCAACTTCTGCTGTTGCTCAACCTTCATCAAGTGATGATTCATCATCTGGTGATTTTGGTGCCGGTGCTAAAGGTATTACTTATTCACCATATACCAATGATGGTGGTTGTAAATCAACTAGTCAAATCGCTTCTGATTTAGCTGAATTATCTTCTTATGAAGTTATTAGAATCTATGGTGTTGATTGTAATCAAGCTGATGCTGTTTTCGCTAATATTGCTAGCGGTCAAAAAGTTTTCGCTGGTATTTATGATGTTGCTAATTTACAAAGTGGTTTACAAACTTTAATCTCAGCTGTTAAAAATAATGGTGGTTGGGATGCAGTTCATACTATTTCAATTGGTAATGAATTAGTTAATTCTGGTCAAGCTACCCCATCTCAAGTTAAATCTTATGTTGATGCTGCTAAATCAACTTTATCATCTGCTGGTTACACCGGTCCAGTTGTTGCCGTTGATACTTTTATTGCTGTTATTAACAACCCTGATTTATGTCAATATTCAGATTATATGGCCGTTAACGCTCATGCTTTCTTTGATGGTCATTATACCGCTGATCAAGCTGGTTCATGGGTCTTACAACAAATCCAAAGAGTTTACACTGCTTGTGGTGGTTCTAAATCTGTTTTCATTACTGAAACTGGTTGGCCATCCCAAGGTGACAGTAATGGTGCTGCTGTCCCATCTGAATCAAATCAAAAAGCTGCTATTGAATCAATTAAATCTACTTGTGGGGATTCTTCATTATTATTTAATGCTTTCAATGATATCTGGAAAGCTCCAGGTTCTTTCAATTGTGAACAATATTGGGGAATCTTAAACTAGGTTAATTTCCTTTGATTTTTTTTGTTTTATACCAAATTCTATGTTTTCTTTACTGCCTCTCTATCATCTACTCTCCTCTCCTCTTATTCCACCTCTCTATCTATGTTCTTTCGTTAACTTTTGCTTCTTTCTTTGTCTTATCGTGGGATGTGTCTGGGGAATATCTCTGTACCTCAGGGTCTCAGGTACAATCTTATCGGGATCTAAAGTCATATCTAAACTTCAAATCTAAACTTCAAATCTAAACTTTGCAAGTCAGTGATCATGGATGTTCCTCAATCATTTGAATAGTTGGTTTACCTGAAGGTACTTGTAGAATTGTAATTACAAAAATATCGAAGTAGAGATTTAAGATTTAAAATATCAGTGCCTGTTTTTTTTACCAAAGTAAAAATAGGCCATTAAGTGATTATAGACCAGTAGTAATTACAGGTGGTTAAGTGAATATATCTCTTTATATATCTTTAAATGAATAACAGTTCAGGATTTCATTTCTCTGGATAATGATGAGTATTTGATATTACATGAACAGGTACCCCCGACTATAAGGGTGATAAGGTTGGGAACTGGAACTGATTAAAATATCCCATAGGATTAAATTACTTTAGTTATCTTTCAATTTAGAAATTAAGTTGTTTGAAATTGTTTGAAAGTATTATTTAAAGCATATTGTGTATAAGATATGAAACATATACTTATATTTCTAATAAATCCAAAAATTTACGTCAGTTTACTGACAGCAGTGAAGAAATCTAACATCTGCTGTTAAAATCAAGTTGACGTCTAGCTGATTGCTAGTGTTATTGACTGTGAGTAAATAATGCATTAATTAATGATTGTGATTAAAAGGATTTACTTATATTTATCAAAATTTTTTACTATATCAATATTAATTGTTTTCGTTTCAATTTATGGTATGTTTCATACCAAATTGTTTCAAATGAAAGATATTAAATCTTAAATATGTGGAGTTTAGAGTTGAAGTGTAGACCATACAAATTGCAGCTTATTTTTGTTTCTTTCCTTTCTGAAGCACCCCTAATGATAAAATAATCACCATCTTTTTCTATCACGTGACACAAGTTAAAATAAAATAAGGTAAGAATATTGTAATGAAGGGACAAAAGAAGACCTAAAGTAGGGATAGAAAGGTAAAAGAAGAATAAAAAGAGTAATGGAGGGAATCGAGCGGGTATGTATTTTAAATCAAAAGAAGTAATAAAAGAATTGGAGAATATTTAATTGATGAAGCCATAGCACTTGATTCTGAACTTGAAGTTGAACTTGAAGTTGAGCTTGAAGAACCAGAATCATCAGAACCAGAATCATTAGAATCACCACCATTTCCAAAAACTTCAGAACCACCAGGAGATTCAGAAACTTGTGATTCAGAAGATTTGGAAGCAGTAGGTGAAGATGTACTTGATGATTTAGTACTTGAACTTGAACTTGAACTTTCATCATCATTGTCACTACTGGTAATTTTACTAAATTTATAAGTTTTACCATTATCAACCCCATTAATTGGTTTAGTTATAGCTTCCACTTTACTTGAAATTTGTGAATCACCAGCGGCGATAGAAACAGTATTAGCATCAAAATCCACCACTACATAACCAGCGTTCAAAAATTCTGTACCAACAGTAATTACATCATCATTAGTTCTAGTTATATTGATTGAGTTAGATCCGTATAATTCAGGGAACACATCGATATCCAAATCACCGAATCTGAAACTTACGGAAATATTACCGAAATTATAATCAAGATTATCGAAAACGAATAAATCGGTACCGATAGTATCACCACCTACAGATTTAACAAATGCATCGAAAATTTCCGATGGGAAGTACATTCCATCTAAAGTATTATTGATTCTTAATGTGATCGTATCATTTATAACCGTGGTGGGAGTTTCATGCATGAAATAATATAATTCTTGAGATTCAAATTCAATATATTTATCATTTGTGATGTTCATAGTGGTGAAATTACCTGTGAATCTTGAATGATCAACTCCACCAAAGATGATATAATCATCAAGGATATTATTATAAGCAATTGAGTAAAGGGATCTACTAATTTTACCTAAGTTTTTCAAATGAATTGGTAAATTTGGATAAATTATTGAATCTTTACCAGTGTTGGTAAGTTCATTTCCTGGCATACCAATGCCTAATTGAGCCATGACATCGGTGGTTTCATTAGTTAATGTGAATGATAGACGTGGGATCTGAGCATCATCAAAATCAAACCAATCTGTGGCCCAGATATGACCACTGGAAAAATCATTTGACCAATTTTTGGTACCATTTAATTTAAATGTATTGGAATCACCAGTATAGAATACTGCAGTGGTATCACAATCATAAATATCGAATGCCAACTCTGTGACTTTGTCACAGGAACCAGGGGAATTAATTATGAAGTCTGATGTGGTGGTGTCTACGATATAGTAAATTATTTGATCATCGTTTGAAATAATTTGAGCCATACCTACACGATTACCATCTAATGATAAACCTAATGTACCATCAACATAATCTGGTTCATATGAAAGTGCATGAGGAATTAATAAAATTGATGAAATTAATTTTAAAAGCATCTTACCACTAGTAATTTTTTAAAAATCCAGTTTTAAAGCCAGTTTTAAAGCCAGGTAATTCGTTAAGAGTCAATTGTTAAAAGTCAATTGTAAAAATCAATTGTTAAAAGCTTGTTAAAGGCCAAGAATCATAAGTGACAAAATGTAGGTAGTTTATATAGTTTCATCCCTTTCTATCAATCATCCATTTCTATCAATCACCCACTTCTTCGATATTGTTTTTACGAACTTTTCGTAGTTCCGAACAAAATAGTAGAATTATACAACAATATACATCATGCATAATATGTTATTTTCCCTTCCAACCACAAACATTTTTCAATTACACAATGTCGCGGCTGAAACGCGACATTTCTTACCAAAAGTTAAAAATGTTTAGAAGAGATACCTTAGCAGATTAGATTAATCTAGGTGGAGGTTGTTTTGCATCAAGGGTAATAAGACATCAAAAGAGTATAGCATATTAAAGAGTCCAGTATATTAAAAAGTGGAGGAAACTGAAAGAGAAAGAGTATAGGGGGAGCCAGTGACCCCAAAGAGAAGAATTTGAAATGGTTGAAAAAACAGAAATGGTGTATTATCATTACTCTTATTCATCACTCTTATTCATCATATGATTTACGAAATTCTTTGAAAATTGAGTTTGGGCGATGAAGTACGGTCAATTGTTTGAATCTATATTCTAAGTGGTTTAGAAGATGACGGTGATGATTATCACATGAGATTGAGCACTCTTTAGTAGTTTAAACAGTTTAAACAGTTTAAACATCACTTTAATTAACTGGTACAGCCAACAGCCAAGATATATTTTACTCCTATTACATACCCATTAAACTTCTTCTGATTACAACTATCCCAAAAAGGAATTGAACGCCACGACATCCACTCTTTCATGTATGATAAAATTGCCCTGTAATGCTGTAATGACTCCCTTAAGTTAATCAAATGGAATTTTAAAAATTTCACTAGTGAATCTACTTGAATGATCTAAGGCTGAGATATCAAAGAATTTAAACAAATGCATAGAATAATAGATTTACCAGTAACATATCCATGACCACAGTGCCTCAAAAAGTATCTAAGGGGTAAAAAGGAGGATCTTGAAATAATACTAATAATAATACTAATAATAATATTTATGGAAGCGATCATTTAAAAGGCTTATGATAATTGGTGATATTAGACGAGATTAGCGATGGGTTTATAAATAATTTGAAATTAGAATTATTATTTAGTGGCTAAGGCCCCCAATGAATGACGTGATTGGGGGTCTTTGAAATTATTATATGATTTGAAATGTATCTAGAACACTCTAAATAGATTGAATGAACAATTGGGTCCAAAGTGGTTGTGGAAAGAGGTTGTGGAAAAAGGTTGTGGAAAAAGGTTGTGGAAAAAGGTTAATCAAGTGAAATTGAGGAGGATTAAGATACGAATTAGATCCATAAACCGCATTTTAGTGGGAATCCTCCTAATTTGTTTATCTAATCCTGGTAGCAGAATTCAATTCTAAGTTTCCAAAAATTAATATTATAATCGTATGTGTAAGAAAAGACTCAATTAGTTCTTTTAATTTTCTTTTTTTTTTTGTAACAGATCTTTTGATATTAACATTCTTAAAATCTTTAGTAAAGCATAGCAGTAATCTTTGAATTCAAGACTGTAAGAACTATAAGAGCTGTGACAGAGCTATAAGAATTCACGAAAGAAATTATTTAAACACTAAAACATTATTTCATAAATACAAATACAACTATAAAACTACATAACCACCGTCAATACTAATTATTCAACTACTTAATTCATTTAATTCTCTTCAATTCTTCAATTCTTTTCAATTCTTTTCAATTCTTCAATTCCTTTCAATTCTCTTCAATTCTCTTTATAAAGAACTTAAAAATTTTTTACGTTGACGAATTAAATCTTTCCCTTGAAGATTATTTAACATTTGAGTATCTTGATTAATTAAATCATCATAATCACTATTCCAAATACCTTTAATATTAAAAATATTAAATAATTTAAAAGTATTATCTAATAAACTTTTATTTTGATTTAATTTATTAATCCATTCATTATTAAATTTTTTAATCATTTTAATATCACCATTTGTACATTTAATTATATGTGATGCTAATTTTGGTTTTAATCCAACTTCATTTAATTCTTTAAATAATATTGGTACTGATTTACCAATTGATTTGTCACATGCTTCATCTAATTTACTATTAAATTCGTCTGATGTATAACTGAATACTTTATTATCTAATAATTCAGTTGATGGAGTACCTTTTTTAATATATTCAATACCTCTATCTAATTGAGAATCAGTAATAAATTGACTTTCATTATCTGGTTTAAAAGGTGATTGGGAAGGTGGTTGGGATGGAGAAGCTTGTGATTGGGAAGCTTGTGATTGTGATGGTTTAGATTGAGGAGTTTTAGTTTGTGATTGAGATTCATTTTTGTCAAATGGATAAACATCATCATCATCAACCTCATCATCAACTTCATCATCAACATTTGCTAAATTTGGTCTCTGAATGCTTGACATAGTACCAATAGAAGATTTTAAATCATCAACTTGACGTTTTAATTCACTATTATTACTACTAATAGTACCACTACCAGTACCACCAATAGTTTTCCTTCTTGTCATATTTTTCATTTCTTGAGGTTGTTGATTATTTTTCATTGCTTTATCATAATCTTGAATATAATTAAGTACACCATATTTTGCTGCAAATTTTCTATATCTATCTCTCCAACTTGCTTTCAGATGTTGTTTAAATCCTTTTAATGCATCTTCAAAAAATGATACTGGAGGTTTTGGATCTTGAACATCAATATCTTTATTAATACCACCACTATCTTTACCTTTATTATTATTTGTAGCAATTTGTTCATTTGCCCATTCCATTACTTTTGTACATAAAAGGTAATCATCAGCAGCAGTAAATTTTTTCTTCTTATCAGGTAAATCTTCTAAACCAATTTTAATAAAATTATTATTATTATCAAAAATTAAACGACCTTCTTTATCAGTTTTATAAATAAAATCTAATTTATTTTTAAGAAAATTACGATATCTACTTCTAATTGAATTTGGTGGATGTGGTGTTAAAATTTCATTTTTACTTAAATCATTATAAAATCCTTGACTACCTCTTGATAATGGATTTTTTCTAATTTCTTCTAAAATAAATTCATCTTGTTCTTCAGTATATTTAACACTGTTTCTTTTACCATCAGTTCTAAGTCTTTTACTCGCTGGTTCTTCACCAGTAGCAGCAGAAACAGCAGCAGCAGCACGACCACCACCACTTGGACCAGCAGCATGTTGAGTTGAATCGGTAGTTTCAACTGGAATTGGCATGGGGACATTAACAATTGGTTGTTGTTGATTAATTTGTTGTTGATTGCTATTAATACTACCAATTTGATTAAATGACATACCTAAAACTGAATCGATATTATTACCATCATCAACAACTACATTCGGATTATGTCTATAACGTTTCAAATCAACTAAATGACCTAATCTAATACTCTCATCAATTAATGAAATATCAAAACTTGGTTGATTCAAACCAGAAATTGGTACACCAGATATTATAAAAACATTTTGACCTGGATTTGGTTGATGTTCAACAACAATCCCTCCATTATCATCAATTGATTTAATATATCTATCTCTAGCTCCAAAGGATTTTGGAATATAAAATAATATTGGATTATTATTAATTTTAAAAATACCGTTCATTCTTCTTGTCTTTTGCTGATGTTATATTATTTGGGTGTACTGATGAGGATGTTTACAAAAAAATAAACAAGTTGAGGGAAAGGTGCGATATTTTTTGAGAAACTTGAATGATCGTTATCTATTGGTGCACGGGTGTATCCGAGATTTGCTTAATGAGGCAGACTAGCAGAAGATCAAGAATAAGAAGACTAGCAGAAGATCAAGAATAAGAAGACTAGTAAGAAGATCAAGAGAAGACTAGTAGTAGGGAGTAAGTAAGTAAGTAAGTGGGTTTAATTATCTACACCATTAATATTATAAAGTTTCATAAATTGATAAATATCATCCATTAAATCAATTATACCATGATGAGTTGTTGATTCAGAAGTTGAAGCAATTGAATCAGTATTTGAATAAACTGCTGAAACTAATGATTGCATTTTAATTAAACCTTCCTTTTGAATTAAATCTTCTAATGATAAAATTAAATTACTACTAAAATCGCAATACCATCTATGATTCCAAACTAATAATTTAATTGAATTTTCTAAAATTTTTTCATCTAATTGATTAATCATTTTTGAATAATTTGAATTTGAAATTATTGAATTTTTATTAACTAATTTTAATCTTTCTAATTTATAATATTTTAATAATTCTCTTGATGATCTTGCAGAAAATCTACCCATTAAAGCATTTGAAAATGCAATTGATGCTTCTTTAAAATGTTTTAATCTCATTGCAATTAATCCTAAAATTTCCCATTCTAATGTGGTTTTCTTATATTCCATTTGTTGTGCTTGGAAATGAACAAATTCTGCTTGCCACATGGTATAAGCTCTAAGATCTTCATAAAGTAACATAAATAAATTATCTAACCAACGTTCACATAATCTTTTTTTCCTAAATTCAGAATTAGCATTTGCATTTGCATCTACTTCTTCCTTTTTAGGTGATTTAACTGCTATGGTTGATAAATTGTCATCAGTACCATTGGCAGTTTCAATTGACTTATTAGTTGATAATCCATTTTCCTTGTGATCATCACCATTTCCATCACCATTTTCGTTAACTTTTCCATTCCCATTTTTTTCTTCATTACTTTCAGTTGTCGTCACATCAACAGTTGAACTTGAAGCTTTATCCTTTCTATATTCTTCTTCCATAACGAAAACTTTAGCTCTATACTTTAATAAACTTTCCCAACCAGTTTTGACAACAATATCAGTTAATAAATCATAAGCTTTAGCAAAAGTTGATTTTAAATTTGAAGCAGGTAAATTTGATAATTGAGGATCTAAATTTCTTTGTTCATAAGTAATTTCATTACTTTGTAAGTTTGAAACTTCATCAAGTACAACATCAGTTGGTGAAGGTAAATGTAAATCATCATTACCACTTTTCAATGGTACAATTCTTCTTAAAATATATTTTTCTTTATGAGAATTCATGGGGCAAGA
Source organism: Yamadazyma blattariae (assembly GCA_030581595.1). Taxonomy (NCBI): domain Eukaryota; kingdom Fungi; phylum Ascomycota; class Pichiomycetes; order Serinales; family Debaryomycetaceae; genus Yamadazyma; species Yamadazyma blattariae. The sequence goes on along the minus strand of JAKTTU010000002.1, from coordinate 119,052 downwards.
ATTTAACGTTAGTAAAGCATTTTCAAAATCATTTAATTTTGTATAAACTTTTACTAACATTGACCAAGTTTTAAAATCTGCTGGTGAAGATTTTACTGCTTGTTTTGATAATTGTAAAGCAATATCATATCTTTTTTTAGATAAACAAAATTCACATTGAAGTAATAATAAATCTGAATTTCTATCATTTTGTAAAATTCCTTCATTCATTAATTGAACTGCTTTAATTTCTTCATCTTTCATTAAATAAATTTTTGAAATTAAAGTAATTATTGATGGTTCAAATTTTTGTAAATTTTCTAAAATTTTTAAACCTTTATTATACAGTTGAGTTAATTCAATACATTTCATAAATCCATCAATTAAATAATTTGAAATTAATGTTGGTTGGGGAATTTCAATATCACAACCTAATTTTGGTCCATCGAAAAATAATTTTTCAAATCCATTTAAATAATTATCTAGTAAATTTTTATTTTCAATAAAAGGATTTTGTTTTCTAATTTCTACTAAACCACCCATTTTATTATTTTCATCATCATCACAATCAATTAAACATCTAGTAATTGAACTCATAAAAGTTTCTAACCAAAATCTATTTATTTCTTCTTCACTAATTTTATCATTTAAAATTTTACCATCATTATTAATTATTTGATTTTCAAATTTCCCTGGTATATGAACAGTAACTCTCATATCAATTTTGGAAAAAGCATTATAACTACAATACGTTAAATCTGGTACTTTCCAATGTTTCTTCTCTCCAAACCAAAATTGGGATTTAGAAGTTATTAAATTTGCTAAATTTTGTAATTGAGCTGCAATTGATGCACTATTTGAAGTATCAATACCAGTAAAGTATAAAAATGTACCAATTTCAGTCTTGGAATTAACTGATTGTTTATGAATATTACATAAATCTGGTGGTCCTAAATCAAAAAATGAATGTAATCTACTAGTTCTTTCAATTAATGATGATCCAATATATTCTTCCTTAGCTCTAAAAAAACCGTTAGTATATTGAACTACATCTTATTATAAACACAAGCAAGATGATCAATTGATCAGCCATATGATTGTAAGATAATTATTTACATACTCTGGAATTGATGCTAAAGTTGTTTGAAGCATGTTTATATCACTGCCAACTTTGTCGAAAAAAATGAGACTGAGATCTGATCTGTTGATACTCGTGATTGAGAAAATATCAATTTATTTATAGGGTTATAAAAATAGCCTTTAACAAGGCACAACAAGAACTCACATAGTCTAGTATGACCAGATAAACTTTAACATACGTGGTATGTATTAGATTACTTTGGTAATGGCAGGGGAAGATTGAGGGCTTGAGAGGTAATAATCGATAGGGGGACATAGGAGATACAAATCTAATATACAAATCTAATATACATTCATTAGTAATCTACTCCATAATATATGGATTTCTACAGTTCGAAACTCTCGTTAAAGTTCTACACTCCAACAAGTTAGTTAGTCTTTTGTCTTTTAACATCTTCTTCATCATCAAAATTTGTACCAGTTAAACAATATTTTTCTGGAGGTAAATTTAACCCCCATTTTGGTATAATTGGAGGTAATGGTTTTGAATTTCTTTCTTGAGCTAATTCTAATAATAATTCTTTTGGAGCAATTGATTTAAATTGATAATTTGTTCTTGCAGAAATTGATAATCTTATATCATCAGTATTTATGGTATTATTACTAATAGCTGAATTATTTGAATTTCTTGCATGATCATTATAACTTAATGCATCTTTCAACACTGATTTAGTGTATCCTAATGGGTTAGTACTTTGAAAATTCTTTAAATTTCCCCAACAGATAATGAGTACCAAATAAATATCAATTGATGATACCAATTGATGATACCAATTGATGATATCAATTGATGATATAATGATATTATTGTTGGGGTAGAAAGATTCTTTACATACTATGAGCAAAATCCATTAATTGTAAAGGAACATGATCCTCGTAACTTTGAATCCCCTGGGTTGCAAAGATAAGATGAAGCAATCTTACGTCCCTGGGGACAACATTTTGATTATTGTCTGGTCTGTCCATTAAAGAATTTTGTCCTGAGTGAGAAAACGAAATGAGAAAGACTGAGGGAGAAAGAGTGAGGGACAAATAGTGAGACTGACACAAGACAGAGACTGTAACGAGTGTAACGAGAGAGACAACGGAGATGGAAGAAGTTATTGAAAATCCTGATCGTATGACAATTGATATCACTGGTGAACACAATATTGTCAAACCATTCAAATTCACTGATTCTAAATCTAGTAGATCAAGTTTAACAATTTTAAATCAATCAATTGAAGGAATTGATTTTGATAGTATTTGGAATAATACCAATTTACATATTTGTGCTGATGGTGGAGCTAATCAATTATATAAATTGAGTGGTAATGAAGAACAACGGGGGAGGTATATCCCTGATTTTATTGTGGGTGATTTAGATCTGATTACTGATGAAGTTAAAGAGTATTATCGTGGTAAGGGGACAAAAATTATACCACAATATAGTCAATATTCAAGTGATTTTATGAAGAGTATGAATTTGATATTACTTTATTTCAATGGTATTGAACTTACCCAAATTAATGAAGAAAATGGGTTAAGCGAATTAATTACTTTACATTCTGAAACCATTGCCAATAATTTAAATTCAATTAATTCATATATTTTAAATGGTTTAGGTGGTAGGTTTGATCAAACTATTCATTCAATTAATCAAATAATTAATTTAAAACATAATTACCCCAATTTAGAAAATATTTTTTTAAATAATGATGATGTTGTAATTATTTTAAATAAAGGTCGTAATTTAATTTCATATAATTCAATATCGAATTTTTATAAAGGTGGGAAATTCCCCGTTATTGGATTATTGCCATTTACCCCATGTAAAATCAATTCATGGGGGTTAAAATGGGATGTTAGAAATTGGGAAAGTACTATGGATGGTAAAGTAAGTAGTAGTAATGGGATTGTAAGTGAGAATGGGATTATTATTGAGTGTGATGGTGATCTAGTGGTCAATATTGAATATGATTGGTCGTGAACCCAAGTAACACTTATACAGGTCCCATAGTGTAACCCTAGAGTTTTGTGATACCATGTGTATGTGTCATTTGATTTGGTGTCACTTGCATTGGTACTTTTGACAGTGAGACTTGATGAAAAGAACCAAGTCTCAAAAGAACCAATTCTCACGCACTGAAAATTTTTATCGATATGTTGAAGCTTTATAGGACGGCCTTACCAGGTTTAAGGTCATATAGTCAAATGACCAGACCAATAGTTAGTCATTCGCCAGTAGTTGGTCATCCACCAATAACTAACATATCATCAACAATAAACTCCATTGCATTATCATCCAGATTTCAACCAGTTTCCAATACTTTGTCATCGTTAACCCCAAAATATCCAAATTCAAGTAAACTATTGATTTCAAAGTTAATTACGATTAATGATTCAGATAAATTGGATACTGGATTTGTACATGATTATAACTGGAATGGAAGTGCCAGTGGAAGTGAAACCAAAAACAACGAAATGTTATTAGATTCCGTATTGAGGAAGAGAAGATTAAAAATGAAAAAACATAAATTAAGAAAGAGAAGAAGAGTTCAAAGGGCTTTAAAGACTAGATTAGGTAAATAGATTTCATGTATATACAAAGAGCTTATCCATATTCTTACCCCCATACACACCCCCACTACATACCAGTGTACTCTGTCACACGGTATTGGACTCTAGATTGAACTATATCACACTCAAGTCGAGTCTGGGTTGGGTCAAAATACCTCTGGTGCACTGGGAAAAAATTCTCAACAATGACGACTATAACATTTGTTACAGGGAATGCAAATAAATTAAAGGAAGTAAATGCAATATTATCCGGTAGTGTGGGAGATTATAAAATAATTAACAAATCACTTGATTTAGAAGAAATCCAAGGAACTATTGAAGAAGTAACAATTCATAAAGCTATTACTGCCAGTAAAATTATTAATGGACCAGTATTAGTGGAAGATACATGTTTAGGATTTAATGCTATGAATGATTTACCTGGTCCATATATTAAATGGTTTGTGAATGCTATTGGATTAACTGGATTAATTGATATGTTGTATAAATTTGAAGATAAAGGTGCTAAAGCAATTTGTACTTTTGGATATTGTGAACCTGGTAAGCAACCAATTTTATTCCAAGGTATCACTGATGGGGAAATTGTAGATAGTAGAGGTCCAACTAATTTTGGATGGGATTCAATTTTTCAACCTTTGGGGTATAAGGAAACTTATGCAGAAATGGATAAAAGTGTTAAAAATTCAATTAGTCATAGATTTAAAGCTTTACAACTGTTAAAATTATATTTAGAGAAGGCTGCAAAAAATACTTAAACAGTTAAAGAATCAAAGGTAATCATTAATTTATTCATTTATATATCTATAGAGAATTTCTAAGATTTAAAGAAATTAGATAATTTATTTAAAAATCCTTTCTTTTTACCATCATCTTTCAGATTTTGATGATCTCTTTGTTCCTTTGATTTACTATTATGTAAATTTTCATCAATAATATTACCGTAACCACCTCTACCAACAAACGATTTAGTTGATCTAGCTGGATGTAATTCATTGTCACTATCGACATCTTGTAATTTTCTAGTTAATTTTGGATCATCATTTTTAATTATATTACCGTAGCCACCTCTACCAGTGGTAACATTTTCTGAACTTATATGAGGAGTATTTGAACCTTGTGGTACTAATTTGGGTGATGGTAATTCTTTTGATTTGGTCATGTTTCCAGCACCTCCTCTGCCGGTGGAAATATAGTTATCTTCAGTCATCCGAACGTTGTGGGAAATTCAAATGTTGTTTAAAAATTGGTTTTCTGTTGATGATTTTTGATGATTTGGTGAGTTTTCATGGAGATGCGCAGATGTGACCCACACCAAGAAATTTAGAGTTTTAAGAAATTAGGATTGGACGTTAACTTAGTCATATATGGGTCCAATGAATACTTAGTATTCCAAAGGTAAATAATGAACATGGTGTAAAAGATGCCACTAAGGGGCAAAAGATAATACTAAGGGTAAAAGATGCCACTAAGGGGTAAATGGCAAGGAACATTTACAAATTCTTATTAAATAATTCAACCACATTTTCTAATTCAATTTCTGATAAATCAATATTATCACAATTCAATAAGTACCTAATTGAAGGAGAAATATCATCAGATGAATTAATTGTATTTAAATCATCTAATTTATTTTCAAATTCTGACCAACTATTAATGAAAACATCTTCACCACTACTTTGAGAATCAGTATGAATATGAGTATTGGTGGTTGATATTGATGTTGTGGTGATGGATTGAGTTGCATTTGATTTTAACAGTTTATAAAATTTTAAAAATTTATGGAACTTTGATCTTTTAGGTTTAGTAGTGGAAGTTGATGTGATATTTGTTGTAGTTGCACCAGTGGTGATTTTAGATGGTGATAATGAATACTTAATTGATGTGTTTGAAATTGAAGTTTTCAACGATTTAATCGATGATGATAAACTAATTAATGAATTTGTTTTAACCAATTTTCTAAAATCAATTGAACTTTTCTTTATCAATTTCCCTGCATCAGTATCAGTATCGTGATCGGTATCAAAGTGATCAGTCTCAAAGCGATCCGTCTCAAAGCGATCAGTACCTGGATTGTGATTTTGATGATTCATGAATACACTATTTGATTTCCATTTGGGGGTGGTTTGGGGTGTAGGTAAGATATTGTATCTATTTGATGGGAAAGAATTAATTGAAGGAGTAATAGGTGAATTTGAAAAATTATGACCTTTTGAACCACCATTAATGTCAGTACCAGTACCAACAGTGTTTAAATTCAATTTTGGCTTTGTATTTGGTGTCTTTGGTGGTGAAACTTTCTTTGACATTGGAGTTGGGGTTGGATGTGATTGTGGTGGTGGTTGTTGGAGTGGTTGTGGTGGAGGAGGTGGGATTCTAAAGTTTTTAAATTTTTCATAATTTAAATTGTTATTTAATGGGTTTTCAATAATTTCTAAATTTGTTAAATTTTCAAATTTAATTTTTTTAGTACCAGTACCAGTACCACCCGAACTAGTACTACTAGAAGTATTGGTGTGGTGATGATTTAAATTAATTATTGATAATTGACGTTTTAAATTCTCCATTGAGTGGAAAATTATTTTTTTAGGGGAGAGTAAGATATGTCTCTTACAGCGATGTATCACACAGATAAGAAATGCTGCAAAAAAATGCTGCAAAAAAAATGAAAAGACTCACAATGCAAAATGTATATAGAATCTATACTAAATATATGACCAGTATTGAAATTAGACTTGTAGAACTGATGTTGCCCTGTGTTCTCATTTGCTAAAAACTTGAATCAAAACTATTATCACCTTCGTTACTTTCATTTAAATTATTAATTAAATTAATAATATTATTAATTAATAGATTAATTTTAAAATTTTGGAAAATAACTTTATTGTTATTTAGATTAACTAAATTAATTAATTTATAATATTCAACAATTAAATTAATTTGATTAAAGTTTTGTAAATTATTAAATTCACTAATTTTCATTTCATTTGATTCATTTAATAAGTTAATTAAAATTTTTAAATTTGTTAAAACTTTTGGTAAAATTTCTTTCTTGGAAATTGGATATGAAATGAAATTATTAATATCTTCAGAACTCTTACCCTTTCCAGATTTTCCAGATTTTCCAATCTTCCTACTCTTTTTATCTTTACTTGGTGAACCAGTTGGTGATTTAATTGGTGATTCATTAATGTTCATAAAATTGGCTAATCCAACACCAATACTAGCAATTGATTTTCTAATTGGGGAAGAATTATTATAATTCTCTTTACCAAAGCTTTCACCATCTGAAAATTCAGATAAATCATCCAAGTGATTATCATTGTCATTTTCATTATCATCATCAATCTCATCTTCTAAATTCTTATCATTATCATTATCTTCATTCTCATTTCCATTCAGACAATCAGTTAATTCTTCAAATTCAATTGAGGATGCTAATGTATGGGCTGATGTCCCTAAATCTTTAAAATCTTCAGGTAATGGTGAAGATCCCGGGAATTTAAATGATTTCATAATTGACCACAAATATAAAAATTGAGATTTTTCTAAATTTTTGATGGTGTACAAATGATATGAAAAATGTTACACAAAATTGAAAAAAATCTTGAGTGATGGATGTACTGAGTGTGATTGATTGTATGATTATATTAAAAAACACTTGGTAATCTCTCAATAACATAACTTCTTGCCCCTACTCCCATAATTGGTATACCTGGGATTTTTCTAATTCTTCTCTTTAAATCAGCATCATTAGTAGCAACTATATAACATTTATGTTGCATCACCCTGTTCACGATACAATCATCAGCGTAAGTTCCCTTATGACTACAAGTTAATCTTTTAATTCTTGGATCTTTCGCTAATTTTAACGCTATTCTATATTTGGAACCTAATTTTTCCAACTCAGCCATTACACAATCCGTCACTAATGGTATACATTTGGACATTGTGACATCCATTAACCCTTTGATTATATCGATTTTCTTCTGAATTGAAAAATTGAAAAAATTCGTATCGATTAAAATTTGGTATGGTGGTTTAATACTGCTGTTATATTGGAAGAATAATGATGATGAAACTTGTGGGATCGATTTAGTTAATTCGGGGTCGGACCTTGAATTGGAACCATTGGTATTGTTACTTGCCGATGAATTAGGGATTTTTTTAGAATTTATAATTCTTTTAGTTGTTGCAAATTTTCTAGTCTTTTTAGCTTTACCCATGATTGATTTAATATTTTTTTTGAGATGAGCAAAAATTCTATAGAAAATTATCAAAATAGCGTGTCACGTGATGGGGCGATTATCGTTACTACTATTATTATTATTACTATTATTATTATTATTATTATTATTATTATTATTATTATTATTATTATTATTATTATTATTATTATTATTATTATTATTATTATTATTATTATTATTATTATTATTATTATTATTATTATTATTATTATTATTATCACATTTAGTGTACATATATTGAGTTAGTTATATTAGTTATCAGTAACACTATGATATCATCATCTATAACATCGAATTAACAATTTTAGCCAGCCAATAATCATACTGCATTTATTTAATGAGTGGTGGAGTTGCATACAGAGTAAGAGAGTCAATAATTCTTTTGAATATATTAATAATACCTAACCCTTAATTCCCTTTAATTAATTGATAATCAAAGCCTTTACCTGATTTTTCACTAATTTTCCAACTTAATAATCTATTATCTAAAATTTCGAAAACTCTTAATTTTCTATCATAATTTTCTATTGTTGTCTTTCCTTGAAATCCACTTACTGAACTATAACATAACCATATTACGTCCCCTTCCCCTTCTCCTTCACCACCACCATTACCATTTTCACTACTACTACTACCACCATTACCATCACCGTCATTACCAGCATTGACATTGTCATTGGAATTTTGACGCTCTTTAGTTTCATGAAGTATACAACCATCATTTAAATGTTCATGAGATGCCAGAATAACATTATAACCTAAATGAATAAAATCATTTATAAATGAAGAATCAGTTGTTGTGATTAATGGATTTTTTTCAATATAATTACCTATAATTTTAAATTTACCTAGTGGACGAAAATTAGGTAAGGGGTAATGGATGAATGATAATTTGAATAAATTTGAATCCGTAGGATTTGTATCAGAAACTGAATTTTCTGTACCTGATTGTGATTTCTCTGGGTCAATAAGTGACAACTCCGAATTAAATCTATACAACTGATTTATCTGGGAATTTTTCAATTTATTTTCAAAAGTATCAAGAATAGAAATCACTCCAATAGATTTATTTTCATTATTCTTTAATAAAAAATTATAATTTGTCAAACCATGTAAATTCTGAACATCATCGAAAGAATTCAAACAATAAGGTAAATTAGATAAAAATTTCAAGAAAATTTTGTTTTGGTCGAGTGATAAGTAGTCTGAATCACCGAAATTGATAATGAATGGGATTTTGAGGTTGATGAAGATATTGAATGTATTTAATAACATTGAACTGAAATTATCGAAATTGAAATTTAGGAAATTGAAAATATCTCCATTGAGGACAATTAAGTTTGGTGATTCGTTAAGGATAGAATTGATTAAGAAATTTTCAGTCTTGTAGTCGATCTTACCATTCAAGTAATGTAAATCTGAAATTTGGAATATTTTGAAATTCTTCTGATTACTTTTTAAAACCTTGGAGTACTTCAATGAATTAAATTTCTTTAAGAAATTCAAGTAATTTATACAATCAAGGGGGGAGATTTTCAAAAAATGAATTGAGTTCTTAGTGAATAATGAATTTGGTGAGAAATGGGAATAATAAGGTCTAAGATCTTTAACATTATTAAAAATATCAATGTTTCTAATGAATTTTGTAGTCTTTATCTCCTCCCTGTTTTTCAAATTAATTTCATTGTATTTAATGTATACATCGTATCCAATGTATTTATAATAAATATCCTCTCTTTCTTCCCTTTTGCCTACTTCTTTTTCAAAAATTTTTGAATTTAAAATATCTACTATAGTTATTATTTTCTCGTCTTTACTCTGATCTTTATCTACTTGAATTTGAGTTTCAGTTTCAAAATCAATAGCTTGGTAAATGGGACATAAATAAAGATTGATTATTCCAAAGATTGAATATATTTTAAATGCATTGTGTGGAGATATTATAAATGGTAACCAACGAAACGATAAATTAACTAACACTAAATTTGAATTTAAAATTTCTAAATCATTATTGTTTATCACCATTGAATTTTGATAATTATTTAAAATAATGACAATAATTAAAAATATTAATATTAAAATAATTCTCTTCTTTAGAATCATCTTTAGAAGTGTCTATAATCTTCTCTCTTATTGTTGTGTTTAATTTTGATGGGTATAATTTTGATAATTTTTTTTTTTTAGAATCCGCCTCAATTGAGAACTATGAGAAGTACGAGTGAGAATTAGACTTTCTAATATTAGACTCATAATACTAGGCTTTTAATACTACAGTATTACAGTATGATACAAGACAAGGATACTATGATAGAATACTATGAAAGAATACAATGTTAGTATGCTATCCACATAGTATATACTATCATCATAATCTACAATTTATAAAATAATGTAATGTAATATTGATCTAATAATATCTCTAATATCCTAATAATATCTCAATGAATGAAGGTGAGAGAATAGTGTTATGGAGAGATTAAAAAGATTTATAAAATTTTAACTTTAAATGACTAGTCATTAATATAATTAATTTCATAATTGATTTCATAATTGATTTCATAATTGATTTCACAATTGATTTCTAATTTATTTCATAATTTATTTATCTTAATGATGATCTTAATCAATGTTGGAATAAGTTGGGGTATAGGTTATGATGTGAAATTTAAAAAAGATCATACCATTTTTTCTCAATATACCGTTTAAAATAATGAAATTTTAGTAATTACCAAATACAGTTTATCAATATGATTATCAATATGATTATCAGTATGGATATTGATATCACTAATCAGGGTCATTAATAGAAATTAATAGAAAAATAATACAGTTATAAACTTAAGAGAAGTTTAAACCATTGCCATTATGATTCTAGACCATCCTCTGTGCCAACCGACCTAAAGAAGTAATTCGTATAGACGAGATTACGACAAAAATTGTTTAGACAAAGAGATTCTAAAATAATAAAGTAAAATAAAATAATGAAGTAGTAAAATAGTAAAATAGTAAAAATTATTCTATAGTATATTAATATTCTTTTATTGTCTTCTTTTATTTAATAAAGTTTTATTTTTTATATATTTAAAGTAAATTTAAAGTAAGTGAATAATGATGAGATTGAGATATTATTAGAGATGGTGAGATATTATTACACGGTGAGATTTAAATCTTATAGGCTCACCTTCTTAATTTCTTTGCTAAACTCCAACTCCTATTTTTCTTCAACTAAGTAGGCTCAAAACTCTTTGTGTGTTAAACATAATAATTGACATTAAAATCACCTTAATTTAAAATGAATGACAAAATGAATGACAGGTAGTAAATTAGCTAAATTGAAAAAAAAAAAACATCTTATCTTTTATGGTAATTCACAAACAGTCAATATCTATTTACCAATAAGAATAAAGAGAAATTGAAAATTTAAGAGACTACAAGAAAGGGAAGGGAATAGTTTGAATTAAACACGACGAGGTTGGAGGTCCTGTGAATCATAACCAGTCATAGTTAACATGTAAAAACTAACACATACAACAGAAGGATAATGTCTCGTGAAATGATGAATGAAATGGCGCGACATGTCGTATAAGGTATGAAATATCGTATTAAATGTCGCGTATATGTCTCAGATGAGGTTTCAGATGATGTCTCAGGTCAAATGTCTCAGTTTAAAATTGTTTTTCGTCTGTTTCCTTCTGTCGATTATGAAGAACTTATACCCAGTCAATAGCATTAGAGATTATTATGAGAAGGGAAGGAAAGTAACAGACTCTACAGTGGGAGCTACGATGATAGGTCGGGTTCACTGAGAACGTAGATAACTTGAACCAATTCTAAATTGTAAATTGTAACATCCATTGACTAAATCTTTATTCCGCCTTTAGTAATTTACACGTTTGAAAAGTGGAACATTGGGCGAAAAATGTTGGTTAAAAACCCCTATTTCCATTTATCCTAATTCAATCAATTTCCATATCTCTTAAAGTCTATCCTCCTAAAGTCTAGTATCCTCAGAGTCTAGTAAAGTAGTTATTAGTTTCGTGTTAGATGATAGAATATATAGAAGATATAGATGTTTGGTGATAAATGATATAGATAAATGATATAGATATATGATATAGATAAATGATATAGATACATGATATAGATACATGATATAGGAGATGACTAAGTCTGGGAATGCGTGAGAGTCTTACAGTGGATTGAGTAAATGGTTATCTTGTCATTGTCATTGTCATTCTCATTAGGGTTCAGATGAGATGTGGGACATTGAGTAATAATGAGTATATAGTAAATTTCAAATTTTCATCTCTTGTTCAGTCTCGTAATTTCCCACACTTTCTTAGTCATACAAACAATAATCATCTGATGATTGTCGTATATCTCTAACCCTTGACAAGCTGAGACAAAAGTCTCTGGATGGTTTGTTTTCTGTTTGGGATTCCCTCTTTGTTTTATTTTCTTTTTCAACCCAAGTTTGTAATTATTTTTTTAATTCTTAAAAGGTTAATTTGCAAAAAAATTGAAAAATTGAAATTAATTTTTACGAAATTTGAAATTTAAATAAAGTAAAATTTAAATAGTAAATAATAAAATAATAGTAAAATTCTGTTATATTTCTGTAGCAGGAAATATAAAAAAGATTTACAAGTTTAGAGGAGATAAAAAAAATTTATATAAACTTATTACAATTCCCAAGTTATCTCATTACAGTTTCCAACCAATCTCAAATTTTCAGATATCATAATAGTTTAGTTTCAATTCAACATAATACTTTCCACTTTATATTTTTATTCAATTCCATTCAATATATTTCCAATATCAATATAACAAGTAGTTAATGAATTCAGAAATAATGATTCCATTTTTACCAATTAATCAAGAATATCCAATTTATTATCAACAACCAATTTTACAACAACTGTATAATTTAAATAATTTAAATGCAATGATGACCACTGCTGCTACAGCTGCTTCAAATGTTGCTTTAAATTCCCAAAATAATAATAATTTAAATAATAACTTAAATAATAACTTAAGCAATAACTTAAATAACAACTTAAATAATGGTTTAAATACTGGTTTAAGTAATGGTTTAAATAATATGAATAATGGTTTAACTAATATGAATAATGGTTTAAATAATTATTATAATAATCATTTACCAAACAATTATCATTTAAATTATAGTAATTATGTTCAACAAAGTCAACAACACCAACACAGTCAACAACAACATAGTCAAAGTCATAGTCAAAGTCATAGTCAAAGTCAAAACCAGAGTCAGAGTAGTAATAATGGTGCTGGCTTTGTAAATAGTTTACCAACAATCTCATACAGTCCCAATGAATTTAATGAAAAATTGGGTAATCTTTTACCAATCCCACCATTAACTAAATGTACTAATAGACCAAATATTTATAATCAAATTAATTCTAAAAGACTGAAAAGGAAATCAAAATTCACCAAAGAACAAGATGATTTAATAGTAAAATTAAAGCAAGAAGGTAAAAATTGGGTTGAAATTTCTGAAATTACAAAAGTTGGTAGTTATTTAGCTGCTAGAAATAGATTTCAAGTTATAATTGGTCAACAAGGGAATAATAATTCTTCAAGTTGGAATAATAATTATAATAATTTATTAAAACAATTATTAGATAAATATGAATTAGATAAATGGAATTTCATAACTAATGAATTGAATAAAATTACCGGGAAAAATTTCAAAGTCAATGAGATTCAAAATTTAGTGAAGTATTTATTTAATTTGAATCCATTTAATTTTAATGTGAATGATGATTTGATAAATGAATTAATCAAAGAGAAGAAAATTACTGAAAAAGCATTTGAAACAATAAAGGGTAATGATATTGATGATTTTTTAAGTTATGAGTTTAAATAGTGAGCGAAGTAAGTTATTACGTCCACGGATGTGGGCCGTGTGAACCAAATGATTATGTGGTGATGTTTTGTGTTCACAAAATGGATTCAGTTCATTTATCTAGATTGGTTTATATTTTTTTTATGGTTTATTGTTTATAGTTTTAGGTGTATGGGTAATGTATAATATTAATAGTGCATTTAAATCTCGTGAACGATGTGGACGACGTGAGTAGGTCAACAAAGTGGACTGTGTGATTATATCTACAAACCGTTCACAGAGTTAACCAATTGATTATGTTCTCCAAGATCACACACTGACTTCTTTATCTAAACTAGTTTATAGTGTCTTTAGTAGTTTTGCTGGATTAGTTTCTGGAGGATTAGTTTTGGAAGATAATGTAAAACTTTAATGGTGGATTTAGATCAATAAATTCTAACGTCTACGCAGTGAACCAACTAATTATGGTTACTAAAATCACAAACCATATTGTCTAGCTCGATATAAAGTATCTTTAATATTTTTGAAGAGTAAACTAAAAATATTGGATCTAAATCTCTAGATTCTAGAATAAAAAGTTTAATTTTTTTTAGAATACGTCGATTGACAGTTCACTAATATTTCACTTCTAAAATCCCCCATCACACTCACCTTGTGAAATCTAGTATTGTGACAAGAGGGTAATGAACGTAAATTGTGAAAAAAAAAGAAAGGTGGCATCAATTGAGTTTTAATGTTAATAGTGACATAAAAAGAACCAATTTTAAGTTAAACGAGTTTAAACTTAATTGAAAGTTGATAAAGTACTTGAAATTGAAGATATCACATGGTATAGGAAATAGGAAATAAATAAAGTTTAGCTAGATTGAAATAATAATAATTATAATTTCTTTATTTCTTTATTTGGATATTTTAATCACTGCTTAAAATTATCGATGATTCTATTCTTCTATTCTTCTATTCTTTTAACAGATTAATGTTACTTAGTTTAATGTTTCCTAAATCATTATAATGCCAATATTATAGGTGATTGTTAAGTTAATCTTGTAAGGGTTCAAAAGTGCGGCACTTTTAAAAAATAATTACGACATAATAAATAACTCTTGTCTCAATTCGTATTAATTATTGAGAAACTCAGCAGGTGCGACAGAAGGGTGTGTAACGTGAACAGAGATGAGTATAAATAAGGCAAAATAAGGGAATATAAGAGAATATAATAGAATATAAGAGAATATAAGAGAGTATAATAGAAGATAATAGAGTATAATAGGGTATAATAGAATATAAAAGAATAAAATAATGGGAATGGGAATACAGGGATGGGGGTGTACCGAAGATACTAACCAATTATAAGGAATAATTTACCACTTTCTTAAGATTTTACAGGTTAAATGATAATAATTAGCTGGAAATAACCCTTTTTCACCACATAAAATTAAGGCGATTTAAGATTTTTGTTTTTTTTTGTTTTGGTGTGAAACTGACTTTTTAGGACTTTGAGAGACCAGAGACTTTAAGAGACTTTTTTTTGGTGTTGGGTTATAATCTAATGGCAATATCCGTTGTTAATAAACACTCTTGATCATTTGAAAATTGATGAATTTTGGTGAAGATTAATGAATTTTGATGAATTTTGGTGAAGATTGATGAATTTTGATGAATTTTGGAGTTTTAGCGATTTCGGTGATGTTAAGACTAGAGGAATAAGAAAGGACTGTAATGAGAATGAAGGGTTATTGTTAGTATTTTTCATTGTTATTTCTCTGTCTTTGTCCTAGTGTCTTCGTGTTTGTATGTTTTTCTTTGTCTTTGTTTATACTCTGGTTTGTTTACTGTTTGTTTACTGTTTGTCAAGGCTTTTTGTTAAGGCTTCATTGGTGGGCCAATTGAGAGTTAATCATTTGAGAGTTAATCATTTGAGACGTAATTAATTGGTCTTTTTAATTGGATCTTTTCAGTTATTTTACTAATTTCTTGTTTTTTACTAATTGTAATTGCCTTATCTATATGATACGAAATTTAGTTATGTATAATCTTAATTAGGCGAATAATTTATAGTTATAAAATAATTTATAGTTATAAAATAATTTATAATTATAAAATAATTTGTTATTTGATAAAAATATTATCTAATAATTAATTGTAGACACTAAAAGTAAAAACTCTTAAATTAAGTCGTTTAAACCATAAGATTTAGTAGATTTAGAAAAGGGTTTTGAAAATTTAATGGCAATGGAAATCGAAATTATTAAGAAATTGTAAGGAAATTAAAGTGTGAATTTAAATGGAGTTAAGTTGTTTTTAGTTTTAGTTATTATACATATTTTAATTATAATTGGTTATTTTGTACCGTTGAGAGTGACTTGTGAATCTTATTTATTATTGAGATTGAGATTGAGATTGAATTTGAGATTTTAGGTAATGATACATTATGTATGATGTGGTGGTCAATAATATATTTTTTACTTAGTCACAATGTCATTTAATATTCACTTTTGATATGCACACCTTTGAATTCGAATTTGAACTTGAATATGAATTTGAACGATTAGAATACTTAGGATTAGAGTGTTAAATCATTCGAATTTGTTGTGACTGGTGTTTCCAGGGTTAGAAAATTCGTATTAGTTCAATAGAATTCCGATTTTGTTTTTAAGAAGCAAATTTGTATCTACAAACAATTACGAGATTTTTATAATCTTAAACTTTATTATCTAAAAACTATAATCAACAATCCTAATCTTAATGGCGACGTAGGTTCTCATGAGTTTGTATTGACATACACCCCCTAGGAACTAAACATTTAACAATAAACAACGATACTAGAAAACCATAGGTAGTATATTAGTTTCGTATAAGATTATAATATGGTTGTAGATTCAACCCCTATTAATGTATAAATTCTCCACGATTTGCTGAATGATAAAAAGGGTATAGAAACTGGAAAATTAAATAATAATGCACTGTAAATAATAATTAAAATAATAATTTAAAGAATAACTTAGAAAGTCAATAATGGAATAGAAGTAAATAAGGAACACTGCGGAGGGGCAGTACAGTTTATTTTTTACTAGGTAGTTTCCCACAGTTATTTATTAAACAGTTTTTGCATTGAAATATTTTTTAATGAGTTATATTGAACGGTTTTGTTTAGAGAGTTTACCTGTTTATCTTTTATTCTATTTATTTCATTTGTTTGGTTTATCCAGTTTATCATTCTGTTGTAATGTGAAATAGAGTGTAATTATAATTAGCGAATAATTTAGAGTAAAGACTGGGTAATTATTGGCCTAATTATGGGCTTGAATAATTTCGTATTTTAGTATTATTACTTTAATATTAGTTTATTTTGAGATGAGATAGTTACATAGTTACATGTTTTTTCATCATTCATAACTTTCATATTTTTGATTGTGAATGGAAGTCCAGTAGTTCTATGTTATTAATGAATTTCAGGGTTACCTAATCGATATTTGTTACTTTTAATTGTTATTCTTGGTAGTTAAAATCTGTAAAATCTTGTAGTATAATTGGTTAACTTAGTACTTGGCAATGCGAATCGTAAAAGGTAACTTTTGAGAAAATTATCTATTTAATCTAATGAAGAATTTTTTAGCCTCATTATGACTGAAATTGACAATCAATTGTATGCAATTGATAATAAAAATATCAATAGTGATGGTGATGGTGATGATGGTGGTGGTAGTATGAAGAAGGGCGCTGACGGTGGAGAATCTCAAATAATTTATCAAAAAAGATTATTTTCATTTTTATTCCCTAAATCAAATCTAACTAATGATAATTACTTAGAAGATGGAAATCTCTTTAGTAAATTATTTTTCCATTGGGTTATTCCAATTTTAAAAATTGGGTATATGAGAACAATCACACAAGATGATCTATTTAAATTACCTGCTGATCTTAAAATTGAATCAATGTTTGAAAATTTTGAAATTTACCACCACACTGAAAACACCAAATATTTGGGATTCACTGAGGGTTCATTGGGGAAATTGATTTACGATTTAATGGTTCCATTTAAGCACCAGTATTTATTTGCTATTGTTTCTATTATTTTATGTGATGCTGGTAATTCATGTATCCCGTTAGCCACCAGGAAATTAATTGAATATGTGGGATATAAGGCAGTGGGTATAGAATTAGGTATTGGTAAAGGGATAGGATATTGTTTAAGTTGTAGTTTATCTGTTACAATCTGTTATTTCTTCGGTACACAATATTTATATTACGCCATTAAAACTGGTACGCAAGTAAAATCAATATTGATTAAATTGATATTAACTAAAGCGTTTGAATTGAATGGTAGTAATGGTGGAGGTAATGATAAAAATTTCCCCAATTCAAAATTAAATACTTTCATATCCACTGATTTATCAAAGATAGATTTATCATTACATATGTTACCGTTTTTATTTTCCTTCCCGTTTTCATTTACTATTGCGATTGTAATATTAGCGATTAATATTGGTTGGACCATGACTATCGGACTCATAGTAATAATTTTATTCTGTATAATCACGGCAGTTTTCACCACATTGATGATTAAATTACGTATCAAATCACTAGTATTCACTGATGAACGAGTCAATTACATGAAGGAGATAATCCATAATCTTAAGATCATCAAATTATATAATTGGGAATCACCATATTATTTGAAAATCCTCTCCATTAGGTCCAAGGAAACGAGAGAGTTGTACAAGTTACAATTTTTTAGGAACAATTTAATAGCGTTGGCGATATCGTTGTCTAGTTTTGCATCATTATTTAGTTTTGTAACACTTTATAGTGTCGGTGAGATCAATGATCCGGCGAAGGTGTTCCTGTCGGTGTCATTGTTTGGGTTATTAGGGTTTTTCATTTTGAATGTTCCGATGGCGGTTAGTTGTGTTGCTGATGGAGTAATCCTGTTGAAGAGAGTTAATAGTTTTTTGTCCCAACATCCAGATCTGAATCAAGATCTGGAATATCGAGATGAACAACTGAATCAATATACTAAAGATGAAGACATGAAGGAACTGAAAGACAAAGATGTAACAGAGTTGAAAGATGATCTCAGTCTGATTACCAGTTGGGAAAATACTTCAGATGAAGTTGCAATTTCAATTAAAAATGGGAATTTTGAATGGGATTCAAGTTTCAAACTTTCAAATATAAATTTATCAATTAAAAAAGGGGAATTTATAATTATCACCGGCAAAATAGGATCCGGTAAATCATCATTACTCGAGTCAATTAATGGATTGATGCGATGTTCATCTGGTAATGTTGCCATCAACGGATCAAAAATTTTAATTTCCAAACCTTGGATTCAAAATGAAACAATTCGTGAAAATATTCTTTTCGGTGAAAGCTTTGATTCTTTGAAGTACAAAGATACCATTAAGTCATGTTGCCTTGAAGAGGATTTGGAGTACTTGCCTGCAAGGGATTTGACTGAAGTTGGGGAGAGAGGTATAACATTATCAGGAGGACAGAAGGCGAGAATAAATTTAAGTAGATCAATTTACAAAGACCCGGATATTTATTTATTCGATGATATAATTAGTGCTGTTGATTCTAAAATTGGTCAAAAGATTTTCCAAGATTGTATATTAGGGAAGTTGAATGGGAAAACTAGAGTTTTGTCAACTCATCAATTATCATTCATTAATTATGCTGATCGAGTTATTTTCATCAATGATGGTGAAATTGAAATTGGCACGGTGGATGAGTTGAAAAGAATTGATGAGTTTAATGATTTATTGAAATATAGTAAGGTGGGAGAGAAACATCAAGGAGAAGTGGATGTGGATGAAAAGGAAGAAGGAGAAAAGGCGGGCAGTGATGAGGAAGAAGTACAGAAGGTTAATTTTGACAGAGACTATGATAAATCAGGTAAACTTATTCAAGATGAACATCGAGCTATTAATTCAATTAAATGGTCAATTTATAAAAAATATTTTGAACTTGGTTCGTACCCATTCCCAGTACCTATATTCATAATATTAATTTTTTTAATGATTAGTCTTTCCACATTCACACAGTTTTTCACTAATGTTTGGTTATCATTTTGGGTATCTCATAAATTTGATACTCTGAATGGAGTTTATATTGCCATTTATGTAATAATCACTATTTTATCACTTGTGTTTTTAATGTTGCAGTTTTTATGTTATATTCATTTAACTAATTTAGCCTCCAAGAACCTAAATTTAAGAGCAATTAATCAATTATTGAAAAGTAAGATGTCATATTTGGATATAACCCCAATTGGTAGAATAATTAATAGATTTACTAAAGATACTGATTCACTAGATAATGAGATTGTCGAACAAGTTAGATTATTTTCATTTTCATTATGTAACATTATTGGGACAATTATCTTATGTATCATATATATCCCATGGTTTGCTATTGCTATCCCTGTTTTGGCATTTATTTTCTTATTTGTTGGTAGTTACTATCAAGCTTCCAGTAGGGAAATTAAACGCTTAGAAGCAATCGAGAGATCGTTCATTTATAATAATTTTAATGAATCATTAACAGGGATTGAAATAATCAAAAATTTTAATCAGCAGGGGAGATTTTTAATGAAAAATGATAAATTTATTAATTCAATGAATCAGTCAAATTATTTAATTAATTCGATTCAAAGATGGTTAGGTACCCAATTAAATTTTATTTCATTTTTAATTATTTTAATTATTTCTTTTTTATGTGTATTTAGAATATTTGAATTATCTGCTTCTGCTGTGGGGTTATTGATTTCTTATACGTTTGGTTTACCGAATTTATTAGTTTTGATTGTTCAGAGTTATACAAATTTAGAAAATGAAATGAATTCGGTGGAAAGAATGTGTGAGTTTGCATTTAAGATTCCTCAGGAGGAAGAAATTTCGTTGATTGATAAAAAACCACCAATTTTAGATAAAAACTGGCCCCTGAATGGTTGCATTGAATTTAAAGATGTTTGTATGAGGTATCGCCCTGAATTACCATTAACTTTGAAAAACTTAAATTTTAAAATTACGGGTGGAGAAAAAATTGGTATTGTTGGTCGTACAGGAGCTGGTAAATCATCATTGACATCAGTAATTTATAGACTTAATGAATTATGTGAAGGTAAGATATTAATTGATGATAAAAATATTTCCACCATGTCATTATTCGAGTTAAGATCAAAATTATCAATTATACCACAAGAGAGTGTACTTTTCAAAGGAACCATTAGGAAGAATTTAGATCCGTTTGAAGAATTCGATGATGATTTAGTTTGGTCAGCTTTAATCAGGGCCGGGCTAATAACTGAAGGTGATAAAGGCGATACTGGCCATAAATTCCATTTAGCTTCTGTGGTTGATGATGATGGTTCAAATTTTTCACTTGGTGAAAAACAATTGATTTCATTTTGTAGGATTTTAATTAAAAATAATAAAATCTTGATTTTAGATGAAGCAACATCATCAATTGATTTCAAGACTGATAATTTTATTCAAAATATCTTAGTTAATGAGTTCAGTGAGAGAAAAATTACTGTTTTATGTATTGCTCATCGATTAATGACCATTTTGAAATATGATAGGATATTAGTTTTAGATGGTGGTAAAATTGTGGAGTTTGATGCACCGGTTAATTTATTTAATGATGTGAATTCTTATTTTAGAATGTTGTGTGATAAATCAAAGATCACCATTGATGATTTCTAAACAAACTGAATTAGAAAATTTATAGTTATAAAAATTTAGACTTATAGATATTATTCTTCTTATACATTTATTATCCTCCCGTCCTCCTGTCCTCCTTATTTCAGTAATGATGATTTCTGTTTAACTATTGTGTTATCTTGTTGTTTGGAAATTCCAATAGATTTATTAACTACTGGTTTATGAACATTATCATCAACGAATATCACAAATATTTACAGCTGAATGTCATTTTTAATTGAGATCCAGAATTGATGATTTCTTTCAAGAATCGTATCGTAGAAAAGATTAGAATATAATAGTGTAAATGGCATTGCCTACGTTCGTGATGGCAGCGAACAACTATGGGGAGAGTATGATGGTGAGAGTGAAAGAGCCGGTAATGATGAACCAGCTGATAGTGCACTTGATAAATATTTTGGAAATAAAGCCAAGGCAAAAGTATTGTATAGATTTAGGGGATGGTCTGCATAAATATATGAGAGGTGAGTTTTATTCGGGCCTGGTAGGAGGAATTGATGGAGAGTGTTATGATGCAATTAGTTAGTCTTATTTAATGAATATAAATGTTTGGTGATAGGTTTTATGGACTTGGGCCCGATCGTAAGATAAATCCGATTCTGCCCTTTAGTTATAAGGAGGTCGCATCATAAATTATTCATCATGACCGATTATCATAAATTACCAACTGAGTTGGATTCAGAGAAAGATGGTATCCGCCCAGTTAGTGATAGAGTAATATATACTGTCGCTGCGATTATTTGTGTCGTCTTCATCTCGCTAGGGGTAGGACTCCTGTTATGCGATTAAGTTTATATGATTATCTTCTGTTTATGTTAAATATAAAATTTGTTTAAATTAACAATCTATTTGAAGCTCTAGAGCCCCAATTTACTCTTTACCAAATAGTTCTCGAAGTTTAGATAAGAATTTTATGTGATAAGGCAAGGTTCACTATTGAGTTAATTAGAGTAACTAAATTAGAAACTTTAGTTGGAATGTGTGTAAGGGGTGTGCTGGTGTGGTAGAATTCTTAATGTACATTTGTTGTCCTCCCTATTCTATTTCAGTAATGATTTCTTTTTATAATCAGCGAATGATAATTTCTTTTTAACTACCGGTGGTTTATGTTGTTCTTTTGTAATCTCAATAGATTTATTAATTATTGGTTTATCAATAGCATTATCAACACTAGTATTTTGTATATCAGGTTGTAAAGATTTTTCAAAATTATTTAAATTTTCAAAATCCTTAGTCTCTTTAGATAATTTTAATTTTATTTCTGATATTGATTTTTTCAATTCTGGTTTAATTTTAATTTCTTGTTCTATTGTTTTTTGAATTTTTTCAGTTAATTCTTTTGTTATTGGAATTAAATTGAATTCATCCTTTATTTCTACATTTTCATTTTCAGTTTCAGTAATAGTGGTGGTGCTAATACTACTAATAGAAGTTGAATTGCGTTCAATTGATTTAACTCTGTCCATAATTATTTTATTCCTGATTGGAATTGGTTTCATGAAAACTTTCTCTTCTTGTTTAACTTCAATTTCGGGTTCAATTTTCTTAAATAATTTACCAGATAACAAATCATCTCTTGAATTTAAATAATTTGTCCAAGAAATAAATTCTTTTGGTTCCCTGGGGATAATTTCTTTAGGTTTATATAAATTAATATTTGAAATGCCTGAAATTTTTCTAGTTGATCTTAAAATATAATTAATTGCCTTTTTCACTTTTAAAATATTACAATTTTTAATATTGGTTGATATTGTTGATGTCGTGCTACATCCACATTCAGTAAAATATAATAATGAATCAACCGTATTAATTACTAAAGACTTTTCCTTTTCGGTTAATTGATCAAATTTAAAATTTTCATCATTAAATTTTAAAATTGGATGGATTTTGTCCCATTCCCATAATAATCTTAATTCTTCCTCCCTTTTATCTTCAGTTAATATAATTTCTTTATTAGTTACTATTAAAAATTTAAAACTTGATATTTCTGGTATATAATATTTTTTAACTTCAACGTTAGTGGATGCTGAACATGATTTTCTAATGAATCTACTTTCATTTCCAACAAATCTTGAATCTAAAACAATATCTAAAGGTTCCATTTCCTTTGAATCCCCATTGATCAAATCCAATTGAGTTTTTAAAACTTTTGGTTTGGTTGTCCCCCAGATATTATATTGATTTAATCGGTAATCTCTATATTCACTGAATAAATCAATTACTCCAAAATATTCAATTATTGGTGTACCTTTAGGAATTTTAATTTCTTCAAATTTTTCATCTTCTTTATTATTTTTGTTATTATTGGAATTATTGGCTGTAGTAGGAGTAGGAGTGGCGGTACTATTGTTATTGTTATTATTGTTGCTGTTATTGATACTCCCACCATTGGCTTGAATAAATAATGATAATTTTGAAATACCGTTAAATTTTTGTTTTTGATTATCTGAATAAAGTTTAACTTGAATTGAAATTGGTGGAGCTTTAGATTCATTCTTAGTCATTTTATTGAAATTTGGTAAAATTAATGGAATTTTAATTAATTTTTTAAATTCTTTTAATGATATAATTTCAATATTAATTTTTTCTTTTAATTCTTTATCCAGTTCATTAACTCCCAATTTTTTATAATTTTCATAAAATTCTTCGCCAATTTTTTTGAAATTAATTTGTGTACTGTGATTCTTATAATCATTGGTCCTTAATTTGTAATAAGTACTTTGATAATTTTCCGCTGATACTCCATCTTCTAATAATTCATTATCTTTATTTGGTTTGAAAGTGGGGATTTCCATTGGTGGTAATGGTTTATCAAAATCATCTCGTAATTGTCTTCTTCTTCTATCAGTATCACTATTACTGTCTCCATTACTACTACCATTATTATTACCACTGTTATTATTACTATTGTGATGCCCATTCCCATTACTTGAATCAATTCTTCTTTTCTTTCTATCCTCTTTATTATTATTACCGTTAGTATTAACTTTACGCTTCTTTTTTTCATTCATTTCTTCTTCAATTTCTAATCTTAATAAGATATTATTTCTACAAATATCTGCATCAAACACCCCCCATTTAGATTTATCACAAAAATAACATTTATATTCGTCAGGTACATCATCATCAGTATTAAATCCCATACATTTACAATGTTGCCAACGGAAACAAATATCACATTGAACAGTTAATCCATCATCATCTTCAATTCCACAAATACATCCAATAATCCCAGCATCAGGATCAACTTTATAATTATTTAATGGTGGTGCTTCAAAGGTTGAATCTATAGTGTTACGTTTAACTGATTTTGGTGATTTTGAAAGTTCTTCCTTTTTACGTTTCTTCTTGGTTTCCTTTTTATCTTCCTTTTTGTCCTCTTTTTTATCTTCTTTCTTTTCTTCTTTAACCTCAAGTTTTTCAACTAATTCTGATTCTTTTAGCTCTGTAGTCTCTTTAGTTCCCTTGTCATTTTCATTAACATGTTTACTAACTATTTCATTTGTTATTTCATTATTCTCATTATCATCTTCACTTTCAGTTTTGACCAATTTTGCTTCATCTTTCTTTAATAATGGTAATGGATTATCGGCAGCTTGGGCTAATGCAGCAGCGGCAAACTTAGCATTATTATCATTTCTTTTGCCAGTTTGATTATCAATACCTCTTTCAAATGAATCTGGTGATATTGGTTGTTTTGGACTATTAGTTGAAATTCCCGAAATACCTGACCCAGTGGAACTAGTTCTTCTATGAGTTATATGTTGGTGATTATTATGATGACTTGGTAAATTTGGTTTTGGGTATGGATTATTTTCTGATATTGATGACCTAGCTGATCTTGAACTTGGTACTGGTGCTGGGGCAATCGATGGTTGAGAATATGGCGGGAACTGTTGTTGTGGTTGATGTTGTGGTTGATGTTGTGGGAGTTGTTGTTGTGTGCCGGTTGGTATATTTGATTGAATATACGGCTGATAATTCATTGGTATACCATTTGATATTGGTTGGTGAAGATTTGGAGTTGGTAAACTTGATGGTGAAGTTTGCACTGGTGGCAGTATTGGTGGAGACCCTTGAAACATTTGTCTTTGATAATTCATTGGTATTGGGAGATGAGGTCTTGGGAGTTGTTGTAAAGGTATTAAATTTGGTGGACTTTGCAGTGACAGTTGAGAAGAAATTGGTAATGACGATTGATTTAATGATGCTGTTATATGAACTGGGGATTGTAAACTTGTAGCTGGTGCCGTTTGAGGACTGGTTACATTTGAATTTGAATTTGACAGTATATTAGTATTGGGATTAGCATTTACGTTTGCACTTGCATTTGCATTAGATGACTGCAAATTGGTTGATTTTATTTCTAATTCAGGAGTTGGTGATTTCTTTTCTTGTTCTTGCTTAGCAGCAACGTTAGCAAACATCAACAACGCAGAAGCATCCTGTAATAATTGATCATTATCTTTCTTTTCACTCATACTTTTGTGAACTTTTGACGATTGTAATGATTAAAAATTGTTTTTCTTTTGCCCTTTTCCAAAATTTTAGTGCGAACGATCGTTTAAAAGTGACAGGGTTTCGTAATAATAGAATTTATTGTATTAACCACAACTTGAAATTTTATATATTATTTGGCCCATTTTAAGTTTCTTCTGAACCTAAGGAATGGTGTGATTTTTATTAGTTGTGTTGGGTTGATTTGTTGACTACTAGAGAGTTTTCGATCTAAGTTTAGCGTTGGGAAACATATTGAGTATTGGGTAAGCGAGCTTTGGAAAGCCAGCATGAAAAGAGATTTTGTTACAGTGGTTGAAAGAGTTGATAGTTGGTTCAATAGAGTGTATGATTAGTCTAGGATTTCATATATGAATCTGGGCTTAAAGTTGTTCTGGATATAATCTGTAAACAACAACTTTTGTTTGACCCTATTTTTTGTGACCTAGTATAAACCAATTTCATACATGAGCTTTAGATTGGATAAATTAGTGAATGATAACTTTACCGTTTATTCATTAATATTTACATTTTTTTTCTTTCTCCTAAGGAAATATTGATTAATAACTATCTACAATTTATGTATAATTCCCCATCAACTTAAATATAATCATTATTTTTTATGATATGATATGATACGATTTCTCTTACTATTTTCTTATTATGAATTATTATTCAACATGATTTACTATGATTTTTCACTATTATTTTCAGTTTTATTTTCTAATTTTTGTTCTTTTAATTGTTCTAAATACTCTAGTTCCTTTCTTAAAGTATCCATCGCATAATAAACTTTTGATTGTAAGTAAAATGAATTCCCCTTTTCTTTAGAATTAACATCAAATAAATAATTATATTTTGAATCGATTTTATCAATTGAAATATCTTTCTTTTCTAATCCTAAAATTTTACATGCTTCATCAACTGGTATACCACCAACTGATTGAGATTTATTAATGCTTGATGCAGCTTGGGTGGCACTAGCTTTAGCAGCTTGTCTGTAAGCTTCTGTGAAAGCACGACCAAACACAGTAGCACCAGTTAATATAACATTAGCAATTAATCTATGAGCCATAATTAACCTATTTGTAATGGAAAGTTCAAAAAAAAAATTTTTTTGAGTGAGCATTGAGAGTAATGATCAAATGTATGAGCAGAAGATTCTTAGGGGACAAATATGGGTAGTAAACCGTTACAACGCTGTAAGGTTACAACGCTGTAAGGTTACATAAATGTAGCTTTAGCAATACTAAGTTAGTCCTTGGTCATACAATTTGAAGAGTCTCTAGTTGTCTTACTCTAGTTGTATTAGGAAACTTCTAGTTGAGCTCACAAGAGATAGAACTTTGATAGAAAAGGATGTAGCACAATGATACTATCTACCAACATAGGCAAGTTATCAATATAACTTACAAGTTGGTAGAACTTAATAATTCATTAAGTGCCAATAAATAAATCTAAAAAACCGGAAACGAAGTGTTTATTGTAACCAATCTGTTAAAAAGGTCAAAAAACACTTAGCTGATCGTAATTATCTAAGTTACACTAGACTGATGTCGTGAAGTCGAGATAACCCTAAGGTCTTTATAAAGTAGTTATAGTATTAAATACTATAATGATTATATTATCTATAGTGATAGTATAACCGCTACTGATGATTAAAGAAGAAAATTTTCTGTTGAGATTTGTGATGGTTTAAATAGAGATGAGATCGCGGTGGTGCGGGTAACGCTCATCAGAATTTTGTTTTAGTTTTCAGAGCTACACGATTCTTTTGAAATATTCTTTGGACTTTAATATCGTCATATACCGTCATATACTGATTTGTATTGATAAGGGAAGAGAAAAGGGGGTTAGAAGGTTTTAGGTTATGGCACAGAGGCAGATCACAAACAACATTGATAGTTATAAGAAGTTTCTTAATGAAAATTCATTTTGGAATGCAAATCTTGAAATAAAATCATCACCAATTGGTGGAGTGGGAGTTTTTTGGAAAAATAATGAAATTGAATCAAAATCTGATTTAAATGGTGATGAAGAATCATTAATTGAAACAATATTATTAAGAATTCCTAAATCAAATATTTTATCTTCTAAAAATTCATCAATTTATAATTTATTACTTGATTATAATGAAATTAAAAATAGTGAGATTGATTTAACTACAGGTATTCATAGTTTAATTATTTGTTTTATTTATGAATTAAATTTTAAAGAATTATCACCATGGTATGATTATTTAAAATCAATTGATCCCAATAATACTAATATTGAATTACCAATTTGTCTTTGGAAAGAAAATTATAAGAATTATTTTGACAATACTGAATGTCAAAGTTCTGGTATGTTAGAAACTAAAGAATTAGTTTCATTTTTTAAAGAATGTATAAAATTCCTGAAATTGAATTCAAAATTAATTAATATTCCTCCAATTTTAAATATTGATCTTGATCAATTAGGAGCTGGGAATCAAAATAAAACCAATAATCAAGAATATATTAAATATAACGATAATTTAGATTTGTTTGGTAAGTGTATTCAATCAGTTGTTTCGAGAGCTTTCCAAATTGATGATTATCATGGACCTTCATTAGTTCCCGGGGCTGATTTATTTAATCATTTATCGCCAATTTTAGTTGATGGCATAAGACAAAATAGAGAAAATGTTCATTTTGTATGTGATGGTGATAATTGTAAAATATGTGGAGAATTAGAATGTGATCATGATGATCCTGATGAAAGCATTTTAGAAGATACATTTATTGAAGATACTCAAGACTTCATTGATGAGGAAGATTTAGATATTGATGATATTCCAATTAGTGAGAATGAAGAGGAAATTAATGAAGATTCTGATTCTGATGATGGAGATGAAGAGGAAGAGGATGAAGAAGGCAGTGAAGAAGGTAGTGGAGAAGAAGAATTTGACGAAGATGATAGTGAAATGACTGATGTTGGAGAAATTACAATGGAATTTATCAAACAATTAGAAAATGAAATTGATAGTGAGGAAGAAGGTGAAGATGACGATTTAGAAGAGGAAGCAGGTGATGACGATGATGATGAAATCGATGAAATGGTAAGTAATCCAGATTTAAATAAAGAATTACAAGATAGTTCACAATGTGTTGATATAATACTTACGTCATTACCAGACAAAAAATATAATTATGAATTATTCAATACTTATGGTAATGAACTTTCTAATCCATATTTACTTCAAAGATACGGATTTATTAATGATTCAAATATTAATGACAGTGTATTAATTTCACGTCAATTTTTAAATTATTTGAGTAAATTAAAGGGTAAATTAGGTAGTGGTAAGACTAAGCAAATTGATGCAAAATTAAGCTGGTTAGCAATTAATTTTGATATTATTTGTGAATTAATTCATCAATTGAAAGGAAAAGAAGATAAATATGAGGAATTAGGGGAAGATGATGAAGATAACGTTGATGATGAAGAGGAAGAGGAAGAATATGAAGATAATGATTTTTATGAAAATTGGAAATTATCAATAAGAGTTTTATTCGATGGTTCAATTACATTGCATGGAATGGCGATAATGAGATTAATTAATTTACCTTTTAATATTTTCAAATTAAAGTTAATTAATTGCAAATCAAGTAAATTACCAAATAGGATTTTTAAGTACCTTTTGAATGAAACTGCAAAAGATAATGAAATTAAACAAATATTTAGGGAAATAATTGATAAGAAATTACAAGGGTATAAAACAATTAAATCTACAGACGATAAAAATAATGGTGATGATGATGATACTGAAAAGTTAAAATTAATCAAATCATTGGTGGATCAAGAAATAAGCATTTTAAAAAGGGTAAGTTTATAAATTAGAATTAAATATATAGACCAGATAATGTACTCTGCAAGTAAACGTCAACTAATGCTTTCTGGTACTTATATAAAAAGCCGCAGATAGAATAAAAAATAAAAAACAGATTAAAAACTATAAATTGGAGGAGGCATAATACAATAAAATTTTGGGTTTTAAAGTACCAACTGACAAAGTAGATGGATGCTCGTATGTAGTTTGTAAAAGTGTTTTGCTGCCTTTCAATGGATATTGTAGAAGTTGAAAAGAAAAGATAGGAAAGGAACAAAATGAGTCACAGCTGGATTTCACCTATTGGTGAAAACAAAATTGGTTTTGGCTCTGTAGTTGCTGGTTTGATTAAGTTAGTATCTCCGTATTACTCTAACAATTTTCACTTCATTATTGACATTGAATAATTTTTATGGCATATTGTAATCGTGTGGTAATCTATTTTCTCATATATTCTTTTTTCTCTCACTCATAAGGAAGCGGTTTCGCGGTTTTGATAATCATTTTTTAGAATCCTTTTGTAAAAAAGGCTTAATCCTAGTTGACTATACATCGCAAAGGTCTAAACCTAACCATAATGTCAGATGATGATAATATAAGTTTTGAATATGATTACGATGAAGATGAAGAAGAGGTACAATCAGATTTTTCATTTGATGAATATTCAGATTATGATGAAGAACCAACTAATGATAGATCACAAAATACCACCCCGGAAGATTCAAAAATAGTTTCATCAAATCATTCAGAAATTTTTAAAAAATGGAGTCTTGAAGATTTTATTGATGTTGCATTTCTTTCAAGTGCTAATAACTTAAAAAATCTGCAATTACCACAATGTGATTTTGATGATTTATTAATTATGTTACAATATTATAAATGGCAAGTAGATGATGTGATTAATAATTATTATGATAATTATGATAAATTAATTGAAAATTGTGGATTAGTTAAAAACAATAAAATGAATAAAATTTCCGAAGTTAATAATTATCTGTGTTTTATTTGTTGTGAAGAGTATGAAAAAGTTGAAACTTTCCAATTATCATGTAACCATGAATATTGTATAAATTGTTATGGGGAATATATAAGAACTCAAATTAATAGTGGGAATTTAATTCGTTGTATGGATTTAAATTGTAAATTAACAATTCCTCATAATTATGTTCAAGAAATTATAAGATTAACTACCCAACTTGAAATTTTAGATAATGGTGAATTTTTAACAATTAATGGTAAACCAATTTTAAGTAAAAATATATTACTTAAATCATCTGCTAGAGTTTTCATTGATTCAAGAAAATCAAGATTTAAATGGTGTCCTGCTCCTGATTGTGATAATTTAGTTGAATTGTTAGATTCATTTAGTTTATACTTAGATAGTGAAGATGATTATGAAATAGAGTATGAAGAAGAAGAAACTGTTAAAGATGAAGATTCTATGGTTGTTGATGATTCAGCTAATTTAGAGAAAAATGCAAAGGCACAATCAGAGACAAAGCCTGAATCAAAATCTAAGTCTAAATCCAGGTCTAAATCTTCTAGTGAAGATGAAAAAGTCAGAAAGAAATTACAAATTGAAAAACAACAAAAATCAATTGATATTAGTAATATTCCAATTGTTTCTTGTACAAATGATCATCAATTTTGTTATAATTGTCAATATGAAAATCATTTACCATGTCCATGTGATATAGTTAGAAGATGGATTAAAAAATGTAAAGATGATTCAGAAACTGCTAATTGGATTGAAGCTAATACTCATAATTGTCCAAAATGTTTAGCATCAATTGAAAAAAATGGTGGGTGTAATCATATGACATGTTCAACCTGTAGATATGAATTTTGTTGGATTTGCTTAAAAGAATGGTCATTACATGGATCACAATATTATAAATGTAATAATTTCGATCAAACTGAAAGAGACGCAGTTGAAACTAATCAAAAACAAAAAAGAAAATCATTACAAAGATATTTACATTTTTATAAAAGATTTGCAGTTCATGAATCATCAATGAAAGGTGATATGAAAACTTTAGGACGTATAAATCAAAGAATGGGAGCATATATGACAGAAGAATCAAAATTAAATAGAGCAAATTTATCATGGACTGATATTCAATTTTTAAAAGATGCATTTAAAGCATTAACAAATGGTCGTAAAACTTTAAAATGGAGTTATTGTTTTGGATTTTATTTAAAAGAATTAATATTTGCTGAAGTCTTTGAACAAACTCAAGAACATTTAAATAAAGTAGTTGAAGATTTATCAAAAATTGTAGAAGAAATTAACCATAAAAAGAATAACGATAGAAGCACTGAATTAATAATGAAAAATAAGAAAAATTTAATTTCATTAACAAATTCTGTTATAAAAGGTCAACATTCATTGATTGAATGTGCTGAAACTGGTTTAAAAGAGGGAATATTAGAATTTGAATTTCATGTCTAAATGGGTTAACAAAATAGAAAGAGAACTATTCAAAAAATAAAACAAAAATTAGAACAAAAAATAAAAAACAAAGTATAAAATAAAAAATAAAATTAAAAAACACAAAATTAAAATAAAATTAAAATCAACAAAAAAGAATATTCTCTATCTGCTTCATATTCATCATTTGTTCATGTTTGTGTTATTTTGGTATACTCCCATGACTGTATTTGAACTACGGGTGAGTTTTTTTATATTTTTGCATAATTTTGGGAAAGGTAATAAATAGAAAGATTCTATAGTGATATAATTTTTCTTATTGTAATTCCATTGGCGAGAATCTCTTATCAGGTCGCGAACGTTATCAGGACAATCAAACAAGATCTGATTGTCAATTGAAATTTTAGTTTTAAAAGAAGTTTGTTATTTGCACTGATTTGAGTCCCTTGCGTTATTAGGTTATTTTTAGTAGTATATTATTTATTGGTCGGTAGCTGAAAGTATTGTATTTTACATACATGAGATTGTGAGTAAGCCAAAAAAATAGAAGGTTTTAAAAGTATTCTATTTCGGTTTTTAGTTATCAGTTTGAGAAAGAGATACTGAACAGACAAAAACAAAAATATTTGCAATTATGAATAAAGAAGAGTTACGAAGGAGTAGAAGTAGGACGAGAGGTTCAAAAGATTATAGAATTAAAGATGAAATAGGTCCATCTAAAAATATTAAACAAGAAATTGTAGAAAGAGGTCATAGATCATTATCAAGAATAAGTTTAATGAAAAGAGATTCTGATCAATTATTACATACTGCTATTAATCATAATTTAAGACATTCATCCCCAGCACCGGAAATACAGAAAGTTTTAAATAAACAGAATTCAATAAGGTCATTGAATGAAAGTAATAAAAGAAATATTCCAATGAAAGAAGTTAGACCAATAATGAAAAGATGGAATTCAATTCAATATTTATCTTCAGAGAACCAAGAAACAACTAACAATTCCACTGATCCAAAAAGTATTTCACCATTAACTGTAATAAAGGATCAATATGATACTAAAAGACCAGTTAGTAATTATGTTGCACCACAAGCTGATAATTATTATAGAGATTTAGAGAATGAAGTACCTAATCAAACTTTAACTAATGAAGATGTTCATGATGAATTTAAAACAATGTCTACCAATACAACTCATACAACACCAATAGAGTCATTAACAAATAAGATATATAGTAAGATGAGTAAATTATTGGGTCATGAACCTGAAATTAAAAAGACATACAAGTATAAAACCGATAGTACGAAAACTTCATTACTGAAATATCAAAGTGAACTGGATGATGATGATGAAGATGATGATGAAAATGAAGTAGATAATTTGAATCCAGCAAACAGTGAGGCCAATTATAATGATCCTGAAAATGATAATAGTTTAGAAGCATGGGGGTCACCAACAGTTGAAGGAACTTCAGAAATTGATGATGTTAATATTGGATCTATAATGGAAGAAATTAATGATTTCCAAAATAATTTTGTTCAGAAATTTAATGCCACTACACCAC
Source organism: Yamadazyma blattariae (assembly GCA_030581595.1). Classification (NCBI taxonomy): domain Eukaryota; kingdom Fungi; phylum Ascomycota; class Pichiomycetes; order Serinales; family Debaryomycetaceae; genus Yamadazyma; species Yamadazyma blattariae. The sequence continues at coordinate 85,179 of JAKTTU010000002.1, read as the reverse complement.
AATCTCAATTTGAATCTGAACCATCAAGTAGAATTCAAAGGAAGATATTAGATTATAAAGATTTATATCAAGATGATACAGATTCAAGAAATTCAAGTTATTTTAATTTGAAAGTTCAAAATAAACCACAAATTTTCAATGATTATAATTTTAAAATTCAATATGAAAAGATTATTCAAGATTATAATTTAATAAGGTTAAGATTCCCCAATGCACCAAATTTTGAAAATTATACTATTGAAGGAGAGAAAATATCTAAAGAATTGATAATTCAAAATTCTAAAAATCTTTTAAAATCTAATGTTGGGGCATTAGGATATTTAAATAGAATGAAAGTATTAGAGAGTAAACGAGATGAAAATAATTTATCTACTTCAATACCATCTTCTGGTGAAATACCTTCACATGGTTCAAGTATAATGAATGTTGATGAATATCTAATGAATATTTGGAATGAAGAAATTGAATATTTATCTATACCTAATAGTAATGGACCTTCCACTGCTGCAACTTCAACCAATCAACTGCCATTAAATTTTGGTAAACCACCAATTAATGGATTTAATCCTTTGAATAATCCAATTAATCCAATTAATCCCCATCAACCACCAAATCCTTTAAATCCAATAAGTCAACAATCAAGAAACTTGTCTAATAAATCATCATTTGATGTTACTTATTCCAATAGTTTTGCTGATTTAGCAAGTAAAGTGAAGTTAAGGAACTAAAAAAAAAGATTAATGTACATAATATTAACACAAGCACAGCTGTGGTGTGTTACTCAAGTTATTTATTCATAGAATTGTATTCAATATATTGAATTCATTTCTCTTATAGAATTGGTTGTGATTATGCCGCACACCATCTGAATATTTTCGGTCTCTGCAAATTATTTCTGTCTCTGCAAAAATTCTATGACAAAAATGATCCCTCGCGAAAACCAAATGTTTCAAATAATATTTTCAAATCTCAACACTGCTGTTGCATATTTTATCAATTGCCAACTATGAATAAAAGATCGAATCTACCATATACAGCACAAGATCTACTTCCTCAAATTCCTCCTACACCAGGATCACTGAGAACTAGACCAGGATCAGTAACAGGATCATTCAATGGATCAATTGGATCTTCAACATTTGAAACACCTACGTTTTTTAATACTAGTCAATCAACTTTAAGGACATTTAAAAAAATGTTTAAAAGAGTATTTAAACCAAATACATTAGATTTCGAAACAGCTATGTGGGAAATTTTTAATCTTATAATAAATCCTAGAAAAATGTATCGTTCACAATATTATTATAAACAACATCAAAATGGTAAAAATAGTTATACAAGAGATGATCCTTCATTTCTTATATTATTAACATTATTTTTATCAATTTCTGCCATTGCTTGGGGGTTAGCTTATTCCCCAAAATTTTTTGATATTATAAAATTAATAATTTATATGGTTTTCATTGATTTTTATTTATCAGGTTTAATAGTTTCAACTTTTAGTTGGTTAGTAACTAATAGAATGTTTAATGATTCTTGGAGTATTAATAGATATAGTGTTAATTATATTGAATGGGGGTTTTGTTTTGATGTTCATTGTAATTCATTTTTAATTATTTGGTGTCTTTTATATGTTTTACAATTTATTTTACTACCTATAATAAGTGTTAAAACTTCATTTTTATCATTATTATTAGGTAATACTCTTTATTTTGTATCAATTGGTTATTATTTTGTTATGACATTTTATGGATTTAATTCATTACCAATAATAAGTAATCAAATTTCTTCAAAAGATTTTGCAAGTCCAGGTAATTCTTTACAAATTACACTTTTATTAGGAATTTTGCCAACTTTAGGATTATTTTGGATTTTAACATTAGTTTTCAGAATTAATGTCCCTTATCATATGATTGATACTTATTTTAATTGATAATACCCTGCACTTCCATTTTTTTTAGCATTAGTATATAAAGAAATATATATATATTAAAAAAGAGTTTTTTTTTTTTGGTTTGTAAATGGGGTATAAATATATTCTCTATACGATGCATAACTAATTAAAGTTTTTAATTTGTTCTAATTTTTCACTTGCTGCCTTAATCCTCATGTTTGTTCTATTACTTAATTCATAATCACCAACGTCACTAATCAAACTTGCTTTCTTTAACCAAGATTTACTATCTTCAACAACTAAAGAAGTTTTAAAATCTTTTTTAGAAGTTTTTAATAACCATACAAACATTGCCTTTTCATATAAAGCAGTTGGATATAAATAAGGACTATAATCAGATCTATTAAATTTAAATGGAGAATCTGAAATTGTAAATTTTGAAGTAACTTTAGTATCTAAAAGATTTAAACCTTCAGTTACTTTACCAATTGATCTAAGAGCAATTGATTGAAAGAAATATCTAATCATTGAATCATCTTGAGATTCAGGAATTTTAGCATAATTTAATTCTTTAGTATTTTCTGAATATTCACTATCAATTGAACCTGAATAACCTAAAATTTTTAATGAAACATTTAATTGTTCTTGATTCATTCTGTTATAACCGTTCCAAAAATAGATTAATTCATGAATTGGTGAAGTTGTAACTATATCAATAAATGGTAAATTTGGATATTTTAATTCACGCTCTTCAAATTGTTTCGATCTTCTTAAAACAAATTTATCAAACGGTAATTGTTTTTTACCACCACCAATACCACCTTTTCTATTTGTTGCATTACTTCCATAGCCAGGAATATAAGTTGGAGCTAATTTAATATATTTTTCAGCTAATTTAGAATATTTTTCTAAATCTTTAGTTTTTAAATCATCTGATTCATAATTAATTAAATTTAATTTGATCATTCTCCATTTAGCAACATAACAACCACCAGCCATAAGTAAATAAACACTTCTGCACCAAGAATTTAAATCAATTAATTTAATATAATCTTCAGCTGCTTCATCAAATTGATGATTAAAAGTATAAAATGTAGCTCTATCAAAAATTAAAAGTGCTTCAGATTGCTGCATTTGAATTTTTGTTGTTGGATCATCAGTAAAATCTTGCATCATTTTAGCTGCATCAACTGATTTACCATGAGATGCCATAACCCTACCTTCTTGTAAAACCCATAAAGCATTATGAGGGAAAATTTTACGTACTTTTGATAAAACTTGTGGAATATAAATATCAGGATTTAACAAAATTTTATCTAATTCAGAATCTGAAATTGTTGCTCTTGAACTAACATCAATAATTGATTCAACATTTTCACTTGAATGTTCAGGTAATTGGAAACCAGAATCAACAAATTGAACTGGACCATCATAAAAAATTAAAATACATAATAATGCTAAATCCCCATGAATATTTCTACAGGTAATTGCATTTTTCCATAATAATCTTAATCCAACATCTCTATCACCTTTAAATCCAACAATTGATAAAACCTTACCAATAGTAGGAGGAATTAATGAAAGTACAACTTGTAAAATACCAAAACAAAGTTGAACACCACTATGAATAAATTCATCGACTGTTGATACATGTAAATAATTTGATGATTCTTGATTTTTATGATCAAATGAGGAATCAGTCAAGATTGAAATATTTGAAGGATCAGTAATTGAAGGTGGCATTTCGATTGACTCATCAAGAGTTTCGAATGCATCTGAAAATTCTTCATCACTTTCATCTTGATCTTGATCTTGATCTTCTGCTTCATCATCTTCCCCTTGTTGTTGGTATTCTTCACCAGGTGATGAACTTTTAGATTTAGGTATGAAATTTGGTGTTAAATTAGATGAACCAAAATTGGCACCAACACCATAAACTGGATTAACAAAAGATAAAGGAGATGATGAACGAGCTTTTTCATTTAATAAGGCACTGCCCTTTCTAGATAATGAAAAAGATGAAGTACTATCAGCAAATAAATTAATTTTATTTGGATCAATTGAATTACCAATATTTGTACCTTCAATTCTTGATTTTCTCATTTGGAAAACATTTTCAAGATCTTTAATTAATTTAAGATCTTGTGGTAAAGATGATGATGAACTTGAAGATAATGAATTTGGATCTAATCCACCATTAAAACCTGGTAAATCAACTGAACTAATACTTGCATTAGATTTAGCAACTGATTTTTTTAATTTTAAAATATTTTTATTAAATGTTGATTCCAGTTCTTTAATTTTTTTATAAACTGAATCTAATGTATGATAAGCTTTTCTTAATTTATATAAAGCTTTTGCACTTTCAACCATACTATTATTTTCTTGTAATAACATAACTAAAGCATTTAATAAAGTCAGTTCAGCATAAGTTACTTGAAATTCAGTACCTGGAGGATAAATATGTGAAGTAACTAATTGATATTTTGTATTATATTTTGAATTTTCTAATGAAGAATTTTCAGCTTCAGAAAGTGTTTTATGAGCTTTAGCCATTATTTCAGGTTCAAAACCTAAAGTTGCTTCTAAAAATTCCATAACACCTAAAGCTAAATGGAAAATTCCAACCGGTTGATCAGATTTTGATAATTCATGATCTTTTAATTTTTTTTTTAATAAATCTGTTCCTTCAGGAGTTCTATCATCTAATAAATAATCCATTGCTTTTAATGCAATTTCAAAATCATGAACTTGTTTTAAAATTTTACCATAATTTTGATTTGAATCATTATTATTATTATTATCTTCAGATCCAGTTGATCCTATTGAAAGAATTGAAGCTCTTTTCCTTAAACCTTTTAACATTTTTAAAAAATAATCTGTTGTTTCTAACGTTAACTAACAATGAATAATATCACACTAACTTATATAATACTGGTCTGTCACGCTTTGAAGTTATAAACCAAAAAAAAACAAAAAATCACTTATTCCAATACTTCTCGTCTCCACCGTATAGCAAAATGAAAAATACAACACCAATGTTTAAAAAATGAATTAAAATAACCCTAAGTTAAAACCTTTTAAAACAAACGCAAAATGATACAAGATAATAATCTAATAATATCTGAATGGTACTCTATTTGAACTGTTGTTTGAAAGCAAAAGTGGAAAAAAACTTTAAAAAAGTTGTTGATAAAACCCCTATATAAATTTCAGCCTTACTTTAATTTTTCAAAACACTGAGAAACAATAACGTCAATAAATTATTTTTACCCATCCCTATTTTTCCGCGAACAAACTATTTTCTTTATGAGTGACACACGACTTTGGCCAATGTTGGCACCAGGATGTTCTGATCATGTGACTTCGGGGCAATTTAAAGATTTGCTGGCTGGCTGCAAAATATGAGAATAAGCATTGTGAATGCTGGTTGATTGCAAAAATTAAACCTAATGAGATCATTTCTTATATAGCTTTAGTAGATGTGGCCTGTCAAGGGTCTATAACCAAGGCTGCATGCATGAAGTGACAGATTCTTTTTCAGGTAGATGGCGTATTGTAAGATGCTGGTTAATCTTTGAATATAAATGAGTTTTCATGCTGTTCTATTAATTTTTTTTTTTTTTCAACAACTTTCATTAATCTTTGTATCAAGTGTAGTATCAATAATTCAATAAATTTCCAACCAAAAGTTATTCACAGTTAGACAAGTATATTATTATTAAATCTGTTCATTCGTTTTCCACAGATATTCATTCTTTTATATTGTCATTCTTTATTATCTAACTGAAAAAAATACTTTTTGTCATTCTTTTAAAACACACACAAAACTAAATTAATATTCAAATTAATATTCAAGTTAAATTAAGTCAAGTTAAATTAATTCAAGTTAAATTAAATTAGATTGTTATGAAATTAACTCCTTTATTATCGTTAATTGCTTTATCTCAAGCAGCTCCAATTATTATTACTAGAGTCCATACTGCTCCAGCAGTCACCGATTGGCAAACTTATACTACAAATACTGTTACTGCCATAAATACTGTCATTAAAACTATAAATGGACCACCACCAGCTTCAACTACTGATACTACACCTCCTGCAGCTGCAACTACCACTTCAACTACACCGGTTGCTGCAGTTCCATCAACTACCTCCACTTCAACTCCAGAACCAGAACCAACTACAACAGTAACTGAAACAAGCGTTATTTCAACTGCTAGTCCAGTAATTGCTGTACCTCAAGAAAGTTCTAGTTCAACTTCAACTTCAACTCCACTTGCTGAACCAACAACAAGTCAATTAACTACAAGTACTGCAGTACCAGAAACAAGTGTTCCTACAACTACTTCAACTTCTAGTACTACTCCAACTGCTGTTCCAACTACTACTTCAACTTCAACTACTCCAGTTTCTCCAACTACTACTTCAACTACTCCAGCTGCTCCAACAACTAGTTCAACTACTGCTGTTACTCCTACTACTAGTTCAACTTCAACCACAGCTGCTAGTCCAAGCTCAACTAGTTCAAGTGGTGATAGTAGTTTCCAAACTGCTATTTTAGATGAACATAACAAGAAAAGAGATTTACATGGAGTTCAACATTTAGTTTGGAATAATACTTTAGCTACCTATGCTGCTAATTATGCTGCTAATTCATTCTCTTGTAATAATGTTCAATTAATTCATTCCAATGGTCCTTATGGTGAAAATTTAGCCGCTGGTTATGTTGGCGGTGTTGATCCTGTTGATGCTTGGTATAATGAAATCTCACAATATAACTTTGACGATCCAGGATTTAGTGAAGCGACCGGACACTTCACTCAAGTTGTTTGGAAAGATACAAGTCAATTAGGTTGTGCTTATGTAACATGTGACAATGCTTGGAGACAATATACTATTTGTGAATATTCAGATAGTAGAGGTAACATTGTTGGTACTGATCCAGCTACAGGTAAAAGTTTCTTTGCTGAAAATGTTTTACCACCTGTTAGTTAGGTTTTCTTTTTACACTTCTTTTACTGTATTTTAAAAAATTTTCGAAATGGTTAGTTTTTCTTTGGTTAATAAATAAAATTGATATCAATAATTTCCTCTCTCTATCTATATTATTCAAGAGTACAATAGATACGAATTGTAAGACAGTATTAGATAAAAGCATTGAAGAAGAGAAACTATAAAATGATTATTTATTATGTCTAAATCAATTCAATTTTTAAACTATATAAACTTTCATCCTTTTGTTCAATATTATTAATTTTAAATAATTAAATTAATTTAAATTATTTAATCTTTTAAAACTTTAGCAAAAGCACCTTTTGATGGTTTAGCTTTTGAAGCTTCAGCTTTAGAAGAACCTAATTTTTCTGATGAGAAAGTTTTGGCATAAGGGTTTAATCTTAATAAAACTTGTTTGTTTTTTAATGGGTTTTTCTTTAAAACGTGAGTTCTCTTTTGAGTAGCAGAGTTAGCTGGTCTAACAACGGCTTGGATTTCAGCAGAGTTAATTAATCTGGTAACATCAGTGTTTGAAATAATGTTTGATGGTAATGAGTAGTTTGATTTAACTGATTTAGTTGATTCTGAACCGTAAATTGAATCTAATGATTCAATAGCACCTTGAGTCCAGATAACGAATCTACCTAAATGAGCACCTGGAGCTAATTGTAATAAACCTAAATGTTTAACTGAGGTAGTTTCAACACCTGGAACATTTCTTAAAGCTTTAACAATACCATTATCTTCTGAGTAGACAACTAATGGACCTCTTCTTTGAGTAAATCTTCTACCTCTCATTTTACCTTTACCAGCTCTTAATTTCTTAGATTTGATAACTTTAACAACATCTTTATGAGCACCAACTGATTTTAAGACAGCGACAGCATCTTTAGTTTTTTTAACTGATTCAAATTCATTTGAAACAACTAATGGTAATTCTTTAACTTGTTCAACTCTGTGACCTCTAGCTAAAACTAATGAAGTAACAGCTGAAGCAGCAATAGCTGAAGCAGTAGCATATCTTTTTTCATTATGGTTAACTTTAATGTTCCATCTTCTCCAAGTTTTAGTTGGAGCAAACATTCTACCACCTCTACACATGTTACCGAAAGCAGCTTGACCTGATCTGTGAGTACCAGAACCACCAACTCTTGGAATTCTAGCTAAAGCTCTACCAGTACCCCATGATTCAGCTGAAGTTTCGGCACCAGCTTTTTCAGAGACAGCATAAGCTTGTCTTTTATTTTTGTTAACTCTGGTGAAAACAGAGTGAACTAAATCTGGTCTAACTGGAGCTGCGAAAACAGCTGGTAATGGTAATTGGGTTGAGGTTTGTTCACCTGAAGTTGAAATAACTGAAACTTGTGGTCTAGTTGACATTTTTTTTTAAAATAACTATTAAGTTGAATGAAGAAAAAAAATTTTCAGTCTGGTTGAGATGAAAGCGAGAAAACTTTTCACTTTTACCATCGCACGACTTTTCTAAAATTCTCAAAAAAAATCAAACTGGTTACCCGGTGTAAGTCACGTGCGTATGCACATTCTCTCTGTTACTTAGCGTTGGTTGAAGTTATATATAGTATAAGGTGCTTATAAAGAGATAGATTGATAGTGTTCAAATATATATTACGCCTAAAATGAATGTTGCTTTATTGATTAACAACAACTTGAATTCTGTTGTGTTTGTTGTCTTGCTAAATTAACCCCTGGTTTTCTTGAACCAATTTGTTTTGATCTATTATTAATACCATTAATTGTTTCTTCTACTGGTAAAGCTCTACCAATTTTATTAAAAATATCTAATACCCCTTCACCAGATTTAGCTGAACATTCAGATATGATTACATTATCTTCTTGTTGATTTAATTCTTGAACATATTCTATTACTTCTTGTTCATCAACTTGTCTATCTTGTTTTAAATCTAATTTATTACCAACTAAACAAATTACAATACCTTCTGGAGCTTGTTTTTTTAATTCTTTAATCCAATCTTGAGCTTTATTAAATGATGAACGACTTGTTATATCATAAACACATAATGCAGCATTTGCATTTCTATAATACATTGGAGCTAATGATTTATACCTTTCTTGACCTGCAGTATCCCATATTTCAAATTTAATTGTTGTATTTGATTCTGGTAATGTGATGGTTTGAGTTAAAAATGCTGCTCCAATGGTTGATTCTCTCATATTATCGAAAGTATTTTTAACAAATCTATGAACTATTGATGATTTACCAACTGCACTTTCTCCTAAAAGTACTAATTTAAATTGAGCAAATCTATTCTCTGACATATTAATTACTTCTTTCTTATTAAACTTATTAATTTTTTTAAACTTATTAACGATTTCTCTTATGCTATTTAAATATTTCTAAACCTCTAATAATCAAACTGGATAATTTTTTGCCAAATAAATAACTTTCTATTAACAAAGTTAACGAAATTAAATGATGCTGAGATTGAGATTTTTCCCTACTCGAGACAACCCCAACAGATAAGGCAGTTCTCACAAACAATTTTTGAATTCAGACATCTCCTCACGTGACTTGTATATTAGAAATATACTATTTATGACTATTTACAAACATGATTAAAATAAGAACATAGGGAAAGTCCTAAGGGTTTATAATTGTTTACGTTTCTTCAATTTTTCATAAAATTCTCTCCTAAGATTTCTTAAATCTGGAGGTTGTTGAATATTCATTTCTTCTCTAAATTCATTAATATCTTTGGTTAAAATATTTTCCCAATATACATTAATTAATGGTTTAGAATTTAATCCACTTTGAAAAGCCCATGGATAATAGATATTATATAATCTTTCCTTTTGACTTTTTTTCAATCTTAATGGTGCAAATAATGCACCTAATCCACTCATTGTTATACCAATATTCATATATTCAAATACTTTAACAGCTATTTCTCCTTCTATAATAATTGGTAATCCAGTAATTGAATGATAAAAATCATGACATTCTCTATAACGTTGGAAAATATATGCTAATTCTGGATCATCAATATATTTAACTGGTACTCTTGTATCAGGACTAACACCTTCTCTATCTAACCATTTAATATAAGTTTTCCCAATAGTATTTTCAGGTAACAGTCTTAAATATTCTAAATCTAAAGAATCAGAAGTTATTCTTGGTTTTTCTTGTAAAATTTGTCTACCAATTGGATCTGATAACATTGTTTTTTTCAATTTATTTAATACAAATGGAATTGCAGTTGATTCTCCTAATCCAACAATAAATTCATTTCTTTCTGGATGGAAATATGATCCAATTGATGATCCTAAAAACATTAATAACTTTTCATAATTATATAATGGTACATGACCAGGATAATTTGGTTCAGGTCTAGTGAAAAATGGTTTAACAGATTTATTAAATTCTGCATTTGAATCTTTATAATGTAATTTGCCTGATGACATTTTATTAGCTAATTGATTGTTTTCACTATTTAAAATCCCTCCTATTATTGTTAATAATGGAGTAAGTATGAAATTACGTTGTGTTTGGAGTTGATAACAACTCCTAATTATACTGCAATTTGCTGGTGGTCTTTTCAACGACAACATTTCTTTCCAACCAAAAGGATTAAACTTTTTTTTTCAGATAACTGCGCAGTAAGAGTGGTACGAGAATTTATATGGTGTATTTATGCTATATACTTATGAGCTATTATAAAAATCATTATTAATATTATACCCATTGAAACTCCTCTGTTACTATATATGAGATCATAATCATCGATTTGATCTTTCGTTAAGTCGTTATCATTATTGTTATTACTGTTATTGTTGTTGTTGTTGTTGCTGCTATTATTATTATTATTATTGTTACTATCATTATCATCATCATTATTATTAGTAGTAGTAGTATTATTATTAAATTCAGGTGTAATAGATCTTGAAGTACTTGGAATATCTTGCAACATAACAGGTTCTACTTCATTCATAAAGCTTGAATCATTTCCTGTTTCAAGATCATTTGCAATTTCTTTACTACCATTAGTATCTTTTAAACCATTAATTTTTATATCTTTTATGTCAGTTATACCTTCGGTAAAATGTAAATCTTGTAAATCTTTAAGATCTGAACTTGAAACTTTAGCAATTGAATTTAATGATATTTCATTTTTAGATAATTCAGGTTTATTAGTATTACTTTCCAATGATTCTTGAGAATTATTCTCGTTTATGGTTAATATAGGAATACTTCCATTCATTTTTGATTCAACTTGATCCTCTTTATGATTTTCGTTATTATCACTTTCATTATCTTGTCGGTTTTTTACTTGTTCTTCTATTTTTTCAATTTTAAATTCTTTCTTAGATTGCTCATGTAACATTTGAAGTTCCATTTCCTTTCTTGATTGTTCAACTAATTCTAATTCTCTTATTCTTTCATCTTTTTCGTTTATCAATTGATTTAATTCATTTATTTTTTTACTAAAATCTTGCTTTTCAACTTTTAATTTGTGAATTTTTTCTTCTAAATGTTTACCCTTTCTATAAGTTTCATCTTTATAAGCTTTAAAATCATTTAAATTTTTTTCATTAACTAATTTTTCGTTATTTAATTTTTCATTAAATTCATTTAATTTACTACTATATTCATTATTTAAAAATGATTCGTTTAATTCATCTACTTTTAATTTATAAAATTCTAAAAATTCTTCTAATGAAAGCAATGAATTATTTTGTTGTTTGACTTTTGTTAAACAAGTAATTAATAAATTTATTGATTGTTCTATTTTAGAACTTGTTGAAGTACCTGAATTTTTAAAAATCCCATTATTAGCTTTAGTATATAAACCTAATAAACTATCTTCAATTTCTGGGTTTATATCACTAAACATTGCTGATTCAAAACTAATTTTTTTGTTATGATTATCAATATCTTTAATTTCCTTATTTTGTTGTTCTTCCTTATTGGAAATCTTTTTATATAAATCTTGAATATATTTATAATGTTTAAATTCAATTGAATCTAATGGTTGACCATTTGAATTTAAGATTTCTTCATCGGTTTTAACTAAATTATTCATTATATCAATACTATCAATTTTAGCATTAATTTGTTTATGATTCATACTTGATTGAATATTAAATCCAAAACTAATTGAATCACCAATTTTAACTTCAATTGGATCTAAATCTAATTTTTCATCATTAACATAAGTCCCATTTGAAGAACCTAAATCTTTTAACATTAATTTCCCTGTATTATTATCAATATACATAGCTGCATGATTTCTACTTAAAACTCTTGAATCGAAAAACCCATTACTTGAATCTGGTTTTATCTTGGTACCGGTTGGCCTACCTAATCTTCTTGTATCAGGGAAATAAGGAACTGAAAAATGTTTCTGTATAAACGTTTCATTTAATGATGATAATGTTACAAAATAATGGAATTGCTTACGTTTAGGACCTTGAATAAGTTGTGATTGTGATTGTTGTTGATTTTCATCTCTTAATTCCATATTAGGATTGGATACCACTTGACTTTGAGAATTCGATCTCCTTCTATTAACTCTTTCTTCTACTTTCAAATGCTTTGAATTATTTTCGAGATTCCCATTCACACTAGTATTATCTTTATCATTGCCATTAATATTGCCATTACTACTACCATTACTACTACCATTTGAGACATTCGAACTATTATTATGAAGATTATTCTTTAAATTATTACCATTGCCATTTAGATCTCTTGATCCATGAATCGAATTTAATTCTGATGAATTCGATAAATCCAAATGAATCTCTATATCCGATTTACTCATGCTTTTCTTTATTTTAATAATGAATAATTGTATATTATCTCTTTCAATAATCAAATAAAAAGACCACCTCTTGTAAAACTGAACGAAAAACCTCCTGTCCTCTTTGCTATAAAAACCTCAAATGAATATATGTAGAAGTCTCGAGGGAGAAAGTTCTCACAAACTAACTCTCAAAACTTTCCATAATCGCGAAAGGGGACAAAAATCAATACAAAACAATATTAGGATTCCAAATCAAAACATTATTATGAGTACCAATGATATTTTAAATAATTGTGTTAATTCGTTTGAACAATCGATTGATATTATGAATGGAGCATTGAAATCACTTGAAGATAGCACCAAAAATGTTCCAAGATTGAAAAAAGTTTTAAAAACGAGGAAAGTTTTCACATTAGTTCCAGAACTGGATTTGGAACATGCATCAAAAATATTAGAAGATGAATTACAACCAGAAATAAATTATTTAAAATCAAGATTAGATAATGAATTAAAAAAATTACAAAGGAAAAAAATTAATTTAAATAATAAAATTGAATTACAAAAGGGTAGATTAGAAACGATTGAAAAATCAAGAGATTTTGCAATTAATGATATTAATGGTAAATCTTTAATTGGTGGTAATTTAGATGTTCAAAAATTAGCAAGATTAAAATTATTACAGAATAAAAGGCAAAGATTAAAATTTTCTTTATCAAAAGCTATGTTACAACAAAAACAAGCAAGATTAAGTATGGGATCACTTCCTTCTTTAAAACCTAATGAATCATGAAAGTGAATTAAATTTTTGTATAATAGTATGGTATAGAATAGTGTCTAAATTTATGTATATTAGTTGTGGTATATGGAATAAATAAATCATATATATCGTATATATATTTGTATATATATTAGCTGTTTTGTTGTGGTTGTGAATCTTGATTTTCTATAATATCTTTACTATTTACATGTTCAACTATCTCTATACCCAAATTTTTAGCAATTTCCTTTGAATATTGGAAAGCAACATCTTTAATTTCTAAATTTAAATCAGGTTTTAAATTTTGAATTGATGTAGCTTTTGCATTTGGTAAACCACACATTACAAATGTATTTAAAAATTTTAAATCAGGTTTAACATTTAATCCAATACCATAAGTAGTTATACCTCTTTGAATATTTGTTCCCACAGAAGCAATTTTCATATTATCTTGTTCCATCCAAATCCCTGGATTATTATTAAGGAAACTTTCAAGATTATAATTCTTCTTTAATAAATCTTGAATTGATTTTAATAAAACTGCATCAACAAAACAACGAACTGATAAATTACTAAATTTCTTTAAATCCAAGATTAAATAAGCAACTAATTGTCCATTCCCATGCCATGTTATATCACCACCTCTTTCTAATTGATGATAAGTACATCCAAGTTGTTCAAAATTTTTAATTTGTTCCATAATTTTGGGATCCTTTTTAATTTTTTTACCACCAGTGTAAACATTATTAAATTCAAAAGTTAATAAAGTTGGAAATGGTTTCATTTCAAGAATTTTATTTAATAATTCTTGTTCATATTCATTAATTATAAAACCTTGTTTTGCTAAGTCTGATTGATTTTTTTTAATTTTTGCTTCAATTTGTTTAAATGATAAATTTGTATCCAAAATTTGTTGTTGAAATTGTTGACCTATTTCAAAAGGGGTTATACCATCAAAATGAACATGACGTAAAGTCTTATAGTTTTCAATAAGTGGTGAAAACTTAGAACAAGTACTATTTAGTCTTATAAATCTAAGCATTTATGCGACTGCAACTTTTCAGATCGGTGATGAATTGAAAATTAGTAGATTTTGATGGTGGATAGGTAAAATGAATCCATATTGGATTATTAGCAATGTTCTATTAACCTGAAGTATTGATGTATATAGATCTTCTTTGTTAATTATACAAGTACATTTTAAGAGAAACTTTTGACAAAACCCTATAATTTTGTGATTTTTGCAATATAATTTTTAATAAGTGGAATTTACCAAACCTACCAAAGGCAGATAGGAAATTCGAAGGAAAAAAGGAAAAAAAAGATGACAAGTGATCACAAAACCTTAACAATCACATATTAATTAACTCTTACTCTAAACAAAGTTAAAGCATAAGTCTCTTCTTGAATTTTAACAACTATTTCTGAAGTAAATAGTTAATTTGGCAGTAAAATGATAAGCTTGGTGATAACGTCGCGGAATAAACTATCAATATGAGTGAAGTTAGAAGAAGATTAGAATTAAGAAATCTACGTGATAGTCAGTTCAAAGGATCACAGACTCCTAAATCATCGGCTACAACGTCCACATCAACGAATTTTTTCAATCTGATAGATAAATCCAAGAAACAATTTAGTGGTAAACCTAGAAAATTAAAAGATTTAGTAAAAGATCCAATACTTGAAACTGAAGAAGTTAAATTACTATTTAAGTTATATTTACCTAGAAAGAAACAATTAATTAATGATAATTCACAAGCATTGAAACAGTTAAAGAATAATTTACCAATTTTAATTGAAAATTTTAGTAAATTAAATTTTGAATTACATTTATTTTTATCAAATATTGTTTGTAAATTTGTTAGTTCATGGTATCTTACTAAATTAAATACTGATAATTTTGAGTTTATTCAAAGTATTTATAATATTTTATGTGATGTTATTAAAGATTTATGTGCAAGGGGTAGTAGAATATTAAGTAATGAAAATTTATTGATACGAATAGACGAATTATCAAAATTAATAGATGATCATATTAATGATCTAAGTGGAGATGATACAAAATTAAAAATTTTTGTAGATTATGAAAATAATCAACAAGATTTGAATGTTTTAAATAATAATATACCTACAACAGAAATTCTTGAAATATATTTAAAACTGAATCATGTAATTTTTGAATCGGATGAAGTTAAAAAAAAATATTTTAGAGTATTAGTTAAGAAAGTACTTTCAATTATTTTCAATGATTCAAATCCAGGAATTTTAAATTCTGAAATTGGTAAGAATTTTATTTTAAATATTTTATCAGATTTAGTTCTTTCAAATGTAATTTCAAAACTTTCTACACAACAATTTATATTTGAAAATATTAGTAGAGTGATTAATTTAATTAAAACCAAGTTAGATGTTCCTAAAACGACTACTAAAACTTTAAAACAAAGAATTCAAGGATTATTTTCAATCTCTTATAAAGATTTAAGTTATTTAATGATTTGGGATGATGATGGTATGGATACTAATGGGAAAGTATTAGATAATCTGATTTTTAAATTATTTGATACAATAACAGGATTTTCAATAAGGAAACCACTATTAACATCAATAATTAATACAACAAAAAATATTATTGATAGTAGTGATGTTTTATCCAGTAAAGTTAATAGAATTATTAAAAAGAGTCTTTTAAAAGGATTATTACAATCAAAAATTATAACTGATGAATCAATAGCTAAAATAATTGGTGATTTAAGAATGAATATTTTTAATAAAATTCCAAATGATGATGATGAAATTAAACCAATTATAACAGTAGATTCATTAGCAAACGATATATATGAATTATTGAATCACGAAAGATTACCAATTTCTTTAATTAGTTATTTAAAGTTCAATGGAGAGACTGATGAAGATATTTTGAAATCAATTAAATCAATTCTTTTAGTTTTCAGTTCAATTGAAGAAAAGGACACGGAAATTTCAATTTCAAATGAAGATTTAGAAACAACTCCTTCAAAATCTAAACATTTATCGTCATCATCATCATCTTCTTCTTCATCATCATCACCACCACCACTGCCATCACAAGGAAAACCCCCAGTCAATGGAAATTCTGAATTGAATCAACTTTTGATTATGAAAATCTTTGATAGTTTGACCGCGAATTTGTATCCAGAATTGATCTCAGCTGAATAGATAACATGGATAAATTGAATGAAATTTTAGAATCTGATCAATATAGTTATCTATATGAATTGATTCAATGGAGTATACATGAAACCCCTGAACTAACCAAAATTGTAAACACACTTGAATTATTTTCATTTGGTAATATAAATCATTATTTTAAATATTGTGATAGTTTTATAGAATTGAACAATAATCAATTAAAAAAATTATTAAAGTTAAGTATTTGGGAAATATTAAGTGAATATGATGGAACTGAAATGGATTATAAAGAAATTATTGAAAATGAAGGAATAATTAAAGGTTTAGATAAATTAAATGAAGATGAATTTTTCATTGAATTATTGATTATTGAAATGATTAATGATTCAATTAATGTTAGAATTGATCAAGAAAATGGTAAAATACAAGTAATTGGGATGATAAAACTTCGAGATGTGTATGATGGGAAATTAAAATTAAGAATTTTATGTAATGAGGAAATTACATCAATTGAAGAATATAAGATTCAATTAAGTAATTGGAATTCTAATGTTAAGAGCATCATACTAGAATATTCTGAACCTGATTCAAGATCAAGAAAGAGGAAAACAACAGATAAAAGTGATTGATTTTTTCAATTTACCGGGGGTAAATTGAAAAACTTAAAAAACATGGCAAGTAAAATAAAGTAAAGTAAAGTAAAGCAGAGTAAGGCAAGTAAGGCAAGTAAGTAAAAGAGGAAATAGAGGTTGGAAAAATTTTTAATAAATGATACGTATATGTTGAATTACTATAATTCTATGAATAAATAACCATGCTCTTCATAAATCTTAATTCTTTTCATTATTTAAGACCCTATTTTCTATTTATTTTAAGCTTTCCATAATTTAGAAAGGAAAGTAGTAACACCACCTTCTTTTTGTTCGATATCATAAATACCGTAAGCAGAAACACCTGAACCAAAAGCTAATAAATACATGGCTAAATGATGATAAGTACCATAAACTCTTTTTGGAATATAATCAATAATACATGATTGGAAACCAGTGTAAGTATGATATAAAACTAAAGCACATAAGGTTGAATCAACAACAGTTGAAACACCTGTGAAAAATGGAGCAGCAGCTAATGGAGCCATAGCAATAGCAACAGCTCTTTCAGCAGTCCAATGATATGATCCATGACTTTTTGAAGCTGGTGGTGGAACATAAGCATCATTAACAGTACCAACAATAAAACCTGGTGGTTGAGGAATAGTTTTAATACCACGAACTAATTGAACAGTGGTTCTTGGAGCAAAACTACCACCTAAAGTTCTGGTAAATCCTAAATTCTTACTAAGTCCTAAACTTCTTGATAACATTATTTGATTTTCTATAATCTTGTGTAAAAGTTTGTATGGAGAAAAGTGCGGTTATTACAGTTGATTCATTTTTTATTGGATGGAAATTTTAGGGAAGCGCACGTCCATTTGGGTGCAAAAAAAGTATGTATGGAAAGATTATAGTGATTATAGTGATTATGGTGATCATGGTGATTATGTGATTATATATATATATTATTTACAAGTAGAAACCCTATTTAGCTAAGTGGTTCAGGTTCCCCCTTTATTCGACTTCTTCTTCTTCGAATTCTTCAATATCTAAAGTTCTTTT
This sequence comes from Yamadazyma blattariae, assembly GCA_030581595.1. Lineage (NCBI taxonomy): Eukaryota > Fungi > Ascomycota > Pichiomycetes > Serinales > Debaryomycetaceae > Yamadazyma > Yamadazyma blattariae. The sequence continues at coordinate 66,924 of JAKTTU010000002.1, read as the reverse complement.
ATTAGGACCAAATCTTTCAGTTAAAACTTTTTCTATAATACCTAATGGTCCCTTTTGGTAAATAATTTTTGAAAATTTCTTAATAACGTTATTATAATATGATCTTTCATAGTCATCAAAAGGTTTAAGACCTTTCCGAAGATCAATACATTTTAATTCACCCTTTGTATTACCAACTTTTTTATGCATTATAATCAAATTATCTAAAGCATTTACTAAGATATCAGTTAATTTTTCTGATGATCCATTCATAAAATATACATCATCAACAACTTGTTCACTCCAGGAAATAGCATTCTTGGCATAACCTTTAGCCCACATAATTTCACTTACATGACTTTTGATTTCATTCATTAAAACCACAAGGTTTTCATTACTACAATTGAAAAATGAATAATTATTTTGAGTAATTTCTTGACTATCAAGTTTGTCCTTTATGGTTTGGAAAATTTTTAAATTGTTTAAATAAATATTTAAAGATTTTGTTAAATATTGTTGTTTAACTTTACGAGATTGATTTGATGATTGTTTAGCAAATAAAAATGCTAAATCATTTAAACATGAAACTAATTCATCAGTAAGATTAGAATTAAGTTCTAATAAATAATCTTGATCTATTTTAACTGACAGATAAGTTTTACCAATCATTAGTATTGATCTTTCTAATAATTTTTGTTTCCTTTCATTATCTGGTTCAATTTTAGATAATAATCTAGCACAATTTGATAATCTTTCAGCATCACCCAATTTAAAAAAAATTTCATCATTATTAACTAATTGATTTAAAGTATCTACTGAAATATCTAATTGACCTTTAGCTAATAATGCTTTAGCATAACGACAAACTATATCAATATAAAAATTTGAAAATTTTTGTGATTTATGATAAACTAAATTTTCTGCATCAATTAATGGAACCTTATATTTATTTTCTTCATCTGATTCATCAAATACTAAATTAGGATCCTCCTTTTTAGCTAATTCAATCAATAATCTTCTATAATGTTTAAGTGCAAATCTAGGGCTTCTTAAAACATCATCTTTATTGATAGCTTTAACAGCAGTTATTTGATCACCAAACAGTAACTCAAAAGGTATAGCCTGTCTTTGATCAGCATCGTAATATAAAAGGTACATCAGCCCAAGACAAACTATTAAACCACCAATATAGGCTCCTCCTAAAATATTAATTATAGTACCCCATCCTTTAACTGCTTGTAATTGATTACTAGATAATCTCAAATTTCTTGACTGGATTAAGTTATTCCTCCTTATCACGGGACGGTTCAATAAGTTTCTATTCCAAACTTGACCACCTCCCACACTTGGTCTGAAATATCTGAAAGATTTAAACATCAATTAAATGAAACGCACTTTTTTCTCTCTGTAGTTTTTCTAATTTTTCCTAGTGTGAAGTTATCGGTTTTGTTAGTAATGATATGACTGAGAGAGATAAATTGTATTGGTGGCATGAATTCTTAACCAACTGGGTTATAGCTGATCCTAACTTAATGGAAATCAATGAAGGTCATAGTTCAGGTCATAGGAATTATCAGGTCCAAAGGTATAACAATATGAAACATATTTACCTTTTTGGTGGTAGGTTTAGAATTGTTAAGGAAACTCCAATTAATGTAGTTGTTTTTATAACGTTAATAGTTCATGGTGTATTATTTTGGGTCTTTGAAGCTAAATGGGTTTGGAATAATATTAGTCCAGCATTAACTATAATTTTCAGTTATCTTTGGTTTTTAAGTATGACAATGTTTCTTAAAGCTGCAGGTTCAGATCCAGGGATTTTACCAAGAAACGTTCATATACCTAAAGATTATCCACAAACAGTTGAACCAGGTACCGAAGATGCAACACAATTAGAAGATGATAATAGAGGACCCGATGAATATTTTAATACCATATCATTACCTTATGTAAACGATAGATATACTGGTGTCAATGTTAAATATTGTACAACTTGTCATATTTGGAGACCTCCAAGAGCTAGTCATTGTGGTGTTTGTAATCTTTGTATTGTCAATCATGATCATCATTGTAAATATATCAACAATTGTGTTGGTTTAAGAAATTATAAATATTTTTTATGGTTTTTATTGAGTACAGTTTTAACTGGAGTAATTTTGATAATTACTTCATTTATTCAAGTTTTTTATTATAAAATTTCTAATCAAAGTAGTCAAATTCATGGTTTTGGGAAATCTATAAAGACTTTCCCTGTTGGATTTTTATTAATAATATTAACATTAATTTCAATGATTTATCCTTCACTTGTATTATTAGTTCATATTTTCTTAACATCACAAAATTTAACTACCAGAGAATATTTGAATAATGTAAGACACAACAAGAATTATGTTCATGTATTTACAACAAAGAATGTTTTAAAGAACTTTTATATAAATTGGATTGGTCGTAGTAGAGGTGCTTCTTTCTTTAGATTAAGAGATCTTTATGAACCTGGTGATATAAGATTGGAAAATATACCACAGTTGGAGTGATTTCTTGTGGGCCAAAAAACCACAAAAACAGGCAAAAAAAACAGGCAAAAAGGGGAAAGAGAAAGACATAGAAATTCAATTAGTTATATACCAATACCAATGCCAATAGTAATAGTAACAGTAATCATAGGAGTAATAATAGTTTTAATAGGTAATAAACTTTTATATGCAGTTTATCTACCCTCTCCCTCTACATCTCACTAAATATATCGTTTGGCGGTGGTAGAAAAAAAGCATATATCGCAGTAGATACATTTTCTACTTCTTGAAAAGTGTAGTAATATTTGATCTTTACAATAGGAAAGATGCAGAAATTGAATCAGGATACTCAAAGATCGGTCATCAAGGATACTCTAAGAGGTCCATTGGAGAATTTGATGCCAGTACAAGATTTAGGTTATTTTTTAGATGCGACTGATTATGATATTGATATTTCAATTGATGAAGAAATGGAAAGGATTTTATCGAAGGAAGTTTATAATGATATTAAAGAAAGAGCTAATGATAAATCAATCCAAAATAGAATTTTAAAAGAATTTATTGAATTTGAAGATCATGATATTGAAGAAGAAATAACGTTTAAAAAATTATCAATTGCCGCAGAACAAGATAGAGAAATTGAAAGTTTAGTATTACCTGAACTAGAACGTAATATTTATCAACGTAAAGCGGTTGCTACTTCTGGCACAATAAAAGATATCACTCCTGTAATTCATTATGGTAAAGCTGAAAAAAGTTTAAGCGCCAGTATAACACCACCTGTCCCACCAAAAATTAATTCACCAACTCCAACGCCAAATCTAACACCAATTCCAGTTCCAACACCAATTCCAGAAGTTAACACAAATATTCAAAGGGTGGCGGTTAGACCAATTTCTCTAGCTGAACAAGTTGATGTTAATAAAGCTCCAGTTTTTGAATCTAATGTTACTAGAACTCCAGTTTTTGAACCTAAAACAGCCCAACCAAAAAAATCATATCCTTTTGTTAGTTTCCCAGTTGGCCCTAGGTCCCACAAGGCTAAACCAGAATTGGGTACTAGTCAAAAAGGTTCTGTGGAATTAGTTCCACAAGCTCAAACCAATTCAGAAGATCTGAATGTACTGAAATCCCCAGTAAAGAAAAGAAGAATTATTGCACCAAGTTTTAAAGATCTTTTAGGACTTGCATCAACAAAAACAGACAAACCACCTAGTAATAGAAGTTCGGAACTGCCACTACCGGCTCATTCATCAATTAGAGAGCCAACTAGAGTTCAACTTCAAAGATCTGAATCACTGCAACCACCTGTACAACAATTTCAACCACTATACAAACAACAATATCAACAGCAAAATCAACAGCAAGATCAACCACCAGCAGCTAAACAATCATCTACACAATTTCAACCCCAATTAGGGCAATCGGATATTGGTGAAAGTAGACCTTCTTCATCTTCTAGTACTAGTAGCATTAAAAGGTTAACTTGGGGTGAAGTAATAGCTGTTTCCAAAAACAAAAACAGTGATATAAATAATCAATCCGTAGGTACGGAAATGGAAGTAGATTCTATTCCCATGGAAGAAGATGAAGATAGTCATCAACAACAAACTATTAACAAACGTCCAAATGAAGATGGAGGTGAAAGTATTACCAAGAGACCAAAGAATTCAGAGTACGTTGAAAACTTTGAAGGTGATTTTGATCCATTGAGGAACAAAGATTTAGCAAAGTATGTCATGGTTCCGGATGAATTTACCAAGAAAGAGTTCATTCTGACTGAATATTTGAGAAATGCTGAATTATTTGTATTAAGAGGAAAGAATAATAGTTCTTTGATTAAATTAGATATTAGTGAATTAAAATCATTTGAAATGGGTTGTAAAACTTGGTTAGATGAAATTATGGAAACTTTAAATCTTTCAAGTGGTAATGATATTGCTGATTATAAGCCAATCATTGAGAAGGGGTTTTTCTTATGTCAAATTTGTTTCCATATAATTTCAAGTAAAAATTTTGATAGGCAAGTTGTATTCGAACAAGTTTTAAATTCAATTGTTAAATTTTTCACTAAAACTGTAAAGTTGTTAACTGAATATTTGAATTCATTCAAGGAAAAAGAATTATCAAATGAATTAACTGAAATAATCAATTTGGTAAATGATTTATTAAAATCATTATTAGAAGTATCAGTTAATTGTGTATTATCCGAACTTAATATTTCAGCTTTAATCACATCATTACTTTTTGCAATTTCATTGGAGTCTGATATTAAAGTTAAGACAAAAGCATTAATTATTAATTGTTCAGAATTTTTAATTTCAATTTATATTAACTATCCAATCGAAAGAAAATCTATATCACAAGAAGTTATCAATCGTATGAAGTATATCAAGTCAGCAAAACTTGAACCAAAATTAATTTCAGTAAAAAATTCTAACAAGTATATTAATGTGTTTTCCTATATTGTTTTTAATTTATGTCAACATACAAATCAAAAAGAGTTATCGACAGAACATGAATTACATCCTGACAATGCTAATGTTTCATCATCAGTTCCTTATTTAATTAAAAGTAATATTGAAGTTGTCAGTGATATTTGCTCAGCACTTTATGAAAGGTATTTATCAGGTGAAAGGGCCGCACTTGATACATTAGTAGAAGATGTAACAGCTGTTATGTATTCCATGGAATATTCATCAAGTATTACATTTATTGAATGTTTTATTAGATTTATTGGAAGTAATTTGAAAGAATTACCGCAACCCGCTGAAACTGGATTAGTTTCATTAAGTGGAATTCTTTGTATAGCAATAATCCAGACAATTAATACAGTTGAATCTGGAGTTCTGTTGGTACCAAATATGCAGTTAGAAGATTTAAATGCTATAATGGAAGATTTCAATAAAGTTGAAGAGTATATGCTGCAGCAATCTAACAAGAACGATCTTATGCAAAGATCTAGAATTCATTTATTGTTAATGCATCATTATAAATTAACACTTATTTCATCAAGAAAGAATTCTGCTAATGATTTAGAAGCATTGAATTCGGAAAGTGCTGAAGATTCATCTAATTCTAAAGAATTTAGTGATGCGCTTGATTTTGTTAATCAGAAATTAGTAAATGGCAGTTCTACTAGTGGTAATTCATCAATTAATATGACAGCTGTTAATGAATCATATCGTGATATTATCTTCTCAAGACTTGTAGGGGGTGTATCAACATTAAAAAATATTATTGTCAATTGCTTAGATAGTAAAAGAATTAAAACTAAAAGTAAAGCCGTTAAATTAATTTCAAATATTTTACCACTTCAACCACTGCTACTAATGGATTCAAGATCTCAAGCTATGCTTCCTAAAATGTTAACTGATGATTCACCAATGGTAAGAGATTCTATTCTTGAATTGTTAGGAAATTATATTTTATTGAAAGGGGATGTCATTAATAAACTTTGTATTCCTATTACAAATTGTTCAGATGATTCAAGTATCCAAGTTAGGAAAAGATCCATTGACATTATTAACAAAATGTTTGTCAATGTTCAATCTTTAGAATTAAAAGGATACATGATTGCAAGACTTTTGAGAAGGCTTGCCCTTGAAGATGATGAATCAATACTTTTAAGTATATCCGGTACCCTTACTGCATATATTCTTCCTTTAGAAGTAGTTACTAAATCATGTATTGATATTTGTGAAATCCTTCAAACTGCAATTTATAATTCAAGAGTTTCCAAAGTATCAGAATATTTAGAATCATTTTTATTAAATAATATACTTATAACTGATGATAATTCATCAAAACTTAATAGATCCAAAAGTTTTGTTGATACTTTACTTGATTCAGTTTTAACATCAAATTTACCAGCTTCTCAAGTTAATTCAATTTTCACAGTTGTAGCTTTGTTTGTTAAATGTAAGGGAGACATTATTTCACCTAAATTTATTAAACTATTGGCTCCTAGTTTACATAATGATTCTGATCCAAATGGAAATGATCCACCGATTCAAAAAGTTTTAAGTATTATTAAAAATTCTTTACCATACTTAATAAATTCAACTAGTAAAGAATTTTTAGTTAACACTTTAGAAATTATTGTTAAAAATATTGGTAAGACAGATAAAGATATATTAGGAGATGCCATTGAATGTGCTGCAACAATTTGTAAAATTATTGGTGAACCTCGTAAACTTTTTGAATTAGTTTATGCAACACTTATACAAATTTTCCAACTTTACTATAAACCTCCAGATTCAACAACTGATTCATTTACGCCAGGTGATGTAAAATTACATAAGTTGTTATATATTGTTACTTTGGTTACTTGTAATATTGATTTGGAACCAATGAAAGTGGCAATAAACAAAATTGGATTTGAAACTGAAACTAGCTCTTCAGATACTATTGCTGAAATGGTATTAAAATTTACTGATAGTAAATATGATTTAAAAACGAGAATTATTTCAACTAATGGTTTATTATTAATTTGTTCTGCATACCCTCAAATGTTTGCCAAAGATAAAATTAAATCATATTTAGATTATTATATGATGAATGGAGAATCTGAAATTAAACAGGCCATTGTCAAAGGTCTTTATACATTTGTTGAAAAATCGACTAAGAGTGATGTAAATTCTAATAGTAATGGCAATGGTATTGATTTAGTACCTCTTACCGTCAATGTTGATGATGCCGCAAACGGCAATGATAATGGTAATGGTACTGGTACTGGATCATTTAATGACACCCCTAAATCTTCGGTGGATGATAATATTTGTACAAATTTGGTTCAATCATATATCAAAATTATTCTTGAACTTTCCCTTCTGGAAGAAGGTACTTTTGGTGTTGTAATTATTAAATTTCTTCAGTTGGTTTTAGAGTCTGGTATTGCCCATCCTCCTACTTGTATTGCACATGTTATCGCCCTTGAATCAAGTCAAAACCCAATGATAAGAAAAACTGCTATTAGTTTACATAAATTTCTTTTTTCAAGGTATGAAAGTTTATGTGATTCAAGTTATGTTGAAGCATTTAAATTGGCTGTTATTTACAGAACAACACTTTCCAAAAATATTTTTGGTGAATCAGAATTTCTTAAAATTCCATATTCAATCGTTTCAAATTCAATAACTTCAAGGAAAAAATTTGCTTTTTCATTAAATAAACTTTTTTTAATTGAAATTTCACTGAAAGTTAAATTAGATGATGCATTTTTTGAAAGAGATACGATTCTTTTTGCAGTTCTTAATATTCAAAATATTCAGTTCCAAACTATTGAAGAAGTTTTGATTATTAATCATCAAATTGATAGAATTCTTAGAAGAAGAGCATTAGATTTATATGAAGAAATTGAAGAAGATTTTGAAATTCTTACTAGATCTCAAAAAGAATTATTTTGTCTTAGTTGTAATGCTATTACATCAATTATAAGTCTTAAAAAATATTTAATCCTGTATTATAATATTACAAATGATTTAATTTTATCATTTAAACTATCAGCAGCAAATGTTGAATTTAGACAAACTCCAAAAATTAATCCTCACGTTACGTTTAATCATAATTTTGCAGATATTTTATTATCTGATGATTGTGATTTACCTACATTAAATAGAGTTCTTGCAAATTCTGTTGTAGAAATGCAACAGTTAAAACTGGAAGAATTTTAGAATTGTTAATAATTATAGACTTAAAGTTTAAGTAGTGCATTATTGAATATGCGTATAGATCTATAAAATTATAAGAAAAAATATTAAAAGTAAATATAATAGTTTTTCCCTCCTCTTCCTTTATTAATTAGTTTTTGATTTTCTTTTGATTGCATCAAATATTTTAGGCTGAATCAGTTTCTTATTTGATATATTTGATAATGGTTTATGACCTTGACTATTTTTACTACTCTTAAGATTCTTTCGTGATAACTTTGTTGGACCACCTCTAGATTTCTTAGTTGGAGATATATATTTCAAGTTTAAATTTTTCGACAATGGTTTCAATTTTGGTTTCGGTCCAGGTTTATGCTTTTGTTCTGAATTTGAAACTTTCTGTCTTGGATTGGTTCTTGAACTAGTTGTTGAATTAACTCGTGCTTTCGTGTTAGATCCTGGGTTGGATTTTGGATTAGATCTTGGATTAGCTCTAGGATTAGTTGTTGAATTAGTTCTTGCTTTAACTCTTGGGTTAGCCCTTATAGCTTTTGTGCTAGTTCTTGGATTAGCTCTTGCATTGACCTTTGGATTAACTCTTGGCTTCGGCTTTGGTTTTTTCTTTGGTTGGTCGATAGTCTTCAGTTTGTTGGGAGTTGGCAGTGGTCTTAATCCACGTCCCTTTCTTACCCTATCTTCTTCAACTTCATGATTATCATCTTTAAGTATCTTGGGAGTAGATTTAGGATCGATATAAAGATAATACCCATTATTTAAAATTAATTTTATAGGTTTTTCTAATGTTAAACCTCTTTCCGTTAATTTTCTTTGCTTTAAAACTTCCATCGAAATTTTATATTCATCTTCATGACCATAATTATTTGAATTTATTGAATTTTCTAAAAATTTCCTATGATCTTTAAAATCTTCTAGCCTTTTCTTCCAATTTTGATATTTTAATAATCTTCTTTCAATTTCATTTAAAGTTAATGCTCTTTTCTTTTCTAATTCTCCTATATCATTAATATCTTTGATTTTAGTGATTCTAGGTAATATCACAGCCCAATTATATTGATCTAATTGTAATTTTTGACTAGTTAAAGTTTCAATATCTGACATTAATCTTAATCTATCAATATTAGCCATTCTTGATTCTTTCCTCCACATTTGTTTATGAAATGATTCATAAAATTCATCATTTAATGGATCTTCCCGCAATTTACTCTTCCTAGGCAGTTCTATGAAATCTACTTTCTTGATTTCCATTGGTTTTGTAATAGTTGTTTTGGGAGGTAATTTTGATTCTTCACTATAATGATATAATAATCCACCATTAGATGCTCTTGATGTGACTTTAATCGTTTTGGATTTTTGAATATAAGGATTCACATAACTAAAATCAAACAAATTGGATGTGTCAGGTTCCTTTTCAACTTTAGATCTAAGGGTTCTGCTATTCTTGTTTGTCATTATGATCTTTTAACAGCAGCAAAGCACTATGCAGATCAGAAATAATACGCGAATGTACTATTTTTCCAGAGATCCAACTGAGAGATAAAAATAGGTTTTTCAAGGTTAGCAGATCAGAGAGAATAAAAGAATCTGTGTTACAAGCTAATAGATGTCATATCGAGGAAAGGAGAAACAGTATGATGGTATACCACTGTACAATGGTGAACAAGGGACATCAGATAATAAGAGATTTAACTGGAAACCTTCCCTGATCAAAACACTTAGATTTCCACTCAACCTCAAGCCTCACATTCATCAAAGAGATGTTCAAGTGATTGGTTCAGTTTTCCTTTTTTGGGTATTGGTGGTTCATGCTATGGAAAGAACGTATATTAGATATACCATGAATAAGTGTAAGTGGTCAAAATGGGATAAACAAGTTGGTGGTGAAACTAGTCATAAAGTTGCTATAATTGCAGACCCTCAGTTAGTAGATGATAATTCTTATCCAGGACAACCTGCTATAATTAACTATTTGGTAAAACAATTGAGTGACAATTATCTTCATAGGAATTATAGGTATATGCAACATATGATAGATCCTGATACTATACTATTTTTAGGTGATCTTTTCGATGGTGGAAGAGAATGGGGGGATAAATTATGGTTTGATGAATATGATAGATTTAATAGAATTTTCCCTAAAGAACCAACTAGAAGAACTATTCAGTCAGTACCTGGAAATCATGATATTGGATTTGAAAATATTGATCATGATCATTTAAAAAGATTTTCGGCATTTTTTGGACCTTTAAATGATTTTATTGAAATTGGTAATCATTCAATAATTTTATTAGATTCAATTTCATTATCTTCTCAAGATGAAAAGATTAAACAACCAGCTGACGAATTTTTATCAAATGTTATGAGTCTTACACATGAATCATTTCCGAAAATTTTGTTAACTCATGTTCCACTTTATAGAATTAATAATCGTCAATTATGTGGTCCAAGAAGAGAATCTAAAAATTTATTCCCTGTTCAGAAGGGTAAACAATATCAAACAGTTATAGATTCTGAATTATCCTTAAAAATTTTAGAGACAATTAAACCAGTATTAGTTTTCAGTGGTGATGATCATGATTATTGTGAAATTACTCATGATATTCCTCATACTGTAAATAAAGCAACAGAAATTACTGTTAAATCTGCTGCTATGACAGCTGGTGTTAAATACCCAGCAATTCAATTACTTTCATTGCATAATCCTATTGATTCAACTGGGAATCTGATAATTAATGGACCAACATTTTCAACTGAAATGTGTTATTTTCCAGATCCTTATTTCTCTATTGAAATTTACATTCTTAGTTCAGTTGTTAGTTTAATTATTTTAGGTTTAAATTTCTTAACTCCACAATTATTAGATAAAATTCTATTTAAATTTTGGTCAAAAACTCAAGATAATATTTCATTACCATTTTTCACATCAGTTTCAACTAATAAAGAAGTTGGAGATAATAGAGTTAGTAATAAGTCGGGTTTTAGTTTGGCTATTATAATAACGGCCACCTGGGCAATATCCGTTATTGGTGTATATTATCGTAATGTATAAATAGGTTACAACCTAATCGGTCTTTCATTTTAATTTTTTCTTTCTTTTTCCTTTCATTCTATTTCATTTTTTGTTGGATGTATCTATGGATGTATGCTAGTGATGCTTATTTGCCTACTTGAAATTAAAAAATCTTTCTATATAACTTGGATTAAAATCAGTTCTCTTTGAAATGTATTGCCTTATAGTAAAAGGTTTTAAACTTGCTAATCTTCCTTCAGTAACTAAAGAGTTAATTAAATTTGGATGAACAGTAAATAAATTACCAATTTCTTTTAAAATTTGAAAATTTTCAGATAATTCAGGAATTTCCCATCTATCAATTACAGATTGATATCTAATTACATCTCTTGTTAAAATAATACCACCAGTTGAATTAACTGGGAATCTTTTAAAATGTTCAAGTAATAAATCTAAAAATTTTGAACCAATTTTATTTAAAACATTTAGAAGATTAGTATTATCTAAAGATTTAATCAAATTTGAATGAATTTGCAAAATGAATTCTGAACCTAATTCACAAGCCTCAGTATCATCTTCTGTTATATTATCAACAACAAAATCTTTCTTTTTCTGTTTTGATAAATAATAATTTAATTTATCTGATGATAAATCAATAGTTTCCGATAAAATTATATTAATTGATAATTCACAACGTTTTATATAATTATTTGTTAAATTAATCATTCTATTTCTAATAGTTGGATTATTAACAGCACAAGGTATTATAATCTTTTTAATACAACTTGAAATTAAAAATAATATTTCTCCAATTAAATTAAAAGAATTTAAATAATTAAAATCAACTGGTTGTATTGAATTTATTTTTGAATAATTTGATTCTTGTTTTAAATTATCATAAATTACTTCAAATCCTGCACCTATGTACATTTTGCCAAAATCAAATAATAAAATTTCTAAAATTTCTAAAGCATATTCTGGCGATCTATTTGGTTCAATTTCTAAAATTCTTGCAATTGATTCAATGACACTTTTAGTAATTGATTCAACTATATTAATATTTAAACCTAAATATTCTTTACGCTCTTTTAAATCTTCATATTCATTTGATAATGAATTTCTTTTCGTTGTAACATCTAAACGAGATTTCATAAATTCTTTAAATTGATCATATCTTTTCTTTTCAATAAATCTAAAACTAAATGATGAATTATCTTTTGAATTTGAGTTTGAATTATTATAATCCATATTATTTAAATTTTCAATATATTCAGATAATGATTTATTAATTAATGATTTTTCATTATATAAATTAAATTTTGAAACTATATTATAAATTGTATCTTCTAGATTTTTCTTTTCTCTATTAAAATAAATACTATCAGAAGTAAATTCAATAAATAAATCATAAAAACATTGATCTAAAATTCCCGATAATTCATTATTTTCATTGTCAAAATCGTTTGTTATAAAAAAATCTTTTAAATCTTTTGTAAAATCATTAATTATTTGAAATAACATATGTAAAATTCTAACATGAGCTAAAGAATTAAATGATAATGAATACAGTAATAAATTTGTTACTTTATTTTGAATTAATTGTGCATAAATTCTTTGAATAAAAATTCTTAAAACTGGTGTTGGATTTTGAAATATTTGACTTACAATTCTTGCTTGACCTTTAATTGTAACTTTTAATTGATTTAATAAATTAAAAATTTCTTCATCTTTAATATTTTCGAAAAAATTTGGATTTGATAAATCATTCCAAATGTTTTCATCGTCTAATAATGATTTACCTAAATCTTGTAATTCTTCTTCTTCAAAAAATTCATTTTTACTTACGAAAGTTTGAATTACATTTTGGCCACCATTATATTCAATTAAAATTGTTGAAATCTCTTTCATAATTTCAAATTCATCGTTTTCTAATGCAATTTCAAATTTATTTAATAATTCAGTTTCCATAATTTCACTAAATTTTTCAATAATTTTAACAGTTGTTACAGTTTTATTAATATCTGGAGTTTCAATTTTTTTAGCTAATGTTAATAGATTATTAATTGTTTTAGCACATTTCATTTTATCATCAAATTTTTTACTTGTTCTTAAAATTTCTAATGGTTCATAATTTTCTTTAGTGAAAAATCCATGATAAGCTCTAATTAAAAAAATTGTTTCAGTGGAAACGTCTCTTGAATTTGAAATTTTATTTAATGCATTATTTAATGGATCAATTTGTGTTGTTACATCACTGATTTTTAAATCTAAATTACTAAATTGTTTAGTAATTTGTTCAACTTGATTTGATAATTCTAATACATTTTGACTATGTCTTAATTCGTATTCATCTACTTGTCTTTCCATATGACTTTTTTGATTTTGTGCTTCATTAGTTAATTGTTTTAATTCTCTTAATGTTGATTCAAATGTTCTAATATATGGTTTAGGATCTAAATATTCAAATTTATTAACTTCTGCACCTTTTTGAAAATGATCTTTACTTATTTCTTCAACAAATTCATTAACTGTAAGTCCTCCAAGAAAATTGTCAAGTTTTAATAAATCCCTTATCTCTTCATCAAGGTCATAAATGGAGAAACTCATGTCAAAACAATAATTAAAGTTATTGATTTCGATATGGGCGCGATAATTCTAATTTAGCTATCACCAAATCTGGTACTAATTTTTGGTACTAATTTCTCCTACCACTGTGCCAAGAGTTAGCGAGAGAAATTAGTACCAGGTCCAAACCCAAACCTAAAGCTCAAACTTGGTACCTATTCTTATATTCCACATTCTTTACATTATATTCTATCTTCTATATTTTGTGTTCTATACTATATTCAACTTCATATACATTTTAAATGAAGATTGAAATAGTAATACTGGGGATCTAATAAACCAATCAGAGACAAAGAAAAATGAAGAGTATTTTGTAAAGAGGTTTGAAAAATTAAAATAGATATATATTAAATATTAATCCACTTAGTTAGATTTGAAGGTAGTATGACATTTACCACAGTATTGTCTGTCGGTCATGTTAGCCATAAAGATACCAGCACCACAAGTAGCAGAAGGACATTCTCTTCTTAATCTTTCAACTTTACCATCGTTATCGACTTTGTAGTAAGTTAAGACAGCTAATTTGTTTTTTCTGTGTTTGTGTTTAATCTTTTTTGGAGTAGTATAGACCTTCTTCTTTTTCTTTTTACCACCACCTCTTAATCTTAAGACTAAGTGTAAAGTTGATTCTTTTTGAATATTGTAATCAGCTAAAGTTCTACCGTCTTCTAATTGTTTACCAGCAAAGATTAATCTTTGTTGATCAGGTGGGATACCTTCTTTATCTTGGATTTTTGATTTAACATTATCAATAGTGTCGGATGATTCGACTTCTAAGGTAATGGTTTTACCTGTTAAAGTTTTGACGAAAATTTGCATGGCTTGTCTGCAATGAAATGCTTCTTTCTTACCAAAGGTGAAAGATTTTTTTCACTGCGAAACTTGAAGATGAGGGAATCACCAAATGGGAGTGTTGTAACCAATAAATATGAGAAGGCAAAAAACAGTCACGGCGTCAGGTGCTCGTTTGTGAGATAACGATCACGCGAGTGATCAGGTGCCAGATTTAGTAGGATCGATAATCAATATTGGCACCCCAACCTGAAAAGTATTATCAATTGGTGGAAAGGTTAGTTATAAGTCGGTCACGATATCATTGAGACTTAAGTCTTTATAGGATTGTTATTTTATTTGTTGTTGTTTGCTGCCGGATCTATAGGAGGAACTGAATAAATACTAATTGAGCGGCTAATGTTAGGTGATTTAGTTTTATATAATCGTATACAAGTTTATGGATACCTTCATGATAGTTCATCAATAATTGATAAAAGAGCTTTAGAAGAAGATTCAGAATCAATTGATTCACATAAATTTTACATTAAAATATGGCATTTATTTACATGTAAATTAAATATCTAAATCTGAACCTTCATCATCATCATTATCATTGGAATTTTTGTAATTATTAGTGTTGGAACTTGAAGAGTAATTGATTGTTCTTCTATTGATTACCCCAGTCCTTATTAAAAAAGATTCTAAAGAATCATAAGTAAAATCATTTGGATTATTACCTAATTTTTCAAACCCAACTAATCTATCAAATTCTTTACCATTTTTATAAATAATTACAAATGGTAAAATTTTAATATTTAATTTTGAAACTAAGAAAGTTGCTAATTCTGCTTTAATTGATAAAATTTTTAAATTTAAATGTTTTTCAGCTAAAATTTTTAATTTTTCATTCATTTTATTACATTTTAAAAAATTTGGTTGATAAAAATGTATTATTACTAATGATTGATTAGTTACAATTTCCATTAATTTCTTTTCATCATTTATATCTTCAATATAACCAGTCCCATTGATTTTGTTATTGGTAGAATCAATAGATTTATCAATTGATTTAAATTCTTTTTTCAATTCTTCAATTCTTGATTCTCTATATTGTGATAAAATATTATCATCTTCTAATGATTCAAATAATTCATCTTCATCTAATTCATCTTGATTTTTTAGTATAGATTCTTGATATTTTTCAACTGCTTCTGATTGTTTTAAATCCATAATATATTTATAAATCTGACTTTGGTGATGGAAAATCTGAAATCAACTGAATTCAAGACGCGTGGGAAATCAAAAAACTAAAGAATCTTAAACGACTGAATTATCAACTCTCTTCATCTGCACCTCTATTTTCAAAACATCAAGGCCCGTATCTCTTTAACTGCTATTATCTACATCCATATTCTCTTCATTAGATTGGCTTTGATTAGTGTCTTCTTTAGAAGCTTCGATACTGGTCATTAATGTTAAAACTTTAGTTAAAATTTGAGCATTTGTTGCAATACTTTCATTAAATGAAGGGAAACTTGAAAATAAGTTTTCTTCACCATCAATTAATTCAATTGATTTAAGTATATTATCTTCTATTTTTTTAGTTGTTTTTAAAATTAATTGTAATTCTAAAAGAATTCTATCTTGTTTTGATTGTATATCCATCCTTCAACCCACAGAGAGAGAAAAATCTCAATTTTTAAGAATTATGAAAAGTAGTTAGTTATCTTGTGACTTTTAGAAGATTGCTGCAATGAGAGATGACGAGGGAGTTTAGTAGATAGTTCAAAGGTAACTTCAACAATGAATTAGAGAAAGAAAAAGAAAATTCACAAAATATCTATTCACCAATGCCATAATGCCAAAAATAAAGTCAAACTAATAAATATCTATATACATCTCATAAAATCATAATAAAATATTCTTTATACATGTAATAACGCCTTCATAAACTTTTCTTTCTTACTTTTTATATTTTAATTTTTCTATTTTAAGTTTTCACTTTTCATCTCTGAAAACATTTCCTAATTTTGAAACTTCAGCTAAAACATTTGAAGTTTTATCACTTACTTCTTGAGTAACTTCTTGAATATCAATAATTAAAGAATTTTTAACATCTTTAACGAAAACTCCACTTTCTTGCCATTTATCTTCTAGACTTTTTAAAACATTTTCAAAACCTTTTTTACCAATAATTGCATTTTGACCAAATCTTTCAACTGACCAATCTTCAATTTTATCACAAATTCTTTTAAATGATGCAAATGCTGTAATTTCTGCTTGTTGAATAAATAATGTTCTTACATTTGGTAATTGCGTATCAGGTTTATATATAACTGTTTCATTAACTTGTAATAAATGATTCATTGTTAAATTATGACTTTTCATTATTAATGTTTTATTAAGTAAATCAACTTCACTGATTTCTCTAACGTATGAATATTCTTGTCCTCCAACAAGACAACTTATCCATTTAGGAATTGGTTGTTTACAACCAATTAATCTTTCCGTTCTTAATATTTGTTTATCTTGATCAATTGTTCTATTTAAAATATCAACTGATATAACATGAGTACTTAATTCATTTGGATATTTAACCCAATTAGCTGCTGTTACTTGATCCCATGGATATAAAAATTCATGTTTACTTTCAAATAACTTCATCTTAAAAATTTTCCTATCTTCTAATTTTAACTCCTTTCTATAATTTCTATGACCACCGTTAAAACTTCTTTTCCTGTTAAAACTTCCTTTCACAAATGACAAATTAGACGGGTACCTGTAAGTATAAATAAGATGAATTTTTCTAAAAAAATTTTCGCACTTATGATAAAGAGTTTCTTTTTAATTTGCAACCGATAAAAACCGGAGACCAAGAATCGAGAGAGATCACACATTTTAAATAAGGGACCGGTAGGCATTTAAAAAGTTAAACATCTCTAAATGTATGTATATTATTTATTATTATTATTACAAATGACTATGACTATATTACTACAACTTGAACATCAAGTTCAAGGTTTTTTATAATTTCTTTTTTTATACAGGGGTAAATGCGGAAGTATGGATGTCTAAGTAGATTCATCATCTTCTGGTACATCATAATCTCCATCATCATCGGAGGTTGACTGTCTATTTTCTAATCTTTCTAATTCTTTATCGATTTCATCTTGATCATTGTTGGTATCTTTATCTTTGTTGTTAGTAGTCTCTTGATTAGATTTTAAAAAACTAGGAGTTTCGGTATAATCTTTTTTATTCACTGATTGACTAAATTCAAATGGTTCTGATTGATTAAATGTTCTAGTGTTAGTTTCATCAAATTCACTATTATTTGGTTCACTATCTTCACTAATTAATTGTGATGGGATTAATTTTATCCTTTGAGAATTTGAATCATTAGTAACTTGAGTATTTAAATTTGAACTAATTGAATTTGAATTAATTGAATTTGAATTATTTGAATTAGTATTTTGAGTTAATGAATCATTTTCAATTTCAAAATCAGCAGAAATTGGTTCTGATTGGGATTGTGACTGTGATGAATTTTTATTTTTCCTTTTTTCTCTTCTTTCCTTTTTCTCTTTTCTTCTATCCTTCTTTAATTTTTTATCTTCTCTCTTCTTGTCCTTTTCTTCCCTTGATAACTTTATCTTTTTACGGGGTTCAATATCAACATCAATAGTTCTTTTTTCAGTGTCACTTTTATCTGGTGATTCTAATTCGATTTCATTTAATTTATCTGGTGATACAGTTGGTTCTTTAATTGTAGTTGCATTTACATCGACTTCCATAAATTCAACTGTTTGTGATACTATCTGTTCTTTATCATTCCCTTCTTCTTTATCATTCTCCCTTTGAGCTTCCTTTTGATTTTCTTGAGGTGATGAAGGTACTTGAATATTATCTAAATTAATTGAATCATTATGTTCATGATTACTACTATTACTATTTAAAATATTTTTTGGAGTATTTATGACTGAATTATCCCTAGAATCAATAACTAAACTATTTGATTTATTTAACTTTAATTTATAATTACTTGAATTCCCAGCACGACTTAATTCTTTACTACTTTTCAATTTTTGTCTTTTAAAATTAATTATTTGAGATTCATCACTTTGTAAATCTGATTCCTCAGATTCTGAAAATGTAATTTTGGAATTATTATTTGAATTATTTGAAGAATTTGAATTAGCCGAAATTAATAATGAATTTATTCTAAATACATGATTTTTAGCTTGTTGGGATGAAATTGAATTAAGTATGACATCATCTGGTTCTAATGCATCTTCAAAATCTTCACTGCCTGGAGAGATTTCTCTTTCTTGATTATCTTCCTCTTCATCATTTTCATCATCTCCTTTATCTTCATTATCATTTCCATTCTCATTGTCTTCATCCATGTCCAACTTCTCTTGTTCTTCTTTAATTCTCACATCACCTTCTTCTTCAACTTCTTCATCGTAATATTCAAATTCGTCTTTAACATCTAATAAATCACTTGATAAAGAACTATAAAATAAATCAAAAAATTTCAAAGTAGTTGCTGAAACATTACTCAGTTGTAAATTTGATCTTAAATTAAAAATTATTTTAATATTATTTTTTAAATTATTTGCATTATTTTTAGATAAAATATCTGAATTTAATTCATCATCAAAATTAGTATCTGGTTCTGGTGTGTTAGTTGATAAATTATTTAAGATTGCAGTTAAACTATTTTTGGATTCATTGACAAAATTACTTTTTATGATATTAATTAGATTATATTGTGGGATAACTATTGTTTCTAAATCATTAAAAATATCTAGTAAATTTAATTTCTTCAATTTTGATTTCAAAAAATTTTCATTCAAGATCAATAGGAAAATTCTATTCCTTAATTTCAACCCATTGATTAAATTCACTCTAGGATATTTTTTAAAATTTGTTCTCATTTCTCTATTTAATGTTAAATTAATGGAATGTGTCAAGAAGTTCCTGTAAATTGAATGATTTAAAAATTTAAAAATTAAGTCATTGTAAGTGATTTGAAAAACTGATGGGATGATCGAGATATTGTAATTATTATTGATTAATTGTTGGATTAGATTAATTTGAAAATTTTTAATGAATAGATTTTGTAATCCGAAATCAAATGGAGTCATTAATAAGTTTGAATAAATTAAATCAATATTATTAAATTTTTTCATGAAAAAATTATTTGAATTTTTATCTAAAATCAACAATATGTTGTTATTTAAATTCTTATTTAAATTTGTTAAGTAATTATTGAATAAGTAAAAACTATTTAATCCTGTGTTATTATAATTTAAATTATTTTTTTCGTTATTTTTAATAAAATTTGAAATAATTAATGGCTTTAGAAAATCATCACCTGTTAAATTGAATCCAATTCCAATGGTCAAAACTAAACCTTCTCCATCATTATCACCCCCAATGGTGTTATGTTGTTGTTGATTTTTAAAATCAGGGTTAATTAATTCAATTAAATAACTTATATCTAACGTGAATTCTCTATATTGATAAATATTAGCATAACTAAAGTTTTTAAATTTTTTCCTTAATCTATAAGTTTCATTAGATAAATTATTACAATTTGCAGAAATTTTAAATTGTTGTTCAATTATTTTATCAATATAATTAATATTACTTAATCTTGTTAATATTGCTTTATGACTAGGTATTGGTACATTAGGATAATTTAATTTTATTTTATTAGTACACTCATTTATAAATTCTTTATTTAATATTGTTTTATCATTAAAATTATTTAATTTTAGTTCCGTATAATATTGAATTATAATTGATAATATTTTAACTGATATAAAGTTTGAATCATCACCTCTAACTGGACTTAACAAGATATTATCTGGGGTTTTTTCAAATCCCGGTAATTTAGTAAACGTGATTTCTTCCTCTTCGTTGTCATTTATATTATCGCTGATATTGTCATTCCCATTACTGTTTTCGTTACTGTTTCTATTACTTCCATTACTGTTTCCATTACCATTTTCGTTACTGTTTCCATTACTCTTTTCATTACTATTTCCATTACCATTTTCATTACTGTTTCCGTTCTCATTACTCTCATTACTCTTACCATTATTTACCCTATTCTTTTCAGGGCTATTTCTAATACTTCTGATGCTATTCCTTATAATATTCTTACCAACATTTTTAATTGGAGTTTTATTAATTGAATCAATTTTTTGATCAGTATTTAACCATCGCACTAAACTTGATTTTGCAATTTTAAATCTTGATTGGAAATGTTTAATGGTTTCAGATTGTTTGTGATTCGGATCGTCGTGAAGTTTCCGTTTATGGTACTGTAAGATTTCATCCTTTTCGTTTGGACTTATATGTCTACCCATTGTAAATAGTCAAATCAATCGCAAAAAATCTAAAGATTATGTCCCTTTGATCAATGAAAAGTTCAGTCAAGATGAGTTTTCTCGCTGGTAAATTTTTCACCGCGCGACAGTCACGTGATGACCGTCACGTGAGGAGTATTGGTTTGTTGTTCTCGTTCCTTGGGGTCTTCCTCAATTTCTTATCTACCCACCAAACCATTACACCAAAACATTACAGCAAAACTTTACACCAAAACGTTACAGCAAATTTATAGTGATTTTAACATCAATTGTAATAGTTCATCTAACAATTTATAACTATGTATATAACCATTTAAATATCTTTGTAGAATCTATTGATCAGTGGAAATATATAAATTGGGGTAAGAGCAATAGCAAGTTAAAAGTAATGAAATCAATTGTTATCAATACCTACAACAATACCCATAATAAAATCACGAAATTAATATTTTTTTAAAAATCTATTGTGAAAGACATCGATAAATAGTACTAATATTTAGATTTTCAATGTAATAATAATATTATTATTATTATTCTAGTTGTATAAAGGAAGATCTAAATGGATAAAAAATAATCCATTTTAAACTCCTTTAATAACCATAACCAGACATAAAAACTTCCCATCTCAAATGTCTCTGTTTTAAGAGAAATTTGTTATGACCAAAATGAAAATAAGAATTATTTTCCTTTTGTTTACAGTAGCCAATGATAATTGATGTAGAATGGAATTATTGCGGAGGTGATTATAATTGTCTCTTCTTTTGGTTCTTTGTCTCATCTACTTCTAACTTCTTTCTTTTTCTTTCCCTTGTCTCAATTATCAAAAATATTTTTAAGATCCTTAAACGACGTAAACATTGTCAAACTAGAAAAAAAGCTTGTTTCAATAGCAAAGCTGCAAGATGAAATAAGTAATCTTCACCTCTTATCTTTGCTAAATCATTTCAACCCATTTTAACTAAAAGGATTGTTAAGATTACGACCCATAACTATTCATAACTATTCTTAACTACCCTTAACTATTCTTAACTACCCTTAATTATTCTTAACTATTCTTAACTATTCTTAATAAATATTGTAACTATTGTAACTATTGTAACTATTGTAACTATGCTTCATAACTATCCTAATCCTAATATTTACTCCTGTGTCCTGTTTTGTCTATGTCTGATGTCGTTATGCCTTAACTAAAAGAAACTCGCCTTTCCTATCTTTAGTCAATTGTGCATTTTCTCACCTCCTTTTTCAGCCATTAAAAAATAATTATGGCTCACAACGTATTAGAGTACCCAGAAGTATTACAAGTGTTACAGTACTATGACATATACTACTATTGGCACTACTACTATTGATACTACCACTACGGGTACTACTGCTGTTGGGTACTATTAACACTGTCATCAGTTATAACTCTAGTAAATGAAATTTTATGTAAAATTCCTTTCCCCTGAATGTGCAACAATCAATTTCAAATAATTGCCAAATTCCATTGTGTATTTTCACCAAAACGGACATAACTCGTGTGACTTTTAAAAATGAAAACAAAAAAATATTAAATAATGGAAAACTCTTAAATGATTGGCAATAATACTGCAAACCATCAATTGGGAAAAAAAAGGACATTTTTTGGTGTAATTTTTATTTGGATTTAATTTGGTGTAATTTTTTATTTAAATATAGGAAGTTACCAACAATCTTTTAATCGCAAATATTTTTTCATTTAGGTGCTACTGAGGTTTCCAAAGTTTTCCGATTTTAAACAGGGTTTCAACAGTTTATTAGTTATATTATCTCATCTACACTTATACCTTTATTGCAGTTATAACTTTAACTTTATTACTTACTTAATATTTAACTTTTTCGAGGGGGCTATTTTACACCATCTTAAAGCTTAAAATTTAAATATTCCCATAGTTAGATTTTCAAATTGAGACTGGAGTTGGCATTGGCAAAAGCAAAGTGGGAATTTATCAACTTATACCGTTATTAGCATTTTTAACACGGTTGTAAAATATTGTATTATTATTAGCATTTCCTCGTTGTGTTCCTATTGACTTGTAAGGTAGTAACAGTGGATTCCATTAGTTGTTTGAAAATTTGTAAAGAGTTAAAGGCTGTACAATTCCCAAGGCTTGATAGTATATACAGTCAATTCGCAGCAATAGTGAAAATTTTAGATAGAACAACACATTGAAAAAAGAACTGAGACGCTAGAAGACGTGGTTTTATAGAAGTAGGAAGATTAGAAGAAGATAGATTATTGGAGAAGATAGATTATTGAATAAAAAAGATTATTGAATAAGAAAGATTATTGAATAAGAAAGATTTTATAAGAGTAACTATGACGATGGCTTCAATAATTAGAAAGTCTATTTTCATTATAATAATTTTGAATTTAATATATTTATCAGGATGTTTTATTTATTATAAAGGAGAATTTTCATTAAGTGAAACCATTTATAAAGTAAATAATTTAAAATATATTTATATTGATAATGAAAATGAAGAAAAATTAAGTATAGATTTTAATAATGAAATAACTAAATTATTTTCTAAAGTGGAAGAAAATAAAGATAATAAATTTTGGCTTAAAGATACTGAATTAACTAAATCTGAAATTATAATTAATCCTGAATTATTTTTAAGTGATTCAATTAATAAAGATTCATGGATTAATAAAAATGAATTATTCTATGATATTAGATTAACTTTATCATTATATTTAAATTATATTAAAAATGAATTAATTAATAATGATGGTAGTAAAGAATTAACTATCCCATTCCATTGGGTTGATTGGATTGATTTAAATTATTTAAATGATGATGATTTATCAAAACCATTAAATCAAAGAAGAGATTGTCATTGGATGGAAAATTTCATTGATAAACATAGATTTAGATTTCATGAATTAAAATGTATTAATAATAATGATGTAACATTAAATATGTTAAAAGATTATGGTTTTGATAATCATGAACAATTACCTGGTTATATAATGGAATCTTTTACATTAAGAAGAGGTACTATTGATGCAAGATTAGCTCAAGCAAAATCTTATATAATGACTAATTTACCAAATCCATATAAATTAATTTTTTTAAATAAGAATAATGGTACTTATGAAGTTGATATTGATCAAACAAATAAGAAAAGATTAATTAAATCAAATTTAATGTCTAAATATATTGAAAATAATAATTTAAATATTGAAAATAATATAAAATTAGATCCAGTTAAAGAATTTAGATTATTAAAAGATATTATTAAACCTCGTTATTTACATTCAGATTCTGATATTTATAATGTTTATAAAATTTTACATGATGGTGATGATACAAATGGAAATGATAATAATGGAGATGGTTTAAAAAGATCTAAAAATTTACCAATTCCAAAAGATGCATTCCAATATCCACCTCATTATATCGATCAACAATTAGAAGTCTTTCAAGAATTGTCAACTTTAAGACCATTAAATTATATGCAAAAATCTTATTTAGAATCATTAAAATTATCAAAGGAAAGAAATACTAATACTGAAGATGTTTATTTTAGACAAGCAACGTTATTTCATAATCATGATGAAGATAATATTGATAAAGATCCAGGGTATCATTATGATTGGAGGTTTTTCACTGGAACATTAAATGGGAAAAGAAAAGGTTGGAATCAAGATGAATTAACTAAAAGACAAGAAGTTATATTAGATAGATTAAGTAGAACTTGGTTTAGATTTGCTGAAGAAAAGGGGTTAATTAGTTGGATGATGCATGGTCCATTATTATCATGGTATTGGAATGGATTAATGTTCCCATTTGATGATGATTTAGATATTCAAATGCCTGCCAAAGATTTAGCAAGATTAGGAGAATTATATAATCAATCATTAGTTATTGAAGATTTAGAAGAAGGTTTCGGTAAATATTTAGTTGATGTTGGTACTTATGTTCATAATAGAGATATTAGTAAAAGAGAAAATCATATTGATGCTAGATTTATTGATGTTGATTCTGGTCTTTATATTGATATAACTGGTTTAGGTGTTAGTGATGCCCCAATCCCTGAAAATTTTGAAAAGGATAAAGAATTTGTTTTAATTTCTCAAGAAACTAGAAATGATGAAGTTTATAATGATCGTAGGAAACATTTTTATAAACATGAACAATTATCACCATTAAAATATTCCAGTTTAGGCGGTGTACCAATGTTTTTACCTAATGATATCTCCAAGAGATTAATTTTTGAGTACCCTGGTGGGATAACAAAACCTGAATTTAAAGATTGGTTTTTCATTCCTAAAATTAATTTATGGCTTAATAAGGATAAATTAATGGAAGTTTTCGATGTAAATGATTTTAAAATTATGACTAGTAGAACTAAAGAGAATGTTAAAATTGATGATGAAAAATTATCCCAGTTGATCCTTGATATGGATGAATCTCAAATTTTGAAACTTTTATCTAATGATGATGAAATCTTGTGTGAATACTACTTAACTAAGAATCTTTCTGATGTTCATACCAAGGAAAAGACTTTCCTTTTCAAAATTACTGAAAATCCAAATATCGATGAGAAAGAACCGGAACATAAAAAGACTATGGTGGAAGATAGAGTGTTGGAAGGTGATCAATTGGATAATTATAGTATTTTCGTTAATGAAAATATTAAGATGTCGAAACCATTAAGACCATCGTTGTTTCAATATGAAAAATATGATCAACCTTTGCATCACATAGAAGATTAGTCCTGCTCAAGCGATACTCGAGCGATAGCGAGAGGTACTGATCCACCCTTGTCATTCAATAATTATATCAATAATTATACCCCTATAATTATATTCATGCAATGTGTATACAATAATAGAGACATATGAAATGAAATGAAAGTGCTAGATTATTTTAATGTATAATATTTAATTTGTCCCTAGTCTCTCTAACACTGTGAGACTTCAGCTGAAAAGTCTCAGTCTCCGTCTCACTAGTTTTCGCAAAATTTCTAGACTTTTCAATTATTTCTCATCATGTTAAGATCATTCAAACCTAGATACTTCAGCACTATTGCTGATGTAGCTAAATATAAAACCACCACGTTACCAAACGGCTTTACTGTTGCTAGTGAATACATGCCCGGTACCAAGACTGCCACTGTTGGGGTTTGGATTAATGCTGGTTCAAGAGCTGATAATCCAAAATCTAGTGGTACAGCACATTTTTTAGAACATTTAGCATTTAAAGGAACAGAAAAGAGAACTCAATTATCATTAGAATTAGAAATAGAAAATATGGGATCACAGATTAATGCTTATACATCAAGAGAAAATACTGTTTATTATAGTAAATGTCTTGATAATAAAATTGATGAAAATATTGATATTTTAAGTGATTTATTAACTAAATCAAGATTAGATTTAAGAGCAATTGAAAATGAAAGACATGTTATATTACAAGAAAGTGATGAAGTTGATAAAATGTATGATGAAGTTGTTTTCGATCATTTACATTCTATTGCATTTGAAAATCAAGATTTAGGTAGAACAATTTTAGGACCAAGAGAATTAATTAAAACAATTAATAGAAATGATTTAAAAAATTATATTGAAACTAATTATAAAGGTGATAGAATGGCATTAATTGGTGTTGGATCAATTAATCATGAAGAATTAGTTGAAAAAGCTAAAAAATATTTTGGTTCATCAATTAAAAAATCTGATGTACCATTTAAACAAAATGGTGGAGATTTACCAATTTTTAATGGTGATGAAGTTAGAATTCAAGATAATTCTATGCCAGTGACTCATATTGCTTTAGGTGTAGAAAGTGCAAGTTGGTCAGCACCTGATTTTTTTACGGCTTCAGTTGTTAGTGGAATAATTGGACATTGGGATAGATCAATTGGTATTGGATCAAATTCTCCTTCCCCATTAGCTGTTGCCACTGCATTTAATGGACCAAATCAAACACCAATAGTTAATTCTTATATGTCATATACTACTTCTTATGCAGATACTGGATTAATGGGAGTTTATTTTACAGCTGATAAAGATGCAAATTTAAAATTATTTATTAATGAATTATTAAAAGAATGGCAAAGATTTAAAACTGGTAAAATAACTGAAGAAGAAGTTGAAATTGCAAAATCTCAATTAAAAGCATCATTATTATTAGCTTTAGATGATTCTACTTCAATTGCTGAAGATATTGGTAGACAATTAGTTAATACTGGATTTAGATTAAGTCCTGAAGAAGCATTTGAAAGAGTTGAATCAATTACTAGAAAAGATGTGATTGATTGGGCTAATTATAGATTAAAAGATAAACCAATTGCTTTGGCTGCTTTAGGTAATGTTAAAACTTTACCTTCACATTCAGAAATTCAAAATGGAATGTCATAGAGAGAGATAAAAATTATGATACTTTTTATATTATATATAATATCCTGTAAATATACATTAGGGAAATAAATAACAATCACTATTATGTAAAATCTATTTAAATTAGTAAAATTGTTTTTTTAGTGTACACAATGTCTCTTTTCTTCTCCTGATTGGTTTAACTTCTATCTTGAATAACATCTTGTGCTACATCATTAACTTCATCATCTATTTCTTCTTCAATATCGCCATTTAATACTGGTTCAGATGGAACTCTTTTCATTTTTTCAGGAGGTGGGAATAATTTACCAATATTTTCAATCCATCTTTGTCTTTTATCTAAAACTGATCTAATACCTGCATTAATTGCTTGTTGTTGAGCAGGAGTTAATTCAACTTTTTCAGTTGCCTTTTTCTTTTTATTTTTTGATCTTAATCTTTTTAAATATGCTTGATCAACTTGTTTATCTAAATCTTCTAATATTGTACAATATTCTTGATATGCAATTTGTTCTTCTACTATAGGTATTAATTTCTTCTTATTCTGTCTATTTCTTGTTGATGATTCTTTCAATTGTTTTTGTAATAATCTAATTTCAGCTGATACTTCATCATCTTCTTTATTTCTTACCCAATCATCATTATCAATAATATTACCACTTCTGGTTTCAGATTTAATTGGCCTACCATTAAGATTTAATTTATTTTTTGAATTACTAATATTATTGATATTACTGGTATTAGCAGTATTATTATTAGCGTTGTTAATTTCATCATCTTCAGGATTTGGTAAATTCATAAATATTCCGATATATTTCAATTCTCTTTTCAATCTTTCTTCAATTGAATGGAAATCATTAGCATCAGCTGAAGCATCAAAGTCTGGATCAACTCTTAAATCTGTGGCAATATTTTCATCAAGAGTATTACTATTACTATTACTAAGACTATTGTTAATTATATTATTAGTATCAATATCAGTTTTACTTCCCTTTGAATTTATATCACTATTATTTTCATCTTCTTCTTCAACCCCTTCATGAATACTTAAAATAGCAGATAATAATCTACTTGAAAGTGGACCACATGAAATTTCTTCAGTAATTAATTTATCTTCTTCTAAATCATTCATATTACCCTTTGGTTTAAAATTATCTAATGATGATTGTTGAAAAGCTGGAGAATTTAATTTATTTCCTAAACTTGCATCTTCTTCAGTCCAAACATCAGCATAAAATTGACCTAATTTTGGAATTATATAAGGACTAACATCAGGATCATAATTTTGTTTTTCGAATCCTGGTGGTATTATATGTTTTTCATTTAAAAATTTTAAATCATCAGTTGAAAATGATCTATAAAATGATTCAATATATGATTGGAAAGTTGTAAATTGAACTTGATTATTTGGTGCTTTGGTTTTGGAAAAATCAATATTTGGAATTTCTCCAGGTAATAAATCTTTTAAATCATTTTCAGGGTATGAAGCAACACCATATTTTTTCTTTAAATATTCTTTGCCATGAGTTTCAAATCCATTATTATCTTCTGAAAATAATCCTAATTCTGCCACAGCGGTAGCTGATAATGTTTGTGGTTGAACAAATTCAGATTTTGGATTTTTAAGCCTAGTATCATTATCTTGGGTGTAATGTCCAGTTTGAACTGGTGGAACTGGATCATCACTAGAATTTAACCTTTCACGTGGTGCTGTTGATCCTACTTCTTCTTTATCTTCAGTTTCTGGCTTGATAGCAGAGTCTTCTTTAGTTTCTGAAGTTGTTGATTCTGGTTTATCTTCATCCTTTTTATCTTCGTCAACTACCATTTTATCACCATCTTCAATATTTTCTTCTTTGGATTCTTCCTTTGATTCATATTTATCTAATTCTTGTTCTTCTTCTTTTTGTTCAGATTCGACTTCAGCTTCACCATCATCTTCTTCAGGTTCTTCCTTCTTTTCAGGTTCTGTACCATCTTTCAGTTCTAATTTTCCAGTTTCTTTGTCGTTTATGTCTTCTTCTTCTTTTTCTTCTTCAACCTCTACTCCTTCTTCTCCTACATCTTTTTTCTTTTGCTTTTCATCTTCTTTTTCATCTTCCTTTTCTTCACCTGGTATATCTTCTTTATCTTCCACGTCGTTATCCTTTTCTTCTTCCTCTTCTTCTACTTCTACATCCTCTTTCAAATCTTTATCTTCTAGATCTTCCTCAATTTCTTCTTCATGTTTAACATTATTTTGTTTCTTATCAAGTTTTTGCCTTTTAGTTTCAATTTTTTCATCTTTAATTTCATCTTCTGATTCTCTTTTCTTTTTATTTTTACTTTCCTTTATTTCAATTTCTTTAACTTTCTTTTCTTCTAATTTTTTCTTTCTGTCTTCTAACTCTTCTTTCTCTTTTTTTGAAATTCTTGATTCTATTAGTGAAATCACTTTACTATCAACATTGATAGATTTACTTAAATCATTTGATAAATTAGTTAATAATTTATTTAAATTAAGTAGCGTATTAACACTTGGTATTTCGTTTACATTATCACCATCTAATAATCCAACTGATGAATCATAATTTAATCTTAATTCTGTAATTATATCATCCAAAGTTGTTGCTGCTGAATTTGCAGTACTAATTGCCATTTTATCTTATATTGGCAACTAAAAAAACTTAGTAGTGAGTAGTAGTAGTATAACAATAATAATATGGAAGTATGGCTAATATCTTATCAAATGATGAGTTTTCAAACTTAAAAAAATGTAGTGATTCTAAGGTGTGATGATTATATGGGATATAATTAATTATTTCAATGGATTAGGTGAATAATAAATGATTGATTGATTAGTTAAAAATCAATATTTATGTCAATAAAACTGGAAAATGAGTTTCAAAAAATATGCGAACACTTCAAATTTTGCAAAATAGGTGCAAATTAAAAAGAACGATCTGAACTAACAAAATACAAACAAAGGAAAAAAGTAAGGAAAGAAGAAAGGTTGGTAAGAATTTATGGTAATTATTACGTGTATTTACAAGTCTATGAACATTTTAAGGTTTAAAGTATGAAACATACGCTTCATCTTTCTTAGATTTTACAAGATCTACAAGTTTTTTAGTAACACTATGAGAAACAGTTGGAGCATCTTCTGGTCTTTTCCATTCTTCAGGGAATACTGCAGGTTTTCTACTTGGTTTAGTACTACGTGTATCTATTGGGATATCACCGAATTTAACTCTTTTACTTTTAGTAGCTTCAAGTAATTTAAGGAATCTACTGACTATTATTCTAGCATTTTGAGTTGGTTCTTTACTTTCATCAACAGAAAATTTTAAAATATTAGTTTCATGATTAAATTTATTTCCTGATAAAACAATAAATTTATGTGATTGATATTCATCTAAGTTTAAATCTTCTAATGATACAGTTAAAGTAACTTTACGATTTGATGAATTTGAATCATTACTAAAATCAGTATGATAAGTTAATTTGATTGGAGTATCCATTGGGGATGAAGGAATATATTCTTGACGATGTTTAGCTAATAATGGCATTTCAAATGCCATTATTCTATTTAATTCTTGTTTTCTTCTTAAATCATGTAAGGTTTTTGTACTTGATTCAACTTCAACATTACTTAATTTTGGTGGCAATCCTCTTTCTCTAGCTGGTGTATTATTCATGAATCTTTCTTTAAAATTATCAATTTCATAAACATAATCTAATGTTGGTTTAACTTTTGATAAATTTTGAAATGTTGATAATATAGCTCTTCTTTCTTCATCATTAGGATTATAATTTTCTTTTAAAGCATCTTTACGAAGATTATGTAATTCGAAAATTCTATCAGCTGGTAAATCTTCCCATGCATGAGGATTCAAATATAATGGTTCGGTAGTTGATTTAAAACGTATTTGTTTTATGATTCTAACTGAATTTCTAGTCATCATATACCTGATTTTTCACAACTTTTCAAGAATTTGATTGAGTGAGAATTTTTTTGTGAGTTTTTTCAAATTGGTAGGTGCACTGACGATACATTTTATATTACACCTATTCCCTATTACCTATACACTGTAAACTATATACTTATATAGAACTAAAACTAACTTTATTCCTTCTTTATCCTCTTAGGGCTTCCACTATTATTGTTAGGTTCTTTGGAAGGACGTTTTTTGAAAAATGAATCAATGGATTTTTGAGGACTCTTAGAAACTTTCACTTCTTTAATTAAATCTTCACCTTTACTAGTTACTTTCCCAACATCTTTAGTGACAGTATGACTGATTATTGAATCATAAGCAATATTTTTACTAGTTTCTAAACAAAAATCAATTAATTTTTCATTAGTTGCAATATTTGGATTTAACCAATCATCCCATTGTTTAGTTCCTGGAGCTATCATAATTGGTTTCCTTGGATGTAACCAAGATAAATCTTTTTTATCTGATTTATCAGCTGGTCCCGTTATAACTGTGAAAGATGAAAAACAATTGGTGCCTGATTGGAAATTATTTTCAAATAAATTATTATGTGAATAAAATCCAGCTAAAAAAATTAATGAAGTTTTAGAGGAATGCACATAATATGGAATTTTATCATTACCATTCTTTTGCCATTCAAAATATCCTTCTATTGGTGCTACACATCTACTTTTTTTAGCAGAATTCCAAATTGCTGAACCTTTAATTAAAGTTTCTCGTCTACAATTAAAGTACCTACTCTGTAATGATCTTAATTCTTTAGTTTGTGCTTCCTTACCTTGGCTAGATGGTTTAGACCAAAATGGAATTAATCCAAAACTCAGAGTTTCGAAAATATACTCATTGATATTTGATTGATATACAATTATTGAATTTTGAGTTGGTGCAATATTATATGATGAATAACGATCGCCTAAATTATTACGTAAAACAATTGTAGTATCTGGTTCATCTGAATTGTTGGAATCTTGATGGTGTACGGTATAAGTTGTGTCATTATTAGAATTAGAATTAAAATTATTATTATTATTATTATTATTATTATTATTATTTCCTAGTTGATGATCCTCTCGTTCTTGTACTTCATTTGATCCTTTGTTTCTAAAAACTGTACCTACAAATTGTGAAGGTAATTCAGTAGCGTCCTAGTAATTGGTTAATATGTTCATTGTTGATCTTAATTGAGATTTAATCATTTACATACTACACTCAATGCATATCTACCACACATTTTTGGTGAGAAAAATTACCAGAAGCTGGAGTTCACTTTTTCATTTCCAGCCGCAACAAAAAAGATTTTTGAGTAGAACAAAAGTATAAAAAATAATATACATTAAAATATTTACATAGATCGTTACATCATAAGAATAGTGTCAGATCACTCACTATCATGTAGGAGTGTCTCGTCGTAAACTTCTTCGTGTTCCATTTGGGTGGAAGCTTGCACTGACGTTTGAGTTGGTAGTTCATTCCCATCAAAATAATCTGGTTGATCTTCCCTACTTAAAAATTCATCGTATGGGACAAAACTCAGATCACCTTCATATTCTTCATAACTCATATTAGCTGAAACTTGAGAAGCAGGGTATTCGCCATTTTTAGTTGCTTCGATTAATTCATTTTTATATTTTTGACGTTCCTTTTTAAATTGTAAGTAAGCTTCTTCATCTTTTTTGGCTCTATCATATTCTGATTTATTGACTAATGGATCTTTAACATCTCCTAAATGTTTATCATCAACAAATTTTAACAGTTTAATTTCTTCTGGCATATATTTTTGAGAAACTACACCTCTTTCAAAATTTGGATTATATCTATAAGTATCACCATAGCCCATTTCTTTCATTAATTTTGTTGGCGCATTTCTTAAATGCATTGGGATCTTGTATGATGTTGCCTCAGGAGAATCATTAAATAATGATTGGGCTGACCTAAGTGCTCTATAAGATTTTGTTGATTTAGGAGATTTTGCTAATCTTACAGCAACATGAGCTAAAATAATTTCACCTTCTGGCATACCTATAAATTCTAAAGCTTCTTTGGCAGCAACCACAAAAGGTAATACTGAACTATCTCTAACACCAATATCTTCACTTGCAATAACAATCATTCTTCTAATAATAAATAATGGATCTTCACCACCTACTAACATTTTTGTTAAATAAAATATGGCTGCATCAGGATCTGAACCTCTAACTGATTTATGAAATGCACTGATTGTATCATAATGAGACTCTCCATGATGATCATACATTTTTTGATAATTTCTTGAAGCTAAAACTGGTTCCAATATTTCTTTTGTTATTTTAACTACACCAAGTGATTTCTGTGATTCAATATCTTTAATTATTTCTGATTGTTGGAAGTTAGCTCCTGAAAGATATGAATTTATTGTTTCCAAAATATTTAAAGCTACTCTTGCATCTCCAGCACTTAAATCAGCAATAAAATCAATACATGCTCTATTTAATGAAATTAGATGTAATTTATGAACTTGCTTTCTTGTTTGGTTTAAAAGATATAATCCTCTATTCAAAATTTTAACTAATGCAGTATGTGATAATGATTCCATAACAAACGTATGCATTCTTGAAAGTAAAGCGTTGTTTAAAGTAAATGATGGATTTTCAGTAGTGGCTCCTAACACTGTGATTACACCTTTTTCAACTACTGGTAGTAATAAATCTTGTTGAGCTTTATTAAATCTATGGATTTCATCGAGAAATACTAATGTTTTACCACCTGATAATTTCCTTTCATTTTCAGCTTGTGTGAAAACTTCTCTTAATTTAGTTGCGTTTGCTGAAGGACCAGAAATTTCAACAAATCTATAATTAACTGAATTGGCTATAATTCTTGCAAGTGAAGTTTTACCAACTCCAGGAACCCCCCATAAAATAAATGATGGTATTTCTTGAGATTCTATTATATTTCGAAGTAATCCATTAGGTCCAACTAATTTCTCTTGTCCAAAAAAATCATCTAAAGTTTTAGGTCTAAGTCTTTGAGCTAGCGGTAATCTAGATTCCCTATGTAATTGTAAAGTATCTTGAAGTTTTGATTTTTGTTGGGAGCTTACTTGTGGAGCTAATTCAACTTCATCTGGAATAATAATTGGTGATGATGATGAAGGTGGAGCTTGATCATGCTTAGTGGGGTCCTGATTAATAATTCCTTTCTCTTTAGCTAATACTTCTGCTTCCCTTTTATTTTTCTCTTTTAATCTTTTTTCTGAGATTAATAATGAAGTTAAACTTGGAACTGACTTGGTTTTAGTTTCTTGCTTCTTTTTATCTTCCATTGAATTCATTCTAAGACCCAACAGTTTAAATGCATTAGATGATTGATCTTCCTTTTTCTTTGAACTATCAGTCTTTAACCTTTTTGTTTTCCGCTTCTCTTCTGAATCTAGGCATGAATTGACATGAAGCACTAGTTCGTCAGAAGGAAATAGTTTAAAGCATATAGGGCATTCAGACTGCATCAATGCTCTAAAATCTAATCTTTTATCTAAAGTACCTCCGCGACGCGATGAATATTAATTTTTCAGATCAAAAAAAAAAAAAGAACAGGAACGGTATGACAGTTGATGCAGTTTGGCGATGTTTGCCAATTAGAAAAGTAGAAGTGTCATTATCCAAGGTTTTAAGGTGTGGTCAAACGTTTAGATGGAAAAATTTAGATCATGTTTGGTCATTTGCTACTAAAGATCGTATTATTTTATTAAAGCAAGATAATGATAAAGATTTGTTACATTATAGTTGGATCATGTCAGAAAAGTGTCAAGGTAATGTAGCTAAACAAGAATCTGAAACTTTAGAATTTATAAATGATTATTTTTCATTTGCTACTAGTCTTGAAGAATTATATACAAATTGGACTAATGTAGACATAAAATTTCGTAAAAAATTATCAAGTTCAGCATTTGTAAAATTTCCTGGTATAAGAATTTTAAGACAAGATCCTTGGGAAACTGTCGTTTCATTCATTTGTTCATCTAATAATAATGTGAAAAGAATTTCTAAAATGGTTGATAATCTTTGTATTAATTTTGGAGAATACGTTAACGATTATAATGAAACATCATTTTATTCATTTCCTCAACCAGAAG
Organism: Yamadazyma blattariae; assembly: GCA_030581595.1. NCBI lineage: Eukaryota > Fungi > Ascomycota > Pichiomycetes > Serinales > Debaryomycetaceae > Yamadazyma > Yamadazyma blattariae. The sequence continues at coordinate 31,513 of JAKTTU010000002.1, read as the reverse complement.
ACCTTGCTAAACCTGAAACCGAAGGATTATTAAGAGATTTAGGGTTCGGTTATCGTGCTAAATATATTTATAAAACTGCTTGTAAATTTGTTGATAATGAAAATTATCCAGGTATTACAATTAAAAATTTACACAAAATGAGAACAGAACCTTATGAAGTTACTAAAGAATTTCTTTTACAATTAGATGGTGTCGGACCAAAAGTTGCAGATTGTATTTGTTTAATGGCACTTGATAAACATGATATTGTACCAGTTGACACTCATGTCTATCAAATTGCTATGAGAGATTTTAAATTTAAAGGTAAAAAAGATGTAAAATCTATGAATCCACAGATTTATCAAGATATTAGAGTTTTTTTCAAAGAATTATTTGGTGACTATGCAGGTTGGGCACAATCTGTTCTTTTTGCTTCCGATTTAGGTGATTTAAATAACGGTGTTAATCAAATTACTAAAATTGAACAAGAAGTGGTAACTGGTAAAAGAAAAATAGTTGAAACTAAAACTTTTGTTAAAAAGGTAAAGTCTGAGTAGTCTGCTCATAAGTTAGTTAGGTAATATATAAGTTGGTAAAAAGAAAACTCTTTAATTCTCCTTTTCTTAAAGGGAACTTATAAGTCATGTTAGATTCCCATGCACAAGTATATATTTTATAGTATATAGAACTTTGTAGTAATGAAAATAGGCACTAGAATAAACAAAAAAAAGGTGAAATAATTCTTAAATATGGCTATTTTATTTTAACTTCAAATCACCTGAAAAAACAAGTTAATCTGTTCTTTATGGATCCTTAATACTGAATCAAAACTTATTTTCTTTGTAGCTTCTTTCAGTGACTCAGAAGTCAACAACAAAAATACAACCATTTGGTCATATTCATCTGGAAGATTTCAAAAAACAGAAAGTCCGATGTAGTGTAACGGCTAGCACGGTTGCCTTTCACGCAGCAAACCCGGGTTCGACTCCCGGCATCGGAATATTTTTTGAATTCTTATTATAAGGATTCTATTTGTTTTTGATATGCTTCATTATATTATATACTTTAATATTAACTTTTCTAACTATTTGGTATGATATTCAAGAATTAAAATAAATCGATTGACTAGTCTTTAATAGGTAATTTTTTAAGTCGCATAAACTTGGCTGCGAAAAATCATTTTTGTTAGATCAAAAAATACCCTTATATTTTAATAAAATATGGTAGTTACAATCATCCCAGCGGAAATTAAGGTACCGAATCATAATTTAGATAATAGATTCCGTATATGCCAATTAGATAATGGTTTAGAGTGTATGTTAATTAGTGATCTAAATGCAGATTCAACGGGTGTTTCCCTAGCTGTAAATTCTGGATCTTTTAATGATAATGGTGTTAAAGGTTTAGCACATTTGATGGAGCATACTATATTTACTAATTCCAAAGAGTTCCCTCAACCTTATCACCTTGTTCAGAATGTTAGTAAAGCGGGAGGTATGATCAATGCGTTTACAACTTGGAATCAAACTATTTTTTATTTTGAAGTTCCAAATACAGAGAAATTAGCGTTTGAAATTAATAATGAAATTGATAGTAAAGAGCCTATTTTTAATTATTTATTGAACGTTTTTGCTAGTAATTTAAGAGGGCCTGGATTTAATAATAATCTAATTAATAGTGAAATACTTGATATAAATGAAGAACATTGTAATAATTTAAGTTCATTAGATAAGAAGTTTTATCATTGTTTAAAATTGTTATCAAGTTCCAAATTTAATGAATTTTCTACTGGTAATACTAATACTTTAAATATCAAAGTTAAGAAGGAATTGATAAATTATCATAAGAAATTCTTTGTTGCTAATAATATGAAATTAATAATTAAAGGGCCACAATCATTAAATTTTTTACAAAAACTTGTTATGTTGAATTTCTATAATATTCCTATTGCTCCAACAAATTTAACTAATTATCAACCCGTATTTGATCATGGTTCTAAAAATCAAATATTACATGTAGATGATAATTCAAATATCATGAGAGTTATTTTCCCAATAAACAAATTAAATGATTATTTATTACAAGTTTGTAAGATTTGGATAGAGATCTTAGGTAATGAAGAGTCTTATTCTTTATGTGATTATTTACTAAATGAGAATTTCATTAGTGAATTGGTAGTTTTTGATCAACTTATAGATTTAAATAATTTATTAATAATAATCGAACTTAAATTGACTAGTAAAGGACGAATAAATATCCTGGCTGTTTTTGCAAGTATATTCAATTATGTTCAAATTATTATTGATACGAATCCTGTTAAGATTCAAAGATTTATTAATGAATTTATAAAGACAGAGAATTCAAATTTTATGTATCAAGAATCAAATAGTGAATTAATGGATGAAATTACAAAACTAGCAGAATTAACTGCTTATGTTAAATATCAAGATTTATTACTAGGATATAAAATCATGGAAATCTCAAGTAAATACTTTTTAGTTGAAAGTAAAAGATGGATTAATATTGAAAATTTTAATACAATTTTATTTTGTGAAGGTGATATTGACAATCTAATAATTTCAAATAAAGATCTAAAACATGATATTTTCTATGGATTGGATTATGAAATATCTGAAATAGATAAAGCTCAAATTTTTATTGATTCTATGTCATTAAAACCAGTAATGAAGTTCCCAAAACCTAATAAATTCTTATTAAATAATTCATTACAAGATTTAAATTTATCAATTTCAGATACTACAAAATCTCAATTAGATTTTAATATTAAAAATGAAACAAATTTTCAACCACAATTAATTGAATCATCACCAAATTTTGAATTATGGTTTAATCAAGGAAGCCATTGTAATTCGAAAATTTTTACTTCATTTGAATTATCAAGTGATGATTTACCCTTGAATTGCAAAAATTATATTACCATTGATTTAGTTTCTGAATTAGTTGGAGATATTTTAAGAAAAAGGATGTACCAAGCAGAGAAATTAGGTTATTCTTGGTCAATTTTTTCAACTTTGAATAGTTGTAATTCACTTTCCTTTAATTTGAATGGTATTAGCAAATCTTATATTTTTGTTTTAAGTGAATTCATTAACGAAGTGAAGCTGTCGTTGTTAAATATAGCTAAAACTCCTTATTCGGAATTTATGAAAATTAGAGTTAAAATTAGAAAATTTTATGAAGAATTGAAGGATAGTGAATCACTAAAGCAATCAATTGGGTTACTTACTTGTATAATGGAAGAAAATGTATACCTTTTAGAAGATAGGTTAGAAAGTTTAGAAGAAATTGATTTAACAGAAGTAGCAGAGGTTGCTAATAATTTGGCAACTAGTTGTTATACAAGTATTTTAGTACATGGTGATTGTAATTTAGAGGTTGCATATGATATATCTTCGACGATTAATGAAATTTCCAACCATTTAAATACAAGAGATACAAAATTGTCAGTCCCTGGAAGTTATGATCCAGTTATTGGTAAAATTAGATATGAATATCCTTCTAAACAAAATCATTGTTTCTTTTATATACATTTAGGAGATAGAGATAATACTTATATCAGAACAATAAGTAAATTTGTTGAGTATTTTTTTGAGTTACAAGTACCTAAATTAAGATTTGCTAGGAAATTGGGTTATAAATTTGGCTGTGGATTAAGAATACTTCGAAAGACAATTGGTATATTTATTTTCATTGAAAGTAATGAATTTAATTTTAGAACTTTAGATCAAAATATAGAAGATTTGATGTATGAAATTGGTAATGATTTGCAATTAATTAATGAAAAGGAATTCCAAGATAATTTTATCATTCCATTTATGAATGCTGCAAATTTTGATTCTCAATCAGCATTATCACCAAATCTTATATTTGATATCCCTCCTACTAAATCTAGTACCAATTTTGAACTGGTAAGTAAGACTTATTCTAATCATAAAAGTATTTGGGAAAAAATTATTAATAGGAATTATCGATTTGATGGTAAATATGGTAATGAAAGAATTGATTTAAATCTTATAAAATCTGTTACTAAAGCCGAATTCTTGAGGTTTTTTTATAGCAGAATTTCACCTGAATCACCATACAGAAGTGTTCTATTGATTACAAATCAAGTTGAAAATAATGAATTATTGAAAGAAGTAAATGAATATTTAAGCAATAAAAGAATATCTATAAGTGAAGATTTTAAAATGAATTTACTTGAATTAAAAGATTTAAATCTCATTAAGAATGAATTAAGCCAAAGGGGATTTTTCAATAAATCCAAACGAAGATTATTTGAAGCCGTACAAGAAGAAACAGTATTGATAAATATAAAGGATTATCATAAAAGTTGCAATATAATCAGAATGGATCAACATCCAAAGAATTTGGAACCTTTTAAATAGATAAATAGAAATAAACAATCAAGTGAAAGAGTAAAAAAAGGGAAAAGAAAATAAAACTCTCTATCATGACATTAAAAATTAAACTATTTGATCATTGTTTTGATTTTTTTGAATTTTATCAGCTTCCTTTTCAGCTAAAGTTTTTTTACCAAATGATCTGAAAAAATTGAAAAGATTATCATTATTTTCAAGTTTTTCAATATTATCGATACTTTGAATATTACCTAAAGTATGGTCTCTTAAGAAGAATGCACAAGCAATCATTGGAATACATAATAATAATGCAACTAAAACAAGAACCCATTGTAAATCTCTATAAGCATGAGCTAAACCATTTCTTTCTGGAGAACCCCATTGGTATTCCTCTATAAAAGTTAATGGTGAACCAAAAGCAGCTGCAGCAACAGTTGGATCATCAATATATTTTAAGATTTTTTCATATAAAGTATTAGTCCAAATGGCACCAGAAACAGCACTACCAACAGCTGAACCAACACGATAAAGTGAATAACCTAAAGCAGTGATAACAGCCATATGTTCATGATTACATGAAGATTGAAGACTAACATTAACAGGATAAGTGAAAAATATGGTACCAAAACCTAAAAGACATAAACCACCAATAATACCAGAATGAGCATCAAGGCCTGATCTGAAATGTAATAATATACCTAAAGCAACCATCCAAATACAAGTACCAAAGATAATAAAACCTTTTAAACGTTTAAAGTAAACAATGAATAAACCAAAGAATACACCACCAACAACACCAACAAAACTACCTAATGAACTAATTCTAGTGGCGGAAGTTTGTGATTCATCAACGGCAACTCTTAAAACAGTGAAAAGGTATGATGATTCAATTGAACTAATGAAATTAATTGAATATGAAATATATAAACCTGACCAAATACCTCTATCTTTTAATAAATGGAAAGGAGCAATGGCATGTTTAGTTTTGGATTCCCAATAAACAAAAACAGGTACTAAAACACCACCAATAACTATTGGAGTAATAATACTACCATTTTTCCAATTTGAACTAACACCACCAGCAAGAGTCAATGGAACTAAAATACAACCTAACATAGCAGAAACTAAAATTAAACCAATAACATCTAAAGTCCAAAATAAATGAACTAAAAATTTCCATAAACCTAATTCTTGATATTTAGTCTTTTTAGTTTTAAATTGTTGCCATTCTTCAGTTTTACCAGCCAAATATCTCATATGAATCATACAAGCAACTAAAGGAATACAAGCTAATGGGAAAATAAAAGCAAACATTCCCACACCCCAAGACCAATGATTACCAATTGCACCGGTAACATTACCTGAAATCCAAGTATTAATAATAAATGGGAAAGTTGGAACAAAAGAATAAAATAATCTCCATTTTAAAACTGAAAAATCAGATAAAATAAATAAAAGAACAATAATTATACCAGCATATCCAATACCATATAAAACTGAACCAGCTGCATACCTTTGAACATCATAAGCTTGAGATTCAATAATTGTACCAACAACATAAAAAACAATTGCAACAAGGAATAATTCTAATCTACCGAAAACATCAGATAATCTAGCATAAACAAGTTGACAAACAGCTTGAGCAACAGCACTAACAACACCAACGGTTGTTAATAAAGAATGATGACTATAAGAATTAGTTGCTAAAGCATTATAAACATATCTTGTTTGACCATCTAAACCATAAGCATAACCAACTAAGAAAGCACTAATTAATAAAATAAGTTTATAATACCAAGTATCCCATTGTTTAGCTAAAATTTCAGCTTTTAAAACCCCAGTTGATTTTTCTTGACCAACTAAAGATTCATCTGATGAAGATACTTTTTCGAGGGCATCACTACCAGCAGTAGTTTTCTTCTCTAAATCTGACATTTGTTCAAAAGATTATTAAAGATTATGAAACAGAATAGAAAACAAAACAGTTAAAAAAACAAAAAAAAACCAATTTAGGAGCAGAATACGTTAAATTTATATTGTCAAAGAAGATGTGAAAAAAAAAATTCTTTTAGGAAAGAAAATTTCTTAATTATGCATAATTTTTGAAAAAAAGAAATTAATTAAAATTAATCTTTTCCATCAATTGTATTATTTTACTTAATTTAGTTAGTAATACGGAAATGAAATTAATTATTTTGATTGGTTTATTTTTTAGTCTTGCTTTACGTCTCATCGCAGCCACGAATTTTTCATATCCAGGTAATGGTTATGTCAAATTTGAGATTTCAGTAGTCATTTTAAGAGATATAATTCTATAGTACAGATGCCTCCCCCAATTGAAATAGAAAAGGTATCGATGGTAATTCAGTTCAATTGAAATAGTCTAGTCTAATTAAAAAACTTGATGAAAAGGGTTTTGTTTCAACCCCCCTTTGTGAAAAAGTTTTTCAGACACAATAGAAAATGTCTCATTTGTGTCTAGTTTACGTTACTGATTAAATCTGATAAAAAAATTTTCCCATCTGATAAAAATACTAAGGCATTTCACCATAGTAAAAGTGGCTTATTATTTTTCTTCTGACCATTTAAGGTTTTAAATTCAATATTAAACCAATCATAGATTTGTTACTTAAATTGAGCTATTAAACTTAACTAAAAAAAGTTGTCTTTCCTTATGCCGTAAATCTGTCCAATTGAAATAATTGGAAAGATACAAATATTGTTACAGCCTTGTTTTGCAGGTAATTTTGAGTGATACAATTTTTCTGCAAGTTTTTATGTTTTGTTTTGTTCCTTTTTTTTGGTGTGTTATTTTTGTAAGAGGAGAAATCACCAGCTCACTTCGTTTAACTCCATTGAACACCTTTATTTTCTTATTCTCTCTTCTTATTCTCTTTTCTTATTTTCTTTAATCCGGAATTAGTTATTATAAATTTCAAATCCAACTTTTATCTGTGAATAATTCTGAAAAAAAATACTTTGAAGTCTGAAGTATACTCGCCAAGATTATTAGTAACCTTCTTTTTTTTGAATTATGCTTTTTCTTTTTTTTTATGTATGAAATTTTCTTTTTTTGAACTCTGATGTTATTAAACGGTTAAAACTAATATAAAATTATGTAAAGTCTGGAGTTTATTAACCTTACTTGCATCTTTCTATACTCAAATATCGAGATTGACACATTGTTATGATTATTTCTATACTCTAGAATGTTATAATATTTTTTTTTATTTTCTAATTAAATTTGTATTCAAACTTGGCTATAATTCTTGGAAATAATTATTGACACATTAAATAACTTTATTAAACTTTGTAAATGAGAAGTCTAACCTCTGTTATTCAGTTTTTGGTCTTTAGCTGTCAGTTCTTAGTTTTAGTTTTCAGTTTTTAGTTTTCAGTTTTTAGTTTTCAGTTTTTAGTTCATTGAAATGTCGTTTACTGTATATCTGAGAGATTAATACAAAGATTTAGAGTTGAAAATTGATATTTATTTGTGTTTTTCGGTTCTTTCTGTTTTTTTTATTGTGATCGTTTTTTCAGTTTTTTTAGTCCTATTCTCTTTATGTTGAAGTTTATCGGATAAACACCATTGGGATCTTGTGGTTATAGTAAGAAATCAAGAATTGAAGCTTTCTTAAAAGTATTTTTATTTTAACTCTGTTTTTTTTTTTGCTCTAATATTTTTGATTTTAATTTATCTAAAACTTGTAAAATTTACAGTATTGAAAAATATTTTAAGTAATTAAACGAAATAAAAAAACTTCTTAGTTTCGGTCACCCAACACCTATAAAATATCTTTACAGAGAACATCTAAGTATTTTAAGGGAATTCTTTATCCAGATATCAAGCCATTGAAATCCTTCATAATGCTGTTGTAATGCAGAAACATCCTGGTGTGATTATATGTGGGTGTACTGGTGTCGTAGAAGAGAATTTGAAATATGGTACATTTAGTGATTTTCAAAAGCATAAAATTGCCTGGCTAGCTCAATCGGCTAGAGCGTTTGACTTTTACTAAGAAGTTATCAAAAGGTTGCGGGTTCGAGTCCCGCGTCGGGCTCTTTTTTTTTTTTTTGCAATTTATGTTTTTTTTTCATTATTTCTAAAAGTTCTTATATCGATACCCGCTTATAAAAAAGACTATCACCATATCAAGCTTACAGACGTTAGTTTGGAAACTGAGCACGGCTGTTTAAATTGATAAACTTCCCTATTTTTTTTTGTGTTTCACTTCAATGTTTTAAAACTGCGGAAAAACCAAATTTATATATTTTGACACATGAATAGTCCAATTACTGTAACATTAGAGCAATTAGTTAACGGTATAGATGATGAAATTCTTGATAAATCATTTGGTACAGATTCATTAGGTATAATAGTAATCCTGGGATTACCTGAATTTTTCCATGAACTTAGATTAAAAGTATTGAAAAGTGCAAGTGTATTAGCAAATCAACCACCAGAAATTTTAAAAGAATTAGAAGATGAAGAGTCTATGTGGTTAGCTGGATGGAGTTGTGGTAAAGAAAAATTAAGATCTGGGTTACCTGATTATAATAAGGGATCATTTTATTTAAATTGTGCGTTTCATAAAGATGATAATTTAGAAGGTCCAGTTAAAGAATTATGCGATAAATTTCCAAATTATAAAACCTATACAAAACCAAATAATTGGCCATCCGAAGATATAAAAGAATTAAAAGATTTTAAAAAAGATATTAAAAAGTTAGTTAATTTAATTATTGATATAGCCGAAAAAATTGCATTAAATTGTGATAATTATATATCAAAAAGATTTGAACTTGAAAAAAATTATTTAACTAAAATAGTTCAAAATTCTACTTGTACCAAGGCAAGATTATTACATTATTATCCTATTGAAGAAGATGATAATAAAAAATCAATTAGTGATGATGATTGGTGTGGAGAACATTTAGATCATTCATGTATAACTGGTTTAACGTCAGCATTATTTTTAGATGAATCCAAAGATCTTTTACATGATTTACCTTCATCACCAGATCCATTATCTGGATTATATATACGTGATAGAAATAATGAAGTTGTTAAAGTTAATATACCCAAAGATTGTATTGCATTTCAAACTGGTAGCGCATTACAAGAAGTTTCTCAAAATAAATTTAAAGCAGTACCTCATTATGTTAAAGGAACTAGTATACCAAATATCTCAAGGAATACATTGGCAGTATTTTGTCAACCAGATCTTGATAAAATGGTTAATAAAGATGAAAATTTTGCAGAATTTGCAACCAGAATTTTAGATAGTAATCATTAAAAACCGCGACTCAATTGAAAAATCTCTTAGAAGTTTTCTCTTCTCTCAAAAGGAATATAGAAGAAATGAATAATAATAATAATTTAGGAACTGTTGATATTAATACTGTTCCTACCATTGCTGAAGATGTTAGATCAAAATTAAGAGAATTAGGTGAACCAATTACTTATTTTGGAGAAGATGACCATGATAGAAGACAAAGATTAATAAAATTTTTAAATGAAAGACCAACTACTGAATTTGAACAAGGAATTGAAATGGATATTGATGAAGACAAAGGTGAAGACAACGAAGAGGATGAAGAAGAAGATGAAGAATTTTATACTCCTGGTACAAATGAACTTCTTGATGCAAGAAAAGATATATTGATAAGATCTTTAAATAATGCAAAATCAAGAATACGAAATATTAAAGATAATTATGAACCTGATCCAATTAAAGTTTTAAAACATAGAAGATTTATTAATGAAAAATTATCAAAGTTTGAATTATATGGATCTCAACTAATACTGGATAATAAAAGAGCTATTTCAACTATTAGATATAATGAAGATAATTCATTAATTGCATGTGGATCATGGGATGGGAATCTATATATTTTAGATGAAAATTTATCATTAAAATATAAACTGATACAGGGTTATCATACTGAAAAAGTTAGTGGACTAGATTGGAATAATGATGACAATAATTATTTAATTATTACTGGTGGTAATGAAGGTTCAATAAATTTATGGCAAACTTCATCATCAGAATCTGAGTCAGCCCCCAAAGTAAATATTAAATCTGCTCATGAAGATAGAATAACATCAACTTTATTTAGTCCATGTAAATCATATTATATTTCTACATCTTTTGATCAAACATGGAAATTATGGGATTTTAAAACTTCAAAAGAATTAATGCAACAAGAAGGGCACCTGAAACAAGTATTATCTGCAAGTTATCATCCAGATGGTGGAATATTGGCTACAGGAGGAATGGATGCTATTTGTAAATTATGGGATTTAAGATCAGGTAGATTAATTGAAAATTTATCAAGTCATATTCAAGGAATTCATTGTATCGATTGGTCCAATAATGGATACCATTTTGTTACAGGTAGTGGAGATAGTTCTATAAAAGTATGGGATTTAAGAAAACTTGATAATAGAAATGGTAAAAGTAATAATAAAGAGTTATTTCTGATTCCAGCACATAAAAAACTTGTAAGTGATATTAAATTTTACAATAACCACAACAATAATAATTTAAGTAAATTAGTAACCCCAGTAACTGATATTAATAATGAAAATGAATCAATATTATCCTCAAATGGTACATTCTTAATTAGTAGTTCATTTGATGGAGAAATTAATATATGGAGTTCAGATAATTGGATTAAAGTTGGTAAATTAACTAGTAATGATAGAGTAATGAGTTGTGATATTACTAATGATGGTTCTAAGATCATCAGTAGTTATTGGGATAAATCAATAAAACTTTGGAGTTTATAGGACATCATTAAATAGGAAATACTTAAGAAATAATAAAGTTCATATAAAAAAAAGGGTTGATGTTTGAGACGCACTATCTCTTAAAAAGAAAGACTTTTCAGGAGTATAAAAAAGTCTCTCAAGTCTCGAAAAAGAGCGAAAAAAATTAAGATTTTCCTTTCAGATACCACATAATGAATTTACTTCGAATCCTTGATACAACACCTGAACCACCTATTGTTGATTTACATATTGACGAGGTTAATGATAGTGGAGAATATAATTTGGCATGTCCAATTTATGAATTTCAAAAAGAATTAACTGATCAAATTGTATCATTACATTATTCAGATATTTTAAAATATTGTGAAACAAATGATACAACAGAATTAATTATAAAATCTTCACAAATTTGTATTGAAAATTGTACATTAGTTAGTTCACATCCTTATTTACTTATTACTCATTATATCCCTAAAAATCTTTTACAAAAAGATATGGCTTTAAAATTAGCTGAAACAAGTGGTAAATTTAATGTTTTAAAAGATTTAGTTAATGTTATGTCAAGTGTTAATAAGTCAATTATTTTATCTTCAACAACAACAAATAATTCAAATAACAATTCTAGCCTGAGACTCATGAGAAATTTTTCACCAAAATTGGAAAAAAAAATTGGTATTGTAATGACAAATAATAATAAATTATTTGATTTAGTTGAAGCTTTATTAATTGGTACAACTAATTCCTCTTCAATTAAAATTAAAAGATATATTGGTAATTATCTTAGAAGAGATCATAAAAAACATGAACCAACTAATACAAATGTTTCAATTCATTTAATCCCTGATGATGGTAAAATTAATTCAAAAGAAGATATCTCATCATTAAGATTTGATTTAATAATTAAATTTGATGAACAAGTTAATCAACGATTTATTCAAACTATACGACTTCAAAATAGAGATACACAATGTTGTCTTATAAATTTAGTACCACTTTTCACAATTGAGCATTGTAAATTATTTTATGAAGGTCAAGAAGATGAACCTCATCATTTATATAAATTAATTTCTTCAATTGTTTGTTTACGTGATCAAATTGGTATCTTACCTCCTGATATTTTCCCAATTTATAATCAAGGATTAAATTTTTTGTCAACATTTTTTGATCAATTATTTAAAGAACGTACAATTACGAATACTCAATATCCAATTTGGCCATTACCTGAATTACCATCAATACCAAAATTTACACCAATTGATGTTGAAAAATCTTTATTAACAGAAGTTAATTATCATTATACCCCTTATGATTCTGAAAATAATAATTATAATGGTAATAATGTTAATGTTAATAATAATAATAACAATAATAATAATACCAGTTCTAATAATAATAATGATGAAGTTTTAGATTCATCATATTATAAAATTAATCGTTTACAACTGAATTATATAACAAATTCTTTAACAAATAATTTTGATAAATTAATTGGTATTTTAAACCATGTTCAATCAGGACCTGATCCATTTTACTTAACTCATAAATTAATGATGGAACTTAATACTAGTTATATTGAATATGATTTAATTAAGAAAGAACTTGAAGGTCACTTAGAATTTAATACTGAAGAAGTTCAAAATAGAATTGGTAGAAGAGAATTTGAATTAAATAAAACTTTATCTTCATTAATGGATGATGTAAATCATTCTGAACAAAGAATTGAATTAGGTAATAAAAAATATGAGAAAAAAGTTGACGAAATTGAAAAATTAGATCAACAAATTGAACAATTAACAAAAGAAATTGAAGCTTGTGAAAATTTAGATACTTTTGGAGCAAAACAATCATCATATTATTCAACACGTTATCTTAAAGAATATAAAAGTTCCGTGAAAAATCAACTAAGAATTTGGAATTTACAAGAAGAAATTAAAGATTTTATTGTTAAAATTAGTACAAAACAAGAAGAAAAAATTTATTTAAAAAATCAAGATAAAAAGATTAAAGCAACTAATGAGCAAAATACTTATTTTGCTGAAGAATTAAAAACTTTAAATACTAAACTAAGTAGAAGATATGAAGGTTATAAAGATATAGATTTAATGGAAATTATAAAATTTAGAAAAGAAAGGAAAATTCAAATGCAAAAATTAAAAGAAGCAAAAGAATTAAATCAAAATTTAAAATTGAAATTGAATAAAAGTTTCAGATTTTTAAAAGAATCTTCACACTTAAAAAAACGTAAAGGAAGAGGAATAACACCAAAGTAAAGAAGATGAAGAAGAACCAAAAGAAAAATTTTATAAACTATAAATAGGCATTTCACTTTTTAAACCATCAAGTATTAATATATTATTAATTGGACTTTCCTTTTTACTTAAAAATTGAATAACATCTTGAGCTAAACAACCACCTAAAATTGCACTAGTTGGAGCAAATTCTGTAAAAGCTTGGTTACTAAATGTTTCAATCATTTCGTTTGATAATAAATCTGGGGATAAACCTAATCTTGAACATGAATCAATCAGTAATATATGTAATTTTTCTTTATCAATGTTACTAATTTTTTTATCAAATTCTAGTAAACTTAAAATTATTGGTAATGAAGGTGAAAATTTTCTTAATTGCCTTTTATTTAATTGTTTTAATAGAAATTTTGAATTAAAAATTTCTTCAATCTTTGAAAATTTATCTTTAATTGTAATAATTTCTTTGTCTTTTGATTTATCAATTTCAAAATTTTCGATAATTTTATTAATACTTAATTCTTCACCAGGAATTTTCTTTTGATTACTATTATCTCTTTCAATTACACTAATATGTTCAATTAAATCAGTGATAATATAACCAAACATTCCATGAAGTCCTGTTATATACAAAGGAATTTTAAAATTTCTAGTTAAATTATTTAATTTAAGAATTTCTGATTTGATTAATTCAGTTGCAATTATAATATTAAAATTTTGTAAAAAATTTGGATCATTATCAATTATTTCATTAAAATTTTTTGTATGAATATTAATATTAACTCTATTATTTAATTCTTTTATTGAATCAATTACATTGGGTAATTTTAATTTACCAATCGCATTTTCATCATCGCTTGGTAAAAAAAATTGGGCACTATAATCTTCTTCTTTAATTGTTGAATCATCAATTATATCAATTGAATTTATACCACCTAAAACTAAGTTTTTGATTATTTCCATTCCAACTGATCCTAAATTTATAATAAGTAATTTAGCTGATCTTAACCTAAGTTGAGTACCCATCCCCCATAATCTTATCTGCCTATCATATAATGCTATTTCATCTTGTACATTGTTAGTAAAGGATCTGTGATAATGTTATATTGTGTTAATAATGATACGTACCTCTTGTCAATTCTTCCATTAGAGATTTGACAAAAATTGTGCGAAAGATATATATTGAACTAAACATCAAGAAATACTAAATAAGCAACGTTAACAAACAACGTTAAGCCAATGAATAACACCAAGAAATGAAACGCCAAGTTAATGAACCAGTAAGAAATTTCTAGTTTACTTCTTACATTTGGTGCATTTACATGAATCACATTTCTTTTGACAAGCACAGCTTGAACAGTTTTGACAAGTATCACATGGTGATCCCTTATGGTAATTAACTAAAATTTGGGAACTCATTATTGTATCGATTTGAATGATTTGAATGATTTAAAAGATATGGTTTAAAGGTGAGTATTTATAGTATTTCGGATTACCCCTATACCCCCTAGATCTCCCTCCCTCTCTTTCTTAGTTGAAGGATAGAAATTCATTTCTCGTAGGGAGATAATCTTGTTAGTCATACATTTTTTATTAAAACAAGAGATTGATTGATCTGATTTCTATTGTAAGATAGTTTACCTTGGCAACGAATTATACTTATATTATATTCACCTTTTAAGTCTCTTGTTACTTTGGCTCAAATTGGAAAAAATTGAGTGAGATAATGAATAACTTTAATGGTTATCCTATAGTTTCCAATTATCTACTTGAATTGAGATTGGCTACTTTTTTGAAGTATAACAATATGAAACGTTTGGATATAAAGAATCAATCGTTTTTGAAATCTGCTGGCTGGTAGATGATGTAAGGTAGTAATTGATTTTCATGTGGGTTGTTCCAGACTCAACTATTACATCATGGTCAGTAACAGTTTAAACAAACTAAACTATAATTTACTTTCAAACAAGTTGAATCTTTATTGTTGACTCAGGTAGTGTTTAGTATAATTAAGGGATATGGTTTAATAATACAACTTTATTAGAGATTCAAGTTATTTACGCTATATTACAATTGGAAACGAGGAGGTTGTCACAGAGAACGAGGAAAATGAAGTAGAAGAGAAAGTAAAATAAGGATTGTTTGAATGCTTTTTTAACTGCCTGTGAAAGGGGAAGTTAATTCAGTAGTAATAGGAGGGAACAAGGTTGAAACTGAGCAATTATGATATAAAACACACTCAACTCATTTAGCCATCTAACAATTGCCGCAAGATGAGACAATAATCCTATGCTTTTTTTTCTTGTACAGCCTATTTCAAACGCAAAAAAAATGATTTTAGATAGATCTAATCAAATCGATTCACTACTCTCCTTCAGCAGTTTGTACTATTAGTTTGTCAATTAGAAATTGAAAAAAAAAGATGAGCGGTACGGGAATCGAACCCATGTCGGCTGATTACTTGAAGTAATGGAAGTCAGCTATAATAACCACTATACGAACCGCCCTGTATACAGGAAAACACTTTAGGTATGGTTCGCACCACTATACTAAATAATCTTTTTTGTTAACTAAAAAATTTAATTTTAGACTACATTTGAAGCTCTCAAAACGCTTACGTAATCAAAAATTTAATAAATGTAATAAATTTATGTTTAAATTGGTTAAAATTCAAAAATATAATTTTTGCTACTTACCTTAGAACTATCTATCTACAGAATGAACACACTATATGTACTAGAGAGATTATTAAATTGCATTATTTTTAGAGCTTTATAATCGGTACAAAGAAAAATGCCATAAATTAACTATTAACTATTAAAATTTAATATAAAATCTTCAATTCTATCAAGATTGAATAAATGAGGCAGTAAAAAGTTACTATCATTTTTAGGAGAATCTTCTTCAATTAAAATTTCATTATTTGGATTTTCTTCATTATAACATTTATCTCTTAAAATATTATTATTTTTTAATAATAATTCATTAATTTGACTCCACCATAAAATTGAATGCAGAAAAAATTCAGCATTTTTATTATTGATTTTTAATTTCCAAATATAATTTTCTAAATTTTCAATACAATTATTATATTCTTGTTCATTTTTACTAATTAAAGTTAATAAATAACCAAATATAACAATATAACTAAAACCAATTCTTGCACTTGTATACCAAAAAGTTTGTAAATGTTCAGCTTTTAATTCATTGACAAATTTTAAGATATTGTTAAATATTATCATACATCTTTCAAAAACAATATCTCTTATACCCATAAATTCTCTATCGACCAATTTTTGATCTTGTTTAACTTTACTTAACATTCTTAAAACTGGTCTTAATATAGTTATTTGAGTTGTAAAATTTGAAATATATATATTTGGTGAACCAGAAATTAAACCTCTTTCAATGTTTTTTTCAATTAACAAAGATTTTGGTAATTTAGATTCCCAATTAGTTAATTTTATTTGTAATGGTTTAATTTTAATTAAGACTGATTTAAGTTGACGTAGTGGATCTACACTTTCTAATGATTTAAAATATTCTTTCGATTTTAAAGTACATAAATTATTTAGTATTAAATCAACCAATTTTGCTAATTCAATTTTTTGAAGAAATACTTGTATACCAGTTGATTTATCAATCTTACCTTCCAAATTACCTTCTTCGATGGTTTTATTACTACTATTTTTTGAAGGGAAATCTTGAAAGTCTTTATCTTCATTTAAATCAGTAACTATCCAATCATCATCTTTAATGTGTGACAGTTTATCAATCGTTATACAAAACCATTTTTCTTGTACAAATATTGCCCATGATATTCTTTTTCTTAACGATATTTCCCAATTTGGTAATTCCCAATGAGTTGGATCTCTATTTAAACCTAAAGATTGTGCAGCTGCCCAGATTGCTGATTGAATTGGCCAACAATAACTTGGATTATCATATTTATCTCTAAAGCTTTGATGTTGAATTAATAATAATCCAGCTTGAATTGTTGAAATATTTGGTCTTTTTAATTCTTCAAAAAGGATTCTTTCAGCTATTTTTTCAAGTTCAATTTGTGATGGTTGAATTAACTTTGATAAGCTTAATGATAAAGACCACCAATTTAGTGCAAATAAATATAAACATGCTAGTAAACAAGGATCAATTAAATTAACATCTTTCTTATATTGATTTAAAAATTCAGTTTCTGATAAAATTGGGAATGAGCTATGAACAAATCTAAAATATAATGAGACTAAACCTGAACCTGAATCTCCAACAATTTGTTTAATTTCAATTAAATGTTGTTTATTATATTCTAAATATTCATTGTTATTTTCAACTTCTAAAAACAAATCATCATTATATTTAGTGACTTTTCTTTTAATTATATAATTTGATCCAATTGGATTTAAAAGAATATTTTTTCCTTTAATTAAATCTCCAAATATATAACTATCAAATTCATTATTCCCACCTAAATAATAATTGAATGAAGGTAGTTTTAATGGTTCATTAATTGAAATGATTTCTTCAGCATCTGGCATTTCATCCTTATTTTCATTGATTTGTTTTTTTCTTTTTTTACGGATTGGTGGTAAAACAAATTCACATTTAAATTTATGAAATTTACATAAAAAACAAATACTACTATTTTCTTCAAAAACACATTTAGATTTTCTTTTTCTACATGAATCACAAGGTCTATTGGGTCGACTTAAATTATCTTTACTTGAATCAATTTCAGTCATGGTTGATAACTTTCGCGAGTTTGAAAAATTTTTTATTATTGTTAATAAGCTTATAAGCAGAAATATTTTTTTTTAATTTGAAGATAACATACAAACTGTCCTTTCATATAATCAACATAATTCATTGAAAGGGGAGGAAACATATAATATTTTAATAACGAAAGTTTATAAAGTTAATAAC
Source organism: Yamadazyma blattariae (assembly GCA_030581595.1). Lineage (NCBI taxonomy): Eukaryota > Fungi > Ascomycota > Pichiomycetes > Serinales > Debaryomycetaceae > Yamadazyma > Yamadazyma blattariae. The sequence continues at coordinate 13,214 of JAKTTU010000002.1, read as the reverse complement.
TTGCCCTGCTTATAAGAATTTAGTATTTTTGCTTTTTGATATAAAGCTACAGAAACTTGTTCAATCTGACTACTGATAAGAAAAGAATTTTATGACTTGAGAGAATTATAGAAAGAAAAGTGGAGTTTGATCAGATTGTTGAGTGAATAAGGATCTAAAGAATCGGTTTATGTCATGCAAATAGTTTCTTTTTGATCTGCAGTTTCTTTATCTTAGGGATGTTTGCGACATATTTACAACAAATTAGCCGCATTAACAAATCTTCTCTTCAAAATGGAAAATTATAAGTAATTTCTAAAACTCATAATTGATTTCTATAGCAAGAATAAAATTTAATAAATAATGATTTGCTTTCAACCTAAGTATTTCTAATTCAGTTTGTTCATCTCTAGAATCATTTTACGTAAGCCTTTTAAATAATTAACTCCCAGAAGAATCTGAATCTAAAGCTAGAAAAATCTAAAAATACAGAGCTATTGAATGAACTTGAAATCAAATGAAGTAGAGTATTATTCAGTAAATAAATAAATGGTATCGAATGGGTCTGTTCTAGAAAGTAAATCTTAAGAAATCTATTCATAACTGTTACTCTGTCTCTGAGAATATAAAATTAAAATGGTTAATTCGAATTTAAATCAGAAGTATTTTATTACCCTAGAAATCTTAACATTAATATACCAAGAAGTATAGAATATTCCATGGAAGATATTTCAACTATTTATATAAATCTCATAAAGGAATTTGATTACCCAAATAGGAAGAGAGTGAAAAAAATTACCTTGACGAGCGAACTTAGGTAGAATTTTTATGAAACAGAGTTGATAGTATATACTAAGTTTCAGATCGGTTCTTCCTTTCATTGAATATGTATATAATAATTATCTACTGTTGTGTATCATTGACTCAATACATGGAACACGTTTATCTCTAATTAATTTTAGTATTGAAGTGGGGTATATGTAGATAAAGATAAAAGTAAAATAAAAGAAAGATAAGATAAAGTAAAGGATAAATGATAAAGGCATTATAGGATTCTTGTATTAGAGTATGTTCGTGTAGATTGTGAATGGATGGAATTTACTTTTATTTTAGATCAATCTAAGAAAGTTTATAACTCTTATCAAATTTAACCATCGGCCATGTTACGAGCCCTGATAACTCTTGGATTTTGCTTATCAGAGATCGAGGGAAAAAACAGAAGTTTTTTTCAGCGCATACATTTTTCAGGTAACTTTAAAGATAAAAACTCGTTTATATAAAGAGAGTAGAATAACTCTTTTTAAATAATAATTCATAAGAATAATGAAATTATTTTCTTTAAAAACTTGGGAATTACCAAAACAAGCATCTTCTTTTGCACCTCCAGGGGTTTGGACTAATGCAGATAATGGTGTTACACCAAATCTGAGAAGAACTTGGAATCTTTTAATGATTATTGGTTTTTGGGCTAGTGATTATTTATCCATTCAATCTTATGAAAGTCCTTCATCTGCTTTAACTGCTGGTTTATCATGGAGAGAAGCTCTTGTTAATTCAATTGTTGGTATGATACTTATTGCAATTCCTTTAGTTTTAAATGGTGCAATTGGTGCAAAACTCCATATACCATTTCCAATTTCAATTAGAGCAAGTTATGGATATCATTTTGCAAAATTCCCCGTTGTTACTCGTCTTGTTACAGCTCTCTTCTGGTCATGTATTCAAACTTATTCTGGTAGTTTAAGTTGTTATTGGCTTATTACTAGTATCTGGCCATCATTTAATAGACTTGAAAATCATATACCAGAAAATATAGGTATAACCAGTGCTCAATTAATTGCTCATTTTGTATTTTGGGTTATTCAATTCCCAATTATGTTAATTCCTCCTCATAAATTAAGATGGTTTTTTCTTTTCAAAGCAGTTGTTGTAACAGCTTCATTAATTGGTGTTGTATCAGGATTAACCAAAATGAGTGGTGGAGCTGGTGATATTTTTAAATTAAAACCTACTTTACATGGTAGTGAAAAATCATGGTTACAATTAAATTTATTGATGTCTACTATTGGTGGTTGGGCTACAATGGCAACTAATATTTCTGATTTTACAAGATATATGAAATCTGGTAAACTGGGATACACTGCTCAATTTGCTCAAGTTTTAGTTGTACCAACCTGGGCAACATTTGTTACTATGATGGCTATTATCTCATCTTCTGCCGGAAAATTAGTTTATGGTGAATATATTTGGTCACCTTTAGATTTCCCACAACATTGGCTTGATACTTCTGCTGGACGTGCAGCAACTTTTTTCTTTTGTTTTAGTTGGTGTTTAGGTCAAATTGGTACTAATTTATCAGCGAATGTTATTTCTGCAAGTAATGATTTGACTTCATTATTCCCTAAATATTTAAATATTAGGAGAAGTGCTGCGATAATTACAATTATTGCTGGTTGGGTAATGCAACCTTGGAAAATTGTCTTTTCTGCTGGTTCTTTAATTAGTTTCATGTCGGGTGTATCATTATTTTTAGTACCAATTTTTACTGTTAATATTGTTGATTATTGGTTAATTAAGAAGGGTAAAATTAATGTGCCTGATTTATATAACCCAGAAGGAATATATAAATATAATTATGGTATTAATTGGAGGGCTGCAGTTGCGTGGGTATGTTCAGTTATTCCTAATTTACCAGGTTTAGCTCAATTTGTTAATGCAAATATCAAATTAAGTGTTGGTGGAACTCATCTTGCTGATATTTCTTATCTTTATGGATTTTTCAGTGCTTTTGCAGTTTATTATATTTTAAATTTAATTTTCCCACATGAACCAACTTTAATTTCTGAAGTTGTTTTAGGGGAAGAAGAAGTTGATTCTCAAAGTTTTGAAGAAGTGGAAGTTTCCCTTGATGGTGAAAAACAATTCAAATAGTGATAGCGATAATATATATATTTATTTTTGTTCTTGTAGTCAATCTTTCTCAGGTAGCTTAAATTGTTATAGTTTTATACCCTTTGATCTTCAACAAACAATAAAACTATAATGTACAAAAATTTTTAAATTACTGATACTTTCAAAGTATAGTAGTGTTTTGTAGGAATTATAATTTCAGAAAATACTAGGAGTAGATTATACAAGGAAATCATTTTATATATTTTAAAGTAACTTAATTTTTTCTTCGTATTCTTCTTTTGAAAGTCTACTAAAAGCTAATCTTTTATAAACATATTCACCTGATTTAATTGGTTTATATTTAGGACCTTCTTCTCCTACACATGTGTATAACGGTTCAATCATTGTATCATATTGAGTTCCAATAAAAACTGGGATAGAATATCTTTCTTTACCCGTTAAATTAATAACTCTATGAACAGTTGAAATGAAAACATCATTAGACCATCTAGCTAACATGTCACCAATATTGATAACAAAGGTGCCTTCAACTGGAGGTGCTTGAATCCATTGACCTTCATTATTTAAAACTTGTAAAGCAGGAACATTTCCTTGATGTAAAATTGTAAAACATTCAATATCTGTATGAGCACCAATACCTAAAATATTTTGTTCGTTTGAATCTTGTGGGAAATAATGTAATACTCTTCCAATTGCTCCTGGGGTTTTAAAAAGGTTATTAAAATAATCTTCTGGTAAATTTAAAGCTAATGCAAATAATTTTACTAATCTTCTTGCTAATCCTAATATATTACCATAATAATTGCCAACTGATTCTTGAAATTCTGGAAGGTTTTCTGGCCAAACATTTGGACCTGCCATAACATCTTTTTCTAAATTTTTTTCAAATTCTATAACTTCTTCTTTAGTTTTAGTTGGATCAAGATTAGCTTCATAACCCCAATTAAATTGTTCATTTAAATCTGGTCTTTTACCTTCTTCAGTATTATTATCTCCACAACCTTCATATCCTCTAAAATTTTTTGATTTTGAAAAATGAATTGCATCTTTGTCTTCCTTTGGTAATTTAAAAAAAGTTTCAGCACTACCTAACAATTTATTAATACAATCTTGAGGAATATCATGATCTGAAATATAAAAAAATCCAACATTTTCACAAGCATATTTGATATTTTTAACTAATTCTTCTTTATCTTGTTTTAATGAAATAATTGGAATTTCTGAAAAATCTGCTTTTCTGGCTTTATCATCTGAAATGTCTCTTGTTCTTCCACTAAATGATAAGAAATTCTTTTTATTTTCAGTAACTGTTGTAGTCATTTCTTTTAATTTATTATTCTGATTTTGATTTTATGTTGGGGAGGAGTTTATTCAGGATAGCACCCACTTAAATATGTTTCTTATAGTGAAATTGTTTAACATGGAATTGGTTTTAATTGTCTGATATATTTTCTTAAATCTTTTTTTTTTTTGAGAATTCCCACCGGGCACCTTTTAGTGTCAGCCCTTGGGCCAAAAAATAGAAAAAATTTTGTGCCCTGTTTCTGATAAGGATAAGCGATGAATTTGTGGGAAATCGCAAATCTAAAAATTATAGAAATAGTGAAAAAGAAAACGAGAAAACAAAAAAAAAGAAAGGGAAAACAAATTAAAGGTTGATGTACAATGTTAGAACTCAAAACAGCCAAACCTACTAAATTCTCAATTCCCATTGAGAGAACAGCTTTGATTATGATTGATATGCAAAGAGATTTTGTTCAAAAAGGTGGTTATGGTGAGTCTCAATGTAATTGTGACAGTGTATTTTCTCAAGTTTCTGATATCGTTGAACCGTGTAAGAAAGTATTGAATGCAGCAAGAAAGTTAGGTTTGACTATAATACATACTAGAGAAGGACATGTACCAGATTTACGAGATTTACCAGCTTCTAAAAAATTAAGACAATATAATGCCAATCCAAATAATTTTACATTATTAATTGGTGATAAAGGTCCGATGGGGAGACTATTAGTAAGAGGGGAATATGGGCATGCTATAATTGATGATTTAAAACCTTTAGATAATGAAATTGTAATTGATAAGCCTGGAAAAGGAACTTTTTATAATACTGATTTTCATCAAATTTTAGTTACCAGAGGAATTACTCATTTATTATTATGTGGGGTTACAACTGAATGTTGTGTAGCTACTACCTTCAGGGAAGCTAATGATCATGGATTTGAATGTTGCGCTTTAATAGATTGTACTAATGGATTTAATAAAGGAATTGTCACTGAAACTATTAATATGTTTTCTGCTTATGATGGCTTACTTGGTTATTCTGCTGATGGTCAAGAATTAGTTAAATTATCAGACAATTATGATAAGACTATGGTTAAATATGAAAATGATCTTAATATCTTTAACATTATCAATGCAAATCCAAATGAAATGAAAAAAATATTTACCAATGTGAAATTTATGACAAAATCTATTAGTTCTAATTCTAATCTTATTAAAAATATTATTTCAAAAGGTGGAGTTTATTTAGGAAATACGGAAAATATTGATTTACCTTTAAAAAATAATTTAGTTTCTTTTGTATTAGCTGTTGATAATGGTGATATTAAGTCTGATTTTATTCTGTTTACTCCTTCTTCTGGAATGATATCTTTAAACAATTCAGAGCATACAACGTTTTCTTCTATATCAATTATTACAAGAACTATAGAAGAAGCCAAATATGTCTTTTCTAATGAAAGATGGTTTGATGATGAAGATGAGTTATCTAAACAATATTATGAATATCCCATGAAATCAATAGATTTTAGAGGCTGTTTTGATTTGAAGTATAGTACTAAAACTGATAAACATATGAAGGGTACTAATGTTTCTTCCTTTCCTTGGGAAGATTTTGAAAACGTTTTTTCATGCAAAGATTTACTTGAATATGAACTTTACACTATGGATAAAAGTGATTCAGTACAAGTTAAGTCTACAATCAGAGATTTACTTAAAAGAAGAAGGCTATTAATAAATAGTTTCCAATATTCATCAGCACCAAATGTAGTAGTTGTAGAAGATAATTATAAGTACAACACCGTATGTAGATTATTGGGATTTCCAAAAGTTCTGTTTGGTGGTTATACTTTTATTGGTGAATTTGGAATGGATGGTAATCTATTGCAAATATGCGTTGATATTTAATCATTAGAATGTGCTTATTAGAACTAGAGAATCTTATTTTATATAGAAAGAATAAAGTATAACCTTATATATTAGACGACTTTATCCAGGTACTCGTTTTCAATTCTGTATTGTTGTGGTGATCAATGAAGATATCAGGAAATATATATATTCTTTAAGAAATATAGTTAATAAAATTTTGAATCTTTAATCTTTGATTGAGGGTAATCTCATACAAGGAAGCTTTGAAATAATAAAGTTATAACTCAACACAGTGAAGTAACAACTGTCATATTAGGGTGCTTAGCAGCAGAAGTATTTCAAAACAAGAGAAACTGACTTTATGGGAATGTAAATTTAGAATTAAAAGGTAATCGATTCAAGAAGCACTAGAGTCTAAAACTGTTTAGATCATTCCATTAAATGGAAACAGAGATTATTCAAAGAGAATATATTTTTGACTCATAACTGTATAATTTGAAAGCTTTGAAAATAAAACCTCTTCATTTTGAATTCATCATTTAAGGATGAATAAACGCTATGTATTGATTATTTAACCAAATAACTACAATAAGGTAGTCCAATGAATTCCAACCTACTAAATATCAATTAACAGCTAAGAATATGTTGACTTTAACTATCTCCCATTAAAATCGTGTCAATTATTTTCCAGTGAAATTTAACTTCCTCCAAATTAAATTAAATTATATTCTTTAATTAAATCTACAGTATTTTTTATGACAGTGTCTATATTAATTGAATCCTATCTCTAAATATTTACATCAAAAGGCAATCTTTTGAAGATGCTGATTCAAATTTTGCATACCGTTTACAGGACTGAATATGGAATGAAAGTGAAAATGGGTTATAATTAAAACTACAAATCAAATTGTTGTTTTGTTGAAAATAATATAACTTTAAGTGGGAAATTGGATTTGGAACAGTAAGTGATAATTTACTAGAAAGAATACAATTTTTCAATAAATTTTCAGACAAAAAATACACAATTTTAACCACTCTTAATATAAAACCGTCCTACTCTATTTGTTTATTCCATTATAATTTAGTTCTTTATTTTTTTTTTTTTGATATACCCTTTTGCCAAGTGTATAGTCACTAGTAATTTTTAATGTTTTTGAGTTTCCATAGGGAAAACTATAATAGTGTATCCTTTTTTCACCATTAGTTAAATTTAGGAGATTCAAAAGAGGTTAATAAACGAGAAAGTGATTCTTCCCTAAACCAAATTATTGAATATAGAGTAGAGACTTAAAAGCTTTTGTATTTTCAAAATCCTACTTTTCAAAAAAATTTTTAGAGAAGTTATAATCGGGCCGAAAGAATGTTTTTTTTTAGTATAAAACCCTATTAAAACTTATTTAAAATAATCATGCACTATCCTAGTAAGAATGTTTAAAAATAAAAATAAAATTAAAAATAAAACAAATAATTATTTAGGTTGTAGAGGTTTTAATCCCTACATTCTTGACTTTAAAGCTAATTCTGAAATAGGGGTTTTCTAAAACAGAGTTCATTGACAAACAAGAAAACAAGAACTTCAAAGGAATGCTTTGTCCGTATTGTACATTTTACATTATTGGCACGATTCTTAATTAAACGAAATTAATAATTTGGTTTGCGTCACTCTGAAACTTCAAGTACCAAAAACAATTAATTCCAGGTGTTTCAATTCTGTAACAGCTACGAGTTTTTAATAATTGAGCTGTTTGTACTTAGGTTTGCATTTACGTCTTTTAAAGAACTCACTCATCAAAATTTAATCAATCAACTGCTTTTCTTGAAGCAACCATACAATTTCAGTTCCCGAAAGAAGTATCAATAAGTAATATAACATCTTTAGTTTCTTGAATAGTATTACGGGCAAAAAATGAAAAATAACTTACTGCTGCACATTGTGCTAACTACAATATTTTCTAAAGAAAAAATTTATACACCCATTTGGTGACCTTGAAATCTTAATTGTTTTCATTTCAGAAATGTTTTAGTTGCTGGATAAAAATAGAGTTAATGACTATGAAATTACACCCATGATACAGTATATTGAAATTTGTTAGAGTTATAGAGATCTGCTCAGTTATCTAAAAGTTGAAAAAGAAATTCAAATGAACCAGTAACGATTGAAGCCCTTATTCGAACTGCAACATCAACTAGAGAAGGTAACAATAAAAAAAGAATATCTTATTAGAGATTAATCCTTGTTCATCCCAATTAGGAAAATTCATTCAAATTAAAAAAGCGCAGGGACTGCATAACCTAATTTTAGCCGATACAGCAGGACTAATTATATTTCTTTTTTTCTTTTTCTTGTTCTTTTTCTTGTTCTTTTTCTTATTCTTTATTACCCATAATATTTACCAGTAACAGACTAAAAGGAGTTATTACATCTGTTAGTTTGACTATCAAATGTTGTAATGACAAATTATTTTTTTTTTTGGAAAAAAATGTGAGTATTGACGCGTTTTACCTACTGCGATGATTTGGATTTTTGCAAAAAACGACTATTTCATGTCACATCGAAAAGTTTAAAATTCTTTTTAGGTTAACCCGATATAATAATGCACAATCAAATTTAGTTTGGAAGATCCAGCATTTCTTTCTTTTATTAACTGAAGGGTTTTTATTCTTCGGAACAAATAGCAGTTTTGTGTACAAAGAAACTTTACTTTTTATTGTCATATTTTGACAAGGAAAGACATATGTTTTGGATTAATATTTCCTCAGAATCAACTAGTAAAGTTAAAAAGAAGCGAATAGAATTTCCCTTTTGAGCGAAATTGAGTCGTGAATAGTATTTCCTTTTTGAGATTGAAAGACCCGTTTACAATACAAACAGTTCGGAGCCAACTAAATTTAGATAAGATTAACAATTTAAGTTAAGAATTTCTTTTATTTATATTGTTTCCAAAAATTATATAAGAAATTCATGTGTTCGAAAAAATATCACGACCAAATAATGCTTAATTTCTAGAAAAAAACTGGATGATGAATAAAAGCTGGTTCATTTTTCTAAGTATACTGGTGCTAATTCTATATGAACTGATCCAAGGAAGTACTAATTCTGAAGTTGGTGATAAAAAACATATTGAAGTATGTGTTGAGATTTTTATCTCGAAGAATCTTGATATGCTTTATGAACATTCAGAGTCAAAAAGTGCCCGAAGAAATGGAGTTAAAAGAATATTTAGTAGACAATATAATAAATATGACCATAACAATTTTCTGGTATTTACAGCTGCAAAGTTACTAGAATGTTGTAAAGGTATTCTAACGGGACATCGTTTTAAATACTGTATAGCTAAAACTTTTGAAAAGAGCTCAAATAGCTTATCAATAAGGCATACAAAAGGGATGATGGATAGCGAGATACAACAAAATATAATGGAAAGTAATACAACTGGTTTAGCATTTCAATTAGTTTTTCTCGTCTTAGAAGGCGATGCATCGAATTCGATACTAAGTATATTATCTTTCTTTCCTATGCTTTTATATTTCATATAGAAAGGAAATCCATTTAGAGCTTATAGAGTTTATAGAGGTTATACAGAGATTATTCAGAGTCATAAATGCCATAAAACAGTATAGATTTATAGATAATATTCATTTCATAAAGAGCAGTATTTCTTTCTTTATTTCTTTATTTCATCCATTTTTCTTCTTCCATTCTTGTTATTATCAACATTAGATCTCAATCCAAGCTTCTAGACTCAATAAATTTCAAGTTCTTAATTTAGATTTTGAAGTGCAGGGATTTCACAACAGATCAACTTTGCGTCAATTTATTTTGCAGTAGAAGTGAGAAAAAACTTTGTCAGAACAGATTCGCATAAGGCAGGATGGACAAGCTGGTTTTAAATGATTTAGGAATTAATTTAAGAACTATAACTTTAATTTCAATTAATTTAAACTTTTCTGGTAAACTTTTGTGTATTTTTTTCTTTGGAACCCAACTTGTGCATGACTATCCATTTGGAAATAAAATTTCCTTTTGAGGGTTGAAACTAAAATCACAAGAATAATGGAACTTAATGTAAAAAAACAAAAACATTAATTAGTCTATTGTAATGCAGGGTCTTCATAATTAAGCGATCAACTGTGTTATTTTACAAAAGGATTAATAATATAATAGTTTGATTTCTTTTATATATGATGTTGCATAATGAGATTATAAATTTTTGCTTCATACGAGATAAACTGCGAAGTGACCAAAAACGTTTTTCCTTTGTTTTTGCTCATCAAAAAAATATATTCAAACGCACCAAACCTTGCACCAAACTTTATCAAAAAAATCGTAACCGATTCGGATCGAGTATTCGCTAAGTACCTAATTCCCCAGAATTTTAGTGATTTAGAATTTGTCTACTGCCTTTAATTAGGATTCAGAAAATGAAGATTTTTTTACAAGAAGACTCTCAAAACTAGATAATAAATCCTAAAAGGGTCCTGTCTCAATTTTTAAACCTCTTCTCAGACTTTAAGATGTAATACAGCAGTATAATGGCAGTTGAAAGTATTTAATTTGAATTTATTTGGTTAATATTTAATATTTTTTATCTTTGGTTTTACAGTTTTTATTTGACAATTTTTATTATTTTCTACTAATAAATATCCACTTTTTAATCTTAATTTTCTCTTCAAATAAATTTCAAATCATTCCTTTCAATGAGCTGCTTTAAACCCATCATGTAAGAGTATTCTATTACATTTTATTTATCCATCCAAAATAATTTCACGAAGAAAAAAACGAATCTGAAAAGAAAAAAAAGAGTTGGCTCAAATTTTGAAGGAATTATTTTGACAGCAACGCTCATTTCCCCATCCCAATAAAAAACAGAAAAAGAAAAACAAATTAATAAGAAATTCTAATGAACATCAGATCATCATTTAGAATTAATAGTGAAACATATTTCATATATGAAACCCAAGAATCATTTTATTTCAAGTTTTCGTTAATTTTTGAAACTTCGTGATGCACGTCGGTTACTTTCGGTCTTGTATCGTAAGTGACTAAAATCAGTCGGTTTTTTTAAAAGAATTGATGGAACCATCAGACAGTTTAATTACAGAAATCTTTTTTAAAAAATAAAGTTTAAGAATAAAACAAGGAATACTTTAATAAAAAATTTTTTGGTATCCGTCAATTTGGTATAGCTTTTCTACAAAACTGGTTATGAGTTACGAAATTTAAACACAAATTCAAAGATGACTCTCAGACTTGGATTTTATAACTTGGAATTGAAATTTACCAAAAAAGTGAGTAGTGAACTAGTAATAGCCTTTCTAATGTTCTTAAAATAAGATTTTTGATTGTTTGATGCTTTAATTGTTCCTTCAGAAAGAATTAAAAAGACAAAAAATACAAACAGACTAAATAATAAGAAGCCTTTTTTTTTCAATCCATTGTTTTTAATTAAAATCAATTAAACTTGAAGAATTGTTTCCTATTAAGCAATTTTGAAAGCTTCTTAAAACTCTATTGTAATATTTGGAAACATTTCTGAATTTCTGGAAAATTGAATATCAAAATTCGTAATTTCATTTATTAATTTTAATTTTTTATATCGTTGATCCGTTTAGCTACTAGATTGAGATTAATTATTTGCCACGTAAAAATAAAGAAAAAAGAAATAAAAAGAAATGACAACACATCAACAGGAGTTGACCTGAAATCAATTTAGGTGATTTATCTAGATTTACAAAAAAATTGGTATTTAAGCATTTAAACTTTCTAAAAAATAATTGACTTAAACTATCGCAACGGAGCTAAATGTACTAAATCTCGCCAGACTAGGCAATGGTATTTCGAAAAGGGTAAATCCAAGTACAAATTCTGAAATAACCTTTTGAAATCTCAGAATCGTTTCTTTAGCCACCTTTATAATATTTTTTACCATCCTTTCGAATGAAACCTAGACCTAGACACCATCAAAAAAGAAAACAAGGAAGAAAGAAAAACCGAAAAAATTGAAAAAAGACAATCAAATTATGATCTTCTTTTTGTTTTCCAAATTATTATAAAACCAGACCGGTTTACCCTCTAGGTTTTTTTTAAAAAAAGTATTAACTAAAAATTAAAAGTTTTCCCAAAATGAAAGTTAATAGTTTGACCCCTATAACTATTTATTTATTTTTAATTAGTCTTGTTAAATCAGTTTGTATCCTCGAAGATGTTAAAGCTGGATTTCATGTTGAATTTTTCGATGATGTTCCCCATGGTAGTGATCTGACTCGTCAAGATATCTTAGGTAATCTTACCCTTATTGATGAAAACAATGATCCATCTGCTGTTATTGATGGTGTAACCAATTTAACATTTTCAATTGCAACTAAACAAGAGCAATATAATGATAATCAAACTGGTCTTGTTTACGGTAGAGAAATGATAATTAATCAATTTGGTATGAAAATGACTGGATTTTTCTTTGCTTCACAAACTGGTACTTATAATTTTGACTTTATTGTCGATGATGGTGCTACTTTCACTTTTGATGATGGTATTAGTGCTGATTGTTGTTCAAATGCTGGTGGTACTGGGCAAGCCCCACCAGTATTGCTGGTTGTTTGGCCAGACACTGCTTCTTATCAAGTTCAATTACAGGGTGGATTATATTATCCTTTAAAAATTGTTTACTATAATCAAGAAACTCCTTCAAATTTTTTTGCATCTGTCACACTTCCTGATGGAACAAATATTACAAGTGATGATTTTCCAGTTTATTATATTCTTTCTGATGGTTCTTGTTCAACTACAACTATCCCATGGACTGGTACTTTTACTTCAACTTATACTACCACAGTAAGTGATTCATCTACGACTTATGTTGATGTAGTTATTGAAACTCCTGAATCCACCAGCACCAATACTGTCAATGTTTCTGTTCCTCCTCACCACACAACAACTACTACTGTTACTGGTTCAGTTCCAGGTACTACTACTGAAACTAATACAGATCCATCCGGTCCTGATACTGTTATTGTTACTGTTCCATCTGATGAAACTGTTACTACCACTGTCACCGGATCAGTTCCAGGTACTACTACTGAAACTAATACAGATCCATCCGGTCCTGATACTGTTATTGTTACTGTTCCACCTAATCCTCAAACTACTACCACTGTCACTGGATCAGTTCCAGGTA